>JADMNL010000023.1:323990000-326390000 GCA_016271365.2 Neoceratodus forsteri
AAATACTTGAAAGTAAAAAACATAAACTTTATTGCCACTTTGTAGACTTGTGCTCTGTGTTTGACAGCATTAGTAAAGCCTTGTTATGGCAAAAACTTGCAGAGCTTAGAACTGACCCAGAACTATTTGATATCTTAATATGTTTGCATCAGAATACTTGGACTCTTGTACAGTATAACCACTAAGGAGACACTAAAACAAAATTTCTACCAACTTAGTAGTACGTCAAGGCTGCATTCTACCACCAATACTTTTTAATACTTATATTAACTCAATAATACTAGCAGTGGACAATTCAAATTTCCGTTCTCCCATATCGTAGCCCAAAATCTCCTGCCTTCTATACACAGATGATATTGTCTTAATTTCAACTTCAGAATTAGGGCTCCAAAGAAAATTAGCTCATTTGTGGATTTGTGTGACAAAAATCATTTAACAATTAATACAAATAAGACCAACACGGTAATTGTTGGCAACTGTGCAAAATTCTACCCAGAATTTTTCTCAAATCACCCATAGAAGCAGTAAAATGTTATGGCTATCTAGGAGTCTGATTTTCACAAAAGCGTAAAATGGAAGGATCATATTGAAATGCTTCCGACCAGGATAAATGTTAATGCTTTTAAAATGTTTAATGCAAAACTACACAAAAACTGGGTTAGAGGATTGCTTAAAGTGATAAATACCAAAGTTCACACCAGCATTCTTTATGTTTGAGACTTTGGGCCATTGACAATCTCATGAATCTTGAAAAAATGATGAATAAATTATATAGGAATACACTTATGATGTCTGAATCAGTTCTGGTGGAAGTCCTAAGACTAGAACTGGGCCAATATTCTTTGCAGACATTGGTCATTGAAGGCAGGAAGGGAAATTGTTTAACCAGGAATGGCACACTAAGCCAAAGCTTGTTTTCAGGTACAGCCTGGGAGAACAAGAAAGTTAAGTGACTTGTTAAGGTCACACAGTATGCAAGTGGGGGCTGTTGGATTCAAACCCAGGTCTTCGGCTTTGTAGCTCACTGCCCTAAACCACTGTGCTATACTGCTTAATTGAAAGGCAGTTGATATTTCTTACGATTATGTTAAATGATCCAGAGTCCCCCTACATAGAGCTTGTCTGGAGAAAGAAATTCAATACAGTATGAAGGGCTTTTCTTTTCCATCTGTTCAGAAAATCAAGAAATATCTTCTTCCATTGGGGCTGGCGTATCTCATTGGGGAATCTCATCTTTGTCCCATGATTAGACTGAAATTATAAAAACAGCGTAAGAGACATAGCCATAACTAAAGATCTAGAAAGATTAAACAGTCTTAAATGTTTCCATTGGTATAGACAACTGAAAGTAACACATAGTCTTGAACCATATTTATTTAAAATTTCTAATTCTAAATTAAGAAGATTCATAACCAGATTTCAGTTTGAATCCTATAAAGCTAATTATATTTATTACCATCAAAAAGATGGATGCTGATACCCCATGCTGCAAATGTGGTTTAAATTTGGAAGATGATTTAAAACATATCACTTTATTCTGCCCTCCTTATGCTCAATCTCGAAAATATTGGTTAGGTGACCTCTTAGTTTCCCTTGGTCTCCCTCCTAATTGCACTCCATACATCTCATGATGAGTCTGTGTTGTATAGGTTAGTTACATTTTGGTTTCTACACATCTATGAAGTAATGTCTACTTTTTCATTGTGTTCATAATCTACATATGTGTAAAATAAATTCTATCTTTTGTACACACTGTCATGGACTTGATGCTGAATGTAGGTGTATTATGAATGCTCTTGTTATTATTATTGATTGTACATTTAATTCTCTTGATTTTTAAAACTATTTGTACTAATTTTGTAATGGCACTTTGCTGAACAAATAAAAATGTTTGTACTTGTATGTGTATTATTTTATTATAGATCGAGGAACGCTCCTGACCAATTGGAGCACTCCTTTCCCTGCATGTGAGATACTCTTATTCTGTAAGAGCGTCTCATGCACAGATGCCTTAGAAATGGGCACATTCAGAAGTTTTTTAAATATATTATTGATCTCTAGATCAATAATATATTAATATGTTCCCGTCGCCACTGCGTTCCTGTATCAGAGTGGTTTCACTTGCCTTCAGCTTGAGCCACAACAGCTCAGCTTTGCTTCACTGTTCTCGCCAAGCTGAAGGCATGTGAAACCACGCTGATACAGCAACAAGTGGCTCTGGGGCACGATAACACATACCAGTCTCCAATGCAGAGAAGGAAATGCTCCTACCGCATGGACCAGATCAGTGGTAGATAGGCGCTGTCCAACAGTGTCTTTCAAAAGTCCTGTCATGGACACTTGGTATTCACCACTGAGGACTCAAATCATAGCCCAAACAAGAGTGGTGATCACAACATTCAACCCCATTCCTTATACTCCACTAGAGAGAGAGAGAGAGAGGACTACCCTAACACAGTCATGCCAACAAGCGATTCCATAAGATGAGTGATTACATCTGAAAGCCTGTGTGCATGGACGTTAATAAAATTGTTATAGTTTATGATGGAGCGCTGTTATCAATGAAAAGCATTTTTCTCAAATGCTGTTATACTGCTTCAGGCCGTCATTCTATGTTGTTATGCTGCTGTAGCTATGTAGCTGCTGCAGCATAACAACCAAAACTACTGTTTGTGCTTGTCTTTATTATCGTCCCGCTGTCTCAGTATCTGACAGCTGACCACTAGCCAGTTACCTTTGTGGTCAAAGTAATTGTTGACAGCTAACTCCATGACAGTAAAAAGTATGACACCTCCATATTTCACCTGTTGTTTTTGTTATGCCATGTTTTTTTTATGTAGGACAAACTGGATGAAGATTGTGAGAGTATGGCATGACCCTAAACCCACATCTGGAAGGACTTAATCTACCTCACTGTACTAATCTATTTCCTAAGTTTTTGTTTATTTTTAAATGAGTTGCATTACTTTGTTAAATTTCAAGACTCCTTGTTTACTGTTTCCTGTTCCCTGTTTGAATCGTAAGTACAAAGAAAAGTTACACCTTCCACTAGATGATCTGTGTGTGATTACTAGACTTGGGGGTGGGGGTGGCCACTTGATGTTGTCTCTGGGTTACATTTATAGCTTGGTTGGGAGTAGTGGCATCATACACTATTAAAGATAATGGATACCTTCCCCTTGATAACAAGCATGCTGGTGCATCTCGAGGTTGCCATTGGCAACCAAACCTCCTGGGCTTCACTCTCGAGGTTCTTCAGGTCACCATGGCAACCGCTCGATGCACCAACCTGCTTATTACCAATGGGAAGTATCCATTATCCTCATCTTGTTTATGGAGACCAGAAGTTTGTGTGCTCTGCTTATATCCATCTGATGTAATGACTAGTATCTCAATGGTGGTGTGGAAACATTAAAGATAACAAGGTAAATTGAGGAACTGTTGTTAAATGAGGTTTGAGCTAGTTACTGTAGGCATGTGAAGTGCCCATCCATATATGCAGCCACAGTGCTCACAGCCAAATTGCCCCTCCCCAGGTTATAGGACTCATCAAGTGCTGCTGTACCATCAATACCATTCAACTGCTAGGCTCATCTATGAATGGAGCCAACTTGGGTGGAGACCTTGTGCTGTTTGAACCATAACCAAGACTTCATTCATATAAAATGTATTGAATGTTTCTTCATGACTTTATTTCTAGACCAACACATTAAACATGCAATCAATTTTAAATTTTAAATATATACAAAGGAATAAAGAAATGTGACATGTCATAAATATTTTTTCTTTTAAAGCAAACCAAGCTTCATCCAAGTCCTGTAATCATGGCTACCTTTTCCCAATGCCAATTGCATTTGCACCCATTCCACACCCTTCTTATGATGGAACTGCAGGTATGTTCTTCGAACTATTAAAAGACAGTGTTTTCAGTGAGTAGAAAAGGTGACACACTGACAATAGTTTAGTATTTGAAATGTAACAATTTAGGTAAGCAATAGGCAAATATATTAAGCACAATGTGTTCCTATTGTTCAATACTAATGTATGGTCTGGATTGTTGTATTGTCTTCTACTTGCCAGCTTGAGTGACACAAATAATTGAGTGCCACACCAAGGAAACTCCTGCAGCAGAGCTAACTCTCCCTGTCTAATATCCTTCTGTTCAGATAAAAAGATCCAGAAAATACACACACATCTATATATATATATATATATATATATACACACTACTTAGAAGGGGTTCCTAGCCCCTCCCACACTGCTGGAGTTCAATCAGTCAATCAATCAATCGATCAATCAATGTTTATTTAACCAGATGGGCATTCACATATATAACTACAGGCAACATTATATACAGTGTTACAACAATTGAGAGTACACAGTAATTCAAAAAGAAAAGCACAAAAAGTAAATAAACGATAAGTACAGGGCAGGGATATGTACAGTGTTACAACAAATTAGAGTTGATACCATGCAGTAATGTTAGTGTAAACAAGGAGAAAGTGCATATCTTAGACAAAAGTAGCATAAATGTTATGGTACAAAAACCTATGTACATTAGCTGTAACAGGAACCTATGCAGCAAGAATGGGTAAGGAGAAGGGGAGTAGAAAGAGGAAGGGCAAAGCCAAGGGGAGGAAGAGTGATATGTATGGGAGGACATTACATAGTTTGGGAATAGGTCAAGGTACTGTAATGCTACGATGTGGAAAGGGCAGGGCATGGAAAAGAAATTGGGAGAAGCTTAGACTAGAGAGGTCCTAATCCTATGATAGGTGCGGTAAGAGTGCCATTAATGGAGCAAGCACAGGTTGCATTGATGTGCTGTTGAACTCACTATTCAATTCAGTTTGCATCCATGATACAATAGCTTTCTGAAATGACTTTCTGACCACTCTAGTGGGTAAACATTGCACAGTAATTGTTTTCCGTTGGCCATTCACATAAGATGACTGAACTGAGCACAGATTATATAGTATGTTTTACATGAATTAGCTGGTTAAATTAGTCTCAAGGCTACTATTACTGTACTTTCTACCTTGCTGACCCCTTCCATATTGTGTATTGCATGTTGCCAACATCAACAAATGGTTTATAATTTGATAGTCCTCTGCAGGATGTCTCTTATGGCATAATGGAGTCTGAGCATGAGGTATGGTTGAGAGGATCACATAGCTAAGCAGTTTTGGCTGCCCAGACCTCACACATGAATGCTCCTATACCTTAAGAGACACTTTGTGAAGGAAATAATAACCTATTTTAAACTAAGTTTTGCTTGAGTGATTTATAATAGTTTTTAAAATCACACATTTACTACATACTACATACTAAAATGCCAGCAGAATAGGCCTAATGGCCTTTCGTGTCTCTTTCGTTTGGTCAGCCCCCACCCTGGGTGCTGACCTTGCTATCCCCTCGCCTTCTCTGGCTTCTCTTCCCAGTTCCGGATATTCTTGCTGCATTGGATTTTGCTTCCTGAACCCTTCCCTTCCCTGTACCTGTCCCACCCCTCTTGAACCCCTCCACTGTCTCTGCCTACCAGCCCCCTAGGTAGTGCATTCCATGGCTCTACCACCTCTCAGTGAAGTAGCACCTCCTCCTTTCTCCCTGAATCTTCCCCTCCAGCTTCCACCCATGCCCTCTAGTGGCCCCTTCCTCCTTCCTTGAAGCACCCTCACTGTTCCTCCCCTATTTACCCTCTTCATGTCCTGAAGACCTCTATCATGTCCCCGGTCCCTTCTCTCTTCCAAAGTGTACATATTTAGCTCTTGAGCCTCTCCTCATAGGTCCTGTCCCCAAGCCCCAAATCATTTTGGTTGCCCTCCTCTGGACCCTCTCCAGGAGGTTAATGTCCCTCTTAAGTGTGGCCTCCAAAACTGCACGCAGTACTCCAGGTGCGGCCTCACCAAGCAGTTATACAGAGGAGTATCACTTCCTCCTTCTGGAGGTGATCCTTAGCGATGCATCCCAGCATCCTGTTGGCCTTGGCTGCTGCCCTCCTACAAGTCTCAGAGTTGTTCATCTTGACATCCACCACCACCCCCAGGTCCCTCTCAGCCATTGAGACTTGTAGTATTTCCTCCCAGGGTGTACACTTGGCCTGGGTTTCTGGCCCCAGGTGGAGTACCTTGCATTTCCTGCATTAAACCTCAGCTTCCATTTTCTAGACCATCTTTCCAGAGCCTCCAGATCCCCTGCAGGCCACCTCCCTCCTCCCCATCCACCACTGCCCCAGTTTGAGTCATCTGCAAGAGACTCATCTCCTCCTGATTCCTGTCCTTATGTCAGATATATAGGTGTTGAACAGAGGGCCCAAGGACTGATCCCTGTGGGACCCCACTAATGACCCTCCTTGGGAAGAGATTATCCCACCAACTCGACCCTCTGGGTCCGGTCCTGGAGCCAATTGCCTATCCATCAGATCATCTGGTTTCCCACCCCCATTTCTCCTAGTTTATCCAACAGGCCCGTGAGGAACAGAGTCAAATGCCTTGCTGAAGTCCAGAAAAGGACATCCACTGGTCTACAGGTCCAAGGCACTTGTCACCCAGTCATAGAACTCCACCAGGTTTGTCTGACACAATTTCCCAGGATGAATCCATGCTGTCTATCGTCCAGGCACCCTGACTTATCCAGGCCCCCAGCCTCTCCTTGACAATGCCCTGATCACCTTGCCCACCACTGATGTCAGGCTGACAGGCCTGTAGTTCCCTGCCAGCTCCTTGATCCCCCCTTGTGGATAGGCACTACATGCGCCACCTTCCAGTCTTGGGGCACCCACCCTGTCCTCAGAGAGATGGTGAAAGCTCTGCCAGGGGTTTCGCCAGGACATCTGCAAGTTCCTTCAGCACTCTAGGATGTAATTTATCCGGCCCGGTGCTTTCTCCGTCTTAAGGGCTGAGTGCTTCCCTCACTCTCTCTGCTGTGATTTCCACTTCCAGTACCTCTTCTCCCTGCTTAGCCCTCCCCCACCTGCCAGTGATGCCCCCTCTCCCCAGACCTGCCGATTGGTAAGAGGCCCCCTCCTCATTATTCTGTCTCTCCCATGTATGATGCAGCATCCCCATTTTCCCTGGTGAAAACTGAGGTGAGTACTCATTTAGTACCTCTGCCTGCTCCTCTGGGTCTTGTGCCCATCTCTCCCTGATTTAATCCTGCTAATCTGCCCCTTCACCCTTCGTCTTTCCCCAATGTATCTAAAGAACCCCTTTTCCCTCTCCTAATTTCCCTCGGCCAGGTTCTGCTCCTTCCTTGCCTTGGCCGCCCTCCACCACTCTAGTAGCCCTTCTAGCAACAGCTCATACTCCCTCGATCCCTTTCACTCCTTGAGCACTTGAATTTCTTATAGGCTGCTTTCTTTCCCGCACCACCTCCTGGACCTCCCTGGTCCACCAACAGGAGTTTTGGGCCCTACACATTTCGTCTTACTCTTGCACAGGTGCTGGTAGCATCCTGCACCCCTCTCCTGATGATTTCCACCTACTATCAGCGTCCATGTCTGACCCGATCCCATCCAAATGCTCCTTAAGGATCCTTCCCATTCCTTAAAATCCACCCCCTGAAGTCAGTTACTCCGTCTTTGTGCAGCCTTCTACCCGTCCTAGGTCCAGGCAGAACCAGACCGTGGCATGGTCACTCCCTCGCCAATGGGTCCCTTACCTCCAGGCCCCAATCTGATCACTGTCTGCCAGGACCACATCCAGTACCCGTGTTTCTCCCTGGTCGGTTCCTCACCTGCTGAGTTAGGAACGCGTCTTGAAAGACATCCAACAACCTCTGTTCCTGGTCACAGAGGATGTCATAGTCTCCCAGTCTGTTCCTGGCATGTTTAAGTCCCCTAACACCACCACCTTTCTCTGCCCAGTCTGCAGTGTCTCCCAACATCTGCCACCAGACTGTCCTCCAGCTCCTCCGCCAGGGCAGGGGTCTATACACCACTCCTATTTTTACTCTCTTGCCCCCTTGTTATCAAGGTGACCCAAATCGCCTCCACGGTTCCCTCCGCCTCCTCAACTCCCCCATGCCAATGCAGTTTTTTACTATCATTGCTACCCCTCCTCCCCTTCCCTCCCCTGTCCTTCCTGAACATAGTGTAACCCTCCAGGTTCAGGTCCCAGTCATGTCTTGCAGTGGCCCAAGTCTCAGTGACCGCTGCCACATCCACTGCTCCCTCAGTTAACATCGCCTGGAGCTCAGGCATTTTATTGCCCAAGCTCCTGGCATTTAGCAGGACTACCTTCCACCTTTCCCTATAGTTTCATTTCCCTGCTCGTGTTCCTTGGGAATTCTGTTTTCTCCTGGTCTGCACTTTGCCAGTTGGTCTTTTCCTGCAATCCTCCTGGTCCCCAGGGGGTGGAGACAGAGTCCCTCCTTTATCGGCATCCCCTGACTGCCTTTTCTCCCATCCCACCCCCTTCACAAGTTTAAACCCCACTTTTCACCAATGACTCCTCCATTTTCAACTAAGGATTCCCTCCCCTCCAAATTGAGATGTAGTCTATCTCTAGCATACAGCTCCTTATCCTCCCAGGTCTCCCCAATCCCCATCAACCCATACCCTCTGGCCTCACACCACTCCCTGAGCCACGGTTTATCTCCTAATTTTCTTTTGTGTTCCCCACTAGCCCTTGGCACTGGCAGGATTTCTGAGAAGGAAACTGTGCATCCTATGTCATGACAGACCCTGGTGAGCTCCTGAATCTTGCCTGTATCTCTAGCTCGCTTATTCCCTCAATGTCATTTGTGCCCAGGTGGACCAGTATGTCTGGGAACCCCACAGTCCTTGCCAGCTGAAATACCTCGTGCTTAGCCCTGTACACGTTAGTCCAGGAAGCATCTTGTTCTAACTGGCCAGGCTTCTCCCTCCCTATCCCATTTGATACCCTGATCATAGAATCCCCAGCAGAAGCACTCTGACCTCCTTTTCCTCCATTTCCCCCTTCCATGTCCCTCATCCTTTCTACCAGCCCCTCCACCCAGCTGGCTCCTTGTTCCTCCCCTATCTGGGTGCCATGCCACCGTTCCTTATTTACCCTGGCCACTCCCTCCCTCCAATCCTATCCTCTCCTCCTCCTCCTGAGTATCCTTCTGTACCTTGTTAATTCCCCTCACTGCTCGTAACTGGTCCTTCTCCCCATCTGCTAAACTAGCCTGGCTCATCCTCCTTCCTTCCTGTCTCATTTAGTTCCTCCTTGCTCATCGTGCTCCCTGGCCTAACCCCTCAGCTCTCTTTACTGAATCATCCTTGTACTTCTGGTCCTTCTTTACCTTTCCTCCCAACTGGTCCTTCTCCTTGTGCTTTCCTCCCTCTTCCCCTGCTCGATTTACTGCTCCCCCATTCTCCTGCATTCCAGGTCCCCCTGTTCTTCCTGCTATCTGGCCCCTGCCTCCTGCCCCACTCCCACCCTTTCCGTCTCTAACCACCTCTGCCGTAGCTACATCCCCCCATCCTTGAGCAGAATTTATATATATTAAATTTAAATTTAGTCATATTCCTTTGGCTCTGAAGTGGATACCTCAGCTCTCATTATGCCTGCACAAAAGATCACTGTATATGGGATAAGAAGCCCTGTATAGTGGTTCTGAGCACTGATTGGCTAACATCACTTAAGTGTTTTACTGTATAATGGGAGTAAAGACTAGTATGCCTGATCTACCTTTTGTATATGAAAACTGTACATCGGAAGTGATCAGTTATTCATGGCTAGATGCTTTCAATAGACAGATTCCTCTTCTCAGTCTTTAACAACTTTTCTATGACTAAGTGTGATTCTACAAATACATAGAATTGAACTGAATAATTAAGGGCCTCACCATAGTGTCCTACAAAGAGTCTTTTGATGATTATAAAATAGCAGCAAGAAATGGTTAATGCATGATACTTATGCAGTAAGAACATTAAATTGGCCTAATTTCAGGAAATCACATACAGTACCCACCAGTACAAAAGGCACAAGATGAATCCAAATGCTGTTTGTATCTGGGTATGTGTATCAAAGGTAATCCATATGAGTTTGGGAGTGCCTCACTACAATTATAAAAGATGTAAAGGCCATTTATTTATTTATTTTTAATTGTTTGCATTTAATGCAAAAAATTAGCCATCCCAGGGCATGGAGGACTAAAGTGCTTGCATCTTACCTTCCGCTGTAGGTTTGGAATAATTTCAAGTTGCTGGGGATAGCGAGGCGGAGAAGGATTGAGCATCCCAAGGACAGATCTCATCTTCCAGGAGGGGTGACCAAATCATCATTGCCTTTGACTAAGTTCCAGGGGTAGTGCAGACTCTGAAAGCTTTTGAAGGGGAATGCCATTTTGGTATGTTATTCCCTCCTGCTGCCACAACTGGGAGGGAGGGTGGACAAAATGGAAAAATGAAGTCAGGAGGGCTTAATGAAGACCCCTCTGTTCTCCCTTGGCTTGCACTACTGGTTGGTCACTGGGGCACTTCTGGTTTGTGCTTCAGGGAAGGAAAACAGCCCTCCCTCCTCTGGCCACAAGTGTGGGACTGGTCCAAATTTACGCTTGTTGGCAAACACATTTTTTAGTTACTGTTTACTGCAGTATAGGAGACTATATCACACAGGTTTTGTAGATTTCCCAGCTGACATTGCACAAATTCCAGAATTTTCTGTAGCTGATATACAGTAAAAGCAGGGCTGAAGCAGTGGGAGATTCAATAGCCTGCAGTGCTTCTTAATAGTTTTTATAAGCTCTAATCTTTTGATTGCTGGTCCCAGTGTCCTCACTTTGCTAATTACAGCCACAGAGGGCTGTACACTGTTATTCCATGACTAATCTCCAACTGCTTCAGCCCTGCTTTGATGTCAACTGTATGGGATTATGTGATTTGTAGTTGCAGAAAATGTCAGCTTAGAAGTCTGCAAAATCAGCTTGATACAATCTATTATTCTGCAGTAAGTAAAAACAATGGCCAGGATATTCAAAGAAAATGCACCCTGTGCAACTGAGTTGTGCTGGTGCATCCCGAAATAGTCCTGGGCCATATTTAAAAGGGACTGATGCACCACACAACTCTGGATACACCACAGTGCAAATATAATGTATGTGGCTCATCCAGAAGGGCATTCCCTGCATACATGGCACATCTCCATATTCAGCTGAGATGTGTGGTGCAGCAGCCCGCACATCTCAGAGATGTGCCATGCAAAGATAGAGATGGATAAACCATGGCTAAGTGGTAGCCACCCACAGGTGGGCCTCTGTATTGCACAGCACAACACAGCAGCCACCAGCCCTTTGGTGGCTAGCCCCCAGCCCAATCGTGAAAGTAGCGTAAGTGACCCCTGTCCCAGGTAGTCTAGTGGCCCCCCTCAGCCCCAATTGTGTGGCGGGGAAAAACATTTCCCACAACCCTGGAAGTCAGCAGTACCCACCCCAGCCCGATGGTGTCATAAAATACTGAGGTTGCTTATCCCTGGTGGTCTAGTGGTAACCCCCTCTGACCGAATCCCTGTGGAATGTGCAAGCGGTCTTGTCATTCTCCCTGGTTGTCTAGTGGTACCTTCTCCCTTCCCGAACCTGACCACAGGGTAAAGCGTACATTCCCATTATCCCTGATGGTCCAGTGGACCACCCCACAGTGGCACCCCACTCCACCCCTCTTTCCACAACCCAGCATCACCTGCAGACCAGTAGGCAGCAAATCCCACCACACTCCTCCATGGCTGCCTGTCGACTGCGCTGTCACAAAGTGACAGCTTACAATCAAGCTCTGCAATAACATTGGTTGACCTCATCGACCAATGGGCTTGCAGTGAGCACTGTAAGCATTTATTCACAACAGTGTTGGTCACAGTGTTGTGAATGAATGCTACAGCACTCATTACAAGCTGATTGGTCGATGAGGTCTACCAATGTTATTGCAGAGTGTACTGTAGCTGTCATTCTGTAATAGTCAGTAGGTGAGCAGCCATGGAGGTAAAGTGGTGGTTTTGCTGCCCGCTGGTCTGCAGGCGATGCTGAGTTGGGGGGCGGGGTGGGGGTGCTGCTTTGGGTGGGGGTCCACTGGACCACCAGGGATAATGGGAATGTATGTGTTACCCTGTGATTGGGTTCAGGAAGGAGGGCTACCGCTAGACTACCAAGGAGGATGAATGACTGTTTTCACATTCCACAGGGATTTGGGTCAGGAGGGGTTACCACTAGACCACCAGGAAAGCGTCCTCAGTATTTGTAACTGTCGGGGCTGGGGTGGGTACTGCTGGACTTCAGGGTTGTGGGAAATGTTGTCCCTTCTACACAATTGGGGCTGGGAGGGAGGCCACTAGACTGCCAGGGACTATGACCTGGCCGGCCTCAACTCAGGACACCCTATACATCCAGCCAGGAGCAGCCCTGCACAGGACATGCAAATGGGGCCATAATGACAGCCAAATGGCCCCATTGCCTACATAATAATGGCCATATTGCGTGTTTTAGTCTGAATATCTAGATATGCGCTCTGCTCATCCCAAGGTTAAGCTCGCATTCCAATTCAGGTATTCAGACCTGGTAGAGGATGCATCAGTGCATTGTCGGTGGTCCCCATTTGCACCACATGCATATCATGTTATATTCAGGCAGATGCGCTATTGCACATCTCATTTGAATATATCCAGTTTGTGCTCTGGCCCATCACAGTTGCATGGAGCAGCGACTTGTGCCCTTTCATGGTGCAGTTTGAACATTCTATGCCTTGTTTTCCACCCAAAGTGCAAATTAGGACCAAACCCACACTTGAGTGTGGGGTTCTTAATGCTGACTGTTTTCCCTTTAAGCATGCGCATATGCTTCCATGATGCTTTGCATTATCGGGGTATGTGCAGTGTGTGTTACCTTTATATTGTACTTCATGTGAAATTAATTTAACACTTGTATCCTCCCACCCTGCATCCTTTTCTGTTGGTGAAGAATTATGTAAATAGCTTACAAAGTGCCACTGGTTAAGGCCTACTTAGTTTTATGTCATAGACAAGTAGACTGTTTATAAGAATTTTCCTTTCAAGATTTTTCAAAAGAATGTTTGCGTTTCTGTTAATTAAGACTAATCCCTCTTGCAGTTTTAATTCACTAAAGTCACCAAAATACATGTTATGAAATACAGAAAAATCAAAATCAAAACCTACATAAAAAGACCTTTTAAAATTCCGCAGGATCCATTTCATAATCACAATAAGGCACCCCTTCCATGTGTTATGCAGGTTAATGTCACTGCTTGGGAAGGTTTATGTCACTTGACTGAAGTTCATAACTCATAAGGCTTCCAAGGCATACCATTACCACAGCATAACACACAGCCTGTTATGCCTTACTGATCAATTACAATGTACAGAACATTTTATTCTCCAACAGGTTGATGACTTCTTGTTTGATGGCAAAATCCTAGAGTTTTGGTAATCAGTTGGTTTTAAAGACAGTGGCCCGATTCTAGAAAGGTTATGCCTGGCGTAACAGGGCGTGCACCAAGTAGAATGGCGCAGAAGTAGCAACTTCGCCAGCAGTTGCGACTTGCGCTATTCTACAAAGTGGCCTGCGACATGTCGCAGGTCACTTGCGCTGAACAGCTGTTATGCCAGCAGTTGCGCCATAAACCCCCTGCGACATGGCACTAGGAGTGTTCACGGCAAGTTGCGCCCCATTTGAGAAGGGCAGCGACAAAGTCCCCAATGTTGGGATTCTACAAGAAACCCCAGAGGAGAACCGGCAACGTAAGTTACACCTGCATTTAGCTGGTGTAACACATACATACAAGGGTCCTGTAGAACCAGTCCATGTGCCCCCCATGCCCAGACCATTCCTGTTGTTGCCCACTGGGCATCACGCATGATCACGCCTGATCCCCATACTGTACAAACCCCCACACAGTAATGCCCTACAGGGCTTCCCACACCCAGCCCCCAAGTGTGCAAACAGAGCCCCTCAGGTCTGCCCACACCCCAGCACCCTGAATCCCGTTGTAAAATGCCCCATGGGCGGTGCTGTCATCCTCCCACTTGTGCCCTGACCCCAGTCGCTGGCCACCGTCGCGGCAAATACCTGACAAGCCCTGGTAGTCTAGTGACCCCCCACCCAGCTGTGCCAGCCACACAGCACCCCCACCTGTCCCCAGCCGGTGACTGGCACAGCCCCTCTCACCTCCACAGCCAGCCACCGACTGAGTTTAGCTAGGAGTGCTACTGGAAGATGAGCTCAGAAATGTATCTGGCGCATCTTCCAGTAGTGCTCCATAACAGTCACTGGCGATGAAGAGGAAGTGAGCTGTGCCAGTTGCCAGCAGAGATGGGTGGGGGTGTTGGTGGGCTGGCATAACTGAGTGAGGGTCCTGGCCTACAGGGCTTGTCAGGGTATTCAACTTTGTGGCCGGCGGCTCAGTGGCTGCGGGTGGGGACTGCAGTGCCGCCTGCAGGCAGTTCGACTAACGAGGATTAGGTGCTGGGGATGTGGCAACCCTGCAAACTCTGTTTGCACCAAACTGAGGGTAATGAAACCTAATAGTGTACTACAGAGGATTCAGAGGGCAGGGGTGGGCAGCCTGCAGGGCTCTCGTGTACACCTGGGGGCAGTTGATGCGGGCAGCCCTGTGGGGCACCTATTGAAGCTAGCTAGGCATGGGGGAGCACTTGCGATCTGCGTTGCAGCTTATGACATGCTCACCAGGTGTGCCCATGGTTGGTGTACCTGGCTGCATGTCGCTGAGTTGCAGGACTTAGCTGTGGAGACCTGCCCCTTCTAGAATAAGGCGCAGGATCAATGTCGCAGTTGCAGGTGGTGCAAGTTGCATTTGGCGACTTGCACCACCCTTCTAGAATTGGGCCCAGTATGTGAGGATGCCAAACAAGGTTTAGTTGCAGTAGTCCAGTTCAACATGGCAACATTATTTATTTATTTGAAATTTGTTGACATGATAGGCTTACTGAAACAAAATGTCCTTTTTCAGGGATGAAGCAAATTAATTACAATCAATTATAAAGAGCACAGACAGGATAAAATGCACAGGCAAGCTCACATAAGATATAATACTGTACAAATGGGGACAACATTATTGCACAAAGTAATAGTACACAAGCAATTTCCATGGTTAACTACACTTCATTTTTTTCAATTGTTTAACCAGGAGTGGCACACTAAGCTGAAAGCTTGTTTACAGGTGCGACCTGGGAGCACAGGAAGTTAAGTGACATGCTCAGGGTCACACAGTATGCAAGTGAGGGATGTAGATTGAAACCCAGGTCTCCAGATCTGCAGTTCAGAGCCATAAACCACTGCGCGATACTGCCTCCCAATTACATTGCACAAAACAAATACAATGACATGGATCAAGGTTATAGCATATTTGTCTGTGCGGGATCTCCACCCTAGTACACAACACTAGTGTTGTGCAGAATTTTTATTCCAGCAGAACAAAATTTCACAGACTTTTCAAATTCAGGTGAAATTCTGTTAAATTTCACTAGAAATGGAGTGGCAGAATTTCACAGAGGAAAAATGCAGGTGAGTTTTCCACAACATTACTGTGGAAATTTATTCCACTGTTCTGAATATTTTCCACAGAAATGGTTACACAATGATTTTCCATAAAAAATGCTGTTCTGTGGAATATTATTCTGTGTATTGCAGCAGGTGGAATTCATGATGAACCAGTGAACTTCTGGCAGAAATTCTGCCAGCGGAATGGTCATTCCACATTCATTTCCCTGGTAGACTTTCACATTCCACACAACACTACACAGCACCCTAATACACATATACTATGTCGAATTAGATGGCCATGAATAAAGTACAGTAGGCTGTGTCAGCAATTATATTTACAATGATTGCCTACAAGCAAGTGAGCCTTGAGGGATTCTTGAATGCAAAACAACAGTTTAGCGCATCCAGTGGTAGAGTATTCCAAAGGGATGGTGCTGAGTTTGCAAAAGACCTACCTCCTGCACATGTCCTGGCCCTTGGAACCCCAGCATTGAGCAGGTTGAGGACCTTAGTATTTTTCTGGGTTTCAGGCATAAGGATGCCATGGGGACTGGGTGGGGCAACAATTTCGGTTAGCTTGAAGGCAAGGCAGAGGACCGGATAGGCTAATCTCTCCTCAAGGGAGGACTAGTTTCAAAGTGATGATTTTGAGGCTAGGCTCCTACTGCAAAATGTACCACCTTGTCATACAGCACCTTTAGTCTACTTAGCTCAGTATCACAGAGGGGTTGAAGGAGCAGGGCAACATAAAGGAATATAGGCAGATGCATGTTGAAGTAATGGCCAGCCAAGTTTCACTACTAAGGTATACATTAAGTCTGTACAAAAGCCCAAGCTTCTAGTCAAGCAATCTTGTCACATGAGGCTTCAGTATAGTTCCAGGTCTAGGCAAACCTCCAGGTATTTTATAGAGTCAGCCACTTCCTCCTGAGTACCAGCCAGTGAGGATAGCTGGAGTAGGCGCTGTCTCTCTTTTCCTGCGTGCCTGAAACCAAGGAGCATGGCTTTTGTTTTTGACATTTAGGTCACAGCTCTACTGTCTAAGTGTCATCCCTCCAATTTCTTGAAATCAATATTAAAGATCCAGGTTTACCTGGTTTATATCATCAAGTTTCTATACAGTATGGCATTGTCCGCATACAGATTATGTGAACATGCAAATCTTATCTCCTTCAATTGAAAAATTTACATAAAACCAGTAAATGTAAAAAGCCTGTTTTTATGTTCACTTAGTATCAGTCTGAATTGTGAGAGGGCTTTTGGGGTGCTCCCCACCTCCTACAGTATCACAGCTTCAGAGAAATGATTTTGTCCCTAATTCCACCTATTCTCTGCTGATCTCCTCTTTTCCCTTTGAAGACCTTGCCCAAACACAAGGCTGGAAAAATGCAAGTCAGAGGGTTATCTTGTTCAGCTCATAAGTTTTGCTTGAAATTTCCCCTACTTTTCATTGCACATATGTGCTACTGTTTCCTTCTTTAATATGTGTTGATTTTAGTGCTTTGTTTCTCAGGGAATGGTAGAGATGTTTCACAACCCATATTTTATACTCATGATACAGTACTAGCAACTCATGTAGTTAATGTAGTCTTGGACTGTGCTAAAGGCAAGTAAAACAAATATTCTAACATGTTCCTACTCTGTTGCTCAGTTTAGGTAAGGACCTGTAAGCTGCGATTTCTTGTGTTTGAAAACTAAAAGCGAAAGCATTTTGGTCATTACAATGTACATAAACACAGCTTAGCACATATACCCTATCCATGGAATCAAGCTAATTACTTTTACTTGCAAAACATGTGCATACATAGAAACATAGACTTTGATAGCAAATAAGGACTGTTTGGCCCACCTAGTCTGCTCAATTCCCTACCTACTGGATAAGCTGCAGATCCTAGTTAACCAACAGCCTATTTCTTCCTACCCCCCTACAAGAATTGCCTTATATCTGTCCCATGCATTCTTGAATTCTTCCACATTTTTAGACCCCACAACCTCCTCAGGAAGGTGGTTCTATACGTCCACCACCCTCTCTGTGAAAAAGAACTTCCTCATATTGCGCTGAGCCTTCCCCTCTATCTTCAAATTGTGTCCCTTGTTCTTGCACATCTCTTTTTCTGAAAGATGCTACCCTCTTGGACTTTGTTGATTCCACTGAGGTATTTAAAAGTTTCAATCATGTCCCCCTCTCCCTCCTTTCCTCAAGGGTATACATATTAAGTTCCTTTAGTCTCTCCTCATATGGCTTCTCTTGCAGACCCTGCACCATTTTAGTTGCCCTCCTCTGGACTGCCTCCATCCTGTCTATATCCTTGTGGAGATGGGTTCTCCAGAACTGGACACAGTACTCCAGATGGGGACTCATCAACTGTGTGTCAAGAGGATAAGAACTTCCTGTTTTCTGCTGGTGATGCCTCTCCTATAAAGCCCAGTATCCCCCTCCAGCCCTCCCTACTGCCTTCTCACATTGCTTGCTAACCTTAAGGTCATCTGATATGATTACCCTCAGGTCCCTTTCCATTTTGTTGTTGCTATTACTACCTCCCCCATTGTGTACTCTTTCCTGGGTTTCTGTTTCCCAGGTGCATTATTCTGTACTTCTTTGCATTGAATCCAAGCTGCCACACTTCTGACCATTCCTCCAACCTTGTCAGGTCCCTTCTCATCCTTTCCACTTCCCTTATGTATCAACCCTGTTGCGGATCTTTGTGTCATCTGCAAAGAGGCATAATTTTCCTTCCAGTCCCTCTGCAATGTCACTTATAAAGACATTAAAAGGACTGGACCTAGTATTGAACCTTGCAGTACCCACTGTAACCCCCTATCTTCAGAGTGGACTCTGTTTACTATTACCTTCTGTGTCCTGTTGTCCAGCCAATGTTTTACCCAGGCTACCACACTGGGACCCACTCCCAGGCTGGCTAATTTATTTATTAATCTTTGTGTGGGACTGTGTAAAATGCCTTGCTAAAGTCTAGGTAGGCCATGTCCACAGCACCTCCTTGGTCTACTACTTTGGTCACTCAGTCAAAGAAATTGATTAGATTCATCTGACATGACCTTTCCACTGTGAATCCATGCTGCCTTGGGTCCTGTTCCTACTGGCCTCTACGTACTCAACAATTCTTTCCTTCAGAAGTGATTCCATCATTTTCCCTACCACAGAGGTCAAACTGACAGGTCTGTAGTTTTCTTCCTTGTCTTGCTTCCACTTTTGTGAAGGGGAATCACATCCACCCTCCTCCAGTCCTCAGGTACCACCCCATCCTCCCATGATTTGTTAAAGGATAGTCAATGGTGTCACTAGTTTTCCCTTAATTCTTTTAGAATTCTGGGTGAATCCTGTCAGGCCCCATTTCTTTGTCCATCTTCAGTTTTAGGAGTTCTTTCAGAACCCTTTCTTCTGAGAAAGGACTGGGATTGACCCCCATCCAGATTGCTTCTGTTAATTGGATTAGGTACCTCCCCTCCTCCTCTTTTGTGAATACTAAGCGAAGTATTCACTCAGTATCCCTGCTTTTTCACTATCCTCTCTGCCCACCCACCATCCATTCTATTCAGCCTCACTATCCCTTCCTTTGTTTTTCTATGTTCCCTTATGTACCCATAAAGGTTTTATCCCTTCTTAACCGAGTTGGCTATCTTTTCCTCAGTTTGGGGCTTTGCTATTCTGACTGCCTTCCCTGCTTCCTTCTGCCTTAACTGGTACAGTTCTGTGTCTGCTTCTTCTGTGTTTCCTTATACTTCCTAAATACTATCTTTTTCTCCCTAACCTTCCCAGTCACCTCTTTTGAGAACCATAGTGGCTTTTTGTTTTGTTTTGATTTATTTGCTTCACACAAAGGCTTGTTGCCTCTGTGATGGCAGTTTTGATATTTCTCCATTGTTGCTCCACCCTCCTTCTTGCCTGTTTGCTAGTGCTTTTCTAAGGCACTCTCCCATTTTGACAAAGTCAGCTCTCCTGAAGTCCAGTACCCTCACTTTGTATGGCTTGACTCTGCAGCTGAGTTTATCATGAACGATACTGTTTGTGGTTACTTGTTTCCAGATGGCTACCCACTTCCAGATCTAAGATCCTTTCACTGTCCCTATTTGTAAGTATGAGATCTAAGATTGCTCCTCCCAAGTGGGTTCCAACACTAGCTGTCTGAGGCATGCACCCTGTAGGGCATTGAGAATGGCCTTGCTCTTGGATGTGGCTGCAGCAAGGGTGCTCAGGTAACATCTGGCATATTCAGGTCCCCATCAACAATATCTCCTTTTCTCTGCCATCCTAAGGATGCCTTCTATCATATCCGTGTCCATTATCTCCCCTGAGATGGGGTCTGTAAACAACCCTGTGTGGATTGTGGTGCCATTTCCAGTCTCTAAGGTGATCCACAGTGCCTCCTTTCCTCCCTGTTTACTCTTTTATTCTGTTGCTTTTATCCTTCCCTTACATGAGAGAGCTACTTCTCCCCTCTTCTACCCTCCTGTCTCTCCTGTAGGTTGTGTACTCTGGTATGTTAACATCCAAGTCATGGTTCTCTGTATACCATGTTTCTGTGGCTGCCACGATATCCAGGCATCCCTCTTCCATCAAGTCCACCAGTTCAGGAGCTTGTTACCCAGACTACGGGCATTGGTACTCATTACCTTCCATTTCTTGATGGCCTTACCCTTTTGCCCATCCCTGTCCTTACTGCCTTTGTCATTTTCTCCATTTACCCTGCCCTTCTCCTATCGATATCTCTGTCTTGGGTTTACCTCACTAACTACCCTGATATTTTGGGGTTAGATTTCCATGCTTCTTTACAGTATTTCCCTTGGCTAGTTTAAATGTTTGCCAATGAAGCATTTAAACCTATCATCTAGGATCCTGGTTTCCTCCTGGACAGATGCAGACCATCACACCAGTATAGGCCTGCATCACTCCAGGTGGCCCCCAGTCCCCAGTGAAGCCAAACCCTGAGCTCTGCACCAGTTTTCAACCACTGATGGAATTCCATAGTGTTTACCACCCTAGCCTCACCCATGCCATAGACAGGCAGCACCTCTGAGAAGGTTACCTTTGCTACACTTGTCTAAGGTCCTCCCCAACTCCACAAACTCCTCCTGCACTGTTCTGATCCCTTTCCCAGCCAGCTCATTTGTCCCTAGCTGGGCAATGGCATCCAGCTCCCTTCCCTTACAGCTGCTTCCATGATCCTGAGGATTCACTCCTGTCCTTTCAAGCCATGGCGCCTGGCAGGCACCTTACCTCCTCTCCCCTCCCTCCCCCAGTTCTACCCTCCTAACGATGGAATGCCCCACCAGGAGTTGCTTCCTTCCCTGTGGGGTCCCATGCCACCCTCCTGTGGGTCTCCTTTGTGGAGGTTCCCAACATCCTCCTTGGTCTCCACTGCAGGTGCCTCTATAGAGGAACCATACTCTGCCAGAGTGGCATACAATTATGGAGATGTACAACTGGAGATGTGCCTCTGTTCCACCATCCTCATCCTCTCTGAGCCACTGTGGTTCAACCGCCCCTTTCTTGGCAATCTCTGAGGCAGCGGCAGTGGCCCTGGTGGTCCCTGGGTGGGAGAGGTCCCCAAATCTGGCTAACTCAGCCGGAGATGAGCAACCTCCTCCCTCTGCCCAGAGAGGTGCCTGCAGAAAGGACAACACTGCATCCTCCAGAATGTCTCCTGGAAGACTGCTGCTCCATAGCCATTGCACTGCACCACTCCCATCATGTCTTATTTCTGGCCCTTAACTGTTGTTTTGAATACTTACAATACTTACTCTTTCCTCTGTATGTGTGTGTGTGTAGATATATATATATATATATATATAATTTTATTTCTCCCTACTTACCTACTGCCTCTGTGCCCTTAAAGCTCCTGATCTTCCTGTTCTGAGACAGAAAGTTCCTATATTTCTCAGTAGTCTCCTTACTTGCTCAGAGTTAGACCTCCAGCAGCTGGGGGGATGGAGAGCTACTGTTTTCCTTCTAGGATGGGGAGTCTTTTCTGGCTCTGTGATCACTCCTTCCTGCTCCCAAACAGGAAGTTCCTATTGTCAGTCAAATCCTGTACTTATAAAAGTAGAACTGGCTAAGGGTGGGGGTGGAGGGAGGGAAGAAGGGCAATATAGTCCCAGTAGAGAAGTATAGTTCTAGCAGTATCTCCTTCTCTTTGCTGTTCTCTGCCTGTTTTCTGCCAGAAGCTAAAGGGAGGTTCTGATAATGGGAGACTTCAACATGCCGGATACAGATTGGTCAATACCAGCAGGAACATCTGCCAGAACTAGACACATAGTGGATTCCCTGCAGGAGAGGGCCTCAGACAACTGGTACAGCAACCCACAAGAGATAGAGCTATCCTAGATCTAGTACTGACTAACAAGGAAGGGATCACAGATCTCCAGGTAGAAGGTCACCTGGGGCCAGTGACCATCACATGGTATGGTTCAATTTGGCTACTACATCTATATCATCCCATTCCAAGACAAAATATGGGACTTCAGAGGAGCTGACTTTGATAAGATGGCCAACAGAGTTAAGCTAGCCCTGGCAAAAGAAACACAGGTGAGGGGTACAGGCAAAGTGGGCAAACATTAAGGATGCAATACTTGAGCAACATCCCATTGTGTTAGACAGAAAAGGAAGTGCAAAGAAGAAGGAACCACTTTGGTTCTCAAATACAGTAGCAGAAAAGGTCAGAGTCAAAGGCTGGCCTTCAGGAAATATAAGGGAACACAGCGGGATGAAGATAGGGAGGCATACTAAACTGCCCTAAGGGAAGCAGGAAGGCAGTAAGGCAGGCAAAATCCCAAACTGAGGAAACACTAGCACGGACAGTGAAAGAAGGTGACAAGACTTTCTATAGATACATTAGTGAAAGGAGAAAGTCCAGAGGGGTATTGCTAAGCTTAATGGAGAAAAGGAGCATGTGAGGAGGAGGACCTGTAAAGGCATCTATCCTAAATAGATACTTTAGCTCAGTATTTACTGAAGAGAAGGTAGGGCAGGGCCCACAGCTCAGCATCATGGACACAGGGGAGGGAGGTGAGCACTACTCCTTCACAAAGAAAGGGTCCTACAAGAGCTTGCTAAGCTCAGGTGGATAGGCAATGGGACCTGATGGCATACATCTCAGGGTACTTAAGGAGCTAAAGGTGAACTAGCAGAGCCATTAGCAGAACTGTTTAGTGAGTCTCTGAGCACAGGAGAGGTCCCAGAAAACTGGAGAAGGGCTCATGTGATCCCGCTCCACAAGAGTGGTAGCAGAGAGGAGGCAGGGAACTACAGACCAGTCAGTCTTACCTCAGTAGTGGGCAAGATTATGGAGGCACTCCTTAAGGAAAGGATAGTGCAACACCTGGAATCCATAGGGGCACAGGATCCAAGACAGCATGGGTTTACAAAGGAAGGTCCTGTCAAACTAATCTCATAGATTTCTTTGACTGGGTAACCAGAGTGGTGGACCAGGGAGCAGTTGATGTCTCTACCTTGACTTCAGCAAAGCTTTGACACTGTTCCACATAGAAGATTGATAAATAAGCTGGGTAGGCTCGGGGTGGGTCAGAAGTTGGTCAACTGGGTGGCAAACTGGTTTACAGGCAGAAAACAGAGAGTGGTGGTAAATGGTACACAGTCAGAAGAGATGTAAGTCACAAGTGGGGTACCTCAGGTATCAGTCCTGGGGCAGTCCTCTTCAACATCTTCATTAGTGACCTTGCAGATGGACTAGAGGGTAAGGCTTGTCTGTTTGCAGATGACACCAAGATCTGCAACAGAGTAGATGATCCAGATGGGGTGGGCAGAATGAGAAGAGATCTGGATAAACTAGCAAAATGGTCAGAAGAGTGGCAACTGGGATTTAATGCAAAAGTGCAAAATCATGCACATAGGGAAGAGAACCTCAAGCCACCTATAGGCTGGGAGGGATTGCTAGCAGTCACAAAGGAAGAAAGAGACTTGGGCATCATCATCACTGATGACCTGAAATCATCCAAGCAGACCTCTAAAGCAGTAGGTAAGGCTAGGGGGTGTTAGGGTGTATTAGTAGAGGTATCATAAGTCGAAAGAGGAGTAATAATCCTCTTTACAAGACACTGGTTAGGCCCCATCTGGAGTACTGCGTGCAGTATTGGAGGCCACACCTTCACAAGGACATTAACCAAATTGAGGCAGTCGAGAAGAGCAACCAAATGGTGCAGGGACTGCATCAGAAGACACATGAGGACAGATTAACAGAGCTCAATATGTATACCCTTGAGCAAAGGAGGAGAGAGGTGATATGATCGAGGCATTCAAACACCTTAAGGGCATTAACAAGGTGAAAGAGTCTAACGTGTTTAAATATAAGAAAAATAGCAGGACAAGAGGACCCAGCATGAGATTAGAGGGGGCTGATTAAGGGGAATGAGAAATTCTTTTTTCAGAAAGGGTGGTGGATGCATGGAATGGCTTACCACAAGAAGTGGTGGCTATGAATACAGTGCAGGGCTTCAAACAGGCATGGGATAGGCATACAGGAGCAATATAAATGACTATGAATAGATGGCCACTGACAGAGCAAAGGCCGATGGCACATTTATAAGGTAGAAAAGAAATGGGCAGACTGGGATGGCCTTGTGGTCCTTATCTGCCGTCAACTTCTATGTTTCTATGTTTCTATGAAGCTATCTAGGGCAGTTTTAAATCCTAAAGATCTAGCTTCCTTATAGTTAAGCCACTCCCCTAATTTACAGCTCCTTCTACACCTAGATAACTGCATAGATAACAATTCACTTCAGTCAACTCAGACAAACACCTAGATAACTGCTCAGATAACAATTCGCTTCAGCCAACTCAGACAAACTCACTAACTCCTTTTTTGTTTGTTTTACCCTAAATTGAAGGTCCCAGTAGTAGAGTTCTAGTTCTTTAGTCCCAGTAGAGACTAAAGTAGAGAAGTAAAGTTCTAGCAGCACCTCCTTCCTCTTGCTGTTATATGCCTATTCTCTGCTAGAAGCTATCTAGGGCAGTTTTAAATCCTAAACACCTGGCTTCCTTCTGGTTAAGCCACTCACCCTAATTTACAGCCCCTTCTACACCTAGATAACTGCACAGATAACAATTCACTTCAGCCAACTCAGACAAACACACTGACTCTTTTTTTTGTTTGTTTTACCCTAAATTGAAGGTTCCAGTAGTAGAGTTCTAGTTCTTTAGTCCCAGCAAGACTAAAGTAGAGAAGTAAAGTTCTAGCAGCACCTCCTTCCTCTTGCTCTTCTCTGCGTGTTTGGCATTAGTGAACTGTAAGAGGATTTTGGGGTGTGCTTATCCACCATCTACCACAACATTAGAATACTGGATTTTCTCCACAAGTTTGCTCATTCTCTCCCTCTTTCCACCTTTTGGTTTTGATTTCCTTGCTCCATTACAATGTTAGTGTGAACCTCTTCATTTCCCAGTCATAACATTTTCACTATTATAACTTATGTTTTTCTTCTTTTAACTGCTTTGCTATATACGCATGATATTTACACAGCAAATAAAAGCAAGGGAACATTTGGTGTTAGCCAATGCTTGTTTTATAATGCTATGGTTAATATAAATCAGTGCTTTAAATGTTAAGCAGTTTCTATGTTTGGGTTGTATGTCATTATCTTACTGTTTGTTTCAATTTTGCAGTGTACAGAGGCTTCTGGACAGCATTTATCGTAATAGCTATAGCTGCCAGTGTAGTAGGAGGATTCTTGTTAGTGTGTGCCGTGCCCTTTGTCAGCTTAATTTTTATAAAGTCGGGGAGGATTCCTCATCACTGCTGGTAAGTTTCAAGTCATAGCAAATGGAAATCCAATATTTGCAGAACAGATTTAGTTGCTGAGTGGAAAACATATCCTCACAACTCTAAAGAAAACAGATAATGTACAGTAAGTGTCAGCCTTTCTGATTTGTTGCAAATAAAATCTCTGTCTATGAATATAAAATATTTCTTCTAGAGGCCTACCTGCTGGTGCAGTGGTAGCTCTGCTGCTTATGGTGCCAACAAATTGGGTTTTGAAGCAAACTCTGGGCAATGGAGGATCAGATGGGGTGGATCCAGCATGTGAGGAATGCTCTCCTCCTTGGGGTTGGGAAAATGCAGATCCTAGCATACGTCTGGCTCCTAGTGGAGGCTAGGGAGAAGGCAGTCTGGGGCTGCCAGAGTGCAGGGAAATGTGGCAGATGTCAAGACAAGGTGCATGGGTGTGTCTTGCATCATGACAGTATTGCACTTCTGCACCTCCCAAGGAGAAAACAGGAAACTCCCGGCTGACAAGATGACACGGTCACCTGCAGGCCCGCATCCAGCTACCCAGGCCCTGCCCAGCAACCTGGATCCTGTTCAATATTTACATTACGTAAAAACAACAGTATTATAAATTACGACCATACAGAAAATAGGGGACTATTTATTGCATGTTTTGTAATCTGGTCAAAGGTAAAAACAAGGAGACAAAGTCAACCACCAATAGCAGGAAGGAGGCCATCCTTTCACTGTACAGGGTGGTAACTGGTTATATCTTACTGGAGTACTGCATACAGCTTTGTTGCCCTCATCTAATCAATAACAGATAGGTTGGAAATTATATGTGAAGGGTGACAAACATGATCCAGGGGCAGAAGTGATGATCCTATATGGAGAGATAGGAAAGTCTCAATACCTATTCTGCAGAAGACAAGAGGAGATAAGGATATGAAATAAACATGAAAATGCATATAGAGATGCCACAAGATGAATTCTGCAGAGCTGACTGATTTGAGGAACAGTATATTCACAAGAGAGCACCACGTCAAACAAGAAGAGGGATATTCAGAAGACATGAGGAAATAGTTCTTCACAGAGCTGGTGGTGGTCAGATGGAGTGGACTTTCCAGCAATGTGGTCAGTGCTGGAACTATATCAGAGATCATAACACAATGGAAAATGTTCAAGGGGTTATCAGAAGCAAGAGGGAGGAAGGAGCTGGGGAGAATTCTGAGGAGAGGTTAAGCCAGAGTAATACATAGTAGGGCCATTCTGGTGGGGGAAAGGGAGAAGTAGGCTGGCAGTTAACTAGGATCTGCAGCTTATCCAATAGGTAGGGAAATGGACAGACTAGGTGGGCCAAGTGGTCCTTATCTGCCGTCAAAAGTCTATGTTTCTAGGGCAACAGGGCATACAACACGGACTCTTACACTTTTCTGTGCTTATTTGTCATTGTTTCTTTGTTTCTATCCAACACAATCCTTTTGACTGTATTGAAAGAAAAGTTTTATTTTAATACTGGTTTTACCACTTCAACACCATCTTATCACATTTAGACTTACCCAGCAACCTCCCAGCCTCAATAACCACCATCCAGCTGCAATTTTAGCACAGTGCCAGAGAGTACAGTGGCAATCATTTGGAGAGGGGTGATAATGGAGGAGTTGCCTCCTATTTCACCCATCCTACCTCCACCCTCCTCCCACATGGCATACTTTAAGAATGCTAGACTAGCAGGGATGTCCTCTCCATGGCAAAGAAGCACTCCTTTAGTTGCATTCCTGACTATGGGGCCTCATGGCTGCAGAGACCCGGCATCACACCTGAACCCAGATTGCTCACCTGATAGTATGACATATAATGGTCAGATCTCCCTAATGTATCTAGGGGCATATGATGGCATTCCATCCAGTAAATCCCCACTTAATGCTGTGAACACCAGTTCTGCACCACAACCAACTGTCTTGCCATCTTGGATCATGGGTGATGGGGACTAGGGCGCCTTAAACAGTACTCTGGGGCACCAGTAACAGAGACTACTCACAAACTATAATGTCCATACAGGAGCTGGGATCAAGCATGGTGTAATTTATTAGCTGCCTAGGTGGTACAGCTCTCCGGGCATTCCCAGGCCATACATCTTCATGTTGGTACATGCTCACACTAAATTTCCTTACTTCATGGGCCATGCCCTTCACATTATTCTTCCAAGTACTTTCTGGGCTCTGTCTAAGCCCCTCCTCCAGCATGGCATACAATCTGATTGCTTTCCTAACACTGTTCTGATGATAGTCTGTGCAATTGTGGGGCCTATTGCCCATCCCATGACCATAACGTTTTCCAGGACCACCCCTGAACTAATGGGGAAAATTCATATTTTACTGAAGTACTGTATCTCTTTCAAACCTACTGAACTCCAGCCTTCCTTTCAGGGTCCCTGGAGACCTGGTGCTCCTAAAAGCTGTTGTGCAGTGGCGTTGTCCCCAGATAGGGTGACTACTAACCTGGAGGGTAAGGTGTGCTGACACTTTTTCAATGTGCCCAGAAGAACAATAAATATGAAAGCACGTCAGCATCTAATGTCAGTACTAAGTCCATAAAGCATGGTTGGTCCATCCATGTGTGCCTCCTGCAACATAACATTGATAGCCCTTGTGGCCTAATAAGCAGACTCCATCTCTGGCCCCATTCCCGGGGGACTACAACCCCAACCCTTGCGAGTCCCCTCTACCTGGCACCCATTCATTCGCCTACACTGTCAGGAGTTTCCATTTGAACTGCCTAGGACTTTTCATGCACAAAAGAGCATTTAATTTAGCTATATAAACTTATAGTTTGTTCTGAACACTGACTGCTCCATTCGTTCTACTGCTGGGATGAACCTGCAAAGGTTCCAGTGACTACCCTTGAGGGGTGGCCCACCACTCTCACAATGTGCATGTCAGGTTCTCAAGGTCTCTGTTTCACTCAAGGCAAGCTCCTCAGTCTCCAACCCTTCAGCTGCTACTGCAGTTCTTCTCTGGAGACATGGCCTGGGGGACCAGTGCCACCTGATACCTCGACCCTGTCACCATCGCTGGAACTGCAGGCCCCCTAAACCCAGTCACAGCCATAGAGGCTGGGCTGCTCCTCACTCGCTCTCTTCCCACCATTACCAAGCTTCCACTGCCCAGAGGCCTTCCCTTTATAGTTTTTCAGGGATAGGGCAGAACTATGAATATTCATGCTCTTGTTTCCAACTCTTAGCTAAGTCAGGTCATTGACAGCATAAACATCTAGACATACTGGGCCAGATTTTCAAGGGTGATGCAGGACTTATATCAAGCTCTGCATCAAACCCTTTTGTTGGCACACTGTGTCAATACCTTACCACAAACTGCACCTGATTTAGATAGGTCGGACAACGTTATTACACTTTCCCTGATTTATGGCAGCTTACGCCAAATATTTGGTGCAAGCCCCTTAAAAGGATACCTGGAATTGCCACGAGCTAGACCAGAAAAGTTGATCTAGCTTGCAGCAGTTGGTGTATGCCATACATGAACTGCTGCAAGTTAGGTCAACTTTTGTATGGGATTAAAAAATTCCAATCACCAGCCGGGAGAATGTCGCAAATCTCATGCACCATATGTTTGGTATACCCGGGCTTGTGGCATTCTCAGCCCTTTGAAAATTCAGCCTCCTGTTTTGGGCAATCTTCCCAGAGAACAGCTCTTAAGGTTTGGCTTAACCTTTCAGTGCTCTCTGGTAACCTGTCTCAAGCTGGCAAGGAGAGAATCTGGTTACACTCTCCCTGCAATCAAGTCCTTGCATCCCCACAAGGATCACCCAAAACTGGTATCATCTCCTTTTCTAAGTAATCTGCCCTCTGGGCACCTTGATGAGGTGATCTCATGACGTATCTCCCTCTAGCTGTAACCAAGAGGTCTTACCACTGTGCCATGTGGATCTACATGCAGTAAATCCTAAACCATATCAGAGGAGGAGCACATACAGACTACATTCATCCTGTTGCTACCGTAACTGTTCCTCAATACAAGTACACTTAACCCCAGCAATTAAGTGCCTAGGGTTATTAGGTATCCAGACACCCTGCAGCATTCTTTACTTTCATGATGTCTTCAGAATCTCTTTCTTTTGCCATTTTTTGCAGTTTCTATTGCATCATCCAGGCCAAGCATCACCTGCAAGAAAACAGAAGTTGTCCTTACAGCTTGCTCAGAATACTGACTTCCCCATTTCCTTCTACTGCTGGAAGTGAACCTACAAGGGTTCCAGTGACCTCCTTAAACTGTCTCACCACTCTCCCAGGGAGATCTCAGTTACTGATGGTCTCTACTCCTCTCAAAGCAAGCTCCTGAATCTCCAAACCTTCTTCTCCGGAGAGCAGGCTTGAGGAAAAAAGTGCTACCTGATCCAAAGGGCCTGCCACACTCCTGAGTACAGTCCCCTCAGCACAGTCACAGCCAGAGGGCTGGGCCGCTTTTATCTTTCTCTTATTCCACCCTTACCAAGCTGGCAATGCTTAGGGGCCTCCCCTTTTATAGTTGTTTGGAGAGGGGCAGAACTGTGAATAATCATGTTCTAGTTCCCTGCTTATATCTAAGGCAGGCCACTCACAGCTTGAACATCCTGCCTCCAGACAATTCCCTCTAGGGAACAGCTCTCAGGGTTTAACTTAAATTTCAGTTACTCTTTTGTAACATGCTTCCAGCCAGCAAAGGATAGAGGCTGGTTACAGATGTACTACAGCCTGTCAGCTGGGGTGATACCCAGAAAAAGATTTTTAAGGCCAAGCTTTCTCTTTATATAGTAAAACAATGTCAGTAGTTTGTGTTTTATTCAGCTGTAATAATGAAACAGGGTATCAAAGTTTAGATTTAAGCAATAATGCCCGACTGGGTGTGTGTTGTGCTGGGATAACGTCGCGCCTCAGGTGGTTGGGCACAAGGCCGCCCGGGCGAGTCTGTCCAACGACTGAGGGTGGCGTTATCCAAATGACACACCCTGGAGGCATTATGCTATTATATAATGGCTCGTTGTTATACAGAATAAAAAATAGTTTTAAAGATGTTTTTGTGTGGAAAAATATTTTTATTTTTAAGAAGATAAAACAATCAAGCAGAAAAAATCAAGCAAACAATCATCTCCAGATTCACAATGAGGCTGAGACTAGACCCGTGATGTTGTACTGGGATAACATCACGGGTCCAGCAAAACAGACCAATCAGAGTCCAGGATTTTTCTTGCCATTGTATAATTATTATTTATTTATTGAAACTTGGTAGCTGGGAAGCGAACACCGAGCCAAGGCTCATTTTTAGGTGCGACCAGGGGAAAGGATAATGAGAACAAGTGCGATCAAAGATAAGGCACAGTCTATGTAAAAAGAAAAAAACAAACAAAAACCCAATGTACAGGCATATGTGAATTACCAAGGTTATTGAACAAGCTAACACTACCTGACATTTAAAGAGTTAACACTAGCTAAAGTCTTAGTATAAAAACATAAGAAAAAAGACATGGTACCACATCAGGGTTCACATTCTAAAGTGTGTGAAATGAAATACTGTTTTATTCATTTTGTTCCCTCGTTTCCAGAAGTGTGGAGGTAAAACATACCCATAACTGCAATATGACAAGCTATTGGCCTGTGTTATAATAGCCCACTAGACTAAAATGATTGTTGATGATATGTATATTATGTAGATACGCAGAGGTAATAAGATGTGTAGGATTAAAGATAAATAAATACTCCTCCCCTTAAATGATGGAGACACTGAAGGAAATGCAAGATAGGACCACAAGCTGATGTCAGTGGCAAATGTAGATTTTTGGGAGAGTGAATTAAAAGACAATTGCATTTAACCTGGAAGCCTGTGTATTCTATAGAAGACATGTTTTTAATATCAACACACATCTGTAGGCTACTTATTTGTTGTTGAATTTATCTTCTTTTAAATATTGTTATACTATGGTAAATTGGAACTGTTGAAACAGGATAGGTCCACAAAGTAGGCTTTGCCCAGTGATCCGTAACCCAGGTAAAGAACAATAAACGTGATAGAAGCTTGATCCTGTTGTATTGCCATCTTTACTGGCCTTTTATTATATACAGTGAGTGTCTCTGATTACACACTGGTGAGAAGTACTGTGTTTAGAGTGTTAAGAGCACTATGATGCAAGCTTGTGTCATTGTTGAACTCTTCCATTGTTGGTACAATGCATCTGTGTTCCAATATAAAACTCAATGGCCAAAGAGGCATGAGATACCTAATACTGTCCTAAAATGGTACTTACCACCAGAGTATAAATCAGAAAACACTGCAATGTTAACTACAAGGCCAGTAAAGAAGGAACATTGACAGAATAGGAATCAGTACTTAGAAGAAAACAGCTCTTCAGTAAGAAATTATATAAATGTTCAGCTTAGTTTGTTGTTTAAAGAACAGGTAGAATTTTATGTAATTCACCTGAAATAGAAAATGATCAAATAATGAACCCATATTATAAAATTACAAGAAAAATTCCTGGGCTCCGATAGTTCAGTGCTTATCTGTAACAATGATGTTATCCCAGCAAAATACCATTTAAAACATTTATTTTTTATCTTGTTTCTTTTTTTTTTTTACAAACAGCTCATTCTATAATTGTAATAATGCACTCAAGGCATGTGTCATGGGGTGTTGTTAGTCCTCTGGTGTAGGAGGCATGAGTCCGCACTACCCGAGGCTTGTATTATTCCAGCACAATACATGCCCTGTCGTGCATTGTTGCTTAATTTTTGACTTGTTTACACACTTTCTAGAAACAAATTTATAGTCAGTTTTCTTTTGATCCTTGTCCATTCAAGCACTAGAGAATTCATTTTTAATCCAGATTTTCCAGCTAGACTTCCTGCAGTGACTGTTCTGGTCAAATGTGAAATATCCAAACTAGTGTGTTGAAAAATATTCCTCTATCAGATTCTCAAAAAAAATGACTCCTGTGTTCAAAGGTGGTTTGCACTTCCTTTTGAAGATTGTAGCTGGAAGAGAAAGGGATGTGTCTTAGTGAAGCTAGAGAGATTTTAATACAATTGCAAGCCAACAGGGTGACTTCACTGGTATTGTTGGAATGAACACGTCTTTCTAATAAGATTAGATTTCAAAGTTAAACAAAAACAGGCAGATAACCATGGAAGTCCATTTTAACTGTGTTTCATTTGGACTGTTATCATATCATATCATTCACAGCAGGCATGGGCCTAAGTGCTACAGGCTTTACAGTATCTCAGTGTAGCACACTTGCACTAGTACAGTATTTTCTATAAGATGTCACACTGATAAGGTTAAGTACATATGTGTAACATTTTTGCATTATTGGCTTGGATCTGTTGACTCTGCCTCACAGACACTTGCTGCCAGCTGGGTGTGTTTAGAGTATTTGGTTTCTACATGCATCAACTGTACTGCTTAGTCAACATTTCAGAATGCATATCTTTAAGTTGCCAAGTTTGTTCAACTGTGCCACTAACCCTGTAAATATCTAATAATAGTTGAAAAGTAATGATATTGTGATGTAAGGGAATCTCTTGTACATCAACAGCAGCAGAAGTAATTAGATAAAGAATGTTAGTGTTAGTGAATGACAGTGTGTGCTTGCCAAAGATAAATTAGTATGGAACTTTATGCTAGCTATATTACAAAGCCCAGCAAGCACTGAATCACAAGTCCTAGAATCTAGGGGTTTAGAAATGACTAGCAATGTAAACAAATACAGTGCCAATGTCCTGTCAGGTTAGAAAACAAAACAGCAGTGCTGAAACTTATAGTACCAATAACACCCTTTGTTGGAGTCATATTCTATTGAATAACAAACTGTCTGGGTTTAAGGCAAGCAATTTTATATTATAGAGACGCGTTAGTACCCCTATAATTAGGGTTGAGTAGGCACTTTAATGTTAAACCTCAAATTTTGCACTTTAATAACTTTGCAACCGTTCTACTGATTTGCACAAAATTTGGCATGCACTGTCGTGGGGTATATCTCTTGCCATGGCAAGTTTTGTCCAGTCAGATGTGCAGATTCTGAGATTTGGATAGTGCAAAAACTTATAATTCACCTTTTCACAGTTTTGTCATTGCCTTGCACCCAGACAGTGTGGAATTTTGGTGTGAAATTTATATGGTAGGAAAAGCTTGGGTCACAGAAGTGCATTTTGCTTGTTTGGCGAAAAAATATTAAACCTTTCCAAAGTTTTTAATTTTAAGTTTCCTTCTTTTCAATGGGAATATCACTCTTCAGGATATCTTCCTGGAACGAAAAGAATTTCATCTCATGAAAAAGATTCCTTTTCTTGAAGTGCCAATCCTTTTTTGTGAGAAAAAATCCTTTGTTGTGAGCTGCCATCTTGTTTATTATTTTTCAAATAAAACACTTGAATCACTCAGTCAAATGGTGCCTTGCACTGACACCAAAACATGTGTTGTGCTCATTGGCACTTTGTAATGTATATTTTTGCTTTGTAATATGGCCCAATAACCTTTTTAAAGTAAGTAAATCTTTTTCATCATCACAAGAAAAGAAATTGGCTTTCAAAAAGATTTATAAAAGAAACTACTGTAAGTCTGAACTCCTTTTTCATGAGCTGGTTTCTTTTCTGCAATGATGAAAAGGTTTTGTGAAAAGGAATTATCTCATGAAAAAGTTTGAAAAAACTAAGTCTGAAATCCTTTTTAGTGAGATGGAATCCTTTCTGCTACCACGAAAAGGATTTGTGGAAAAGGAATCAGCTCACAAAAGAACAGGAAAAACAATTAACTCTGAAATCCTTTTTCATGAGCTGGGATCCTTTTCATAACCACAGCAAAGATTCATAGAAAAGGATTCCTTTTCTGCAGAAAAGGAATCATTTTCTGAGACCATAAGCAAAGTATTCAAGGAAAAGGATTTCTGCTCTTGAAAAAGGATTTCTGTGCCTTTATTAGTGTGGCACATTGGTGTTCAGTGGCACCCCACCCTCCATTTTACTTTACTATAGCCTTGGTGTCTAGTGGCACCCCACCCTCCGATCCCCATATTTATAATACAGAAAATCCTCATTGGTGGTTAGTGGGGCCCCCACCCTCCTATATCCCTGTATTGTATAACTCTGGTGTCTAATGGCACCCCATCCTCTGATCCCCATATTTATAATAATGTAACAGTACATTAGTGATTAGTGGCACCCCGCCACCCTCTGATGTCCCTATATTTTATAAACCTGGTGTCTAGTGGCACCCCACCCTCTGATGCCCATATTTATCATAATTGAATACTGCATTGGTGGTTATCATATCCCAGTCAAGCATAAATAAAGCCATCCCTCAATGTCTTTTTTATTTTTAAAAACCTGTAAAAAAAAAAGGTCATCACCGATAGCACCCGGACCCACCCGACCTGCCACTGTGCACCCACCTCCCCGACCCCCTTTACCTCTCATGCCCTCACTCACCTGAACTGCCAACACAGTGAAGATCGACTCTCAATCGAAGATGCATCTTGCTGTTGCAACTGGTGTCTGTTGTCTAACACATAAGGTAACTGTGGTTGAATGCATTTTCTGACTGCAGTTACCTTACTTGTTAGACAGCAGTCACCAGTTCCAGCAGCAAGACACGCTCTCGATCAGAGAGTGGATCTTCACTGTGTTGCCAGTTCAGGTGAGTGAGGGCATGTGGGGTGCACCAATTCAGCCAATCAGCAGTGAGGATTTTCCTGCATGTGAAGACCTATGAGAGAGAGATTTATTATTTGCAGCAGTTAAAAAGTATTGAAACAGGGAGTCCATTTCTGTTATTTTGTTAAAGAATAATTTTTAACTACATTTTATTACATGTTTTGATCTGTTCTTTTTCTTCCTGGACCTATATCCATTAGCTCTGGACAACTACCCAGCCCTATCACCCCAACTGCTGCCCTCTCCTTAAACTTGCTGGCTTTCCCTTGAGAGAACCAAAGGTTAGGTTAAGTCCCACCATTCAGAGACCCTATGAAGTAGAGGAGGGATAGTGGATTCCACAAGAGATGAGTGTACCAGCCTTCATTATGTAGGCCAGGGTGTTATTTTGCTGATCATCTCTTTCCAAGAGTGCTTGCAGACAAAGGCTCCTGTTCATACAGTTACATGGTGCCATGCTGAGCTGGCAGGCCACCTGTCCTCCATAGCTGCTCTCACTTTCACTGTACCTGTAGTCACTCAAGTAGCAGTGTTCAAGCATAAGCTTATGTCAGTTCTTCCAGGAGAAGAAGAGCATTCCAAATGATGCTAGATCTTTCTCTCCTCCCTTGTTCAACCCTCTAATGACCCAGGCTTCTTTTAGAACTTGGGTTGCCCCACTAGGCTGACAGATTGACTTCTTTTTGTTAATTTATAATACATTTACATGGAAACCTAGTGTCTCTCTTACACGTGAGAGTATGACAATTTGCATCCTTAGGGTTCCAGAACCCCCCCAATTGTCATTCTCTCACCTTAAAGTGGAACAGACAACACTAAGAGCCATACACCCAAGTGTGGGGCCAGTCTCAATTGTACTTTGTGTGCAAAACATATTTTTGTTTACTTACTATTTACTGCTATAGAGTGGATTGTATTAGATGATGTAGAGTTGATTGTATTATATGGATTCTGTTGACTTGCAAGCTGACATTTTCTGTAACTACAAATCCCAGAATTACCTGCAACTGACATGAGAGGAGGGCTGCAACAATGGGAGATTCAATAGCTGCAGTGCATCTTTGAGCCTTTATAAAGTCCAATCAGATATCTGCAGGTCTTGTTGTTCACCTAGGGCTGAGTACAGTCCTTATGGTGGTCCTGGACAAGTGATGGTGAAAGTCCTGGTAAAGGTAGGTGATGGGGCTGGGAGCCTTCTGAAGGCTGTTAACTGGGGAAGATTAGGGAGTAGAAAATGTAAGTTGAAGAAAAGGAGAACAAAGAAACTAAATGACCCTGTCACCCAGAAGGTCAAGGATCTCATCGGGGAGGTCACAGATCTCATCCAGGAGGTCAAGGATCTCACCCAGGGGTCAGGATGATACATTTGTGGAACAGCTGGTGGCATGCACTGTAACTTCCTACACACATGGCTTGCATGGAACTTCACTTCCAGTGCCAAAATTGCATTAGAGCATTCAACACTGCACTTGAGATGTAAGAAAACCAATATGCCTGTCATAACAGAGGAGGAGTAAATGAACTTTTTGCCAAAATATATGAAGTTTTTTTCAAATTGCTACATTTTAATAAGATTATTGTCTGAAATGAAAATATAAGAAACATGATGCCTGTGGTTACCAATTTGGCATTTTATCCAAATAGCAGTTCTTTGCATAAAATATGCTTTATTTTGACAATATAGAATGACTGTCTTGCCCAAACCCACCATTATGTTTAAAACCATATCTTCCAATTACTGCTGACTGCATTTGTGGTTAATGAAGCAAGTGCAGTTTTGTTTTCTTTTGGTACAGATCCTAATGTCACTTTGTAAATTAATTCTAGTGGAACAATAAGTAACTGTCAATAACATCTGTTTGCTTACAGGGGCTTTTCTCTGCTTATCTTCCTGTTTGTGATGTGGAAGGTTTGCAGCTGATCTGACAAAATACATTTTGCTGGAGCGAGCGAAACCTGTGTGGACACCACTCCTGTATGTGCAGTATGGCTGGTCATTCATGTTAGCTGCTGCTGGGATTCCTCTAACTTTACTCTCTGGACTTCTCTTTTATTTCATTGGCGAAGCATTCAAGGATCACAGAAGTAGAAAGAAAAACAGACATGATTTGGATAAACTTTAGATTATCTATCACTATGAGAAGAGGTTGCAAAACAACTTCGGACACTGGACATTTCTTGGGTGGTATGGTTTTAATAGTGAAACAAGCCCCAGTATGCATTATATGGAAATTTCAATAAATGATGATGACGATGAAATGAAACTGTGCATATACTATGCATTTCAAGAGAATCTCTTGTGCTTACTCTGTGACCAGTATTATATTAACAAAGCTTGTGAATAATCATTTGGGGTGAACTCTTACCACTAACTTATCCGTCTTGGTCAGACATGGAGTGACCAAATGTTTTATGCAAGCTGTGCAGTTTTGCAACACATATATTAGGTAGGCAATAACACATGGCATGGTGTGTGGTAATGCTAAATTGCCACACATCCCAGGTGGGTTGTGAGGCGGGAGGTGGAGTCAAGTGCCTTTATGAGTGTGTTTCTGCATTTATAAAATGGTTTACAATTTAAAAAGTAAAAAGTGAAGTAAAACTGGAACTGTGCAGTAGTGTGACATTTATTTACAGTTACATAACCAACTTTAACCAATCAGATTGCAGGTCTAATCCAAGCCATTTTATAACTAACTTTAGTTATACACCTATATTTACAATAGTTGATAGATGTGCAGTATATTTTCATTTATTTGTTTACACTTATTGTGCTTAAATTCTGCACACTCTGTACTATATAAATGATAACACACAACAGGGTGTGCAGTCATGCTTTATTATACACATGCCTCTAGAGTGTGGTGGGGCATGAGGCAAAGCCTAGTACTTTCAACCACCCAAAAGTGTGCATATCAGACAGCAACCACACACCCTGAACTGTGTTATTTTACTTATAGAATGGGTGCAAAATTAATATGTAGGGTAAAAGGCAGATGAAATAGATGCAGGCATGTGGTCACTGGGAAATAATGCATGATCATGCAATGTGTTTGCATCAATGATAGGTTAGGATTTTTCTTGTAAATTTTACAAATACATTTATACTCTCCTTAAACTCATATACTTATAATTAAAAATAAAAATAAAAAACTGCTGCAAAGTCCTGCAGCAATCTACACAAACCTCAATGATTCTGCAATTTACCCAATGCTGGATGGCTGGTCATGCAATTAACATTTCCATTTATAATCAGCAAGAAAAAAGATTTATAATCTACCAGCCATTTCTGTGATCTTATTAAAACTGAGGTATGATATAAATTGTCAGTGCTACAAAAGAAACCTAGTGTGGGCATAAGGTTAAAGAAGTTAATTATCAGGCTACAGTCAGAATACCAATCGCTGGATTGCAGGGGTTTCGAGCCTGCTAGTCTGAATGCTACATTGACATTTGCTTTTCATGAGTGGTAGATATGCCCTTGATCTCTGAACTCATTTTGCATTTTGAAGTCACAGTGGCTTTTGCAGTTTGTCCAGTGCTCTGAGCTCCAGTTAGAATGTTTCCATAACCACTGCTCTAGGACATGAATGTTGGTTGTTTCTATGACAGCTCTTCCTGGATCTGTTTACCAGTCAAAGTGATCTAGGATAAGAGTGAGAGAAGCTGGCCATTAGTAAGTTTGGTTCTGTTTGATTGGCCACACCTCCAAATTTTGATTTGAATTTATTACTTCAGTTGAAACGCTTTGGATCCTTGGTGTTGGGGTCTAGCATGCATCTACCCCATCCCATGCCTCCCAACCTGTTGTACATAAACACCATCTCAAAGAAAACCCAGTCTCAGGGAATGGGAGTAGGGTGTGCATTTGAAGTTATTGGGGTATAGGAGGGGTGGCCACATGACTTGCCCTGGCCATTCAGAAAGGGCCATATTTTTTCTTATCATTTTGCTAAATGGTCAGAGTGACCTGAAGTGCTCCAAAATGTTACCAGCTCTGAATCAAAGGTGAAAGAGCTACTTTCAGCTTTGTTTACCAGATGCAAATTCAGCATCAGTTCTTTATCTGTGAACAGTTTGTCAGAGGTCTATATGACCACAAGATTACAGAACACAGCAGCCAAAAAACAAAAAAACAAAATCATTGTGGTTAGAGCACATGGCTGTAAGCCAGGAACCTAATGTCTCAATCCTTACAATGTCATAACAATTTAAAAATTTCCTTTTCTCTTAGCTTGCACCTGATTAGTGATCCATGGTGCAATAGTTTTAGAACAGTAAATCTACACTGAAGGAGTTAAGAACAAGAACACAGATCTCTTGAAGTAAAATATTCTCACAGCAAAGTGATTCCAGATCAGTTACACTGGAAAGCTGATCCTGGGTCAGTTTTATTGGTAAATAATCCTGAAGCAGCTCTTGTGGGCAAAATCTCTTTAGAGGCTTCAGGACCCCTTTAGTAACCAAACTGGTCTGGAATCAGTTGACGGGAGAGGTCTTTAGATTAAGAGCTATCTGTTTTATCTCATTATAACCTCCCAAGGTGTGCTTGAAAACAGACAGTGTCAGTGTCTAGTGCACTTACCTTAAACAAAATGAAATCAATTTGTTTTGGTCTAAACTCTCCTTAGTGTACATGTACTGTTTAGACACCATGCATCACTGCTCTGATGGGAAATGAAAGCTTTAAAATTTTTTATGATTTTGGTGGATTTAACACAAAACATCCGAGCTGTCAGCCATGTGCACTAACCATCATGCTATGCAGGCTGCACTTTTTAAGCTTATGGTTAGACACATCCAGATCTAAACTGCTTCACAACTCCACTGAGCAGGTAAAGTAGGAAGCACTATAACGCAGTGGTTTAAGGCTCTGAGCTGCAAACATGGACACCTGGGTCTGAATTCTGCAGCCCCCACTTGCATACTGTGTGACCCTGAGCAAGTCATTTAACTTCCTTGTGCTCTCAGGTCACACCTGTAAACAAACATTCAGCTTAGTGTATCTCTCCTGGTTGAAAAAAAAAGTGATCCTAGAGCAATTGTTGAGGGCACACTCTACCTGACTTGTGCATTGATTTTGTGACATCCAAACCTAGTCCTTTTAGTTTAATGTAGAAGTGCAAAGAAACATGTCTATCAAAACCTGGTTTTACCTACAAATAATAAAATGTTAGCACATCTGTCAAATCTACTCTTCCAGTACCTCTATACTGCACATTATGGGCTCGATTTCAAGAGCCCTTAGAGTGACACAGGTTGTGTCACTCCAGGGCTACCATAAAACTGTTGGATATGCCTGGACCCTGCCCCTAATTTTAGAAAAATCAGAGTCCTGCACTAAACACCCCAGGTTTGTTGCAAGCCGACAGCTGTACCAAACAGTTGTAACTGTGCTCAACGTAGTAAAATCAGGTGCAGCTGTGGTACAACAGGTTTGATGCAAGGCTTGATGCAAGTCCTGCATTGCCCTTTGAAAATCCAGCCATTAGTTTTAAAATTGGTAAAAAAGTTGTTTTAAAAGATCTTAGAGAAATTAAACTATTCTGAAGAAGAAAATATTAGTATGCCTTCATAGACTGCAAATGTTTTAAATGTATTATTTTTCTAGATATATGGTTACTTTGTAACTTGTATTATGTATTGATTTTTGATCCGTTCATTTATGTATACTGTCCAATTTTACCTACCTGAGTGGTACCTGTAAACAGTCCACGTGGTCCAGAGTACCTACCAGATAACCAAATAATTAAGAATGAATCTAACTATGTCAGAAAAATATTAATGCTTAAAAGTAAGTATGTAAAGTAAAATTTTATTTGTTGAGCACCCCATCTCAGAGGCTCTGAGTGCTGTACAGGTAAGTGAGAGAATAGTACATCAATACATAAACTTAAAAACAAGTAATGCAGCTAAAACAGATTAAAATAAAACGTAAATACTGCATTAACAAAATGTTGCAGCAGTTCACAGAGTGCTTGTGAACATTCTAAAATGCTTGTCTAAGGAGATCTGCCTTCAGGCCCTGCTTAAAACCTCCACTGATGAGGCCTCCTTCAAGGATCTCAGAAGCAAGTTCCACAGTACTGGGCCCACCACTTCAAATGATCGATCTCCAGAGGACTTGGGGCAGGCCTAGGAATCACTAGGAGGCCCTCAGTAGAGAAGCATAGTGAGTGCATGGAGCAGGCAGGAGTCAGAAGGTCAGTAAGGTAACCAGGGCCTGATCCATGAAGGGCTTTATAGGTGAGCAAGCCAACCCTGAAGGTGATTCTCCATCTAACCGGCAGACAGTGAAGTTCATGCAAAACTGGTGTCACATGACAGGACCTCAGAAGGCCCATCAGTAACCTCGCTGCCATGTTCTGCACCAGTTGCAGTCACTGGAGAACCCTCCCCAGTGACCCTGAGGTACAGAGCAATCAAGCCATGATGTCACAAATGCATGAACCAGTGAGGGCAGATCATCAGGCAGAATCAAGGTTTTAATACAGGAAACATTCCTCAAGTGGTAAAACCACTTCTGATAATGGATGACACCTGAGCCTCAAGTGTAAACCTGTCATTAAGAATGTAACCCAGATTTTCACCTTGGAGGACACTGCCAAAGGAATGGTGCCGAAATAATGTTCCCATCCCAACAGTGTTCACATCCACTGACAATCAGACTCAATCACTAGCACCTCCGTCTTGTGAGGATTGAGTCTTAGCCAGCTAGAGGACATCAAGTCCTGGATCTCAGGCAGACATTTATTTAAGCATTCAGGCCATCTTTTCAGGTGCAAATGACATGTACAGCTGGGTATCATCTGCATAGCAGGAAAACCCAAGCTGTACTATTTAATGATCTCGCCCAAGTGGAAGCGTATACATTGCAACCAACGTGAGATGATTGAACCCTAGAGGAACTCAATAAGGCATGGGCTTTGGGCTGGATGAGAAGCTTCTCATCACACCCTTCTTTATCTTGCCCTGTAAAAAGGACTTCAACCAGTTGATGACAGTACCGGTGAGTGCACTGAGCTTCACTAGGCAATCCAGCAGCACTGCATGGTCAACAATGTCAAATACTGAGGACAGACCAAGGAGAATGAGAATTGACCTCTCCCCCTCTCTCACCCTAAAGAGATCATTTTGCACTCTGACTAGCACAGTCTCAATGCTATGTCTTGACCTAAATCCCAACTGAAAGGGCTCATAGATGCCATGGGCTGCAAGGTATGTCATGAGCTGCAGCAACACTACTTTCATAATAACTTTACCCACAAATGGGAGGTTAGAAAGACCTAAGTTTGCTAAGATGTCAAGGTTGAGAGATGGTTTCTTAAGGAAGGGTCTCACCAGCGCTTCTTTAAGGGTGCTGGAACAACATCCTCAAAAGCGAACACCAGACAATCTCAATCCATCTTGCCCAACTGACTCAACATATCCCAGTAAAGAGATGAATCGGGCCTGGGCTGAGTTCACAGTATGTGTGCTGCTGCTCCAAAATCACCTCACTAACCTCCACTACCCCAACCTCACTCAAAACAATAGGAATGCATCTGGACCCACACAACTCATCACTGCAGGGCTACAAGTGATCCCAGCCTGATGGAGGACACCCTGTCAGAGAAGAACACAGCAAACTCCTCACACTGGGTGACTGAGCTTTTTTTTTGACTATAGACAGGCAGGATGGAGAGTCTGTCCACAGTTCAAAAAGCAGAGCTGATCTACTCTTCCCTGTAACAATCTCCTGGAGAGAACTCTGCCTTCTTACAGTTGATTGCCCTTTGGTATTCACTTTAGTGAAATCTCAAAGCCAGTTTATCCTCCTCGAACCAAGTCCTCCTCCAACAATGCTTCAAACTCTGACCTTGGTCTTGTCTCGCCTTGAGCCCCATCAAACCATGGGGTCTCAAGTGAAAGACCTGGGTCATATACAGACTGGATCAACAGAGTCGAGGCTGGCAACAGCCTCATTATAGGCTGCAGCTGCCTCACTCATGCCTGCTGCACAAGCAACACTCACATTAGACAGATTCATCACTAACATTAGTCCCTCTGGGGACAACCCCTTCAAAAGATGGTAGCGTACCATCTGTACATGAGATGGACTAGGGGAGGCCCCAAACAAAAACCTTCCCCTGCAGTAATCTGCCCAAACAACAGTTCAATCTTGGAATCAGAGACCTCAAGCCCTAGTGAGAACATTAAGTCTATGGGATTGCCATGGCTGTGGGTCACAAAGCAACAGCCTGTGTAAGCCCTAAGGATGACATCAACTGGAGAAAGTAATAACTGAACTGCAAATGTGTATTGATCCAGGCATTGAAGTCACCTAGAATCAGCTATCTGGGTGACTTCAACACCTTCTAACAATGAAGTCCGCAACTTCCTATAGAAACCCTCCCACCCTGGATGCTGGTATACTATGAGGATTCTGCAGCCTGCACATGGCCACATTCAAACAATGAAGTGGAACCCACTGGATGCACAGAGAAGTTTAGGTCAGATCTAAAACAGATGGCCACACCCCACCCTTGCATTCTGTCCTCAGGCAGTGCACCACAAAACACCCAGCTGAGATAGATGCCTGCAATACTGCACCAGCATCATCCCCAACCAGGTCTCTGTAATGCAAACCAGATCAACTGAGGAAATCAAGTCCACAATAATCATGGTCTTGTTACTAATTGATTTGGTATTGCATGAAACCACCAAATGGGACTTGTGGAGTTGCTGACCCAATGGCTACCTGCCCAGTCGGTCCGGTGGGAACCCTGAGTATGGGGACCAAACACATCTGGCCTCTCTAGGCTCCAATTTACCCTAGGGTGCCTCCTGGTCCTGACCACCTAATGCAGCTTGCTGCTGCTATACCTCCAGCATCCCACTGCCTGCCATCATACCTTCTCCAGTCCCATACTCCTTACAGTGCCTCAGTGCTGTGTTTGACAAAGGAGGTCGATGAAAGGTGGAAGTCAACAGCAGCAACACCAGATAGTAAGTTCATGGGGCTCCATGCCTATGGCATACAGCCTAACTACTGCACAATTAAAACATCCTTCCACAACTAAAATGCCAATAAATACCCCCAACAATCAAACAAAATAATAACCCCACTCGTCTCAAACCAGCAAATTAAAATAAAATTACACAATACTCAAAAAAGATGAACAAATAAAATTTAAATAACAAACTAACCCTCACACATCCCAAGCCTCCCCACCCCAACAACAGTTGTAATAATAATAATAATAAATTGCAAAATAAATTAAAACCAACACATTTAAATAGGAGAATCCAGTGCAAAAGTGCTATGGGGAATAAAGTGCATAACAGTTACAGCTCCTGTAAAGAGCAGTGTCCAGAAATTACTGCAAAAATATAAATGAAAACACTAACGGTGAACCTCGACAGTCCCAGCAATAGTCAATTTCTTCAGCAAGATTCCCACCATTACTGGAATAGCAGTCCCAGAGAGAAACAATGCTTTCATCATGGCACTCTAGCTTAGAAAAGAGTTGTTAAGCTGCTAAAACTGGAGGATATGAAAGGGAATCAGATTTCAAAATCCGTCTTTAAGCAGTTTTCCACAGTACTGCTCTCACCAGCACTGGGGTACACAATGATAGCAGTATTATTTAAATGTCTCGAGAGCTCTTACCCTGGTTCTGGGACCAGTCTGTGTCTCTGAGAATGTAAACACCACTCTAACTGATGTTGAGATCACAATCCAAAACAGAAAATATCAGCCTGTAAATGCAGAAACCTCCTCAGTCACAGGCAGGGCCCATAGGGTATTGCCAGATATAAAACACACTTACAATTTTGGGCAGCCTCTTCAGCCACAGATTTCAAACACCTGCAAATGTTAATCCAACCATGGCTCACAAACAAGTCAATATGGCAGTGGCATCACTTCAACTGATTTAGGGAACTCTTCCTCAATGGGCACCAATTTGCAATTCACAGTCAGGTCAACGAGGTAGCAAAGTCATTCCAGCTGTTTGGAAACTCTTCCTCCATGACTACCAGTATACTGTCCCTGACAGCTCCCTATCCCTGGCTCAAAACCTGGATGATGTAATATTTAGCAAATTAAATATGCTGCTTTAACAAACCCATGACTTGACATGGAAAACTTTAAAGAAACATCATTCTGAGACACATATCTGCTTATACAGTACATCTCATATCCCTTGTATTTAGTGTCCCTTTTATAGCCAGGAAAAGGGTATAGTTTTCCTTTACTGAAAAACAATAGGTATCTTTCAAAGTCATAATCTGCACAATATGCCAAATCTAATAAAAGTAAGCTTAACCACATTTATTGGTTCTTACTATGAAAATCTGACATCCTAATTCTGTATTCAAAATGAATGTTACATATTATCACAGAGGAATGCGAAACAAAGTTCAAAATTCAATAATAGACATTCTTGTGAATTATATATATATTCTTGAAAATACTTTTATAATGTTCATATCGAGCACAGAACATTCTATTAAAATTTTAAAACAATGCTTACCACAAAATATTTATACAACATAGGGAGAGCCATGCCTTACAGATGCATTATTTGTTTTAGCCACTGAAGCATCCAAAATGAAGATAAATCATTTGTCTTCATTTTAACCATTTGTTCCACTTTAGACAGATCTCAAAGTAACCCTTAACCAATGGGAGAACAGCTTGTACAATACCTGACGACATCACAATGACATCTGTTGCACTAAACAGAGCAGTGACATCAAACAGAAAGCATTAAATCTTCATGAAAATAATTTAAAGCTTTGTAATTTCAAATACATTATATAAATCGGACACACAATGATCTGACTCAGAATATGCCACTTATCATCACTTATGAGGAGACATAAGGACTTCTACAACTCACTTGTGGTTCTGCCACTGTGACCTATTGTTTTAAGATAAATGATATATTCTGAGTCAGGTTATTGTGTATCCCCATTTGCGCAACAGGTGTGAAAATAAATATGCCAAGATAAACATATTACTTTGGGCAACGTGAGCACAATTAAGTTGGTCATTGAGCATGCTCAGACATTTATCTAGCTCATTTTAGTCACACTTTGCATGCACAGAATAGTATTCTCTCATGCAAGATACCATTTATTTTTTGATTGCACATACAGTAATCTATGTGTTAATTAGTTGCTCTTATGCTGAATCACTGAAAAGAGGGCAGAGTTTACATTTTGAACTATTTCCTTTTGTAGCTTTATACTATTTCTATCACAAAACTGGCTAAACAGCTGCTGTATAAATCAGATACGACATGGGCTGACTTAAGATATCATTTTTATCATCATTGGAGATTACTGGTTTCTTGCTATCTCAAATGTGGCTTTGCCACTTGAGAGATGTCAATAGAGCATTATAAAATGGTCACTAAAAATGCTGTAACCAGATTGGTCAGACAGGGGCTTTAGCTGTGTATAAATCACATAAACACACTGCTAAAGTCCAAGCTGACCACTGCTGACTGGATAGTACTGACCAAACACATATCAAGTGACCGAGCGTTCACAAAGTTGAAAACCGCCATTTCTCTTTTCTTCCCAGTACCGCCCCTAGATGGCACTTTGCTCAGTACAATTGGCATATCCTCAAAATCAATGCGCAGGGCGAAAAATGCCAAAAATTATAAGTACCTGCTTCAACCTTTCTGGCTTCTCTCTAGACTCCATCATGGATAGTATTCACGATAGTAACCCGATCATGAAGCCACCTCAGTGACTTCAACCAAACACAGTAACGACTGTCTGGAAACATGAAACCAAGGCATAGCACATCAGCCAGAGTTCCAAAATGTTGAAATGCTGCCAACAACACTGTTAAGTATGCAGCCAAGCTATAAATAAAGTCGACCTTTCTGCATCCTGGACGAATAGGCTGGCGTCAGGAGCAGCGTCGCTGATGATGCGGCACCGACTCTTCCCTCAGAGACTGCCCCAGTATGAGGTGCAGACATCAGAGTGGAACCTCAAAGTAACACACAGACCCTGCCTGAGGTTTGTCTGACTCCACCCTCAACTTCACTGGCCACAGAAAGTACTGTCAGTGTGCCAGGAATGAGCATAAATGTTCATTTTTATGCAGAGACAGCCCACAGCAAATGAAGCTACATAAGCCCAATTAACAAATAAAACAATCATCTGAAAGCCTGTACATTCTAAAGTTGGAATCAGTAAAACAGTCTGGGTGTCTTGTATACACAAAAATATGTGTTTGAAGCAGAAGAATATACTGTTTTTATTTACATTTACATTCTATGAATGGTTTACTTTTACAATTACTTGTCGTTGTTATTGGGACTATTTCATCATATGTGGATGAACAAAATCTTGAAATTCCTTAAAATAATAAAATATTGGTGATATATATATATATGCTGGGAAGCCTGAGTTTCTAGCTTTGCACCACAGGGTGTCTTTGTGCTTCATGGGGTCTAGTAGTTGGGGTGTGAGCCAGGGACTGTTGTAGTCACGGATCTTACATTTAGAGCAGGGGACATGGATATTACATACTTCATTGAACTTGTATGTGAAGCTTTCTAGAGGCAACGTTGATGTCAGTGCTGAGTCAAGAAAGTTCCAGTCTTGGAGGCTGAGGTGCACACTAAGAGCTTCCAGTTTGCCATTCTTCAGGAGTCTGGTATTGACAATTTTGGCTGGCACCTTTGGAGCCTTATTTGACCATCTGCAGATGATAGGGAATGGTCACTGAGAGAGTCTGGGAGAACTGAAGTGGAGGATATTCTGCCAGGGCTGCTTGTGACCAGCCAGTCAATTATTGTACCTGTGTCTGTCCAGTAGTTAAGGCATATAGGAGAGTCTACCAGTTGCATGAGATTGAGGATAACAAGCCCTTATAGTGGCCAGCAACTGGGGAGGACCAGTTTATATTAAAGTCACTGACCATTATCAGCTTAGCATTTTGGCTCTAATCTGAGAGGTAGTCGATGACAGTTTTGAAGCCACCAGCTTGTTCCTTTGGAGGAATGTAGACCGAGACTATGGTTAGAGTTTTTCCATTTGTGCCGAGTATTACTTTTATGGCCAGTAGTAGAGTGCCACAGTTGGTGTCATAATGATTTAGCATTTGGCCTGGATGTGATCTTTGACATAGATAAGACACCTGCCTCTCTTTTATCAAGTCTATCTAGCTTGAATGAGGCATATCCTGGGAGCAGCAGTGTCAGGTACCATGGCATTAGCCAGGTCTCAACCACAGCGAGGATATTGGGCTGGTGTTGCATGACCCATACTTGGATTGTGTTGATTTTGCCAGAAGACTGCAAATATTGATCAAGGCTGTGGTTAGACCATTCTGTTTTTTTATGCAGTGTTGTAGTGCAGGTCATAGGGCCTGGATTAGGGTGTATGTTCCCTGATATAAGCAGGAGCAACCAGGTTAGCCTTATTGCCTGCTACTTCAGATAATGCTAGGGCCTGTGAGTGGCTGATAGAGTTTTTTTTGTGCTTATCTCTTGGGCAGGCTATGAGCAAGTCAATGATAGATGGTGGGAGGAGATACCCATTATGGCTTCTGGGTTTATGGTCCCAGAGAATGAGGGTAAGTGGCTTAGAGTTAATGGCATCGTGTAGTGGTGGTTACTAACTTTTCAAGTTTTGTTCCTGTATCATTACAGACTGAGGGCTGCAAATTGAAGGGTCATATTCATTCTGTGGTGCGAAATTGAAGGGGTCACATTCATTCTGTAGTGCGATTTTGAGGGGTCCTTTGCTGTTGAAGGAGCCAGTGCTGGCACTGAGAGTATAAAGCAGAGGGTTCTTAAGAGGAGCACATTGTCAACTATGAAGGAATAGGCAGGCTGTGCTCAGACATGAAAGCAAGCGGGGGAGTGCCCTAGGGGGTAATGCCTCTTGAGGGCCCTATGGGGTATCGTTTTTGAGATAAGGGATTATAAATTGTTAAACAGGTACAAATTAGAGAGAAGATGGCTGAATACTTTGTTGTAGAGAGAAGAGAGAGCTAGACAGTATATGAGAGTTGTCACAAGGGAAGGAGTGCTGTATCCAATGGGAGGTAGACTTAAAGGGGCAGAGTGGCCAACATGTATTTAATTGTGGCTAGGGGCAGGGGTGGATTGGTGGATGAAAATAAAAATTTAGCTTAGATCTGAGCAGAAGCATGCTACTGGCAGGCCATGGCTGGGTCCAGGACAGTGGCCATCCAGGAGAGTCTCTGAGCACATCTGCAGATCCACAGAGGGCAACTCTAGGTTTCACAAACCAGACTACCGTAGCCAGCCAATGGGGAACCACACTGCTCAGCGGTCACCCAATAGGGCACTGGGGCCTGTACAGCATCCAATCAGAAGTAAAGTTCAACCCGGCCTTGGTGGATGAGCTTACTATGTACCTGGTCAGAGAGGGTGGACTGTAGAATGAGGAGGGATGTGGGCATGCCTCATCCCACTTAGAGAGCCGCTGGTGGCTGGGGCTCGGGCGCCTGTTCTAGGCCTCCAGCTGAAAGAGAACAGATGAAGACAGATTAGGAGATAAGAACAGGATCAGTGTAATCGTTGAGTGTGGGTAGACAGGGAGATAGGAAACAGCAGGGCACTTAAGGAGTAATTAAGTTTAAGCTATGGGTTGGTCACTGAGAGGACAGAGGGGAACCACCAGAGGAAGAATTTGGGGAAAGAGTTAGAGGAATTAAGTTATAGTAGATTTAAATAAAAAGAAAATATTTTGAGTGAAAGGGTTAGCAAAAATGTCCAATAGCAGAAAGATTCCATAGAAGGGTTACAAGCTATGGTGACTAGTAACAGAGAGAATCAAACAGAAGGCTGTAATCACCTAAATACTGCAAACATACATTAACTAGCTATAAACAAGCACAACAGGGCTATTGGAAATTGCTAGTCTGTATTTCTGTAAAATCCAGCCAAAACCTTGTTTTTGTAGCACAAGGGATATACAGAGATGGATAGTCTGAACTTTACAAGCTGAATCCCTGAATAACAGAATTAGCTAACTGGCAGGCTATGACTTTACAGTTTCAAATAGAAGAGTACAGCAGGTCATTAATAGAGCTAAATAACTTTGGAGAGGGGAGATTTGGTGGAAGGTAAGTCCCTGCAGGGCAGTGAAAAATTAGCTCAGATCCAAGCAGAAACACTGCTACTGGCAGGCCATGGCTAGGTCCAGGACAGCGGCTGTCCGGGAGAGCTCCAAGCCCGGCCTCAGACTCATGGTAGCCACTTCTAGGTTTCACAAACTGGGCTACCACAGCCAGCAATGGGAGCTGCACTTCCCAATGGTCACCCAATAGGCAGTGCTGGGGTCTGTACAGTGTCCAATCAAAAGTAGAGCCAGAGTCAGGGGGTTCAGCCAGGCCTTGGCAGATGATCTTACCACGTACTTGGTCAGAGGGCATACTGCATAGCAAGGAGGGGACATGGGCTAATGCCTCATCCCACTTGGAGAGTCGCTGGTGGCTGGGGTGCCCATTCAGGGCCTCCAGCTGGTCAGAGAGGGCAGATTGCAGAGTGAGTAGGGGACGTGGCTAACGCCTCATCCCACTTGCAGAGCCTCTGGTTGCTGGGTGCTGGGGTGCCTGTTCAGGGCCTCTGGCTGGTCAGGGAGGGTGGACTGCAGAGTGAGGAGGGACATGGGCTAATACCTTGTCCCACTTGGAGAGCTGTTGGTGGCTGGGGGTGCCCATTTGGGCCTCCGGCTGGTCAGAGATGGCAGACTGCACAGTGAGGAGGGATGTGGGCTAATGCCTCATCCCATTGGAGAGCCATGGGTGGCTGGGGTGCCTGTTTGGGGCCACCAGCTGGACAGAGAGGGGAGACAGCAGAGCAAGGAGGGATGTGGGCTAATGCCTCATTCCACTTGGAAAGCCACTGGTGGCTGAGGGCTAGAGCATCCGTTTGGGGTCTCTGGCTGGTCAGAGACAGTAGACTGCAGAGTGAGGAGGATATGGGCTAATACTCTCATCCCACTTGGAGAGCCACTGGGCACTGAGGCACCCGTTCGGGGCCTCCAGCTTGTCAGAGAGGTAGACTGCAGAGTGAGGATGGGACTTTGGCTAATGCCCCCATCATGTTTGCGTTGGGGAGAATGGAAAGATCAGAGTACAGGAGGTAGAGCCTGAAGAGTTCAATGGGTAGTAGAAGGGGTGGTGTCAGTAACAGGGGCAGCACTTCATAGGAGATTGAGAGGGGCTTCTGGGACAGTAGGCTCTTCAAAGTTGATGGTCATCACCTGGCAAGAGAGGGACTAGTACATTAAGGCAGAGCTTGATGTCTACATTGGCAGATGGTTAAACTAGCTATTGGGGAGGCTGGGGCTTTGGATTCCACTGGTGAACAAGGAACTGAGGGAAGCTAGATAGAACCCCTCTGAAGATGGGGTAAGGTGTTCATGGAATAAGGAACAATAGATGGGAAGAACAAGTCCTGGGACAGGGCAAGGTAGACACAATAGACATGAAAGGAAGGAGAAACATGAGACACCAAGATTATTAGAGAAGGGTGATGAGGGAGGGCAAGTGAAAACCAACAGAGGTGGGAGGCACGTGTTGGAGGGTAGTATCACAATGCCAGGAGTCTGTGTAATATGATTATTGAGCTCCAAACTTTGGTGGCAGGCTCTGGGCTAGACTAGCAGCAATTACAGAAATTTGGTCCAATGACTAGGACATAGCAATCCAGGCTACACCTTGTACAGGAGTGATAAATGGACAGGTAGAGGGAGGAGGTTGCCATCTACATTAAAGAAGGGATCAAGGCAGTAAAGGATGCTACCATTGGTGGGAAAGGAAGGTTGAATCACTGTGGATTCAGCTCACAGACTTGTCAGGTAGGAAAAACTCATGTAGGGGTCAGTTACAGCCTGTAACTTACAGGCCACCAGGCAGGGAGAAGAGAGAGTAAGGAAGTGAGTACTGAATTAAGGAGGGACTGCAAAGGAAGGAGTTGTAATAGTGGGAGACCTTAACCTGCCATACATCAACTGGAACATCCCAATAACCAGGAGCACCAGAAGTCAGGCCCTGTTAGATTTTTGCAAGAATGCATTTTGGTACACAGATCGGTGATCCCGTTAGATGGCCAGCCATTCTAAATGTGGTACTCACCACCTCAGAAACAGTAGGCTGAGCACTGGTTGGGGAACTCTGGGTACAGCAACACATTATAATACAGTTAGAGATGGCCCTGGGCATCTGTAAGGTTTCATCTAAGGCTGATGTACTAGACTTCAGGAGGGTGGATATCAAGCATATGACAGACATTTTGCTGGACAGGTTAGCTTGGGTAGACAGCATCAGGAGTGGAGGAAAGATGAGGGTTATAAAATGGTCCATTATCAGGGCAACACAGACATGCAAGAGAACAGTTATCGAGAAACACAAGTATAAGAGACCAGTCTGGTTTCTGAAAAAAGTTAGGGAGGCAGTAAGGGCTAAAAAGAGAAAGAAAAGCAGGGTGATGAAGAATGGACAAGTACAAGGAGAAATCTAGAGAGGTCAAGAAGGCCATCAGAATAGCAAAGACAGAGAAAAGCTATATATTGAAGAGGGGTTCAAAGGAAGGAAAATAGTTCTTTAGATATATAAAAGAGAAAAGAAAGATGGGAGGAGGAATTGTCAGCCAATAGATGGGGAAGGGAAACAGAGACAGTCGAGAAAGCAACTGTGATAAATGACAAAGAAATAAAATCACACATGTCCCCATGCATTGTGGGGACATGTGTGATTTTGTATTTCTTGAAACTTCATTTCCTGGCCAAATGCTCCTTTGGGGTAACCATTGTCTCAGTGCTTGCACACAGAGGTTCTGTGCCTTTAAATTGTTTTCTGTGATCAATGACTACTTCTGCTCAGTATTCAGTAGGGAAAATTGTAGGCCCCTGCTGGACAGCAGCATAAAGGCAGCTGATAGAGGGGTCCCAAATGAAACTGCAGAAATTTACTAGTGAAAGGATCAAAAGGGGTAGCAGCCTTTAAGGTAAACAAGTCCTGGGGCCAGATGTGATGCATTTGAGGGTGCTAAAGGAACTGGCATCAGTGATTATCCAAAACCCTAGTGGGGCTTTTCAACAGCTCTATGCAGTAAGGAGTGATTCCCAGGGATGGAAGGATGGAGAACATGGTTCTGATGCACAAGGAGGGAACAAGGAGTAGCCAGGAACCATAGACCCATCAGCTTTACCTCTGTGGTAGAGAAACTCATAGAGACACTAGTCAAAGAATATGTAATGGAATGCCTGAGAAAAACAGACTGCAGGATAGTGCAGCATGGATGTGTAATGAGGCGGTTTGTCAGATCAACCTGATAGTATTCTTTAACTGGGTAACCAAGGTAGTTAATAAGGGATCCTGATAAGGTTCATAAGATTTACTCTACTTCAGTTTCAGCAAGGCTTGCCTCAATGTCACATTAAAGGCCACGGAAGAAGATGTGGTATCTGGGAACAGCTAAAGAAATAGAGAGAAGGGTAGGCTGTTAGCTGGAGGAAAGGCAGCAGAGAGTTGTTGTGAATGGGGTCAGATCAGAGGAAAGAGAGGTCACTAGTGAGTACCACAGGGCTCTGTTCTGGGCCTAGTCCTCCTTAATATGTTTATCGGTGACATTGAAAAGAGAATTCAGTGCAGACTGTGTCAATTCAGATGAAACTAAACTCTGTGGTGGGTTGACCATGTGGAGGGATAAGGAGTTACAGAGAGGCGTGTGAAGTCTGAAAATTGGTCCAAAGTCTGGTTGCTGACAATCAATGCTAAAAAGTGCAAAGTTATGCATTGGTAACAAAACCCAGAACAGAGTATTTGATGGGGCTGGAGTTAAGTTGAACACAACATCAGAAGAAAGAGACCTAGAGTCATTATTAGTGACTGCCTTAAACATACCAGTCAATGTAACAAGGCTTTCAGCAAGGCTAACAGGATACTGGGGTGCATCAGGAGAGGGTTTGACAGTAGATTGCCAAGATGTACTGTTATCACTGTACAGGTCACTGGTGAGGCCACACCAGGAGTACTGTGCCTAGTTCTGGTACCCACCCTAAAAGAATAGGGACAAGCTAGAGAAGGTACAACATAGGATGACCAAGATGATTCAGGGCCAACAGGACAGATCCTATGAGGATCATCTAAAGCATTAGTTCTCAGACTTTGTCATAGTGAGCCTCCCAAAACCAGGAAAAGATCTTGAGCCTCCCCAGATATTAAAATAATCATGGGCCTCCCCAAAGAAAGGTAGCATACTTTGCACAGTACACAGGAATAAAGTGAAACTACATTGAATAGTTGGCTCTCATTATATTCAGCTTATTGTAAACCTCAACCACCACCACCACCATCATGTAACCCCTTCCCCAGGACAACCTTCTGCGCTTGTTATTTTGACTTTCAAGCTATATTGTTTGCTGCAATACCTTCATGGTCAGACTGCTTTCTTGGCTTCCCTCTATCAGGAATAACCTTCAATCCTTGACTTGGCTGACTGCGCCAAAATGGGTGAGTGCCTAAGGAATGCACTAGCAAATGGGCAGGAAGGAGGGTGGAAGAACAATGGGAATAATAAAAACTGCCATCACAGAGGTAACAAGCCTTTAGTGAAGCAAATGAACAAAACAAATGATGTAAGAAACCACTATGGTTCTCAAAGGAAGTGGCAGTGAAGGTTCAAGAGAAAGAAAGCATTCAGGAAGTACAAGGAATCACAGAAGGAGCAGGACAGAGAACTATCAGTTAAAGCAAAAGGAAGCTGGGAAGGCAGTCAGAACAGCAAAGGCCGAACGGAGAAAGATAGCCAACTCAGTTAAGAAGGGGATAAAACCCTTTATAGGTACATCAGGAGCGAAGGAAGACCAAGGGAGGGATAGTGAGGCTTAATAAAGGGGTGGGGGGTGGGCAGAGGTGACTGCGAAAAGGCAGAGATACTAAACAAATATTTTTGCTCAGTATTTACAAATGAAGAGGGGAGGTACCTAAAACAAACAGTAGAAACACTCTGGATACAGAAGTTGATACCAGTCCATTTACAGAAGAAAGGGTTCTGAAAGAACTCTTAAAACTGAAGGTGGACAAAGCAATGGGGCCTGATGGGATTCATCCCAGAATTCTAAAAGAACTAAGGGTAGAACTAGTGACACCACTGACTACCCTGTTTAACAAATCATGGGAGGATGGGTGGTACCTGAGGACTGGAGGAGGACAGATGTGATTCCCCTTCACAAAGTGGGAGCAAAGGCAGAAGCAGGAAACTACAGACCTGTTGGTTTAACCTCAGTGATAGGGAAAATGATGGAATCACTTCTGAAGGAAAGAACTGTCGAGTATCTAGAGGCCAGAGGGGCACAGGACCCAAGGCAGCATGGATTCACAGCGGGAAGGTCATGCCAGGCAGAATCTGATAAATTTCTTTTGACTGGGTGACCAAAGTAGTAGATCAGGGAGGGCTGTGGACATGGCCTACCTAGACTTTAGCAAGGCATTTGACACAGTCCACACAAAGATTAATATACAAGTTAGCCAGCCTGGGAGTGGGTCCCAAGATGACAGCCTGGGTAAAGAATTGGCTGGAGAATAGGACACAGAGAGTAATAGTAAATGGAGTCACTCTGAAGAAAGGGGGGTTACTAGTGGGTGCCATGAGGTTCAGTATTAGGACCGGTCCTCTTCAATGTCTTTATAAGCGACATTGCAGAGGGACTGGAAAAGTATGTCTCTTTGCAGAAGACACAAAGATCTGCAACAGAGTTGATGCACAAGGTGGGGTGGAAAGGATGAGAAGGGACTTGGCAAGGTTAGAGGAATGGTCAAATGTATGGCAGCTTAGATTCAATGCTAAGAAGTGCAAGGTAATGCACCTGGGAAACAAAAACCCAGGGAAGAGTACACAATGGGGGTGAGATATTAACAACAACAAAAATGGAAAGGGACCTGGGGTAGTCATATCAGATGACCTAAAGGTGGGCAAGCAATGTGAGAGGCAGCAAGAGGCTTGGGGGATACTGGGATGCATAGGGAGAGGCATCACCAGTAGAAAACAGGAAGTTATTATCCCTCTGTACAGACAGCTGGTGAGACCCCATCTGGAGTACTGTGTGCAGTTCTGAGACCCAATCTCTGCAAAGACATAGACAGGAGGAAGCTGTCCATAGGAGGGCAACTAAAATGGTGCAGGGTCTGCACGGAAGACATATGAAGACTTAAAGAGCTTATATGTATAGCCTCGAGGAAAGGAGGGAGGGGGACATGATAGAAACTTTCAAGTACCTCAAGGGAATCAACAAAGTCCAAGAGGGTAGCATCTTTCAAAAAGAGGTGTGCAAGAACAAGGGGCACAATTTGAAGATGGGGGCGGCTCAGAGGTAATTTAAGAAAGTATTTTTTCACAGAGAGGGTCGTGAATGCATGGAGACGGCCTTCGGAGGAGGTTGTGGAGTCAAAACAATGGTGGAATTCAAGTATGCATGGGACAGTCATAAGGCAATTTTAGGGGTGGGGTAGGAAGAAGTAGGCTGCTGGTTAACTAGGATCTGCAGCTTATCCATTAGGTAGGAAATGGGCAGACTGGGTTGGCCAAGTGGTCCTTATCTGCCATCAAATTCTATGTTTCTATGTTTAACCCACCTCTGCCTCACCCCTCTGTCTCTGCTCTTAAGCAACTTCTCAGGGATCCTCTTGCTCCTCCTGCCCTTTCTCCTAGTACTTCTCTGCTTAACCCTTGTATTTCGGCTGTTCTGCTACCAGTCTAATTCATCAGTTGTTCCCACTCATTTGTTCATTGTTTCTATTTGTTTGTAGTATTGCTCATTTTGCACTGCTTGACTGTTTTAAGTTACCTTTTGAATTGTATTCACTCCCTACATTTTCCTGGGTACATCTGAAATGAGCATTGGCTCAGTGTGCCTTTGCTAGTCACCAATTTGTAAATAAATACAATAATTTACCTGCTATTATCTTTTCCAGTTTGCTGTATCCCTTCACATAAAATATCTAAAACTCAAGACTTAAATACAGTATTTTTCAGACTTGCTTGGGCCTCCCTGGAAAAGGCTGGGGCCTCCCCAGGGAGGCTGGCCTCACCATTTGAGAAACCCTGATCTAAAGGCACTGAACATGTATTCACTGAAACCAGAAGAGAAAGTGGGATGTAACAGAGACCTTCACATTGCTGAAAGAAATCAATAAGGTGGACTGTGAGAAGCTGTTTACCAGGAACAGAGAAGATAGAACAAAAGGGGTCACAGTGGAGGTTAATGGAGGTAAGGGTTTATAAAGGATATGAGGTGGTAGTATTTTACAGAAAGAGTGGTTGAGTCATGGAATGGTCTGCTGGCAGAGGTGGTGGGTGCCAAAATCATAAATGGTTTAGATATGGCTCAAATAGAGTCAAGGGAACATTAGCTACTCAATGGGAATTGGGAGGAAAGAAACATGGATAAATAAAAGGGCATAGTAAGCAAAGACCCACAGAGACAATAGATTCTGGGTATTATAGAGTATATGAGCAGACTGGATGGACCACCAGTCTTTTTTATTTCTGTCATCATCTGTTTCACTGTTTCTATTTGTCCTGGGCCCTCTCCTGGCCCACTTAGTAGTCAAGTGGCCACCCTCGCAACCCAAGTCCAAATCGTGTGCTTGCTGTGCAGTGGATCCCTCCTTAGTGCTGTTCCTAGTAATATTTCTGTTTCTGTGGACCCTAATTTATCTTCCTGTCCCACCTGCTCTGTGGTTCCTGCTCAAGCATTAGTAACACCCCTGCCACATGCCTGGAACAGTTCAGCAGGGAGGGAGGGAGGTGTCACCAAAGTTGTGACCATAAAAAGCAAGGGTTGCCAGGCTTTGAGAATGGCCTTGTGGGCCATTTGCATGATGACACCACCCTCTCCTTTGCAAATTTGCAAGTGATTCACACATGTATGGAAGGGGTCTATAATTCCTTTAAGAACAGCTTGCAGGGCCATGCGCAAGGGAGTGGTGCAGTCGTGAAGTGCAAGCTCTTTGCACTGGCCCCTTGTGACTGAAAATTGGGCTGAATATCTTTCTTAAAGTTCTAAACATCTTCAAAAAGTATGGCAATTTAAGAAACAAGCATTTGTCAATGCGAATGTTGATTGCGTTGGTCTGCTGAGCTTGCTCACTGCCCTCTGTCACTTGCTCAACCTGTTTCTCCGGCGCTGCAGGCTGCTCTTTTGTACTGGGCTCCTGCCTGCATTGGCACCTTGCTTTGCCCACTAAAGAAATCTGCAGTTGTCCCGACAGAGCTCCGTTGGGTGGCTCACTCCCCTCTCTCACTCGCTCATTCTGTTTCTCCTGGCGCTGCAGGCTGCCCTTTTACTGGGCTCCTGCCTCTGTTGGTGGCTTTTTCTGCCACAAAGAAATCTGCAGCAGTCCTGACACAGGTCTGTTGAGCCTGCTGACTCCGCTCCTTCACTCACCTCATCCCGTTTCTGCGGTGCTGCAGGCTGGCCTTTGTACTGGGCTCCTGCCTGGGTTGCCGCCTTTTTCTGCCAACAAAGAAATCCGCAGCAGTCACGATAGAGCTCATTGAGCTTGCTCCGCCCCTCTCTCACTCACTCATTATGTTTCTCCCAGTGCTGCGGGCTGCCCTTTTGTACTGGGCTTCTGCCTGCATAGGCACCTTTTCTGCCCACAAAGAAATCCACAGCTGTCCGACATAGCTCCGTTGAGGTCGCTCACCCCTGTGTCACTCACTCATTCTGTTTCTCCTGGCGCTGCAGGCTGCCCTTTGTACTGGGCTCCTGCCTGCATTGGCACCTTGCTTTGCCCACTAAGAAATCTGCAGTTGTCCCGACAGAGCTCCGTTGAGGTGGCTCACTCCCCTCTCTCACTCGCTCATTCTGTTTCTCCTGGCGCTGCAGGCTGCCCTTTATACTGGGCTCCTGCCTCTGTTGGTGGCTTTTTCTGCCCACAAAGAAATCTGCAGCAGTCCTGACACAGGTCTGTTGAGCCTGCTGACTCCGGCTCCTTCACTCCACTCATCCCGTTTCTGCGGTGCTGCAGGCTGGCCTTTTGTACTGGGCTCCTGCCTGGGTTGCCGCCTTTTTCTGCCAACAAAGAAATCCGCAGCAGTCACGATAGAGCTCCATTGAGCTTGCTCACGCCCCTGTCTCACTCACTCGTTATGTTTCTCCCAGTGCTGCAGGCTGCCCTTTGTACTGGGCTTCTGCCTGCATAGGCACCTTTTTCTGCCCACAAAGAATCCACAGCTGTCCCGACATAGCTCCGTTGAGGTCGCTCACTCCCCTGTGTCACTCACTCATTCTGTTTCTCCTGGCGCTGCAGGCTGCCCTTTGTACTGGGCTCCTGCCTCTGTTGGTGCCTTTTTCTGCCCACAAAGAAATCTGCTGCAGTCCCAACAAAGCTCCTTTGAGTTCGCTCACTCTCCTCTCTTACTCACTCATTCCGTTTCTGCCGGCGCTGCAGGCTGCCCTTTTCTATTGGGCTCCTGCCTGCATTGCTGCCTTCTTCTGCCCACAAAGGCATTTGCAGCAGTTACAATAGAGCTCTGTTGAGCTTGCCTCTCCCTCTCTCACACGCTCATTCTGGTTTCCCGCCACTGCAGGCTGCCCTTTTGTACTGGGCCCCTCGTGCATTGCTGCCTTTTCTGCCCAAAACAAATCTGCAACAGTCCCAACAGAGCTCCGTTGAGCTCACTCCTCCCCCTCCCTCACTCACTCATTCAGTGTGTCCTGCTGCTGCAGACTGCCGTTTTGTACTGGGCTCCTGCCTGCATTGGTGGCTTGTTCTGTAGAAAAAATCTGAAGCAGTCCGACACAGCTCCATTGAGGCTCTCTCTCACTCATTCCATTTGGCGGTGCTGCAAGCTGGCCTTTGTACTGGGCTCCTGCCTGCGTTGCCGCATTTTCTGCCCACAATGAAATCTGCAGCAGTCACAATAGAGCTCCGTTGAGCTCTCTCACTACTGGTCTGTCACTCGTGCATTCTGTTTCTCTTGGAGCTGCAGGCTGCGCTTGTGTACTGGGGCTCCTGGCTGCGCTGCACCGTTATCTGTCCACAAAGAAATCTGCAGCTGTCCTGACAGAGTCCGTTAGTCGCTCAGTCTCCCTCTCTCTGACTCTTTCTGTTTGTCCTGGCTGCAAGCAACCCTTTGTCTGGGGCTTCTGCCTGCATTGGCCCTTTTTCTGCCCACAAAGAAATCTGCAGCAGTCCTGATAGAGCTCCATTGAGGTCACTCAGTCCCCCTGTCTCACTCCGTGCACTGTTTCTCCCACCACTGTAGGCTGGCTTTTTGTACTGGGCCCCTGCTTGCATTGGCGCTTTTCCTGCCCACAAAGAAATCTAGCAGTCCTGACAGCACTCGGTGAGTTGCTCACCTCCCTCACTCACCCTCTCGCTTCTGTTTCTCCAAGTGTAGCAGGCTGCCTTTTGTACTGGCCCTTGCATTGGGGCCTTTTTCTGCCCACAAACAAATCTGCAGCAGTCCCGACAGAGCTCAGCTGAGCTCGGTCCTCCCCTCTCACTCGTTCGATCGTAATCTGTCCGAAACAGTGATTTCCCACAGTGATCGTGCTATTCTCTGGCAGGAGTGCAAAACTATTTTAGCCAGGATGTGAAAAATGGCATCTGTACTGTTCATAAGGAGGTGTGGAAAAAATACCACTGTTGAAAATGTGGCGTGAAAATATTGCAAAATGCGAAGTTACAAGGCTGCGTGGAAACAGTTCAACACACGCTTGTAACACAGTCATGTTATGGGTTTCGTCACAAAATTTTCAACATAGGGCTTTTAGGACCTCTGCTCATGAACAGTGCCACTGTCATTTTCTTAATCTGTCCTGAGCACTGATTTCCACAGCGACTGCGTTATTCTGCGCTGGAACTGTGAAAAGACATTTCGGTCAGGATGTGAAAATGACAGCTGTACTGCTCATAAGGAGTGTGAAAAAATGGCAGTGTTGAAAATCTAGCGTGACAATATTACAAATTTGCAAGTTACAAAGGTGCGTGGAAAGTGTGCAATGCACACTTGTAACACAGTCATTGATGGGCTATCATCACCAAATTTTCAACATAGGCATTTTAGGACCTCTGCTCATGAACAGTATCACTGTCATTTCTTAGTCTGTCCCGGACAGTGATTTCCCAGCGACCGCTTTATTCTCGCCTGAAGTGCAGAAACACATTTTGGCCAGGATGGGAAAATGACAGCTGCTTCTTTTCATAAGTAGGTGTGGGAAAATGGCAATGTTGGAAATCTGGAGTGAAAATAATATAATTTCACAACGCAGCGTAGTGTAAACTGCATAGCTGCCTCGTAACACATTCATTTTATGGAGTATCATTATCAAATTTTCCACATAGGCATTTTAGGACCTCTACTCATTAACGGTGTCACTGTCATTTTCTTAATCTGTCCCAAACACTGATTTCCACAGCAACCGCGCAATTCTGCGCCAAAGTGCGACAACATTTCTGCCAGGCTGTGAACAATGACAGCTGTACTGTTCACAGGAGGTATGACAAAATGGCAATGTTGAAAATCTGGCATGAAAATATTGCAAATTCATTGAAGATTCTGACGTGCATAGCAACTAACAGTGCCGCTCATAAAACAGTAATTTTTTGATTTTTCCACCAAATTTGCAACATAGGCTTTTGAGACCCACCTCATGAACACTAGCACTGTTGTTTCATTAATCGGCCCTGGAAGGTGATTCTGCACAGTGACCCATGAAATCACCTTTTGGCGACAATTAACACCATGACAGTTCAAGTATTCATGAGGAGGGTCTCAACAACCCATGTTGAAAATTTGTGCAAAAATTCAAAAATGACTGAGATATGCATTAAAGTTGGAAAAACCCTATTTATTCCATTATATAGCTTACGGCATTTCCTCAGTTCGCGGTCGGCTTTGAAGAGTGCAGACGTATTTACGGTCCACCAAAGATCATCATGCCAAGCTCTGGAGGTAAGTATTGGGTGAGGGGTGTGGGGAGGCAGGGTGCACAGTGGGTGGGTGCAGGTTGCGGGTGGGGGTAGGCGGCGCCGAGGACAGTTTCCTTTTCAGGGTAAAAAAAGACATTGTGGGACTGTTTTAACATTACAGGGTCATGTGGCACACTGGGGTGGGTTCCCAGCATGCCAAGGACTCTTCTTTAGGGAGCAGCAGTAGTGACAGAGGATTGAGCACCCTGTCGGCACACAAAAAAAGAGGGAGGACTTAGATTATGCTGATCGAGGATTGGGCACCCACGGGACAGACAATAAAAGCGGGGGCGGGTTAGTTACAGAATGCCGAGGGAGGCTCCCCATCAGCAAAATCAACATAATGGCACTGAAGCCGACGAGAGATTGGGGCCCCGTCAGCAAATAAACACAGTGGAGGGGTTATATTGTTTGTGAACACGGCAAGCCGCCGCCATGTTCTCAAACAATATCAGGAACTTGAAGTTCCTCCTGCAATGACAGGTCACTCCCTCATTGCAGCAGATGGATGATGCTGCAATGGCAGGCAGCCCCTCATTGCGGCAACAAATTGTCACAAGTTGGTGCCAACGTTTAGACTTGTGTCACCAGCAACATGCAATGGCATTGAGAAGTGGGACAAGCCTTTGCAGGCTGTGGGGGCATTGGCCACAACAGTGCTGCGCCTCACAACCTGCTTCTGAGAAAGCTGTCCCAATATGTTTCTTGCGCTTCATGCAATCAACATAAAAATAGTTTTAAATATATTGTAATAAATCTAATAAAACATCATAAAACAACTGTGATTTATATCAATGTGTATAATGTGGAAAAATAAACAAACATTTTACCATTAGTATTTATTGCAATGACTTCCAGAATTCCCCAATACATTACTAGAATGGACAATTATTAGTATTGTAAATATATGCAATAAAGGGTCTGTCATCTAGGATATGAGAGATAAGGGGCCCAAAGGTGACTTGAAAGGGTTCAGAATGGAAATAACATGACACAATTGTATGATACAATGCCTTAACAGCTCTAAATCCCAAACCCTATCAACCAATGTGGTGCATGTTTAAAAAACTACAGAATCTAATGGGTTTACTTCCAGTAGAAGTCATCTTGAAAAAAGGGTAAAATGATGTGAACCTAGAAATCAAAATCAAATTTTAAAATGTTTACATTCACTGAAATGGTTTTCAGGCCCATACTGTAGTTCTACAAGTGTCACACATTGCTATAAAGGGCAGCTGATAAGCTTTAAAACAATGTAAGAGTTTAAGAACCAACAATTACAGTTTGGGAGATAAGGGCCCCAAGGAAAATAAGACAGGATCCAGAATGGGGAAATGAGTCAAACAGGTGGGATACGGGCCTTGACATCTCCAAAAACTAGGTCCAGTCAATCCATGTGACATATTCCTAAAAGCTATCTCATGCATCTATTTCCAGTGAAAGCCACTTTGAACAGGAACAGAATCACATAGGGTGAGGAGCCCAAACTCCCAAAATAAAATTAAAATGGAAAAATGTTAATGTTAGCCACAAAGGCTTCAGTACCACCTTGCCAGCCAAATAGCATATTTTGCTCAAAGGTAATACATTAATATAAAGGAAAACTAATACTAGGAATTTGAAGGACAATAGGACAATTAAAGACATAGGACCTGATTCCAGAAGCCATTCCGTCAGATGCAAGGTGCTTGCACTAAACAGCAAAGTCGCAAGTCGCACCTTTGCATCCCCTTTGTGGCATTCCATATTCTAGAATGCAGGCTGCGCTGGACAGGGAAGCAGTTGCACCACGTGGGCACTGTGCCACCTTTGTGACCTGCATCTGGGTATACCAGGTTGCAGTGGGGCTTGCACCCTGGTGGGGCTCACATTTCGATTCTGAAAGCCCCGCCATGGCTGTTGCAGGGGCTCCACTTAGACCTGCCAGGAGGTGATCTAAGTCCCTTCAACTGACTGGGACACTAGTTTGGGTGGGCTACAAGTGGGGTCCATGGGCAGGAGAAGCACAGAGGGCATAGGGATGGTTGGTGTGGCAGGGATGTATGGGATTGCTTTGGCACCCGGGGGTTCATATGCCCCTGTATAGATATTACATTGGCATTGCACCCTTCTGGGTGCGAACCTATCCGACCACCCTGCTGGCACACCAACCCACCCTATTTCCCTCCCTCTCACCCCCGCTGGAGCACGTGCATACCCTCACCATCACCACCAGTGTTTCACGTCCTGTCTTGCTTGGTGGAAGTGGTGCCAAGTCCTTGACATGTACCGCAGCTGCAACACTGGTCAGGTGCAGTCTCACTGCGGAAATCCCGGGAGTTTGGCCCGGAGGACCCTGTTTTTCTCAGAATATGGTGCAGGGTTCCTGGCGCACCTGGTAATAAGCATAACCCTTAGAGTGGCACAACTCTCATACACTCCAAGGGCCCTTCAGAATCGCCCTATTGTTTATCTGGATCCCCCAACACACACACACACACTTCTCAGTGATCATATCCATTTATGTTCTTGTCCATCAGGTATCTATGCAAGTTTGTTCTGAAAATCTGTTATTACTAGATGCAACAATTTTTCTGGCATGGAATTCCATATACTCACCACCCAGTAGGTACAAAAATTTCTACCTGTATCTTGTTTGACTGCATGTTGTTCAGTCTTGGTACTCATGTCTCCTCAGATCATGATTACATGCCTTGAAGTCAAGACCAAGTTGTTTAATTATTTCCTCATCTTTGAGAATTTTATAAAGAAATAACAGATCACCCTTTAACCTTTTCCTCTTCAACATATGCAATCTCAGATGTTCTGTTCTCTCCTCATAACCTTGTATTTGAGTTAAGGGGCTCAATTTTCAGAGCCCAGAGGATGATGCAAAGGTGCCTACGTCAAACATATAAATGACACAAGTGGCACCTTGTATCAAAAGATGTGACAGTCCCCTATTTTCAAATGCAAGTCTGCATCGAGGGGGCCACTTCACCCAAGTGGCACTGTGCCAGCCTTGCGACCCAAATTGGGGTGTGACAGGTCACAAGGGGGCTTGCAATACAGTGGGGCTGCAATATCCTCTTTTATGTGATTTGGTAAGCCCCACAATGGATGCAGCAGCAGGCTCTTACTTAGACCAGCCAGAAGGTGGACTAAGGGAAGTGTGTCAGTGCCGCACATTGTGGCAAGGGGTACAGGGTCTGAATCTGGGCTGCTGGGGGCAGAAAGGGCATAGGGAGGAGTCAATATAACTATTCATTAAAAGCAGAACATAGATAAGTGGGTTAAATATAGAAGGACTGAATTTAAAATTGTTGGTTGTTGACACATTTAAAAGAATGTTGAAGACAAATGTCAAATTACAGTATCATTATCAACGCTATTATAATGTATTCTGAATGACATTGTAACACAAAAACAAGCTTATTCTTGAAGAAAAAATAATGATATGGCAACTCAAATTCTGTCATTAAAACAACTTAACATTATAACCTCTGGAATACACACAAAGCTGACCACCTATTGCTTTGAAGGTCTCGGTATTCTGTATAACAATTCCTGAATGCAGCTGTGACAAACACATGACAGAGGTAGCAAAAGCAAAATTAATGGCAAATGTCGTTGTTTATTAGTTTGTAACCTGTAACTCTGACCTGTAGCACATTTTTTAATATGTCTTCATTTCTTTAACACTTTCAACAACTTTTTAGCGCCTGATCACGTACTAACAGGTACATGACCCTTCTGCCCCTGGCACCCTCCTGGCATGCAGATTCAACACCTCCCCAACCATCCTGGCCCCTGTAGTGTGCGCAGGTGGAGGGATCCTGTGACAATTCCTGCAGGTGTGTCATATGTTTGGCACTAGCCTGTGGCAACTCCTGGGCTTTTAGTGCAGGACCCCCCATTATAAAATTGCACACATGGTCCCTGATGCACTGAAGTTCATTGTAACCCTAGCGGCACAACTTGTGTCACTCTAGGCTCTTTGAAAACCGAGCCCAAAGTATAATTTGTGTCACCCTATGCTGCACCCTTTCCACAATATGTATGTTCTTCCTCAAATATGGGTTCCACAGCAGGGGTCAATAGACAAGATTGGCCTTACATATGTTCCGTACAGTGGCACTGTTACACTTTCTGTGTTGTTGATAAGTGCTTTCTTGTGCATCCCAAAATTCTGTTTGCTTTGTCAACTATGTGTGTTTGGAGTGAGCCCCTGATTTTAGTTTGTTATTAATTATAATGCCCAAATCCTTTCATTATTTACTGTATCCAATTGTAATCTGTTCAAATAGTAATTATGGTATGTATTATTGTTACCAAAATGCATGATCGCACATTTAGCATTGTTAGACTAAATATTATTTACAGTTGCCCAGTTCTCCAGTTTCATTAAATCCAGTTTTGGAATATTTATGTTTGGGTATCTACGGTCCTCCTAATTTAGTGTCATCTAAAATTTATTAATGTACATTTGATATTCTGTAACTTGATCACTGCTATATAGGTTGAAAAGTAGTGAACCCATGACTGAGCCTGGTGGCACTCCACTTGTCTCAGGACAGTCATTGGAAACCATTCCATTAATTCTTACTGTTCGGGTTCTTCCTTCAACCCACCTTCTACCAAGCTGATATATTTTTATTGATATTTTTGGTATTTAACTTCTTGATAAGTTTCCTGTGCAGTTCCTTGTTGAATGCCTTTGTAATATCCAAGTATATCATATCCACAGGTGTCTTTGAGTCTAGTAGTTTGCTAATTTTATTCTGGAAACATAAGAGATTGGTTGTTCAAGATCTTAGTTTAGAAACCCTTACCGATTGATGTCCTGGAGTAACATCTCCATTAAATCATTATTTATTTCATCCGTAATTAAACACTCACATATTTTGCATATTAGTGATGTAAGGCTTATAGGTCTATAGTGTTTAGGTTTTGATTTGTCCCTTTTATTTTCACCCTAGTACTTGCCCAAAATGAACATATTGGTATGGTAGTGGATTATTGAGAGGTGTGTCACTTTTTGGTCCAATGCAGGCAGCCTGTGAGGGGCTCAACAGAATGAGATCAATCATTAGCTGGAATGATCATGACAATCTTCTGGTCTTGCTGGGGGAACCTTCATGTAGTTCAAAGATAAAAAGCCACCCAAATCGTAGGTGGTTCTTTCCTTTGATCTTCATAACAGTGCCCAGCAAGCAGAGCTGATCAGTGTCAGGATCAGCCTGCTGTGATCCTCCCACCAACATAAAAACAGTTCCTCCACCTCTTTCTGATGCCAAACACAACACCAACACTAGGGTGCCCAATCCCCAGTGTCAGTACCTGAAATAAAGAAAACCATCCCTCAGTCCCTCCCTCACTTCTTTCTTAATTTTCCAACACCAGGGTGTCCAAACCCCAGTACCAGCTAGTAACTCCCACCCACCCATTTCCACTGTACAACACCAGGAGCCCACCCGGTGCTGCCAAACATAACACCTACACTAGGGTGACCGATCCCCAGTGTCAGTACCTGAAATAAAACCATTCCTCAATCCCTCCAACCCCTTCCTTCTTAATTTTCCAACACTGGGGTACCCAATCCATGGTGTCTGCTGGTTCCCCAGTTTTCACTGTGTGACTTTAGGGAGCCCACCCACAAACATAGTACTGACACTGAAGTGGCCAATCCTAGTGTCAGTATCTGAAATAAAGAAACCATCCCTTGCAGTCATGTTTTATTTTTATACACCCTGTGAAAAAATAAAACCATCCATCAATGTCTGTTGCCACTGCCGCCCACCACCACTACCATCCCCACCTGACCATCCCACTCAGCACCTACCATCCCACATCCCTCCCACCCCTTACTTACCTACTGGAGGTCCAACAGCATAATCTTTTCTGGACCAGAGACACATCTTCACTCTTCAACGCTGGATGGGAATTGAGGAAATCGGGTATGCAGTTATATGTATTTCAGTGGGTTTTGAACTTGTCCTCATAACTTGGTCATTTTTACATTTTTTCCCAAATTTTCAGCATGACCTTTTGAGACCCCACTTCATGAAAAAGGATGGTAAAATTATGCAACTCTGTCCCAAAAGGTGATTCTCTGGTCTTTGCATGAAATTCCCTTTGGGCAGGATCTAAACATTGTCTCCACTCTTGTTTATGAGGTGGGGTCACAAGAAAACTAAGTCAAAAATTTGGGGTAAAATATTAAAAACAACAAAGCCATGGCGTACATTGACATTTTAAATGCACACTCATAACTTTGTTAATTTTCAATATTTTGATCCCACATTTTCAACATAGCCATTTTGCACACCACCTCATGAATGTGACAGTTGTCATTTTTCAAATCCTGACCAAAATGTGTTTCAGACTTATCAAGTGAAATGACATTTAAGCCACTATTTTGTAAATTATACCTGTCACATTCAGAAGGAGTAGTCATAAAAGACTATATTAAAATTTGGGGTCAAAATGGGAAAAAAACAACTAAGTTATGAAGAAACACTAATTATTCAACATTTACTCATAACTTTTTTTTCAGATTTTGGCCCTGCTGTTCAACATATCCCTTGTATTACCCCATTTCCTGAACATGACAAGTGTCATTTTCAGATCCGTCCGAAATATTTTGCAGTCACACTCCAAAATTACCTTTGAGGTGGGATTTTAAAATTCCACTTGTCTTAATCATCACATCAGGACATAAAAGACTGTTGGAAATTTGGGGTAAAATGTGAACCCACTGAAAATTAGATATTGATTCTCAGCTGGCCTGTCCTGGGTAAATACAATCTAAGAATATGTAAAAGCAGGACACCACTGAAAATGAGATATCACATCTCATCTGGTCTATCCTGGGTAAATATATAGTAAAAGTGTACAACAGCAATGCAAGCAGTGAACATTCAGCATTGACAAACGGCTTTTTCAGTACAGGTACTATTATGGCTGACCGCCCATCCTCAGGTGTTGTACTTCTCCTTCTGTTGTTGTATGGTTAATTATATGTGTATGAGCTATAGGTTCAGATATGAATGACCGAGTTCCTTTAGTACTGCTGGGTCCTGCTGACTTGCTGATGTCTAGCTTACTTAGTTTTCTCAATTATAATTTTATCAGCTACTGTATATTGAAATGGTCAGTGCTGTTGCTGTTGTTATTTATGTTTCTTTATTGAGTGCTATAGTATCAAAGACAGACCTGAAGAATTTGTTCAAGTCATTGGCCATTTCCTCTGTATTACTAGTCGTCCTGTTATTAATTTGCAATAGCCCTGTTGTTCTGTCTTGTGTTTTATGAAAGTTTACACAGGCATAAAATGCCTTTGTATTCCCTTGGATGCCATCAGTTTGCTTTCTCTATTGCTTTTATTTTTGGATTCTCTAATTATTTTCTTTGTTATTTTGACCGCTCTTTTGTATGTCATTTTATTGATATTGGACGCTTGCATTTAAATTTAATGAATAGTTTTCTTATTTTATTAATGGCTTTATTAATCTTGTATGTATTAATACATCCTCCAGAGCCACTTGTTTGCAGGATAAAAGTGGTTTCAAGCTTGTTCTGCTCAAGAGAGAACAGCAAAGCAAAGCTCAGCTGTTCTGGCTCGAGCAGAACACAAGTGAAACCACTCTTACCTGCAATAAGTGGTGAATGGGGATGTTTTAAAATATTATAGATCAACAGAGCACTCAACGTTATTTAAAAAACTGTCCCAGAATGTTCCCCTTCTCAGGGCTTCTGCCGTGAGACACTCTTCACAGAATAAGAGTGCCTCACGTGCAAAAAAGCGCTCGGATTGGTCAGTAGCGCCCTTGATCTATAATGATTTAACTAGTGTGGCTTTTTCCTTTCTTGTTGTATATTTTGATGACTGGTATGTATTTCTCTTCCATTTTTAGTATAATGTTTTAAGGATTTTTTATCATGACATATTTTACCCCTTGGCAGCCACTGACCTGCTTTTCCATCCAGCCACATAGCTCCACCTCCGACCCAACGTGGTGTGCCCAGCTGGCATATGCAGCTCTGCCTTTGAGAGGGCACCCCTATTGCCCTGCTCCAGATGAGGAACCATTACCGGCATGTGCATTGGGCATTGTCAGCCGGTGGTGCGGCCATCAAACTGTCATGGTCTGTGCTGCTCCATTTTTGGTTTTCTACCCTGGGAGTGCAAAGCGTGCAATGGCGTCCAGGCACAATGTTCCAACATCTGCCACACTCCATCCTGCTATGCCTGCTCTGGCAGTGCCCCAGATCATCACTGGGGGCTGCTGCAGAGCGATGGCTCCCTGGATCCCTCCTGGGGATAGGACAGCAGTCCACTGGATGCTCAATCCTTATCCCCCCGCCAATCCCTGATGGCTTGTGCTCGTATCTGAACCCAGGTCGCCATCATGGCATGAGGTGGCATCCAGTGTCTCAGTGCCACCAGGCTGGCCATAATAACATTTTTATTCTGGAGTTCAACATCCGTTTTAAATTTTCCATTTCTCTGATCAAAGAATTGAAGTCTCCTTTTCCATAATTAAGTCTTGTTGTCGCCTCTCAGTAAGACTTATGGTTCTGTCAATTAAGCAATAAGCCACAAAGTGGGGGTGGGTTATCGAGGGATTTACCATGGCTGGCATGGTTTGCCCATGAGGCACAGCTGAGTGGGTAAATCTCACTAGCTGTGGTACATCCCCGATAATCCACACACCCCCAAGTGGCTTATTGTGATTATACAATGTTTCTGTTCAGTTTTTGTATTAAAAATAAAGAAAAATACAGTGTTTTAATAGTTTAAATAAGTTTTATTGAATGTAATGTTGCCCCAAAAATAGTTCCCTGGTGCTAGGTGAAACATTGGGTAGATGAATGGCTGACACCTTTGCCAGTCCCCCACAGATAGACACACATATATTTGTTTTTTAAGTTTGAAGCCTTTTCGTTTTGGGTTGTGACATGAGAGAGAGAAAGAGGGGCTGTAATAATGGAGAGGTAGTAAGAGATCAACGAGTGCAGCTCACAGAGTGAGAGAATGCAAGGCTTCATTTTTTTAAAGTGTCTGTTCTGCATGGGAGATAGCGCAGAGTGCTAAAATTTACTGTTGTTTGTTGCTGCTCACTGTCAGAGAGAGAATGCAAGGCTTCTTTTTTTTTTTAAAGTTTGTGTCCTCAGTCTTGGGAATGCATTCTGAGCAGTTGTAGGGCTGACACAGCTAGAGAGTGGGATGTTTTCAGCGCTGCAACTGGGCCAGAGACAAGGACACTGGAGATCATGGTTTTGTATACAGCTTCCAGGTATCGTCCATAGCAGTTTGGGAATTCATTGTAACTTTTTCTGGCTACTTTGATGTTTTTTTGCTTTTTAAAATGAAAATTATGAGATAAGACACAGAGTGGCACAACAGTGAAGAGATGGGCCCAAGCGGAGAGGCGAAGGAGTGGACTGGAGACAAAGCTACAATTTAGGTGGGTACACTGTTCAGTTTACCAGAATGATTTATGAAAACCTTCTTGGGTCATACCTTGATTAACCAAGTTATTCTTTGTTATTGTTGTGGTTTGACAGCTAAGGGCAGTTGGTACACCAGCGTTTTGAAGTAAATCAAGATGGTGGCTCAGAACGATTTTTAAATTTTTTTCGCTGTTATTGAGATGTGGCTGACTGGCACTTATTCCTGTTAGTATATCATAGGATTTACCATGGGTAAAATGTGTCAGCCAGCCAATGAGGATGCTTGATTGTGGGACCCCATTGTATAATGCTGAATAACACTATACAGTGATTACTCCCTCCTGTTGGTTTTCCTACCTGTACATTCTGCAACTTGTTTGGTGTATTAGTTAGTATTAAGCCTAGTATATTTTTTCTTCTGGTACATTTAGTGACTACCTGGTCAAGGTTTACCCTTTTGTCATACCAGGAAATTATTTTCTAGTTTATTTATTGGAAAATTTTCCCCATCTATTCCTAGAAAATTCAGGGCTTCTATTATTATTGTATCAATTGTTGATGAATTATTTCTATCTGGTTAACAATCTGCATTGTACAGTCCTTGGAGGTCTGTAGTATAAGCCTAGTTAAAATTATTTGCCCAATTTATCATTTATTTGTATCCATATGCTTTCTATATTTCTGTCATCATTTCCTGGATCTTCTAGCAATACACAGCATAAAGCACTACTCATCCCTTTACCCATTCTCGCCTTGCTAAAGTTCTTGTATCTTTTGATCTGTTTACTCCATTCAGCATTCAAATCCTACCATGTTTTGGTCACTTCATGATATCTATACTGCCTTTAATTAGGATACCCTTACTACTGGCTTTGCAGCTCCTCAGTGGCTCCGGTATTTTATCTTGGGGACGGAACTGGCAGGTCACAGAACTTAGCTTTGATGCTAGGTATCAAAGTACCCAAAAGTGATTAAACTGCTTCCTCCCACTATGTGGTGATGTGGCAAGTGTTTAAAGTGGTGTATTTTCCCTTGTGAGAGCTAGTATGTTGCCAGAAATGCAATGGTTAGAGATGACACTGGTACTACTCCTCCTCCTCAGTCCCACTGTCCTTTACTTCCCTTTGAGAATTATGGGGCTGGACAGAGTGAACACAGATCCCGCTTTTGCTGTTTCAGTTTAAAAAATGAGCAATGACATGAGAGATACAGAGAGACAAAATACACTGCCAATAGCTAAAATTTAGCTTGAAATCACCACAAAGCAAAACTTTGGCATCAGGGATGCTTACTACTGGCTTTACAGCTCCTCACTGCATCTAGCTATTTATCTTGGTGGACTGGAAGTAGCTAATTGTGCTACTTCCAGTTTGTACTAAGTATCAAAGTGTCCAAACAGTGATTAAATTGCTTCCTCCCACTGTGTAGTGATGTGGTAAGTGTTTAAAGTGGCATAATTTCTCTTCTGAGAGCTTGTATGGTACCAGAAAAGCAGAGGTTAGAGGAGAAATCCTACTAGTCCTCCTCAGTCCCACTATCCTTTGCTTCCCCAGTAGAGTCACAAGGCTGGAGAGAGTACACACGGATCCCCCTTTGCAGTTTTTCAGTTTGAAAAATGAGCAGTGACACAAGAGAGAGAGAGAAAGAGAGTGATCAGAGAGACAAAATACACTGCTAATAGCTAAACTATAGCTTGAAATCACCGGCAAGCAAAGCTCTGCTATCAGGAACCCTTAGTACTGACTTTATAGCTCCTCAATTGCTCCAGCTTTTATTTTGTGGACCAAGTGGCAAGTTGCACTTCTTTGGTTTGGCGTTAGGTATCAAATGCCCAAAGGTGATTAAACTGCTTCCTCTCCATTGTGTGGTGATGTGGCAAGTGTTTAAAATGATGTAATTTCCCTTCTGAGAGCTTGCGTGGTACCAGAAATGCAGAGGTTAGAGGAGAAACTTCTACTAGCCCTCCTCAGTCCCACTGTCTTTGCTTCCCCTGGTAGGGTCACATGGCTCAATGGAGTACACACAGATGCCCTGTTTTTTTTTTACAATTTTTCAGTTTTAAAAGATGAGCAACAACACAAGAGAAAGAGAGGAGACAGAGAGAGAGACAAAATACACTGCAAATGGATAAAATCTAGCATGAAATCTAGGGTAAGCAAAGCCGTGCCATCAGAGACACTTACCACTGGCTTTGTCGCTCCTCAGTGGTGTTGACTATTTTTCTCAGGGGACCGAAGTGGGGCAGGTTGAGCTTTTTTGGTTTGGCGCTAGGTATCAAAGTGCCCAAAAAGTGATTAAACTGCTTCATCCCTCTATGGCGTGATGTGGCAAGTGTTTAATGTGCCGTATTTTCCTTCTGAGAGCTTGTATGGTGCCAGAAATGCAGGGTTTAGAGGGGCACTCTTACTAGTCCTCTTTAGTCCCACCATCCTTTGCTTCCCCAGTAAAGTCACAGGGCTGGATAGAGTACACACAGCTCCCACTTTCATTGTAGTTTTTGTTTTAAAAAACAGCAATAACCTAAGAAAGAGAAAAAAAAAATACACTGTGAATAGCTAAAATCTAGCTTGAAATCTAGGGCAAGTAAAGCCTGTCATCATGGATGTCTACCACTGACTTGGCAGCTCCTCAGTGGTGTTGACTATTTTTCTCAGTAGACCAGAAATGGCAGGTTGCATTACTTCTGGTTTAGCGCCAGGTATCAAAGTGCCAAAAATGATTAAACTGCTTCCTCCCTCTATGGGGTGATGTGGCTAGTGTTTAATGTGGTGCATTTTCTCTTCTGAGAGCTTGTATGGTGCCAGAAATGCAGGTGTTAGAAGAGGCACTCTTACTAGCCTTCCTCAGTCCTGCATCCTTTGCTTCCTCTAGTAAAGTCACAGGGCTGGATAGAGTACACACAGCTCCCCCTTTTATTGTAGTTTGTTTTTGTTTTAGCAAAACAGCAATAATGAGAGGGGGGAGAAGAAAAGAAAATACACTGCGAATAGCTACAATCTAGCTTGAAGTCACAGGGCAAGCAAAGCTCTGCCGTCAGGAACCTCAGTACTGGCTTCGCATCTCCTTAGTGCCTCCGCCATTTTGGTGGACTGGAAGTGGCAGAACACACTACTTCTGGTTCAGCGCTAGGTATCAAAGTGCACACAGGGTAAGTAAATTGCTTCCACCCTATGTAGTGATATGGCAAGTGTTTAAAGACATATGGATGAAGGAATCCACTATTTAGGTTCTGGGGTGAACAGGGCCTAGACTGGAAATATTGAAATGAGGTGGTGAGATACAAGACCTCAACAGCACTAAATGGCAAGTTCTAAGAAGCTAAAAGGTGACAGCAGTGACACATGCAGGATGAAAGTGTTGGGGGCCCAGGATACAAACAGACCATTGTCCTGCCACCACCACAATACAGTTCCCCTTATAAATTTATAAGGGTTTTCCAACAGTGTGTGTGTGTGTGTGTGTGTGTGTGTGTGTGTGTGTGTGAGGGGATTATCCCCCTACACACACACATCCTATGAACTACAGAACTATTTTAATGGAAAACACTTTAACAAAGGAACACTCTCTTATGTTCCAGAAGGGCCAAAGCAGAATTTTTCAAATTTGTCTCTTCTCACTACCTAATTTTCATGAAAGTTTCCTTGCCTCTCAAAATGCTTAATTTGCATATCTTATAGCAATGAGTACCACTAATTGAAAGTAAATCTCTAGTGGTCATCATTATATATGATACAGTATGTGTGTTCAAACTCTGGCTAATGTGGTGCGATCGATGATGAAATATGGAGTGTACAGGTGTCAAAATGCAGTTTTTCAAAACTGCTTAGGCAAATAGTACACTCTTTTGAAGAATAATTATATCTCTAAAATGGTTTTAAAATAGTTATAAAACAACATCTGGAAATCGAGCATTCTGATTGGCTAACAACATTCTAAAAACTTTATGGTGACAGCTGGAAACCCTTGTGCACAGTAGAACCATTTGATTTTAGCTATAAAAACATTCAAATTTAAATATAAAAAACAGTTTTGTTTCATAATAGCAATAAAAGTACTCCAAGGATTTGGCTACCTTTGATAATTTAACTGTAAGCCCCCCACTTCCCCTTCCCTAAATGGCAAGTTCATTATACTGGTCTCCTGGTGGGAGAGTGTGGAGCAGGGAGTACAAGGTCTAAGGTTGCTTGGTTGTGTGGTCGTTTGACACTAAGCTACTAGATGTGTTGGGGCTGTCTGGCAGATTACCATAATATACTGCACAACTGGGACCCCTGGGTCCAAAGTACAGTGCACATTCTATCTGATTCAGCTAATAATGTGGACCCTGGTCCTGGTTTCGTTGCTCTAACAAGTTGACTGTCTGCTGTCGTTTGACTGAGCATTAAATGGAATCCCTGGCCTTGCACCATTTGTGTCTGCTTCCTGTGTTCTAAACAGACTGCTTTACCACTGCTGACAAGTTGCCTCCACAGCCTTGCCTCCAGGGTGTTCCATCCCAGCCCGAGAGGTCCACTGTCAGATGTCCGTCCATCACCATCTTTACCGGGGATATTCAGGTACTCTTTTTCCATCGTCATATTCCAGGACAGTGTTTTTGTTGGCTGTATAGTGCTCTCCCCTTCACCATGAGCCTTACCATCTAATTACCCCTAGACAGGGGAAGTGGGGGGCCTTACATAACCCTAGAGGCATAAGGTACTCTGCTGTGTCTTGTACCTCTAGACTCCTCTAAAGATAGATTTTAAGGATGGTAATCCCTCATGGTCATGCATTCACACTTGAAAAATTTCCTTTCTTTTTCGTTTTTAAACTGAACAAAAAAATTTATTGTATTTCAGACAACCTAACCAGTTTCAACCACATTTCCAGCCACATGCACTTTTGTCTTATACCTGTAATTACTTTACAACCATTTCATATGTCCTCTCAGCCAACTCCTAATTGGTAGTCCGTGATGATAGTGATAATAAATGAGCTACTATAGAAACAGTGACTCATTTATATCGCTATCATGAATAACTACCCTGGTAAATGCGACCCTATAGCGAGCAGAGCGACCAGTTAGGGAGGATAGGAGGTGGAGGGCAGGCATAGGAGGAAAGGTTTGTATGAGTGGTGGGATCCTGCTGCAGCCAGGTCAGCCCTGTGGTGTGGTGGTGAGGGTGGCTGGCTACGTGCAGCAGGAACTGGGTTCAGGACCTGTTGGGGACTGTTGTTTTACCGCTGCTTGCGGCTTTGTTTTGTGTTCTTTTTTTCCGTGTTTCGTCCTCTCCTGACATGCATCCTGATGGAGTTGACAATCTTTAGTCAGGGAGGTGTGAAGAGACTCCCAGCTGGTATGGGGGCACAACCCCCCACATAAACAGTTCGGTGTTTTCCAGAAGTCAGGTCGCTGCTACTTGTATGTCTCCAAAATGCTTTTCGGCAACATACATTCGTGATGATAGCGATAGCTGTTTTTGATCACTATCATCACTGGAACCCTCCTAATCTTCCTTGCTTTTCAGGCTTTACCTACAACAACTTTGGAAGATACTGTAACAATAACTATGACATATACGTTAATGGAAAACTGCATCACTGCCCTGTAGACTTCATCTGCTCTGGCTGGTTGTTTACACTTGACGGGAGTCAGCATTGCTCAGTTGATAGTACATATGCTTTGGGGACAGAAGTTAATGGTTTCTAGTCTCACACAGGTTTGCGCTCATACCATAAATGCTAGCAGCCAAGTGCAGTCTTAGGGGATCTAGTACTGTCTGGGTGTGCCATTCGTATGATGGGATGTAAACTGAGACCCTGTCCGTCCATTCTGATTGTTGTTCAGGTGGACGTTTAAAATCCATGGCACTTCTGGAAAAGACATGGGGAATTTCTCCAGTCATTAAAATATGACAGTTTAATCCGGTTCCTTTTCAGCTGGCTTGTATTTGTTTCCTTCCCTCTCCCCCTTCCCCGGGCCGAAGCTGAAAATAGGAAATATTGTCTAGCCTTCCTTTCCTGATCAACAAAAATAAATAAATGCTTGTGATACAATTGTTTCCAAAGCAACAGGTTGTCTTGTATGATTACAAGCAGGGGATTGTGATTTTATGTGTAGACAAGCAGATAGAACAGAGGTCTACAGGACACTGATATGGTTGTCATGGTAATGTGCAAAATTATAAACATGGAAAGCTAAAGACAGAAAATATATAAAATACATGTTTTATAAAATATATAAAGACAGCACTGCATAATAGAGATTTGCTTTGGAAAACAGCTTGAAAAACAAAGCTTCCAGCTGACTAGTTTCATTTACAAAAGCAAGGAATCTTTGTACTAGAATGGTCAGGAAAGCAAAGGCCAACTATTTTGGTGCGGAACTTGACTCTTCCTCTAAATATTCTTCCAAATTCTGGAAAACACTTAAGGACATTGAAGGTCATGCATCTACTAATTCCCTACCCACAATAGTACTATTGGGGCCACTACAGTCTCTGATAGGCTGACAATCCTTGACTCCTCAATAACCACTTTGCTATGGTAGGTTTAGCATTTGATACCTTCCCGCCAGTAACCTCTGCTCTCAACTTCGGTGTACAGGACCAAAAGCTCCTGTCATCAGCACTCGTTCTCCCTTAAGCCTGCATCCTTGAAAGATGTTGAGGACCTCTTGCTACAACTAGACACCAGGAAGAGTGCTGGTGCAGACCTCCTTGACTCCTTTTTGAAACTTGATCATCATATCCTGGCTCGCAATTACCCACCTCTTTAACATATCCCTTTCTCAGGGTGACCTTCCTAAACTATGGAAAACTGCATGTGATCCCCTTTTCAAACCTGGAGACCCTAGTTACCTTAACAGTTATAGGCCCATCTCTCTACTCCCATCCTGTCTAAACTGTTAGAGAAATCCTGTGTGCACAGCTCAGGAATTACCTGGAATCTGCAAACCTGCTTAACCCTTTACAGTCGGGCTTTGACCACACCATAGCAACATGTCAGCACTTGCTAAGGTGACTAATGATTGGCAGTGTGAACTAGATGCCAAGAATTTTGTTTGTGCAGTATTTTTAGACCTCGTAAGGCATTCAACTCTGTTGATCACGATCTGCTCCTCATGTCCCTCCGAATATAGGTCTGGACTCTATCATTGAGATGGTTCTCCAACAGTCTTTCAGATCATCACCAGCAGGTAAAACAGACAGGGAATTCTCGCTCCTAAAACCCTGCTAAGAGGCGTACCACAGGGCATGATATTGGGCCCCTGCTCTTCACAATATATGTAAACAGAGTTGATGCCAACTTCAATACTGCAAAGCGTACATCTATTCGCAGATGATATGGTACTTTACATCAGTAGATCTTCACTGGAAGCAGCATGTAGTGATCTTCAGCAGGGGTTTAATCTGCTGTAACTGCAGCTCTTGAACCAAAACTTCTACTGAATGCTAAGAAAACAAAGCGATGCTCCTTTCACCCTCTGCACATACAGTATAAAGAACTCCGCTGCCTAAGGAACCTTTCCTCAGATCTCCACACTCCTAGCGAACCTTTGGAATATAGAAACATAGAATTTGATGGCAGATAAGGACCGCTTGGCCCACCCAGTCTGCCCATTCCCTACCTACTGGATAAGCTGCAGATCCTAGTTAACCAGCAGCCTACTTCTTCCTACCCACCCCTAGAATTGCCTTATGACTGTCCCATGCACTTGAATTCCACTACTGTTTTTGACTCCACAACCTCCTCCGGAAAGCGTTCCATGCATCCACAACCTTCTCTGTGAAAAAATACTTCCTTAAATTACCTCTGAGCTGCCCCCCATCTTCAAATTGTGCCCCTTGTTCTTGACACCTCTTTTTTGAAAGATGCTACCCTCTTGGACTTTGTTGATTCCCTTGAGGTACTTGAAAGTTTCTATCATGTCCCCCTCTCCCTTCTTTCCTCGAGGCTATACATTTTAAGCTCCTCAAGTCTCTCTTCATATGTCTTCTGGTGCAGACCCGGCACCATTTTAGTTGCCCTCCTCTGGACAGCTTCCATCCTGGCTCGCCTTTGTGGAATTGGGTCTCTAGAACTGCACACAGTACTCAGAGGGTCTCACCAGCTGTCTGTACAGAGGATAATAACTTCCTGTTTTCTACTGGTGATGCCTCTCCCTGCATCCCAGTATCCCCAGCCCTCCTTGCTGCCCTCTCATTGCTTGCTCACCTTTAGGTCATCTGATATGACTACCCCCAAGTCCCTTTCCATTTTGTTGTTGTTAGTATCTCACCCCCATTGTGTACTCTTCCCCTGGGTTTTGTTTCCCAGGTGTATTACCTTGCACTTCTTAGCATTGAATCTAAGTTGCCATACATTTGACCATTCCTCTAACCTTGCCAAGTCCCTTCTCATCCTTTCCACCCCACCTTGTGCATCAACTCTGTTGCAGATCTTTGTGTCATCTGCAAAGAGACATACTTTTCCTTCCTGTCCCTCTGCAATGTAAACATAAAGACATTGAAGAGGACCGGTCCTAATACTGAACCCTGTGATACCCACTAGTAACCCCTTTCTTCAGAGTGGACTCCATTTACTATTACTCTCTGTGTCCTATTCTCCATCCAATTCTTTACCCAGGCTGTCATCTTGGGACCCTCCCAGGCGGCTAACTTGTATATTAATCTTTGTGTGGGACTGTGTCAAATGCCTTGCTAAAATCTAGGTAGGCCATGTCCACAGCCCCTCCTGATCTACTACTTTGGTCACCCAGTCAAAGAAATCTATCAGATTCATCTGGCATGACCTTCCCGCTGTGAATCCATGCTGCCTTGGGTCCTGTGCCTCTCTGACCTCTAGATACTCGACAATTCTTTCCTTCAGAAGTGATTCCATCATTTTCCCTATCACTGAGGTTAAACTAACAGGTCTGTAGTTTCCTGCTTCTGTCTTGCTCCACTTTTGTTAGGGGAATCACATCTGCCCTCCTCCAGTCCTCAGGTACCACCCCATCCTCCCATGATTTGTTAAAGTGATTAGTCAGTGGTGTCACTAGTTCTACCCTTAGTTCTTTTAGAATTCTGGGATGAATCCCATTAGCCCCATTGCTTTGTCCACCTTCAGTTTTAAGAGTTCTTTCCATAACCCTTTCTTCTGTAAATGGGCTGGTATCAACTTCAGTTCAGAGTGTTTCTACTGTTTGTTTAGGTACCTACCCTCTTCATTTGTAAATACCGAGCAAAAATATTTGTTTAGTATCTCTGCCTTTTCACAGTCACCCTCTGCCCACCTCTCTCCCTTTATTAAGCCTCACTATCCCTCCCTTGGTCTTCCTTGGCTCCTGATGTACCTATAAAGGTTTTATCCCTTCTTAACTGAGTTGGCTATATTTTCTCGGTTTGGCCTTTGCTGTTCTGACTGCCTTCCCAGCTTCCTTTTGCTTTAACTGATACAGTTCTCTGTCCTGCTCCTTCTGTGATTCCTTGTACTTCCTGAATGCTTTCTTTTCTCTTGAACCTTCATTGCCACTTCCTTTGAGAACCATAGCGGTTTCTTACATCATTTTGTTTTGTTTATTTGCTTCACACAAAGGCTTGTTACCTCTGTGATGCAGTTTTATTATTCCATTGTTCTTCCACCCCCTCCTTCTGCCCATTTGCTAGTGCATTCCTTAGGCACTCACCCATTTTAACTAAAGTCAGCCATCCTAAAGTCAAGTACTTTTGCCTTTGTATGATTGACTCTATTGCTGTGTTCATTGTGAACCATACTGTTTGATGGTGCTAGTTCCCAGATGGCTACCACTTCTACATCTGTGATCCTCTCCATCTCCATTTGAGAGAACCAGGTCTAAGATTGCTCCCTCTCGAGTGGGCTCCAATACTAGTTGTCTAAGGCATGCCCCTGTCGGCATCTAGAATAACCCTACTCTTGAGTGGTTGCTGCAGCTGCACTCCAGTTAACATCTGGCATATTCAGATCACCCACCAGCAATATCTCCTTTTTCTGCCATTCTAAGTATACTTTCTATCATTTCCTTGTCCATTTCCTCCCCTGAGAGAGGTCTGTATCTAACCCTTATGCGGATTGTGGTGCCATTGCCTGTCTCCAAATTTACCCACAGTGCTTCTTCTCCTCCCCGTTTACCCCTTTGTTGCGTTGCTTTGATTCCTTCCCTTATGTAAAGCTACTCCTCCTCCTCTTTTACCCTCCTGTCACTCCTGTAGATAGTGTATCCTGGTATGTTACGTTGCAGTCATGGTTTGTGTGTACCATGTTTCTGTGACTGCCATGATATCCACATGTTCCTCCTCCATCAAGGCCACTAATTCAGCAAGCTTGTTACCCAGACTATGGGCAGTGGTACTCATTGCTCTCCATTTTTGATGGCTTTATCTTCTGTTGTAGCATCCTCCACTGACCTTTCTACCTCTGTCTTTTTCTCATTTAGTACACTGTTTTGTAGGGAGAGGCTGAGATTTTCCTGCTGCTTATCAGTGCCTCCCCTTGACTAGTTTAAAAGCTTGCCAATGAAGCATTTAAACTGATTGCTCAAAGACTTGTTCCTTCCTGGACAGATGCAGACCCTCCTGCCAGTATAGGCTGGTGTCCCTCCAGGTGGAACCCCAGTCCCAATGAAGCCAAACCCCTGTGCTCCACACCATTTTTCAACCATTCATTAACTGCATGGTGCAAGTACCCTCACCTCACCATGCCATTGACAGGCAGCACCTCTGAGAAGGATGCTGTGTGTGCTGCTGTCTTAGGCCTCCCAACTCTACAAAGTCCTCCTGCACTGCTCTAATCTTATGATGAGCCAAGTCATTTGTCCCTAGGTGGATAATGATGTCCAGCTCAGACTCCCGTGCAGCTGTTCTCGTGATCCTGAGGATGTGCTTCCTGTCCTCAAGCCATGGCACCAGGCAGGCACCTTCAGTTTCCCTGCTCCCCAGTTCTATTCCTCTAATAATTGGGTCCCCCACCAGGAGCTGCTTTCTTTCCCTGTGGTGTCCTCTGCCTCCTTCCTGTGGGCCTCCTTGTGACAATTGTCCTCAGCCTCCTTAGTCTCCTCTGCGGGTGCATCCATGGGGAGCTATGCCCCCAGAATGGTGCATGGATTGTGGAGTGGAACAACTGACTGGGTGTGCCTCTGTTCCACCATCCTCACCCTCCCTGAGCCCACTGTGGTCCAACTGCTGTGCTTTCTTCACAACCTCTGAGGTAGTGGTGGTGGCTCTGGTGCTTCCTGGATGGGAGGTTCCTTCCTACTGTCCAGTGTGGCCTGGGGAAGGTTCCCTTACTACTGTCAGTGTGGCCTGGAGGGCAACTTCCTCCCTCAGGGCAGAGAGTTGTCTGCAAATAGGGCAGCATCTCAGCCTCAGAAAGACTCCCAGAAGACTGCCGCCACAGTCATTACATTTACTACTCCCCACATGTTTATCTACTTTTTGTGTGTGTGTGTGTGTGATTGGTTTTGTTATATAGAAATATATATATTATACAATGTGTATGCTTATATTGTCAGTGCAGTGTGCTAGAGAGGATATGACAGTAATATGCACCTTGCACTCTTGAAGAAATGATGTCAGAACCCCAGGTATAAAGGAACTATTTCCAGGGGTAGGTGGGGTGAGGTGGGCAGGGGTTGGGCCTAAACTGTGCCTCACGAACAATCAGCTAAAAGCTCCTGACCCACAGCTCGCGATGAGTGCCTTCCTGTCAGCAAGATGCCCTACACAACAATTTGACAGGGAAAATACCCTGCTAATCAAACAGAGAAAATCCAGACATCCAAGTCAGACACAGGTAAACCTCCCCAGTCCCAAAGCGGCCTGGTGGTTTGTGCTCTGAAAGCAGTCAGCCACAAAATAAGTCAGCTGTGCTTTAAACTCTTCCTGCACTGAAAATCTTAAAATTGTAACAAAAGTAAAGCTAGATCCACCTCCCTCTGTTGCTTGAAATACTGTCTTTCCTGATAATTCTAAGTTCCTTATTTCACCTTTAGTTAGAAGTAGCCTCCACCTGCAGAATATCTGCTACAAACCAAAGAAATTGTAAGGTTCACCTCCCTCTGTTATGAGCACAACTGCTTTCTTGCAAATCCTAAGTTCAATGTGCAGCTTCCAGCCAGAGGTAGCTTCACCTGAAGAATATTAGCTAGAATATGTAACTAAGTTCAGATACCTGGGGTCTGGATCGACCATAGACTTTCTTATAATGACCATATTGAAGAACTTATAAAACAGCTAGACAGAGGCTTGGTCTCTTCTATAGGATTAATCACCTGCTTACTCAGGAGGCCAAGAAGCGATTGGTCCAATCCTAACATTGCTGGACTATGCAGACTTTCTTTACAGTCAAGGCCCCACTTCTGCACTGGTCAAACTGGACACACTCTATCAAAGAGCCTTAAGGTTCATTACTGACCTCCTTTCACAAAACATCACTACTCCTATATGCTGCTGTGGGATGGCCATCCCTCAAATATCGAAGACAGGAATGCTGCTTTTGGACCTTCAGAGCTTTTACTAAAGTTGCCTCAATATGTTTTGGATTGCCTGCCCTAAGCTCAATGAGGCAAATACTGTATGCTTTGAAGAGTGCCTCCTACATCTCCTTTATTATACCTAAGGTCAGATCATGCTTTGGTAGGACATCCTTAAATTACGTGTTACCCTCACTCTGGAACAAGCTGCAAAAACATTGAAATTGGTCTACCCTATCAAACTATCAACATTCAAAACTCTTTATGCTCGTTCTTTCAGGAATTATGTAATTGTTTTACCTGACCCTGCCTTATTACTTGAATTGAGGTCTCCTCTCCGTCCTTCTCTGACCCTATTCTTTCTGTTCCTTATCCCTCCCTCCCTCCCGTTGCCTTTGACCATCATCCTGGGGCCCATCTTCATTCACTGGTGGTCTCAGCAGCATGCTGCGATCAGTGGCCATCGTATAGCTGCCACTGCCCAGTTAGTCTTCTACCCTCTACCTCCTCCCTTTTAGGGTGTCTGACCCTTTCCCTCACTTTATGGATCTATCCTTCAACTTCATACCTAATCTAGGAGCCTCTCTCTTGCACCCTGTATATTCCTTGTAATTTGTATTTATTATTCCCTTCATACAGTCCAGAGAATCTCATTTATATTTTTGTATATGTATATATATATATATCTATATATTTTACCAAAATTAGTACTGTTGTCCAGCTGAATTCTGTACATTGTTCTATGTTCAATTTATATTGTATTTTGACTTGTATTATGATTCTGTTGTGTATATAACCCTTCAATGCTTGACTCTGTATCTATGTCCAGGTCCACCTCGAAAATGAGCTTTGCTCAATGATGTTTAGCCTGGTTAAATAAAGATTTTGACTGATTGATTGATAAAAATAAATTTAAATATAAAATGGATAGCTGATTAGCTAAAGCAGCCTTTAACTCCGATGATATCTCAGTATATCGCGCAGTTCAAAACGATTACCAAGATTAGTCATTTCCTAACACCTTTGAGCCTTTTTATAATATGAACATGCAACAAGCCAGAGAATAATGCCTTTAGGTCTGTCGAGTCTGCTCATATTGCAGGTCCTCAGCATCAATTAATGACCTGCCCCTCTCCCAACCAGCCCTCCTCCTCTGTCCACTGCCATTGTAACCCTTATTTTCCCTTAACTCTATCTTGGCCCCTCTGAAGCCACCTACTGTTTCTAAATAGATCACTTCCTCAGGAAGACCATTTCCAACCACCACTACCCTCTCCATTAGGAAGTGCCTCCTGGTCTCGCTCCTAAACCTCTTGCCTCAGCCCTCCAACTTTTTGTTTATTCCAAGTTTAGGATTCAATAACCCTCCAGCTTGAGGCTGTGCCCTTGTGTTTCTCTTCCCACTGAGCCTGAATAGACCTTCACTGTCCACCTTGTATATTCCTTTCAAATACTTGAATGTCTCAATCATGTCCCTCTTTCTCTCCTCCCCTCAGAGAGTGCATGTTCAGTGCCTCCAGTCTCTCCTCATATGCCTACTCTGCTGGTCCATAATCATCTTCACTACCCTCCAATGAACTGTCTCCAGTGGATTATATCATTTTGAGGCATAGACACTAGTACTGTGTGCTGTACCCCAGGTGAGGGCCTCACTAACGACCTGTACAATGCCAGTATTACCTTCTCCCACCTACTGCTATCCCAACATTTTGTTGGCCTTTGCTGCTGCCTTCTATATTGCATGAAATGTTTCAGGTAACTAGTGATCATCACCCCCCAGTCCTTTTCCTCCTCCGATTGTAGATGTCCAGACCCCACCCAGACTGTACTCAGTCTTTGGGTTCTTAAGCTCAATGTGTATAACCTTGCATTTCTTTGCATTGAAGCCAAATTGCCAAATCCTGGACCACCTCTCTAGTCTTTCCAGATCCTCCCTTAGGTTCTGCTTTGTCCATTCTCATACAGAGCTTGGTGCTATCCATGAATATGAAAATGTTGCCCTTAATGCCATCCCAAATGTAGTTGATGATGACACTAAAAGTACTGGTTCAAGCACTGATCCCTATGGGACCCCACTGGTGACCCGTGGTTCTTGAGAGCTCACTCCCCACTACCATGCTGTGGGTCCTGCCCCTCAACCAGTTTGTTACTCATCTGTCCAATTTCTCCCTACCCCAGATCTGCCACCTGCCTCATCAACATCTTGTACAGCACAGAGTCAAAGGTCTTGCTGAAATCCTGGTATAGGATGTCCACCACATGGTCTCTGTCCCTGTTTTAGTCACCCAGTCAAAGAAGTCAACTAGATTTGTTGGATACAATCTCCCCCATAAATCTGTACTGCCATTCATCCTGAGGCTGTTCTCTTCCAGGTACCCTACTAACTTTTCCTTAACTATGGCCTCCATGAGCTGCACACAAGTGAGGTCAGATTGACCAGTCTGTAGTTCCCCAGGTCATCACTGGGACCTCTCTTACAGAGGGGCACTACATGTGCCATCCAGTCCTGCGGTAGCACCCTGACTCCAGCAAACTATTGAACAGGTTAGTCAGGGGATCACAAACTCCTCTACCAGCTCTCTCTCAACATCCTTGGATGTACACCATCTGGACCTGGATATTTATCCACCCTCAAAGCTAGCAGCCATTCCTTGCCCTATCACCTTTATTAAATCATACATGCTCACACACCCTCTTCTTCCTTCCCTCTCCCTATTGAGGCACCGTGCATCTCTCTCTCTCTCTCTCTCTCTCTCTCTCTAGTAAAAACTGAACAGAAGTACTCATTCTGTACTTCTGCTTTGTCCCATTCTCTTCTACCAACCCTTCTACCTTTTGAGCTTAACTGTCTCATCCTTTTTGTCCATTTCTCACTGATATGCCAACAGAAGGCATTTTCCACTGTTTATTTTTCCTCTACTAGCTGCAGTTAAACATAGAAACATAGAATTTGATGGTAGATATGGACCACTTGGCCCATGTCACACAGTAGATCCTACTTGATCTCTAGCTCCCCCCATTTCCTTGCTTCTAGGTTCCTTACACTTATCCTATGCCTTCTTAAATCCCATTACAGTTTTCTTCTACTGCCTCCTCTGGGAGTCTGTTCCACCACCCTTTCTGTGAAAAGTGTTTCCATACATTCCCTGATTCTACCCCCACTCCAGCTTCATCTCATTACCCCTTATTCTTATGCATCCTTTTCTCTGAAAAGACTTCTCTCTTGAACCTTATTTATACTCTTGAGGTATTTGAAAGTCTCTATCATATCCCCTCTCCCTCCTTTCCTCTAATCTGTACATACTGAGTCCTTCACTTTCTCCTCATAGGGCTTTTAAGGCAGATCCCACACCATTTAGTTGCTCTCCTCAGGACTGCCTCAGCTCTGTCTATGTCCTTTCGGAGATGAAGACTTTAGAACTGGACACAGTATTCTAGGTGGGTCTCACAGAGATTGATACAGGTATCACCACCTCACTCTTTCTGCTGGTGGTACCCTACAGTTCTGAGGAGTTTCTACAGTTCTGGTGATACAGTTGTTTTTGAACTTCATCCCACCAGATTCCATTACCTGCTAAACTAGCCTTCTTCAGGCAGTCCACCCTATCGTCCTCCATCTGGGTCCTCTGGAACTTCTTATAGGCAGTCCTCTTAACCCTTACTGCCTGGGTGACTTCTAAGCTAAACCAGCTGGGTGCTTTGGCCATTGAGTTTTCTGTTACAGCCTAACGCACTCCTGTGGCTGCCATTCTGTCCATGTTCAACCAGAACTACACTGTACAATGGTCACTCCACCCAGGGGCTCCTCGACCTTGATGTCCTAAATATGGTCCCCGATTGTCAACACCACATCAAGGATACCCCCTCTCTGCTGGGTATGGTGATGCCCTTCATCAGGAATCCACCCTGCACTGTATCTAATATCAACTGACTCCAGGTGCATGTGATGGCTGGGATCCTCCAATCCACTTTCCTCAGGTTAAAGTCTCCCACATTACCACCTTACCATTCCCTACAGTTGTCCTTATTGCTAAGCCGGTTACCTGTTCTTTCCTCTTCCTGGCTGTGTGGTCTGTATACCAACCTAATCTCACCTTCCTCCCTCTAAGACACTAATTGAACCACATCACTTCCACCTTCCCTGTTCAGACTCTTCTCTCATTCAAGTTATATCCTCCTTATGATAGCTGCCAACTCCTGTTTCCTCTCCCTGTCCCTCTAGTATAATCAGCACACAAGTTTTGAGAGGTCCCAGTCATGGTTAGGTGTGGCCCACTGCACTGCCACGCCTCATCTGCCAAAAGCATGCCGTCATCCGTCTTGTTACCAAGACATTTTGCATTCAGGGACACCACCTTCCACCTGGATTCTGAGCCTCTCTCACCCTACTGCCATTTCCTTTACTCCCTTGTGTGCTACCCGCCCTCCTTGAAACTGCCCTTGATCTCTCCACCACTACCCTCCACTTCCTCTTGACTGAGTGTGAGGGAGGTCTGCTGACCTCTTCCTGCCAGAGACTTGGGATCTGTAGGCCCACTGTGCCCCCAGCAGTTTTAATTAGGATCATAAATTATATATCCTCCCAGTCTGTTTTGAGGACTCTTGGCCTCCCTTCTGCTGAGATGCAGTCTGTCCAGTGTAAAGAGTGTTTTTCTGACCAGGTCTGCCTTCCAGACCCCAACAGCCATACCCTTCCTTCTTTTCTCCCTCAACAAGACATTGAACTGCTGTATCTTTTTCTGCCTGACCATACTGGATGTTGGTACTTACAACACTTCCAAGAATGGCACTGACTTAGCTACCTCCTGCAGCTTTTGCCTACCTCCTAAATCTTTCCTGTCCAGCCCACCTCCTTTGTCAATTGTACCTAGGTGTATAACTACATGAGATTTTTACCCAACTCTCTTCACCAACTCTGCAGTCTGTGAGAATACCCTCTACACCATCGTTCTTGGCATGCATATCACCCTCCTCTGCATATATGGATCTCCCTTTCTTTATCAACTAATACCGTTAACTATGGAGTCTCCCAGGATTACCACCTGTCTGCCTCCACCCACATTCCTGACTTCTACCTCCCCACCAGACTACCTCATGGGCTCATTGCCTTCCTTCTCTCCCCTCCTTTGAGGGTACTGCTCCACCTTCTTCTCCCTCCTCCTGTAAGATTGACTTCTCTACAGCTCCCAACTATCCTTTGCATGTCTTCTGTCCCCTCTTTCTGACTGTTCCATTGCACCTCCCACACCCATCTCCTTCTGTCCTCCACCTGACATCCTTCCCACTGCCTCTCCTTCCCTACTCCCCTCCCTTGCTTCCACTTTCATTTCCCCTTCTGCCTTGTGCAGTACTATTCCCTTCCCTCTCCTACTCCCCTTGACCCTGATTCAAGTACCTGTCTCTCCTCTTACAATGTTGCATTTCAGGTGTGATGCATCATGGGATATTATCACTTCTTAGGTGGTTGAAGGCACTTTGTGTTACCTCATACCTCTACTACGCACCCAAAGCATGATAGTTCTCATGTTTTAAAATGGGCATCTGAAATATGGGCTTCTCATTGGCTAATACACATCAGCTGACTGTGCAGTAAATTTCTTTAAATGCACACTATCTGTCGTAACACCTTTTCTATGCCAGCCTAGCTTCTTTATCTGGCTTACAATTTGTATCACTCATCCTGATTTGCCACCCAGGATGAAAAGTTTTAACAGCAGCCATCTTTGTTCCACACAAACTGACACAGAAGAACATTTAAACCAAAAAAAGTCTAACTTACCTGCTTCCTAATTCAGCCATCATGACAATGGCTAGACAAACATTTCCAGCCTGATTCTCCACCCGGAAAAAACAAGAAAGGAACAACATTTAGAAACCCAGTGAAAAGACAACTGTGAGGTAGACACCTTCACATAACTGATGTAGTGCTAGATGAGATTAAGTCAACTAAAGACAAATATAACACCAAAAAGACTAACCGGCAATAAATGTGATTACTGATTGGACTGAAGAGAAAACATAGAAACAGACTTCAAAACAATATCCCAAGAAGAACTAAACTCTCTCTTGAAAGAATTCTACACTACAGTTAGAAACTGCTCAGGTAGTGAATACAGCATCACTACATTCCTTTCCTTCAGACAGCTGAACAGATGCATTAGTTCAGTAGGAGTTCAAAAAACATAAACATCATTACTGACAGCCTTCAAAAGCAGCAATAATGTTTTTACAGCTGTCTTGCAGCATAGAAACATAGAAACATAGACTTTGACGGCAGATGGGACCATATGGCCCACCAGTCTGCCCATTTCCCTACCTACTGGATAAGCTGCAGATTCAGTTAACAACAACCTACTTCCTGCCACCCCCACTACAGTTGCCTTGTGTCTGTCCCATGCATGTTTGAATTCCCCACTGTTTTGCTTCAACAACCTCCCAGGAAGGTAGTTCCATGCATCCACCAATCTCTCTGTGAAAAAAATTTCCTCACATTACCCCTGAACCGTCACCCTCTATCTTTAAATTGTGTCCCTTGTTCTTACATCTCTTTTTCTGAAAGATGCTACCCTCCTGGACTTTGTTGATTCCCCTTGAGGTACTTGAACATTTCTATCATGTCCCCGATCCCCTTCCTTTCATCAGGGTATCGTATTAAGCTCTCTCAGTCTCTCTTCATATGATTTCTGATGCAGACCCTGCACCATTTTAGTTGCCCTCCTCTGGACTGCTTCCATCCTGTCTATGTCCTTGCATAGGCGGGTCTCAAAACTGCACACAGTACTCCAGATGGGGTCTCACCAACTGTCTGTACAGAGGATAACCACTTCCCTTTTTCTACTTGTGATGCCCTTCCTGTGCATCCCAGTATCCCTTGCTCTCCTGCTGACTTCTCCATTGCTTACCAACCTTTAGATCATCTTATATGACTACCCCAAGTCCCGTTCCATTTTGTTGTTGTTAGTACTCCTGCTTGTGTACTCTTCTCCTGGGTTTTGTTTCCCAGGTGCATTACTTTGCACTTCTTTGCATTGAATCTAAGTTGCCATATGTCTGACCATTCCTCCAACCTTGCTAAGTCCCTTCTCATCCTTTCTATCCCCTTGTGTATCAACTCTGTTACAGATCTTTGTATCATCTGCAAAGAGGCATACTTTTCCCTCAGACCCTCTGCAATGTCACCTATAAAGATGTTAAAGAGGACTGGACCCAATACTGAGCCCTGAGGTACTCCACTAGTGATCCCCTTCCTTTGGATGTGTTCCACTCACTATTACCTTCTGTGTCCTGTTGTGCAGCCAGTTTGCAACCCAGGCTACCACCTGGGACCCACTCCCAGGCTATTGTTGATTATTAATCTTTTATGCGGGACTGTATCAAATGCCTTGCTAAAGTCTAGGTAGGCCATATCCACAGCTCCTCCCTGGTCTATTACTTTGGTCACCCAGTCAAAGAAATCTATTAGATTTGTCTGACATGACCTTCCTGCTGTAAATCCATGCTGCTTTGGAAGCATTTCTGTAAATCCACAAGGACAAGGCCTGTCATAAAGGTCGCATCAGTGACACTGATTGGCTTTCCTCCCTTACTCCGATGTGATCTCAGTGAAACAGTGGCCAGCTTAGTAAACCAGAACTGATGCGATACTCTAGATGGGGTCTCCTTCTGAGCTATACAGGGCAACACCAACTCCTTTCTCCTACTTGAAAACACCATCCTTATGCATCTTAGCATCCCAACAGCTTTACTAACCTGTTTCACTCTTCCACCACCATGAGATCATCAGATATGACTACACCAATGTCCCTCTCTTATTTGGTGACAGTAAGTACCACCATATTATGCACAGTCCCGGTTTCCCTGCACCAAGTGCATAACTTTTCTGTGTTTGGCACTGAAACCCAGCTGCCACCACTAGACCACACTCTAGTTTCCCCAGATCCCTATTGCATTCTCTCCACCCCTCCTGTGTGTGCACCCTGTTGAAGATTTTTGTGTAATTTGCAAAAGATACACTTTACCCTCAGTTCCTCAGCCATGTCACTTATGAAGACACTGAACACTGAAGAGGACAAGACCCAGTACCGATCCTTGTGACACTCCAATGGTCACTCTCAATCAACCTAGTGACTTTGGTTAACCACCACCTCTGACTCTTGGAAGGCTGGGCCTGTAGTTCAATGGACAACAGCCAACCATTCCCCTTCCTGAACTATATAAGCAGTTCCTCTCTGCCTCCTTGAGCACTTTTCTTTACAGCCAGAAGCTCTGTCGGTCTGTCCTTTGCACCTGGTGGACTCCCCCACCTGGCTGTGTTTTGGCCTCTGCTTGTTTTGCTGGACTTCTGTTTTCTGTTCTTCTGCATTTGGTTTGTATTGTTTGCCTCTGGCGTGTGCTTCTTTGTGTTGCTTGTTCCCTGTTCTTCTGTGCTTTTGTGTTTTGTTTTGCATTCTTTTAGGGGGCTTCTGTTTCTAAACTCCTTGTATTTTGCTAATCCTGAACTCATGCAACTTGCTCCCATTAACTCACAATGCAACTGCAATCATTATCTGTGTTTCAGCTCAAGCTTCTTTTCTGCTGCTCTCCATGCTATGCACTTAATTGTTTTCACCTGGTTCAGGCTCACTCTGAACCCTAGCCCCACAGCTCAATCCTGCTTTCTGAACTCATACCATGTACCTCATTGCTGCTGTTTCACTGCACTGCTTAGACAGTTTGCTGCTTTCAGAGCATTGCCTCCTTACAGGCTATGTTCATTCGAATTACTACACCTATCACCCATAGTTACTCAACACTGATGCTACTCTATTACATTTGCACACTGCTATTATACTCTGGAGGTCAGCAAGCTACTGCTGATGCTGTAAACTAGTTTAATATCTGCATGTGGGTCCTGCGCTTTCCCATCACTTTCTTGTTTTTCTCTGACGGGGACTTGGAGGTGTTGTTGCGGATCAGTGGCCCGTGTGGCATACTTATCTCATGTCCGAATGTTGCCTTGCTGCTAAAATCCTCAAGTATTTTGTCACCTTTAATTGGCTTCCTAGTGGGACTGGTTGACTTGCCCTTGCTAATTTGTATTTGCTGCTCCTCCGACCTCGTGCAGGTCCCATTACTGCTCTCTGCCTTACAGACCTCGTGCAGGTCCAATCATCTGCTTAAGCAAAACTCAGTGTGCTCGTCCCTGCTAAGCACATGTCTTCCCTCTGTGAGGGTCTCCTCCTCTTCATCCAGCTCCTTCTGAATTTGTTTCTGTGGCATGCCAACCATGACCATTAAGTACCATGGCTCACACCTCCTGCAGCCAGCAGTCTAACTCTGCATCTATAAAGTCTGCATCTTGAGTGTGCAAAACTTGGGCTGGGTCCTTCTCACTTGGTCCATAGCTGGGAATGTCCTCACTCCAGGCATAGCTTTAGCCATTTGAGACTCGATGGCAGCTCCTGGTGTAGAATTTAAGACTAGCCAGTAGCGGCAGTTACAGCAATCTCCTTTGGCTCTAGTATTAATTTACTAGCAAGTCACCTTCACTGCATTCTCCTACGACTGCCTCTGGTTCACCTGCTTTGTTTTTACAGTGGGTAGGCCAGGTGAGTGCCTCAGCAGTTGTTCCTCTCCTCATCCCACCTTGGTTGCCTGTTTGTTTGAGTAGCGCTTGCAACCTTCCACGGTGTTCCGCTAGAGATCAAGTGAGACTTTCCTCCTAATTGGAATATTTCTGCCCCCCTTAACTGGGTTTCCAAACTGCAGTAGCAGAGCCATCACTAAACAAAATATCCTAAGCCTGGAGGTAGGCGACCTAGCCTTGGATCCCAGAATTTCCTCCTCAAAGGTTTTTTCTCTCCTCCATGCCTCAGGTCATAAGTGTTAGTTAGCAATAGTCAGTGTTCCCTAGTTTCTGTAGGTAGGTTCTGCTGTTGGATGGAGGTGGTGTCTACTTGCAGTTCCCTCTCTCCTTAGGAGGCCTCCTCAATTTCCAGCACACACCACTGTACTCATGCCATTTTCTCATCTATGCATCTCATCTCTCAGGATGCCTTTGCCTATTCTACCCTGTCTCATGGCTCTGATTACTAACGTTCTTCATACCAATACATTTCTTTTGGGGATGCTTCCTAAGGTACCTTTAGCCAAGGAATTCTCCCTGCCTCCCTAGTCCACCTGCTCGGTTTTCTAGCCCTAGCATTCTTGTGGATGACCCTAGTGCAGACTTTTGTGGCCTCAGGGCCCCTTTATTATTTCCACTTGCTGTCCATGTCCATGCCTGGACAAATCCTACCTAGGTGCCTCTCAGGACTGCCACTATGCCTCAAAATCTCCCCCTCTGAAATATATCACTATTGTTTTCATATGATTCCCAGTCCTGCCCAGGTCTAGTGAGAACTAAATTGTGACTTGATCACTTCCTGCCAAAGGGTCCTCCACAACCAAATCCTTAACCATGTCCCCATCCATTAGCACCAAGTCCAGAATACGTCCTCTCTGGTTGGTTCCCCCACCAGTTAGGATAGGAATGCATCTTGGAAGGCATCCAGAAGGTGCTGCTCCTTGCCGATGATGCCATGGTATCCAAATCAACCCCAGGCATGTTCAGATCCCCAACACCAATGTCTTTCCCCTGCCTGAGCTGCAGTGGGATTTCAGGTTGTTCACCAATTCCTCATTGAGATCCTCCGATTGGACAGGTGGCCTGTACACCACCCCAGTCTGACCCTCCTATCTCTAGGATCCTGCAGGGTAATCCACAATGCCTTGATGTTCCCTCAGCTGCCTCCTCCCTGCTGCATTAAATACCATGCCTAATATACAGCGGCACCCTGCCTTTACCCTGTCATCCTATCCTCCAAAGATGGTGTATCCTGGAATACCCATCTCCCAGTTGTGATGCTGTGTGGCCCACATCTCCGTGACAGCAGCCACATCCACCCCTTGGTCATCAATGCCTGCAATTCAAGCATCTTGTTCCCAGACTTCTCTCACTTATCAAGACCACCCTCCACCCGGTCCCCTTCCTTATCTCCACCCTCCTGACCCCATTCCCAAGATCCCATGCAGGTTCATCTGCCTTTCTCCATCATCTGCTGAAACTGTTGAGAGATATGGCTCAACCCTCCATGCTGAGATTGCCCACCTGTCTTGCAAGCCCCAGCCCTCCCCCTACATACAAAAATAAAACTAAAATGGACATACAGACTGGTGTATGTGTATGTATATATGTGTGTGTGTGTGTGTGTGTGTGTGGGCTGTTACAACCAACCTGATAACTGTCTGATAACTATAGCCCCTACTGCTGACAAGCACATTTCATATACTATCAGTACATTTATATAGGAACTACTTTTAGCATTTTAGACATAAAACCTCTTTTTAATTTTGAGATTTTTTTTGCAATATATATATTTTTTGTTTGTTTGTTTTACTAGGGTGACCCATTTTATAAGTGGAATAAGACACTTGGGTGTGGTGTATGGCTGATAAGAACACTTCCCAGTTGCTGAAGGCACTCGGCCTTTTGCTTCATGCCTTGTTACAGACCTGGGGCATGCTCTTTTCAGGTCATAAGCCACACCTCATTGAGTCTTATTCTTTACTTATTACCCTCCTGTTTGGCACAGTGTCAAAGGATTACTCAAGTTCAGATAGATCACATCCACTGTCTTCTTCTGATCCACCACCCTAATCACCCAGTCAAAGAAATCTATGAGATATGTTTGACACAACCTCCCACTTGTGAAACCATGCTGCCAGTGGTCATGCAACCCATTTGCCTTCAGGTACTCATTAGCCTGTCCTTCTGCAGGTTCTTCATTACTTTCCTGCCACTGATCCTCTGCTGGGGTCCACTGCCACCCATCTTGGGGCCTCCCTTATGGAGGCTCTTCAAAACATTTCTGACCACTACTACAAATTCCCCTTTTGGCAGTCCCATCTTGCCAGGCATGAATAGAGTTGTGTAGTGTCACCGCTAGAGAAAATGTGTTCTCAACCCACAACCCACATCCTCCGTAGCCCATCAGTCCAGCCTGCCCACTTTCTTGGCACTGTCTGAGGCATAACAGTAGAAAAGCAGCATCATCTCTCACATGGATCCCATTATTTGCTTAGTCAGCCATAGTGTTGTGCGACATTGAAGAATTTCACCGTGAGAAATATTTTGCGTGTCGCGCATTTTGCTAAATATTTTGCAGGTGCAAAATCACAATCCCCAGCAAATGTGGAATTTCACCACCCACAGGTGAAATTCCACATTTAAACTCAAAGGGATAATAATATATAGAAAATAATTTTCCCCTCCCAGCCAGTCAAGATTAAAATCTCACCCCATTCCATCCCTGGTGTCTAGTGGTCCCACCCCCAGCAGATTACGGCCCACAATATAATTACCCCTTGCTGAGATTCAGCCTCATCCCCCATCTCCAATAAATATAAATTTCCATGCTGTCAGTTGGCCCCCCTCCTGGCCAATCACCGGCCAAATGAAGAATAACACTCCGCCCCAGATTCACCGTCCCTCCCCATTGTCCGTAAGTGCCAGGGCCAACATCAGTCCTCTTGTAAAAAAAAAAAAAAAAACCTTTCTCTGGTGTCTAGTAGACCCTCCATACCCCCACCCTGTTGATAGTAACCCCACCCACCCGCATTCCCTCATCTAGAACCCCACAATGGGCCACCCACACAGCCCTCCATTCACCTCCATGGCAGGCAGCCCGACTGAGCTCTTTACAATGAGCCCGTGGAGCCACCATTTTCAATGAAGTGGCGGGCTCACTTGGGCTCGTTGTAAAAATCTCAGTCGGGGCTGTAGCCACTAGAAGGTGAGTGGAGGCGCTGTACAGTGGCCTATGGCAGAGGTCATAGATGGGGCAGGAGCAGAGGTAGGGTGAGGTTATTACCAACAGGGTGGAGTGTAACATCCACTAGACACCAGGAAAAGGTTTTTGTTTTCAAGAGAGGTGATATTACTAACTTATGAACAATGGGGAAGAATGGGTGTGAATCTGATGAGGTCATGTCTTTCATTGACCGATGATCAGCCAGGGGTTTGGGCACTAGACAGCAGGGAAATTTCTGTTATTGGAATTGTGGATGGGGGCGGGGCTGAATCTTGGCGGCGAGGGTTAATTCTTCATGTTGTGTACAGCAATCGGACGGGGTAAATGCCTAGGCACCAGAGACATGTCTTGGGGAGGGAGAGATTTTAATCTTGGCTGGATGGGATGAGAAAATACTTTTAAAAATGTATGAAATTCTGCATTTGCCCTTGCAAAATTCCGTCAAAATGCCAGAATTTCACAAAATATTTCACAGAACTTAATTCCCAATTTGGCAGGAATTTCACAGGCAAAATAAAATTTTGCTGCATCTCTAATCCATAAAAAGGCTAGCCATTACATTTATTAAAAAAAGTGACACGGTATGTCACCTTCACCACACACACACACACACACACACACACACACACACAGACACAGACACACACACACACACACACACACACACACACACACCACAGCATACACTGTAACAGGCACAGCTGCACCATTACAGTAAACCCATCAATTGTAGGCAATATGTAGATGGTCTTTTACCTGGGTACTGAGGATCCAGAGGTAGACATCTGGCAGGGATGATGTCCATTGGATCTGTAAAATAAATTATAAGGAAAGGGTCACAAAGGAGCCATAGTTCTTAGAGAGTAAATATGTAGAATAGGACAGGTTAAATGCAGAGTAATACTTATTTGATGGGGATGGAGTCAGCATCCTGTCAGACCTGTTAAACAGAAAAATAGATGAGTATGGAGAAAACACAATGGTGAATGCAGAGACAGAGAGTGGAAAAGGGTATAGGAAAGCTCAGGATTAAGAAAAAGGACCTTTAGATAAAATGTTACAGCTAGGGCAGAATAGGAAGCTAGAAATATACAGAATGAGATAATGATATAGAAGAAATAAAATGAATAAACAGAAGAAAAGAAGGTTAAGTGTTGTTGGGGCCACAGAAAAAACACTTATGACCCCTCAGATGGCGTGAGTGGCTAGTAAAGTAGTAGCCCAGCTGCTGTGCCAATGACACAGGTTCAGAAGCAAGCCTGGTAAGTCACATTGAAAGGCCATGACTGAGACAGCTGCCACATGGTAGTGCATCTTGGCTGGGAAGGGTTGATGGCTCACTCTGCCACCACATCAACCTCTGCAGCTGTGCCAGGAGCTTGCTGCAGCCACACGGGGGGCACTGCGGCTGTACACAGCTGTTACGGGCACTCATTCCCTCAGGGGTGGAGGGAGAAATTAATGGGGAGAAAAAACTTGTAGCTGTCTGACAATCAGGTTTCACCTGCCCTGGCTATATCCCTGTACCAATGAGCTACCGGCCAGGAAGAAATAAGCGCTATATAAAAAAAGGGAAGCCAAGGTGGCTATTGGGGAGCGCTTTTGGGCTAATGACCCAGCATTAATAAAACAAGATAAAAACAAAGCTCTCAATGAGTACTACAACACTAATGCATAATAACCCCCAACCAAAATATAGGGACCATGTAAAATGCCATAAAAGTTAAAAAATGAACATTCCCATAGGATAACACTGCAGCTTTAAAAAGCTGTTACTCTATCAGTCGTTTGAATTAAGAGAGAAGCTATATGTCAAAAGAAAGTTCTCAATGAGTACTACAAGACTAAGTCCATAAGGAATGCCAACTGAAAATAGACATATTAAAAACATAAAAATTAAAAATAAAATTCCCATAGGATAATATTAATACCTTAACAAGCTATTACTCTGTCAATATTTGGAGTTAATGGTCAATGTATATATCAAAATGTAACCAAAATATAACCACCCCTCGCTTCGTTACACAGTTAGCACCCTAGCACCCATACTGGCACAGACTCAGAACATTTAGAAATGGTACCACCCCTAGCTTTGGGAATGTATACCAGGCTAATTCTTCTAGAAATCAAGGGGTGGGGGTGTGCAAAAACATAACTATTTGATATTTACAAAGCCAGGTCCTGATTGGCCCAGGGCGCTGAGGATAGGCGCTGGGCGCCACCTCGCACCACACTGGTGACCTGTGTTTGGGAATAAGCCCAGGATGCAGGGGTCAGTGGGAGGGAGAGGATTGAGCATCAAGAGGACTGCTATCCTCTCTCGGGGAGAGGTTACGTCGTCCTGCTTGCTGATTGCCCTCTGGTGGTGACTGGAGGGCAATGCGATGGAAGGTGCACTCCGATGTGGTTACATAGGTAGGGAGGTAGACAGGACAAAAACAGAAGGAAAAAGGAGCCTGGCAGGGCACCATGATGGTCCTCCATGCTGAAAGCCAACCCTGGCTTCTGGATTGGGTCCTCGGGAAGGGCCTTGCCCAGCCCGCCACAGGAAAGCTGTGGGGAATTTCCAGGGTCAGCTAAGTCGGTGTAGTAGGATCCAGAGAGAGTTCCTCCTTGAGGGAAGCCAAAACCCTCTCAGGGCTCGGGATAAAAACCTATATAAAAATTGAAAAAAAACAAAAACAGGTCCTGTGGAGAGATTTTTGCTAGGCATATACTAGACCTGTCTTCTGGAGGGTATCAGTAACTCCACAGAGCAATAACATACCTGTCCAGATCATGGTTGGGGTTCTAGAGTGTGACTTTATTCAAAAGATGTTCTTCAAAGCAAGGGTTGACTCCCAAGGTTTTCACATCTTGCACTAGGAACTTGCAGAACAACAGAATCGGACTGTATCTGACAGAAACTCTTTGTGTTCCCACACAGTAGGACATAGGACACTTGCCGTTGTATTCCCACATGTCGTAGCACATAGAACAACTTGGACTTGTATTCCCACATGTTGTAGGACATAGAACATTGCTTCTAGTGCATATTGGCCACAACTGAAAACACATTTTGCTAACACTGGCACCATTCTTCATAACCAGAGAAGAAACTGTAATCCACTCCAGAGGGTAAAATACTCTCTTCAGACATTTAGCCATTTTCTAAAGTAATTAGGAACCTTACTGAACCTGTTAATCCTGAAATGGTTACTCTAGATGGGGTTCTGCCTGCCCTTTGCTCCCAAATCCATACTCAGCCATTCTTTTAGAGTTACACCTTAAATATTTGGAAAATCTTTTGAATTGCTTTTGAATGAAACTTGGCATTTTAGAATTCAAATTCACTACCTCAGTAGTGTAAAGGTAAAAAGTCCAGAATAGTGTGGTATAGTCATACCTCTGGACATCACACCTCAATCAACTTTAATTCAAAGGCAGTCATGCATGTCTGTCTGTACTTACAGGAAAATAAACTGTGCCTTCCCTCTGGGCATGGAACACAGCAGCACAGGTAATTATTTTCTGTAGCAAAAATCAGAATTCACTCTGTTAGACATTTCAGACAGCTTCAAACTTCCTGGATCAAACAGGGATTTCCCTTGGAACCATCCACTAGCAGTTCTTTTCATCCTTCCAGGGATGAAAATCAGAAATCCTGCTGTAAAAAGGTTCCCACCACTTCTCTTGGCAAGCTGGAGAATACCAGAAACTAGGGTGAGAATTCAGGGCTCTCAACTCAGAGCCCACTGGCAGCAACTCTCACTCCCTCACTCCAACTCTCACACACTCTACACATGCCAGACTGACACTGCCTCCCACTGACTCCCTCTCAACATTCTATCTCCCACCTCAACAGCTGGCACAAGGGTTATGCTGCTACGAGAGTTCCAAATGAGTTCATCACTTCCATCTCAGCTGAAGCCAAGTAAACAGAAGAGTGAGCAGGTGAAAAATAATTTAACTAGTTAATCATCAGCTGCCTTTCCCTGCCTAGCATTGTTACTGAGGGATTCTAGTAACCCCAGGAGACTGGATGGTTACAAAAGAAAGGTCTCAGTGAGTAGCACATCACTAAACAACCCCAAATAAAATTCAGGGCCATATAAAAACAAAAAAAAACAACATTAAAATTCCCATAGGATAACATTGCAACTTCAACAAGCTGTAACTCCATCACTCTCTGGAATTAAGGGACAACCTGTGTGAAAGAGGATACGATTCTACTATATCATCAAGTAGGAAATTCTTTAAAAAAAAAAACTACATTAATGCACCAGTTGGGTTCAGATTTAAACAACAAAAGTAGGAAATGTGGCATTAGGGTTTCCAACCTAACTCCCCTCCAACCTCTCAAGCAGGAAAAGGAAAAAACATTATGTTTTGCCTTTCTGACTGTTGGCGAATCAGGAGTTGGGGTCTTCCCTTCGGGTTCTCAACCTTAACGCTCACCCCATTCCATGACCAAATAAAGTGAGATATGATATGTTTTCTTCAGGCAGGGCTTACAGGTTGTTGGCAACATGTAGGGAGACACAGTTCTGTATGTTTGAAGACTGTATCACAATGGGGTAAACTTTAGGTTGAGAACCCTAAGAAAGACCCCATCCCTGATTCACCAACAGTCAGGACAGTGAAAACCATAGTGTTTTCCTTTCCCTGCATGGAGGTGGGGAGTTAGGGTTGAAACCCTAATGCCACACTTCCTCACCTCTTTTGTTATTTAAATTCAAACCCAACTGGTGTATTAACGCAGTTTTTTACAAAGCATATAATGAATATATGATGTTGCTTCTGCATCCATATATTAATACATACTAAAAAATGAGCTGACCAGTCGGTGCAGCTGTAGTGCTACCACTGCAATGCCAGGAACCAACCAGGGTCATTGGGGCTGACAGAGGTGGGGAGGATTGAGCATCCCAGTGAATGCCCCTCCTCCAAGGAGTGAGGGCAGCCAGCTCTGCTGCTACACTGCCACCTGGGTGACAATGCAGTTGGGAGCAGCATCAGACAGGAGGGATGCCAGTTGTGATGTGCTCCACATACTGTGTGTGAACTTGCGCTCACTTCATGTTGGCATCCCATGAGGTAAAAAGTGGATGTAGATCTCCTGTTCTGCAGGATAACTGGTTGACCCACTGCAGGCCCTGCAATGCTGTTGAGACTCTCATTTGGATCTGTTCTGAGGCTGGGTATTGAGAGGGAGCCCTTCTGCCATCACCACAGGGAGTAAGTTTTGGGGAAGGTGGAGCTGAGCTACTGTAAGCCCTTGAGAAGCCTGGTGATGGTGATGGGGCTGGGGAGGCAGAAAAAGAAGGAAGGACTGTCAGCTGGACAATAAAAATGTACTGCAAATATATATATATATATACCTATGTGGTTCTAAACAGGAATATCCTGTTGATTTTAACAACATATTATATCACCATGTATAAACATGTCTCAACACATGAGAACTGTAGTGTTATGATGTAGTCAGGTTGATGGAGCTCAAAGATTTCACACACATGCAAAAAAATGTAAGTTTCCTAGCATAACTGATTGGACTCCAACTTTCATTTAAAAATTAAGTTTCCAAGCCTACCAATTCAAAGTTATAGCTTGAAATATAATTTAGCATTATAAAATATCTTCAAAATATTTTTGGAAATTACGAGAAGATGTTAATGGCTGTTCAAGAATAAACACTTTTTTCTAGTTCCATCTTGTAAAGAACACAGATTTTCACTCTAAAATCTACTATGTTGTCAGGTATAAGAATTAATGAAATGCACTAAATATCAAACTTTAAAATGAAAGCACTCATCATTTTCAAGTACAGCTGTTCTCGCTCCATGTTTTCAATAAATCCCCATAGTGTACCTGTCAAGGACAGAACAGAGTTGCCACTGTTACAATGAATCAGAATCAATTAAAAACATAGTAAGCATGAGACTGGGGTCTGAAAATGTGAGACTCAGTGTACAACTCAGTCTAAAAGTGATATCTGACAGCACCATGACCCACATTGTTTGAGACACCCCCATTCTGAGGACAATCGTGATGACATTCAATATCAGTAAATTTGTTTTGGGGTGCCCAGGGCAGAGAAATAGAAATCTATTTGTGTGGGGCAGAGATTTAGAGTCACCGCCTCACTGCACACTGTGTTCCCAGTCAGAGAACCACTGCCCTGCCCTCTGTCCAAAGCCCCACCCCAGGGATCCCCATCTTACCACCCAGCTGCTGTGCAGCGCAGATCAAACCCTTCTCGTGGAGCAGCCCATCAGTTAAACAGCAAACAGGAAACAAAATAGAGTCAGACAGTGAGCCACAGCCCGTGCCCTCCGTCCTGCACAGCCCCACCCCAGGATCCCATCTTACTGCCGGGCTGCTCAGCAGTGCAAACCGATCCTTCTTGAGTGGCACTCCTGTCAGTTAAACAACAAACTGGGAAACAAACCAGAGAAACAACAAACCGGAAACAAAACAGAGACACATCCTTCCTGCTAAAAGCAAGGGCCAACCAGGAAAACAAAACAGAGAAACAACAAACTGGAGAAACAAAACAGAGAAACAACATCCTTCCTGTTAAAAGCAAGGGGACAATCAACTGGTAGAAGTCAGCACCTGACTGCAGCGTGAGATATCAAACTGACCTTCCGGATAAGCAGGTGCGAGAACAGGTGGCAGAGTCTCCGCGAAGTAACTTGAGGTGGCGGTGAAAAGTTGAGCGGAAGCTAAAGTGTATTTTAGGCTAAGCTGCTTAACGAATGCCATATCAACACTGAACAAGATGGCAGACAGAGTTCTCTGCGTATGCATGAGTCATTCTGCATGAGAACAGAATTCCAGCCGTCATCTTGGACATGGCAGACAGTGACTTATTCGCCTAGTACCGACAGACGAAATAGTCCAGTGAATGCGCGGTGATTGCCATTCACCTCCACTATTTAACAAGTCCGTTCTGTATCCAGAAACTCCCTTTTCTCTACTGCGCTCACACAAGCGTCTTTAGGGCTACACCCACTGCAGCCGTAAAAGTTTGGCTGGATGTCCAAATGTATTTCACCTGTAAGGGCAGAGAAGGACTCAGAGCTCTAATATTTAACTCCTTCATTGTCAATCAAACAGAAACAGGATGGAAATATATATCATTGAGTTTTACTGAAAATACAAAAAAAATCTCAAAGTTCCTACTTAAAGGATACCTAAACAACATTTTGACAAAAACTATTCAAAATCTGACTCTGTAGGTGACTAAAGGAAAGGCTGCTGTATTCATTAATGCTAAAACTACATTTACATAATTTACCTAAATGTGGTTCCAGAGCATTTGAAAATTGTAAAATCAGCCTTCCAATTTTGAAAAACTGTCTTACCTGCTTCCTAAAATGTCCGTCAAATGTTTTATGTGATGACATCATCGGAGCCAAAAGTCAGATATATATGACTCTCTACAGTGCTAAGTAGTTCTTTTTTTTCCCTTTGTATAGAATTGTTTCACCCAAATGGTCACAACCATGTGCATTATTTTGTATAATACACATGTTAGGCTATGGTTGTGTTCATTTTGTTTACTTTAACATGCTGAAATTGTGTTTTAATCCAACTGACTTTCTCTGTGGCAAATCACAGTGCAGTACAAATCTTGGATAACCTGGTGGTCTAGTGGTTATAGTGGATCCAGGATGCTACAATGGGGTGCTGGGGTGGTGTGTATGCTTAATATGCACTTTTAAAATTTTATTAAACCTTTATATTTCCTGTTATTATTCTTTTCTAGTGCGTTTTGACAGAACCTACAAATGTAATCCATAGTTTGAATGTAAACATTTGTACAATCAATAAATCAGACTTCTTCAACAAAGTGAAATGCAGCACCAGCAGCAAGCTATTGTTACTGTGTGTGTGGGGGAGGTTGCAGCTACCCCTTCACCACCTCTAGATCCACCACTTTTTGTAGCAAAGTTCTTGTGCAGTCCAATGTTAGAGTTCATACCTTCTCGAAAATCAAATATATGCTTGTCTTGTCTTCTTTTCCATGGGAAGTAATAATAAGATAAGAGAAGATAATAATACTGAATCAACATTTATATAGTGCTTTTCATACACATTGTATCCCAAAGTGCTTTACAAGCAGTACTAGACTGGTAGTGAAGTAACTGAATATGTAGTGGCAGCCATTTCATACATTAATATCCACACACAGCTTTGGACAATTGCATGAACTGGTTTTATGGGAAGGGAATATTGACCAGGACAATGGGTTCAGGTAGTGATCAAAGTGCTGGCAGCCCCACTTCTTATTTCTCACAGTAATCTGTTCATATTTATCATCTTCTGCCCCCTTCCTGATTATAGCAGTACCTTGCAAAGCAGCCTTCTCAGTCTCCTCTGGTATTCACTCTTCACTATTCCTCCTCACACTGAAAACTGATTAGCTCATCACCCTTCTGCATCATGAATGCAAGTAGTACAGTTTCTGTTTTATTTTGACATATCAAATATAAACATATCTTTCCGTAAGTCAGGCTGATAGCAGCAGGGAACAAGGGAATGATGGGCTTTCCTATCCTTAAAAGATGTAGGCTACCTTTGATTAAGCACTATTAAATGATGGGTGTGCACATCATTATGCGCGTCATTAAATAGTGCCTAATCATAGGTGGCTTAGATCTTATATGGGTAGAAAGTCTGTTGTTTCACTTGTGCCATGCTGCTATCAGCCTGGCTTACTAGAAGATCATGTTTATTATTAATATGTAAAAATAGCATGGAGACTGTACTAACCACATTCATGATGTGGAAGGTTAGTGAACTCACTAGTTTTTGGTGGGGAGCAGGTGAGAAGAATGAATGCCAGAGAGGTACTGAAGAGGCCATTCCAGTGGGGTACAGCTATATTCAGGTTAGCTGAAGACATGAAGGAGGACTCTGAGCAGATCACTGTGAGATCTAAATGTGGGGCTGCCAGCATCGTGATCACTACTGTGGATGAGAGTAGCCAGCGATGACAAATACTCAAGTGGCAGGGCTGCACCAAACTGTTACATGAATTCAGTGTGGGAGATTATCCTCGTGTGTGTGTGTGTGGGGGGGATGTTGACGTTTGTTAGGACAGTATTGAGGGAGTTGTGTATAGCTCATTCAAGATTTGGAAGGGTGGTAGCCAGCCAACTCGCATTGTGGAGTAGAGCACAGAAGAGTTCTGGAGAAGAATTGCTGGTAACTGTCCTTTGAGGTCACAGGTAAGGGTAGACTGACACTGGCAGTCAGGTGGATTTACTTAAGGTATGAATATGCCTCTCCTGCTAAAAATATTGTTATCCATTTTAAGTGCAGCCTTATGAGGGCATGAACAGCAGTTTTTCTCTTGGGTCATGATGCCTATTGCTTGGCCTCCAGGAAGACCTAGTTGTTGGTTAATGAGGCGGAAAAAAACACAGCGGGGAACTGTACATACTACCTTCACTGTGCAGAAGGGTGGTGATCCACTCAATGTTTACTGTAGGAGCAGAAGTCAAACATTGAAAATGTGGACTGGAGAGTGATTTGTGAGGCATTTTATAACAGTGCCAGTTGATGATGTGTATTGGTATAGGTGTGCACAACTCTCTGAGATACAAGATTACAATCTGAGGTGTGATAATTTTCTTCATGAGACCGTAAGCACATATGCAGCCCCATGCAGTACTAACAACAGGGTATGGATGGTTGGGTGTTCAACAGAAGGCAGGCTAGGTGCAAGGGTTCACGTGGAAAAGAAAACCTTATTTGTGGATTAACAAGAGAGCATGAGCTTTGGAATTGAACCAGACCGGTACTTTGCTGTGTGACCCTGAGCAAGTCACTAAACTTCCTTGTGCTCCCAGGCCACACCTGTAAACAACCTTTCAGCTTAGTGTCTCTTCCTGGTTAACAGTAAACAAAATTCAGTGCATCACATAACCACTAGATCATCAGGTATTTGAAGTATTGTACCGTACTATACTACAGTTTTCCAAAGAAAAATCACCTGGATTGCAAAACATTTTCTACAAGTTAAAGTAAACAAAATGAACAAAATCATAGCCTAATGTGTACTGATCAAAATAATCCATGAGTTAATGCATGGTGTTGATCATTCTGGTACAACAATTCAAAACAAAGAGGAAAAGAAGAACTAGTTAGCACTATATAGGAATATATTGGGTCTCTGTCTCTGGCTCTGGTGATGTCATCATGACTCATCACTTAACACACTTGGCAGACATCTTAGGGAGAAACCAATGCTGCTTTGAAAGTGAAAGACTAATGTTTACATTTTTCAAAAGCTATGAAACTGCATTTATGTTATTTACATAAATGCAGTTTTATATAAATGTAAATGGCAGCCTTTACTTTACCTCTAATGAAACCAGATTTTGGAGTTTGCAGTTTTACAAACGGCTTGTTTAGGTACCCTTAAACAAATAAAGAGTCTATCGAAGATTCATATTTGAACAACCTGGAGATGACATGTGCCCTTTCAGCTCTTTCAGAAAGTACATTTCCAAGTGTCCATCTACTAAGAAAACTTTCTTTTTACATCCTCAAAGGCTTCCTCAAGAGGTACTTGACAATAAACAGCACTGGTACATGTAAGAACCCATGGAGGTCAATTATTTAGAAACATGATTCCCTGTTTATCCAATGAGGCATGTTACTATATCATTGAATACTTCTGGTGTCTGTGTTGTGATACTAACAGATGATAGTGAACATTTCCGACACACACTTGATGGGCGATTGAGGATTTTAAAACTCCACAATTGGGGCCCACTGTTTGCAACACCCATCAACTACCTCTAGCAACACACAAGATGGAACATTGTCTGGCTTCCTGGATACTGCATTTTATAGCTGAGAGGACACATGAACAGGAATGTCGATAGGTGTGCGGTGCATAGGGTCACAATGTGGGTTACTGACAGTATGGATTTGAAACTGTCATCTACTGTATTTTTCAATGTTCACAATTCTGCTTATGTAGATATATAGATGAATATGGACAGAAAAAGATGCCCATCAAGCCTTAACTGATGCCCTACTTAACTACTCTACCCCTCAAGAGCTCGCTCCAACATTCCCCTTGTTCCTAATAACTTCATTGAAACCCTCACACTATGGTATACAGTAAACCCTGATATAGTCAGCACTGATCACAATACTGGGTATCCTGTTCCACCCGCCTATGATTCACTCAGTGAAACATTTTTTCAGATGTCCTTTTGAATTTCCCTTCATTTTGAGGTGGTGCCCTGGTTGTTGTACTGTTCCTCAGCTTGAACAACACAGTGAAGTCTGTCCATCCTTGTGTGTACTGTATTTGTTTCTGTTTATCGCCTCTCTTGCTACTGTCCTCTAGAGAGTACTTATTGAGGCTGTCCAGTCTCCTCATGGGGCCTACCTTGCTTCCCTGGATTATTTTCGTTTCCCTCTGCTGGATTGTTCTTAACCTTGCCATGTCCTTTTCAGATGTGTGCTCTAGACTAGGACAAATCACTCCAGGTGCCTTTGAACCAATTGTAACTGCTACAAATTGACAGGCAAGTTATAAACGGCAGGATTTACAAAATGTCTGAAAGTCCCACAGCTGCGAAAAACCCAGGTTGCCCTTGCGGACCCACAGGTTGCTGCAGTTTTCCCACAGCGGCGGGTATTCACAAAGTTGGAGCCAGATTACGACCAGCTCCACGATATTGGCAGCTTGTGAGTGGGGTTGCCAGAAATCCACAGCTACAGAAAACTGTTATGGTCAATGGGGCCAGCCGAACATCTGTCACAAGTGCTGTGTTGTGTATAGCATTCTCTGCAGCTGCGAGGATTTTGGTCTGCAAATGGGTTGCAGCGCAGGACTTAGCCCAAAACAGTTTTGTGACTCTAGCTCAATGTTTTGGGTTATGAGACCTTCTTCATGAACAATCTGCAAAGAAAATGTTACCACAGTTCAACAGGTCAATTACACTTATATTTTTCTTTAACAAATCATTCTTAGAGGGCCTGGTTTATTAAGTTTTTAACTTCATGTACAGTAAAAACTCAGTTTTCAGCTGTTCTTGGCTCAGTTTTTGCACCGTAAATCAATTTCATTTTAAAAGCTGAGATGTGGTATGTAGTAACTTCAAGCCAACATAATGCTTTTCTTTGTTTGTCTTGATAAAGCTGATGGCTAAGACATTACCAAACTTGGTTCTGGGCAAGCACAGAACAAGCTTTATGTAATGTTCAATTTAAAGATGAGTCATCCACAGCTAAACTCCACTGAACAGCACTGGGATGGTAATGCATTGTATTGCTCATGTTCTTCTGTAACTTGGGGATTGTACTTTATCTAAATGGAGTTATGTCTCTGTTAAAATATATTAGCTAAGCTAATGTGGTGTCATGACTAAAATGTCTTTTTAGCTGAAGGTTTCATTTCAGCATGCTTTCAAGACAACCCTTTTGTTCTATTTTTATGTTGATTCGCTTGCATGCACGAAAACATGTTACGGCAGCTTGCTGCAGAAGCAGGCTGTGGGGCGTGGTACTGTGTGGCCAATGCCCTACTGCCTTTTGAGGCTTGGCCTCCTGCCCCAATGGCGTAGCATGCTGCTGCTGACACTAGTTCAGATAGTGTGCCAACCCTGAGAGTTTAGCCACTGCAATCAGGGGCCACCTCATCATTGCAGAGTCATCCGCTGCAATGAGGTAGCGACCCTCATTGCAGGGCTCCCCCATTCCCGACCTGTTTGCCGAGGGGGTGCCCAATCCTCAGCGTCATGTCCCCTCCCCTGGTTCTTTGCTGACAGGGTGCCCAATCCCTGTCGGCATGTTCCCCCAAGTTCTTGTGTGCGGTGCCCAATTCCCTCGGCTCTGTACCAGAGACCCCATACCAGTATGTGTGGGGGTGCCCAATCCCATCGGCTCAGTCCCCACCACAAAACATGCAGGTGACATGCTGGGAGCCCACCCCAGTGTGCCAAAAATACCTGCAAAAGAAAAACCATCCCCAAATGTCTTTTTTTTATATAACCCTGAAAAGAAGAAAATGGTCCCTCGCCATCTGTGCCTCCTCCCCCAACCGCGCCCTCTAACCGTACCCCACCTCCCACACCCCTCACCCCATACTTGCCTCCGGAGTCTGGCGCGACTGTCTTCGTGGACCAGGAACACGCCTGCACTCTTCAAAGCCGACTCACCTAACTGAGGAAATGCCGATAAGCTGTATAATGGTATAAATAAGTTTTTTCAACTTTGGTGCATATCTCAGGCATTTTTGGAATTTTGGCACAAATTTTCAACAGGTTTTGGGACCCCTCCTCATGAATTCTGTCACTGTCATGGCGTTATTCAGCCCGAAAGGTGATTTCCGGTCACTGCGGAATCACCTTTGGGACCTGATAATAAAATGACAGTGCCAGTCTTCATGAGTGATCTCTCAAAAGCCTATGTTGCAATTCAGTGGGCATCAAAAATTACTGTTTACGATGTGTGCTGGGCGGTTGCTACGCACATTTGTAACTTCGAATTTGCAATATTTTCAAGCCAGACCTTCAACACTGGCATTTTTTCACACCTCCTAGTGAACAGTACAGCTGTCATTTTTCCATCCTGGCCAAAATGTATTTCGCACTTCCAGCGCAGAATAATGCGGTCACTGTGAAATCAGTGTTCGGACAGATTAAAAAATGATAGTGACACTGTTCATGAGCAAAGGTCCTAAAATGCCTATGCTAAAATTTGGTGATGATACTCCATAAAATTACTGTGTTACAAGTGTGCATTGTGCTGTTTACGCACGCTCATAACTTCAGCAATTTATAATATTTTCACTCCAGATTTTCACAATTGCCATTTTCCACACCTACTTCTGAACAGTACAGCTGTCATTTTTCCCATCCTGGCCAAAATGTGTTTTCGAACTTCGGTGCAGATTAGCACAGTCACTGTGGGAAATCAGTGTCTGGGACAGATTAAGAACATGACAGTGATACTGTTCATGAGCAGAGGTCCTAAAATGCCTATGTTGAAAATTTGGTGACAATAGCTCATCAAATGACTATGTTACAAGTGTGTGTTGCGCAGTTTCCATGCACCTTGTAACTTTGCAGATTGTAATATTGTCACGCAGATTTTTAACACTGGCATTTTTCAAACCTTCTTATGAACAGTACAGCTGTCATTTTTCACATCCTGACTGAAATGTGTTTTCACACTCGAGCAGAATAGCCTTGTCTGTGGGAAATCAGTGTTCGGAAAGATTAATAAAATGACAGTGACACTGTTCATGAGCAGAGGTCCTAAAATCACTATGTTGAAAATTTGGTGACGAAAGTCCATAAAATAACTGTGTTACAAGAGTGCGTTGTGCAGTTTCACATTTTCACATCCTGGCCTAAATATGTTTTGCTCTCCTACTGCAGAATAGCATGGTCACTGGGGAAATCAGTGTTTGGGACAGATTAAGATAGAGAGTGAGAGGTGGGAATGACCGAGCTCAGCTGAGCTCTGTCGGGACTACTACGGATTTCTTTGTGGGCAGAAAAAGGCCCCAATGTGGCAGCCAGTACAAAGGGCAACCTGCAGCGCCGGGAGAAACAGAATGAGAGAGTGAGGGAGGGGACTGAGTGAGGTCAACAGAGCTCGGTTGGGACTGCTGCAGATTTCTTTGTGGGCAGAAAAGGTGGCAGCCCAGGCAGGAGCCCAGTGCAAAAGGCCTGGGTAGAAGGAGGCTAGTAAGGAAGGAGGGTGGTGACTGAAGAACAGAAGGCTACGGAAGGGGAAGGATGGGAGGGCATCACTATCTGGATAGAATGGAATGGGGCTCTAAATCGACAACAACAGGGATAGGAGAGGGCTGGAAATCAGCAGGAGCGGAGGGAAGTCAACATGGGAAGCCCAGTAGGAAGTAGTCAGGCTGGGAAAGGTTCAAGGGAATGGGAGGAATAAGGCACAGAAAAGGGGTGAGGTGGAAGTAAGTGGTACAGATATAGAAGTCACAGAGGCTGCAGTTGGCAGGGGTAAGGGACAGGAAGAATGAATACTGGGGTGGTGGAAGAGGCATTAGAAGGAAAGGGGTAAGGGTGGGGGTACTCTTCTTGGGGATTCTATACTGAAATGGGTGGGATGGGAAAGGCGCACCCATATTTGCATTGCAGCTGTCCCAGGTTGAGTACAGGAGGGCAGGGCAGGCACTGCTCAAATATACAGCGAGGGCAGGAAGAAACCTCATTTACTGTTGCATGTGGGTACAAACGACTTGGGGCACTGTGGAAGTAGTGAGGGGAGATTTTAGTACTGAGGCAGGCACTGTGACGAGGTGGGGAAGTCAGTGGCATTCTTGGAGGTACTGCCTACCAGATCCCCCTCCCAAACACACACATATTTACTCCCCAAAAGGCTGCTTAAAAGCCAGCAATTCACTCAAATCAATTCCATTTTCTTACTTGGGGTTCAATGCCAACAAGTGAAAATCATGTACCTAGAGCACAGGAACCCGATGCTGGGTATACGATGGGGAGGTACTGATACTCAGTAGACATGAAAGGGTTCTTGAGGTTATTATATCAGAGGACCTCAAGGTGGCAGTACAGTGTGACAAGGCTATGGGCAGGGCAAATTGAATTCTGGGTGCATAAGGACTGGCATCTCCAGTAGGAGGACGAGGATGTTCTGCTGCCATTGTATCACTCCTGGTATTCCCCAGCTGAACTACTGTGTCCAGTTTACAGTCCACACTTCAGAAAGGACATAAGGTGGAGGTTTTCCACAGGATGGCAACTAAAATGATTCAGGATTTTCCAGGAATCCCTACAAGGAAAGGCTGAAGAATCTCAACATGTACATTCTGGAAGAGAGGAGGCCAAAGGTGACATGATCAAGACCTACAAATTACCTCACAGGGGTAAAGAGGGTACAGTTGGGGAGTTTCCTTCAAATGAGGATGAGCACCCAAATCAAGGGACATACAATGAAGCTGGGGGTGGCATTCAGGATAGATGTGAATAAATATTTTTACTGAAAAGGTGGTATATGCCTTGAACAGACTGCCAGGAAAGTGGTGGAAACTAAAATGTTAGGGGGCATTAAGCATGCATGGGATAAACATAGGGGTATATTACAGAAAGAAGGTAGGGTCACGGAGATCAATAGGGCCATGGACGTGGAGTAGGTTCAAGTTCATTGCAGGAAAAATCCATTAAGCTCACTCACAAGGAGGTCCTGATGGATGCAGGCAGAATAAGACATGCACTAACATATACAGGCAGGAGTTACACGTAGGTAGAGAACACTTGGCCAGACTGGGTGGGCTGAGCAGTCCTTTTCTGCTGACAAATTCTATGTTTCTATGGCATCATGTGTTAATTCAGGTGCAGCGTTTATTTAAAGTTGGGCCTACCATACATCCACATGTAAGGTACAGTAAATTACTGAATTAGATGCAGCCCACTTACAGTGCAATAAACAGAACCCCACTGCTGAGAAGCCTTTACTCTTCATAAGGCTACTTAAAGAGCTGGGGTTCTATTTGCAAGTCCACACCAGTATGCTGATCTTAAAATTGACGCATCTGAATGAGTACTTGATTCTTGCTCACTCCATTTCTTCCCACTTTGAAACCTGCTTTTCTTGAGTTACTTTGGTCTGGCAGCTTTCGCCTGTGTTGGAAGATGACCAATAAAGCGGCACTGAAGGCGTCAGACTTCACAGACTGTGAAACGGCTGCTCATGGACAGACCTAAGGCAATTCTACTGGGGGTAGGAGGAAGTAAGCTGTTGATTAACTAGAATCTGCAGCTTATCCATCAGGTAGGGAAATGGGCAGACTAGATGGCCCAAGCTGTCCTTCTGTGCCGGCAACTGTATGTTTCTATGTTTCTCACCCACCATCTTGGCAAGAAGAAGGCTGAAGCTGTGGCCACTAATGACTGTTGGGGTGTGGGGATGAGGGGACCAAAGGGACACATATAAGGAGATAAAATCATAATAAACATTGTGAGACCTTCACCACCTTTCCAAAATGCTTACCAGTAAATGAACACTCTATGACGTTTTCAAATGGCAACACAATCTGGTGAGCCCTCTGTCTGCCATCTGACACAAGGCATCAACCAGCATAAAATTGCTTAAAGAAGGCAGTGTGGTCATGTGGTTACTGAAATACTGCAGCGTACAGATTTATAAGAACAAAGAATATCACACAGAAGCTGGCACATATCCCTATGGAGCTATCTCTGCTTCTCATTACTTCTATTTATACCCTTGAGGTACTTGAATGTTTCTATCATATCCCTCTTTCCGCCTCTCTTCCAGTGAGTACATATTGAGGTTCCTTACTTTCTCCTCATAAGTCTCATGTTGCAAGCTCTGTACCATCTCATTCAGCCTTCTCTGGACCATCTCCAGCCTGTTAATATCCTTACGAAGGTGCAACCTCCAGAACTGCACACAGTACTCCATGTGAAGCCTGACCATGGTTTTATATCATGGCATCACTACCTCCTCCTTATGCTGGTGATTCCCCTCACCTATGCACCCCAGCATGTCACTGGCCCTCCCAGCTGCCTTACCACTCGACATTTCAGGTCATCTGACATAAGAACCCCCAGGTCCCATTCCTTCTTTGTGACTGTCACCAACTCCCCCATTCTGTTCCTTTCCCTAGGGTTTCTGTGTCCCAGGTCCATACTTTTGCACTTTTGTGAAGTAAAGTTCAGTTGCCAGTCCTCAGACCATTTCTCAACCTTCCCCAGGTCCTCCTCATTCCCCCGCTATCCACTGTGTTACAGATCTTGGTGTCATCTGCAAACAGGCAGACCTTTCCTTCACCCCTTCTGCAATGTCACTCATGAAGACATTGAACAGGACTGGCCCCAGGACGAATCCCTGCGGTACCCCACTGGTCACCCCCTCTCCACAGACTGCGCCCCATTTATCACCACTCTCTGCCTCCTGTCTCTTACCCAGTTTGTAACCCACTTTACCACCCTTCCCACCATGCCCACACTACTCAGCCAGTTTATCAGCCTCCTATGTTGACGGCATCAAATGCTTTGCTTACATCACGGTAAGCGCTTCCACTGCCCCACCCTGATTTACTTCCTTGTCACCCAAAGACATCAATCAGATTTGTCTGACATGCCGCCCCACTGTGAAACCATGTTGCTTATGGCCCTGGGCTCTGATGTCTTCTATATACCCCATTAGCCTTTCTTTAACCAATTTCTCCATGATCTTCCCCACTACTGAAGTGAGGCTGACCGGCCTACAGTTCTCGCCTCCTCCCTACTGCTGGATTTCTATAGAGGGCCACATGTGCCCTCCTCAAATTCTCTGGTACCACCCCTCTGTTGAATGACTCAGTGAACAAGGCTGCCACAGGTATTGCTATTTCCTTTCACAGTTCTTTTATATCCTTGGGTGTATGCCATCTGGTCCCATCACTTTTCCACCTTCAGTTTACTCACCTTCTCCAGGATTCTTCTGCCTGTGAATGGACTATTGTCCACCTCTTCACGCCTTTGCAACTGCTGTACTGCTGTGGTCCTTGCCCCTCCCCTCTTCTGTGAATACTGAACAGAAAGACACAGTGGATGTCTTGGGGGCATGACAGATTCTTAGGCATGGTACTTTCACTTCCAAATACCTAAGCAGCACATATAAGCAATCAACATTCGGCATTGACAAATGCTTGTTGTGTTATGGTTTTATTCCCCATCACAGAATTTGTGTGACTGAATGAGTTTAAGGAATCATCAAGGACAACAGAAAACTGAATGATAAATGGGAAAACTGGATTATGTTATGTTTGAATATGTCATAACATTACAATTTGCTTTGTGAACTATTCCATGATTCCTGTGAAGTCTATCTAATAGGGTTATACATGGTGCCATTTGATAAGACATTGTTGTAGCAAGTCATTGGTTTACATCCACTTTGTCTTGCTGTGTTACATACTAACAAGATAAAGCATTAAAGCACCCACCAATAAAGAAGGTCCACTCTGAAACGGTTAATATCTTATCATTCTACCATTTTATTCAACGCTAAAAGTGTAAACATGAACCCAGACCACGCCATGAACAGACATACATCGTGTTCAGAAAATTTCATCAGCAGCAAGCCTACGCCATGGAAAGTTTCTGTGTCACATACTGCAGTACTTATTTCTTTGTGGTTAATACATTTTATTGATTTGACTTATTAAGACGATACAAACATTAAAACAGTTGGATACATTGCAAAGTTCTTACAGACTGTTACATATGTCTGTAGAAGCAGAGAACGGAACATGCTGGCCAAATAGTAACAAACTGAATATACTAGCCAGGTAAGCAGTAGGATAATACTCTGTGCCTGGATGTACAACACCTATCCAGCTGGAGATTAACTTTGAAAGTATTAGCAGTTGGTACATTGCATTATGCTAACTCATACAGCAGTGCTTATTTCAAAGTCTTTCAAAAAGCATCTGACTGTGCCTAACTGACCTCTCACTTGCTGTTTGTGACACCACCATAGGCGTGATTGCGGGGGACTGAGGTGCAAGCTGCCCTCCCTGAGAAATTAGACCAGGACTTTTAGGAGCCCAGCCACCGTTCTCCGGTTATCATTTTGTTTTTTAATATTGAATCGGCTCAGGCTATGCCGGATTGCCTGCACCTCTCGGGGAGGGAGGTGGGGTGGCGGTGCAGCGCCGTGTCTCTTAAACAAAACTATCCCCTTTCCGATTGACTGCAGGCCTGCAACCATAGTAGCCTGCAGAGAGTGCTGCAAGCTGATGCCATGCAGGAGCAGTACTCCGTTAGTGGCGCCATTTAGTTGTCTGTGTGCCTTCCATGAAGGAGCAGCAACAGCATCCATATAGTGTAGGGCTGAGGAGAGATAGCTATTCGAGGATGTCAAGCAGCAGTCGTTAGTTGTCTGTCAGGTGTCACCAGTGTCTCAGTCAGTCTAGTGTTCCCACCCTCCTGTTCTGACCAGCCCAGTTTAAATATACCTCACCCAAGTCCTCTGTCTACCTACTCTCTGTTTCTCAGTGCAGCCAGCTGTGCTCTGGGCTCTCTTGCTGCCACCTGAGCCTCCCATTCAAGAGCCTAGGAGGCCTGTGGCCACAAGGCCTCTGCCACTGGACAGACCAGGCGGAGGAGCCAGTAGTACAATTACAGTGAATCTGAGGCACGGCCAGGCTTGCCTGCACACCCAGTTCCTGTGTCCAGCAGGCCAGAAAAGATTTACCATGTTGTCGGCGAGTCCCACACCACGCCCATTGCCCACCAGTTCCATGGTCCACTGAGAGGGATTATTCAGGTCAGTGAACAGCCAGGCCCAGAACAGTGAAGAAGCCGTGGTCATGCAGGCTATAGTAGACCCATAATGCGACATGTTCATCTGGTGTCAGAAAAATGAGATACTGTCTCATCGGGCGATTAATCAGGAGAGGAACGGACTGTTGGGAGAGACTTGGCTACCTGACTTCTTGGCCTTGCAGCCCTGCGGCATGCTGCCCTGTCTGTGCCCTTACTGATTTGGTGAGTAACTGTGCAGCAAGCTGTTTGTTGAAATTAATACCATTCACATCCCAGAAATGTGTTTTTTTTGGGGTTGTCTTGGCCATGGCCATGTGTCTGGGGGTGGGTGGAAGGTTTGCTGTCAGCTTGTGTTTCTTTGGGTGGGAGGGATTTGCTGGCTGTTGAGGCTGTCCATGTTGGTGGGGTGGGTGGGGGCCTATTTGTTTGGTATGGTGTGGACACTGGTCATGTTGGTGGGGTGGGGACACTCAGTTACTGTGCTACTGGTGTGGGGTTTGTTGGGAAACTCACTGGATGGTCTGTGTTTGGTGGGGCTGGGGATGATCTTTTGTGGGGTTGGGATTGGGGAGACAGTCTGTGTTTTGGGGCTGACTCACTGAGAGGATGGTCAGTGTTTGGTGCTGGGGAGGGCCTGCATTTGGTGGGGCTGGGGGCGATCAGTGTTTGGGGCTGGGGTGGTTAGTGTTTGGGACTGGGAGGCGGTCAGTGTTTGGTGGGGCTGGGGAGGACAGTCTGTTTTCTATTCTGGGGTCTGGTGGGATGGAGACACAGGCCATAGTGATATGGGGAGAACTGGCTGTGATGGTGGGGTGGTGACACTAGCCATTGTTTGGTGTACTTGCTGGCCATTTGTCTGGGGCACTGTCCACGTTTGCCTGCTGGGTGTCTTGTGGGGGGGACTATTTGCTGGCCGGGTGTCTGGGGGTTTTCCATGTTGGCTTACGGGGTGAATGTCAGTGATTGCTGATCAGGTGTCTAGGATGGACTATCAATGTTGTTGGGAGGGAACTCTCGATGTTTGCTAGCCAGGTGTTTGGGGATTGTTCATGTTGGTGGAGATGGGGGAAATTCTGTGTTTGCTAGCTATGTGTTGGGGGTGGGGACTGTCCTTGGTGAGATATGGGGACCATCCATGTTTGCTGGCTGCCTGGGTGTCTGGTGGGACTGTCCTTGTCGGTTGGGAGGGGGCATTCTATGCTCACTGGCCCAGTGTCTGGTGGGAGGGGGAACTGTTCGGGTGTCTGGGGACTGTCCTTGTAGGTGGGGTGAAGGGGGACTGTCCATGTTTGCTGACTGGGTTTCTGGTGGACTGTCCGTGTTGGTTAGAGGGGGACATTCTGTGCTTGCTGACTGGGTGTTAGCATATAAACATAAGTAAATGTTAAAACGTAATTTCCACCTCATCCTTTACCTGTCAAGGATGTATCTCACTGACCTGTGCCTGCAGCTTGCATACGAACATTAGTAAATGTTGAAACATTATTTCCCCTCATCCTTTACCTGGCTGTAAAAGTAATCTTTCACTTTTGATTTCTCTGATTGACCACTGTGGAGGGTGAAACAGACAGATTCCTTGGCCTTGCTGTCTCTGTCTTCATTCCCGCAAACACAACCAAAGGGTTAGCTTTTGTGTTCTTCCCCCGCACAGTGTTGAGAAGACTAGCAAAAAATCTTGCACTAAAACATGCACCCTAAAGAAATGATTATACTACTACCTGGCTATTGTTATAGTGACTACTGACTGGCCGTGATTTTTTTGGGGGTTGGAACACTGGTCATGTGTGTGGGTGGGGTTGGGACACTGCTGGTTTTGTGTGTGTGTGGTTGGGGACACTGCAGATCGTGTGTGTGTCTGTGTGTGTGTGGGGTTGGGGACACTGCTGGTCGTGTGTGTGTGGGGGTTGGGGACACTGCTGGTCATATATATATTGTGTGTGTGTGTGTGTGTGTGTGTGTGTGTGTGGTGTTGCGGACACTGGTCATTTGTGTGGGTGGGTGGAGGCACTGGCATTGTGTTGGTGGGGTGGGGTTGTAATTGTATACCAGGCAAACTGTGCTGACCGGTAGCTCGACATCTCTTTCCAGACAAAGAAAGAAACATAAACAAAATGCAGTGTAAAATGTGGTTTTATTTATTTTGTGTGCCTGTGATGGGGAGGCACAGACCTGGATGCCTGGAGCGGATACCAGATAAATGGTGCTGGAAATGGTGTTGGTTGGGTGGGGTGGGAGAGTGGCTGTGCTGGTGTGGTGGGGAGAGTGGCTGTGCTGGTGGGGTGGACACAGAGTGTGGAGAGTGGCTGTTCAAGTCCATCAGGGTGCAGAGAGTAGCTGAGCTGGCCAGTCTGGGTCGAGATAGTGGCCTTGCAGTTCTGGGGTGGGGAGAGTGGGCTGTAGCTTTTGCATAGACATTTGATTCACTGTTGTTTGCTGTGCCTTCTGCTGCCCTGCCAGCTTTGTGCTGCTTGCTGACTAGGGTGGACTGGTTCACATGCTGAATAAAATGGTTCTGGCCACTGGTGATGGAGGAGGGAGGGGTGGATTGGCACACTAGCACAGAAATATTTTTTCAACGTATATGCCAGTCTGCTGGGTCCATACCATGCTTACCTCCCTCGTCACAAGGGGCCTCTGAGCACTAAAGATAAGTTTCTGTGTCAAAATTAGGAACCGTTGGAAAGTATGAAATCCTACAGTATAAAAATTGTGCATGTTTATGTAGTTTCACCTTACTGTGTGGTTCGACAAGATGTTCTGTGGTCTCTCCTCCTCATTTAGCACCCTGACCTGGGACCTAGCCATTCCCCCTCCCGGGCAAGGGAAGGTCCGTTGTTTTGTGGTCTTTGGTGGTTTGTTGGGTATTGTAAAATGCATTGTTTCATTTAATGTGTTGTACTGCCTGGACCTGCTTTACCCTGTCTCTATCTTGAATGTAAACATGGTATATAAAAAGTTCATTTTTAGTGGTGTGTGTGTCTGTCTGTGTCTGTGTGTAGAAGAATAGAGACACATGCTCGGACAAAAAAACTGTATTAAACCACATCAAACTGAAGCAACCATGTTTCATTTGTGCCCTTCAAAACTGTCAGACGAGCGATTTTGAAGTAGTCTGTGGGGGAGCATCCACGGCAACCTGGGCTACCACAACTGGCCCACCACACACTGTCATAGGTGATGCTAATAAAACCACCAACCAAGTACTTACCTTTCAAGTGGGTCCTGCGAGGCTGTGCACAGGTATCTGGAGTCGTTGTTCCAGCAAACTTCCTGTAGCGTCTGTTCTCTTAGGTTATGTGATGCGACCACTTTTGTGCCAGGGCAGTCCGTGTTTGCTTGGGTGGGGTTGTGTAACCCTGGGCATGGATACATATTCCTTAGAGCCCATGGGGAGGAGAGTGGTAGGGGTTGTGGTGTGACCACCCCATGCCCATGATCATCTTGAACACTTAGGGATTTACATTGTTCTGTTGCACTGTCCCAGGTACAGCAGCATGCTTGTTAAGAGCACTGCCTAAGGGATATCAGCAAGTCCCATGCTTATGTATGCAATGCTTGCTTGCTTGAGGAGAGCATTATCCTCTTCGCACCTTACTTAACCAGATTCAGGCATGTGACATTGAATAATATGGGATGGGATGGAGACTAATGAATTAACTTGCTTATAACAAAGAAAAGTGTTAATACTGGGTGCAGTAAAGCAATATGCCCGACAGGGCATGTGTCATCACTAGGATAACGACCGCCTAAGGTGATTGGGCACGAGTGCATCAATACATAAGGCATGATGTTATCCTACCATGACACACACACCCTGGAGGGCATTATTGCTATTATACAATGGCGTGTTGTTATGCAGAATTAAAAAAAAAATATTTTAAAGATGTTTTATCTGGTGTGGAAAAATATTTTAAGAGAAGATACAAAAAGCACACTAATGCTAAAAATCATCAAGAGGTTCATGGAGAGCTGAGATTAGACCTGTGATGAATCAGATGTACAGGATAACATCATGGGTCTAGCCAAGACTGACCAATCAGAGGACAGCATTCATTCTGTCATTGTATAATCGCATTTTTATGTAATCTATGTAAATAAGGGCTCATGCTGTGAGGATGCATATGCTGAAATGTTTCCCATACCATCCCTGTTTATAGGTATACCGAGGTGGCACAGCCATTTGCTGCACTTCCTTGAAACATGCTTTTTGCACTCCTCAAGGGTGGAGGGCTAGTTCAAGCAGACATTTCAAGAAGTTCAGGATCCACTATAAGGGCTGGACTTGGAAGGGTTATGTAAGCAGCAAAGGTGGGGTGAGAGACTAGTGAGCTATCCACCTGGAGGTTCAGTTGGGGCAAAATTAGGTCAAGACTGTTTGAATTGAAGCTGAGGTGAGGTCCTGTCCTCTTGAGAAGGAAATTAAGTTCCTTACATATTTTCAACTTTACAAGTAAGTCTTCACTCCCAAGGCAGAAGAGCGAAGAACTGAATACAAAACAGATCTCGGTCAGTTTTCAACTCTGGTCTCAGGAGAGTTGGGCCGAGAGCAGGCTGCAGTAAAACTGGTGGGGTGGGGAAGTGCTCTGACTTGGCCTGGGCTGGTCCCTCCCAGGAGTTATTCAGCTGTAGTCTTAAATGTTTTTTGGGCATTATTTGATGCTGGTTGATTTGTTTGCATTACGCAAGCCACCCGCTCTCTTCACTGTCGTGATACATGAAAATCAGGACTTTTGTTACTTTGCCCCGTAAAATAACAAACTACGCCCCTGGACACCACAGTGTATTATGGTAAGCACTATTATGTTATAAGTAAAGGCACTATGAGGTCAGTTGGGGACAGTCAAGTGCTTTTTATATGGATCTCCTATCTAGGTTACCAAGGTGTGTTATGAAAGAAAACTACGAAATTGCCAGCAGAAAATGACCTACAGATCTATCAAGTCTGACCAATTATGCAGCTCTTAGGTTCATATCACTGCAACTGCCCTACCCCACCCAAACCCTCCCTTCCTCCTCTTTCCCAGTCCTTCCCACTTTGTGTTCTTGTCTGTGCTAATTCTGCCCTTGACTAAATCCCAACCCCACTTAAAGCTATCCACTGTCCTTTGAGCGATTAACTCCTCTGGCAGTGCGTTCCAACCACCACCACTCTCTTTGTGAAGTAGTACCTTCTCATCTCCTCCTAAACCTTCCCCTTCCAACTTCAGACAGTGCCCCTAGTGACCCTCCCCCTGACTTTGTTTATGCCTTTCAAGTACTTAAAGGTCTCTATCATGTCTCCTCTTTCCCTTCTCTCTTCCAGCAAGTACATGTTGAGTTCCTTCAACCTTTCCTCATACGGCAACTCCCTAGTCCCATGATCATTTTTGTAGTCCCACGCTGCACCCCTCCAGTAATCTCCCATCCTTTTTGAGGTATAGGCACCAGTACTGAACACAGTACTATGAGTGTGACCTCACCAGTGATCTCTACAATGGCAGGATGACTTCCCCTTTCTAGAGGTGATCCTCTGGCAATGCACCAGCTTCCTATTTGCCCTTGTTGCTGCCCTCCTGCACTGTGCTGATACCTTCATGTCCCCTGTAACTATTACCCCAGGTCCCTTTCCTTCTCTGAAGCTGTTACCTGCACTCCTCCCAGACAGTAGCTGTTCCTGTGATTTGTGGCTCTGAGATGCATGACCTTGCATTTCTTATTGTTAAACCCCAACTGCCACTCCCTAGACCAGTGTTTGAGTTTAGTTAGATCCTCTCTGAGTGCTTGCCTCCTTCCTCATTGTCCACTTTTGCACAAATCTTAGTGTTGTCTGTGAACAGGCTGATCTTACTCTTGACCCCTCTGCAATGTCTCCAATAAAGACATTGAACAAAACAGGGCCAACTGAGCACTGCAGTATCCCACTCATTACTGGCCTTGGCTTGGATGTCTCCCTCCTTACAACTACCCTCCATTGTCTGCCCTGCAGCCAGCTGTCCACCCACCCCAACAGTTTTTCCCCTGCCCCCATGTCCTCAGCTTACTCATTAACCTCCTATGCAGTACAGCATCGAAGCCTTGCTGAAGTCCAGATACAGGACATCCACAGCATGGCCTTTGTCAGCCGCCCTAGTGACCCAGTTGAAGAAGTCAATCAGGTTAGTTTAGCAAGATCTTCCGTGACAAACCCATGATGTCTCTTGTCCTGCAGACCATTGCTATCAAGAAAGGTTATCAATCTCTCTTTCAGAATGATCTCCATCAACGTCCCCACTATAGAAGTCAAGCTCACTGGTCTGTAGTTGCCCAGTTGGTCCTTGGGTCCACGCTTGTGAAGGAGCACCACATGAGCCATCCTCCAGTCCTAGTACATTCCCCATCTCCAAGGAGGTCAATCAGAGGGTCTGCCAACACCTTAGCCAGTTCCTTCAGGACCTTTGAGTGTACACCATCTAGTACTGGTGCCTTTTCCACCAGCAAGGCTTTAAAGCCCTTCAGAACTCTATCCTCTTGGATGATCTTATCTGTTATTTCTGCTCCACCTTCACCCTTGCCCATTTCCTTTTTGGCATTGGACCATCCCTTTCTTTCATGAACACCGAGCAGAAATACTCACTGAGTGCCTCTGCCTGATCTTCCCTTTGTTCTGCCCATCCCTCCTCTCTCTTGATTCTAACAATGTTATCCCTATCACTCCTCTTCTCTCTTATGTATTTACAGAACCCCTTTCCCCTCTCTTATCCCTGAGCCAACTTTATCTCATTTGCTGCCTTGGCTGCCTGACTGACTTGGTCACCTCCTTAAGTGCGTTTGTAGACACCTCCTATCCTCCTCTTACCCCCAATTTTTTAGGTTAATGAAGGCCAGCCTTTTCCCTCACCTTCCCTCCACTTCTTTGCTGAGCCAGCTAGGTTTTTGACCTGGACTGCTTACTCTGAGATTTGGCACATGTGTTTGTTGCCTCATTCAGCCCCTTCCTAATGATTGCTCACTTCTGTTCAGCATCCATCCCTGGGTTAATGTTAGCTAAATTCCTGTCTAGAATGGGTTTTATGTGATAAGGGCAAGTCTGTTATCTCTTCAAACAGTAAGGGCAAACACATATCCACCCAGAACAAAGAGCAAGGAACATTCCAGCGACAGTCACAGACAGTGACAGTAACCTCCTCTCACAATGCAAGAAAAAAATAAAAACATTTTATGTGGAGGCTGTGCCCCACATCCCCTTGAGGGGACAAGCCCCACACTCCCCCAATCTATCTATTCTAAACTTCACAGGAGCGGATTTAGAAGCAAGACAAAAAATAAAATTACAAAATAATCTTTTGTAGGTAGACCTGAACCCAGGTCTACCAGCACCCATGGCAGTGGTTCTAGCCACACACCAAACAGCCAGCTCATCAGGGCTTGGCTAAACAAATGCTGATATCATTTTACAGTGAGTGCAGCTCACTGCTACACTGCTGTATCTCACTCCTTACTGTTTACACACTCACTGTCAAAGGCGGTATTATTGAGTCGCTCAAATTGAGCCGCTCAATAATCTCATCCATATCAGGTGTTACTGCAAGGATGCTGCCCATTCTGGCAAAATCTGCCTTCCTGAAGTCCAGCACTCTTGTCCTGGTCTTAGCCGACTCCCTCCCTGTGTTTGAGGAGGAACCACACTAAGTGGTGGTCGCTTCCTGCTAGAGGATCCTCTACTACCATCCTGGACTTGATCCCCATTTGTTAGCACCAAGTCCAGTATGTTACCCTCCTAGTAGGATCCATCACCCTTGCAGAGGTAGCTATCTTGGATAGCCTCAATAGCACCTGTTCTCTGGTGTGTACTGTAATTACTGTCTGCCAGTCAACCCCAGGTAGGTTGAAGTCTCCACTATAACTGTATTCCTTTGCCACTGACCTTCCTGGATTTGCCCCACCAGCTCCCCTATCCACCTCTTTGCTCTGTGAGGGTGGCCTGACACCATCCCCATCCTGAGCTTCTTACTTTAGGGCTTTGGAGCAATATCCATATGGCTTCTGGCCTCCCCTCATCCCCCTCCTCCCTTTTACACAGTATCCCTCCCTAACATAAATGGCACCCCTCCCTCTTCCCACCTCCTGGTCCCAAAGAACACCTTGTATCCTGGGAGCATGAGATCCCAGTCATGATATTGGGTGGCCCAGGTCTCTGAGATGGTGGCAATATCCACCCTGCCCTCTGCCATCATTGAATGGAACTCTGCCACCTTGTTTGCTAAGCTCCTTGCATTCAAGTATACTAGAGTCCACCTTGTGTCCTGCTCCTCTTCTTCCCATCACTCTCCTTTCCACTTTTGTCTTGGTAACTTCCCTCCTCTCCTCCTCCCTATCTGGGGGCCTTCCAGTCTCCCTGGAGGTGCCTCCTCCTGCCATCCGAATCAGACCTCTCCCTCCTAAGTTTAAATCTGGGTTGTTTTTAATGTACTTCTCCAGCCCCTGTCCCAATGCCCTTGTACCCTCAATGCTAAGATGCAGCCTATCCTTGGCATAAAGCCCCTTATTGTTCCATGTCACGCCTCTCCACTACTACCCCATACCACTTTTCTGCATACCACCCTTTAGCCACCCATTAAACTCCTGTATTCTTAACTTCCTTGCCATGTTTGCCCTAGGTACCTGGAGTACTTGGAGAACATCACTGACTTCCCACCTGATTGCAGATAACCCCATTTCCTGAACCTCTCCTGCACTTCTTCCACTGTACTGCCCTCTAGGTAATTTGTTCCTAGGTGCACAATGATATGAGGCTTCCTTCCCACCTTCTCTACACATTTCTGAATGCACTGCCCTACTCTCTCAGCTGTCATACCTGGCATACACTCCACCCAGGTTCGGCGCTTCCTTGCTCCTACCTCCCATCACACACACTGAGCATAGAATCTCCTAATACAAGTACTTGCTCCCCATCCCTTGCACTTCTCTCATGGTTTGCCTTCTATGATCCCCTTTTCCTCAGTGTCCTCTCCTTTCATATCCTGCCCTTTCCCCTCCCATCTCTTTCAATTGCATCTCCACCTGCTCTCCTTCTCTTTCTTTGTGCTTTCTGTGCTTCGCTCCTTCCACAATCACTCCCCTCCACTACCTACGTCCTCCCATTGCCCTTGCATTGTGCCTCCTCCCCTCGCCCAACATGTTTTGGCCTTCCTCCCCATTTGTTTAGTGTGTTTGTGCCAACTTGGTTTACTTCCTTGCCCCTCCCTGCTTTTACTCCCATCTTCCCTCACTCCTTGTACCCTGTATTTCCTCCCTCCATCCTGGTCCCCTGACTCTTGTTCTATAGTGTCTTCCCAACCCTGCTCTGTTTCATCAACCAGTACTGCGTACCTGTTTGTTATCTCTAACTGTCCCTTCCCTCCCCTGAAATCCCTTCCTGCCTCTCTTACCCTGAATGTCTTTTTCTACTTCCTCTCTGTCTACCTGTGTTCCTACCACCTGCCAGCACCCGCTTTTAGCACATCCAGGATCCTGTGGACTTGTCCCCCAGCCAAGCACCCCTTCTGGCCTGTGGCAGCCTGGTCTATCCTGCAATGGAGCCCTCCCTGTCCCTCTGCCCCATCTACTCCTCACCACCTCCTACCTATCCCCTCCCCAGTTCCCATCTCAAGCTCTCTGTCTCCTGTGTAAGCTGTCTGAACATCCTGCACACTGGACACCCCCACACCTTCCACCAGGTTCCCAGAAACAGTGCTGCCCCACACCCATTGCAGCTCAGAACCTACCTGACCTCCCTGTGCCCCAACCCCAGTCATACTTACCTCTCTGCTCTTTCCCCATACATCCACCTGCCTCTTTGCCCTGGTCTCCCACATCCCTCTGTCTCTCTTAGTCTCTAAATAGTCCACAGCTCTTTACAATTGAATTTGTATTTCTATAAGAGCTCTAAACCTGTAGTAGTGCTACACAACTCTTACCTCTCCTTCCTTAGGGACGCACCGCTCTGTCTCCTCCTTTGTATGTGCCCTTTGAACCTAGTTGCTAGCTACGCCCATGTCATTCCACATATATATCAGCTAGGCTACTGTATGTGCTGTGCTACCTAACTGTTCCTGCCCCTTTAAGAAGGTGTGGCTTGGCCTTCCACTATAAAGGCAGAGCTCCTGGAGGTGGTTAGGGAATGGGGTGGATGGGGCTTGCTGTTCCTTTGATACTCGGTGTCTGCAAAACAATCAGGTAAAAAAAAAAGACAGTCTTCTGTAAACTACAAGGCAAAACTCACAAACCTACCAGCAGAGTTGCCTAGTCCTGCTCCCACAACCTGGCAAATCCAACTGAATGTCAGTTAGGCTCACACTTGGATTTCAACCCTCACTAGTCCCCTTGAAATGTGATACCTGCAGTTAAAGTACACCTCAGACAATTTCAAAACTCACAAACCTACCAGCAAACAGAGTCTTCTAGTCCTTATCCCACAACCCGCAAATCCAACTCTAACTGAAAATTAAAACAATGTATTGTTGATAGCAGTGTAATATTGTAAGCAAGATGTTTCAGAAAGTACTTACTGAAGTGCAGATTTGTTCTTTAAACAGTTAATAAAAATAAAAAATAATATATTTGACAGGCTTTGATTTGCAGTACACCCTTCTGCTAATGCTGCATCCATGGTGTAAAAAGCAAGAATAGCTAACATCCTTGATCTAATATTTTATGTCTGAAGAAACTATGGTAAGCAAAAATTAGATTCTCAGATTTATCATGATTCATTGCTACATAAAGCATGAGCACAATCTAAAATGTGGATGCACTTGCTATCTCTTAATCATGTTTTACAGTGACATCCACATAGCTTATTCCAGTTTTATATTTGAACATCAATATCAACTATTTTAAATACATCTCGGGTCAGTTTACCTAATGTTTATTGTAATCTAAATCACTAACTGCAGTAGAATTGTTTTATTAGGTGGCATATACATCTACTTGTATTGTACAAAGAAATCGTTTTGGGTTACTAGGCATAAACTAGTCTGGATAGTAAAAGACTAAGGGGCTGACCTTACATTTGTGCATGCATGATAAACCTTTACATAAATTGAATCAGTATTAGGGTGTCAGCATGGCTTGGTTGGTAGCACATCCACCTCTGGACCAGAAGGTGTCATAGGCTCTCATCCCACACGGATTGGACTTGCACCTAAAACGCTGGCATCTGAGTGCAGTATTAGGGGGTGCTGTACTACTGGGTGTGCCGTCCTTGGATGAGACATTAAACAGAGGTCCCTTCTACTCATCCTGGTGTTGTCCTGGTGGGTGTCCAGGTGGAAGTAAAAAGAACCCAGAGCAATTTTCGCAAAAGAGTAGGAGGACATTCCTGGTGTCCTGGCCAACATTCCCTTCCCATAAACCAGTTCATGCAATTGTCCAGGCTGTGTGTGGGTATTGATGTGTGATATGGTCACCACTACATTCAGTCACTTCACTACCAGTCTAGCATTGCTTGTAAGCGCTTTGGGATACACTGTGTATGAAAGCTATATAAATGCTGATTCTTCCTCATCTAGTTGAAATCTGTTCACTCCTTGGTGTAAACTCACAATTACTACATTTCTCTTCCATGAGTTTCTTCAGCATCATATTCCACGGGATGCAACTACAGATCAGGAGTATGGCTCCACATTCAGGAAAATGCTACCAATGAGTCTTCCTGTTGCCCAACACTTTTACTGTAGTGCAGTACTAGGTAACAAATGTTAACACTGATTGACCAGTATTCGCAATATGTTGGTGCCTCTTTGCTCAAGATGTTATTTTAACAGGGGTGTTAGAATATTGAAAAGGTGGCAGTAGGGCATTTTAAAGGTACCTGTAGCATGAAGTGAGAGGGCATGGATGTTTTAAAGTACACTTAAAGTTCCAATGACTTAAAGACACTTTCCATGTTGGAGTAAAGAAGTGCTGCGTGTGTGTGTGTGTGTGTGTGTGTGTGTGTGTGTGTGTGTGTGTGTGTGTGTATATGGCTGTTGCTTTCATACCCCAACCCTTTGGTTCCAGCACCAATGCATATTGATCTTTGAACTTTATTTTTTTCATTTTATTTTAGTGTTCTTATTTGTTTGTTAAGAAATTCTTAAGTACCAGATTGGTAATCATGAAATGGTCACATAGGTATATCAAATTGATATGTTTTGCCTTATTTGTCAAAGGATTAAATAGAAAAAATGTGCATAATATCTAATTGCTGATTTACCATCAAGCACAGTGGACAAATGAAGGCACAATGTTTAAAACGTTGGCACATGCAGGTTGGTTTCAAGTGCAATTTTAAAATATTTGTTGGCAGAAAATAGATTTTAGGGACCTCCTGTAACAATACACATTCAGGTGTAATCCCTTGAGCTTTTGGACAGCCATTTACCTGCCAAACACATACCTCTCAACCCCTAATTACAAGTGAGGAAGAAGGCCTTAAAATCTAGAACAAATGGTTGCAATCTGGGGCACCATATGAAAAACAATATTGACTTAAAAGATATTAAGGTGTGTCAGTGTAAAAGCCTTTTCTAAATAATAAACAAACCTGTGGCTTTAATGTTTAACACTGTTTTTGCTTACAGTCCCTACTCTCTAGTGATTGGACTTTGGAACACCTCTTTAGGAGGGATGGGGAAATGTTTCAGGCAAACTCAGGGCATCCTGAAAATCAGGAACAGTTGAGAGGTATAGCATATGAGTGTTTCAAATGTGCAAACCAACTAAGGATGTAAGTTTGTCATGGATGAGGTTGGCTGAGGGTTTAATAACTCCCTGGTTGTTCATGGAATCAATAGTACATTTCCTGTCACGGTCATTGTTGCTACTTTCTGATGACAATAGTGAAAGTCATGGATGGAAGTCCTGTATAAGACTAAACGTCATGGAATCCATGACGAGTATGACTGCCATGACAAACTTACATCCCTACAAATGTCATATACAGAATGTCTGTTTTGAATGTCTGGATTTGCCCAAAGTAGCTTTGGACATGGATTCTAAGTAGTGTTTATGTTTTGTCACTAGAGGAGCTATTGTCTCTATCTTGTTTTCTCAGCTTGAAGGAAATAGTCTGATTGCTCTTCTTGGTAACTGAACTAGAACGTGCCAGGCAAGAACTACTATAATCAAACTGATGTAAAGGTTCTTCTTTGCTTCTAATAATATAAGAAATATTTAATGAAAGTTCAATTTAGATTATGCATGCCAATACAAATAATTCTGAAAGAATTATTCCATCAAAACTGAAAAAAAAATCCACAAATGGTTTTGCAACAAACAGAGAAATGTATGTTAATATTTCTCAGAGACCACTCTTACAATTTAGAAAAGTGGTCTTTATAGCATTCTTAGGGTATAAGAAATGCAAACCAAAGATGACCAAGTCTGATACCCTAAGAATATAAGTAAGCCCACAACGGTAAGAGTGGTCTCCAAGGAAATATTAGCATGTTATTGATCACGGGTGGTCAATGCTATATTAAAATTTAAACATCCTTGCACTGAACTTTTCAGGGTACCTGTACAGTATGTGAAACACTCATTACAGTGTAAGAGTGTCGCACGTCAGAGTAAAGGCGCTTCCTCCGTCTACAGCATAATGCAAAATGCAGGTCAAATGAAATACAGATATACTTTTAAAGCAGTAGTGCAGCTTAGCATAGGAAATATGACCATATCTATATTTTAGTTTAAAAGACTATGCACATTTTCAATTTTATTTGCTTATACATACTGTACCTCAAATTCCTCCAGTTTCCCCGATGTTAAGCTCTACTATAGCCATTTGGTTCCTCCCTCCTTGGTCATCAGATCAGATTAAAAATACAAAAAGTCAACAACTGACACAGTGCTAGGAGCCAAATTATTTTTTTGTAAAATGATAATGTCTATGGAAGGAGGAGGAGGGTTGGTAAGGACTAGGGTGGGTGACAAGACTAGCCCTGGCCACCTGGGAAGTTAGGGTGACAATATATATTGGATTCAGACAACAAAGAACACTGAGCAACATATTAGTTACAGTGCTAGGTACATACTGTAACAGGATATGAATATTGAGGAAAACTGTGCAAAAAACTAGCTGTTCAAAACAATTAGTGCAGTTGGTACCACAAGGGTTACAAAGGTAGGTATATAGCAGGATGTAAACAATATAGTTAATTGTGTAAAATACAAGCTGTGCAAAATAATTAGTGCATGTTGGTACAACAACGAGGACTATAATTTCAGCAGATCGATGTCCATATTACAACGAGGAGTATCTTACTTTGGCAATTTTCATAACATATAATTTAAATCCCTAGAAAATATAATATGAAGAGGTCAACAGTAGATAGACAGCTTGGTACTAGCAGTGGCGGCTCTACACCAGGGCCCGCCACGGCACGTGTCCCAGTAAAAAATGCTGTGCTCCAGTTGGTGCCCCATATTGTGCAAAGCTTCCCCATAGTAACAATATATCAGTGCCCTGGCTGCCATCGGTTGTGCCCCAGCTGTGCCCTGGTAACCATTTTGTGGCTAGAGCCGCTACTGGGTACTAGACATATAGAACAGGGAGCAAGAACAGACAGACAAGCTGAAGAAGGTCACTGACCCATTACGTTGGCAGGGTTCAGCAGGTGTGTTTGATGGGGCTAGGAGATGCCATTGAGGGCTTGCTTAAAGGGACACTGTCAACCCCTTAGGTCTCAAAGTGACCCTAGTTTAAACACATTTGTCAATGCTGAATGTTGTCATGCTGGCATTGGCAGTGGTGGAGGTGGAGAGGCATAGTGCTGTGAGTTTGTTAATGTGTCCCAAAGCTGATTTTGCACAGCAAGTACACGCTATGTGGCAGAGCTGCGGAAACATGTTTTGGGCAGGCTGTGGAAAATGGCAGCTGGACTGTTGATAATGAGGTGTGCAGAAATGCCAGTGGTGAAAATGTGGCATGAAAATATTGCAGATTGATGAAGGTACAAGGGTGTATGGAAAGTGTGCAATGCACGCTTGCACACAGTCATTGTCTGGACTTTCACCACCAAATTTTCAACATAGGCACTTTAGGACCTCTGCTGATGAATAGTGTTACCGTCATTTCCTCAAAGTGTCCCAAAAGTGATTTTGCACAGTGACCGTCAATTCTGTACCAGACGTGAGAAACACATTTCAGCCAGCTGTACTGTTCGTAAGGAGATATGGAAAAATGCCAATGATGAACAGCTGGAGTGAAGGTATTACAAATTCACAAAGTCATGAGCGTGTGCAAACTGCACAACGCACTTGTAAAACACTCATTTTATTGACTTTCATCCCTAAATTTTCAACATAGGTATTTTAGAACATCTGCTAATGAACAGTGTCACTGCCATTTTCATAATGTGTCTCGAACACGGGTTTTCCACAGCAACCCACGTTGTGCGCCAGAACTGCGAAAATAGATTTTGGTCAGGATGTGAAAATGACAGCTGTAAAGTTCATTCTGAGGTGTAGAACAACGCACTGTTGAAAATTTGGAGTGAAAATTTTATAAGTTTGTAACTTATGAGCGCAGTATGCAAACTGCATGGACGACACTCATAACACAGTCATTTTATGGAGTATTGTCACCAAATTTTCAACACAGGCATTTTAGGACCTCTGCTCATGAACAGTGTCACTGTCATTTTCGTAATGTGTCACGGACACTGATTTCACACTGCGACTCACGCTTATTCTGCGCCGGAAGTGCAAAACACATTTCACCAGGTTGTGAAAAATAGCAGCTGTCACGGTTCACAAGAAGATGTGGTAAAATGCCAATGTTGAGAATCTGGCATGAAAATAGTGCGAATCGTAACTTATGAGCGCGCATTGCTATGCATGCTCATAAAATACTCATTTTTGGGATTTTTCCTACTGAACGTGTAACATAGCTTTTTGAGAGCCCCTCTCATGAACAGTGGCACTGTCATTTCGTTACCTGTCCCGAAAGGTGATTCTGTGCAGTGACTGTGAAATCACCTTTAGGATCGAATGACGCCATGACAGTGCAAGAATTCATGAGAAGTGGTCCCAAAACCCATGTTGAAAATTTGGGGCTAAAATTCACAAAATGCCCTAAATATGCATTAAAGTTGAAAAACCCTATTCATTCTATTATACAGCTTACGGCATTTCTTCAGTTTGCAGTCGGCTTTGAAGAGTGCAGGCGTGTTCAGTCCACCAAAGACTGTAGCGCGGACTCCGCAGGTAAGTATGGGGTGAGGGGAGGCAGTACAGAGGGTGGGTGTGGTGGGGGAGGAGGCATCAAGACTATGAGAGACTGTTTTCATTTTACAGGAAAAACAAAAAGCATTGCAGGACAGTTTTTGTTTTAGGGATTTGGCACGCTGGGGTGGGATCCCAGCATGCCAACTAACTGTTTTTGGGGTTTTATAGCTGATGGGGATTGGGCACCATCAGCACACAACACAGGGGGATGAGGAAGTAATGCAGACAGCGATTGGGATCCTGTCGGCACACAAAGAAAGGGGGTGAGCCGAGGGGATTGGGCACCTCCTTGGCATTCAACAATTAGTTATGCCGATGGGGGAGGCTACCCCATCGACACACAAAGAAAGTGGGGGTTAACAGACAGGGGGATTGGGCACCTCCGAGTTGGCAGTAGTTGTGCGGCCATCCGGCTGCATGACCATGCTCATAATGTTGGCAAGAACGTAGGAAGGGTCCACTGTGTATGACGAGCTTTGCTCGGATTGCAGCTGACCTTTCTTTAGATGTGTCGCCTACATTATGTGGGCGCATGGTGTGGCGCTGGCATGGCTGATTGGGGAATGAGGGACGCACCTACCAGTGTGTGCCCTGCATTCACCCAACAGCCGACCCGCCTCAAAGCTGCATTGTCCCACCATGTTGGCTGCGCAAGCTGCCAACATAAAACACATTTTATGATTGCCAACATTCTGTAAAGGTTGCTGATGTGGGTGGTTGTTTGATTCTGATGCTATTTCTTTAAAAAGTGAAAACAGAATGCCCACCCTGCTGGTGTTTCCACACAAACAAGGTTTGTTTACATTCCTTGATCAGCTCCAACTGCATCTTTGCTGGACTTGGAAACACCCACAACACAGTCTAGCCCTCATGATGCAGAAGGAGTTTAGGAGGCTAGTGTCTCAGGAATAACTTCACTGTTTGGGTGTGTTTATAATGCTCAGGAAGTATGTACTGTAGTAAGAATAGATCCAGGATTGTAAACAAAACAAGGTTGTTTATAAATATACACTAGCATGCATTTCAGTTTTACTAAACATAGAGACAGACAAAACAAACAGCAACATCACTGAATTTTAGGAATGTAACTAATCATAAAATGTAGGTTTTAACTAGAAATAATATGATAAAAACAGGTTGACAGTGTCCCTTTAAAGGTGCAAAGGGATTGACAAGCTTCAATAGAGGGCAGGAGTTCCACACTGATGAGGCTAAGTAAGCAAATCATTTTGTCCAATGTCCATTTTCATTCAAAGGAGTACCAGTGGCTTATAGGTCAGACTTATGGACCTCAGGGCTCTGGTGGGGGCCTGCCTGGCCCAGATTGTGAGCAGGCCAGGTGAGGAGTTGAGTTTGAGGTGCTTGTAGACCAGGCAAATCATGATAAATTGCATCCTTTCCTGAACAGTGGGACATTTCAACTCTGAAAGGACTTTAAAGTGATGTTGTTCCTAGGGGTGTTCAGGGCAAAATGACCAACACCGTTATATAATACTCTGAGCCTTGCCATCTCTATTTCTTTTGAAGGCAGAAGGACAGTTGCCCTGTAGTAAGAAGGGGCAGAGGATGCTATCTGCAATGGACAGTCAGGATTCATTAGCTAGGTAAGCTTTGAGTCTATATAGTAGACCCAGTTTTCGGTTTAGTGTTTTGAGATAGTACCTACAGTATATGCATCCTGTAAGACAGGGTAGGGTCCACGGCAGTCTGAGATATTGGAAATTGTCAACAGTTTCTAACTGGGACCCTATGTAGCTGTCGATTCTGAAATGGCCTAGATATTGCTGCAGTTTCTATTTTGTTTCAGTCAACATGCTTTAGGTTTTCTTGCTGTTCAGGACACGCTTGTTTCTTGTGAACCATTCTTGTAAATGCAGAAAGTTATTTTGGAGAAGACTGTTTATGGCATGAATGTCACTTTCACTGTGGCATAGTACAGCATTATTCAGGTATAGCAACTCTTTGGCATTGCCACATTTTTTGGACAAGTTGTTGAGGAAAAGGGATAAAGAAGGGGTCCAAGGATAAAGTCTTGTGGATGCTTTCAGTGATATTCCTAGGGAATAACAGGGTACCCTTTATCTTTGCACATTGTCTCCAGGTTTTTCAGGTAGTTACTGATTTAGTAAATGACATGGCTATCCAGGTTCAAGCTTTGCAGTTTTTGGAGCAGAAGGGCATAATTAAGCAGGTCCAAAGCCTTAGTAGGTCCACGTAGATCACACCTGTGACTTGCCAGTGATATCTGGCCAAAGGCTGAAGAGATCCCAAAGTGGCCCAAAAGTTTGACTGGCTGAATGGATGGTAACAGTATAGAATTTCAGCACATTCACTGGATACAAATTCGCATTAGTTCATCTCACTTTACAGGTGGTTGGGGGCATGAGGCTAACCATGTAGCTTCTCCACGCATCCATACAGAGTGGGTTACTAAAGCACAACCCATACCTCTCACAAGTGTTGTTGTTTACTGATCTTAAGGGTTAGACAAAATCCCCATCCTGACTGGCTAATAGAATCCTCAAGCCATGCAATTATTTCAACAAAACTCAGTTTGATCTTATTTTCCAACCAGGAAGCATAATTATTAAAACCATCCCTACTCTAGCCCTAAGAACACGAATACCACTAGTGAGATGGCCAGCAACCAAATATCGACTAGGCCCCAAATCACTTTTAAAAAAGCTGCCTCCCCAAAAAACAGCACATTAGCACCTTCACCAAGGTCTGTGTTTTTAAGTAACCCCACATGTAACCTCCCCCACCAGTCCCCTTGTTTCTACCAGCAGGGCTGCTCCTCTCATGTCTAGGTGCCACTGAGAGGGTGGGGTAGTCACCACAAATATCTTGCAAAACTCTGTGGACCCATTACTTACCACGGAGCCTGCCATCCTCAGACAGGCAAACCAAGTGTGGCAACTACCTGGCTCACACCTGGGAACCATTTAGCATGGCCATCAACCTGGGTCCCTGGGAGAAAACGTTTGCTCAGCATTATGCTAGGTTTGTACTTCTGGTCAGGGGCACCCATCTGGACACTGGAAGCAATAACTGTAATGTCCAAACCAGGTTAGGATTCTAGAGTGTGGCTTTTATTCACATTACACAGAGAATAACAAAGCAAACATGGACCCCCACAGAGCTACACCCACTGGTATTGCAGATTACTGAGGTACAGAGCACACTTCCTCACAACAAATCCTCAGGTTCTGAATGGATCTGGGCACACACTGCCCAAACTGGTACACTTCTCTTCTTTTCCTTGACTTGGCACCCGGCCAGTACTGGACACTTTTCCATACTGCATGTAGGTTGCTGGTGGCTCCCTAAACCACCCACAAGCACATTACATCTCTCAGGGAAATCAAAATCCCACATCTGGTTGCTTTCAGGCATTGGCCAAATGCGCCGAGAGAAAACATAGTTGCTCAAACTGAACCCGGAGAAGTAAACCTGGTTACTGTAGATGGGGGTCTCCACCTTTGCTCCCAAATCTATACTCTGCCACTCATTTGGTTACAACACCTTTCTCTGAACACTGTTTGTAGATGTTCTCTTGAAATGTTTTTCATGTTTAACATTCTACTCTTCACTGGAGGTGTCCTGACTTTAAAAGTACTGTAAGTGGCTATGTCTTTACCCTAGACCCCCACTGTTGCAGATGCTTCTAAGTCATACACAGTCTAAAAGTTCTGTACTTGGCAAGTCTCTCTTTGACCCCACAATAGGCAGATACTTTTACTTAACACACTGTCTCGGTGAACATAGTCTCTGTTGCAGAGCAAAAGTCACCATGGTATACAGATGCCCAGGGCTTCTTCCCACAAATGTCTCAGGTACTCACAAACAAAACCACTGGCAACTTCTCCTTTCCAGGCTGGACCAGGGATTGCCCTGAACTTGAATTTCCATCCTCCGGGATGGGGCACTGGAACAACTTCTAGGAATGGTCTCTGCCGCTTCACAACTAGTTTTCTGTGTTCCTCTCAGGTCAGAACACAAAACCCCTTTTTCTAAGGTAGCTCTATATCAGAGATAGGCTCTGAGGAGCTGCACTAATCCATAACAGTACCTTCCCACTAGAAGCTTAATCTTTAAATGACAAATGGAAGAAAAGATGCAGTCCACAGGAATAATTCTAGTATTGTGGACTGCTATTTATTCTTTTCAAATCTTCCATAAAAAATGTTTATTAGTATACAAAAGGTGGGCAAACAAAGCCTTCTGCAAACAGGAGAACCTCTAGCGCCTTTGACTCTCATGGGTCTTCAAAGGGGGGTGCAGAAGGCTTTGTTTGCCCACTTTTGTATACAAATGAAAGTTTTTATGGAAGATTTGAGAAGAATAAATAGCAGTCCTGGCTATTGCAGTTGAATTATTTTCTGTGGACTCTATATTTTCTTTTCATTTGTCATTTAAAGATTAAGCTTCTGGTGAGAAGGCACTGTTGCACACTACTGTTTGCTTGGACTTGTAATTATCAGGGTTAGCCACCCTGCCTTTGTTGTGCTGCACAGCTGGTTTCCTCCATTTGATTTTCACGGCATTCTTTTACTGGATTTGTGGAGCTGCACACTGCAGCACTCCTCACCTCCTGAGTATCCACACAGACTGAACTTGAATCTCTCAACGTTCTACTACTAACCCTGCAGCTAGCATTCCATTGTGGCTTATGTTGCTGAAAGAATTCTAAGATGACATCATCACTCCAGCTCAGCAGTAACTGAGAACAGAGTGTGACAGTGTGAACCCCATTTAACTGGCATCTCACAAGCTGCCTCCCTGCTTGCCACTGATTCTAAGTGGAATTCTAGTAACCCCTGGGAACAAGGGAGTTACACCCACCCTCAGCCAGGAAAATGGCTGTCCACAGTCATTACCTACCAGCACCAGACCATCCTACCCTATGTGTTACCTTACAGAGAGAGGTGATCAGGCCCTCTCCTACCATGTGTCAGGCACAGGCAGGCAACACTAAGGGCCCAGAGGCCACTGGCTGATGCATCAGCCCCTACACTATGATCTTACTGTGGTAACCAGTGGCCCTGGAAGAACTGGTCAGAGCACAGCCCTAATAGACCAGCACTGTGGCCCCTATGGCCAGTCAACCACAGCCTGTCTATACCCCTAGCCCTCTAGGGAAACCTATCTGACCAGAAACAAAACTATCCAAAACGGGGAACCTCCCCACATCCCAGGACACCTGTAAACCAAACCAAGGAGCTAATACTGACGCCCAAAGCACACACTCCCACACTCCCCACAACTACACCTGTGGCAGGAAAAGTTAATACACATTAACAACTACACTGTATTTTAAACACAACTCTTAAAGCACATGAGAAACTCTGATGAGTCCCTCCAATCCTCCTCTTGTCTCTCTCTTCTGTCTTTGTCAGGAACCACCTGAAAGAAAAGACAAAAACACACCCTAATCTGCAAACACAGTACACAACCATAACCCTTACCATCAAAACACTGGAGAATCCCCAAATATTTTTTTTTTAGAAAAGTAGAAAACAGTAGAAAAACATCAACATTATATACAATACACATTTTGGGGTGGAATGCCCTAAAAGTCCCAACTAGTGACAACAGTGCCTGAAGGCAAGGTCCATGAAAGAGGCTGTCCTGGGCCGAGACGGTGAAGCACAGTTCTTGTGGGACTGCAAATCCTAAAGGGAGAGTTTTTGTGGACAGTTCCAAGATCTTTAATCTGCCAGGTGTAGGATGTGTATTGCAATGTCAATAAGATAAGAAAAGTCTGGACTTACCAGTCCATTGAAGAACAAATGATACGGCACCTGGATCTCCAGCTGAAGACTCTCCCTGGCAGCATTTTTCGGATACAGCTGGTGGAAATCTTCTAGAAATGACAGGATGACATGTCTGAAACTGCTGGGTTGATGTCATCTAGGCTGACATCATTTGGAGATGGAACCTTGAACAGGAAAGGAACAGCTGGTCTGAAGTCATCTGAAATCCCAGGCGAAGAATTTGGAAACAGCTGAGATTATGTCATCTCTGGCTGATGTCATCTCTGGAAGGCCAGGTGATGGAACTGGAAGGCACACTGCAAGGCTGATGAATCTGGAAGCCTTTGGATCCTGGAACACCAGACTGGTGGAACAACATGGGTACAGAAATGGCTGGATGGCAGCACTGGCTACCACTGCTCTTCTTTCCACTTGGTAGGCATGGGCACATTGCAGGAAGTTGGTTGCATTGAGGGTAGTATCACAATGGGTCAGGTGCAAGAATTATTACCCATCTAGGCGCTCATAATTCACACTGTAAGAAAGTCTCATTGCTCTTTCTGTCCACAATTCTACAGTGTCTATGAACAGGGTCCTGTCTACTCTCCAATACTTGAATCTGTCTCTGACAGCTCTGTCTCTGACAAATCGAGTTGCATGTGGATGCATGTCTTTAGTTGCCTCTTCCACTATCCAGGCTTTCCTGTTTCTCTCAATCTCTTCCCAGACTCTCCGAAGAAAGGTGGAAAGGATATCCCATAGATCTCATTTGCCTTCCCTCGAACCAGTCTTTCCTCCTTACTACTCTTGGTCAGTTCAGACCACTGGCCTGGCTTGGGAGAGGCCAGTCCTGGTGCTGCCAGTGTCTCATACTCAATGCTATGTAAACGGAGCTCTGACTCTTCCTTGTGGGAACAGGGCTGTGGAGTCACCAATGTCTTCTTCTGTTTCCTCTGAGGCAAGAGCCTGAGGCTGTGGACTAGCACCTTCTTCATAAAGATACATAGTTTCCCTCCTCCTCTTCCTTGCTGAGGATCTGAGCCCAGGAGTGAGCAGTCGTCCTCACTCCTGAGACTGTCCACTCTTCACTGGGTGCAGAGGTCGACACCTCCAAATCTATGGTCTCGCATCTCATCTTCTCCTATGAGACTAGGGCTTGATTCTCCATGGATCTACTAATACTCCCTCCGCACTGTCCATCTGTGACCCGGAGATGAGACATCATCACTCTTCTGCTCTGCCAGTACATCCACACTCTTCATTTGTGCCACACTGTGCTGGGCTTCCCCACAGGCTCCACCTGGTGCTGTGTGCTGCCACTTGCAGGATCTTGAAGCTTTGTCCACGTGGGAGCAAACGAATCTTGGTGCATTGGTTAGTCCCTGCTTCTCTAGGCACCCAGAATAGTGAGGAATCATGAAGACGTCCCTTCCAGCCTTGAGGCACATTATGCATACTCACAGGGTATACTGGAATCACAACATGAGGAGGCAAACATCCACCGTAGAAACATCTCTATTTCTTTCAGCTTGTTAATCTCTCCACTATCATAGCCCAGGCATGAACCGCTATCAGGATCATCCCAAGCCATGACTGCAGAACAAACACAAACGTTCACTGTTATCTCAGATCTCACTTTGGTTGGAAAAGTTTCATAAATGGTTCCACTGCTGCTGTGTTTACATTACTACCCCACCCTGTAATGGTGGCTGCAGCACTCCTGGCACATCAACATTCTGTTCTTTGACTCAAGCCACTCGCATCCGATTTACTGCATACTGATAAAGTTCACTCAAACTGCACAGACTGCACTGTTTTGCTCCTCAGCACATCTATATGATTTTTCTAGAACTTTAAATTAGCTTTTGATCACTTTTTCCTGCTTAAAGTCATAAGCCACAGTATTTCACGAACAGGATTGCCTGTTTTGTTGCATCTCTCATACAACCCACAGTTTTCACTTTGCTCAGTAAATTGCACTGTTGCTGAATCCATAATCATGCTCACAGTCTAATGCTCATAATTCTTTTTAGGTTTGATTAACTTTACACAGTCCTTCTTTGCAAAACAGTCACACTATTTATACATAGATTCAACTGTCTTTAGAAAAAAATACACACAATTTGAGCTGTTTTCTGAATGGTACTCACTGAATCAGTAGCTGGCGTTTATGATGGAAATTTTGGCCTACAGCCGATCCTGGAGGCCTCTGGGTTGAAATGGGCTGGCAGCTGCCGATTGTTCTTGCTGAACACCACTTTCTCCCAATCAAATCAGTCTGGGCTGGGGTCACGTGGTGTTCCTCAAGGGTCAGTCCTGGGTCCTATTTTATTTAATATCTATATTTCTTCATTAAAATAGATTTACCAAACATTTGGTTGTCTAAATTTGTGGATGACTGCAGATTGGGAACAGTGCTTAACACTTTAGAAAATAACACTGCACTGCAGGATGCACGGAACCATATTTTCTCCTGGACAAAACACAATAAATTAGAATTAAATATTAGTAAATGTAAAGTAATGCACTTGGGTACTAAAATAGACATTGTAACTATACCCTAATAATAACCCCTAACTGTAACAACATGAAAGGTATCTAGGAGTGACTATAAGCCATGATTTTAAATTTAATACTCATTGCAGAGACCAGGTGAAAAAGCCAATCAGATGCTGAACTGTATCATTAGACACATATCCAGCAGAACCAGGGAAGTGCTACTCCCCTTTATGTAGCACTGGTCAGGCACCACTTGGAGTATTGTATACAAATATAGTCGCCATATAGGAAGGAGGACATCAAAAAGGTCAAAGCAGTCCAACGAGATTTACAAGACTTATTGCAGGTCTAAATCAGGCACCATATGAACAAAGACTGAGAATACTCAGTCTATACACATTGCAATGCAGGAGGAAAAGGAAGACCTGTGTATGATACACGGGCAATCGGTGATAATACCTCATGGCAGATATTGGTTTAAGGTTGAACCAGGACAGAGTTAGTGGTAGGAGACATTCAAAGCAACTCGACTTGATATATGGAATACGCTGTCCAGGAAACACTGGTACAGTCAAAGGGTAATTATTTATGGAATAACCTCTTAGTAGAGGTAATAGACAGCAAAGACATAAACATCTTTAAAACTAGACTGGTTAATGAGATGAGTGTTGAAATAAAATATGGGAGATAGTATTTATTTGGCAAGCATAAAGGATGAAAGTCTATTAAAGCTTGACTCATCTATGAAATCTATGAAATGCGGGTTGAGCCCGATTTAAAATAGAAAAGTCTGATATTTTACTTTTTATAATGTTTGCAGTCACCGTGACGCTTCTCCTGGCAAGCCAGCTCGCAAATCACTTGCTCTCTTCCTCTCGAACACTGGGCAGCCTCTGAAGCTGGCTTGGGAGTGGGACTGATTGCAGTCCCACCAATCACTCAGTGCCATGCAAATGAGCATCTCTCTCTTCTCGTGCTCTTCTCCTCCCCAGCGATCATCGAGCAGGCAAAATTTAAACGGCAAAGCAACTTTTTTTCTTTTCAACTGTAACTCCTTGGCGGAGCACTCATTTTAACCATTTTTCATGGCAATTTCTTTAGCAACTCCCCCAGTCCACGTAGCAAGCACTTTAAACTTCTAGGGCAGAAATGTCTCTTTGTTTTCCACAGTTCTCCATACTTTTTCTTGTCACAACTTGAAAATTAAAAGCTGGCAAATGTTATTTTTGATGCAGGACAAGGCACACACAATCAGGCTTTACAGCTGCTTGGTAAACATTGGCACAATTACAGCAGTGCATGAACAGCAGCACACAGTGGCACATATGGATGGCACTTCTCTGGTCTATCCCTTATCATAAAGCTTCCAATTTATTTGGGCTACCTCTGCCAGACAGACAAACGTTAGCCACAATCTGAGCAAACCTTTCTTGTTTCTCCCAAAATTCCAAAACAAATCCTCAAGCGGTGCCTCCATTTGTAACCTTCCCCACACAGCCCCCTTGTTTCTACCAGTAGAGCTGCTCCTCTCCATCTAGGCGCCACTGAGGAGGGTGGGGGATCACTACAAATTTCTTGCAAAACTCTGTGGACCCATTACTTCTACTACAGAGCCTGCCATCCTCAAACAGGCAAACCACACCTGGGGGACCATTTAGCATGGCCATCAGCCTGGGTCCCTGGGATAAAATGTTTGCTCAGCATTATGCTAGGTTTGTACTTCTGTCAGGCACCCAAGTAAATCTGTACACTTTTTCCAACAAAAGCTGAAGCACACATACCTTAGTAATAATCGGAGCCAAAACTTTATATATTTATTTACCAGCAGCACACCACACCTGACGCTTGGACAAATGTCCTTTATCAAATCTGTACACATTGGAAGCAATAACTGTAATGTCCAAACCAAGTTAGTATTCTAGAATGTGGCTTTTATTCACATAACACAGAAAATAACAAAGCAAAGATGGAACCCCACAGGGCTACACTCACTGGTAATGTAGATTACTGAGGTACAGAGCACACTTCCTCACTACAAACCCTCAGGTTCTGAACAGATCTGGGCACACATGGCCAAACTGGTACACTTTCTTCTTTTCCTTGACTTGGCACCCGTCAGTACTAGGGCTCTTTCCATATTGCATGGAGGTTGTTGATGGCTCCTTAAACCACCCACGAGCACATTCCGCTCTCAGGAAAATCCAAAATCCCACATCTGGGTGCTTTCCTCAGGCATTGGCCAAATGTGCTGAGAGAGAAAACATAGGTACCCAAACTGAACCCAGAGAGGTAAACCTGGTTACTCCAGATGGGGATCTCCCACCTTGCTCCCAAATCTATACTCAGCCATTCATTTGGTTACAACACCTTTCTCTGAACACTGTTTGTAGATGCTCTCTAAAGGTTTTTCACATTTAACATTCTACTTTTCACTGGCGGTGTCCTGACTTTAAAATTACTGTAAGTGGCTATGTCTTTACCCTAGACCCCACTGTTGCAGATGCTTCTAAGTCATACACATTCTAAAAGTTCTGTACTTGGCAAGTCTCTCTTCACTCCACAGTAGGCAGCTACTTTTACTTAACACACTGTCTCGGTGAACATAGTCTCTATTGCAGAACAAAACTCACCACAGCCAGGCTTCTTCCCACAAATGTCTCAGGTACTCACAAAACAAAACCACTCTGGGGCAGCTTCTCCTCTCTAGGCTGGACCAGGGATTACCTCTGAATCTTGAATTCCCCCCATCCCTCCGGGGATGGGGCACTGGTACAACTTCTAGGAATGGTCTCTACCACTTCACACAACTGGTCTTCTATGTTTCTCTCTAGGGTGAGAACACACAGCCCCTTTTTTCTAAGGTAGCTCTATATCAGAGGTAGGCTCATGGACCGGCACACTGCAGCACTCCTCACTCTCCTGAGTCTCCACACAGACTGAACTTGAATCTCCCAATGTTCTACTGCTGACCCCTGCAGCTAGCATTCCATTATGGCTTATGCTGCTGTGAGAATTGTGGTGACATTATCACTCCAGCTCAGCAGTAGCTGAGAACAGAGTGTAACAGTGTGAAACCCATTTAACTGGCAACTCACAGCTGCCTCTCCTGCCTGCCACTGATTCTAAGTGGGATTCTAGCAACCCCTGGGAACAAGGAGGTTACACACACTTTCATGCAGTTATACCATATTTCCCTTCCCCAAATCCCATTGTTCAGTTTTTTATAATCCACCACCCAACTGTTGCCATACCACAACTTCATAAAACTTTGAAACAAAAATAAAGCTGCTGAAAACTCACACTTACAGTATATTACCTCAAAATGATCTATTATTTAAAAAAAATCTACAATTCCACCCACCACCCAACTGCCACAAAATACCCCCACCACTTTGTAAAACTTTTATCATTGGATAACATAATAACAATGTAGGAAACAGGCAAAAGGGCTTCAGTTAAACATCCATACCAAAGAACTGTAAATCCAGACAGTTCCCAAATATCTGTCAAGTATTGTAGTACAACATTAGCATTGAGTATGAGCCCCAGTCCTCGGTGGGACTCAAACCAACAACCTTTGCCCAAGAGGTAAGTGTGTTACAAATTAAGTCATACTAAGAGCTGCTAATGCCAGGGAAAGTACTGAGCTGTGGCTGTGCTGAGAAGTAGCTCATGCAAACAGACTGATTTTTTTTTTAATTAAACGTGTTTATTAAGCAACTGTTTTTATTATGTTTTGCTGTTGAGTTTTCTTGTTTCATTTTAGTATTGCAACAGATTCTGGGATCAGAGCTGGTGTTGGAGCTTACTGGAGAATACAGAGAACATGAATATGGAGCAACAGTTATGGCTAGCAGAGACCGGAGGACAGGAGGACAGGGAGGGTAGAGACACAGTAGAAAGAGAGGACAGAGATAACATTCAATGAAGAGCATCAGAGTTCTGTGGGGATCAGTGGAGAGTCGCACTGACCTTTAGTAACCCATATTATCCGTTCCTGCTTTCAAGTCTGTGAAGGTAAACTAGGACATACAGCACTCATTCATTTTTGGCACTAACCACAGAGCGGAGTTGAATTGGTGAATCTGGCAGAAACAGTGGAACAGTGAAGTCTGTTGAATAGACTGAGATGAAATAAAAGGGGTAAATGGAAACATAAGATACTAAAAAGGGTGCCCTGGGATTCTGCTAGATAGTCACACAATCACTGCATCATTAAATTTCAGAATTATGGAGTTTCTGAGTTACAGTATGTATATGGAGATGGCTCAAGAGTACAGGAGCTGAAGTGTAGTATGAACATAAGAGTAAACAAAGAGCTAAAAGAACACATAATGCTTACTATATTGAGCTTTTTCTGAGTTCTTGATTTGCCAGTAACTAGCATTGTAAAACAGCCTAGTAAACCTGTTACTACTTACTCCAATCCCAAACAAAGGCTTTTTAATAAACTTCAGTATTTTATGTATTTAAAGGGTGTTTGATAGTATATGTATTACGCATTGCTTAGTATGTGAAATGGTTTCTAAAGGGGAAAAGGAGAAATGGTTGAGTTTAACTCATTTTATGTTTTTACATAAGTGTACGTGGAGCTTTTCAAATGTCATGGGTTTAACACACAGGTGATTGAATATCACTATTAGGCTGTGGAGAATACTCTTAGTTTCCAGTGCTCAGCTGCTACCTAAATATAAAGCTCCTCATTTATTTTATAAGGGAAGTAACAGTTAACACAGTGTTGGAGTGTGCTCAGCTCCCTATATTTTCTTTTACCCAGTTTTGTATCTGAATTCCACCTTCTGAATGAGTTTTATATTGCACATAAGCTAACAGCTTCTACTAAAGCAAACTCATAGCATAAAAACTGATTGAGATTTTAAGCAAAACCCTCAGCATATTGTTGGGGAAAGACAGTAAAATGCTACTGGAACCAGAGTGATTTAAGTGTCAATTTGCCATTTGTGAGTTCTTTGATGTAACTATCAAGTGTTCATTATTTTTATATTGTTTACATATTTAATCATTTTAAGGACTGGTGATTTAATGTTGCATGTACTTGAATACACCAGTAGATTTTAATAGTGTTAACCAGCAAACCCCTCATCCAACTCTTTGTGCTCCAGGGACCCCCGCTTTTCCTTCCCTATCCCCATTCAACAACTGGACAGTCTGCTTTCTCCCAATACCTCCCTTTCCTCTGGAATCAGCTCTCTCAGACTTTTGCCAATCTCTCTCACTCTCTGCCCTTAAACACCTCCTTCAACTTCTTCCTGTTATCCAAAGATCATGCCGCTCCTACTACTCTGTCTCCCCTTAACTCCCTCCCTAGCCTCCTGCACTCTTACGTCCCCTGACTCAGATGGACTGATAATAATCCTACAAATGCTTATTGTTACTTGCACGATTGCTTTTAATCATGTAATTCTCTTATTTGCTTTTTTTTCTACATTTGTATTATATTGCAGTACTGTTCTGATTTTTGTATCCTCTGTATTATTTCCTGTTTCCCCAGGTCTCACTCCTGGAAATGAGTTTCAGCTCAGTGTGTCTTTCCCAGTTACCAAATTTTAAATAAATAAATATAGTTCTTCCTAATTGTAATACTGTACATACTTTAGAACAGTTCAAACTTGAAAACAGAAAATTCTATTGATATTACCAAAGAGATCACGTATAACTTAATTATTGGTAGTCTTGAAATTAAAAAGAAAAGGGTTGGTAAAAGCAAATGGATGGTCCTACTATGATAGCAGATCTTCCAAATTTATTCTTAAAACAAAGCCTAAAAAGAAATTGTCCAAGCAAAGAAAATAAGAAAATTACCAAGTTGAAATCACAGTCAACCAAAATTACAAAGCATCTAGCTGTGAAAACTAAAGAAGAAATTCTTACCTCTGAACAACCAGGAATTTGGTTCATGGTCAGGATCAACAGATCTCTAGACCCAGGGGTGCTGAGTCACTACTGTTTGGTAGTGTTGTTCCTAACACTAACTTATTAAATTGACTTCAGAAAACCCCTATACCAAATTTTGAAGAGTCTGAGTTAGAAGAGGTAGTGGGATCTGTACAAAAGAACCTCAAAATAATGAAAAATTGATGTTAACTCATTATCAAACAGCTTTCTACAATTGCCAGGCCACTCCTCCTCCTCATGTGACTCCAGATAAACCCAAGCATTATTAATAGGGTGAGACCTCAATATTAGTGATTTTCCTCAAGTTGAAGAAAATAGTCCTCCTCACCCCCAGACACATAATCCAGAGTTGTGTCGATAGCTCCAGGTGGCAGCATGGGCCTGGGAGGTAGACCGAGTGGTGGACTGCAGTTGGGTCCCATTTTCCATTTTTTCCCCTACATCACCTATATTATGTGGCATGCCAGGAAATATGCATGGAGGTGCACACATCCTGCAGAACCACAGTCCTCCCTTCTACTTCCTCTGCACTTGCACTACCACCGGCCTCCACCCAATGGCCTTTAGAGGTCGATTCAGCTGACTCCCTCTTCCCAGGAGAGGAGAACAGTCCCTAGCATTCTCAATCCTCTCCCTCCCCACTATCTCCTTGGCAACCTGTGCTCATCCCTGTAGGAGGTAAGTCAAAGGATGCCTCAGCCCTCCATGCCAGCCTCTATATTTCAAGCTGTTAATGAAAATCTTGAACCTATCCCATATTTCCTCTCCTCTCTTAATGTGGGTATCATTAACATGATGAGTTACCAGCATGCAGCAGATCCTATGCTGATGGAACAGTTGGTTATCTTAAGGAATGACATAGATACCATTAGAGAGGATATTGCAATTAATGGTGTCAGGATGGATGATATTTTGAGAAGATTTAATATAATACATCCTCTGGGAGAACTGACCTTGGTTAAGATTGTTGAAACAGCACAATGTGTAATTAGTACCAAGCCTGATTTTATTTCAATAATATTCCCAGAACAAGTCCTCTAAAGGGAAAAACTAATAAGAAGGGAAATAAATAAAGCAAAATGAGATAAAAAGGGCAAGGGAAATAAGAGGACTTCTAAGGTAGATCAGTCTCAGGCTTTATTGGTTGACTCTATTCATCAAAAGGATATTGAAGAGCCAGTACAGCTGAAGATACTGGAGAGTGTAAATGATAAAAATCAGAGCACAGAAGCAAAATCTGTAGGTGGAGGTGGAAGCAGGTCATTAGTTTTTAACTACAGACTACATGTGCTAATTTGGCCAGTATTAAGGAAGACTGATTTAGCACTCGATAAACTGGGTACTGAAACAGTTGATGGAGAAAGTCTGAAGAATAGTCCTCATGAGCTTCATTTGAGTGATAAAAGCATGGATAATGATGGGAAGATTATGGACATTTCTGGTATAGTACCCTCTGTAATCCTTGGTGTTATTACTTCTATGAATTATCAAGTTTCTGTAGCTCTAACAGTAATAAGGCTGATAACAAATGTGTGCAAGTTTTGTCGCTAGGCCAGAGAGCTGTGGCATGCTTAGATTATATGGACATAACAAAGAAGTTATTACTACAGAAATTATACCTTTAAAACTATTACACAGTCATTTCTAGGTAAAACAGAAGTTCAGGTAAATGAAGGCTTATCCAGGATGTTAATATCATTATGATGAATGTGTCCCAGATTGTGTGAAAATCATGGGGGTAGCCCATAGAGTAGCAAACTACTTTGGAGTAATGGGCACTTGCTAGAAAAACATAATCTTATTCTGATGTATTTAAATAGGCAGAAAACTGGTTATAATAATAACAAAAGTGGAGGAATATAAGAATGCATGGGACAAACATAAAGCAATTCTTGTGGGGGTAGGAGGAAGTAGGCTGTTGATTAGCTAGGATCTGGAGCTTATCCAAAAGGTAGGGAAATGGGCAGACTGGGTAGGCCAAGCAGTCCTTATCTGTCATCAAAGTCTATGCTTTTATGATCAATATTTTTATGATAGGTCTCCATTTACCCTGACTATCTTTGCATTACAGAGACCCCTGGTGAAACAAATGCAAGAGTAATTAGGTCAGTCTGCTCTTTTACTCAACATAGTCTCAACTTTCTAAGTAATAAAGGTTATCACAGCAAAAAGGTAGAATGATTTTGATGATGCTTATGTAGATGTAATTTTTAGATCTAGGGAAATTGAGATAGTGCTGGTCTAAAGTGACCTGCTAGATTCGAGAATTCATAACAGTTTCCAAGCCAAATAGGGCAGTTGCCCATGTGCAGCTCAACCTTATCTCAAAGGGAATAGCCAGACACAGTGTGTGTAAGGCATGGGGTCATAATAGCGAAGCAACACCGCACAACACTAAATGCCACAAGCAAAACAGCAGTTTTGCCCAGAGTGTCAGGTACAACAGTGCCCGACAGCAAGAGTGCATCCCCATAGAAAACTGTGGGAGTTTTTTCATTTTTGCAGTGGGGATTTGCCCTCATGCCCCCACACCCCCGGACTTAAATTAATCAACTCTGGGGATCATGGACTTCTAGGATAGAGAGAAAATTGGGATGGGAAAAGCTGTTTAAAAACAGTTGCAGCAGGAGACGAATCAGAATCAAACCATGATCCTAGGTCTCCTGCAGCCCATGTGTTGGTATTCTAACCACTCCACCACAGGAGTGGCTCAGTCAGGCTTCCCAGCACATGGCTACTTGTTGTAGCATAGAGCAACAGGGATAATGGTAATTCCTCACTACTATTGTACCCTTGTCACTCTAAATCCTGTCGCGCTTTGTACAGTGCGGTTGTTGCAGTGCTCTTCTGGTGCGCTTATTTACCCAGTAGGTGTGCAATATAGTAAGTGTTCAATCCCTTTAAAAGCAGTCATATCTGCACTGCCCACCATCTCCAATGGCAGTCTATTCCATAAGTCCACCACCCTCTGGGTGAACCATGCTGCTTTTTTCCTTGTATGATATAATTCCCTTTAACTGTAGCTCATGTTTAATTTAGTTGTTTAACCAGGTATAGCACACTAAGCTGAAAGCTTTTACAGGAGCGACCTGGAAGCACAAGGAGGTTAAGGACTTGCTCAGGGTCACACAGTATGTAAGTGGAAGCTGTGGGATTCAAACCAGGTCTGGTCTGCTGGATGTCACCAGATTTGCAGCTCAGAGCCTTAGACCACTGCGCTATACTGCCTCCTCATGTGATGTCATGGTGCAGCAACTGGTCTTTAATTCTAGTCCTAGACAATTCTAGTCCTAGTCCTAGACAATCCCACAGGTCATTATTTGTGAATGCTCTAAAGACCAGACATATGTCCTCTCACAATTGTCTATAGTCAAGTGAGTATAAGCCCAAAGCCTCCAGCCTGTCTTTGTAACTCGGTGTTTAATTGATTTAATCATCCTTGTAGCCCATCTCTGTACTCCTTCCAGTAGTAAAATGTCTGGTTTGGCATAAGGAGATGTAAACTGTGCACAGTACTCCAGGTGAGGCTGCACTAGAGAAGTACACAGTGACAGTAGCACCCTACTTTCCTGCTCACAATGTGCCTAGATATACATCCTAGTGTACCTCTACCCTTTCTGGCCATAGCATTACAGTTCTTATTCTGTTTAAAGTCCCTAGTTATTTCTACATCAAGTCTTTTTCTTCTGTTATTTCTCTAAATGTACAGCTCCTATAGTGTACCTTGCCAGAGAATTTGATTTTCCCAAGTGCATCACAGCACACTTGTTCAAGTTAAACATCAACTGGTGCTCCTTGCCCACTTTCTAGCTTTGTCAATTCTAGGTAGTATGAGAATTTACTTGGTACTAAATAGCTGTTGTAAAACTAATATTCCCTTACATGCAATTTCACTTGCTGTGGCTGAGACAATTATGTATAATGTCCCTACTACAAATAGATTCCACCTATTAGCATGATATCAGTCACTACCAACTGTGCAAGCTAGCCCCAGTTAGCCCTGTAGAGTATCAAGATCTTTTGGTGAGGAACTCTTTGATCATTTGATTTCCTGGAATATTGTGGACCTTAATTCTAGATGGATAGATATGGGCTGGATTGATTTTTTTGTCCTCTTATAATATAATATACCTACAAGAAAACTGACATTTAAAGGGTCAGCACGTAGTTATTGATAACTTCACACTGTATGAAATTCCTGTGAAGAAGGACAAAAATAGATAGGGCTTCTGGAGGTCTGGTTTATTTTAGTAAAATTGGCAACAATATCTTCTCAAAATTTATCATGTCCACTGAGATTTGTATTGCCCTTTGTATCAAGATATTGAATTTCTCATTCATTCTTATACATTTATATGTTCCTCCTTTCCTTCAAAATATTTTGTTACTGAATTCTGAGTAATACTGTATTGGGAGACATGGTTGAAGACTCCTTTGACAGTTACTCTAGCTTTCTGATTCTTATTAGAGGTGATTTTAATACCAGAATTTGTAGTTTTGATGGACTCTTAAATAATACACATTGTGTTATGCAGTAGTTCTTCTCTACCAGTGAGAATCTCTCATGACAATAGAATAAAGCTGATATAGATCTTATCCAGCTCCTGAAGGATTGTAACTTCTATCCTTTAAATGGCAGGCTTCAGAAGTTGAAAAGGTGAATTTACTTTTAACTCTCCCTCAGGTACATTCGTTATAGATTTTATATTGTGGGCTGCTCCATTTGAAATGTGGTGTGCCTTTTTCTATCATAAGTAGGGGAGAAAGTGGCCACCTTCCAATTTCTATTAAGTGGGCTTTGTCTGAGACTGACTGTAGTGGGGTGGTGATAGTGGATTCAGACATGACTCCCCACTAGATATTGTGATCAGAAATATGAAAAGGGTACAGTGGAATGATGATCTCTCTCAGCATTCCACTGATTTAGAAAACTTTCTTCAGCATGATTCTTCCCATCTTTCTCTTACTGACCCTATATGGCCAATTAAATCTTCTTTATACTCAGATTCACCCATTATATATCTATATATTCTCTTCATCAAATGGCAGGAAGTAAAATGGGTGGTTTGATTTACAGTGTAAAAAAAGAAAAGTAAAACTTTGAAAAGATTAGGAAAACTAGGAAAATCCTGTAAATGACAATTGTAAACAACTAACCATAGATAAAAGTTATACAAAACCTGTTACTTAAAAAACAAAATACTATCACAAACAATTGAAAATTATGCTAACTGTGTTTTCCAGAAATGATACTATAGCTTTTTGGCAACTCATTGCCAAGGACATCTCGATTTCTCTGATAGCATTGACACATATATTTTCCTGAGGCATGCGTTGCAAAATTTTCTTCTTTATGTTGGCACACTTGCGCAGCCAACATCTTGCGGTAGTGCAAATTTGAGGTGCGGTCACTGTTGGGTGAATGCAGGCATGCATCAGTAGATGCGTCCCTCATTTCCCAATCAGCCTGCATGCCGGTACCACACCATGCATACATAATGTGGCGAGTACATCTCAAGGAAAGGTCCACTGCAATCCAAGCAAAGCTCATCAGGCACAGTGGACCTCCCGATGTGCTCGGCCACAATGTATGCATGGCGGCCGCCTCGGCTGCCAACTTCAGGGGTGCCCAATCCCCTGCCGGCTTACCGTGGCCCTTATTGTATGTGCCGACGGAGGAGCCCACTCCCATCGGCATAAATTAACCCCTTTGTGGTGTGCTGATGAGGGTGCCCAACCCTCATTGGCTGCAGCAACCCCCAAACAGTTAGGGTGGCACACTGGGAGCCCACCCAACGTGCCAAATCTCTGAGAAAAAAAAAACTGTCCCAAGAATGTTTTTTTAACCCTGTAACACAAAAATGGTCCTCGTAGTCTCCCTCCCACAACCAGCACTCCACCCTCTGTGCACTCTGCCTCCCCACACCCCCTCACCCCATACTTACCTGGCGGAGTACGGCATGATGATCTTCAGTGGACCGGAACACATCTGCACTCTTCAAAGCTGACCACTTAACTGAGGAAATGCCGTAAGCTGTATAATGGAATAAATAGGGTTTTTCAACTTTGCTGCATATCTCAGGCATTTTTTTGAATTTTGGCACCAAATTTTCAATATGGGGTTTTGAGACTCCTCCTCATGAATTCTTGCACTGTCATGGTAATTTGGTCCTGAAAGGTGATTTTGCAGTCACTGCGTGGAATCATCTTTCAGGAGTGAGGACGAAATGACAGTGCCAGTGTTCATGATGGGGCTCTCAAAAGCCTATGTTGCAAGATTGGTGGAAAAATCCAAACAATGACTGTTTTATGAGCGCAGTGTTGCACAGTTGTTACGCACGCCGTAATTTAGCGTAATTTGCAACATTTTCATGCCACATGTTCAGCATTGGCATTTTTCCACACCTTCTTGTGAACTGTTCAGCTGTCATTTTTCACATCCTGCCCGAAATGTGTTTTCACTCTTCCGGCGCAGAATAGTGCGGTCAATGTGGGAATCAGTGTTTGGGACAAATTATGAAATGACAGTTACACTGTTCATGAGCAGAAGTCCAAAATGCCTATGCTGAAAATTTGGTTACAATACTCCATAACATTACTGTGTTATGAGCTGCTGCTAGCAGTTTGCATGCACGGTCGTAAGTTCACAAATTTATAATATTTGCACTCCAGATTTTCAACATTGCCATTGTTCTGCACCTCCTTATGAGCAGTAAAGCTGCAATTTTTCACATCCTGACCAAAATGTGTTTCGCAGTTCCGCGCAGAACAGCGCGTCGCTGTGGAAAGTCCATGTTCAAGACACATTATGAAAATGACAGTGACACTGTTCATTAGCAGAGGTTCTGAAATGCCTGTGTTGAAAATTTGGGGCTGAAAGTCCATAAATTAGTGTTTACGAGTGTGCTGGTACAGTTTGCACGCATGCTCGTGACTTCGCATTTGTAATATTTTCACTCCAGATGTTCAAAATTGGCATTTTCCACACCTCCTTATGAACAATACAGTTGTCATTTTACATATCCGGCTGAAATGTGTTTTCGCATGTCCAGCGCAGAATTGCATGGTCGCTAGTGAAATCAGTTTTCAGGACACTTTGAGGATGATTTATGACACTGCTCATGAGCAGAGGTCCTAAAATGCCTATGTTGAAATTTGGTGCTGAAAGTCTATAAAATGACTGTGCTGCAAGCTGCATGACACAGTTCCCATGCAGCCTTGTAACTTCATAAATTTGCAATATTTCATGCCAGATTTTCACCACTGGCATTTGTGCACACTTCCTTATCAACAGTACAGCTGCCATTTTTCACAGCCTGCCCAAAATGCATTCCGCAAACTTTGGGGCACAATGGCATGCTCGCTGTGGGAAATCACCTTTGGGACACATTAACAAAATCACAGTGCCACTGTTCATGAGGGGAAGTCCCAAAATACCTATGTTGAAAATGCACCTAAAAACTCCCACAATAATTGGCTGTGGACGTCTGTTGCGCAGTTTGTATGCATGTTCATTGTCTTCACTGATATTTCATATTGCCACTCCAGATTTTCAGTGTTGCCATTTTTACACCTCCTCATGAACAATACAGCTGTCATTTTATACATCCTGCCCAAAACTGTGTTTTCACCCTCTGTCGCTAAATGGCACAGCCACTGTGCAAAACCATGTTTCAGCTAACAAAGTGATTGTGCCACTTTTCATGAGGTGGCCTGACAAGCAGCCATGTTGAAAATGTGGAGTGAAACTACCACTACATGCCTATGGTGTTGAGGTTTCCAACTGTAGCACCCACCAGTGCGGACTGACAGGCGTCAGGGCTGTGACTTGGGATCATCGGATGTAATGCCTGCGTGCCATTCCACCCCCCACCCTGCAGCCACTGACATGCATCGTGGTGTGTCTTGCACTCTTCGCCACAAATCTACCCCACGCTCCTATACTGCACCCACGCTAGCCTATTTTCTTATGGAATAGGGTAAGTATAATGCCCAAAGACCCCAAAGCACACCACAACACTTGTCAGTGTCTACAGGGTAGGGTGACGACAATGGCATGAGCATTATAGCTGATGACTCAAAGGCACACCCCAATGCCTGTCACTCTACAGGGTAGGGGTGGGGTTGGCGCCACTTCAGTACAGTCAGCACTTGTTTATCCAGCTCTCATTTATCCGTTTCTCTCATGTATCTGTCTTTGACTGCATGATTTTTATTTCCCATTGTGTTTACACTGTTTATCCGCCTCGCGCTATCTGTTTCTGTTGCCCATCCTGCCTGTTGTCTCCTATGTAGATCTCAATGTTTACTCTGATAACTGATGCTTTTCATTCCCAGTAGAGTATTGTATAGAAACCCAGACCAAAGCAGGCAAAGCAGTCACAAACCAAAGCAGCCACAGACCTAAGCAGTCACAGCAGACAGAGATCAAACTGCAGACTGAAGCATCCAGTTTCCACTTTACCGCTTCTCTCAGATATCAATCACCTGACCTGAGAACAGAAGACAACGGATATCTGAGTGCTGACTGTACTTCACTGCCATTCCTCTTTATGCCTCTAGTTTCACCACTGCCAATGCCAGCACGATAACATTCGGCATTGACAAATGCTTGTTTATGATCAGACACTGCAAAATCAATCAATTGATTTGTTGCCTAAAGACAGTATTAGGCCATTTAGTATTATGGAAGTACAGTATCTGAAGCGTTAAAGTCTTTGAAATTCAAGAAAGCTTCTTGGCCTGATCTAATTTCTGCAGAGGTCTGTTTGCAACAATCTCACTGTGATCAGATTTTACTGTGGTATTCTTTAACAAATGTATTAGGAAAGATTTCTTCCTGACATGTGGTATGGGGTAGAGACGGTCCTTATTTTTAATAAAAGGAAACACATTTGATCCATCCTATGTAACAGTCAATTTGTTAATTGATGTCTCTTCTGAAATCTTTTGCAAAATCATTTTATCCACATTGCATGAACAAATTTTAGCTATAGTAGATATGTCACTTTTTCAGTTTGGTTTCAGAGAACAGTGCTCTACTGATAATTGTTTTACTCTTATATGTCAGTGGGGAAAATTAAGACAGATCCACAAATATAAATGGTATGTGGCATCCATAGATTATTCTTGTGTGTTTGATTCTATGTAATGGTGAAAATTATTGCAAATGATGCTAGACAGGGACATTGATTCATCTCTTATTTCTGTCATTTCTAATTTATATGACCACACCTGGGTGAGAGTTAGACTGAGTGCAGGGTAATGTTTTGCCAAGCTTTATGACTAATAAAGTTATATGTCAAGGTTGTATTCTAGCATGCACATTTTCAATATCTACTGTATATTGATAATCTTTTAGGCATTTATGGCTGCTGTCTCTGATTCACCTAGCATAGGTACAACAGTCTATTTATAGAATTGGAGAAATTGAAATTCATCCATCAGTCCCAGAAAACTTTGATTGTTGTGTTTGGCTCTAATAAGGCTTCTTATAAATGGTGGGCAGGTAGTCAAATTATTTTTTCAGTGTCTAGTTACCCTTATTTGGGCATATAATGGTCCTGAATATACATCTATATATATATATATATATATATATATATATATATATATATATATATATATATATATGTGTGTATATATATATATATATATATACATTAGCTAAAGTTAAAAAAATACTAATTGGATTGAAATGATTTAACTTTAAATATGGTGGTAATAGTATTAGCCCTTGGTTCTAGTTTTCTGACTGAATGTAATGCACAGGCTATTTATGGCACTAAATGTGGGTACCCTATAAGGTTTCAGAATTACATAAATGATCCATCTAAATAATAAAATCTTCACTCAAACTGAATAAATCTACTCCTACATCATACATAAGAGCAGAACATGGGTTAGATAGTTTTAAACCCTAAATCCCTAGCTGATGTACTGGTTTTGGGGTATTGGATCATAATTACAAGACTTCCTAAGCACCATGTGCACAGGTTGGGACTTTTGAGAAGGAGAGGTGGTTACAGCAATATAATATCAAGTCATCTTGGCTTTTGTATGGTTTGAAAATGTTGAAAGAATATTATCTATCATATCAAAATAATTATGTTACATTTGGGATTTACTGTTAGTTTGAAATACAAGAAATACACCAAGAATGAGATTCGTTTACTAAGTCAAGGATTAGATCTAGAAACAATTTCAAAATCATTATATTCTGCCTAGTATACTTCAAGTTATGTTTGGTCTGCTTTAGGTTTCACTTGAACTGTATCATGGGTCTTGACAAAAGATCTTCCTTTATTTGCTACTACTTTGAAATCTTTCCTGATAATGTGTTGTACAGGGCTTGCACACATTCTGGATGCCTGTCAGACTCCTCCTCTTGTTCAAATTGAGGTGTGGAGAACTTTTCATGTTCTCTTGATCTGTGCCCCATACAATAAAATGCGTGGATTTGATTAATTCAATTTTGCTTGGCTTTCAAATTACTGATCATCTCATAACTTTTATTTTAATGGTTCATGATATCTTCATCTTTTATCAACTTGCCAATTACTTTTACATAATTAAATGTATTAGGAAAATATACCTTTTACATATAGACTAATGATCTGCTAGAAGGATTACTTGGGTTGAAATTTCCAACGCAAGTCCAGGAGGAAATTTGATCATTCACATATGAAATTTTGTATACTTGTTTGTTATGAGTCATGAATTGATTTATTTTGATTTAAGGGACTTCAGTTAGTCCAGATTATATGCAGTTATCTGCATTTGCTAATGTGTGGATTTTGGTGGTATTACGCAGACATGTATATGTTTATGTGATTCTACTCAAAATCTTTCTCATTTTATGTCCATATTATCTCTTTGTTCCATAGAATTTGTGATTTCTGAGCTTTAACTCAGTTTACATCCTCTTTGTGGAGCATCTTTCCAAATAATTGTATAATTCAAATGTCGTGTATATATTTACTGTTCATATTTTCAGGAGCATATATACAGATGGAATGGAATCTATATTGTTGGTACTATGTAGAATATGATTTTGCTCCAGACTGAAATATGCATGTCTATGATATGGAACACAGTATATTTCATGTGTTTGAATGCATTGTTTGTAATTATGTAATGATTTTATGATATTCTGTTCTTTTTGTAATAACAAGGGCTGAACAATACACCATTTTAATGACACTGACCAATACCAGGCATTTCTTTTCAGTCTAAGTTTATTTTACTTGGCAACTTTCAGATTTTTACAGACATTTTCTCCAGTGTTTGACCTGCATTGTCCCCTCCATCCTATGGATGTACCCATAGAGCAGCACCCCGCACTGTTGTTCCAGTAGCCCCACAACTCCCACCAGTGGGGATCCATGGTGAAGGTACATCGTCCTAGTGGCAATCATTTTTTTTTTCTATCTCACCCTCCACTTGGAAGGGGCCAGCACCCCTAATGTATGTAGGTGCTGATCACAGATGCCACAACATACTCCTGGGAGGAACAGGCCCTTGTCCCACCACAGGAGTCACTGTGGTGCTGAAAGGCACCCCTTGCTAAGCTGAGAAACTGGCTATTATCAGCAGCACTGTGTCTTAACTCTGGTGGCCTGTTGAAATCTGTCATGCCTGCTCCCAAACCTGAGTCCCAAGCATGGCAGTGCAATGGGTGGCCCAACAAACTTTCAGATTTGAGAGAGAATACTAATGTTTGTCTTTCTGGTTGCCTTCAGAAGTCTTACAGATTTTCCAGTAGAATAGGGTTATGGATATGGAGAAAGTTCGTACCACAATATGTGTAGACTGCAAACCTGTTGGTGCAGCAGTAGCATTATAGCTCATGACACCGTGACTCAGGTTTAGGAATGAGCCTTGATTGCTAGGGGCCAGCAGAAGGAAAACAAGATTAAACATCACAAGAGGCTCTCCTCTCCTTGGGGGCAACTATAATACTGCTACTGGGGTGTTCACAGTGCAGAACAGCTGGGGAGCTTTGCAGGAGAAAAAGGCTACCCAGCACCAGCATGATGGTACATTAAGGCGTGTACTTCAGAGTTATGATGTCCTAGAGTGACATCATCCTTAGGGGTTCATGGGAACACAAAATGACCTTGACTGCAGCAGGATGATGCAGGTTTCTTTACGGTCCACAGTAACAGCTGTGGCCACTGCCTTGATGATGGAGGATTATGAAACACACAAAGGGGACCGCCCACCCCTGATTCTGGCTGCACCAAGAACAGACAGCCTTAAGGGCAGTAGGAAGTAAATAAGTCCTGAGATGGTGGGTGATGGGGCTGGGGAGCTTAGAGATGGGGCAGGCTAGAGATAAGGGGAAAACAGAAAGTATAATAAAGGGGCGATGAACGCCTGGAGTCCATGACATAATATGGAAACATTTAATATAATGACTAAGGTGGAAGTAGGATGATGTGAGGAATTATAGGATACCTTCTCATGTGTTTTGTTAACACAGGGATCAGATTGGGATCCAGGGATGAGGTGGTAGGATCATTAAGATTATTTCTTCTTTTTAATTGACAATTTTCTTCTTACCAACCCCGGGGCTGCTCCTTACGTATTCATGTTCCTGTACCCTGTTTCCTATCCTTACCACTAGTCTGCTAAGCTCTGCATCCAAAATCAACTATCCAGAGGAAACCCTGTGAGCTTATCTTCTCACAGCAGGTATGGACTGACCCCAGTTACTAGCCCATGAATCAGCCTGTAGTGTCATCAGGGTTAGGATGAGTGGTGTGTGTGGAGCACTGGGAGGAGGGTGGATATGGAGCACGGGAAGACCCCATTAATGTCTGAGTATTTTTGCCTCAGTTTTTCCCTCCCACCACCCTTATGTTACTGCATAACATCCCACCATATGCAGTCCTGAGGAGGAGGAGGAGGAGGAGCAGAATCTGCTTGTCACTCATGACATTAAACCCCTTTCTGCCAATTGAAGCATTCATGCAGCGTGATACATCTCCGTCCCTCCCAGAGCTGGCGAGGATTGCCTCTGCAGCACTACTACTGCTTCACCAGCCTGAGGTGGATGGGCACAAACCTAGTCACCCTCATGGTTGTCTGACATGCTCTCCTGTTGCCACAGGTTGTGGACATCAAATTGTTTCCAATACAAAGTAAGTCCAAAATATGTTTTAAGTACTAAAAGTACTAATTGGGGGAGGGGGCTGCCCAACAAAACATGGATGGATTCATAGGCAGACATTTGCCAGTAGTTCGGAGAAAGTGATCGGCAACACATGTGAGCAAACATTTGAGGCTGAGAAATGGAACAAAAAGAAACAAAACAGCACTTAGAGGTCTATGTACAGTACACTAAAGCAAGAAAGCTGAATGACAAACTGAGTGAACTAGGGACAATGATCACCATGGAAACCCTAATAACCAGTATAACAGAGACATGGTGGAATGACAATGACCTGTGGGGAATGGAGATAGACAACAACTATATATTGAGCAGGCTGGATAGACCTGGCAAGAAAGGAGTAGGAATAGTCGTATACATCAAAGACCCATTGCAGGTAACTGAACTACAGGACTAGAAGCAGTATTTGATAGCAGAAAAAATCATCATACAGTATTTTGTAATAATGTATGTCTGGGAGAAAAAATAATACATCCATTATTCTTTTCATTTTATTTCATTCTTGAATGGAGATATGGGTTTGAAGTTTTTAAAGTTTCAGCTCTCTGGCCATGCTCACCTATAATACATACACATTTTAGTGTAGTATTATGCTGTCTACCATCAGAAATATGTGATAGAACCATCCTAATATATTTACAAGTCTACTGGTGAAATCTTGACCACTGTACCAAATCAGACCCAAAATTTTAAAAACTGGACAAACTGGATCAGCCAGACTGGACACCAATTTTATAGTCTAGCTGTTCTGGATGGACCACTTGGTCAGGTTTTCCTGTTTGGTCCATCTGTTCTGGCTTATCCGGATGTCATCTTGGGTGAGGGTATGGGTTATATCAAACCATAAGACCTGGATCAGGCCTTTGATAGTTTTGGTCCAGTCTGGCCCAACTATCGAGATATCACCCATACCCACCCTAGCTGGAATCTGGATCAGCCAGAATGAACAGACAAAATCAATTAAAACCAGACTGATTGCTTCTCCACCTTTTGGCATTGAATTTCAACTGTCAACCCTGGATAAAGGCTAGAAAGGTGGTCCAAAGTTTTCAATTAAAATTCTATGTCAAAGGTGAGGCACATGGGAACAATAATAATAATAATAATAAATGTTATTTATAAGGTACTTATCCAAGAGCAAGGTGCCTAACAATTTAAAAGCAAAATCAAATGAGGATACATTATCAGTAGAATAAAAGTAAAATATTCATCATACAGAAAGATTTATTATTAAAAGAAACACAGGTTAGAGTACTAGATGGGAGGGGTTAAGCTGGGCAGTAGGAGTCATCATACGTGGCTACCTTAAAGAGCAACTATGCACTTCAGCATATGCTTTCAAAATAAGATTTCACCTGTTAGAATTTACTGGAGTGTGCATTTTTTCACTTTTAATGTTCCTTTCAAGATATACAGTACACACTGCTAGTCCATCTAAAAATGTCTGTATAAAACACATTTGAAACTATAAAATGGCAAGAAAAAATCTAGAAATCTTATTGACCAAGAAAGATCAGCTGATCATACATTAAATCTCTATTACACACAGTCATCCTGGTCCTAAACCACATCACACAATGAGCAAATCAGTCCTCCTACAGCCAGAACTATCTTCCATCAATCTCCTGCAACTAGAACTGATCTTCCACCACAAACATGGCTGCTACCTTTACACTGTAGAAACCTTCAACTGGGCCCTAAAAATAAAACTACCTTAAATATAAAATGAAACAAATTAATTATATATTGCTTACTAGATCATCACACTTTTCTTACACACATAAATAAATTAGAAACATTAAGTACTGTTTATAGTTTTCATTACAACTGCTCTTTTCTAACAGTGAAACATTCCCCTACTATCTTGGTACAACTCCACAGAGTAATTCCTTGGTGATCAGTGGCACCCCACCGTCCCACCACAGAGAACCCCTTGCCCACCCTGTTCCCCGTCATTGGCGGGTGGCCTACTCTCCCACATACCGCCCGGCCACCCGCCGAATGACTGGTACAGTATGGGCTTAGTAGGGCATCTGTCTAGACGGTCCCAAATATTGAATGACTTCATTCACATATTTGGGACCATCTAATACAGTATGTGAATGACTTCATTCACATATTTGGGACCATCTAGTACAGTATACCCTGCAAGCCCATACTGTGCCTGTCATTCAGCGGGTGGCGGGTGGTATGCGGGTGGAGTTGTGGCTGCACTGCGATGAAGGGGGAGCAGGGTGGGCAAGGGGTTCTCAGTGGTTGGGAGGGTGGGGGTGGCACTGGATCACCAGGGAATTACTTTGTGGAGTTGTACCGTTATCGAGGCAACAGGCGGGGGGACCACAAGACTACCAGGAATATACATACAGCACTGTACCATGATTGGGGCTAGGGGCGGGGGTTACCACTGGACTACCAGGGATTTCCTAAGGTATTAACTGGTGATCACAGCAATGGGAGGGAGAGGGGTGCCACTAGACTAGCAGGGATTTTACTACAGTCATGTACAGGCGATCAGGGATATGGGAGGGAGGGGTGCCACTAGACTGCCAGGAATTGTCCTATGGCATTTTGCAGTGAGCGTGGCTATGGGGCAGGGGATGCCTGGGACCCCCACTGCCCACTTCATGCTGTGCAGGATGCCAGGCGCAAGTCACCAGGCTGCCCTGCACAAGAGCAAGCAAATGGGACCATAATGACATGTAAATGGCCCCATTTGCACCTTACATTATTAATGGCCTCATTTGCATGCCCCGGCTGAATATCATGGGTGATGCTAGCTCAACTGCACTTGTGTTGGCGCATCCTCATGCTCCATATCTGTGGCTTGCGCTGGCTGGTGCCACTGCACCATGCGCAGTGTGCCCGACCGCCATATTCAACGGTGCTGCGCCATGGTGCATCACCATTGAATATCACTTGGTCCTGGCTCTGGTGCAGCCTAGTTGCACTGCGCCTAGGTTTGCGCCACTGCCCGCACAGTTTGAATATCTGGGCCTGTGTGTACAGTATATTAGTGGAGGAACATTCTGCTGGTAGAACTGAGCAGAATTTTGAATCTCTGTATTCCATGGTAAACATTCCATGTTAAACATTCCATTTCTTGAATATGGGGAAACACCGAAAACAAAAACAGAATGAAGAAAGTAAGCAATAATACTATATAAACAAAGAAAACAGTGGTAAATGTCTCACCCTGCTGTTTATATTTTAGGACAGAATGAGCAGTTCATGAAGCTGTCAGTGAGTGTGGAGTTTTGAACCACGCTAACGCTTGCAGCACTGGGAACTGAGAAGCCTCTTTTATGGCTTCCTTTTAGTTTTGTCTACAGAGTGATGAGAATAAAATAAAATAAAGTAAGGGGCTATGTTTTATACTTAGAATGAGGAAAACAGCATTTGTGATTTGTTGTAGATGGTAGGGAATATGAAGCTTAAGTGGGCAGGGAGGCACACACTGTATAACACTACTTTAATCTAGTACCAGTAGGCGGAAGGACTATTTTATGTTAAAAGCAAGATTCACTTACATTTTTACTTATTTAAAAATGTGTTTCAAAATAAAAACTGCTTCTAAAAAATAAAGGGCTATTTATAGCGTAATAAGACACTCGAGGGTTTGCATTACGGTGTGATAACCGACTCTTAGGGATGACCGACACTGGGCCTTCAGCTTTGTGCCTAATTATGCCCTGGGAGTGCAGTATCACACCATAATGCACGCCCCATTGTGTCTTATTGTTATATATTTCTCTCTCCGCTAACCTCACAGTGCCTTTGTTTATGACATCATGGTGCTCACCATGACAACAGACTGTGATGTCACAAATAGTAATTGTGTGATTAGCACGGAGAGTCAGATACATTTGTAAGACTCAGTGAAATAATTGCTGCATTACCCATAATATTTAGTAGACTAACAGCAGGGGAAAGTAACTAAAGTAACAAATAACTAGAAAACAAAAAGTTACAACATAATTTGTGTAAATCTAGTGTTTTAAGCTTTTTATTATAATGGACAATTGCTCTTTAAACAAGTTAGCCCATGTAACAAGGCCTACAGAAAGGCAAACAGGATGATGGGATACATCAGGAGGGTACTGACAGTAGAAGAAAGGAGGTATTACTACCTCTCTATGGATCACTGGGTCAGATGTCCTTATGTGGGGATCACTTCACTGGACCACCAGGAATATTCAAGGCATCTACAGGACAGGTGATCAGGGTGGGGACCACTATATCACCAAAATAATTAAGGCAGCTACAGGACAGGCAAATGTCTATTTCTATAAGGGTCTATAACAGTAGGGAAGGGAGCAGTTGGTAGACAGGGACATATTGAGCCCCATATGAACAACAGGTCCCACGGCATATAGGAAACTATGGGCAGACTAGATGGAGCATTGTATTTGTTTTTTAATGCTGTCATTGTCTGTATTTCTATGTTTCTAATTGAGGGTGAGGAACCATTAGACCACCAGAAATACTAAGAAACAGAAGTTGTCAGCAGATAAGAGTCTCTTGGCCCACCTAGTCTGCCTAGTTTTCCTGCCTACTGTGCTACCGCAGACCTTACTCAATCTCCGGTCATCTCCTCCTTTCATTACTACCAAGGTTCCTTGTATCTGTCCCATGCATGCATGAATCCCACCACCATTTTGGAACCCCCACCTTTGCTGGAAGGCTGTTCCAGGTGTCCACCATCCTCTCCGTGAAAAGTTTTTCCTCACATTTCCTCTGAGCCTCCCCACCTCCAACTTCATAGTGTGATCCCTTGTCCTCAAACTTTTTTCTGTGGAAAATACTATCTTCCTGTACCTTATTATTACCTGTTAGGTATTTGAATGTTTCTATCATATCCCCTTCCACCTCTCCTCCAGAGAGTACATCTTTAGTTCCTTGAGTCTCTCCTTTAGGGCTTTTGATGCAGGCCCTACACCATTTTGGTAGCCCTTTTGTACCACTCCACCTTATCAATGTCCCTTCCAGAGGTGGGGCCTCCAGAACTGGGCACAGTACTTGAGGTGGGCATTGTCTGTGATCTATACAGGGTAATATTTCCTCCTTCTTCCTACTGGTGATACCCTTCCCTATACACCTGAGTATCCTGCTTGCCTTCCTCACTGCCTTATCATACTGCTTGGCTACCTTCAGGTCATCAGAAATAATTACCCTAGGCCCTTTCCTCTTTGGTGGTTGCCTGTACTTCCTCCCAATTGGTACATAGCCCCTGGGTTTCTGTGCCCCAAGTGCATGATTTTGCACTTTTGCATTGAAACACTGCTGCCAAACCCTTGATCATTCTTCCAGCTTTTTCAAACCATCCCTCATCCCCCGGTGTGTCTACTCTGTTGCAGAGGTTTGTGGCATCCTCAAATGAGCATACTTTCCTTCTAGCTCTTCCCAATGTCACTAATAAAGGCATTGAAGACGATCAGGCCTAGTACTGAGCCCTAAGGCACCCCACTGGTCACCTTGCCTTCTCCAGCGTGACACCATTTACCACCACCTCAGACTCCTTTTGCAAACCAACGTCTTACCCAGCATATAACTTTTGACCCACTCCCAGACAGGCCAGCTTGTTTACCAGTCTTCTGTGTGGAATGGTGTTGAAGGCCTTACTGAAATCCAGGAGGCCATATCTACTACTTCTCCCTGATCCACTGCCCTGGTCATCCAGTCTGACAACTTGATCAGGTTTGTCTGGCAAGATCTTCCCCTGTGAAACCATGTTGCCTTGGATCCTGTAATCCACTGGTTGCAAGTTATTTCACTATCCTTTCCTTCAGTAATATTTCCATTACTTTGCCCACTACTGAAGTCAGGCTGGAAGGTCTGTCATTTCCTGCCAATACAAGTACTTGGCACCCCTAATTAGAGACAGCAAGCAGATTTAATGCAAGTAAAGTTTTACTTGCATTAAATCTGCTTGCTGTCTCTAATTAGGAGTGCACACAGTACTTGTATTTGAGGACTTGTGGCTGGCTGTCTTGGGTTGCACCCACCCGCCTCCTGGGATTGAGCATGACAGAGCTCTTGTCTGCTGTAATTTTCTGCTCCTCCCTGTTCTAACTTTTGGGAAGTGGGACCACATCTGCCCTCCTCCAGTCCCTTGGAATATCCCATTTCTAATGATAATTTGAACAGAGTTGTCAGAGGTGCAGCCAGCACCTCTTTGAGCTACTTCAGGGTTCTATATGATAACGGCGATCGCTGATGGGCGATCGCCATTAGGTGAAGTCACATCGCCGAAAGCTTTTTTCAGCGCGATGACTCCCCGCGCACAGCAACACGGCGCCAGGACTTTGATTTTATTGTTTATGCTGGGAGGCTGCATACCCCTACTTAAAGATTCTCAACTCCAAGGGGTGCATGTTGGGGGTGCAACTCAGGGTAAAAAGCTTGGGCTGGGCACAGCAAAAGGCATCGACACCCGGACCCAAACCTGGCACCATACCCGCCACAGCCATGGACCAACCCCACCATGCCATGACGCAGCACAGCAGCTTACCGCAGGCACCACCCCTGCAGCTTCTCCATCCCCTCACAGCCCACACTCGGTATGCTCGCTCCCCCCGCATATGTAGACATATAGCGACATCTAGTCGCTATTTCTCCCACCCACCATACTGTCATCCAGCTTCCCCAATTGCCCCATCCACAGGTGCCGGGATTGAGTCACCCTTTGACAGGCACCCAATTGAGGTCACCATCACCATGGAGTACCTTGCTTCAATATCCAGGGTGCACCTCATCAGGTCCCATAGCCTTGTCTACTTTTAATTGTGCTAGTACCTAGAGCATTTTCTCCTCTGTAAAAGGTGTCCAACTCCTTATCATTTATGACCTTGTCCATTATCTTGGGCTTGTCACGTACTCTTCTGTAAATACTGAACAAAAGTATTTGTTCATTAAGTCTACTTTGCTTTGGCCCTCCTCCTTCCAACTCCCTTCTTCCCTTTTATCCTTACAATTGCCCTTTTGGTCTTCCTCTTCTTTCTTATATAGCAAAATAAAGCTTTATCCTTTCTTTTACTGATTGAGCGATATTCCCTCTGTTTGTGCATTCACTCGTCTAACTGGCTTTCCTGACTCCTTCGCTTTCTCCTGTAGTTTTCCTTATCCTCCTTTTCTGTGTCTTTTGTATTTTCTAAATGCTAAATTGTTTGCTCTTACTTGTTTTTGCTACATCTGTAGAAAACCATAGCAGTCATTTTTTTCTTCTTGCCTCTTGTTAACCTGCCTGATGCAGAGATTTGTTACTTTTTCAATGCCCTGCTTTATTTTTGCTCATAGTCCCTTGATTTCCCCGATCCTCTATCCCTACCAGGCCATCCCTGAGACATTCTCCGATTTTCCTGAAATGGCCCTCCTGAAGTCCAGGACCCTCATTTTAGTGCAACTCGGTTCTGGCCCAGTCCATATAGTGAACCACACTGTTCAGTGATTGCTGGACCCCAGGCTGTCACTCACCATGACATCATAAACACTGTCCCCATTTGTCAGTGCCAAGGTCCACTATCACCCCCTCCCATGACTGGGCTTCTTAACTAGTTACCTGAGGAACACCCCTTGCAGGGATATTCAGGACAGCTACAGGATGGTACTGGGAGGTGCACATGCAAAATGAGCCTATAATCATCATACAAATGATTCACAGTGCCTTTCATGCCCAGTGGGCTCATTAGCATGCTTGGGCTGAATGTGGATCAAAAACAGCCTTGGTGCTATCCTGTTTGGCCTGCGCTGTCTCCATTGGGCTCCTGTGGGTCATATTCAGTCTGGGTCTGTGTCAGCACAGTACATAATCACTATGCACTGCGTTGACATGGCCCCATTTTTAGACAGTTAGTGAACTCAATCTGTGCATGTTTATTGTCTAAATAGTGCTCCTGAATGAGCCATGTGCTAATTGCCACACAGCGCTCTGTCAATGCAGCGCACTTGGTGGACTCCAAACATGGGGGCCTAAACCACTTAGCCTGGTGGAACCCAAAGTCAACAGGACAGTAGCTACTGTAAGTAAGAAGGGTCTGCCCACAGCATCGATAGTTATAGACAGAGTAGTAATCACGCCTGTGAGGAAGAACCAGGACGCTTTGAGCACTGGGGTATTTGTCTGCTTGTCTTGTGAGTCCTCTGTATTGTTTGTTCTAATAAACAGCCACTTTTAACTTACACCTTGTTGCTTGACTGCTTGTTCTGCATGGTGCAGTTTCTTTGTGTTACACTCCATGGCATCAAGATACTGTTGCTCTGACTTGCAAAAGCATGCAGTACACATGGCCAGCATTGATAAATGCTTGATTTTAATGACTAGAGTCACCAATTATAAAATTAGTAATAATAGCTGTTTTAAAATACCTGAGTGAAATAAAAAAGAATGCTGAATCCATATCAGAAAGATGTTGTGGATAAAAATATATGATTGCCAAATAATAAATATTACTGCTTTAACTCATGTGAAATTGAGACACTGGCTGAGTGTTTGAAATGGAAGAGGAGATGATTGGTCTGCACTATGGACCCCATGACCAAAAGGAGAACCAAGACCTTAAACTTCATGAGGCAATCTGAAAGGCAAAGGCATATGAAAGTATGTTGTTCATGTAATATTTCAATTACCTAGATATAAACTTGGAGGAGGGTAGTACTAAGTCCCAGGTGAAGTGGAACATTTCTGATATTACAAAATACAGTACTTATCTTATAAAGTATGTCAAGGGTACCACGAGGGAACAAGAAACATCTAAACTGATCTTTAGCAATAAGGATGGTGTCAGAGATGCTGAAACTGTAGAGATTCTAGGAAACAGTGACCATAGCATCTTCAGAATCACCATTGAAAATAAGTTTTAGAAAATGAAGGAGGGACAAACCCCCAAAAAAAAAAATAAATATAGCATGTTTCTGCACAATGTGTATTTTGGAAAACAAGGTAACTCATGAGTACATGACAATACGCTCCCCAAAAATTCGATCCTGATATTAACTCCCAACAATTCACTCCGACTAACATTCTGCCTCGCTGTTATCTCGCTTCCTATCTTTTCACTCCCGCTATCACAGGTGCCTTGGGAAAGCAAGCTCATTAGCAGACATGTTCCATAACAATGGGTCACCCTAAAACCCATGTAGATTAAAAAATAAACAAAAAATCAAGACTGTATCCCACAGAGGAGGAAATACAATACAAGACTTAAACCTATGTGGATGGTAAGGCAGGTAAAATAAGTACATTGCAAGACACCAAAGAAAACAGAAAGATCTACAGGGACAAACAACATGAGTACAAAACAGAATTAGAAGTGCAATAAAAATATCAGAGGAATAGATGACACTCAACGTCATATCTACTAATAAAAGTGTTTTTATCTGTAAATGAGAACTGACAAACACAGATTCCTGTTAAATGCTTAAATGAGTATTGTGCATCAGTATTCTTGAAGAAAGTGATGACATTCAATTTTCAATTCAGTTTTTATTTTACCAGGAAAAACACCATTCAGAAAGACTCATTTACAAGGTGGTCCTGGAAGGGCTGGTTCAGAAAGACAAGGGTAAACAACCATACAATTACATGAGAAAAAATATTATATACAATAGTGCCATGTCCCTTTTAACAAAGATTGCATACCACCAGAAGCAATCAACATTTGAAAGAGTACAAAAATCACAATAGGTTAAGAGGCAATAGGTAGTGGAAAAGGGCACAAGACATGCTTAAAATTACAGGAGGCTACAATGGACTAAGGGAAAGGTAGAGGGTGACACAGTAAGGTGCAAAGGGGAGTGGATAAAGAGGAAAAGAGCAGACATGGATAAGGGAAGGTTGGGTAAGTGTTTGGAGAGGAGGGAAGTGTGGATTCTCATATAGTGATTCTAAATTATGCAAAACGTGACAAACGTCATTCACATATTGTCTTAGCAAGGCCTTAAAGTGAAATATCCCAACCTGGTGAGTCAATTTTAAGGAGCTTTGGAGTGAGTTCCATAAAGTAGAAATGGCATAGCTCAGTGACACTGAGCCAAAATGTCATACCCTAGGAACATCAAAATGATGTAATCATATCTTTTGAGCCAGTAGGTGCAGGTGTACATTTAAAAAGTATAGAGATATAAGTAGGAAGTTTATTAGTAATGGCTCTGTAGGCCCAGAGGAAGCTTTCCACAATTTCACGGTAGCTAGTAACGCTCAGCCAATAAGATAATAAAGTGAGCAATGATGGATGGTGAAAGGACATTAGATATAAATCTAATAGCCCTGTGGTACGATGTGTCTAACTTTGATAGCTCTGACATAGAACTATGACTGTAGAGGAAGTCAGCATAATCGAGTAGAGGCAAAACGTCATCTGCACCAGCCTTAATTTTGCATCCTGGGTAAGAAGGTGCTTAATAAGAAAAATAGACCCAGCCTTTGTCTTAATGTTTTGGCCAGCCCTCAATGTGAACAGAAAAGGAAAGCTTGCAGTCAGTCCAGAAACCTTGATATTTGAATTTGTCCACATTTTCCAAGACTTTTCCTATGATTGTCTTAATCCATGGAGGACATGGGGGTGGTAATACTTTTTAGTGTGTGGAAGAGAAACATTACTTTTGTATTTTTGGCATTACAAAAATTTTAGGTGAATGAGGTTTTGCTGAAGTAAGTTGAATTCTGCTGTAGCTCCAGGTATGCAGACTCAAGAGAGGGCCACGCAGTTTACAGCACAGTGTCACCTGCAAAGAAATGGACACTTGCCAACCTAAAATTAAAATCAATGTTATTGAAATAAATAGTGAAAAGTAGAGGCCCCAGGATGGAACCCTGAGGCATGCCTCTCAGCAATATCCGTTTAAGGTGAAGAGATCACCCTGGGCTTTAGCCTGCTAATTGCGACCTATGAAGCAGCTGGAGAACCACTTCATGGTAGTTTAATCAAGACCAATGTTATGTAACATATGCAATAGTAGATCATGTTCTGCAGTATCAAAGGCCTTGCTTAGATCAAGAAACAATGCGCATACGTGATTTTTAGCATCGAGAGCAAGTTGCCAATCATTAGTGACTTTGGCCAGAGCAGTTACAGTGCTTTGTCGAGGCCAAAGCTGGACTGTAGTGGGGTAAATGTATTAACGGGCTCCAGGTATTATCTCAGCTGAGAGTTAACAAATTTTGCAAGCATTTTGGATAAGATCGGAAGCAGCTAGATTGACCTGTAATTGTTGAGGTGACAGGGGTCTCCAGATTTAAAAAGAGGAGAATATGTGCTGTTTTCCACATGGAAGAAAGAGCCCCTTGTGAGAGTAAGAGATTGAAGAGATGAGTAATAGGAGGCACCAGATGGAAGACACCAAGATTTAGAAAAGAGGATCGAGGTGGTCAGCTCCTGCACTTTTCTTAGTGGCAAGAGTAGTTAGAAGATCTTCCACTTGTGATAGTAGTAAAGGAAAATTTAAATAAGTAGGAAGTGGTATTTGGTGGCATGTAAAGTGGGCTATTGTTGTCAAGTTGGTGTAACAGTGCTTACTGGGGAGGTGATGAAGGAGCCCAGTGGAGGCAAAATGATTATATAGTTGGTCAAAGATGTTTATGCCAGTATAAGTGCAGTCCCTAGTAATTATTTTATTAGGTAAGGCCGAAGAGGAGCTGTGCCTTCAATTTCTTCAGTATTTGCCAGAATTTAGCTGCATTGTTTTTGGAGGAATCCAATGCTGACTCAAATATTTTGCTTTTTCTTCATAAATTAATTTTATACATTGTTCCTGGCTGCTTTGAAGACCACCCAATCTGTAGACACTTTGATTTGCATGCCTTCTTCCACAGAACATCTCTGTTATGCAAAGCAGATTTTTACACACTAGTGAATCAGGGGTAGGATCTTTTGTGGTCCTCATTTTGATCAGAGGGTGTAACGGTTAATGACTTTTAGAAAATGGGCCAATATATGGAGCTCTCTCATTGGCTGAGGGCCACATCGGGGTACATTAACTTCAATAGACGACCAGGTAAGAAAATGTCCCAGTTCCAACCAGTCGATAACCAATATTATTGGGCACCAGAACATTCAAACCGCGAAAACGCCATTTTCTTTCTCGCTAACCGAAATGTACCGAGCAGCATATATAGGCCAGTGTCTGCCCCCCATCTCACAAACCTTTCCATTCACAGGCAGAACATATATTTATAAAAAGCCTAATTTTTACTCCCACAGTAACCTGTTCTAATCTTTTCATTCTCCGCCGATCAACTAGCTGCACAAAGCCGGTGGCGCGCTCCATGAACAGAATGTGAAACTTCTTGTCAGATGCATTCTTCCGATCTCATTGTAACCCTGCTGAGTTCCCTGTTCAAAACTGCACAGCAGTACATGTACCTGTTTTACAGATGAAACATTCTTTTTGACACCAGCTTCCTCAACCTCCAGTACACTGCCATGTCCCGCTCACCTCGCGTGCTGTCATCCTCACTTCCTGGTCCAGTCGACTCGCTGCTGACACTGATCCACATAAACATTTCTTAGGAAAAAATATTATCTACAAATAAACTAAACTGATGGGGGGAGAGAAAGAGAGAGAGAGAGAGAGAGAGAGAGAGAGAGGTAGGTGACTAAAAACAAATCCATACAAAAGAGGGATGCTGCAATGTAGAAAACAAGGCTTACCATAAGCAATAGCACCATCTATTGGCACTTCATTAAAGGCACTATTTTACAGAAACTGCTATTTTAAAATGTTTATTAATAATTTGCCCTTTTCCTTATGAAACCATTTTTATAAAAAACAAAAAACAACTGAAATCCCATTTTAAACATATACCCTCCAGGATGGATGGTATGGGCAATACCGACCTTCCAGGGCTATAAGGCCCTTGGGCCTCATTATGCCCCTCGGTGGTCCGTATTGCCCAATATCACCCACCCTGTCAGGTATTATTGCTTGCTTAGAAACGCAGTCATGGAATAGATTATAGGCCTCAGAGACCGATGAGGCAAGGTGAAAGTCCTGTCATCTGATCCTACCTAAATCAGCTAGGAAGTCATGGGTCTTGAAATTCTGAAAGCCCTTTTGTAGATAAAACAAGCAAGGAGATGGGTTTGGGAATAAACCTTATGCACACAATGGTCCTATGATCACTAATATCATTGTAAAAATCCCAATATCTGAAATATTTTAGGGTTTGTTGCCAAGAATAAGGTCCAGAACAGTATTATGTGACAGATTTTAGCATTGGGACAAGTAACATCCGAAATGAGCTGCGATAGGCCAAGGTCATCACAAAGGTCTTTAAAGGTTTGGAACAATGGGAACACCAGCCTAGGTTAAAGTCACCCATCATAATAGCTTCCAAGTTGATGGAATGTAATACTTATGTAGATGGAGTAGTATCGCAAGGCCACCAGATGGCAGTCTGTAGCACCCTGTTATATACAGAGCCTCATTAGAAGGTAGTGAGACCTTAAGGTACGACTTTCAAACTCCTTAGGCATAGAAATAATATTGATAAAGAAAGGTTGTTCACAGGTGATCAGCAGGATACATAACAGAACATGTGTAACACATGAATGGTTTGAAACAATGCTGAAGATAATAAGCATCAACAAGGCAATGAGGGCTAATGTAACTTATCTACAAATCCTGAGTAGCTAGCTAAGAAACTAACTATTCCCTAGGCACTAATATTTGGTGAGTCATTAAGAACTGCATATGTACCTTGTGACTAAGGGAAGTCCCATGTTGTATCAATATTGAAGAAAAGCTCCAGAGCTGAATCTGTGTACTATAGGCCAGTGACCTTCAGGACAATACTAGGGAAGCTGTTTGAGACAATCTTAAGAAATAGAAATGTTAAGCTGGCCCGTGGTGCTGAGGGTTGAGTTGCTGGATGCCACATCTCACACTGCACTGGCTACCTGGGTTTGGGAATGAGCTCGGTACCAGGGATCGCAGGGCGGGTGAGGATTGAGCACCTGATGGGCTGCTTTTCTCCCCAGGGAGAGATCAGGATTACCTGGCATGCCAGCGGTTCCTGGTGAAGACCGGGTGCTGCAGCATGCTTGGCAGCACGCTATTTGCATGTCTCTAACGAGGCAAGGGGTTGCCGTGAAAACTGCCTTTGTGTCGGGGATGTGCACACACATGGGATGGAGGAGGATCTCCAAACAAGGAAAAAGCCCAGTCTGAGGAGTAGGCGATGGCACCTGTCCCCATGCCCAAGCCGAGTCCATCCTGCCTGGCCTTCCAGGTTCCTCCACCCGAGTCCTCTCCCATGTCAGAGTCTGTCTGAAAGAGTGCCCAAAGAGGAGGGTGGCCCCACCCAGAGGGGTTAAGCTGGGGTGCTGATCGTGGACAGAGGATGAGGAAGAGAGGAGGCACAGGTAGGTGGACTTCAGGCAGGGCAGGAACAGGCAGGATGCCTGAGAGAGAGGCCCCAGACCGTGATCAGAAGGAAAAGAGATAAAAAAAAAAATAGAACTGTTGAGCACATACTGAAACATAACTTTGAGTTAATTGCTCAATCTAGATTCCATAAGTAAGTAATAAGCCATTTCAGGGTGTGGATTAAAGGATTGTAATGCACATCTCAGGGGAGTGTAAGGTCCAAGGCTGAAGGCCAAGTGTCCTTATGCCCTGGGAAGTGCATTAAAAACTTTAATCCATACCTGGTGTGACATATCACACTTATACAAATGGCTTGTTTTCACATTTGCAGTCCAATTATAATAAAAATTAAAAAATAATACTGTGTATTGTTTTATTTTAAAAGGTATCCTATTAGATTCAAATATTAAAACATTACAGTTATTAAATAATGCTAAGGACCTTGGTGTGTAAGCACTGAGGCAAGGGTTACCCTTATTAAATAATGCTGCTGTTTGTGTGACAGTTATCATTAAATAGTGCTGCTGTTTGTGTTTTTAGTCAGCAGATGACACTATTCATACAGTCTTAACTCTGCAGGGGAAGGCCTTCTTCTGTCATTATGCCCCAAAATTGTGTTGTCTAGTTGTTAACTTTAACTGCCGAAAGTATATGGAATCCAAAGGAGGAGGACAGGGAGGTGTACGCTGAATGTCTAAGGACCAGGGAAAGCTTTTAGGAGAACCAAGGCACAGACAGAGGAGGGTTTAGCATGGACTGTAAAAAAAGGGGACAAGACATTCTATAAGTACATTAGCTATAGAAGAAAACTGGGGGGTAGTGTGAGGCACAATGGGGAGGAGGGACAGTATAAGAAGGGGATCCAGACAAGCAGAAATACTGGAACAAATACTTCTGTTCAGTATTCCAGTATTCACTAAGAGAGAGAGGGTCAAAGACCACAGTTGGGGATAAGAGGCAATGGGGGGAGTGGACACCAGTCCATTAGCAACGGAGAGTTCTGGAGGAACCACAAAGTTGAATGTAGATAAAGCCATGGGGTCAGACCACACACCCAAGGATATTAAGGGAGCTGGAGGAGGGAACTAGCAGTGCCTCTGGCTGCCCTGTCACCAACACAGGCATGGTTCCAGAGGACTGGAGGAGTGCGACAGTAGTGCACAGCACAAAAAGTGGCAGTAGGGAGGAAGCAGGGAACTACAGGCCTGTCAGCCTCACCTTAGTGGTGGGAAGATCATGGAGACACTGCTGAAAGAGAGGATAGTGGCACACCTGGAATCCAATGGTACCCAGGATCTGAGGCAACATGGATTCACAGCAGCAAGGTCTTGTCAAACAAATCTGATAGATTTTTTGATTGGATGACTAAGAAGTGAATCAGAGAGGGCAGTAGACATCGCCCACCTAGATTTCAGCAAAGCCTTTGATACCATCCCACACAGAAGGCTGGTTAACAAGAAGAGTATTCTGGGCATGAAGTAAGGTGATACATTGGGTTAGAAACTGACTGACAGACAGAAGATAGAGGTGGTGGTAAATAGGATCCAATCCAGGGGAGAGAGAGAGATGACCAGCAGAGGACCACAGGATCAGTACTGGGACCAGTCCCGCTCAATGTATTCATTAGTGACATTGCAGAGGGGCTGGGAGGAAAGGTCTGCTTATTTACGGATGACACCAAGATCTGCAACAGAGTGGATACTCCAGAAGGGTTGCATAAAATGAAGAGGGACCTGGAGAAGCTTGAAAGATGGTCAGAGGTGTGACAACTGAGGTTTGGTTCAAACAAGTGCAAAATAATGCACCTAAGTAGGGGAACCCTGGGGAGAGCTACAGAATGGGGGGTGCTGACTATCACCAAAGAGGAAAGGGACCTAGGGGTATCATATCTGATGACCTTAAGATATCAAAGCAGTGCAAAGGCTGCAGGGAGGGCCAGTGGCATGCTGGGGTGCATAAGCAGAGGCATTACTAGCAGGAGACAGGAAGTGTTGATGCCATTGTATAAAACACTGGTAAGGCTCTCACCTGGAGTACTGCATGCAGTACTGGAGACCACACATGCATAAGGACATAGGCAAGGTGGAGGCTATCCAGAGAAAGGCGACAACAATGGTGCATGGCTTGCATCACAAAACATATGAGGAGAGACCAAGAGTCCTCATTATGTACTCACTGAAGGAGATGAGAGAAAGGGGGCATTATAAAACTTTCAAGTACCTCAAGGGTGTAAACAATGTGCAGGTGGGAGATCTTTTTCCAATGTAGAAAAGAAATTAGAACGAGGGACACAATATGAAATTGAAGAGGGGTAGATTAAGAGGTAATGTGAGGAAGTTTTTCTACACAGAGAGGTGGTGGATGCTTGAAACAGTCTGCCACAAGAGGTGGTGGGGGTAGGCACAACGGAGGTGTTTAAACATGCCTGGGACAGGCACAAGGGAACATTGGGTGGGGAGGGAGTGATGAAAACCATTGACCACTTCGGGTCAGTGACTGCATACAAGTTTAGGGCTTACGGGCAGACTAGATGGGCCTAGCGTCCCATTGCTGACAATTTCATGTATCTATGTAACCTCACTGTCAAGCAGCTTGAGTCACTGAGTCACATGATGACTCGCTTTATAATGTCTGGAGCTGCCGATCAGTCGCAGCCATTGTTTTAGGTTGTGGTAGAAGACGACTATGACTTGATATCCTGCCCCCATCAACTATAGAAAATGGGCCAAGAAGGCAGCAGTGGTCCTTATTGTTGTGACAGGAGCTGCATATTTATTCAGAGTTCCCAGCCTTTCTAAACTGCAGGAGTACGGGGAGTTGCTGTCTTGGCTGCATGTACTCGAATGGAATCGGGAGCAGAAAAGCAGTGGTTTCATTTGTAACTGAGGCAGCAGTAGTCAGGCTGCCACACTCCCCTCCCTCACACTTTTCAGTATGGTAGTTCAGCAGCTGTCTCCCAGCTAAGCTCCCCAACATCACGATAAGCAGAAGTGAAGAGGTGAGGAACCTGTAAGACAAAAATGTTACTGTCATTTAAGCAGTATAAAATGGAGAAGAGATAAGCTGTTTTATGTTGCTTGCACGATGTGCAAGAAACATAGTGCCATCATCGAGATTTCGAGGTGTGTCACCCCTCCTCCAATTCAGTCAGTGAGCTGGCAGGCGCGTTCTGAAGCTAATGCATTTTGGAGCTGTCTATGACACTTCCAAATGCAGTGGCATACAGTTGAAAGGGGAGCTACGCTCAGTGAGCACCGGCGTTTGTAGCCCCCCCACATGTAGGTGTGCGCCTCAAGACGCCCTGTGTAGCTGACGGGTGCCCAATCCTCCGGCTGAGCTGCTGTCGCCCTCCTCCTCAGCTGGTGCCACGCTGGGAGCCCACCCCAGTGTGGCACCGTTGTTTGGCCGACGGGGTGCCAATCCCTCGCTGGCTGAACGGCCCACTCGTTTCTGTGCCACGCTGGGAACCCACCCAGCATGGCAAACATCCTCGAGTCTTTTTGTTTTAAACCTGTAAACAAAACGGTCCCACGGCCTCCTCCCCTCCCACAACCTGCACCCACCCACTGCGCACCCAGCCCCCCACACCCCACCCCATACTTACCCGGACTTGGCGCGACGATCTTTGGTGGACTGGGAACACGCCTGCACTCTTCAAAGCCGACCGCTAACTGAGGAAATGCCGTAAGCTGTATAATGGGCTACATAGAGGGTTCAACTTTATTGCATATCTCAGGTATTTTTGGGAATTTTTGCACCACATTAACATGGGTTTAGGACCTTCTTGAAGATGTCACTGTCATGGCGTTATCGGTTCCTCAAGGGTGATTTCGCAGTGACTGCGAAATCACCCTTCAGGCCTGAATACCACCATGACAGTGACATCATTCATGAGAAGGGGTCCCAAAACCTCATGTTGAAAATTTGGTCTAAAAATTCCAAAATGACTGTTTTATTTAGCGCATTGCGAGTACCTACGCAGGCTCGTGAAGTTCATGAAATTTCAATATTTTCACTCCAGATTTTCAACATTGCCATTTTACCATACCTTCTTATGAGTAGCAGCTGTCATTTTTCATGTCTCACCCAAATGTGTTTCCGCCTTGTAGCACAGAATGGCGAGTCGATAAGCTAAATCAATGTATCGGACAATTAAGAAAACAGCAGTGATACTGTTCATGAGCAGAGGTCTAAATGGCTATGTTGAAAATTTGATGAAAAAATTCCTAAAAATGACTGTTTTATGAGCGTGCATGCAAGTTCCTCACGCAGGCTTGTAAGTTCACAAATTTTCAATATTTTCACTCCAGATTTTCAACATTGCCATTTTACCACACCTCCTCATGAGCAGTACAGCTGTCATTTTTCAAATCCTGCTCAAAACATGATTCCACCCATGTAGCGCACAATAGCGCAGTCGGTAACCGAACTCAGTGTATGGGACACATTAAGAAAATCACAGTGTCACTGTTCATGAGCAGAGATCTTAAAATGGCAATGTTGAAAATTTGGTGAAAGAATCTTAAAATGACTGTTTTAATGAAAAAGGAGTGTTCCCACGCACGCCATAGATTTGCGAATTTTCAATATTTCCACCAGATTTTCAACATTGCCATTTTACCACACCTCCTTATGAGCAGTACAGCTGTCATTTTCACATCCTGCCCAAAACGTGTCCAATCACATGTAAGCATAATGGCGCAGTCGGTGTGCAAACTCAATGTATGGGACACATTAACAAAATCACACTGACACTGTTCATGACCAGAGGTCTTAAAATGGCTATGTTGAACATTTCGTGAAAAATTTCCTAATAGTGACTGTTTTACGAGCCGCTATGCGCAGTTCCTATGCACGCCGTAAGTTCGCAATTTTCAATATTTGCACTCCAATGACTTCTAAATACCTAAACAGCACATAGAAGCAAGCAACATTAGGCATTGACAAATGCTTGTTCTTATGTATTGAACCCGCTGTAGGTAATCAGTTAGTGGTGGAATGACTAATGTTTGTATTTTGTTATGCACAGGCCAAAAAGCAAATGTTAAGCAGTTGGGAGGTAAACAATATTTTTAAGTTGTGGGATATGTTTCAAATTTTTTTGTAAGTATGGCAGTGCAGTTCATTTCTGTAATGATTGTGACCAGTTAATGGTACTTAATATTGAAATATCGGTGTACTAAGGCTAAGATTTTCAATATGGTGGTCACGGATGTTTGGAGGCTTAGTGATAGAAACATAACATACTTTAGTAACATAGGCAATGACAGCAGAAAAGACCACTGGTCCATCTAGTCTGTCCACAAACCCTAACAAACTTGGGACCTATTGCCCATACAGGGTTCTAACCTACACTATCTACCCCATGCTTCCCACCCCACCACTATCACCCTAAGTAGCCACTAAGTCATTCACTAGGGCACTGGAAATTTGCAACCAAAATGTTATTGCAGAATCCACAATTTTCACCATTCTCAGCAAAACTGACATGTTTTACAGCTTCTGCAATTTTTGAGTTTTACTTCAATTACTGAAACTTATTAACGTTTTCAACAAAAGACTCAAATATATTGCCAATTTTGCAAGCTGACTTGGGTTTGACCAAAATAATGCAGTACAAGGTGGGGAAGGGTTTTATGTGACACTGCTTTCATTTGAATCCTGGTCTGGTTAGGTTTCAAAATCCACTGGTTAAGTATAAGTACACTTAACATTTGATTTGTGTGTTTTTATTTTATTTAAACATTTGTTGACTGGGATAGGTACACTGAGACAAGGCTCATTTCCAGGTGCACCCTGGGAGGGGAAGTAGGAGTACATACAAAATATTACAAAAAGACTTTCAGTATCAAGGAGTACATGCAAAATATTACAAAAGACATTCAGTTACAAAACAGTAATTCAAGACAACCAGCTCCAGCAGAGTTAGACAACATTTCTGGTCTTTTGAGACAGAGACATCAGATTACAGCAAATAAATCAAAATGGACAGAAAAGGCAAACTTGGAAGCATTCCCTGGACAGCTTTGAAGCATTCCCTGGACATGAGACAACTGGGGAAACCAGATTCACAAAAGTAGTGCACACAGCATGGTCTAAGGTCTTGTAAGTGCTGTAGCATGGAGAATAGATTACTTGGGACAGTGGCAGGGGAGATGGTAGTAGGTGAGTTGAGTCAGGCAAGGGTGAAAGGAGGCACTTTAATGGTGGGGCAAGTTTGTTCCATAAGCTGGGGAACCGGTAGGAGAAAGCAGCTTTGCCTGCTGCCGAATGGGTGAGGTATATGAAAATATCTTTCATTTCTGTGCCTCAGTGCATAAGGGGTGTCTGGAGCCAAGGAGAGACTGTTCACCATGTAGGAGGGTATCTTGTTAAACCAGTATTTAGATATGAGGTTGAGAGAATGGATATAGCACCTGTGGGACAATGAGGTTATACCTAGGAGGGACTGTCGATCGCAGTGATGAGTTCTGTGTAAGTTGGTGGCAAAGCGACAAAAAGAGTTAAGGAGGTGTCTAGCTTGGACAAGGTGGTTTCTGGGGCAGTGCTGTAGACTACATCAGCATAATCAAAAATCATTTTAGTTAAGATTTGACATCTGGCAGGGAGTGGAGGAGTCCCTGCACCGTAGAGCATACCAAGTTTGGGGCATAGTTTAGAAATGGCTGCATCTATGTGAGGAGAGAAAGATAAGCGGGGTCAAGCCAACCACCAAGGTACTTGTATTTACTGACCTGGTCTAGTGAGGAACCATCTATGGAGATGATGGGAGAAATGGGGAGGATCTGATAATCTTCTGTGCTGTTCCAAATAACATAGATGCCGTTTTGAGTCTTTAATTTTAGTTGATTTAGTGTGAACCAGTGTTGAATACTGTTGAAATCACATTGAGGGTAGCTTGAACTTCTCTTGTAGATTGGCCTGAGGTAAAATGATAATGTCATCTGCATACAAATATATGCTGGATTTAGCACAGGAGATGGTGGGGGTTGTTTATGAAGAGGAGAAGAGGATGGGACCAAGGACAGATCCTTGTGGAATGCCTGTTATGATGGGGAGGGGATAAGACATTAGCGATTCTGACAGATTGTGACCTGTTGGAGAGGTAGGAACTGAACCACTGTATGGTGATAGGGACAAGTCCTGCTGCTTTGAATTTTGATAGGAGGAGGGGTGGATACAGAATTGAAGGACTTGGCTAGACTGATGAAAACTACAGCAATAAGGAGGCCTTGGTCAGAGGCAGTGTGGATGTGGTTTGTGACATGCAGAGAGAGGAGATAGTGGAATACTATTTCCTGAAGCCTGACTGGTGTGGAGATAGGAGGTTGTTCATGTTGAGGTATTCTGCCAGCCTGGAGTGTGCCAGGGATTCCTGCAGTCTTGTAAGAGCAGGAGAAGGGAGATTGGCCTATAATTACAAGGATTAGAGGGTCCCCGCCTTTATGGAAGGGATAAATAAGGCAGATTTCCAGGCCTGAGGAACCAAGCCCGAGGGGAAGGAGAGGTTGAGTAGATGGGTGAGGCTTTGTAATCACAGGTACAGAGTTTTGTAGGAGCTTGGGGTGGATCCCATCAGGACTAGATTTGGTGTTATTTAATGAGTGGAGGGCAGTGAGGACTTTGTGATCTGACAGGTAAGAATTTGAAATTGTCATGACTGGGAGGTGGGGGCAGCAGAATTCAGTGGTGGGCCATGAGGCATGGTGCAAGATGTGAAATATTTGTTGAGTGTATCATCAGTGCTGACCATGTTTCATGATGGCAGGGAAGTGGGTTGTGAGGAGAGTCTCGGGAGTAATATGCGACATTTCAGAAGTTGGAGGGTTGGGCATGAGTTAGTTGTGACTTGAAGAAGTCCACTTTGCCTGTCTTATGGCCTTTATGCAGGCGTTGCTGAGGGCGTTGTGGGCTTGCCTGTTTTTAGGGTTTGGGATGGATTTGAAAGCAGACCATGCTTTGTCTCTGGCTTTGCATAAGGTGAGAATGGGAGCAGAGATCCATTTGTGGTGTTGCTTTTTACCCTGAGCTTTTCTGGGGGCATGGGTGTCCCAGATATTCATGAGTGTGTGCAGGAAACTGGAGAGGGCAGCATCAACGTTCTGGGAAGAATACACCTGGTATCAGTCAGCATGACTGAGGTCAGTTAGCAAGGATTCAATGTCCCAGGTGTTTAGGGAGTGTGTTAATGTACCTGGGAGCAGACTTTGGTGGATGGGATTTTCTGATGCAGTATGTAATGCAATGATCACTAAGTGCATTTGCGAGAATGCCAGATGAAGTTACCTTGTGTGGATGTGAGGTGAGGATCCAGTCAATTAAAGAATGGTTTTGTGAGTGGGGGTTGTAGCTAGTGGGTTCACTGAGCAATTGAATAAGGTTAAGGGATTCTATTTTGGAAATATGGGTCATTAAAGAGGGTGTGAATCAGTCCAGATTGAAATCACCTAGCAGGATCAGTTCCCATTTGACATCAGGTCAGGAAAAGTGGCTATGGTTGAGATGAGGGATTCCATGCGAGATGGGGTGAAGCAGTCTATCATTAAACTTTTGTTGCCACAGAGACTGAAATAGTAGGTGGGAGAAAAGGTGCAAATTAATCCATTCACATAAATGGGGTGCTAACTACTAAGTCTTTTGTAAGTGGTAGGGCAGGTTTTTCTTTGTGAACATACTTTCATTCAGACTAGTTTTGATTCAAACATCTGAGAATTTTGGATGGCCCTGCTGATTATAAACTTGAATAGGTTAGTTGATAACAGTGATTCCACTCTTAACAATCTACAACATAGACGCTCACATGAAGGACTACAATAAAAACTTGACTAAAGTCTGAAAACAAGCTTATAAAACACATACAATGTTTCTGAATGGCTGGCCCGGTGTCGCAGAGGGCTGAGATGCTGGATGCCTTACCTTGATCTGCGCCGGCAACCCACATTTGGGAGTGAGTGCGGCTGCCAGTGGTTGGCGGGTGGTACATATTTGGATCGAGCTGCTGAGAGGCAGCTCTCCTCTCTGGGAGGGATGGGTCTTCCGGCTCTTGCCTGTCTTGCAGTGGAGGCTTAGGGCAGCACAGGCTGGGAAGGAGCCAGACATTAGGCTGGGAGGGAGAAAGGGCTGTTGCTGAGGTGGCAGGGTGCATGTGTGCCTCCACACATGCACTTCTGTGTTCAAGGCCCCAGGAGTAAGACGGAAGAAAACTGAAAATACCTCTCATGACGTGATGATGGCTGGCCCCTCAAAGACTCCCAACTGGTGACCAGGCACCCACCGCACACAAGGATGGTGGAAGGTAGATCCTGAGCCACCGGGGCTGGGAAGAGGGAGGCCATAGTGGGGTCAGGGGAGAGGAGGCACACAAACTGATAGTGAAAAAATGTATCTGAACATTTATCTTTAACTAAACAAAATCATTGCAGCCAGAGTAAACAAGGAAATTACAGTGTACCCTGACCACTGTATGATGCAGTAAAAATATATTGGTATTTTTTTTTATATATTCTTGGTAACCAGATAAGGCCCACTAGGCACAAGTGCCTGTTTTCAGGGAGGACCCTGGAGCACTGGGAGGTTAAGTGACTTGCATTATGCAAGTGTAGGTTGGGAATCAAACTCAGGTCTGTTGAATGCACCAAGCTCATTCATAGCTTGTTATGCTAACCCCTAGGCTATACTGCCAGCCCCAGTAACCTCCAGATTTAATGCATTAATATGTGATTTTAAAATATTGTACAGTACCTACAGTGCAGTGATTTTAAAAATATTGTGCAGTATCTACAGTGCAAATTATGAATGGTAAACATTTTAACATCATTTTTTCACTAAAACTCAATTATCCACCACTCTGTCTGCTTATTTTTCTTGCACCAAAGTAGATAAATAGTTGGCAGAGCACTGTAAATAGCTATTGATCAGGCTTCAGTATTCTACATCCAGAAACACGCATTTGTTGATTCTGGATTTATTCAACATTGATTTGCTGTGGCTCCTAAATAGAATTTATTTAGCACTGTATGAGGCAGATGTTTTTAAGTTTTGGAAGGCAGGTGACACATCGATCAATTTAGTATTCATTTTAGGAATACATGCTTTCCTTCATGCTTAAAACATATTCAAGTGGCAGTGTGTATTCATTTAACAGTCAATGCTGACCAATATATGCTGCAGACACTAGGAAAATATTTATTATGGAGCAGTCAGGGTCTATAGAACACATGCAATTTCCTGCAATTTTTGCAAAAATCTCTGCAATTTGTCCACAGTTTTCCGTGACTCTGCTTTTCACTCTGTCCTAGCATGTTTCAAACCATTGATAGTTTTGGTGCCCACCACATCAGCTGGCAGATTGTTCCATGGCTCCACCACCCCTTCTGTAAAATGAAACCCTCTCACTTCTCCTGAATCTCTTCCTTCTGTTTCACTCATGCCCCCATGTTCTTGATCTGCTACTTATGCTACGTAGTTCCTCGCAGTTTACCTTGTTCATTTGTTTCAGGAACTTGAAGGTTTCTATCATACAGTATCTCCTGTCTGTCGCCTGACCTCCAGTGAGTACTTGTTCAGTGCCCTGAGCTGACCCTTGTAAAGATCTGTCCTGCTGGCCCTGAATCATTTGGTCATTTACATTACATTGTCTTTATCCTGTCCTTGTCTTTCCTGAAGCGAGGACTCCAGAACTGGGCACAGTACTCAAGATGGGATCTCCCAGTGATCTATAGAGAGGCAGTAATACCTCCTTCTTTCTGCTGTCAGTACCCCTTCCTACATATCCCAGCATCCTATTTGCCTTACTGTAAGCCTTGTTACACTGGTTTGATTGTTTTATGGAATCACTGATGATGACCACTAGATCTCTTTCATCTGTATCACCCTTGTGGTTGACACCCTGGCTGACGAAACACAGAAAAGGACCATTACGGCGACATTCATGGTAATTATCTTTTCTGTGTTTCGCCTTCCCCAGTGTTCCGCCCCTCCCAGACCAACTCCGACCTGGAGTTGGAATCCTAGAGTTCAGGGGTGCAGGGGGCAGAGCCCCCATGGGGTGTGGGCAGTGCAGTCTCCACAGAAAACAGCGAAGCAAGAGGTGGCACAATACCTACGTTGGTATTGAGTCGTCACTGTGGATGAGGTCGGCATTCTCGCGACAAGATATCTTAGTGCTTCCTTTCATCAGAGGTCCTGCACAGCTTTACCTCACACCAATCCAGTAATCTGTCCTCAGGTTCTTGTTCCCTACATGCGTCAGTCTTGCAACTACTTACTTAGAGTTAAGTAAGTAGATTTTTGAGGGAGGAGCATGAGATTCATCAGCTGACCGTGCATTTGTAGAGATTTACTGTATGGTCAACTGACATCTCGTTACCAATGAAATTACTAGATTTTATTTTGCCATTTTATAATAAGTAATCATGCCAGACCAATCTTATTAAATTTTTTGTATTCAAACTTTTATACATTTTTGATACTGTCTCCATGAAGATTCATGTGAAACAACTTGTGGATGTTGTGTATCTGGACTTCATCCTGGACTTCTACCCTATACCACACAAGTGACTGGTTCATGAAATGAAGAACCTGGGTATAACTGGACATGTCATGCAATGGATTAAAAACTAGTTACGGAACATGAGGCAAGAGTGTTAATAAATGGTAATCTAGCTACATTAATACAAGTGACCAATGGTGTCCCACAAGGTTTTGAGCTGGTGCCAGCATTGCTAAACATATTTTTGAGCTATTTGGAGGTGGGCACCAGTAACTGGGTTGCCAAGTTTGCTGATAATAAAATATGTACAGCAATTAATTTTATCTTAGCAGGGACTTCGTCATGCTTGGGAAGTGGGAAGCCAATTTTCAGATGAATTCAGGTATGGCAAAATACAAAATGATGCATCTAGATGGAAAGAATGTGATGGCAAGGCCCTTGGGGTACTGATAAGTAACAACGTAAAATGGGGAGAATAGCGTGGACAGCAGATAGCAATGCAAATGTAATCATGGTGTGCATCAAGAGGAACTTTGTAAGCAGATGAAGAGATATTGTAATACCCCTATACAGAACACTATTAAGTCTCAAGCTGGAATAGACTGCACAGTTGTGGTCCCTATAGTTGAGGCAGGATATTACCAGGATTGAGAAGTTCAGAGGCGAGCCAACAAAATGTTTTCTACTTAGGCTCAGAACTCACGGGCCTTTTGAGGGCTGGCTGGCAAAAATGGGATTGTTTTCTGTAGAAAAGGAAAACCCAGGGAAGATATCATTACAGTATGTAAATATTTGAAAGGGACAAATGCAGCTTTTCAGGATGTTCAAGGATTAAATAACAAGAAGCACTTTAATGTCTTCAAAGGTTAAGGAAATGCCAAGAATAATTATTCCCCAGCATGAGTGGTGGACACTTGGAAAAGACATCAAGAACAGGTAAGTGACAGCCAACACTGTTTATACTTTAAAACTACTGTAAGTAAATACCTTAAAGAAAACAGGCGGCGGTATCCCCACAGAGTTTGTGGAAATATCTTGATTTATAAGTGATCTTCTGCCTTTTTCAAATTTGTAAGTTTGTTTAGTATTTGAATCTCCTTTCAAACAATTGTTTTGTGAGGATTTGGTAACACTTTCTGTTTCAGAGCACAGGTAACATAGTAGTTATGTGGTGGTAGCTGTATAATATAGAGAATAATATATGGGGTGGCATGTGCAGCGAGTTTTACACACACCCGAGTTGTGGGATATACAAACCCCCAGGGCGGCCCGAGGGTTTGTAAAAGCATCCACACGAGGGTGAGTGTAAAATTGAGTTTACACAGGCCAATTTATTTTATTTTTTATAATTGCTGGCTTGTCATTTTTTTGCTTCAGCAATTATAGAAAATAAGCAAATAGACTGGTTTTCAGGCAGCCGCGAGACCAGTCAGGATTTTGTATTCCTGTAGTCTGCCACGTTAACAGTGCCCCACTTGTTCAGGAAAAAAATATTTTGTTGTATTTGTCTTAGTTTTCATTTCTTGATTAAACTTACTACTGAGCAGCTTCTGTGGCGTCCTTCTGGGTTGAAGAGGTCTGGAGATCTGCTGGCAGCGGCGATGTATGCGGACAGGGAAACTCATATGGTGGTAATGTTTCCTTTGGTTTCGATCCTGGACATTCTTTTCTTTTTTCAGTAAAAAGAAAATTAAGTTACCGCTGACAGCCAGGGCAATGAGGTACTATGCGGATCCACATTCTGAAAGACCAGTGACTGGCGCGTGCATGGTCATAGGGAATCCGGTGCGTGTTTGCCGTTATAATCAGCTGAGCTGGTTATAATGGCAAATTATAACCGCTTTCTCTATGAAAAAATGGAAGCCAGTAATTATATATAGAATAATGGCTGGGTAGGTGATTATAATGAGTTTTACACACACCCAAGGTATGGAATGCTGCATAAACCCTGAGAGTGAAGCTTGAGGGGTATATAAGGGTATCCCACACCAATGGTGTGTATAAAATTGGAGTTTTATACATCTACCCTGCCTTTATTTTATATAATTGCTGGGGAGCATTTTTTCCACAGCAGTTATATAAAATATAAATATAGCTATTCAGCCGTGGTCCAGTCAGGCTTTAGTGTGTCCACGGTGGTTGGTAAACTAAACGCTTCCTTCATTGTTTCTCATTTTTTTAAACTTATCCCTTACAGCAGAAAGTGCCCAGTTAATGATTTTAAAATAAAGTTATCGCTGAGTGCAAGTGGTGGTGAAGTCTACGTGCTAAGGTATGGGAAAACAGTGGGAAGAGTGGAGGATGGCACATGCATGGACCGAGGGAAACCCGGTATGTTTTGCCATTATAATCCGTAGATTGTAATGGTGAATTATAACTGGGTTTTCCTATGGGAAAAAAATGTTAGCAGTCATTAGAACATGGTAACTATTGGTATTACCATTTGAGTCATACAGAATGTTGAATTACACTGGCAGACTTGTAATTCTGCTTCCCAGAAAACTGGTGGAATTTCACTGTGAATTCCAAAGGATTCAACCAAGTGAACTGTGGTTTTGTAAAGTAAGCTGTGGGTTTTAAGGTGAACCACGATTTTGTTTGTTAACTCAGGCTAACATGCTCTGTGAAAATACTGTGGAAACTGCAACATTTTGTTATGGGGACTAAAACAGTTACATGATTTAAGAATATATGGGATAGACACAAGGGCATCTTAGAAGCAAGAGGAGATGTAAGCCCGAGTCAATTAGGGTCTCTGGTGGCACTAGAGGTATTGAATTTAGGGCAGACTAGGTGAGCCTAGTGGTCCTTATCTGCCGACAACGTCTATGTTTCTATGTTCTACAGAATTACATACATGTTGGCAAATTCCACATTTTGGACAATTTCCAAAGAAGAAATACCTGTCAGCCACCCTGGTGGTGCTGAGGGTTGAGGTACTGGATGCCACACCTCACGCCATGCTGGTGACCTGTGTTTGGAGACAAGCTAGGGCTGCTGGGGTCAGCAAGGGGAGGACTGGGAGAGGACTGTAGTTGCTTCTGGGCTGCTCTCCTCTCCTGAATTGGGAGGCTAGTCTCTCACTCTCGACTGACACCCGATGAAGGCTGGATGTCAGATCAAATGAGGTCTGGGGAACTGATGTTGAGAGGGTGGAAGGAGCATGGTTTCCAGGAGTGCTCATGCACCTCCTAGTACCCATGCCTGCCTGTGTTCACCACTGCTCCGGGAGGGATGGAGAAAACCACAAAATCCTATGTCTCCCCTTGGCTGACAGTAACAGTCCACAAAGCCTTGGAACCCCACTCCTTGTAGATCCCTGGTGGGGGAGAGGATGATGGAGCTACAGGAGATCCAAAGAAAGGTGTAAGTGTCCGGGGCAGGGAGGGGAGAAACAGCTATATATATATATATAAAAAAGAAAATGCCTATTCTGCCTGAAGTTACCCAAGGTCAAACAGCATTTGTGGAGATAAATCATGTATGTCATGTATCACACAGGTACCCCTGCATATTCCTTATATATACCCCCCACCCTCCACACACTAACAGGTGTTAGGGGAGGTGTTCCTTGAAGTCATCGGCCCTAAATCTCACCCCATTCCATGTGTAAGGAAGCTGAGATTGTAAAGTATAGGAGAATGGGGTGAGAGTAGGCCAATGACCCCAAGGCACACCCCGATGCCTGTTGATGTGTGAAGGGTGGGGTGGGGTGGGGTGGTAGGGTGGAAGTGATGTAAGGGTTTGAAACCCTAATGCTTCATTTCACACTTTTGTTGCTTCAGCTCTAACTGATGCACTAACAAAGTTTTTGCAATGAATTTCCTTACTTTTTCAGAAAGTGTAATCTTACCCTTATACTGCATGTTTGTGGGCCCTGCGCCCCATCAGTCTATAGTGTCTTGTGGATGTACAGGGCCTACCATCATGTGGGAGTGCAAGGCACTCTGGGCCCTGTGCTCCTATGTAACCATAAGTGTCTAGACATTGTAATCAACCCTCATCTCCTTGTGGGAGTGCAGGGACCTCCATGATCTGTGTTTGATCATGATCCCATCACCACGTAATGGTATCCATTTGTGGGAGTGCAGGGCCCTACAGGCTATCCACCTCATCTATCCATAAGCGAGACTTTGTCATGAACTGTCATCGCCCTGTGCTCCCACTACTGCATAATGGAGGGCCCTGCATGCCCAGTACTGCATAGTGTGTTCACTAGTGGAGTGCAGAGCCTCTGGGCCCTGCACCCCATCTACGATAATTGTAAAGATGCTGCACAGGCCTAGAGACATTCCAAGTTACCACTGTGTTGCAAATGTTGCAATATCTCAGTAACCATAGGAACATTGGAAAACATTCCACCACAGTTGTAATCATGGACTGGCATCCTGCATCACTGCTTAGCTGTGCTTAGCAAAAAAAACTGTTAATCTCGAACCATATTTGAGATATAGGTGCGGAAAGGTACCGCTGCCACAATGTTATCCTATGGGAAATTTCTAAATTTTGAAATGCTCTAAGTATGGAAGAATGGTACATTTTTGCAAAAGGGATTTTCACACATTGCAAAAGGGAATTTGTCTCATGAAAGGGATTAAGGCTAGGCCATCTGGCCCTACAAGTCCTAATCCCATTTCATGATCTTGAAAAGGGATTTTGACAGCTCAATGAAAAGGATTTATTTTAAAACCTTTCACCCAGGAGTTAAACCTTTCGTGAGCTGAATCTCTTTATGAAAAGTCCCGAATCCCTTTTCACATTGCAAAAGGGATTTAGAATTGTGGGACCAGATGGATTTACTTAATTCCTTTTGTGAGCTGTCAAACTCGATTTTGACACCAAACAAAAGGAATCTGCTCACAAAGGAATTGCCAGCAAAGCCATCTGGTCCCACAAATCAAATCCCTTTTCATGTTGCAAAAGGGATTTTGACACCTTGCAAAAAGTGATTTGTCTCCACGAAAAGTGATTTTGACACCTCATGAAAGGGATGGGAGTTGTCAGACCAGATGGCCCAGCGGGTAATCTCTTTTCATGAGATGAAATTCATTTTGTGAGGTGTCAAACCCTAAAGGGACCAGAACCGAGTTGTGAAAAGGGATTTTAAAATTGAAAATAAGTGTTCTGAGGCCACAGTAAAGTAACCCAAAGGTAGAGAACTGTATAGGATGTCCCCATGAACAAAATCCATTCTTGGATGTCTGCAGAAGACTTCCTTGAGAAAACTTATAACATTTTGTTTGGGCAGGAAAAATGAAAACAAGATGGCGGCTTGCGAAGGAATTTTTTCTCACGAAAGGGATTTAATGAATGAATGAAAATGAAGAAATGACTGTGTACACCTGCTATTACAATGTTATCCAATGGGAAACAAAGCAAAATTAAACCCACAGAACTCCACAGCAGAGTAATATATTTTCAGCAAAGGAGCAAAAGGCACATCTCTGGGTATGTCCTTTATACTTTGAAAATTTGAGACCAAAATCACAAACCATTTCTTAACTGGTTACTATTGTTCACTATTGTAAAGGAGCAGAGAAAGCCAAGGCCCAAAGAAGCTCCTATGAGCTAAAGTAATACTTTAATCTTCCACTGTCCATCAAAATTTGTCCAACCTCCTTAAAACATCTCTTTATTTTCACTTACAACTATACTCTCTGGCAACCTGCTCCACAAATTAACCACTCTTTCTGTGAAGAAAACTTCTGCCTGTTACCACTAAATCTATTTCCCTGTACTTGTAGTGTGTGCTCCTGGTTTGAGAGTTAGGATCTTTAAATGTAATGCTTAGTTCTTTCACAAGAATGGAGTCTCTATTTCATAAAATAGCAGCAATCCTCTTCCTTCTTTCTTCCAATGAATATAGTTTCAGATTGCTGGTTCTGTCTGTATATGAGAGGCCTTTAATGCCTGCTATGACACTAAATTGGGCCTGGAGGAGGGAGGTTGCCCACTCTGCAGGCAGTTTTTGCAGATTGGGGGAGGAAACTGGCTAAGGAGGCAACTGGAGGAGTTGGGGCATGAAAGAGAATGGGAGGCTCTATGGGTGGCAGGTGGGTAGGGTGGAGGCTGGATTGGGGCACGCCACATCCAACGGGGATCTTATGGAGTGTGGACTCTAGCCAAAGAAACAGATGCCAGTGAGGAAAGCAGTAGGGTAAATGGTCCCAACCATAAGCGGGGAGGGGTGACAGGTCAGGAGTGGATGGCAAGGGCAGCTTAGAGGGGCAGACAGGTGGAATTTAGGCTATAAGGAGGAGGCTAGCATTGAGTGTTACAATAAATTTGAACTATTACGTAACATGGAAGCAGAGGAAGGGAATGAGGGGATAAAAATGAGACCGGGAAGGAAGTTGGGAAATCAGAAGGGGGTAGGGTCCGTGACAGAAATTGCAAGCAACCAACCTAGTGGGGAAGAGGAAATCAAATGCCAAGCAGAGGGGAGGGCATTGGATAGCAGGCGGGTCAAGGGCAGAATCAGGAGAAATGAGAAGAAGCTGAGGCAAGGAGGGAGCCCTCAAAGAAGAAAAGACAGTACCAGAGAAGGGCCTCTAGGTAGGAGGACCTGCAGGGGTCACTGGGGGGAATATTATTAATAGGATTAAGGAGGAGGAGGAGGATGGTGAGAGAGCGGGATAGGATCACGGCCAGGGAGGTAGGCAAGGATGAGGGAGGAAAAGGATACACCAAGCCAGGGGGAACTGAGGATAGGGAGCATAAAAGTGTGGCAGGAAGGGAGGGCAACAAGGGTTCTCTCACAGAAGGCAGGAAGACACTCTGGGGAAGGAGAAATGGGTAAAGGGGTGGGTCGGGAGCACAAATTGAGGTAAACAAAAGACTGAAGGGGTCACTAAGGTACTCCTGCTGGGGAGTCCATGATTAGGGGTATTCACTGAGGGCCAGGGGGCAATTACAGCCAAGTTAAGGTAGTGGGTATCTCTGGTTTGACGGTGCACAGGGCAAAGTTCCTGGTGTATGAGCTGGCAAAGGAATGTGGTGGGTCACCGACTTCCTGGTGCATCTGGGGACAAATGACATAGAGGAAATAGCGATTGGAAATCCAGGCAAGGTTCTGAGAACTGGCCAGAGTTTGCCAGATAATGGATGTGCGGTTACCTTCTAAAATATTGCCAGTACCAAGGGCCTCTGTGAAGAACAAAATGAAGATCATGGAGGTAAATGACTGGCTCAGAAAGTGTGGGAAGAAAGGGATCGAGCGCTGGGGGACTGGGGGAGTTTGGGAAGATAAGGGTCTGTATGCCGGGATAGGCTTCACCTAAATCTGAGAGGGAAGGAAGTTCTAAAACAGGGGATGGCAGACTACATTCAAGCTAGGTGAGGTTTAAACTTGTGGGGAGGGTTATTGGGGGCTGGCCACATGACCTTGCCTCTCATGGAGGGGCCTGGCCTTCGGACCCTGGGGGGTCGGGCGAGCCTAGGGAGGATGGTACCATAGGTAAGAAAGGAGGGCAGATGTGTATAAGCTCCAGGGTAGGCTGTAAGGGGGGGTAGAGACATGGGATGGGGGTGGTGTTGGTAAATGCCAGGATCCTGGGCAACAAGATGCGGAGTTCCAGGCCATGCTTGTTGAAGGAGGGTAGATGTGGTGGCGGTCACGAAACCTGGGCCAACCCTAAACACAGTTGGGAACTTAATGCAGTGGGTACACGGAGCGGAGGAGGGAGGGCAGAGGGAGGAGTGGCTCTGTTCATTAGAGATAACATAGAGATTATTAGGGTGGAAGAAGCAGAGGAAATGTGGAGATCTTGTGGGTCACCTTGCGAACCCCTGCAGGAAAAAAGAGCAAGTTGGGAGTGGAGACAGGCCCCAGGATGGGGAGGTTCTGGAGGATAGTCTGCTGACAGCATTAAGGGCCAGTGGGACCAAAAGGGGAGGAAGTGGTGTTGATGGGGATCTAAATATGCCAGCTACTGACTGAGGAACTATGACTTCCACGGTGGCCAAGGAACAGTGGCTGCTGGATGGTTATCAGGATATGTTCCTCACCAGCAGGTGTTGGAGCCTATGAGGGATGGACGGTCCTGGATGTGGTTCTTATGGACGGGGATCTGGTACGGGATCTGGTGGTGGAGGATCCCTGGCAGGGAGTGACCACTACACTGTCTGGTTTTGGCTAAATTTGGGGGTGAGGGGTATAGTTCCAGGATAATGGCTGTTGACCTTAGGGGGTTGGACTTTAGGGCATGGGGAGATTCTCAAGGAGCATTTGAAGGATTACACCAAGGATGGATTTAGAAGGAGATGGGAAGTTATAAAGAGTGGACTTCAGGAGGTCATCAGGAACTGTGCAAAGGTGAGGTGTAAGGCGAGGACACATAAACTTGTGCTGATCCAAGGAGGTTTAGGAGGTGGTAAGGAGAAGAGGGTCATGTACAGCAGATAAAACAAAGGAGAGGGAGAGGATAAGGAAAATTACTGTCTTGCATCCAGACAAGTCACCCAGATGGTGAGGGGCAAAGTCCAGAAAAGAGCAGTGGCTTGCACAGGGATAGGGTGGGGAAAAGGGATTCTTTAGGTATATTGGGGTGAAGAAGAAACCAAGGCCAGATCAGCATATTGAGAAAAAATGGGGATGAGTTGAGGAGGCTAGGAGCAGGCGGAGGTATTGAATGAGTACTTTGCCTGTATTCACTAGGGAGGAGGCTGGGAAACTTACAAAGCAGGAGCTGAGAGACTTAGAAGGGCAATGGGTAGGATTACTGGAGCACCAGACAAGAAACAGGCAGTGGGAGTGTTTCTCAGGGGTAGCACATCAGGATGGATCTGCTAATAGGTGGGAAGGACCAACAATGCTATCCCCATTATTGAAGTGTGGAAAGCCCTTAAATCCCTTAAAAGGAAAAATCTCCAGGCTGGATGGCATACATCCCAGAGTTCTATGCGGGATGGTGGATGTACTGGCTGCACAGCTGGCGGATCTCTTCAACATGTCGCTTGAGATGGGGTGGGTACCTAGGATTGGAGGTTGACACATGTGGTGCCCATCCATAAAGAGGGATCAAGAGGTGCCGTGGAACTATAGACCCATCAGTTTGACGCCGGTGGTTAGTAAGATGATGGAGAGTATACTTAAGGAATGTTTGGGTGGGTTCTTGGAGGAAATGGGATTCCTGGATAGTTGTCAACATGGGTTTGTGCCAGGTAGATCATGTCAAACTAACCTTGTGGAGTACTATGAATGGGTAACATCAGAACTTGATAAGGGGCCTGTGGATGTAGTGTTCTTGGACTTCAGCAAGGCATTTGACTTGGTCCCCACAGTGGCCTACTGAGAATCTGAGGGGATGGGGTAGGACATTGATGGTCAGATGGATTGGAAACTGGCTGGCTGGGTGAACTCAGAAAGTAGTGGTCTGCTGGGACGTCTACGTCTCCTTGGGGTATTATTAGTGGGGTACCACAGGGCTCTGTCCTGGGGCCGCTCCTGTTTAATGCCTCACACCTCCGATATCAGGGAGGATATAGAGTGTGAAATGAGTCTCTTGCAGATGATTCCAAGCTGGGTTCGGTGGTTGAAGGGAAGGAGGGAGGTTGGCCCTACAAAGAGACCTGGAAACCCTGGAGAGGTGGGCCTGCACCTGGAAATTTACTTTAACTCCTCTAAGTGTAAGGTGTTACATCTTGGGCAGGGTAGCTCAATCATGAGTACATCCTGGGAGGGATGAGTTGAAGGCCATGGTAGGGGAAAAGACCTGGGGGTTCTGGTGGATGTCAACATGAATAATTCTGAACAGTGCAGGAGTGTGGCAGTAAAGGCAAACAGGATGTTGGGCTGCATCACAAGGGGATTCCCTCAAGGAGCAGGAGGTGATTCTGCCATTGTACAATGGCCTGGTTAGACCACACCCTGAGTACAGTGCAGTACTGGAGGTCACACTTGAGGAGGGACATCCAGCTCCTGGAAAGGGTTCAGAGGAGAACAACCAAAATGATCTGAGGGCTTAGAGAGTTGATGTACGAGGAGAGACTAGAGAAGCTTGGTCTGTTCTCGCTGGAGGAGAGGAGGGACTGGGGACATGATTGAGGTCTTCAAGTACCTCAAGGGAATCAATAGGGTTAATCTGGAGGGATTTTAGGTTTAAGGGTGGAATCACCAGAGGACATAGTTGGAAGCTTAAAAGTAAAAGAATGGGGAGGAGGAGGAGGTATTTCACCAAGAAATTGGTGGAACCATGGAATACGCTGCCTGGTGAGCTGGTTCTGGCTTCCACGTTGGAGGGTTTCAAGAGACGGTGGGACAGGTACAGAAAGGGGATGAAGCAGAGGTTGACTTGCCCTGGGAGGGCTAGGATGGAGGTTAGGGGCAACAGTGATATGGGAGGGGATGGCTTGTATCCACCCAGGGTTCTGAGGCACAAGCAGAGTCAATAGACTGTAAGGCCTAGTCTGCTGGTGACTAGTATGTTAGTATTTTGGTCATGTTACGCTATGTCCTATCTACTCTCTGTATGTCTTTCTTCTTATGAGGGTTCCACAGCTGACTACAGTAATCAAGCTGGGCCTGACGAGGATCTATACAAAGGTATTATCACGCCTACCCTTCTACTCTTGATATTTCTTTTAATAGAGTTTGCTACTCTGTTTGCCTTAGAGATGGCATTTGTGCATTGCTTACTAAAGTCTAGGTTGTTATCAATTAATACACGTGGGTCTTTTTGGTGTATATTGTTTCAGGGTCAAATTGCTTAAGATGTATTTTGATAACATGTTATTTTTACCCAAATGTAGTATGCAGCATTTGTCTGTGCTGAAACACATCCCCATCTAAAGGCCCAGTCAACTAGTTGGTCTATGTTTGTCTGAATGGATTTAATTTCCTCAGGTGTCCCACATGGGCCTCCTTTCTCGGTGTCATCAGCGTACTTAATTTATTGCTCATGTTATTCCTAAGTCTGCAACAAATAACTGAAACAACACAGGGTCTAACACTGAGCTCTGTGGGACTCCACTTGTCACCTTTCCTCAATGAACAAGTAGCCATTTATGGTCACCTCTGGGTTTTGCCTAGCAACCAGTTACCTATCCATCTCGGCACGTGATGGTCTAACCCTAGCTTATAAAGTTTGTTCATTATTACCCAGTGTAGCACTGTGTCAAACGCTCTATTAAAGTCCAACAGAATCACGTCTGCTGGTCTGCTCCTGTCAAAAAGGTTTCTGATATTCTCATAAAAGCAATTGAGATTTGTGAGACAGGAATGTCCTGAAGTAAATCTGTGTTGGTTAATGTTGACAGTATTAGTTGTTTTTATGTGTTGGCAAAGCTTGTCCTTTATAATTGATTCAAGAATTTTTCTAGGGACCAATGTCAGACTTATTGGTCTGTAATTACGTATGTCCTGCCTTAGTCCTTTTTCGTAAATAGGGGTGATTTTGCCGCTTTCCACTCTGTTGGTACCTCAGCTGTGGAGTGACAATTGCTTTTTCACAATTTGTGAAAAAATCTTTTTGCAGTTCCATTTTTTCAATTAGTAGAAAAGAAAATCCTTTTCCAAATTGTGAAACGGGATTCTGTTTCATGATTCCTTTTTCACGATTTATGAAAAAGAAAATCTTTTCACAAATTGAAAAAAGGATCCTGTTTTGCATTTTGTTTTCCGTAGTTTGCAAACCAGGATTTTGGCATGTTAAAAACACATTTCTAAGTAACTTATCAAAAACTTTCTTCAGATTCTAATTCTATGGGTCCTGATAGATAAAGACAACTGTTGTTGTCTACTAAACCCATACATTTTTTAGTTATTTAATTTTGTTTTCACTGCTAACTGAAAACAAGATGACAGAAGCACTGAAAAGATTCCACATTTGTGGCAAAAGATCCTGCATTTGTGAAAAAGATTCCACATTTGTGATAAAGAATTTTTTTGAGGGGACATCTAACTGGTCCCATATGAAATAATTGGAAACTGAAGTTTAATAACTTTGGAACAGATTGATATTTTTTTCACCAAATCTTCAAAAGACACATCTGTGACTCAAAACCTTTCCACCCTAAAATTTTCTGAGCAAAATTCAATACCAGTTTTACACAGGGTGTGGCAAAAATTTCACAAAAAACAGTAATTTTACATTTTTGACAACCTGTATATTTGTACCACACATCTGACCAGAAAGCAACTTGCCATATCAAGAGATCTTTGGTCCCTAGTGCATGCATAATTTCATGCAAATCACTTGAATGGTTGCGAAGTTATTAAAGGGCAAAATTTTTAGTTTGACAAAGAAGTGAAGACCAAACCTAACTATAGGGGCGTGATCATGCCCCCTATAATATATATACTGTATACTTGTGCACTTCAAGCATATTTTGCTTTGTTGTGGTATTTGTATAACCTTGTAAACATATTTGTTTCATTTCTACCTATATTTATGTCTTGTCCAACCATTTTGCATATGTGCATTCGCTTTATCTGCTCAGTTTTCTTTGTATATGCCATACCAAACTGTAATTGAAAATGTACATTTGATTTATCTGTACTGTATTTGCCTATGTTCTCCTCTTCCCTCTCCCACAGGATGCACTGTGAGATGAGCAACTTGTCGCTCAGCGTGTTTTTTCTGGTGAAACTCTTCAATAAATAAAATAAATAATAAATAAATAAGTATATAGATATATACAGCATATACATATAGATAGATAGATAGATAGATACTGTATACCTCCCTCCGCCATGTCCAGAAGAACTGGAGGCATTGCCTTCCAGGGCAGGGGTAATTATAAACAAACTATCCTGCATTTCATCTTGCCACCATGGGCAGGGAAATTGGGACCAGGAGCAACAGAGACAACAGTTAGACCACTCACAAATGGACTGTACACATTTGGAGCTGGAATCAAGCATGTAAGCAGTTTATTTAACCTTCTTCCATTGTCACTCAAGTCCTTAGGAGGGCAACTCACCATACAGGCCACAATCCTTTCACTGCTTTAAACCCGTTGACTTCATATTAGGGTTGGCAATTGTAGTTACTATGTACACATCTGTATAGGATATACTTTACTTTATATTTCCTTCAGTTACCATCCATTTAGGATTACTACTATTTACATTTACCAGAATCTTGTACACCTCCCCATGAGGAAAAGTATCCCACCAAACCCCACATTAGTAGCATCTTCCCAGGCAGGGCATGACATTATCCAAAGGCGGGAAATGCCTGAATGCCTGTGTTTAAACAAAGTGCTAGGTATTGACACAGAACAGGAATTTGGGACTAGCTTATAGCTCCCTTAGAATACTGTACCAGTCAGTCAAGCTCTTGCATGGCATGTCACTTGCACCATATGACCTTGGTCACCTGCTTTGACCATTCCAAATTAGACCCCTCACTTGGCCTAACCACTGTGGAACTTGACTAACCAGACTCTTACCATACACACAAGTGCCATGGTGATTACCCAAACACCACCTCCACTCTTGCCAATTACTTACCTGACTCCCTGGAGGTTTGTTCTGGGTCCTACTATACCTATGTTACTTTGCTTACCTGCATTTTCAAGGAGGTAGACTTTTGTTTCACCACTATTGCTGAACTAGGATTGGACCAGCAAGAGTCCCTGGTGATCTCTTTTATAGGAGGCCCATCTCTACTGCCTGCTGCTTGTTTAGGTGCCTCTCACATGGGAATTACCTGGTATGCCCCCCATCATGACAAAGTTATGGGGTCCTCCTCCATGCTGGCATCATAAAGGCCCCTCCCCACTCCTGCAGGGGTGAGGGAGAAGTGACACTTCCTTCTGGTCTGTCGAAAATCTTTGAAAGTAAATTCCTATGGCAGCAGGTAAATAAATAATACTGTATAGAAGGTTACTTTCACTATCTGTTCATTTTCACTATATTCACTATTGCTGACTATCAGTGAAAATAAGCTTATAGTGAAGAATAACAGACAGCTAATAGTCAGTAGTACTGTACTGAAAAGTAAGCCATCCGGCTAATTCTGTCAGATGCGAATACTGTATGTATAGAAGACTGACTCGTGCTAAATAAAACAGACGCTAATTCAACCTACTACAAGGTAGTTTTAATGCTAAAAGCCCTAATTGATGTTTCTGCAGCAGCTGCTGCACTTTCAGCACATATAGGACCTTCCCTTTAAGATTGGCTGAATCCCTCCCCAACAGACACATTGCAACTGTTATCACACTGTGAACTCTAGAAAAGTATATTGTCTGCCTGCTTATTTATTACTAAAACAATTGATTAGTATAACTGCCTGGATAGCGAGCTAATTTTCTTTTTTCATGGGGAAACAAAACAAATACATATATCATTTATACAGATACATCTCTGGGAAGGGATATCTTTTTTATTATTATTACAAATGTAACATTGGTAAAGACTATATGTTACAGCTATATTGATGCATAAGGCATCTTTTTATGTAGACAAAAACCAGAATCCATCAGTATAGATTTTGCATTCACAATGCAGCCCAACCTTTATGTCCAACTAACATTAGCTGGCTAACCTATCCAGCACAGTTTCCAATAGGCAGTCCTTGTTAACCTGATAAAAATGGGCATGCAATTGGACTGACAATCACTGACCCATAATATATGGTACATAGATGCATGTGTCCAGATCATGTGTTTATTTTTCCATGCTAAAATAAATAAAAGCTTTCTGCATCCTGCAGTTTGTACTCATCAGCTGTTTTGTTATTAAAAGTTCATGCAACCAGTATATTGGTCCAGATATGTCAACAGTATGTGTTTTCATAGCTGCAATGTGTGTCTTTGTGAGCTGGGGGTCCCTTACAAAGGTGGTTGGTGGAGCTTGGGTGCAATCAAATTAGTGCAGTCTGTATTCTGATGGTGTGGTGCTATTATTGTCAGCTTTAACAATTAAAAACTGTGATTGCACTAATATAATAATGACTGCCCCCACCACCACCAACAACAAACTTTATAATGGAAACTAATACGTAAAGATAGCCACAGACTCTCTCACATATGGCACTCCGTCCCTTTGTGAAATATAATATAAATTCATGAATGATGGGTTTGGTGAAGGTGGTGGGTTGGGGATGGACAGACTGAATGGTGGGTTCTGTGCTCAAGGTACCATCTGATATTGCTGAATGGGGGGCGGGGCATGGCAGGCTACACTCAAAATGCTTCACTGGGTCACAGTGGTTTGTGTTACAAGTTAAACAACACTGTTAACAACTGAAATAATTGTTTTAAAGTTTCATGAAGGAGCTAGGAATCTGACTTCTGACGCTGAATTGAGAGAGGAGCTTGATTAAACCCAACAAGTTAAAGTAAGTTAAAGCTCACTCTTTGGCAGGCTCACATGCTGACACACTGAAGAGGGTCAGGGACTTGAGAAAGGTTGAACCGTAATGTAAAAGAAAAACAACTTTGTGGCTTAAAAGGACAGGAATTCAATTATACACTGTAAACACTGTTTTTTTTTTCATAGCAATAGCCTAATAAACTAACATTCTATCAAACAGTAGGTCATTTGTTCATTTGTATTTAGTTGTTTGCCTAATCCTGTAGGTGTTTACTGTTATAAAATCTACATTCTAAGGCTGCACAAGGCAGACTGACTGAGGTAGTGACAGCTATTACGCTCCGCTTGTGCATTACGGCAGCTGTAGTGTGAAGCTGAATTATGTAAAATTTAAACCATGTTGCATGTTTAGTTGAAACTATGCTAACATCACTTATTCTGGTCAATATATAAATACTATTTTATTGATATTGTTATCGAGTAATGTTATACAGCCTGAGGGAATTTAACATTTAAACTTAGATCTTTCTATGGTTCACGTTAATACCATTCTATTATAAATTAATATTGAGTTTTAAATTATTTTACTTCATATGTTTTAAATATCAGTAGCACAATGTCCTCACAAATATCTTATTTGGTATGTAAGAACACTGTGTGTGATGGTATGTGTTTTGTTTTGGTGGGGAAGGTTACATAATACATAAAACAATACTGCAGAATTGTAAAAGTAAATGACAATTATTTACCATCGCAGTAGCCTGATGTGAAATTCTTTCCATGTAAAAGCATATTCAGTTAATTTACAACAGTTCAGTGGTGTCCAATGTTGCAGCACTGGTAACGGTTATAGACAGACAGACTTCAAATCAACACACCTTTTCCAGCTGATTGTTGTAAAACCCAAGGCACGCAATCTGAAATCTGACTGGTTAACTCCTCCCCCATTCTTCCAGTCCGACCACTGGCACTTAAGAAATAATGATAAACTCTATCTTATGAAAGAGTGCTTGCCTGTTTTACAAAATGTTAAATTACAGGTAAAATTATATGCAGTAAATTCAGTCAGAATGAATACAGGAGGGGAGTTTGAGTAGTGTCAAATATTGCAGTGCTTGTCACAGACTTATAGGAACAGATACTTGCAATGTGTGTGTGTGTGTATATATATATATATATATATATATTCATGGCAAAAACTCCGTTTAATGCATCAGTTAGGGTTGTTCCACAACGACAAGGTGAGGAATCTGTTAGGTTGGAAAACCCTAACTCCCGAATTCACCCCCAGAACCACACACACACAGACACACACACATTCAAGTATGGGGAGGACCAAGTCAACACAACCAATGACAGACATCCAGCAGCAGGTGACAGAAATAACAAACAATTGTCTAAATGTACTACGAGACATCCCCCCACCTGACCAGGTACTGCATGCTCAGTGGAGATCAACAGCAAAACTGAGGCCATGTACACCAAATGTACACATCCCTGATTGCAGCTGCACACAATGTACCACACTTAGTAGTTGCATGGCCTTACCTACCGATGCCCCACACCACACCACAACTGGTACTGTGCCGTTATTCAATATAAATGCTGAAGGTGCATGATGACAGTTGTAGAAAGGTTTTAACACTACTGAGTATACATTAATTAAGAGAAGCACATAAATTAACTACAAGACACTAGCATGCTCAAGATAAAAGTAGTGATACATTTAGTAGGCGATTTACATAGTAGTACATTTACTGCAATGGTTTACTCAACATAGAGAGGCTGATGTAAACGTATGGAAAAGCATTGCCTGTTCAACGCTGTGAAATTGGTACTGCCAGTATCACATGCATTTTTACTGATGAAGGCTACTGCTGATGTACATACATAGACCTTCAGTGTGTTTCAATATTAAAGATGCAGTAAGTATTCTTTGTAAGAAAGATTGTAATTGCATGGATCAGGCCAAGCAACTTCTAAATATCATAGCACTACTGAGCCAACAATGATGTACCTGTATCGGACATGTATATAGGATAGATTTTCCTGTAGGCACTTACTGAGTATGTTGTACCTGATAAAGACAATCTCATTGCATCTGTGATGACTAACTTATTCACATAGTAATACATTTGCTATTGTTGCAATGAATGATCTATGCCACTTATGGACACAGTGTGATTTTTTAACAGTTGTTTCATACTCAGGCTGTATGCCTACTGTTTGGGTTTCCACACTTCTGTCACTGATGCTATCAAAGTGATAACTATGTTAATTCTGCTACAACAGGAATCAAGTAGGTATGGTGTAGATATAAACAGAATGTCTTTTAGTATTGATTTAACTCATAATGGGGTAAGTGTACTAGGACAGCAGGGGTTATCCTCTATCACTGAGTCTGTCAGTTACAATCACACTAGGGTTTCAGAGACTGTGATGATCAAGTTACACTGTTCATCTTCATGAGTTCATATTCACAGCCATTCTCCAGTAACTAGACAGTGTATGGTGTAACTGGGTGGGACACTGTGTTGCAAAGCTGCTGCAGTGCCTAGCAGAGGAGAGTATCTACTCATAAAGACAATTAAGCAATAAGGCATGACCAACAGTTATGTTAAATGGTCTGTTAATCACCCTGTAGGGTTTAATGTTGAATGAGGCATATCCGAAGTGCCACATGTCGCTAGACAGTGATAAACTGACCATTAACATAATACCTGGGAGTGGCTTATTGCTATCATAATAAAACTGTTTTTAAACAACATTAAACCATGTTCATCATATGGTTAGGCTCTACATGTATGTTAATAAAACTAAACATAAGCTGTTACAATGTTTACAGTCAATTAGAAAGCTGCATTTCTCAAACCCTTGTTATAATCAGAGATATTATACCTGTACAACTCCTTGGTTTTGCTTAACTCTGTTGCTCAGGTGGGCCACCCAAGTGGTGTGGTGTGGTGTGGGGCATCGGTAGGTAAGGCCATCGCAACTACTAGGTGGTGGTACGCTGTGCAGCTGCAATCAGGGATGTGTACGCTTGGTGTACATGGCCTCAGTTTTGCTGTTGATCTCCACTGAGCATGCAGTACCTGGTCAGGTGGGTGGGGATGTCTCGTAGTACATTTAGACGATTGTTTGTTATTTCTGTCACCTGCTGCTGGATGTCTGTCATTGGTTGTGTTGACTTGGTCCTCCCGATTTGAATGTGTGTGTGTGTCTGTGTGTGTGTGTGGTGGTGCTGGGGTGAATTCAGAGTTAGGTTTTCAACCCTAACAGCGAATTCCTCACTTTTGTCGCTGTGGAACAACCCTAACTGATGCATTAAATGGAGTTTTTGCCATGAATATCCTGTCTTTTCAGAAGTATCACTCAGCATACTACATGATTTATAGTCCTAAGAATAGTGCACATACATATAAAACAATGTTCCAGTATCAGAAATATTTCAACTGTTGTGGTTGCATTTACTGTCATTGTCTTAATTACTTTATTAATTGTCATTTGTCATTCTCGTTCCATGTAGTAGTTTTAATGTTAAAGTGTCTTAATCATTTTGTTTGTGAGCACATATGTTAATTTAAAAATGTGCATAACTAAAGACAATATGACATGACACGGATACTATTAGTTCATGTACTGAACAAATGGATATGCTACTATAGTAACTTGAGATTTCATAGAGTGCTTCCACTACCAACTGAGGTGGTACCATCAATCATGTGAACAGCGGTGGAAGAGTTTGTTGTACTGAATACATATACTGGACCACCAGGGCTATGTTCGGAGGGGTTTACTGCTTACATCCCAAGAACGTGAGTTTCGGTCCACTGGACCACCAGGGCTATGTTCGGAGGGGTTTACTGCTTACATCCCGCAAACGGGAGTTTTGGTCCACTAGACCACCAGGGCTATGTTCGTGGGCAGCTTTACTGTTTACATCCCGTGAACAGGAGTTTCAGTCCACTACACCACCAGGGCTATGTTCAGCAGGAGGGGTTGTATTCACACTGACACCCTGCAATCAGCTTTTCAGTACACTGAACCACCAGGGATGTATTCGGGAGGGTTGTTTTTAACCAAAGCAGCCCGTGGTCAGGCTTGTGGGGAGGAACATTTCTGCTGTTGCCCACAATAGGGCCAGTGGTGGGGTGGTGTTAGGATTGTCACTCTTTTGACGATGCACTGCCATTTGGTGGCAAAAGTATACTTGTGTTGGGAGACCTTTACAACTTGCACTAGTCAATGAAGCATGTATTCACAACTCTGACTGCCAAGCAAGCTAAGAATATCCTCGGTTGCATTGCAGGCTATAACATATGGGAATTATTTACCTATGTTGAGTTGTCTGAGAACATGCAGCAAAAGTAGTGACCTAGCTTACAAATCACTTTTAGATGAAGCTGCATTGGTTCTCTATCACCAGAACATGTTTGTATGTTAAATGATCGAAAAATCACAGTAGATAGTACATGCATAGAAACAGCATGTAAAGTCTTCAGCGACATATACTCTGCTGCCAGACACATAGTGTGTCTTATGCCACGACTAAAGAAATGCACTGAATTCAACAATCTAATGCTACAAAGAGAGAACCAAGAGATTGTCACTCCATGCAACTGATACAGTTGATGGCGTTATTCTTAGTCGAAGCTAGCAAAGATGACTGAACGACTAATGAACTGAAGTCAGATGTTTCACGAACAGCTGGCCTAGAAGCTGTTCTCACACTTTGTAAGAATGCACGATCATGCTCACGACATAATCTAGATGTCGAACAAGGCATGGTAAACGGTGCCATGGGAAACATCACTGACTTTATCTATAATGTACAGAAGACATTTATTCAGACACTTGTAGTGCAGTTTGACAACATGCAACACTCTGTACACATAGATCGAACCTCGTAAAATTCCAGGTTTTTAAGGATATCTACGTAAACAGGAAACAGTTCCCATTATGTGTTGCATACGCTGTCTCCATTCACAAGTCTCAGGGATTAAGTTTGGATTCAGCAATGATAGACATAGGTACAGACATTTTCAAAGATGGCATGAGCTGTTGCACTTTCACGTGTACGAAGCCTTCTGGATTGCACATCATTAGTATAGCACCTCAGAAAATACGAGCTGACAAGCGATGTATTCTTGAGTACAACAGATTACGACTCTACATCAGCCACAAATGTCTTTAATACCACTGCCTACATATATGTTGGTCTCACACAATTCAGTCACAGCTAGACGAAGCAACAAACAGCAGCAAGCTCACAAAGTGATTCAAAAAAAGAGTTCAACAAAGGCCACAACCTCAAGTAAACATTCACAACCAACAATTCATCAGAAATCAGTTGGTGTAGCTGCTTTACCACTGTTTGACAACAGCAGTAGAGTAAACTGCTATGCTAACTCAGCTATGCAAGTTTTCTCACATGCCACAGTTTGTGCAAGCAATATCTGCTTCACAAGACAATCCCCTATCAAATGCTTTGAAGCAGATTATCAATATGACTTCTGACCACTCTAACAATGTACACTCACTAACACCACTACGACAGGTGTTATCTACATATGCTGGATGTAGTACATTTGCTGCAGACATACAGCAAGACAGTACTGAGTTTATGATGGCTGTGATAAACAACCTTGATGAAGATGGCACCCCAATCCGCCAGTACTTACAGTAACATACGTTACAAAATATGTATGTGTTTCATGTGGCAATTCACAGCGTGAAACCACACAAGACATGCTGTGGATAACTCTCTTTGTTCCTAAAGCCAGTGTCAAATTTCGACAGCTGTTCACTAATGCTGAATGTAGTCATGCCTGTGGAAGGTGCGGAGGCAGATGCACTCAGTCCATAAGCCTGAGGACTTCATCTCAATATCTGTTGCTTATGTTGTACAGATTTGACACCAATGGGCTCAGAGTTGATACTCCTATCACAGACTAACAGCTAGTAGAATAGTCTTCAACCAATCACTGTTTGACACTCACAGCATTATCTATCACCATGGTCAATCCATGCATTCTGGACATTACACCTCGTTACTAAGGTGCACAGCTGGATGGTTAGAGTGTGAACTCTACAACAACTTTTAAACAGAGACTCCCCGTCACCTGAAAAATGCATATCTTCTAATATTGAAGAATTATGACAACCTTCATATTTCAGAAGAATAGGACAAAACATGTACCATTTTAACATGAGTACTTTGTCCCCAGATATGTCATAACTCGTTACAATGTTGTACAATTTACAACTGTAAATAAACAATACAATTTAAAAAAATGGAATTCAAATATAGACATTACATAGACTGTGACATGTTACATCTTGTGTAGATCAGTGACTACATGAAAATTGTTGTAGTGGCTTCAATCGGCGCCAACAATATTTACAGTCACTAGAGAAACCATGATTACATGTCTGTGAAAGATTCTACCCTTATAACATTCAACAAACATTCCACTCTCTCAGAAGTAGTCTTTAACACTTCTACTGACTCTTCACATATAGAGAACATCATTAGATCACCATGCAACAGTGTAGAACTATCACGCTTTCAGACGTAGTACTAGTATTGTACATATGTAAAAACAACTACCGTTATTGATAATGCAAGAAGCTGACTTACACAACTGTTAATAATAACCAATTACTGAATCTAATTTAGTGACTCTTACAACTGTTTAAAATTACTTGTACATAATAGAAACATTTGTTTTCAAGTGTACATTGTTAATAACTTGTTTAATAATTGAACTAAAAATAGCAGTGTGTACTACAGTACAAGTGAATGTCTTACATATTACTCTGCAGTATACTAACAACATGTAACTAAGCATAAGTTTGTTAAAAATGCATTCCATTACAGTTTTAGTATTTACAAGTTAAGAATTTACATAGAAGCCAATGTAAGAATTGATAACATTTTTGTTCATGTCAAACATTTATTTTTTGTACTTGTCACATAACTAACTGTGCCGTATGTACAAAATATTGACAATTGTAAATCAGGCACTGTTGCTGATCACAACAAACTGCATACTTGTTCCTGACAATATTTATGATCGCCTCAATTGAGGGTCTGGTGGGACTTTTCCATTTGCACCTAGTCAGTGACATATTATTTAATAGTAAGAATCAAATGTCACTAAACTTACAATTGTGTAAACTGTACTACTTAGACAATCAGCATATGGTTTTTCGCCCACCCCAGGAACATCCACATTAGCAGTCACACAATTACAACAAAACACTTGTCTATCTTGTGTCTAATCACACTTCACAACCAACTGACATTCCCTTATTAACATAGCAGACAAGTAATGCACTACACATAGTTACAACATACAACCATTTTTAAAAGTAACATTTTTACAAACTACATTCACATTCAATAGCAATAGCTTCAGCCTGACTATTAAAATTACAAGTCAAATGCCAGAAAATAGTTCCACACATATAAACAGAAGTGAGTACTGAAGCACAACTAAAAACACACAACATCTGATTAGTTTCATATAATATCACACACTTAGTCCTAGCCACATTATACACTTATTATTATTCTTACACATTTACAAATTTCAAAGTAATGATTGCACACATACAAAGATTGTATTGTGAGACTGCTTCTGTTAACAAAATTTTAATTTTGATTCGACCTTTCTCCATTTGACAAATTGGCAATAAATTTTTAAAACCATAACCACCTGTGTCGACTCATTACTTTAAATACCATACTGAAATGAAAATAAGTGTCTATGACTTAAGCATACAAATCAATGTTTACTAATACTGCTACAACTATACTCCATCTATTTGTTTGCTACCTATGACATACAGTCAGTAACACAGCAACACAAAGGGTAACACACATGATGGTATAGATGGGATCATCAGCCCTAAGTCTCACCCCATGACATGTGTAAAGCAGCAGAAGTATAGGAGAGTGGGTGAGAGTTAGGACCCACAATCCCAATGCACACCCCAATGCCGGTTGGGGGTGGGCAGGGCAGTACAGCGCCATCAGCCACATGATGTGTTATGGCACAATAAAACAGACAGCACCACAAACATAAATGCTAAAAGTGCCACTTGGGGAGTGGGCAGCGGGTACAAGTGGGTGTTCACCCCTAACAGCTAATTTCCTCACTTTTGTCGCTGTGGAACAACCCTAACTAATGCATTAAACAGACTTTTGCCTCTAATTTCCCTTCTTTTAAGAAGATAAACAAGAAATAGTAAATGTAATGCAGCAGCGGGAGCATGGGGCCCTTTGGGCCCGCACCCACAACCATGAATGAGAACAGAAAGGCTAATGCATACAGTGGCATACAAGGAATGCTGTGCCAAGTGATGCCTTGTCACAAAGTACCGTGGTGCCTGTAAATTGAAATGTCAATGGGCATGGTGACACAAAGTGAAACAGAAAGCAAAACAGTACAGTACACACAAATGGCTAAAAAGTAACAGAAACACAAACAAAAAAGAAACGCAACAATGGCGCATATGGTGAGATTGGGTCTGCATTGGATCATCAGCCCAACTCTCACCCCATGACATGTGTAAAACAGCAGAAGTATAGGACAATGCGTGAGAGTTAGGACCCATAATCCCAATGCGCACCCCACTGCCAGTTTGGGGATGTGGGGGTCCAAGGGGGTTTTCAACCCTAACAGCGAATTTCCTCACTTTTGTTGCTGTGGAACAACCCTAACTAATGCATTAAACACAGTTTTTGCCTCTAATTTCCCTTCTTTTAAGAATGATAACAAGAAATAGTGAATGTAATGTAGTGGCGGGGGCCCCAGCTCCGCCACATGATGTGTTGTGATACTAACAGGGACAGCAGCGCAAACAGAAATGCTAACAGTAGCACATAGTGCTAACACAAGCATGAATGAGAACAGAAAAGGTAACGCACATGGTGGCTGATCGGAATGGTCTGCCACATGATGTGTTGTGACATAGTAACATGGTGCCTGCAAACACAAATGGCAATGGTCATGGTGAAGTAAAGTGAAACAGTAAGAGAAACAGTACTGTACACAGAAATGGCACAAAATAACAGAAACGCAAGCGCAAATGAAAACGCAGGATAACGCACATGGTGGCCAGACGTCAATGATGATAGGAGGCACGGGCCCTTTGGGCCCCCGCTACCCCGCCCACATGATGTGCTGTGGCATACTAACAGGGACAGCAACGCAAACAGAAATGTTAACAGTGGCGCACATGCTAACACAAGCACGAATGAGAACAGAAAGGGTAACGCATATGGTGGCGAGGAGGAACGGTCTGCCACATGATGTATTGTGACATAGTAACATGGTGCCTGCAAACACAAATGGCAATGGTCATGGTGAAGTAAAGTGAAACAGTAAGAGAAACAGTACTGTACACAGAAATTGCACAAAATAACAGACGCATAGCGCAAATGAAAACGCAGGGATAACGCACATGGTGGCGCAGACATCAATGGTAAGTGAAACGAGTAGCGGATCCACAACCAAAAGGGCAACAGTAACAGTAATGTAAGCACATAGCCTGGTTTTCCCCACAACCTGCATTGAAAAGACAGTGAGTACAAATAATGGATGCAAATAATGAGTATCGGCAGAAAATGAGATCTTGGAATACTAAACACATTATATCTCAAGAACCGCATTTATTGAGAAAAAATTTAAAAGTCATATTATTTACAACTGTCCTGGTAATTTGAATCTTAGCCCCATTAGGGGACTAAGAAATTTTGACAAAGAAAAATCCGTATCTACGCACCGTTCCGAGATACGGGCCCTGAAAGGTGCGGCGAACGCCATAATGTTATCCTATGGGAAAACGCTCAATTTTGAGTGCCGTAACTTTGCCACCATGTGATATTTTTTCACCAAACTACTGAAAGGCACATCTGTGTACTGTTAGCTGTCTTCCTTCCAAATTTCAGGAAAAAGACCAAACCGTTATTTTGCAGCAGGTTGCCAAAGGATTCCTGTAATGCTTCGGTGCCACAATGTTATCCTATGGGAAAAACTGTCAACTTTGGAGTGCCATAACTTTGCCACCGTGTAATATTTTTTCAATACAGCACTGAAAGGCACATCTGTGAGATATCAGCTGCGTTCCTCCAAATTTCAGCCCAAAACTCCCAACGGTTATTTTGCAGTACAGTGCCAAAGAATTGCTGTCATTTCCCCACAGACTAGAAATTACTACCGCAATTTTGCAAAGCTTCAAAGTTCGACACTTTGTGAGCACGAAGTAATTTGTGAAAGTACTTTTTCCAGAAATTTGAAAAACATATTTCTGGGGTGTTTCACACAAAATAAAGACATGGCAAGCATCCTCAGGGCCCGAATAGCTAAATAGAAAAAAGAATTACGTTGCTAGAGGGTCTCAAATTTAAATGCCAACCATTTTCTGATCACCAACTGAAAACAAAATGGCGGATTTGTGAAAGTAACAGGCCCATTTACTGAAAGTAAAAATGCATTGCGACACTGTTCGAACTTTTGTTAACTTTTTCCCATTGACTTATAATGGGAAACTGTTTTTGAATAACTTTTGAACCGTTTAATATTTTTCACCAAATCTTCAAAAGGCACCGAGGACCCCGCCTGCACGTTCCCTGAAGATTTTGGGCGGTCCACTAAACCTAAACCTGTCTGTGCTGACCATAGAATTCCAGAAAAGCGTAAGCGCACGCACAGATCACGCTTAATAACTCTGCAACTGTATATCCGATCAGTACAAAACTTGGCAGATCCCAAGGCCTATGGGTCTTGATCAAGCATTCCAAATTTCAGGCAAATCCATCAAATGGTTGCAAAGTTATTAAGGTGCAAAATTTGGGTTTAACATGGAAATGGCTCCTCAACCCTAACTATGGTAGCACAATATATATATATATATATATATATATATATATATATATATATATATATATATATATGTCTGTGTGTAGCCCTTCCCTTACATCTAGGGGCCTGCTGTTCTGAGGAAGGGGCCCAGAACACAGAAATCTCTGCAAGTCCCTCTCACTATAAATTCATAGAGTAAAATGCAGCCTACCTTGGGACGCCTTCTATTCACCTGAAACCCAAGGATTCTCAGCAGGCCTTGACACAGTCACCCCAGAACTCACTGACGAGGGAACAGATGCTCCCATTTATCTCCACATTTCAGTTCTTGGACCCCATCCTCCCGGCAGCATGAGGATACAGGATCTATAATGCAAAGAACCTCTAGAAGCAAACTCATAGAGGCTTTTAAAACCTAAGGATTATTTCATTAACCTACTTATTTACAGAGCAGACGGACTCAGATTTCTCCCAAAACAATCAATTTATTCACCTGAGCCCAAAATGATTTGCAGGGCTCAGGGTACCAATTGCTTAGAAAATAGAATGTGCAGCTCCGTGAAACTTTGTACAGGCTCCCTTTTGGTGAGGCCTAATAGTGGACAATATCTAGAAAATGCAAAATCACACATGCCCCCACAATGCAAAGCATCATGGGTTGCATATGCAAATCACCACAGAATGTTATGCTGGTCCAACTTTAAGCAGAATTGCATGGTGCCAATATCTAGACATGAAAAGGTCTGACAACAACTCAGTTCCTGTGGCTGTTCTTGTGAACAGGAGCAAAACCTCTGCAATAACCTGACTGAGAAGCTCCATAAACTAAAGTTCCCTCTGGCACTGGTAAGTACCGGCCTTTAAGCTTCACCTTACACCTTATAGGGTTCTTGACCTTTCCCCAGTGAGGCACTCCTCTCATTTTGAGAAACGAAAAGCTCCTCCATAGATCTGTTCCCTGCTCTCTTCCCAGCCCAAGGGACATGGATGGTGCAGCCTGCTAATCACCCCAGCTGCCACCATACCTCACAAACACCCTGCCAGCCCTAGTCTTTGTCCTTTCTATGCCAGCCACCTAGGTCATCTCTGATCCCTGCAGCACTTCTTTCCACCGCTGCCTACTGCAAGGCCTCCTGACACTGGCCCACTACTACAGGGAAGTTTTGCCAGTCACACAAGTCTCCCTCACAACCTCCTGTGCTTGATATGAACTAACCAGCATGGGGAACCTAAAGGGCCTCCACCCTGGAGAACATGCCTTGGCAAATTCATCTGGTACCTCAGGGCCTATCCCTCAAAACAGGCCCCCAAAATAGGGTAAAGACTCCCCAGGCCCATCACTTACACCTGGGCTGCCACTGCCACACTGGTAAAGGAGAAGGACTGCTGCCACCAGCTCCCATCCTCTACAGAGGCCCTGCCACCACCTCTGCAGCCCTGACAGCCCAGGAACTAAACACTAACACTGAGTCCCCATCACTGTCCCCAGGGCCTAACCTACTTCTCAAAACCTGCTCGACATGGGTCCTTTCACCACCTAGTCCCCAGGGCCCAAGACCCAAATGACTGCATCTGTGGCTACCTACCACCTCCCTCAGAAGCCTGCAACCTGGGACCCACTGCTTTACTGCTGGAAAGGCCAACCTGGCTAGAGAATAGATCTACCCTTTTCTCTTAGATCCATTAACTCAAACTGGGATTAAGGTTAAATTGAAACATTATTTGTTATCTGTTAATGTTTGTAATTGTTTGCATTAATTGTTTGTTATAATAAATAATAATAATAATGATTTTATTTATAAAGCGCTTTCAATATATCAAGGCGCTGAACATTTTAAAACCATAATTTCAAATACAAATCTACAATACATATAAAAAGATCATGCCGTAATAACATCAGATATTAAAATCAAATAATAAGTTGTAATATAAAATACAAGCACAATAAAATTAACTTAATTATCCAGAAAGGCCATTTGCCATAAGTAAGTTTTCAGGTCCTTTTAAATAGCTCCACGGAGGTGCACTCTGTAACGGCATAGTAGGTGATTCCAGAGAGTGGATGCAACATGAGAAAACGCCTCTGCTGCCTGAAGATTTTAAGCTCTCACTTGGAATCTCTAACAACCCCTCATTGGCCAAACGGAGCGATCGGCCAGGGCAGTAAGGCACCAGAAGTTCTTTCAGATAGGTCGGACCCTGATCATGAAGGGCTTTAAAAGTCAATAAAATGACTTTAAAGGTGATCTGCCACTGTATAGGGAGCCAGTGCAGTTTGCGCAAGCACTGGGGTGATATGACAGGACCTACTTGTCCCAGTCAAAACCTGGGCTGCAGCGTTCTGCACCAGCTGTAGGCGTACGGATTTAAACCCAGAGCCCAAAGTAAAGGGCATTGCAGTAGCCCAAGCGCGGGGACACAAAGGCATGGACCAACATTGGCAAAGAGTCAGATGGAACAAGGTGCCTAATCTTGGCAATATTCCTAAGATGGTAAAGGAAGTCCTGACAATGGCCGACACTTGAGATTGTAAGGTCTGCCTGTCGTCTAGGACAATCCCAAGGCTACGACCCATTCAGAGGTCGGAAGTGACACGCCGCCAAGAAAAATTCCAGAAGGCATGCCATCATGCGACCTCTCTATCTGACCACCCGGGTCCACAACCAAAACCTCTGTCTTCTCTGAGTTCAACTTTAGCCAACTAGAATCCATTCAACCTTGGATTTCTTGCATACAGTTGTTAAACAATCAGGAGAGCTCCGTCCTAGTCGGTATGAAAGACAGGTATAACTGGGTATCAGCTGTATAGCAGTAAAACCTCAGCCCATACCATCTTATAATGTCTCCGAGGGCAGCATATACACTGCAAATAACATGGCTAACAGCATGGAACCCTGAGGCACTCCACACAACAAAGAGGTTGGTCCAGAGGAAAATCCTGACACAACTCTGTGATCTCCCAGTGAGGAATGAGGTGAACCATTGTAAAACAGTTCCCGACATTCCACAAATTTGCTTCAGGCGTGCTATCAACACCAGGTGATCCACAGTGTCAAAAGTTGATGAGAGATCAAGGAGAACCAGAATGGAACGGCTCTTCTGATCTCTCGCCCTCAGAAGATCATTAAGCACCGAACCAGCGCAGTTTTGGTGCTGTGTCTTTACGGACACCAGATTGGAAGGATTCGTAGATATTATGGATGGTTAAATGGTCCTCCAATTGGGCTGCCACTACCTTCTCAATAACCTTCACAATAAAGGGAAGGTTAGAGATAGTCTGTAGTTTGAGAAACAGTCTGGGTCCAAGGTAGCTTTCTTCAAGAGAGGTGTCACCACTGCCTCTTTCAGGGAGCTAGAAAACTCACCTGACTCCAAGGAGCACCAGACTATTTACACCAGGACTGGACCGATGATGTCAGAATAACCAAAATTAGGGAAGTCAGTCTAGGGTCCAAACAACAGCTTGTGGGATGCACACTATGGATGATCCACATAATATCCACAAACTTGGGTCGACAAAAGAACTCCAAGAGAACTGAGGCACTGTGAACTCACACTGTTCTACAACATCACCCTTAGAGGTTGCGGACACAAGTCTGCCCTGATGTCGGCCACTTAGTTTCAAAGTAACTAGAGAGCTCCTTGCACTCTAATTGGGAAGACTTTTCAAACTTGCAGACAGGCTGGGTTGCACAGTCTGTCTACTGTTCGAAATAGTTGAGCCAGTTGATTCTGAGCAACTGCAATCTCCTTGGACAGGAATTCTGCCTTTTATGGGTGATTGCAGATTGATAGATACAATAATGTTCCATCAATCTAGGCGGTCAGCTTCAAGGGCAGACTTAGCCAACAACATTCTAACCTTCACCCTGTCTCCGCAGATCTCCCTCAGTGTCCCATCAAACCAAGGAGACCTGGGGCAAAGGATAAGGGCGCCACAAACAGGAGAAAAAAGATCCAGGCAGCCGCAACAGCCTCATTATAGGCTGACACCAGCATCTCTGGATTACTGCTCACCAACACAGGGATGATAGGTCAAGGACCACCGCAAGGCCTTGTGAAGTAATATTCCATAATGGGCGGTACCTGACCATCTCCACAGAGGAAGGCCTTCTAAAGGGGTGCAAAATTGAACCATAGTGGTCAGACCAGGAGACTGGTTCCACCCCACATCGGATGCATCAATCCCTAGAAGGAAGACTAAGTCCAGAGAGTGTCCAGATTTATGCGTAGTGTGGAAACTACCTGTAAGGCCCAAAGAAGACATTAATTGGAGAAGTGATTACCAAATTGTGAGAGCTCATTGTTGACCCAGGCGTTGAAGTCATCCAGAACCATCAATATGGGCGGCTCAAACGACATGTTGACGAGGAAGGCTGCTACTCTGTAAGAAGCATTTCCGATCTCCGGTGGATGGTAAATTGTTATGTAATTGTATATTTTTTTATTGTTGACTGTCTGGTCGGACCTGCAAAAGGACTTTGCCCAGTGTCCCAACCAAGTTAATAAATTTAAAATAAAATAAGTAAAGAGGGGACCCCTTCACACTGCCTTATGGCAGTGCCGTCAATCTCTCCTACTCCTTTCCCCAAAGCCCAGAACTCCTTCCTCCACTTATATTTATACTGCCTAGCCCTCTGCTACCCCCCAGGGGCAGCCAGCAGAAATAGCTTCCCCAGAGGACTAAAGTACCTAAAGCCCCAGGGGAGGGAAAGGGTCCATAAGGTGAGCACAAGCCCCTCTCAAATAAGAGTGGAGCTTACACTTTCCCCACCCAAGAAATCATTCCTCCTATGAGTGATGGCAGAAGGCCTAATAGGTCCCAGCCAACCAACCAGGTATGCATCTCCTGACCTGCCAGCAGAGGTACCCACTGAAGGTTTGGCCCAAGGGGACCCTCCCCAACCCTACTACCTATTATTATCTATAAATATATCCTACCTTACCTGTGCCAGGAGGTTCTATCGCTTGAAAATAGCAACAATCTTTAAGCAGAAATCAGTTCAAAAACATTTCTAAAAACAGTTATAGACACCCTTTGAGGGTAGACTGGTGGATGCAATTTTCCTTGATCCTTATTATATCTCCACCTGATGCAAGAACATGTTACACAATAATAGAAAGAGTTCCAAAATCCACGCTGCATTCATCACACATACACCATCACAATCACACCAGCAAACAACATTTTAAGTGCAAAGATTTTTGACCAAGAATCAAACTTTTGTTTAGAAATATGAACAATCATCAATCTTTTAATATTAATGCAGTCTGTTACTATACAGTTACCAAAAATCTTCTCCGATGAGTAGTCTTCTAGTCACAGTCTATAAGTTTCTCACAAGGCCTCAAGTTGCAGGTCCCCATGGTGGAAAATAAAAGTCCTGATCTGGCTTGGTGGTGATGTCTTCAAAAGAATCCTTATCCACAATATAGTACTTCACATTACTCCTGGCCAAGTCCTGCACCAAGGAAAGTTCTTATATAAAGTCAGTCTGGACCATCGTGCAGTGCGGCACACTGCCGTGCCTTTTGGAACAGTTGTTGAGAAGGACGACCTCCATATCCAGGGCGATGCTTGAGTCTTTCAGTTGTTCCTTATACACCCAGTCCTCTCTCATCTCCTAGATTATGTCCCAAACTCTCTTGGACACATAGGGATAGTCCAGTGATTGGTACTCAATATACATTGTCCTTCTAACCCATCTCTGCCTGGCTCTACTAGGTCAAATCTCTCATGTTGGCTCGTAACTGGTTCCAGCCAGACCCCTTCGGTAGACAGTATTTATGATCACTTTATTCAGACCATCTATCCTGGTTCGAGAGTTTTGCATGAACTGGCAGTTGTGGAGTGCGGTTGGCAAAGACGACCACAGAGCGATGGAAAAGACGGGAATGACTCTGTAAATCAGGTATTCAGCAAATAAAAACCTTTTCCCCAACAGTTTTTCTCATCAAATGCCTCTTCTTCCTCCACTGGAATCTTCCCTTTCTCAATGGGTACTTCGGACATGGCACATGGGGACCTCCCATTTTGGTCTCAGCTCTGGTCTTTGTTGTTGCTGAGGGCTCAGATTTTACAGACAGGATGGTGGGCTGCCCCAACAGGGAGCATGGTGGGACCCCTTGGGACCTGCAGAGGTCACCCAAAGGACTTCTAAGACCCTGCCCCTTCCTCTGCCATGGGGATAGCAGGCAGTGGTGGCAAGAAGCAGGAAGATGACTACGCCTTCATCACCCCTGGCTTCACCACCTAAACAATAACCTCCTCCTCTTCAGCCTCCACCACTACATCTGGAGAAGGGTCCCAGGGCTTTCCTTCTCCTCCAGGGTACACTCATTGAGGAGAGCTTTTCAAAACCCTGAGTGTCAACATTTCCTGTGACCACCATGAAGTAGGCCCTTTGAAATGCTGGGAGGGTATCCCCAATTAAAACTGGCAGGGTCTGGTCGAACATTCCTCCAGGGGCAGAGCTGGAGCATATGGAACATACAGGCAGTCTCACTATGCCTTCCCCTGTACCCACATCTGATACAGTGCTCTTCAACCTGTCCGATTCCTCCTGCCTTGCAGAGCTATGACAGGAGTGATGCAGGAACCATGGCTCAAGGCTCCTCCAAAGGGGTGAAGCTTCTTCTTCTTCACTTTAGCCCAGCCTGCCATCCTAGATGTTCCATCCGTTACTCTCTCTCTTCACCTTTTCAACAGTTCTCACTTATTGTCCCAAAAGGGGCTATGAAAGTTGTTCTTACTTTTTGTTTTTCAAACAGTCCTCTGATTTGCTCTCCCAACTCCTTCAACCCTCCAAGCAGCCACCACTCTCTAATCCCTTTCTGCAAGATGGTGCCTGAACCACAAGTCTGTTTTTCTCTCCTAAAGCCTCCAGCCAATCCGGGAGGCAGGGGAGCATCACATGACCAGTCAGTCACGCTGTAGGCACCACACCAGGAGAGCTGAGGCTGGCATCAGTCTAGCCATGCTACCACTGCCAAATTTTTACCACACCATATGGCCCAAAAATGGTGGAATGGCCCACTAGCACCTCCGCTCTGGGAATTTGGGCAGCTTTTTCCTCCTTCTGGGGTGAAAAAATCCTGGACGAGCCCCCCAAATGTGGCCCCCACTTCCCCACATCTAGGTTCCTGGTGTTCCAGGGAAGGCTCTCAAACTCCTGCTCCTCCTCCTCTTAATGTCAGGAAGTGTTCACCCTAATTCTGACCCTATCTCCTCAGCACAACAAAATCAGCCAAAATGGAGGAGGACTCACCTTTGTCACCCTAAATATCTGTAGTCACCTACCTAAACTGGCCTCCCTACAAACCTTTGCCAGCCAACATAACCTGGATGTCCTGGCCATTGTTGAAACTTGGCTGACACCCACCACCCCTGATCATGCCATATCTATTCAAGGCTACAAGATACTCAGGCTGGATAGGACCTCAAAAAGGGGTGGTGGCTGTGCTATGCTATTTATATAAAGGAATATCTCACATGCCTCCTGTTACGTATACCACCACGGATACCGCGGGTACAACCCTTCCTATCAAGCTACACCTTGGTGCCCACAACAAAGTCCTCACGGTTACTGCTATCTATATCCCACCAAAAGACCCGTGTCCAGCCTCCAGACTATACTAGAATTCATCAGATCTCAACCTCCTGACGCCGAGCTCCTTCTCCTTGGTGACTTTAATATCAACTGGCTAGCACCAGACACAGGGTCGACTAAGGATGCCATCCTTGCTGCAAACTTTTAACACAGTTGGTCAATTCACCTACTAGGAAAAACTATAAACCTGGTAATAGTACCCTAATAGATTGGATCCTTACCAATCACCCTGCACGGATACATAATGTCGCTGTTCTCCCGGACTCTCTTAGCTACCACTCTCCTTAAATGTACCTGGTCAAACAAGTTCAGAAAATCACCTCCTAGAACCATCTCTAGTAGAGTACTACCTTTTGGCAACCTTATCCCTCTCAAGGAAAATCTTCAACAGAAAGACTGGTCTCTCATTTACAATACTCGAGATGTCGATGAAGCCCTTAATCACTTTATCAACACTTTCAATGCTGCCTGTGATTCCTATGCACCTGTAAAAGCACAAAGTGAGCACTCTCAAATCCTTGGCTCACTGCTAATCTATTGGCCCTACACAAAGGAAGGGACCACTTCTGGGCTATAGCATGAGGCACTGGCTCTCTGACTGACATCCAAAAGTATAAACAGGCCCGAAACTACTGTACCAAAGAGACTGCGAATTGAAGAGCACCTACTTCAAGAATGCCCTCTCAACTCCTGGGCTGAGGGAAACCCTTCTGGGACAATCTAAGAAATATCATGGGTAAGCAGTCCAAGTCCTCTCCTACTATATTGAATGTGGATGGCACTACCATCCTTGACCCTTGGTCATAGCAAACACCCTTAATGAGACTTTCACTGACCTTAGCGGTGTCCTCTTATCTGACTACTTCACTGATACTGACCATTCAATCTCTATATCCCCCCTGCCCCTCAAGCATACCACCCTTCCATCTTAAAATAGTTAAAGCATATGAGTTCATAAATACATAAGGAAGGCTGGCTATATCTAAATCCCGGGCAAGCAGTGACTCTATTGACCTTAAATACTGTCCCTTACTCTGGATGAGTTCTACTCCCCTCACCAGAATATTCAATCTCTCCCTCTGCTCCAGCAAGTTCCCTAGTAAATGGAAGGCTGCAATAGTCACTCCGGTACACAAAAGTGGTGACAAGTCTCTGCCTGGTAACTATAGACCTATTTCAATACTTCCTCTCTTGTCAAAGGCGCTTGAGGCGTTAGTGGCTGACCAACTAACAGACTACCTTCAGAAATATAACATCCTCTGTGCCCAGCAACATGGATTCAGACAAACGCATAGCACATCGACAGCCCTGCTCGAATTCTCAGGAGCAATCCACAAGGCCTTGGGCAAAGGACTCCTTACTGGAGCTGTGTACATTGATCTAACGAAGGCTTTGACACTGTACATCATGGTCTACTCATCAGTCAACTACAGTCTCTTGGCTCTCCCGGGCTTTGGTGCCTGGATAAAAAGCTACCTTGCCCAATGCTCTCAGGTTGTAAAAATAGCTGGAGTTCTCTCAGACCCTAAGCCTGTCCTCTCAGGAGTGCCACAGGGATCCATCTTAGGCCCTCTCCTCTTCATCCTTTTCTAAACTCCTCCCTAAATCCTGCCCAGAGCAAATTATCCTCTATGCTGACGATGCTGTGATTCTATCTTCACACAAAGATCCAAACCCTTACACCTAGCTCCAGCATGCATTTGCCTGTGTTGAGACGTGGTTCTTGAACATAAGCTGATCCTAAACCACAAAAACAAAATCCATGCTCTTCTCAAGTCCGCAAAACAAGAAAAGGCAAGTACCTCTCACTATCAACACATCCCTAGGAATCACCCTTGAACAGGTGGCTACCTTTAAATATCTTGGAATCCACCTTTGATCAAGGCCTAGTCTATGCAACACATATTGATAATATAGCCAAAACTATTAATCAGCAGCTTGGGATACTTTACGGAACAGACAACTCCTTACCTTACCAGCACTGAAGCTAGCTATTTAATCCTCAATCATCTCAGTCATCGACTACGGCTTAATTGTCTGTGGGTCTGCCTCTTCTAGCGCATAAGCGTATCACAACCTCCTTTAACAAGGCCTGTCGGCTGCTTACTGGTGCTCATCGACGTACTCATACCTACGAGCTCTACTCTGAAACTGGGTGGTTACAACTCTCAAACCGCATAAAGTACTTCACCTGCCTTATGGCTAAGAAATCCATCATGGGCCTCACCCCACATTGCATTCAAGACCTGTTATGCCAGAACACAAGTGTCCGACCACCAGAAGATCAGTAAATCAGCCTCTTCAGGTCCCCGTTGCCGGACTACACAGGGTCAACGATCATTTGCCTATCGTGCTCCCAACTGGCTAAATACCCTTAGCACCACTATTACCTCCTCTAACCTCTAGGTGCTTTTAAATCTAGCCTATTCTCTCACCTTGCCACCTCCAACTCTTGTGACTGCCTTGATTAAATCCTAACTATTTTCCTTTTCTCCCCTGACCACCTACCTGACAAAGGCCTGGTAGAAGTTTCCTTTTCTCTAACCATGGTCCGCTCCTCCATCCTTTCTTTCTCTTGCACTACCTATCACACTTCCCTTACCTATTCTTTCCTTTCCCTAATGTTCTCTAAATGATGAAAGTGTTTAACTGGTAATTTATCTGTCGTTCACAAATGTATATGATGTTTAACTGTTTAATGTCATTGTTTATTTCCTCAATGTAATCTGAATGTGCAACTCACTGTAACCCTATTGTTTGTACCTAATTTTGACGTGGAACCTTTGTAAAAAGCCTTGGCTCAAAGGTATTTAATTCCTAGAATAAAATAAACAATAAACAATAAACAAACAACACAGAAATATCCATCAGCTCTCTCACTATAAATTCATGGAGTAAATGCAGCCTACCTTGGGACATCTTCTATTCACCTGAAACCAAGGATTCTCAGCAGGCCTTGACACCGTCACCCCAGAACTCCCTGACGAGGAAACAGATGCTCCAATTCATCTCCACATTTCAGCTTCTTGGACCCCATCGGCCCTGGGAGCATGAGGATACAGGACCGCTGAAAAAGAACCTCTGGAAGCAAACTCATAGGGACTTTTAAAACCTAAGGATTATTATTTCATTAACCTACTTATTTACAAATTAAACTAGGACTCCAGATTTCTCCCAAAATAATCAGTTTTACTCACTTGAGCCCCAAATGATTTGCAGGACTCAGGAGTCCCAATTGTTTAGAAAATAAAATTTACAACTTCATGGGCTAAATTTTGTACAGGCTCCTTTTTGGAGAGACCTAATTTGTGAACAATATCTAGGCATGAAAAAGGTTCGAATACAGCTCAATTCCTGTGGCAGTTCTTGTGAACAAGAGTAAACACTCTGAGAATAACCTGGACCATGAAGCTCCAAAACTAAAGCCCCCTCAGACTGGTAAGTACCTGCCTTTAAGCTTCACCTCCACGCTTATAGGGCTCTCAACCTTTCCCCAGTGAGGCACTCCCTCTCCTTTTGAGAATTGAAAAGCTCCTCCATGGACCCATTCCCTGACTCTCTTTCCCAGCTCAAGGGGCATGGATGGTACAGCCTCTAATATACCACCTCACCATACCCCTGAACACTCCTCCAGCCCTAGTCTTTGTCCTGTCTATGCCAGCCACCCAGGCCCTCTCTGATCCCTGCAGCCCTTCTTTCTACCAGCTGCCTACTGCAAGGCCTCCTGACACTGGTCCACTACTACAGGAAGTTCCGCCAGCCACACAGGTCTCCCTCACAACCTCCTGTGCTTGATATGAGCTAAATGGCATGGGGAACCTAAAGGGCCTCCACCCTGGAGAACCCACCTGGGCAAATTCATCCAGTGCCCTGGGGTCTGTCCCTCAAAACAGGCCCCAAAATAGGGTAAGACTCTCCAGCTCCATCACTTACACCTGGGCTGCCACTGCCACACTGGTAAAGGAGAAAGACTGCTGCCACTAGCCCCAACCTCTGCAGAGGCCCTGCCACTGCCTCCGCAGTTCTGACAGCTCAGAACCAAACACTAACACCGAGTCCCCATCACCACCCCTGGGACCTAACCCACCCCCAAACCTGCTCTACATGGGCGCCTCACCAACCAGTCCTCAGGGACCCGAGACCCAAGCGATCACATCTGTGGCTACCTACCACCTCCCACAGAAGCCTGCATCCTGGGACCCAGCACTTGGCTGCTGGATAGGCCAACCTGCCTAGAGAAGGGGGACCCCTCTTGCACTGCCCTACTGCAGATCACTCTGACTCTCTCTTACTCCTCTCCCAAAAAGCTCAGAACTCAGTTCCTCCACTTGTATTTATGCTGCCTAGTCCTCTGCTACCTCCAAGTGGCGTACCAGAAATTGCTTCCCAGAGCACTAAAGTGTCTAAAGCCCCAGGGTGAGGTGAAGCAGCCCCTAAGGTGAGCACAAGCCCCTCTCAAATAAGAGGGGACTTACATATGTATAATTTTAAGCTGTCTGGTTTGTAAACTCCAGTCCCAGCATAAGGCACTGTCAGAGATCTGCCCAGTAAAGTCGCTCAAAATCCCAGTCATTGAGTCCCACACCAGCACTTCCAAAATCCCAACCCACTCTGGATTATGAAAGAATGTTCCCTTGCAATACCCACTGTTAGATTCTGGGTAAAATGATATGTATTGCATTCCATTCTAATGAACAGAAGAGGAGCAGCTGGAGATAGAGAAAAAAAATGTCCTCATTCCAGACAATCTCTGAGAACTACAAATTGATTGCAATGATTTTAACTTCATTCACAACAGTGTAGTAGTGTCAAATATTGCAGTGTTGGTTAGGAAGAAGATATACTTGCAGTCATATCATACACTTCAGCTGTCTGTAAAACCCAGCCTAAGCATAAGGCACACTGTCAGAGATTTGCCTGTGAAGTTCTCTCCCTCCTCCCAGCCAAGTCATTGAGTCCTGTATCTGGCACTTCTAAATCATGACCTACTCTGAATTATGAAAGATTTTTTCCTCACAATGCCAATTGTTAAATTCTGAGTATACTTAAATGTTTTAATTTGAAAGAACACCCAAGGAGGAGCCAGAAAGAGAAACCATTTCTACATGCCAGGCAACCACTAAGAATTGCAAGTTGATTTCAATGATTTTACTTCATATGCAACAGAGCAGTAGTGTCAAGTACTGCAGCACTGGTGACACAGATTTATAAGAAGAGATACTTGCACTCTCATCATAAATGTTCTAGCTATCTTTTGTAAAACACAGCCCTGACATAAGCACAGTGTTAGACATCTGCCCCGTAATGTCCTCTAAACCCCTTTACCATCCAGTCCACATGTCTCGCTGTGGGCACCTCAAAATGTATGTCCACAAAGGGTAATGAAAGGCTATCCTCTGCAATATACTCACTGTTTTTCTGGGTAAAATTAAATTCAAGTGGCTGGCAATAAATATACAATTTTAGCTGGCTTTGTAAAATTTCAGCATAAGGCACATTGTTGAATATCTGCCTGGCAAAGTTCCTGTTAACCGACCCCCAACCCCTCATCCAATCATCATGTCCCACCACTGGCATCTCAGAAATCATGACCTTCACTGGCTGACTAAAGAGTATTGTACTGCACAACACACTATTACCCACAGAATCACCACTAAGCCAATACCATTTATATTAAATTACATGTGGATTGTTCATTTTGGACTTATTTTGCTTGCCAACATGCAGTAATTTCAATTCCAGATACCAGGACAGTGTATTTACATTTTGTATTCTATCTCAGATGTGCCCTTTGTGATTCATAGGTGGCAAATCTACTAAACTTGCATATTTTGAATTCCTACCATTAAAAACAGAGACTCACAATCATCCATGCTTTCTATGTGCACAGCAGCATTTGGATTGCCCAGCTGCTGCAATATTCGTAGACAGTAGTTTGACAATGATAATTGCAAGTCTCCCCATAACCCCACCATACAAGGATATAAAATAATTATGACTATGTTTACTACTGTTAATTTTCACCATATGTAATTCAATGGCATTCCTCTATTCTGTCAAAATCTATAGCACACACATATTGTGCTTCATGGCAGTGGTATCATATGTAAAATCATTGTCAATATGTGTAAAAAGAGGACCTCACTGAAGTTGCATCTCATCTAGGCTACATTTGATAAGTACATCATAAAACTGGATGAAAGAAGGACCCAATTGAGGAATGAGATATTGAATCTTAACTTGCCGATCCCGTGTTGACAGATAGTGTAAAATGTGTAAAAGCTTGCTCCCAATGAAAGTAGTTCTTTTCATCTTTGCAAAGCTGAATGGGGGTTGGGGTGGGGGTGGTGGAGGTTGCACTATGTGCCAGTTCATACATAGTATGTATGAGCTTGAACTGAGTGCTTCTAACACACACACACACACACACACACACACACACACACACGCACACTTTTTACCATACTCATGCTGTTTTTGTTGATTAAACAGATTACCTCTTCTAGGTGATAACCATATGTGTGAACATTCCACGGAAAAAACACTCACTGAGTTTTCACACTGAACTCAGGTTATTGACTCTCTGAAGACATGAAGCTTTAACATATAAAATGCTCATTCTAATTGCAATGTTTGGTATGTATATGTTTTTAATATTCATATGAACAGTCTGCAGTGTTCCACTTACATTACAAAACAACCTTAATGGCCATACAATGCAAAATATTGCCCCATCTTTTATCATCTTCTGAATATACATCCAACAATAAGTAAAAATACTCCGAGGGCAGTGCGGTCACCAAAATACAGTAAACTGAGTTATGTTTATAATTTTGGAACAGGAATGGCATACTAAGCTATTACAGGTTGTTCCCAGGTGCGTCCTGGCATGAGTGTGGTATGAACATGTTGTATTGATGGGGGAATGTTGGCCATGACACGGGAAACTCCCTACTGTTTGTCAGTAGGGGGCCGACTGACTGGAGGCAAGATGGCCACTGTGTTAGTGAGCCCAGAGGAGGTGGTTGTGGAAGAGGCAAGCGAGGCTATGGAACCTGTTCAATGTGAGCTCGCGAATGTATAAGCGTCTATGGAGGTGGAAACCAAGGAGATTTTTCATGAGGCAAGGTCTACAACTGAAGGTTTAGAGATACCTTTGAAGAACATCGCTAATATGGATTCTAAAGGCTCTACCTTATGGGCTGTTTCAGCGGTGGTCCCTGCAGCTTTGGTGGATGGTAAGGTTGGAGTTTCTGCAGGATTGGAGGAGTTCATATCGTGAGACGATCTGACAGTGCGTCAGAATGCGGAAGTGTCCCAGAGCCGGAGAGATGGCAGAGCACGTAAGTTGCACAATACCAAGTTTTGGATAATTTTTGGGACTGTTACTGGGTCTAGGGCTCATATGGAGGGAGAAAGCCAATGGGTATTGCTGAATGGGAAAATGGCAGCAGTTGTTGTTGTGAGCAGAGACTAATGGGAAGACGTCGGTGAGTAGCAATTCAGGGTCTACAGACTGTACTCCAATACATTTGAGCAAAGAGTCAGGGTTTGTTTTCAAACCCCTGGAAGGGGATTGTTTGCACCTAACTTTCCAAGTGCTGTACATTATCAAGCAGACTCTGGCAATCAAGAAGGGGTTACCAAATTTTGTTTTCAGTCCAGAAAGTTACAGCAGGTGGATTTGAGACTGTGCAGGGCACGAAGCAACAGCATGATGCCCAGAAGGAGATTGATTCACCATTAGTGAAGGATGGACTTCAGCAATTCAAGGTTCCTTTAGCACGATGATTCCTGGTCTCCCCATGGGCGTTAATGGCTGCTGGATGGGGCAGTTCGGTAAAGGGTATGGACTCCTACCCAAGCCAATATTAGATTCTGAACAATTTTGGACGGGGGTTGGAAATTCAAAGTCAAATTGAGGCAATCAGACAAAGGAATCGAGCATATCCCAAACTCCTTTTTGTTGGGTAGGGACAGTGGAGTTTGTTTTATAGTGGTCAACCATGGGCGTGTTATAAATGTGGTTCGAAAACCCATTTATCCAGTACTTAGTGATCACCCTAGATGCGACAATTGTGGGAAAATAGGACATGGATTAATGCAATGTGCTAACCCCACAAAATGCGATCTGTGTGAAGAATATGGGCATGCCTTTAAAGATTGCACGGGCTGTCAAGAACAAGGCCCTCATGTGGTAGTGTCAACTTACTTGTGCAACAGGCCCAGGAGGCAGTACTAAAATCAGAGTGTGTGGTGCAGGATTTAGCAACCTTCCCTTCTCTTCCAAAGCAGGCAGATAGAATCTCAACACCAAGAACTCCAGCACCAGTAGTGTCTGTATCTTCCCCACCCCAACCCCCCATCTGAGAGGAAGTTGGCAGTTGGCATCTAAGAGAAACCAGTTCAGAAGATAGGCTTATTGCAACCAGTTTGTTATAAAGACCCAGAGGACAACAAGGATGTAGAATCAGTGAATCCAACATCTTTGCCTCCTAGACGGTCTAGTAGGATCTTTAAATCGATTCCAACCCCTGCGAAAATAGAAGTAGAAACTCATAATACGTATGCAGCTCTTTTTCCGCCTGGGGTGATTCTGAAATGGACCGGGGATTCAGACTCACAAAAGTCAGTACAGGGCAATCTGGGTGAACCCTTAAGTGAGTATAAAGAAAAAAAGAAACAGAAAAATAAGGTGTGGTTTCACTATTTGTTGCTTGGCTAATGGGGTTTCTTTGGGCATCCTTGAACACACATAGTTTACTGAATTCAGTTAAACGAAAGCACTTTTTCATTTATTCCATGATAGGAAGATTTCTCTCTGTTTTGTACAGGAGACTTGGATGTTTTCTAAAGAACAAATTTACTCTTTTCAAAATGATTGGCCATGGGCGTCGTTTTGGTCATTTAGTAGAGAAAAGGCTGATGGCATTGAGGTCCTCTTTAATGGTTACCAATTTTCTTTATACAAACTGGTAGATCTGATCCCAGGGAGAGTATTGATATTGGACGGTGCATGGATGGGTATTAGGTTTAGATTGGTTAATCTTTATAACTCCAAACGAAGGTTGCCAGAATAGCATGTTTCAAAGAGATTCAACCTTATTTAGTTACGACCTTACCCATTCTGTGAGGAGGGATTTTAATTACGCTTTGTTAAGTAAAGGGATGACTACAAAAAATTTACTGTGACTCTAATTTTTGAAAACAATGATGTCAAAAGCAGATTCAGTTAATTGTAATCAGGATCAAAAGGAAAAGTTTGGTTATACTTTTTATAAGGGGTCAAAGGCTCCACCATTGATTATTTACTGATCTCTAATTTTCTCTTGGTACATAACTTTTGTATAATACCTATTGAATTTTCTGACCATCAGCTTGTTCAGGTTGAAGTGGGTGAGTTGAGTTGTCAGTGCCCTAGGACTAATAGATGGAAATTAAATTCCAATTGCCTTCAGGATCAGAGGTCAACAACTCAATTAAATTAATCCTGAAGCTAGGCTCTCAGTGAGTTTTTTATACTCTGATCTTGGAATCTGGTGGGAAGAGACTAAGGCTGATTATACGCAATGGTTCAAATCTTATGGGATTCACCAGAGAAATCACAGTTTGGCTCTTATTTAAAACTGAGAGCTCATTTGCAAGATTTGTATTCGATAGCAAATGTTACAGATCAGGTTATCCTCTCAGATAAATATTATTCAGACGGACATGAGAAGGTTACAATATGATAGGGCTAAATCTTTGCAAGCCCTTTTGAATAACCATTTGGGAAATCAGTTATAGGGGACCCCTATTCATTGTGTAAAAACTTAAAGACTCCACTTCTTTGGAATTTTGAATATGAAGTCGGGCAAGGTGACAGATGTGAAGGGAATTAGTTATGTTATTAATAATTATTTTCAAAATATGAGCTCTACTGAGTCGCCGTCTGTTCAAGAAATGCAGGATTATTTAAGTTTTGTTCCTCCCCACGGTTGGAACAAAGCATGATTGCTGACATAATACAACCCTTTTCTGTTCAGGAAATTGAGGAAGTTATTGGTCATTTGAAAGATAATACCTCACCAGGAATAAATGGTTTATCAAACTCATTTTATAAATCTTTTCAAACTGAATTGAGTGCTGGCTTACTGTTACTATTTAATTCTTTTTAGCAGGACATTCTATTTCGAGTTATTTTACACAAGGGATACAAATCTATCTCTTTAAATCAGGGGATAAGGGGATGCTAGAAAACTGGAGACCAATTACTTTATTAAACTCCGACTATAACATTTTGGCAACCCTGATTAATAACAGATTAAAACAATTGGCAATGATAGTAATTTCACTAGCACAGCACTGTGGAATTACAAATAGGAGAATTCAGTCGATATTGACCACAATTAGAGATGTGATTGAACACATATTTGATTTGGGTACAGGAGGTGGTTTAATTTCACTGGACTTCAAGAAAGCATTTGATAGGGTAAATCATGGATTTCTTTTTCAAACCTTAAGTTTTTGGTATTCCACTACAAATTATAGATATGATTAAAGGACTGTATGCGAAAACTAAGGTATTCCCTATTATTAATGGGATTTTAGGACATCACCTAGAGATTACCACAGGGTAAGACAGGGCTGTCCACTGAGTCCTTTGCTATATATTTTTTCATTACAGCCTTTGATTAGAGCTGTCAGTTTAAAATCTTTATGGGATGGTCTCTTAATCCCAGGTACGACGAAGAGGTTAACAATACAAGCATTTGCTGATGATGTTTGTTTATTTTTCAGAATTTGGAACAAATGGATTTATTTTTCAAGAGTTCCAAATATATGCTAAATTTTCTAATACCAAATCAAATTATGCAAAATCTAAAGGTTTATTGATGGGTGTAGTTCTCAGGGGTCAGTTTGCAAAACAACTATTACAATAACGAAAGATCCGATCACTGTTTTGGGAGTATTGTTTGGTCCTCAAAATCTACCCACCGAAAACTGGATAAGAGTCTTGGACAATGTGGAGGGAAAATCAATAGTTGGAAGTGATTTAGATTCAGTAAACTTAAAAGGGTGAAAATCTTGAAACAATTTATTTTACCTTGTCTTCAATATATTGCAGTGATTTTTCCTTTACCGTCCCAGTTAGAAACTAAGCTCTATAGTCTTTGTTTCAATTTTATGGGGAAATAGGCTCAACCCGATTAAAAGATTTTATAAATATTTAGATAAACAAAAGGGGTGTGTGGGTATGATTGACCCAGTGGTTTTTGTTTTTCACTGTTTTTCACAAATTCCTTAAAATCCTCTATAAGTTTTTCAAATAGGTGTGAAGAGCAATGATTTAGGCAATAATAGGCCAATATTTAAAGTCTTGGATGCAGTATGCTCCAAAATTAAACTACCATCTTCCTCTTCCAGTTTATTTCAAGCCAGTAGCTAAAAATTGTATAAGTGGAAATTATCTAAAACTCAAACTTGTGGAAATACGGCTAAAACATTACATAAGGCAATAATGGCTTCACAATATCCTACAAGTCCAGTTTTAAGAACTGCCCCTCATCCTTAAATCAGACAGTACTGAATCAATTAAATAATCCAAGGCTACCACCTTATATGTGGGAAACACAATGGCTGATTATGTATGGTAGGTTAAATGTCAGAGGGACAGCAAAGTACAAAGCAAAGGAGGAAAAGGAATTGCCCATATTTAAAATGTATAAACAAAGAAGAAACTATGGAACATTTCTTTTGAGTGCTCAAATTCAGTTCCATTCTGGGCCTACCTTTCAAAAAATTGGTAATTGCCGTGGTTATTGAATCCTTCTTATCAGTTCTTAATAATTGGTGAACTCCCTCTTAATTTACACAAATATGAGAAAAAGGCGTGTGTGGCTATTACTGGCTGTTTTAAGGTTTTGTTTATGGCAAATTAGATGTCAATGGGTATTGTTTCAAAACAGACTTCAGAAAAGCATTTTTTCTTTATATAACCAATGAATTGCAAAAAGTATATTTAAATGAATTACAAATATATACTGCAGAATCTGTTAGGTTGTGGTGGAGGGTTCTCACATATTATTAAATATAAATAGAGACTATTGATAGCCTGTATATTTATGACAAATTGTTATTAAGGGATGTACTCTCTGAATGTCACTTGTTAATATAGGTATTATCTTATTGTTTTTCAGGATTGATGTCAAAGTGTAATTTGTGTTCTGTTATTACTTTTATTCTTATTATAATAAAATCACACCTGCTCTTCCTTGATAAGTGCCATAGGATCTTTTAAATCCATCTGGACAGCGACCAGAGATAGGCAGAAGGACCTTGGTTAAACATCTCATCCAAAGGGTGGCACCTTACCAGTGCATTGCCCCCTCAGTACTGCACTACAGTGTCAGTTATGGGTATTACCCCAAGTGCCTGGTGTAGGGCTAGAACCCATGGCCATCTGTTCTTCCAGCCCTAGAAGTGAGTGCGCTATCTACTGAGCCACTGACACTGACAGTATGAATTTATAAATACATGTTTCATCCTATCAATCATGTGACCCTCTTACAAATGGTCAGCCAAACAGATTGTTATATTGCCAACAGACATGTTATTGTTAGGTAGATTGTTTCTCTGTAACATCCAGTCTGCTGGAAGGAGTTAATGAATAAGGAGAAAAGGAGTGTTCCCAGGATAGAGCCTTGGGGACCCCAGTAGAGACAGGCAGGTGGGAGAGCAAGCCAGGCCAATGCACACAAACTGGGAGCACACTGTAAGGTAGCTTCTGAACTGGGTGGTGACCTCCAGAGAGCAGCCAAGGTGATGCAATTTGGAGAGGAGGAGCAAGTGATTGACCAGGTCACAGGCTTTGGAGAGATCAACTAAGACTGTGCCAGTTGCATTTCCTCGGTCCATGTTTGTGAGGATGTGGTCAGTTAGGAGTACTAGGGCAGTGGTGGTGGAGTGATTCTTGTGGAAACCATGTTGTTGGCTACATTGTAGGTCATATTTACCTATGTAGTCAGCAAGTTGGTGGTGGATGGCTTTCAAGTAGCTTGCTTAGATGAGGAAGGATGGAGATCGGGCGATAGTTGTCTGTGGATTGTGGGTTCCCAGCTTTATGAATGGGAATGACTTTCACAGTTTTCCATGTATCGGGCATGGAGGAAGTGGTCAGGTGAGGTTGAAATGAACGTTAGGGGATGATGATGGCAGGGGAGATAAGTCTAAGGAAGACAGGGGATAATCCATCTGCTCCAGGGGCCGTGGTTTAGGAGGCTCTTTAGGAGTTTAGCTATGTCAGCATGTGAGAGTATTTTGAAGAAAAAGGGGTAGGTGGAGGTTGACAAATAGGCATGGTGGGTGATGTCGTGGGGCATGCAGGGGCACTGGGTTTTTGCATGCCATTTGGGAGTTTGCTCAGGTACATAGTGAGGTCAGAGAATTTGTCATTGAGGGCCTTGGCCACTTCTTGAGGATTGGTAATGAGGCCAGCAGTAGTGTGTAGCTGTGGGACATGCTTGCTGGAGTTGGGTTTAGTAGTGAACCAATGGATTCCCAGAATTGTTTAGAGTCTCCGAGGTTAGTTTGCTGGAGATTGCAAAAATGTGTCTGAGAGTTTTGGCCAGGTGTTTGCAAAGGTTCCTCTGTTGCCTGTAATCATCCCATAGGGTCGAGGATGGGATGCTTTATAGGTTGACCAGGCACAGTCCCTGTCTTTCATGAGGGTAAGAGGTCTTTCATGACCCATCAGTAAATAGCCACCCCTCACCCTTCTGGTGTTGACTGGAAAATGCTTGTCCTGTAGAGTCAGGAGAGCTTGAGTGAACATGGATGCTGCCTGGGTCACATTTGATTCTGAGAAAATGACAGACCAGTCCAGTGCGCGTGCATCAGAGAGAAGGATAGGGTGTTTGGGCTTCTGAGTTATGGAAAAACAAGTATTTGGGCGGGGGCTGTTTAAGTTTGGATGACCAGAGAAGGTACATAGGAGTGATCACTAATGGAGTCAGCCATGGTACCAGTGTGCAGGACACAGTCCTCCCAGTTAGTTACAATCCAATCCAGGAGTATGTGTGTGCCCTACAAAGGTTCTGCCTTGTGAGAAGGTTAATAGTTTGGGCCAGGTTGTATTGCTTTAGGAGGGAGGCATGGTCAGGCTGGTGGGAACTGAACCAGTTTACATTGAGATCACACAAGAGAATTGAGTCTCTGTGTTGGGATATGGAGCCCAGGCCAGCAAGGAAGCTATTTAGACCTCTGTTCTGACTGTAGGGGTATGGTAGCACCCGATGTAGAGTTTTTGCTAGTTCCCAGGGTGATTTCAGTGAGGAGCCATTCAGTGGGAGAGGTTGGGTCAGAGTGGAGAACTATGTTGGTTGATGAACAGAGCTGCTGCACCCTTTTTTTGCCAGATCTATCCAGGCGGTGGGAGGAGTATCCAGGTAGCTGGTAGGTGGCATCAGTAATGTAAGATTTTAGCCATGTCTCGGAGAGTCTCAGTATGTTGGGTTTGTATAGCTCAACCCATGCTTCCAGGTCCTGGTATTTGAAGGAGAGACTGCATACGTTTATATGGGTGATTTTTATTCTTGAGGCATTTGTCCAGGTGCTGTCAGAGGGGCTATGTGGGAATTAAGGGGCTGGAGTTGCACTCAGTGTCTCCTGCATGGAATAGGAGGGATAGGAATGGGATGCAGGTGCAGGAGGGAGCGGCAATAGAGCAGGATATGGAGGCCAGGTAGTGACCAATTAGCGACATTCCATATTTAAGAGGAAAGAGAGGTGATGTGACCTGGGCAGGAGAGTTCCCATGAAGGGAGGAGTGTAGGTGTACCAGGACGGAGCAAGATTCCGAGAGGTAGGCAAGGTCCTGGGCCAGTACTGAGCACATATGTCATTCAGCACCAGGGCAATGCTAGGAAATCACAAACAGTGTGGATCTGGGCAGGTTCATGGTGACAGCTGATGTTTGGTAGAGAGGAGGTGAAAATTTGGAGTCCAAACACAGGTCTAAGACACTTTTGCATTAGCAGTGCTGAGGTAAGAACAGCAGACCAGTGAGGAAGCTTTAAGAGAGAGGAGATCAACAAAGGGGTGGGAGACACATAGTTTTAAGCTCCAGAGCTCTAGTACTGGAAGCCAGTGGGGCAGGACAGGGTAGGGAGGGAGGAGCTAAGTGTATTTAAAGGTGGCCTGGGAGGTGGGGGTGGACGAAAAATTTGGCAGCAGAACCAGCAGGCGGGGCTGTGTGTAGGCTGCACCTGATGCTTGTTTTCAGTGGGTTGGTGGCAGCAGGCTCATGGCGCTGAGAGAAGCACAGAGTGGTGTCCAGGTGTGCAGGAGGTGAACCACGGATGGCGGTAGGTAGCCTAGGGGGCTACAAGAAACCTGTTGAGAGGGACAGGACAGGGATTAATAGCACTCTGAAGTGGTGGGAGTGAAAATAAAATTAGCACGAGACAAAAAAGCTGCAATTTACTAAAACAGTGCAAAATCAGGGTCAGGAAGCTGACACTTAGCTAGGCACCAGCTCTGTAACTGAGATTTGTAAAACAAGGGGGTCACAGTTGAGGGGTGAAACAAAGGGAGAAATTACATTTGTAGCTGCACAAGATTAAAATACAGCAAATCAGCAGGCTATGGAGACTTTCAGCAAAGAAATCCTGAACTCTAAATCTGTACTCTAATAAACTTAGACACAGCAACTGAGGTAGCAGGTTTAACACAATACAAAAATGACCGTAAGCAGTAGCACAGGAAAAATCTGCAGAAGGAAGCTGTGGAACAACTTGACGCACTGAAACTGAAAATTGGCACTTGCAGGAAACAGGATCCCGGAAGTGCAGGGTTTCAACTGCACTGCAGGAGGGAGAATAAAAATATATATTTCTTTGCTAGGTCCAGATTGTTTGAACGGAGGCAGCCTAAATTAATTCACTGGCTTAATATCAAAGATCTGAGTCCGGTATCAGGAGAGCAAAATGCCAGTCCATTGGGCAGCCAAAAGGACACTCCTGCTCAGGAGCAATCAATGAGGACTTTTCGGGAAAGATGCTGATTTTCAAAAATTTGGCAGCAGAAGCACAGGCGTGAAGGCCAGGGCTGTGTGTAGGTCAGACCTGTTGCTTGTTTCCAAGAGGCCAGTGGCAGCAGGCTCCTTGGCACTGAGAGAGGTGCAGAGTGGTGTCCAGGCATGCAGGAGGTGAACTGCAGATGGGGTAGGTAGCCCAGTGGGCTACAAAGAGGATCTGAAAAGTCTGAAGATGTATTTTGAAACAACCCTTCTGCTAAAAGGGGTGTGAGCTAGTTATTAGAATGCCAGGCCTGTGGCATATAGAGAGGAGAGAAGGGTGCCAATTGTGTCTTCGGGCACTTTTGTATCACACCACTTCAGACTGCTAAACAGGCAATGGCCTCCCCAGAAGCAGCTGTCAATGGATCCAGATTTTAAGACCAACCTAACTCAACTGCTGCCATGTCACCTGGTAGCCTCCAAGGACAGGCCCATGACAGAAATGTAGATTCCAGGGTTAAGGAGTCTAAGAGCATTTAGTGTAGATTGCTATTAATTCCTAGGAGTATGCAAGGTGGACACCGGGATGGTGTAGGGACCTGGAGGCCATGGTGCCTTTCAGTACACGGAGGGTTCCACCAAAGATGATGTGTTCTAGTTTTTGGGGCATTGGTAACTGAAAATAGGCATTTGTTTGTCTAGTGTTCACACCAGTCAATAAAAACTAAATACATAAACTAAATAAATAAATAAATTTACAGTCCTCTGCAAGAGAGATGCTTCCAGCTGAGTTGATGATAGAAAAAACCTTTACAGAGAGACTGAGCTTTCGACTAAGGTAGCATATATGTATAAATTGTGTTCAGGAAATCCTGAGCTGAGATGGACACCACAGACTCTACCTCTGCGGAGGTGTGGAAGCGTTGCCAGCTTCTGCCACATGGCAGGCTGGAGTATGTGCAGCTGCACTGTGCCCAGCACACTGACGGGTGATTGATATCATGCTGATGTGAATCCCTAGCACAGGGGTGGCTTCTAGATTCAAGTGGGGAGACTCACCTGAGAAGAGTTTCAGCTGTCACAGAACCAGGGAAGTTCCTGCTTGCCACCAATGAAAGAAGATCAAGAGTTTAAGCCTCTTCAGTAGTGATGTCTCCTGCATTGTCAGTGATAAGAAACTATGGTGTGATAGAGTACTGCATGTGTAAAAAATGTGAACCTGAAGTGTATAGCAAGATGGAAAATTCTAAAAATTTAGTGCAGAGTAGAATATGCCCAGATAATTAACCACACCCTGTGGTGTTATAAGAGGAACAGAACAGCCAGACTAATGGTGCAGTGGTAGCACTTGCAATGCCCGTGACCCAGATTTGGGAATGAGCACAAGTCATGAAAGGGCAGGCATAGGGTGGAGGATGAAGCAGCCCACAGAATGCTCTCCTTCCTCAAGGAGGAGGGGGTTAACCTCTATCACACTGCTACCTGGTTAACCAAAGGTGGTACTCCAGCAGGTGACATTTTGAGGGAGGGACAGTTGCTGACTGAGTGCCATCCGGCAGCAAGCAGTAACATGTGCACTTGCTACTCCTCAAGCACTGACTTCCATGTGGAAAAGAATTGGAACAAATGAAACATCCGAGGTTGTTAGTATGATGAGGCATGCTTGGCCCGACACCAGTGACTTGTCACCCCTACTTTGGAGTTCCGTAAACAGAGGGACCAGCAGCTCCCCAATTGTAGCCCTAGTTGAGGGTCACATCAGTGACAACTCATTCAGGCCTTGATATGCCTGTAGGTGGCGCCTGAAAGCATAGCCACTCAGGACAATAACACCTGTAGGCGTACTCAGCTGACTTTCACTCAGGCCTAGAAACGTCTGAGGAAGTCAGCAGTTTTACCTAAATATTAAACAAACCAAATTGCTTAGAATTGATTGCATAGCACCGTTCAAAAGGTAATTTTGTGCTGAACAATTCTGCTGCTGATACTTTGTGTCTATCATGTGTACTTTAGGAGTTATTCACATTTGTTTATGGTATGGTGTGAATGGCTGACATTTGTCTCTCAAGCCTCATCTAAGCACCTTGACTAAATCTGGAAGAAAAAAAACACAGTTGTTTGGTATTTCAGCTACTATAAAATAAAAACTAAATGGATTACAATTGCTTGCATAGCACCATTAGATAAATAATTTTATGCTGAACAATTTTGCCACTGATACGTTGTGTCTACCACGTATACTTTAGGAGTTATTTGCATTTATTTAAGGTATGGTGTGCATGACTGACATTTGTATTTCATGCCTCACCTAAGCAACTGAAAACATCAAAAAAAATCAGTTGTTTGGTATTTCAGCTAATATAAAATAAAAACTAAATTGATTACAATTGATTGCATAGCACCATTGGAAAGGTAATGTTGTGCTGAACAACTTTGCAACTAGTACTTTGGGTATAGCACTTACGGTTCAAGAGGTATTCACATTTGTTTGTGGCATGCTGATTATGGCTTGATTTTTGCTTAGGATGCAGTGCTAGGAGTATACAGGGCACAAGTGGTGAAAGTCTCAAAGAGCTCTTGTGGTGTGAATGAGTTAAAGAGGTGTTAAAGAGGAAGGTTTTAAGCCCCAGAGGTGCCTTAGTACTGGGCATGGCAATAACTATAGATGGGTGTCCTCTCCAGAGATGGGTGAAAAGCAATACATTAAAAAGGAAATAAATAAGAGGAATAGAAGGAATCATGAGGCTCCTGAATTGTGTGAGGATGCTATAAATTATAGAAATGGACATTAGATTTTGACTAAAGTGTGGGGTCAGGATAAAACCTGCCTATATAGTACTAACTAGAAATTTTGGAGACTGCATTCCTGTGTGTTTGTCTCTGAATTTATGTCTATGACAAGCTGGCCTATGGTAGATGGAGAGGCAACATGCTGGGTTTAAAGTTCACAGAAGAAAATGTATTTTATTGCTCCAAATGTAAGTTATTGTTCCAGAAAAGCATAATCAGGCAGTTGAACTTCTTCAGCCTGGTCAGGTAACATAAGGTTAACACAAAACAATTCTTTCAGGCTGACTTGACAAAGGAATCTTTGAACTACCTATATGGGAGCAGTTTTTCAATATACAGTCTCAAACAAAACATAAACGGTTTGTGGGCCAGCAGTTTTGAATGCACAGTCTCAAATCAAACATAAACGGTTTGTGGGCCAGCAGTTTTGAATGCACAGTCTCAAATCAAACACAAACAGTTTTCCTTTTAGCCTTATTCGTAGGCTATTATTAGCAATACATTCCACTCTCTGTTTTGGCCCAGTTGGCCAGGCTGATCCTTACCTCAGGACTCTCTGCTCTAGAAATGGTCTCTTTCTCAGCAGGTTTCTAAAGGCTCTCTCAATAATAATCCATTCTCCTTGGCTTTCTGCTCTGGTTCCTGCCTTACATTCCACCCTCCATCTTGCAGGGGTTCTCTGCCTAGGAGTATCTCCTCCATGCAGAAGTTTCCAGCTTCTAACTGACTCCTTGCTGGATTCTCTCTGCCTTTTAGCAATCCCTCTAATCAGCAACACCTGGGGAGAGTACCTCCCCTTTCCTATTCATGTTGCATTCCCTGCATTTCTCAGCTGCAAACAAGATGTTAACCTCTTGTTTCCCAGTGTAGTGTTTACACTGTCACAATACCAGTAAAGAGTGACAACTGCCTAAACACCCTTGCAGTATGATATTTTCTGTTGGAACAGTGGTTTGAGCTGATCACACCCCATAGCTGGGAGAAGGGACCAATTTGTGACTGCTGTGCATGGAATCATCTAGCGAGAATACCACCCTACCCCTAGACACAGAGGGCCTCCCTTGGCTATGCCTGGCCCCTACTAGAATCACGAGAGGGCTATCATATGGTTTCAGACTCAGCTGATGGACTGGACAGCAGCAGATGAGTGGGGTGCATGGTTTTCCACTGACCATGGAACTGAGGGACTGCATACTCACAAGAGAAAAGGAGGGAGTGGGGGAGATGATAGAGATTTTCAAGTTCATAAAAGGGTTTAATAGAGTTGACATAGCAAGTTGATTCAGTCAAAGAAACAGTAAGTCTATCAGGGCCTATACTAAAATCGGAAGGTGGAAGGTTTAAGAAATAAATTAGGAAATACTACTATACTGAAAGAGTGGTTAATGGATGGATGTAATAGGCCTCCAGATAATTATGTGGAAGCAAAGGCAGTAGTAGGGTTTAAAAAGAATTGGGATGTATGCAGGGGAATTATCAGACATGACAAGAAGTGAATGAATTATGAAGACCAGGAAGATTTTGGTTAGGGAACCCTGGTCAGGACAGACTGAATTGACTTTTCAGGTCTTTTGTCCTTCTCCTTCTTCTGTATGTTTCTAAAAATTACTGGAAGATAGATATGTGAAATGGGTAATATAGATTTTACAGACCACTGCCTACCAAAGAGAAACACTAACAATTTCAAACACTCTGTATGACACATTACATTACAATGAACCTATCTATCCCACATGCTTGGATTAGTGTCCTCAAGCTTCAGACCAGGAACAGATCTCCTTGATATGCTAAAATGAATGTGTCTTACCTAGTTTGGCAATCAGTACTTACTTTATTTCCTTCTGTTAAATCCCACCTCATGAAGGACCACCAGACAGTGTTACCAGGTGGCTTGTCAGAATGTAGTTGCAGCAAAAGAAATGGTCATATACTTTTAGATAGTTCACAATATTCCTATAAAAAACTCTCTTGTGGCTCTGTGGTGGTACTGCAGGCAGATAGGACATATCTCTGAAATGGCACTTGCTGCAACTGCTTCCCTTACTATAGTACTTTGGATAATGCTTTGGAACTTGACACAGAATCAGACATACAATCATTGTCCATGTCAATCCATCTCATAATTAGTTAAAATATTATTTTATATTACCCCAATCAATCCAACTATCCAAACATTTTGAAAATGTCCTTATTTCTGCTGTTCACTATGCGATGGTGCAGAATGTTCCAAATGTTTACTATTCTTGGAATATCAATTTTCTATTATTTTTTCTGTAATGACTGGGCCTGACCTGTTTATTGTGTTTTCTTGATGTTCTCTTTCTTAATCTGGTCTAAATTCAGTGATTTGGTCTAAATTCAGTATTCATTTTCCTCTTATCTCTGCATGTGTGTTGTACAATAACAAAGTCCCCTAATCAATCTAAGCTGTAAGATATACAGTCCTAAATGATTTAGTCTCATATGTTTCTTCCTTTAGCTCACCGATCATTTTTGTGGCTTTCGTTGAATTCTCTCTATCTTATGGTTTTCACTGACATTTACTCCCCCCTCCCAAACAACCAATACACACAATTTGTGAGTGGTCTAATGTTAAAGGGAAGCAGAATTTTCCACATCTATGAGAGAAATCTTTTTGTATATAACCCCCTACAAATGGGGTTCCCAAAAAGTCTTCCTTGAGCTTGCCTAAATGCTCACTGCCAGGCTGGTGTCCTGCATTTTAGCAGTTTAAAGGTTATTGCCAGAGAGTGCCTGTATAGGGTCTGTGTATTGTCTCTTTAAGAGCTGCCTTCTCACAGTTATAATTAATCTGGGAGGAGGTCTGAGTGTTTCCATGCTCGAGTCCTGCCTGGGCTGCCAGATAATCGCTCTGTTTCTGCCATCGCTATTTGCGCAGAGGGAGCTCTCTCAGAGGATGTAACTGTTTGCTGAATATCTATTAGAGTGATAAGGATATTGCGGTTTGTCTAGCCTACCTTCTTTGCAGCATGGACAGTTTCTGTTTGTCACCACCATCTTGGTCTTGAACTGCCGAAATGGGCCAATCAGTACCTTTGGGGACCCTAAAATGGAACCTGTCCCCAGGTGCTTTGTAGGGAGCAAAACTTTGTAGAAATTGTAGTTTTGGCTTTTGGCACCTAAATGGACCTGGAGGGGGCCCAGTTGTGACTGACAGAAGAATCAGACAACCAAACCTTTTGGATCCTGGGGAAAGTCTCAGGAGGCTTGCAATTTGAGACAGTTGTGAGTTGGAGCTGGAAGAGTGAGCAGCTCCAGCTTGAGGACTGCTGCTCCATGGAGTAGCATGGGGACTTGGCAGGAAGGCAGAGTCTGGCCTGCCTGCCTTCAACTCTCTGCATGGAGAGATAAGAGAAGAGAAGCTTTAATTGGACTAAGTCTCCAAGCCATTTTGTTGTGCCCTGATTTATGGGCACAGTGAGCAGAGTCAGATCTAAGTTGGAAAGTGAAGAAGCAACAACTTGAGACAGTCGAGCAGCCGTGCTGCATAGTTTCACGATGGGAGAACTGTGGAAAGGTTTGAGTTTGTCCTGGTTGTTTGCCTGCTGTCCCTTGAGAGGAGAATAGAGTTATTTTCAGACTGAATCTGAGTTGTGAGAATGAAGTAAGCCACTGAATTGTGACTAGGCTCAGAACCCGAAGAGTTGCTGAGATCGATCGACCTGTCAGGATTTCCAGTCACTGCTAAACTCCCAGTTTGGGCAGAGACTCTGTGATTGTGACCAAGGAGCCATTGGCCTGGTACAGTGGAATTCTCCTTACACGTAAATGTGCTGTGTGCTGATAGTGGGTTGTGATTTAGTTCCCCACTGTTTGTCTGAACTGTGTTTTGCTTGCTGGAGGCTGCATCCAACTCCACGGACTGAAATCCGTGATTCATCCACAATTGACCTGGGCCTTGCCACACTGGCCCAGCCAGACTACCCACTGCACAGAGAAAGCCATTGACAAGAGACCTGCCTGGGGATCAGCCCCTGCTCCACGCTTGAACAGGAGCGATGCCTCGATGATTCTGTGGGCCCTGCTTCTCCTGGCACTCCAGCTCAACCACCTGCAGTCTCAATTTGTCCTGCCTGTGTCCAGTATTGGGTATCATGAGTAAACATCAGGTAGCTCCTGCAACAAGAGCTTAATCTAAAGTGTGTCATCTGATTGTCTTGTTGCCTTTTCTTTCATGAACTGAGCTCTTCAGCTCTGGATTACAAATAGTGTGTGTTGTGCATGTTGCTTTCTTCCATCAAAGGGCCCCAACCAGCTGCACCGGCTTCCCCAGGCAATGTTCCTGGCTAGCCCACCTCTTCCCCACCTGGGTACCCAGAGTGTGTGACTGTGCAGGGACTCTGAAGTGCATGCATAACTGTTTGATTGATATAGCCTTCAAAGCCAAGCAACCTGATTATGCTCCTCTCTTGTTCAAGCCCCTGAATAAACCAGATCTAACTCTTTTGCATTTAATCTGAATGTGGTTCCAGTTTGTGCCAATAGTACTGTACTGTTGCTATTTGCGGTGCATAACCTTGTTTACAGTGGGTCCCCAAGGTCGAGCCAGAGGAACCAGCCCTGGTGGTAAGTACAAACAGTGTGGGTACTTGTATGGTGTACAAGGGTATTGTGACAGTGATTATTGTGTATTGTTCAGGCCACTAGAAGGGAAAGGTGGGGTTACAGTGTCCCGGAGGACTGTGCCCAGGTTAGCTTGACCACCAACAATCCTGACTTGCGGGTGGAAGCACCACGTTCCAGGACAAGGTCCCTTAACCTGCTACTAGCCAAGCAGACAAGGTAGTAGCCCTTGGATAGCGCCATCTAGGGTTACATGTAATTCATATTTTATTAAGGTTTCATATTTTTAACAAACAATATGGATGAATTCCATTAACAATAGCAAGTTACAAGGAACAGGAATATCAACAGTGTCACTCTTGTACAGAATATAACCTAGCCGAGTAGAAGTATCCAGACATTTATACATTCAGTAAGTTTAACAAGTTTCTTTTGGTATTGCATCATAATGGTGCATATTCCGGGAGGGGTCACCTTGTCTGAGTCTGAGTCTCTGAGTGGTCCTTCCCTAACTTGGGAAGGAGGGAGCTGCCCGATCTTTACCTGTTGGGAAGAGTCCCTGGCAGTCTGGGGTTAAACACTGGTGCCTGGCTGGTTCGGGATTTTCAAAAGAGGGAGGTCAGGAACTTACCCTACGTAGCCTGGTACACTTCCATCCTGCGGCTGACAACATGCAAAACTCTTGCAAAGCTTGCAAGCTTTCCAAGCTCTTGCAGCCACTCCTGCACCATTGGGGTTGCTGGTCTCTCCACTGTCTAAGTAGGACCCATTTGGCTGTGGTTTGGGCTCCCATCAGCCATCTCTTTTCCTCAGAGAGTATTCCAGTTCCTGGTGTGGGGGTCTGGTAGTGGCCCAGCATCACTAATGAAGATGACAAGAGGTACCAGAGATTGACAGGACCACAGGATATGTGTAATGGTGCGGTTACAGGCTTGGCTTCTCCAGCAGGTAGCTCTGGGTGTTAGACCCCAGGAGTGCAGCTTTTTGGTGTCCTGTGCCACCTGTATAGCACCTTAAATAGTATGAATCTGTTTGTGTGTCCTTCACCACACTCTTGAGTGTTTGGCAGCATTTGCTACAAATCTGAGGGTAATCACACCAAGTTCTTCAGGCCACTGTGCTCTGATCCTCACTATAGGGTCTGGTGAGAGGGTAAGGAGGTAGTCATATATGGTACTACTTTGGGAAAGCTTCCTGAGTTCGGCCAGAGGATTGTGTAAAGCTTATTATGTTGTGTGTCCCAAGCTTGTGGGCCCAGGGAGTCTTGGATGGAGTGCTTCAATTGAGGTACTGCCAATGTTGATGCTTGGGTAAATGAAATTCTGATGTAATTATAGGAAGCTTTGCATGACCTGCTGTGTTGGGTGTCTGAGGTCTCTTAAATGTATTATTCCTGTCTTAGCCCACTCTTTGTCAACTATAGGCCTGTTGTCGATTTGTAAGTGTGGGTTGAGGCAGGGGAACTTAGCCTTAGTAGACCATTTGTTTAGTTTTAGGAAGGCTTTCCAGGTTTTGTGCGCCAGTTCAGTGGTGAAGGGTATGGGATTATTACTGGGGCGGCTAAAGGATTGCACCCTCATCAACACTGGACAGTCCACCACTCAGGCCTCACAGCTTGTCCATTTGGGGGCTTGGGTCTTTATTCCAAGGGCTGATCTGACCATTTGCAGAACTGTATGTGCCATGATATGGAGGCCAAAGTCTGGTAGGTTGAGCCCTCCCATATTTGGGTTGTATATTAGCTTTCCCAGCTTATTCAGTTTGGTTCCATTCCACAAAGAAAGCTTTAAATTTGGCATGCATGAGCTGGAAAAGTTTTGCATCAATGGGTATGCAGATTGTGCAGTAGGTATTGTAATTTGGGAGCAGCCATCATTTCAAAGGCATGTGCTCTTCCCCAATGAGGTAGATGGAGTAATTCCCATCTTTTAAGGTCGTGTGTTAAAGCCTTCAGTAGTGGGTTTAGGTTATCCTTTCTAGTTGTGCCAGGTTCCAGTGGAAGGATATCTCAAGGTAATTGAGGTTCTCTGAGGCATGTTGCAGTCCCCAGGGGTAGTTCGGTAGTGCTGAAACACTGGGGTCAGAAGCCAGGAATTGGGATTTGATACATTTAGCTTGTAGTCAGAGATTTGGCTACACTCTGCAATCAGGGTGAGGAGATTTGGGATTGACCTATTCAGGTTGCCCAGGAGGTGTGCCCCTGCCCAATGACATTTCTATGGTGGCGTCGTCGATAATGACAACAGCACCATGCCACTGTAGAAGTGTCACTGGGACAGGAAACCCGTCCCTGACCTGCATCCCCTCCCAGACTAACTCGACCTGGAGTTAGAGAATCTAATAGTATGGGGGGTTTGGGGGAGGCTTGAGGGTAGACACACACCAATGTGTGGCTCATGCTGACTGCAATTCATGGTCGACATGGAGACTGACACTGTGATGCCGGTTGACGTGTTTCCTGTTGAACGGCATCATAGAGCCAGAGAAGAGTAATAGGATGTCATCTGCATATGCCATTGATTTATGCTCCCTCCCATTTCTACTCCTTAATATTCAGGTGAGGCAGATGGCTTGTAGTAAGGGTTCCAAGGCCAGGATAAACAGGAGCGAGAATGGGGTAGCCTGTCTGGTGCCTCTATGGAGACTAGAGGGGAAAATGCTTGCCCATTAGTGATGACCGCTGCTGGTGCTTCGAATATAACACCTGCATCCAGGATCAAAATATCGGGCCTATGTTGAAGGCTTTGAGGGCAGCAAAGAGGTAGTTCCATTCCACTCTGTCAAACATCTTCTCAGTGTCAAGAGAGGAGTACTACAGGGCTGTAGATCTTTCAGTTTTCAGAGGAGGCTGACTAATCACTGGGTGTTGTCAGTTCCTCTACACCCTGGAATAAAACACCTGGTCTCTGTCAATTAATTCTGCTATAAGCTCTTTTAAATTTGTGGCCATGGTCTTACCCAGGCCTTGCAGTCCACATTTATCAGGAAATGGGCCTATAACTGCTGCACATGGTGAGGTCTTTCCCTGGTTTGGGTAGGAGGAAATTTGTGTGATTCACATGGATGCTGTGAGTATCCTAATGACTGTTGCCTCATCAATGCATCTTTGAGTGGGGACATTAGGGTATCCTGGATAGTGCACAGAAATTTGTTTGGAAGCCCATCTCCCTCAGGCCCTTTCTTGCGCTGGTGGATTTTAATGCCAGCTCCAGCTCTGTGAGCTCTAGTGGCCTGTCGAGCCATTCTAGTTTCTTCCCTTTGAGTCTAGGAAGACCCAGCTTACCAGAAAAGATTGCATGGCTTCCTCTGTTGGTTGAAACAGAAACATAGAATTTGACGGCAGATAAGGACCGCTGGCCCACCCAGTCTGCCCATTTCCCCTACCTAATGGATAAGTTGCAGATCCTAGTCAACCAGCAGCCTACTTCTTTCTACCCCCACCCATAGAATTGCCTTATGACTGTCCCATGCATGCTTGAATTCAACCACTGTTTTTGACTCCACACCTCCTCTGGAAGGCCGTTCCATGCATCCACAACCCTCTGTGAAAAATACTTCCTTACATTACCTCTGAGCCGCCCCCATCTTAAAATTGTGCCCTTGTTCTTGCACACTCTTTTTTTTTGAAAGATGCTACCCTCTTGGACTTTGTTGATTCCTTGAGGTACTTGAAAGTTTCTATCATGTCCCCCTCCCTCCTCCTTTCTTGAGGCTATACATATTAAGCTCCATTAGTCTCTCTTTATATGTCTTCCAGTGCACACCCTGCACCATTTTAGTTGCCCTCCTCTGGACAGCTTCCATCCTGTCTATGTCCTTGCGGAGATTGGGTCTCAGAACTGTATGCAGTGCTCCAGATGGGGTCTCACCAGCTGTCTGTACAGAGGGATAACAACTTCCTGTTTTCTACTGGTGATGCCTCTCCCTATGCATCCCAGTATCTCCCAGCTCTCCTTACTGCCCTCTCACATTGCTTGCCCACCTTTAAGTCATCTGATATGACTACCCCCCAGGTCCTTTCCATTTTGTTGTTGTTAGTATCTCACCCCCACTGTGTACTCTTCCCCTGCGTTTTTGTTTCCCAGGTGCATTACCTTGCACTTCTTAGCATTGAATCTAAGCTGCCATACATTTGACCATTCCTCTAACCTTGCCAAGTTCCTTCTCAATCAATCAATCAATCAATCAATCAAATCTTTATTTATTCAGGCGATCATCATTGAGTAAGGCTCATTTACAAGATGGACCTGATAAGGTCAAGGCCTTCTCATCCTTTCCGCCCACCTTGTGCATCAACTCTGTTGCAGATCTTTGTGTCATCTGCAAAGAGACATACTTTTCCTTCCAGTCCCTCTGCAATGTCGCTTATAAAGACATTGAAGAGGACTAGTCTAACTACTGAACCCTCATGCTACCCCACCAGTAACCCCCTTTCTTCAGAGTGGACTCCATTTACTGTTACCCTCTGTGTCCGATTCTCCAGCCAGTTCTTTACCAGGCTATCATCTTGGGACCCACTCCCAGGCTGGCTAACTTGTATATTAATCTTTTGTGTGGGACTGTGTCAAATGCCCTTCTAAAGTCTAGGTAGGCCATGTCCACAGCTTCTCCCTGATCTACTCTTTTGGTCACCCAGTCAAAGAATTATATTAGATTTGTCTGGCATGACCTTGCTGCTGTGAATCCATGCTGCCTTGGGTCCTGTGCCCCTCTGGCTTTTAGGTACTCAACAATTCTTTCCTTCAGAAGTGATTCCATCATTTTCCTACCACTGAGGTTAAACTAACAGGTCTGTAGTTTCCTGCTTCTGTCCTGCTCCACTTTTGTGAGGGGAATCACATCTGCCCTCCCTCCAGTCCTCAGGTACCACCCCATCCTCCCATGATTTGTTAAAGAGGGTAGTCAGTGATGTCACTAGTTCTACCTTAGTTCTTTTAGAATTCTGGGATGAATCCCATCAGGCCCCATTGCTTTGTCCGCCTTCAGTTGTAAGAGTTCTTTCAGAACCCTTTCTTCTGTAAATGGGCTGGTATCAACTTCTGTATTCAGAATGTTTCTATTGTTTGTTTTAGGTACTCTCCCTCTTCATTTGTAAATACTGAGCAAAATATTTGTTTAGTATCTTTGCCTTTTCACAGTCACCCTCTGCCCACCCACCCTCCCTTTATTAAGTCTCACTATCCCTCCCTTGGTCTTCCTTGCTCCCTGATGTACCTAAAAGGTTTTATCCCCTTCTTAACTGAGTTGGCTATCTTTTCCTCGGTTGGGCCTTTGCTGTTCTGACTGCCTTCCAGCTTCCTTTTGCTTTAACTGATACAATTCTCTGTCCTGCTTCTTCTGTGATTCCTTGTACTTCCTGAATGCTTTCTTTTCTCTTGAACCTTCACTGCCACCTCATTTGAGAACCATAGTGGTTTCTTACATCGTTTTGTTTATTTGCTTCACATAAAGGCTTGTTACCTCTGTGATGGCAGTTTTATTATTCCCATTGTTCTTCCACCCTCCTTCCTGCCCATTTGCTGAGTGCATTCCTTAGGCACTCACCCATTTTAGCAAAGTCAGCCCTACTGAAGTCCAGTACTTTTGCTGTGTAAAGCCTGACTCTATTGCTGTGCTTATTGTGAACCATACTGTTCGATAGTCGCTAGTTCCCAGATGGCTACCCACTTCCACATCTGTGATCCTCTCTCCATCTCCATTTCAGAGAACCAGGTCTAAGATTGCTCCCTCTTGAGTGGGTTCCAATACTAGTTGTGTAAGGCATGCCCCTGTAGGGCATCTAGAATAACCCCACTCTTAGAAGTGGTTGCTGTAACTGCACTCCAGTTAACTTGACATATTCAGATCACCCATCAGCAATATCTCCCTTTTCTGCTATTCTAAGTATACTTTTATCATTTGCTTGTCCATTTCCTCCTCCTGAGAGGGGTCTGTATACAACCTGTGTGGATTGTGGTGCCATTGCCGGTCTCCAAATTGACCCACAGTGCTTCTTCTCCTCCTGTTTACCCTTTTGTTCTGTTGCTTTGATTCCTTCCCTTATGTAGAGAGTTACTCCTCCTCCTCTTTACCCTCCCTGTCCCTCCTGTAGATGGTGTATCCTGGTATGTTTACCTCCCAGTCATGGTTTTGTGCGTACCATGTTTCTGTGACTGCCACAATATCCAGATGTTCCTCCTCCATCAAGGCCACTAATTCAGGAAGCTTGTTACCCAGACTACGGGCATTGGTACTCATTGCTCTCCATTTTTTGATGGCTTTACCTTCTGTAGCACCATCCCCCACTGACCTTTCTACCTTGGTCTTTTTCTCATTTAGTACCCTGTTTTGTGGGAGGAGGCTGGGATTTTCCTGTTGCTTATCAGTGTCTCCCCTTGACTAGTTTAAAAGCTTGCCAATGAAGCATTTAAAACCAATTGCCCAAAAGGCTTGTTCCTTCCTGGACAGATGCAGACCATCCTGCCAGTATAGGCTGGTGTCCCTCCAGGTGGAACCCCAGTCCCCAATGAAGCCAAACCCTGTGCTCCACACCATTTTTCAACCATTCGTTAAACTGCATGGTGCAAAGTACCCTTGCCTCACCCATGCCACTGACAGGCAGCACCTCTGAGAAGGATACTGTGTGTGTTACTTGTCTTGGGCCCTCCCCAACTCTACAAAGTCCTTCTGCACGCTCTAATCTCATGTTGAGCCAAGTCATTTGTCTCTAGGTGGACAATGTGACGAGCGGAGGAATAGAGGAGCTATAGAAGAGAGGAATTCAGAGTTTATCTCTTATCTACTCATCTGAGGTGGCATCCCTTTTCTTAACTGCCAGTATGTGGGACCGCTCCTGCCTCTTCTTAAGTTGGTAGGCCAGAAGATGGCCTGGCTTTTCCCCTGATTCCCAGAATGCCTGATTCAGATGGAAAAGGGTGTATTCTGCTTTTGATGTAGGAAAGTATTCATTATGTAACGAAGGCCTGTAATTTCTTCCCTTAGGCTCTCGGGGAGGGGAGTGGAAGCTGTAAAGTTGCTTCTCCAGGGTGAGTAGCTTTTTTCTATGTTCAGCCAGATCCTTCTCCTTCACTTTTCATAAGTAGTAGGTATGGCTGATATATCTGCCTCTAATGTCAGCTTTTAGAGAGTCCCATCTGGTAGCAGTGGAGGTTTTCCAGATTTATTGAATTGCAGGAACTCTATGATCTCACTCTTCAGCTTACCACAGAAGCCTGTGTTGTTTAAGCGTGGAGGCGTTAAACCGCCATCTACCCTGCTGGCGGGGCCACTGAGAGCAACCAGTGAAGGAAACTGGCACATGATCTGAGATTAAGATAGAACCTATGCAGAAGTCCAGAATGTGTGGGTCCACACGCTTAGGGGTAAGCCACATGTCAATCCTGGAGTGTGTTTGATGTGGAGGTGAGACAGAGGAGTAGTCTCTCCCAGTGGGGTGCACCAGTCTCCATATGTCCCCAAGGTTCGATTCCTGCACCAGGAGGACAGAGCCCGAGAGCAGTTCTGAGATGCCGTCTTTCGGATGAGACGTTAAACTGAGGTCCCATCTGCCTTGATTGGTGGTAGTTCAGGTGAATGTAAGATCCCATGGCACTTATCGAAAATAGTAGGGGAATTTCCCGGTGTCCTGGCCAAATTTCCCTCATTCACTAAAAATACCACCAACAGCTTAATCTGGTTCAAGGTCAGTTGGCATTCATCTGTATCCCCTTCCCCGGATCGTGCCTGAAAATAGGCAGAATTTGTCTAGTGCACTTACCGGTCAACAAAAAAAAAAAAAACTAAAACTAAACTAAGATATCAAGTGTTTAAGTCGGGGGCTGTTAAGTTTCTTGGGGTGTAGAGTGGTACATCATACTGTCCTCCTGTATTGTCTTGAAGTATGGAGGGCTGGTAGTGTCCTTGTCTGGGATCAGGCTCAGGCCTGGTAAAATATAGTTGCATAAGTTCCGGTAGACATGCAGAAGCCGACAAGCTACCGGCCCAAGCCATCAGAGCTCCCTCCAGGGCAGGAAACACTCATGAGGGCACAGAAGGGTAATTTTAAGAACCTCTGCCAGCACCCTGTGTGGGGGTTAGCCTGTCGGCCACATGGCGTCCGGACTGCCCCTGCACCCAGCCACCCACCCACCCAGGGTCGCCCTTGCTTTATAGGCCCTGCCTGATGACATCACTTCCTGCTATTGGAAATATTAAGTCTCCATTTTCCATTTGCAGGTTATACCCACCAGCCACTAGAGGGACCCTAAATCCTGCCTCTAGCTCTTCTATTCTAAGAAAGCCTGCTTTCCCTTGATCCCATTAACTACATTTCCTCCCTCTCCTTCTCCTTCAGCTACCTTGCCCACACCACCTCCCACCAACCCCTTAAACCAACCCACTCCAGATTCCTGTCCCTCACCCCCAAGCCCTGCGCTGAGTGACTTCCTCCCGGATATTTTCAAACTACCCCTTCCTGTCCTCCTCAACTACAGATATCCTACCCACCCCTCCCTTACTCAGTACTAAGCCCTTGCCTGGACCTCCTGCCATCCAACCGAGCCTGCCCCAACTGACCACTAGGAGTCGCTATTGTGCACCCTTTTGATCTTAACATACCCTGTTTTCTACCCTCAGAATGTGGACACGGCTCCTCCCAGGTCCTTGTCCAACTGCTGTAAGCTGGTCTTGAACCGGGTACCCTGTTCACGGAGTCCAGTGGCACTACCACTAATCCAAGGGGCATCCACACTTTGCTGAGGGACACATAACAACTTCAACCCACCATTAGCATTATGTTAGCCCACCTCATACTAAAATGCCTCCCTCTCATCCTTACCCTGACGCCACTGTCCCGCCACCAGATACCACTTCAGACACGCTTGGCACCTGATCCTACTATTGTTCTGGAGCCAGTACACTCCCACCCTACTCTCATCAGCTGCCCCAGCCCTCTACACCCTCCCCCAGTCAGCCCCCAACAGTCTCCCCAGGTGCTCACTAGAGACCTATCATCCTCACTTTCACAGCCTGGAAAACCCTGCCCACCCCTGTGCCCAGCACACCCCTCCCCTCAACATACTTATCAAGCTCACCTTCTACCATCCCCTGGCCAGGGTCGTGGTTTTACTACTACTCCTGACAGGAAATATACATCGAACCCTGGCCCAACCCACTCTAGCCCACCAACAGTGTCACCTGGGCTCTGCATAGCATCTATGAAGATATGCAGCCTGCTGAAAAATTTGACTCCTTCCAATGTTGGGTCTCTTTGCATAGACCAGATATCATCACGTTGGTGGAGACCTGGCTATCAAAATCCATTCCAGACTCCTATGTCTCCATTCCAGGGTACTCCCTTGCCGGGAGGATCGTGTAGAAAGGGGGGCTGTGCGATATACACCAGGGACTCTCTCACTGGACAGACACTCCCTGCCCCTGTCCTCACTTTTGGGGCACAGGCCCTAACCCTCAAACTGACCCCTGACCCCTCCAGGTGTCCCTCTATCTCACCACTGCATACATTCCCCTAAAACCAAACTCTGGCACTGGTCTCGCTAACCGATTATCTCTCAACCTCCCTCACTCAACTGACCAAATTCTTGTGGGTGACTTGAATGTGAACTGGCTCAGCTCATCCGCTGATACCACCCGTGACTCCTTCGCAGCCATTGACATGTCCCAACTCATTTCCCAACCCACCAGAGTTAACAGAAGGACAGGTACCGGCACCCTACTGGATGTGGTCATCACCAGCGCCCTCAACAAATACATGATTCCCAGGTCCTTCCTGACACTCTTAGTGATCACTCCCTATCCTTTTCCGCTGATCCCCCACACCCATACCCAAGGCCCTTCCACTCTCCCCAGCGCCTCAGACCAGGTGGACTAAAAGGCTTTAAGCAGCTTCTTGCCCAAATTAACTGGTCCCCTATACAACATGCCCTGGATATAGATACCTTCTTCTCCCAAACCTTCAACAAAGCCTGTGATATTTTCGTGCCTATTACAGCAGTCTGTACCAAAGTTCATAATGCCCCTGGATTACCCCATCCTTGCTGCAACTGCTCAAACACAGGACAACCTGGCACCTGGCCTCCAAAACAGGCCATTCAGCGAACAGACAGGCGTACAATGCACTAAGAAACAAATGCACCTGGGCCATCAGGAAAGCTAAAGCCGATCACTATCAGGCCACACCTCCTCCTGGGGAATCGAGAACTTTCTGGGACAACATAAAACAACTGAATGGAGCATCCCCACCCCCTCTCAGATCACAATTGATGGCTGTATTTCCACTGACCCTGCCCACATAGCCAACTTCCTCAACTCATCCTTCACAGACCTTAGTTCGGGTCCTCCTAAAGACTTCTTTGCCCCCTCCCTCCCTACCTGCCCGGTCCTTCAATATCCCAGCTTCCACTTACGCAGGGTAACTCCCAGGAGGTCAGGCCTCACCTGCTGAAAGCTCTAAAGAGCAATAATTCTGGCAGTGACTCCCTGGACCCAAGTATCCTCCTTGAGTTCTGGATCAGGTCCTTATCCCACTAACTAGCTTGCTCAATAAGTCCATCTGCCTGGGGCAATTCCCTCTGCCTGGAAAACTGCCACAGTTACGCCCATACACAAAGGAGGTGACAGGTACACAGCCGGAAACTACAGGCCAATCTCCATCCTCCCTCCCCTCTCCAAAGCCTTAGAAAAATTGGTGGCTACCCAGATTTCGGACTATCTGACCTAATACAACATCCTTTGCCATGAACAGCATGGTTTCTGTGCAGGTCACAGTACCAGCACTGCCCTTATTGAGTTCTCTAATTTCCTGCACTCCTCCCTGGACTCGGGCTCACTAGCCGGGGCAATGTTTATTGACCTCTTGAAGGCTTTCGACACTGTCTCCCACCCCCTCCTGCTGGATGCCCTCAGCCGCACTGGCTTTGCCACCGGCCCAGTCTCCTGGTGCTCCAGCTACTTGTCTGACCGGTCTCAGCGTGTTAAAATTACTGGGACCCTCTCAATACCTGTCCCATCCAATCCGGTGTCCCCAGGGTTCTATCCTTGGTCCTCTTCTCTTCTCACTCTACCTCAACACCATGCCCAAAGCCTGCACTGGTAAAATCCTTCTGTACACTGATGATGCCATCATCTTCACCTCCCACTGTAACCCCATCTCCCTTCAAGACACATTGCAACTAGCCTTCAAGGATGCTGAAGCCTGGTTCAGAGAGACACCGACTAGTAATCAATCTAAAAGAGCAAAGCCATGCTCTTCGCCCATCCCCAAAGCAAATCCAGTAATTTCCCACTCTGCATCCTCCTAGCTCTAAGCATCCTCTCGATCAAGTCCACCTGTACAAGTACCTGGGGTCTCCTTTGACTCAGCACTCACATTCCACAACCACATTGATGCCCCAGCCCCAGCAACAAATACACAGCTAGGAATCCTCTACCTGCTACAAGCACTGCCTCCCCGATGCCCCGACTAGCAGTCACCTCCTCAATAATGTCCCTTGTGGACTATGGCCTGCCAGTCTATGGTGCGCAGAGACCGACCGCTTAATAAAACGGCTCACCCTGAATAAGGCCTGTAGATTAATTCACGGAGCCCTAGGCTCACCCATACCTGCCAACTATATGATGAGGCTAGGCTGCTTAATCTGGACGAATGGCTCAGGTACCAGACCTGCCTCTTAACGAAGAAAATACTCCTTGAATCTCCCCACCCAGACTGTCAGACTCTATCCATCTTGCACAACCCTTAGTCCATACTCATACCCCTCTAAGACCACCCTGCTAGTCCCTTAGGTCTAGGACCACCCATGGTCAAAGGTCCTTTAGCTACAGAGCTCCCTCCTGGTACAATACTCTTCCCTCCATCTCCGATACACCTACAATCACCGCCTCAAACCGCACTGGAGTCAACTATTTAGCATGCGTAGCTGTGCCTGTCCGTAGGTGATCTAGCACACCATGCCCTTACAAAACTCCTGAGTGGCTCCTCAACAAACTAATTGACAACACTCTCTGAGTGGCTCCTGCCCAAACTTATCACAAGCTGTGCCCTCACCACCTGTATTGTATTACTTCCTTCTGTCTCCATTTCTAGGCTATTGGTCTGCACTATCTATGTATGCTTATCTCTCAAACCTGTTACCAAGTCCTGCAATAGCCTGTGTATACCAAACCTGTAACACCCATATTGTAACAAATAAATAGCTGCATCTACCTAGCAAGACTGTAACCACAATGTTGAAAATACGCTAATTGCAATGTGTAATCTAAATGTTGTACTGTATGTGTCTTCTTTGTGACGAGGTACCTTTGGAAATGAGCCTCTGGCTCAAAGGTTGTAAACCAATGTACAAATAAAATAAAAATAAAATAAATAGACCTTGGAGCTCTCTATATCCTGTTTGGTGGTGGGTAGGACCTACTGGCAGTGGTAGCTGTATGGTAAACTGTGCCCCCTGCCCCAATACTAGTTTTGTTGGGGTTAATTATCCAGGGCACAGACACCATACTATCCTCTTTCCGTGTCAGGAAGTAGATATCTAGCTATGTTTTTTAATAACAACAGCAACATCAGGTAAACAACACTGATATTCAGAGTGTTAACAAAAGAAAACCTTCTTGTGGTTGGTGAGTATGTCCATGCGGGCAGTACTCACTGAATCGGTACTCACCGACTACTGGCATGCATGTAACCATCTATTTACACTGATCTCTGATCCAACAACTTCAAGCTGATCTTTTAGCTGAACTGTCAAGAACTCTTAAATACAAAGGTATACATTAGGAAGGGGTGATCTGGAACAAGGGATCCTGAGGGAAGCTAGGGAGGGGTATTCAGGTTGGAGGGAGGAGGAGTCTCAGATTCGTGTATTCTCCTTAGGGGTGCAGTATGTAATTAGGTTTCGGCTCCAGCCTCTGTATAAGGTTATGTCGCGTCTCCTTTAGGTCTGGAGAAACCCAAGACTGAGATCGGGCTGACAGGACAAGAAAAAGGAGAGAATGCACAATCTCCACTTTTGCTGGAGGCACAGGTTCCAATCACTCAGTATTGGGGAGGGCACCACCGTTACCTGAGGGACCTCCGCTGGGAAGGGATTGGAAATGGGGGCAGGGCTTCAGGAGTTGATCTGTGGGGTTTAGGGTGGCTTATGGATCAGGCTGATGTGTGAACTTGTAGCCTTTCTAGGGACTGCACTTCGAGTTGTTTTGCATAGCTCAAGCCATGAGCTTTGCAAATTCACCAACCAATGAAGTAGAGAGGTTTACCTCTGGCAGACAGCCTGGAGTTCCAAGGAATTCAAAGTATCTGCCCTGGGACATTGTGTGCAGCTTGGCAGTTGGCCCACCATCGTTGATAAGCAACCACCCCTGAAGTATGTGATAATGACATCTGCCAGTCCCACATGCCTGGGACCTAAATGCATCAATGTCCAACTTGATGTACTCAGGGCTCTGTCTTGCACATAATAATATTCTCCCTTTAGGTAAGCTCTGTATCCAGAAGTCCTTTAATCCATGTAAGATTCCCTCCAAACTCTCTATGTTGTGGAGCTGAGTCCCTTATGTACATTTTGGGTTTGTGGTCCCTGCAGTAAGGGAAAGTGAGGGGAGGTCTGGGGACCCACTTTGGGATGCTAAATGATGCATTGTCAGCTGCCTAGTGGGAGCCATCAGTTCCGTGCCTTGTTCACCAAGAACCTTGCAGATAGATGTCCCGATTTCAAGCATGGGAGCAAGAGGGTCTTTCGTCCTTTCCTCTCACTGCAAACTGAGAATATAGCAGAGATAGATTCCTCACTGCTAGAGCTTCTGGATGCATTGCTCACCCATTTGCCTTCCCTAAACCCTGTCCCAAAGTTACATTTATTCACTCAGTATTTACATGCTTTAAACCTTAAAGTCAGGGAGACAGGAGGAAAATAGAAGGAAAGGGGAGATCAGGGTAGTGACACTGACTGCAGGGAGAGAGGTGCATGGGGTAGATGAAGGGAAGAGTAGGAATAAGGGAGGGTTGGGGTACCTGCATGTAGGTTAGCAATAATTCAACAGTGTCATGGTACTCACAGTTATTAGAGCTGACAGGGCTGTCTATTTGAGAAACAGCAGAATAGTTTATTTTCATTTTGTTAATAGACTGGTCCTGCTAAGGCAGGGAACATGGCAACCTCGTTTGTACCTTCTTCTTCAGGTGCCGTTGTTTGTCGATCTGGCTTGCATGTCAGAGGAGGTTGGTGATCACTGAAAGTTAATTTGTTTCATCCTATTGAGGTCCACTAAAGGGCAGACTGGAATGCTGTGGCTTGCTGACTGCATCAGCCCACAAGTGGAAGATCTCTTACTGTAGTGCCCCATCATCTAGCGCGGTTTAGGGGTACGGTCTTGTCCAATTGCTGTTGGTTGTCTGGTTTTGGGACCGGGTCCTGGCCCTGCCTCTTAGGAGCTGGCTCTCATGGGAGTCAGAGCCAGTGGGAGAAGGCTCTGCTATGGTGCCCCATGAAATGATCTTTCAGTCTCTGGAGTCCCGTTGTTTACTTTTGCCCTCTGCTTGTGCTGACATAGAGGTTTGCCAGTCCATAGTGTTCTGTGGGTTCACTGAAGCTACTGGTGTAAATAGATACATACATAGATACATAGACAGTGTCGGCAGATAGGGGCCTATGGCCCACCCAGTCTGCCCATTTGAGCTTGTAAGTTCAGTTTGTTTTCCTAGAAGTCTGTTGCCCTTACCCCTGACCTCCAGAATTCCTTTATGTCTATCCCATGCATTCTTAAATCCGTGATTGTTTCAGCCCCCACCACTTCCTCTGGCAGGGTGTTCCACTTGTCCACCACCTGTTCTGTGAAGAAATCCTTTCTCATGTTTCCTCTGAATCATCCTCCTCCAACTTCATCCCATGCCCTCTAGTCCTGGAACATCTTTTCTCTTAAAAATAGTGTTTTCCTGCACCCTGTTCCTCCCTGTAAGATACTTGTATGTCTCTATCATCCCTCTCTCTCCTCTCCTCCAGGGAGTACATGTTCAGTTCCTTCAACCTGTCTTCATAGGACTTGTGATGCAATCCATGCACCATCTTTGTTGCCCTCCTCTGAACCTTCTCTACCCTGTCTATGTGTCCTTATGTAGGTATGGTCTCCAGAACTGTACACTGTACTCCAGGTGAGGCCTCACTAGTGTCTTGTATGGCGGAATTATGACCTTCCTTTTCCTGCTGGTGATGCCCCTGCCTATACATCCCAGAATCCTATTTGCTTTACCTGCTGCCTTGTCACACTGTTTCCTACCTTGAGGTCATCAGAGATGACAACCCCAAGATCCCTTTCCTGCTTGGTGCATGCTATATCCTCCACCCCCAACTGATATATTGTGCCAGGGTTTTTGTACCCTATATGCATTATCTTGCACTTCTTTGCATTGAATTTCAACTGCCAAACCCTGACCATTCTTCAAGTTTCTGCAGGTCCCTTCTCATTCTGTCTACACCCTCTGGTGTGTCTACTCTGTTACAGAGCTTTGTGTCATCAGTGAACAGTGAAATTCTGCCTTCTAGGTCCCTGCGTAATGTCACTGATGAAGATGTTGAATAGGACCGGTCCCGGCACTGTCCCTGTGGTACCCCACTGGTCACTCTTCCTCTGTGGAGTGACAGCCATTTACCACCACCCTCTGTGTCCTGCCACCCAGCCAGTTACCTACCCACCCACACTACTGTCCTGCCCACACCCATATTCCTCAGTTTGTGTAATAGTCTTCTATGTGGCACAGTGTCAAAGACCTTGCTGAAGTCCAGATAGGCCATGTCCACTGCCCTCCCTGATCCACCTCCCTAGTCACCCAGTCAAAAATTCAATGAGGTTGGTCTGACATGACCTCCCCTGGTGAAACCATGCTGCCTTGGGTCCTGTAGTCCATTGACAACCAGATGTTCCACCAATCTCTCCTTCAGTAGTGCTTCCATGATCTTCCCCACTACTGAGGTGAGGCTGACTGGTCTGTAGTTCCTGCTTCCTCTTTGTTCCCACTTTTGTATATCTATTCTGGTGCCCTTGAAGGATTGGCTTTGGGCCCCTGGATGATCATGAGACTGTCTTGGCAATGGTCAGAGGGCAGGGGTCTTTGCCAGCCAGTGCTTAGCAAAGCAGTCAAAGGCTTATAGACCCCCATTTCTGAAGATCTGTAGTTTATCAGAGTATAAGAGATGGTATTGTACTTGAATGTCTTGAAAAGTCTCTGAGCCTCTGTGAATGCCTTGAGTTTCTGTGTCAGCTTCATTGAGTAATCATTTACAATGTATCTACGGTGGTGCCCCTGCCATATCAGTTGTCCATGTTCTCTTGCCAGGGTGAGGATCCATTCCTTCTCGGGAAGCACAAGAATGTGGCAGTGATGGGTCATGGACAGCCCTTCTTTGGTAGGGGCAGAGTGAGATGAGCCCTCTCAACTTCAGTGGTGACCTCCAGTCATGATTAAGGAGCCTGATAGCTCTACTTGCAGAATCTTTATGTGGTCCTATCTCTCTGCCCCTTCTTGGAACCCCACAAAGTGGAGGTTGTTCTTCCTACTCCGGTTTCAGAGTCCTCAACGGACTCAAAGTAACTGTAGGAGCCACTCAAGCTCCTGTATGTGGGCTTCATGGCCTGAGTATTTTTCATCAGTATAGGACAGATAGGTCTCTACATCCAGAGACCAATAATGTAGTAGTAGCAGTAATATATTTTATTCATATAACATTCATATGAAAATGGGATTGACTCGATTGAGTTGCACTCATTTACAACGAGGTCCACAGCATTTTAAAACAATATTGTTCCAAGCACATTCTTAAATCACCTAATATATTAAGAGTCCATAAAATAGTAACAAGATGTAATACATAATAACTGTTGCTTCATTCTAACCTTCAACTGAACTAATACAATCATTTAATACTAGCTATAAAGACAAATAACACTATCTTGATTTACAAAATTCTTCTCTTAACCAAGGTTGTATTCCTTTCCTAGCCTTCAACTGAAATAATGCCACCTTATTTATCCAACTGCCCTGGATCCTATCCTTTCAATTAAATTCTAACTGTAAAGGCAAACAACATTGTCTTGATAATTTACAAAATTCATCTCTTAGGCAAGATTTTATTCCGTTCCAAGATTTATTCACATGTAGCACCTGCTCCATTTCTTCTAAATTTGCCACAGAGGATTTAAATGTTTTATTTCTTTGAGTACTTACTGCATCATATTTTTGAGTTCTGCTAGGTTCAGAGGGTGACTCAGTGTCCACTTGTAGCAACGTTGTGGACTTGGCCATTGCAAGCAGAGCATATGGCAGGCTGCGCTGTTAATTCGGTATTTGTTTCTTACTGGAATTTGACTGCGATTTTGGGTAGTTCGTTAAAGCTGATGTTCTGGTGATGAATTTTCTTAATTTCTGGGTGGAAAAACAGCTGGATACAGTTTTTGGATGATGAAGATGTGGTGGATCAGGTGTCGAGATTAGGCTACCATTTCCTCTCCAGGCTCGGCGCGTATGTCAGTCTGATTATATTTAGCAAATAATTTGCATTATTGAATTTTGTATTTATTTATTTTTTGTTCTTAAAGTTGAGAGTAATAAAGATACCTAGATCCCTTTCACATGATGTTATTTTGGTTGGTTTCTTTCCATGTAATAATCACAATTTTATTATGTGTGGTTCATAGCTCAGTGCTTGTGCTATGTACTGTAGCTAAATAATGTAGGCTTGTGCTTGGATACAGAGGCCAGACCAGTAAGTTGGACAATGCTTACAAGGTATTAGTTGTATGAAATGATTAGTGCTTAGATACTTCAGCATAGACATGAGCAAGTCAATGATTATCATACATGTGAACTGGATAGTATATGCAAGGTGCTTAGATGCTTGAACTGATGAGTAACTTGTTATGACTTGATGTTTTGACTTTCTCTGTATCCCACCATAGGAAGGATGCTTAGTCAAGTAGGATGAGACCCCCAAAAGAAATAATGATTATCAGTACAATTATCTCCTCCAACTCCGGAGAGTGTGGCCAGTAGCATGCAGGAGGAAAACCACCCTGGGGAAAACCTCTAAGGACCCATGGCTACTGACCTGCCCATTCTTCTGGGTATACTAAAGGAGAGTAATCCTAAATTAACTATTTTAAATTGTTGGCTAATCCGAAATCCAGAGCTGTAGATCTAATCCAGTGAAGCAGGGAAGCTGAAATCGAAGTACTGATATTTAAATGTTGGTGAAGATGGCAGAACATCCTTCTAGAGATTCCTAGTCCAAGAAATCCATGTTCAGGGAAGAATCTTATAGTACAGTGGAATCCATGGTTGAGCATAAATAATTTGAAGCGTTGAAAGTTGCACTGGTTAAGCTATTCAGAAGGCGAGGAAGTCTATCAAAGAGAATCTGTAACCAAGGACTATATCTTCATACCCAGAAAATGAAGAATGGTGGTTATGTTCCAATTGGCAAGCTTGCAATGAAGGCTGTTGGATGAAGCACATGAGCTAGATGCAGGCTACGCGATCTGGAGAGGATGGAGTAGTAGGAACCTCCGGTCTGGGTGGGGTGAAAGCAGGTAAAGTGAACTGGCAAAAGATCTTGAGGTAGATAAGCAGTGGACCTCCAGGCCCTGAGGGTGAAACAGGTCATAGAAATAGGTGAAATAATCTGATGAACCTCCAGGCCCTGTAAGGCGAAGCAGGTATATATGAGCAGATATAGAGTAAATAAGGGACCTGCACAGGTCAGCAGTAGTAGTTGTAAAATTGGACCTGCATGAATGCAGACATAGTAGCAGAGGTAGGATTGAATTGATTATGTATGGTATACAGCAGAGAGAATTAAGGGAATGTAAAGCATGTAAGTGAAGCTTTTCGTTTGCTGAGCATTATATATCTATGGGCAATGTATGTATGTTTAGGGAGCCAGGATAATACAGCAGTTGGAATTGAGCTCATGAGAATGATCTGACAAGTCCTGAATTGAGAGAGTAGTAATAAGAAGACCCACATAGGTCTGCATAATGGGATAGCAATAATTTTCAAACCTCCATGCCATAGATTGGCATAGCTTGAACCTAGAGGCTCAGGTAGATTTATGAGAGCAGTATGATGGTCCTGTAGTGATGTTGTGTTCAGATGAGCACAGATGGCAGCAGAATGCAGAGAACTGAGTCAAATGAGCCGGCAGCTCAACCAGATGTAGTAATCCTGAGGCACTGGAGTAAGTAAATGTCTGAGGCCTAAGCCATGAGATAGGATGGCACCATGGAATAGAGCTCAGCTGAGAGTCCTGGCAGGAAACGGTAGTAGTAAATCCAAATGAACTGAAGCAGCATGGCAAGAGACATACAAGAATTGATTGTGATAGTCCTGCGATGTAGTTTAGATGTAAGTCCATGGTGGAGTGCAGAAGGATCCTGAGGAGTGTAGAAGGAGCAAGCAGGCAGGCAAGAGCTGCAGGATCCAGAACTTGAGTAGTATGGCTGTACATGAGATATCCTGGCAGTGTGTCCAAGCCTGATGGAAAAGTTGGAGATGAGTAAGTGACATGGAATAAAGGCTTCTGCAGACGGAGATCTGATGAAATGCCCAAAGGAGGAAAACAATCCTAAGGAGGCAGGCAAGGAGCAGCAGGCGGACTGGTTCCAGGTCATGGAGAAGAGAATGGCAGAGGCAGGGGCAAGGCAGGCAGATGAGAATATCCAGGAACAGCCGGATCCAACAGATGAACAGCAGAAGACATGACTGATCAAGGTCCATGAGGCGATCCAAGATGCTGCATAGAGCTGAAGTTCTCAGCTCAAGGGAAGCAAAAGTAGGTGATGGTCAGCAGGAAGGATCCAGAGCAAGGCATTGAATGTATTGATAGAGCACAAAGCTGGGGTGCATGGCAGGAAGTCTAGAGGCCAAGGCAATGAACCAGCTAGGCCCATACTTTGGGTAGGATGAGCAGCGGACCACCGTGGGTCAACCAAAGGAGCAGAGGTGGTAGCTGAGCCCACAAGGGCTAGCAGGACACAAACTCTCCACATGAGGTGCTTGAGGGCAGTTAATACTTGCCAGGCTAGGCATCCCCAAGGGGCCAGCAGAAATGGCTGGACCCCACGTAGACCAGGCAAAAAGGAAGAGTGAGTCAATCTAGACCCCACATAGGCTAGATGACTAGAAGGCACCACCGAGGGCACCCGAGCAGCAGGCATCCCAGTGGCAGAAGCAGAGGGAAGAAGCAGGCAAGTAGTAAGAATGCTAGGCAAGAGGTGGTCTGGCCACATGCAGCAGAAATAATCAGCCTCATGTGGGAATGGCATAAGACAACTGATGGTGCATAGTAGGAGCAATGGAATAGTGTCATGTATGGAGTAACATGGTAGAGCAGCAGCAGGAGGAGTCGGCAAACACTCGATAGCGGAGCCTTTGAGGCAGTACTGGTAAGGCGAGGGCAGTATTGCAGCAGTATGAGTTCAGAAGTAGACAATAGAATTTAGCTAGTAGCAGAAATTGCATGAAGAGGCCCACCCATGTAGCGGTCATGGCGGAAGAAGGAACATGGTCATTGACTGGATACATTATGCATTGGCCCTGTAAGCATGGACAGATGAATTGTGTATGATAGACAGCCATGGCTATTTGGATGAAGCAGAAGGCTAGATGGAGCTGTAATGGAATGAGAGGTCGCTGGATGTCCTGACCCAAGTGACATTCTTTAGTAGCGTGGCAAGGCTAGCTCTGCAGAAGTTGAGCACCAGTAGCTTGCATTCATCAAATATCCAATCTACATCTACAATAATGTAAATATTTCTGAGAATTGGAATACTGAGGAACAGTACAAGGAGTGACTTAAGAACTTATAGCCTAAATTGGTTTAGTTTCATGCTTAGATGAGCAGACATGAGCTGATATAAGAGAAAGGAGATAGTACCTGCAAGCACTCCCATTGTACTGTAGAACAGGGAGGAAATGGGTATATTTGAGTGCATTGATTGCATGCTATATGCAATAAGGGAATCTGAGTGTCCAGTAGTTGTAGTTGACGAATCTTGAGCATCTAACAGCGTGCAACTGACAGGACAGTTGGAGTTGTCTCTGTATATGAATGTTGAACTGCATTACAAGTATAGTGAGTGGCGGTATTCCTTTGTAGGTGGCATGACTATATAAAGTTCTGGATTTGGTAGTACAGAGCTAGCTGAGCTTCAAATAAATGCCCGTAAAATGAATGCTGTAACCTTAAGCCAATAGTGCTTAGCGACTTTTAGTTTAAAAGGTATTGCGATAGATACATACTGTTCAGCAGTTATCCATTTCCCTATACTTGTGTACTGTTCCAAAAACCCATTTATGCCATTATATAGCTTTCTGGCATTTCTTCAATTTGCAGTTGGCTTTGAAGGCATGAGCGTGTTCCGCTCCATCAAAGATTTTCACTCCAGCTCGGAGGTAAGTATGGGGTGGGGGAAGTGGATGCACAGAGGGTGGCTGTGGGTTGGGGAGGGCACCGAACTCAATGAGGACTGTTTTTGATTCACAGGTTACACCAGGAAAGAAAGAACAACAGGAAGGTTTTCTATTTGTACAAAGTACTTTTGCAAGTTGGGGTGGGCTCTAGCATGCCACCTGTGTGTTTGATGGGGGGCTGTAGCCGATGGGGATTGGGCACCACTGCCCCAGCACATACATAGTTGGGTGGGGTCTCATGAGCTGAGGGATTGGGCACCCCTCAGCACACAAAATGGGGGGCACATTATGCCAATGGGGACTGGGCATTCCCGTAAAGCAAATTAAATTGGGGGCATGCCAACAGGGGATTAGGCAGCCCGTTGGCTTTCAGAGGGACTGTGAAAGGTGGCAGCTGTCCCTCGGCTTCTGTGGGGACTATGAGAAGCTTATGGGAAGCTGCCACCATGTTGCTTGCCGGGGACACCAGATGAGGCAAAGCAGTAATTGGCTGCTGCAATCAGGGGACCATTCGTGGCGCTCCTGAGGTTGCAGCAGCTAATTCTTTCAAGGTGGTGGCACGTTTCTCAACTGCTGTCATAGACAGCGTGCACATACTATTAGTGCCACAGAGCACAGCCACAAAAAGCAGTGGCGCCATGTGGCTGCAACAGGACTGCACCTCAAAACCGCTTCTCCACTAAAGAAACCACAATATGCTGTCTCGCTGGACATGCAAGACAACATAAAAATGAGAGCCAGTTGTAGTACTATTTAGTATAAATGCTTTACAAATGTGAATACATTGGTTCAGATGTTAAAGAGCTAATTTTCACTTCTTTGGTAGCTGACCATATGAAAGTTTAAAGGGAACATTCATGTACAGAGGGAAGGTACCGGTAACAGTATTGTTGCAAGAAATCTATTTTAAATAAGTGTTTGGCCAACCCTGTAACTCTTTTAGGGAGGGAGTATAACACATTTAGTTCCTCCTCCCTTTACAGTTACAGGCATTGATTTTCTAAATCACAAGCACAGAAAAAGACATTGTATTTGGGAAAATAGTGGTCAGAAACAGTGCTGCCAATAATTCCCAACAAAGAGTTCCTAACCCTCTCCCTCCCATGTCTCTTGGTGTCATTTTGAATGATCATGTAACCCAGGGTTGATGTTACCCTAATATATGTGCTATCTTGTCACACAGTGTAAATAACATGGAACTGCTTGCATAGAAAGTGCTGATATTAGTAATGCCACCCTCATTGCATGATTGCTCAAGCCCTGAGGGCATAATACTGATTTGCCAAGGTTCCAGAGGTTTCTGAGTCTAACACTTATTTTTCCTATGCTTACTTTTCAACCCTAATAGATGCATTGCTGTAGTTTTGTGCAATGAATACATATAATAGTGATGTGGTAGTGCCCATAACCCCAATTTTGCACTTCAATAACATAGCTATCTCTGGATAAAATAACCTGGAATTCCACATGCATGTAGTCAGTACTAGGATGTCTGGATAGTTTGTAACAGTCATTTGGGTGGCTTAGAAAGTTCTAGAAGGCTGATCATAAATAAAAATATAGATGGCCAGCCAGCCAGTGCAGTGGCAGGCGTCTCCTTGCATTGCTGACATCCCAAGTTTGAGGATGGACACGGAGTCAGAGGGCTGGCCAGGGACAGAAGGATTGAGCATCCCAGGGACTACTCTCCTTCTCTGGGGGAGGGGAGGAGTGTCTGGCATAGACCTCTGGTGGAGGCAAGAGTTTTGATCACAGCCTGTATCACATGTTGAGGGGGGTGGACACTGCTGTCATTACATCCCACCCTCAGGAAAACTCTCTGAAAAAATGACAGCCTGCTAATAATATCCCTGTCTCTGCCACCACTTCCTGCAGACCAAGGTCTGCTGTAGAAGGCCATTCTCCTGTGGCCCCACCCTGGGGAAGTAAGCCAGAGCTAGGATACCAAGTTCCTTGGGGAGGGCATCTGCTAGCGACCACACCCAGGTGCGCCTGGGTGGCTGGGGCGGTAAGCAGAGGTGCGAGGGAGTGCAGGGTTGAAAGTAGATAAATCAATGGGACTTGATGGCTTACATCCAAGAATGGTGAAGGAGGTAGCAGAAATGATAGCAGGGCCACTTGCATACGTATTCAACAGCTCACTGATCACAGGGTGGTCCCTAAGGACCAGGGACAGTGGATGTAGCTCCTCTACACAAGAGCTGAAGAAGGATGAATGTGGGAACTGTAGACCAGTCAACTTGCTGCTTGTAGTGGGAAAAAGCATGGAGTCTTTACTAAGGAGAACTGGTGAACTTCCTGGAGGAAAATGGGATACAGGACCCCCAGACAACATGGGTTAAAGAGGGAAGGCCTTGCAGACAACTCTAGTCACTTCTTTGACTGGGTGATGAGGCAACAGATCAAAGACAGGTAGTAAATGTAGTATTAGTTGGGTTTCAGGAAGGCCTATAACTTAATCCTTCACACGAGGAGAGTTAAGAAGATATGGGCTTAAGAGTGAGGGAAAATTTGGCAACTTTGGTGGAGAACTGGTTGAGGGAAGAATATAAAGGGTAGTAGTTAATGGATAGTTTTGAATTAAGGAAGTTAACAAGTGGAGTACCTCAAGGGTCAAGGCTGGACCCAGTCCTTTTCAATGTATTCATCTGTGACATAGGATAAGGCATCAGGGCAAATCCTGCTTCTTTCAGATGACACAAAGATTATCTGTGCAAGGTGGACACAAGCGAGGGATAAGGAAACTCAGGATGACCTGGGCAGGTTGGAGAGCTGGTCAAAGAACTGGCAGCTGGACTTCAACACAAAACCCTGCAGCTGGGCTTCAATATGAAAAAAAGTAAAGTGGCACACACTGGGAAGAGAGACCAAAGAGTGCAATATGAAATGGGGGAGTGGTGGGAGCCCATGGAGAAAAGGACCTAGGGGTCATGATATCATAGAGCTAAAACAACAGCTTATTGTGTTAGAATGACCACTGGGTTGCATAGGAAGAATAAGTAGTAGAAGTCAGGAGGCGATCCTCCCATTGTACAGGTCGCTGGTGTGACTACACCTGATACTGTGCAAGATAGCGGTGTTTACACCTGAGGAAAGACTGACAAGGTGGAAGCACTACTGCACAGGGCAACCAAGATTGTCCGTGGAGTATATGAGGTGAGGCTGTAGGACTTGAACATGTACACCCTTTAGAAATGAAGGAAAAGCATGACATGATTAAAATACACGTACCTGCATGTGACAAATAGGGTGGACACCAGGAACTGCACTCATTGAGTCCAGCTACAGGGATGAGATGGGACTCACTTACTCTTGCAGGGGAGATTCAAGGAACATCCATTAGCATTGTTTCACAGAAAGGATGGGGAACACATGGAACAAGTTGTCATAGGAAGTGTTACAGGTCAAATCAGTGGACAGCTTCAAGTAGGGATGAAACAGGCATATGGTGTTAGTTAGAAAGGATGTGTGGCAGAAACAAATGGTAGGAATGGTGACTAGGGCCAGTGCAGAGTAATTAGGTAAACTGGGCAGACTGGATGAGCTGACAGCCCTTTTTCTGCCATCATTGTCTCTGTAACTTTTTTTATTATGCATTTTCCTTTCTGCAACTATGACTGGCCCTTATCAGCCCAACCTTTCACCCAGCTCCATTGCCTGCCTTCTCCAGGATATAACACTCCCGTGTTTCTTCCTGACTCCCTAGTCAGGGCTGCCAGGAGAGACCAACCCCAGTGGAGTTAGAGTGCTGTGTCACGAGGTGCCATGATTGGTCATGCAGGGCCAACAGTGCAAGGGGAGCACATTCTGCATCAGTCAGTGATGTTTCCCTGTTGTTCCCGGACCCTGTGACATCAACAGCACATGTAATCTGCATGCTCATGCACATGCGACACACTGACATCAACCATTCCTGAACATGTGCTCTGGCTGCACCTCCACCTGTGGTGACCCAGGTGGTGGTACTGCACCAGAGACACATCCCTTCCCTGAGGTGGAGAATGTCCGATTGGGACACTCAGTCCACCACCCATGCCGACCCTCCAGTGTCCTAGGCACGTTCCTCATCCAGGGTCATCAGTGTTGCAAGAGGTAGCACTGCTGCTGTGCCAACAGGCTAACTAGAGGCAGTGTCTGTGTATCTATATGTCTATGTATCCCAGTGCTAGAGTCAGTAGAGCAATGAATGAGTACATGGAAGGCATAGTTATTGCCTGCTGCATTGGATACCTGTTCCAGCTAACTTGTTTTAAACCTGCATCAAGCAAGCACTGCAACAGATTCCAGCATCCATGATATTCTCCATGGATCAGCATTATTCAGATCCACTGCTGTTGCCCAAGTGGTCCAGACTTTGCCATTGAATTTCAGAGTTCATTCAAGGAAAGAGGCACAGTAATTTAAATTTATTGTGGGAATAGTTCAAGATGGACACTCAGTTTTCAGTTCAGTTCTTTTTATTGTTGACAAAATCTGTTGTAATAAAATTAATAAAACATATGCCATACTTTATGTAAAAACTTCTAAAATGCAGTTTACTTTTAAATCTATAGTAATATCCACTTCCATTCTGTATGTCTTAAAATACTTTTCTTATAAATACATTCTGATTACTTCCTGTTGCATAATTAATCGGCTAGTGCTCTGTTATTCTAAGATGTGTTTTCTGCTTACAATTATACTATACATTCTAGCAATGCTCTCTAGATGTAAATCATTCCTTGTTTTCATTAAATAGTTATATTGATATTTGGGTTCCATATCCAAGTTCATTAGGATATTACCTATACATATTTCTCTTTCCTTTGTATAGAGAGGACAAAACATTAACAAATGGATAGTTGAGTCATCATCTAAACCACATATACAACCACTAAAATTAATCAAACCATAGGTTTTCTTAGTACTTGACTTTCAACGTACCCAAATCTGTACTTTGTATAAGCTTTCCTAAATTTTAGATTTTTAATTTTGTAAGGTATTCTTGCATACCAAATACTCTGTTGGTATTATACGCCAACCATTTACTGATTTTGCAATTCTTTGCCAATTCCTTTCTTTTGAATATAAGAATCCTTAATCTTATCTATAATAACTGAGTTTATAACAGTGACAGGATTATTAGTACTCATACTAAGACAAGATAGTAATCCATATGGTTTGATAATTTTTTCGATAGTTAAACTCGGGTATACAAATCCTCTATTGCTATTTAACAACATTTCCTCAAGGCAGATTCTGGGTAGTCTATTTTCATTCATGTTAAAAACCTTAATCCAATATACAAATAGCCTCTGTTCAATGTCACATTTAAGAGGTAACTGTCCTAGTTCAACCTGCTAAGACAACTAGAAGCACTATTTGGGAGTCCAAGAATATGTCTATAAAATTTATTCATTAATGAGTCTAAACCTGTTACCTTATCAAGACCCCAAATTTCTGCCCCATAAAGTATTTGACTTTTGACTTTAGCCCTTAACACCCTTAATGGGCGACTAACAGAGTGTCCACCATACTTACATGTAAATCTTTTATTCCTGGGATTGATCTTCTAATCTTTTGTGCTAAATTTGTAATATGCTCTGTCCATCTTAAGTTGTAATTAGAAGTTATACCTAAATAACACAATTTATTCACTCTTTCAATGATCTGATTATTACATTTGATATCCGCATACTTATGATTTCTTACCTAGTCCTACTAAATATAAAATATTTTGTTTTATTAATGTTTATTTCCAAATCCATTTTAGCACATTCTTCACTGAATTTTTAATGCTCCTCTTTATTCCTAATTGGCTGGTTGACATTAATATGACATCATTAGCATATGCCAGGTAGGGCATCGCCTGTTACCCACCATAGGTGTATGAAACTCTGATTCATATTGCCTTCTAATATTTTATTCAAAAATATATTGAAAAGGATTGGGGATAAGATGCATCCCTGTCTTAATCTTATATTAGACTGGAATTTTAGTGTTGTATTTCCTTCTTTATTATATCTAATATAGGTATAATTATCATCATATAAAATCTTTAGGACACTACTTATACCTCCTTCCAACCAATATACTTCCAATACATCCCATAATTTTTCCTATCAACTCTATCAAGGCTGCTTTTAAATCTATAAAGATACAAAATAATCTTTGCTTTTTATATTAATATATTTATGTATAATGTGGTTAATACAAAACATTGATCAATTGTTGAATGATCCTTCATAAAACCAGCTTGAGCTTCATCATTACTTTTTTTTATCATCCAGCCACCTGATCATTCTCTTCAGGATTACTCTTGCAAAAATATTCAGGAATTGTCCAGCAGACTAATGGGTCTCTAATTTTCTGGTGATTTTCTATCCCTTTCTTAAAATTGGAATTATGATATTCTCTTTCCAGGTTCTGGGGTAATACCTTCTTTTATGACCAAATTGAATAGAATAGTTAAGACTGGAATCCAAAGCACAGGGTCATCCATAAATATTTCCATTGGGACACCATCAGGCCCCAGTGCCTTATGTTTTCCTTCATTTATTGCTAACTCTATTTCTGAAGGTGATATTTGTTTAACTAGGTTAGTATTATCTTTATTTGTTATCATGGTTACAGCACTATGCAAAATGATTTCTTATAGTACTCTTCCCAAATAGATGGCTCTAAGTGGCATTCTATATTTTCTGATATGTTGTCCCATCCATTGTTAGCTATCTTCCAAAATTTTTGCTGTTTTGTCCCTGGCTGCTTTTCAAACTCTTCCCAAAGATATTTTCTATATTTTGATTTTTAAATCCAATAATTTTTATACTGTCTTCTACCTTTGTTCAATTTTTGCTTATTGTCTCTTGTGAGATGGTTATAAGCTATTCTGGATAGCCTGTTAATTTCACTTTTGTGTCTTACACAATCTTTGTCAAATCATTTACTGCCTTTTCTTTTTTCTTTAATTACGGGGTTTTAAGTAGGATACCTGAAACAGCTTCCATCAATTTTCAAATGACTTGACAAAGACCAAGGCTTCTGAAGTTTTCTGGAGTCTCAAATCCAATGCAAGGTCTCTAATTCCAAAATGATCTAATAATCTATTTAATTAAAATCCTCTAGAGCTTCCCACTTAATTCCTCTTTCAACCCTGGTAACATGCACACTCTTGGGTGCTCTATTATGAAGTTTATTCTAATGATATTTCTAACTGTAGTGGACTATGTTCTTTATTCATCCTTAAACCTATCTTGAAAGATTCTGGTCTCCTTACTAAGTTTACATTCATCCAAGTTAAATCTATTGTTGACATATCCCTAGGTCCCATATAGGTGAACTCTCCTCCAAATTACCACAGTACAACCACTGAGTAAGATAAATTCTCTATCTTCTGATTTCCTAGAGATCAACGTGCATCTATCACAACCTTTTGTATCTTTAGAAGTTCTAATTACTTTAAGTGGTAAACCATTACAGACCCCATATTCTGCAGTTAAATCTTTTATGAGTCCCAGGTGATGCCCCACCCTAGCATTAAAATCTCCTATTATGATAAATTCACCTAAAGGTTTCTTCTCCAAACTTTGGTCAAGTAAATTTTAAAAGCAAATCCATGTCCTTATCATCCTTATATTTGAGCTTCTAGGTGGAAATAAACATTAATAATGACATATGATCCCTTTTCCATACTAATCTGTATCAAGCAAGATATGTGTTAAATCTATTTCCACTTCTTTATACTCTACATCTTGCATGATTTTGCACCATGTAATTAAACCTCCCAACATCCTAACATATTTCCTATTCCTAATTGCCAATTTCCAGAAAGTTTTATAGCCATTAATATTCTTTTCTTCTTGAGACCATGTTTCTTGTAATGCTATAAATTTGAAATTTGATATATAAGGTCACAAGGTCGGATCTGCTAGACTATTTGTTAACCCTGACACATTCCAAGCAATTATATTATATTAACTTTTTCCACTTAAGTTTCTCTTAGATATTTGTCAATCTTCACTCTCTTCCAGGATTTCAAATCTATTTGTCATTTCAATCAGATTCATCCAGTTATCTATACTATCTCTATCCATTCTTTATTACCCATCTCTAAATTACCTTAAAAAAATCTCTACTTTATCCAAAATCATGGCTTTATCCATAAATTGATAATAGTCTTCTAGATTATTCACCCATATAGTTATCTGTCCATCTGATTCCCATCTGGTGGCCTTTCTTAATCTTTTATTAATAGTTATATCCTTAGTCAAGTTCTGTAACAACTCAATATACCTTAATCCTCAGATTTTGTTTTGTTTCATTCAGGAAGTTATTCAACCATAAATAGAGATTTGCATCTCTTCATCCTTACCAGAGTATGGTAGTCCCTTGTATAACCAGGAAAAATATTTTTAATGCCTACTACATCATCCATAACATATCCATAATCTCTAATTTATTTTTCTGATTGTCCATAGTCTTTCACACCATATATTGATCAAAACCAAAAGAATCAGTTCCCTATGCTTCAGTGGTCTAATAACACTAAATGTTGCCATTATATTATCTGGTTTTCCATGGGTTTGTAAAACCAGACCAAAGATGTTTAATATTTTGATTTAGTTTATCTTTAGTCTCTTCAGGTATTATTGGTACATTGTGAATAGGTAAAACAAAATCAGTTGCAAGTGTTCTTTTAAGGAAATTACGTAGGTCTCTAAACTTTTCTTCATCAATTAATAATCCCTTCATCAGTGTAAGGCTCTGATTCTTCCTCTCTGAATACAATCATTATCAACAGTTTTGTTTTTGTTCACCATTTCCTCCTTCATCAGTTTTTCCCTGTATCCTCAGTTGTATTTCTTGGCTCTTACTTTTCTTTTGTCCTTTTCAGCTTTCTTATTATGAATCAATTTTTTCTTTTATTAGAATTAATTTATTTAAATCCCATTTCTTTCCGGTCATTTCTATTATCACTGGGGCCAGAATGTTTCTTGTTTTTAATTATTTTATCCATATTCCTTTGAATTCCTTCTCTAAGCGCCTCTCTTGTACTACCTTCAGTTCTGTACTGAGATTCATAGTTGTTTCTATAAATTTTCCTAATTTGCTAAGTCTAAACTTTGTGTCAAAGTTGTTTGCACTTTGGTTTCCTGGGGCTCAGATAGATGATAAATCCCTTTGGGGCTATTCCTTTCAAAATTGTAATCTTTTATTTCTTCTCTTTCTTCTTTGTTCAATCCCTTTTCCCAAATATCTGAATTTCCTTCTTTCATCTCATTTATAATACTTTAATTTAAATTATAGTTTTCTGGTAACATAACTAATTCTAAATCTGAGACCAGAGACACATCTGAAATCTCTTTTCCTAACCTTATTTCCCTCCACTTTCATTATCCAGGCTAATACTTCCGTTCTTACTTTATTTATTTGTTTAGTTTTGTTGACCGGGTAAGCACTAGACAATTCCTGCCTATTTTCAGGCACGACCGGGGTAGGGATACAGATGAATACCAACTGACTTTGAACCAGATTAAGCTGTTGGTGGTATTTTTTAGTGAATGAGAGAAATTTGGCCAGGACACCAGGGAAATTCCCCTACTCTTTTCGATAAGTGCCATGGGATCTTTAACATCCACCTGAACTACCACCAATCCAGGCAGATGGGACCTCGGTTTAACGTCTCATCTGAAGGCACCTCAGAAGTGAGCACCCTCTCATGCTGCACTACAGTGTCAGTACTGGGATATTAACCCAAGTGCCAGATGTGGGAACTGAACCCTGAGACATCTATATTATGTTGAATACTTTTTTCTTCCTTGGGGAACAATTTCCCTTCTATTTCATTCTTAAATTGCACAAAACAGGCTAATAACTTGTCAATATTTTTTATTTTCAATGCAAATTCACTTAATGAATGCCAAATCCCTTTTATTTAATATCTGTTGTTCATAGAAACATAGAATTTGACAGCAGATAAGGACTGCTTAGCCCACCCAGTCTGCCCATTTCCTACCTAATGGATAAGCTGCAGATCCTAGTTAACCAGTCAATCAGTTCAGAATCATTTGCCAAAATTCAATTTACCATGTTTAAAAGGGTCAGGTGTACTATGCCCTTTAATATCTTTTTAAGTCCCACCCTTCATTTCTCTTCCCAAATGTTAACTCTAAGTCACTCACCCCTGAGTTTTCCATATTTCTGTAATGAGGGGTTGTCTTATTTTGATCTTATTGAGTTTTCTACAGATTCATTTGGGAATAACTTTCCATTTATTCCTTTGTTATTCACTGTGCTTTGTTGTTCAAATGATATTTTCACTACTTCTGAGGAACTCTGATTCATTTCTTTTCCTTGACTAGATCTCTTTTTATTATTTCCCACATCTTCTCTATTAACCTTCTTATTTACATGATCTAGATTAATTGTCAAATCCTTTAAATTTGTGTTTACTTTATTCATTTATCTTCCTTACTCCTCTTACATTCTTGTTTTCATCTTCTCACCTTAATTTTTTTTGATGTTGTAGCAAGCTACTTGAGTAATTTCTTACTTTTTTTCTTCCCTCTGGTTTCTACAGGCATACCTTTTAATACTTTCAAATACAATTTCTGTTACAGACAGTTAATTGATCGATTATTCAATTAGGTCACAATTAACCCACTGGTCAGGGTTATTTGAGGCTATAGATGCTGTGGATATTCAAATCTCAAGAGAACACTAGAGCTTTAACAATTCATTCTTTGATCTCTGCTCTTAAATCTCTTCTTCTCTGTGTGATTCAATTTTACCATAATACATATATACCACTACCTCTTCTAAATTTGATCAATAGCACCTTAATAGCACACTGATAACATATTAATAACAAATAGCACATAAAATCATAGATGCAATCATGGGTCAATGACCCAAGAGTCTTGAATGATCAGCTCAAGTGGATAGGTTGTTGTCTCACTTTTAGAGTCCCACGATCCAATAATCCAATAATCCAACAATCCAATTATCCTTTATTTTATATATGTCCCTGGAAGATCAAGATGGATATTCATGGATATTCATGCAGCATAATTATAGTTATCGGGACAAAGCAGAGTTTAATCTTCTTGTGTTCTCAATATATTTCTAAGAATGGTTCTAGTCCAGAGCTTTAATCCGACAATCGTTTTTCTAATTTTCAGCCAAAAGTACAATCTGTAGTTCTATAGTTCTCTTAAAATTTTCTCTCTTCCTCTTGGGAAAATAAGCACTAAAAGAGTAAAGAGAATGCAACAGGCTAATAATAAGTTAAAAGAAATACAAAGCTGCTGTAATATCAACACTCACTTGTACACTCAAATACAAAAACGTTTTTATAAAACTTACTGATTTGTGTTGTTCAGAAAACACATGCAGCAACCAAGCAGACCCTCATAGAGCACGATTCCCAACATGTGGTTTACAAAAGTGTGCTATAGCTAATGAAATAGCTTGAAAAACTTCGTTCTCCGCTCTTTGGTTTCCTTTTGTCCAATAATTGGCCTAAGATCAAAATGCAAATCAAAATAATTGTATTATATTGTGCAAAGGCCAAAGCAAAATCATTGTAAAATGTTAGGCTTGAAATCTAAAACCAAAATAAAATCAAAATAAAACCAACAGGATTCAGTGGTAATCAGCCTTCAGCATCTATCTTGAAACAAAGCTTCTGCGGCAGCCTGCTCAAATTGTAAACTGAAAGCTACTAGAGCTGCTAGAGCTGCCGACACCACTGCTGCTGTTGGTATCTCTGAGGCTTGAGTCCATGTCTGAATTTAGTCCAATTCCAGCGCATGCGTAATTTAACTATTTGGACCACGTGCAGGAAACCTCCAATAGGGCGCCTCCTTCCTGGTTGTGTAAAAAACTAAAAGGCTTTATAAACTTAACAAATTTAATAAGATATATTTATTAACATTTAATAAGTCTGATTCTTAAGTTCCCATAATGTATCTAAAAATGCGATTCTAAATGGATTCTAAATGGATACCCAACTAATACATATCTGTACTCCTTGTTTTAGATACTACATGGGCATGCAGCGAACACAAGGATTTAATAAGATTTCGATAAAATTTGGCAAAATGCAGATGCAAAATACAGCATAGTTGGATGCAAAAAAAGAAAAAGTGCACTACACTCAATCACTTAGCGCTCAAGCGCTCAAACACTCATACACTCAGAAGTACAGAGCACTCCATCGCTCAAACTTTTCTACAAACAGCACTTTTCAAAAATAAATAAAACGGAGGAATATGATAGCCCAAACATTTATTTTCTCTCTTGGAAATTATCTTCTGACTGTAAAGTCTCTGCAGGCTCCACTGAGGTTCCTCTCCCTTCTCACAGCTGGCTTGCCACACATGAACTCCATACACGGCTATGGGAAGGCTCCCAGAGGCCCATATATTTCCCAGTAGCTAAGGCTATCAGACTATCAGAAAAGGTCAAAGTTGGCCTGGAAGGTCTGTGCTATTAAAATATTAAATTATAGTGTAGCAACGATGGCATACCTGTTCAAGTATAAAAATAATGCTTTAGCACAGACTCCTGCTGCAAAGCGCTATCTCACAACTTCCCATAGCCGGCTTTCTCACAGCTTCCTCTCAACTCAACAATTCTGCATCAGTCAGTGGTGTTTCCCTGTTGTTCCCCGGACCCTGTGACATCAACAGCACATGTAATCTGCATGCTCATGCACACACGCACATACTGACATCAACCATTCCTGAACATGGGCTCTGGCTGCACCTCCACCTGTGGTCACCCAGGTGGTGGTACTGCACCAGAGACACATCCTTCCCTGAGGTGGAGAGTGTCTGATTGGGACACTCAGTCCACCACCCATGCCGACCCACCAGTGTCCCTGGGCACGTTGCCCAACCTGGGTCATCAGTGTTGCAAGAGGTAGCAGTGCTGCTGTGCCAACAGGCTAACTAGAGGCAGTGTCTGTATCTATATGTCTATGTATTCCAGTGCTAGAGTCAGTAGAGCAATAAATGAGTACATGGAGAGCATAGTTATTGCCTGCTGCATTGGATACCTGTTCCAGATAACTTATTTTCAGCCTGCATCAAGCAAGCACTGCAACAGTTTCCAGCATCCATGACATTCTCCATGGATCTGCATCATTACAGATCCACTGCTGTTGCCCAAGTGGTCCAGACTTTGCCATTGAATTTCAGAGTTCATTCAAGGAAAGAGGCACAGTAATTTAAATCTATTGTGGGAATAGTTCAAGAGGGACACTCATCTGCTACACTAGGATTTGTGATCCAGTTTTCCACAAAGGACTACAGTATGTCCAACAATTAAAGAGACATTGCTCAGAGTCTGAAGGGGTATATCTGTATGAATGTTTTCTAATTCATTGTTAGCCAATGCCACGTAATGCTACAGTGATTTTAAAGTGAATTGCTACAGAGTATTATAAAATGGGCAAAGGTTTTGAGCAATCTTATTGGTTCATAGCTGTGCATTAGACGTGTCTAATGCACAGTTAAAACAAATCCTACCAATCTGGATGGAGTACATGTTTGAAATGCTTGTGCCAATTAGAACTCTGAAAATTGAAACAGCCGTAATTTTTTCTTGAGCAGACTGAAAGTGACAAAAAAAATCACTGCTCCATGTAGAGTAGAACATTTACTTATAAAATAAAAGAGTTCACTTTTTGCTGGTTTTCATAAACAATGCTTAATTTCTCTTTTTAAATGTTATCAGCAACTTCCTTTCTACCATTTGCCCACCACCTGCAAATTCCTTAGCACTCACTCACTGTCACTGACCTACCACTCTACATTTGTATCCACTCAGTCGTAATTTAATCAAAATATAACAGATGTGATTATTGAAATAAAAGTACATTTTAACAGTTTCCTCATGCTCATGCTCTGCATCCCATCCTCTTCCACACCAGCCCTTACACTCCAATCTGTAATCCCAGTACTGTCAGTTTGAAGGGCAGGATAGTTGCTGATCCTCCCAGTGCCAATCTGCATTTCCAATACAGTCGTGGGGGGGGCAATTTTAGGTTTGCCAGAGTTTGTGCAATTTTTTTATTTAGGGTGAAAGCACTTGCCAGGTTCCTCTTCATCAATCACTATTCAGGTGACACTAGTGCTCCAGCCACTCTGATTGTGCTAGCATGCCCTGTTCACACTGCTGCCTCCAATCTAATACAGTCACAGTTGGGGTGGAGGAGCACAGTTGGCAGTTGATGTAATTTTTTTTTTTAAAGGGAAATAAAGTGTAAGATTTTGTCCTCAAACAAGAAGTGGTCAATCGAATCCCTCCACCCCTGGCATTCCTACCCTCCTAGGCAATACATTGAAATTGGTAGAACTGTTCAGACATCTAAGAATATGGCTTGATTAAAGCTTTCTTTCAAATTCCATATCAGAAATTTGTGTAAGAAGTTGAGGCCAAGTCTGGTTTTATTATAGAAATAAATTCAATTTGCCTTTGGACACCTGAAAACCCTTGTCAGAGCCATGTTCTTACCCTTGTTGACTATGGAAATCTTGTGTGTAGAGGTGCTGCTCTGATAAACTTGCCAAACTGGATGTCCTGTATGATAGGGCACTTGGATTCATTATTGGGCTACGAACAAGAACCCATTACTGCACCTAATATGCATCTGTTGGTTGGCCTTCCTCACCACCAGACAACTCAAAAACCTTTACTTGTGGTCCTATAAATATCTTAGGCATGATGTACCATATTATATCTCTGATCTGCTATGCAAAGTCTCCAGGTTATATAACCTGAGAGCATGCAACCACATTCTGCTGAAGTCACCAAAGATTGCATACAAATATGGGAAAATGGCTTTCAGCTGGTTTGCCCTAACATACTGGAACAAACTTCAGGCCACGCTCAAACTGAACTCAGTTGTGAGTCTACATACTGTACCTTCAAACTGCTGATCCATCCCTATAGCACTGATACTTGTACCTGCACCTAGTCCTCAGTATTATATTGACTGCATTTTGATTGCTGTGCTAATGTTCTTCCTTTGTAACGGCTCTGTCCTTTTGTCATAATTGTCTGTTAGAGCGGACCTTTAATTCCGCAGTACTGTCCAATTGTTAAACCAACAATGCTTTTGAACAAGCCCACAACCAGCTTTCTACCCTCTGTCACTCTCGCTTAGACGTTTGATGCGATGCAAGCTAGTTACATTTAGCGAATCACAGAAAATGTGCTGTAACTAGCCTGCATCCCAGCCAATATCCAAAAAGAAAATCTATGTAATCATGCCAGTAGATGATCAACATAACAGATAGTATTTTTTATCTGGCACTGGCAATAAGAACTTGGCATACAGTAGATGGGAAATGGCCTCGGGAACTCCTTTTTAATACTTGGTTACTGGAGTCCACTACTTTGTTTGAACTTGCTGTTTGTGACTACGGGGTTGGCCACCCACTCTGCAATGCCCTTGTTTGCTCTCTGTGAGCACGGCAACAGAACTCTTGTGCAGGTTCAAGGCAAAGTAGAGTGCTTGTTTCTCAGAGCGATCGAAAGTGAGAGACACAGTCGGTGTTAAAAAAAAAACCTTAAAAGCACAGTATACCGTATCTGACTTTCTGACTGGTGACAGCAGACGGGCCAACAAAAAAATGATGAGTAAAACAGTTAGCCCAGGAACTACTGTAACTGGCAAGTTGGCAGGCCTTAGCTGCAGTGGGGATTGAGCCCCAAATGATATCAGCCAATCAATACCTGTCAGCATGGAAGTGCAGCCTGTAAACCTAGCGCTTTGTTTGCTCTTGCTGTTTTGTAACTACGGGGTCGGCCGTCTGCTCTGCAATGCCCGTGTTTGCATAGCATTCTGGTCCTGGTCAGAATTCTTTTTATGTGCTTGTGCCTTTTGATATTGTGTGGGATATTGATGTACCGGATGCGATATAATGGACAGATTGACGGTTGTCAATTCAGTCCTATAAGCGCTTATACTGTAATGCTAAAAGGACAGAGCCATTACAAAAGGAAGAACATTAGCACAGCAATCAAAAATGCAGTCAATATAATACTGAGGACTAGGTGCAGGTACAAGTATCAGTGCTGTAGGGATGGATCAGCAGTTTGAAGGTACAGTATGTAGACAGAGAGACTCGGTCTGCTGCCTCATGCCTTACTATGCCCTTTGCCATGTGTTAGACATGCCTAATCACACCCATCATGTCTTATTGCTTATTAAGTGATTTGCTATATAGTGTTAAGTGAAGTGAGAAAGTACTGTATATGTAAATGTATGCAGTTTAAATATGAGGGAAGGGTATCTGGGTAAAGGGATGAGTGGGCTGACTGAGGTTGATATAGACCTAGTAGGCACTGCATGTCCTTAAGGCAACTGAAAGTATAGTGAAGTAGCTGAAGCCCAAGGGGTGGCCTAGTGCCATTGGTAATTGGAGGCTGGTGGGTAGAGGTATAGCCTACAGTCCGTAGGGTTAACAGGTACAGACCTCTTGGCATAGAAGTGAATAATTACAAGTTACATACATTTGTGCTATTCACAAATATGTATTGCCTATGCACCATGTGACAAGGGTGCATAGCCAACTCTCATGGGATTACTGTGTAGTACTGTGTACCCTGCAGTAATCATTATGGGTGACTAGCACCCTGCACACTGGATCTCATGGCCACCCAGCAGCTCTGCACTGGGACAGGCCAGGGGTGTGCCAGGGGTGCACTGCAGCATCTACAGGTCTCCAGGGGAACCTGGCATGCGCAACATGCCTCCCCCACAAGTCATCAACGGAGTGTGGCAGCCATGGGAACCCCCACACAGAGCTGGCACATCTGACCAGACCACCCAGTGGGGCAGGGGGACGGGGGGCCATTAGGGCAAACACCGCTGGTGCCTTATTGAACAGATCACACCATCCAAGGATCCCCTGACTGTGCTTGGAGGGAAACCACTCTGGAACCTGTGATGGCCATCCAATTGAAGCCTACCCAGGTCCATAGCCCTGCACCTATCTGTCTCCCTACCTGCGCATTGAGGAGGCAGGGCCATGGACAGGTGGGCAGTGATGGTGGCACACACCTGTCTGCAGCTGTGATGTTTCATGGTCAGGTTATATGCATTTTATGTGTGAAACCCACCCATTAGTGATTTGTTGCCGCAGAGTACAAGTATAAAACCTTTTAAGAATTTCATTACAAAGTTATTGTTCATTATTTATCTGCGCTGTGTCTACCTCACTGACAGAACAGCTAAGTAAAGTTTTACCTTTGTTTCACTTGAAAAACAGTGCCCAAGCCATGCTTCAAAGTTGCCCAAGTCTCACAGTTCCTGGTATCTCTAGAGTCAGTCCAGTACAGAGCCTCCTTACCACACAGTTTTCCACAACTATTTAGTTGGGGACTTTGCTGACATCCCATCCCAGTGTACCCAATCTGAGGTTGTGGGTAGAAAGGGAAGAAAATGAACCTAAGACAGCTTGAGGCCATGGGGCAATCTTGGTCATAGTTCTCTGACTTATGATATGTGAAGAAGAAGACCAATTGGGCAAGACACCAGACTTGTAGCATGCTTGGGGTAGGGCCTTGCATGAAGCAGTACAAGTCTTGGGCAAGGGCATGGAATCAAGATCTTGCTTCTATGCAGGGCTCAAGACCAATGCAAAGCCACAGACCCATTGTGAGTGGGGCCAGACCTGTATCTTGCATTGTGTGAGGTCCTGCAGGCCCTACATGAAACAGAAGACTCATCAAGCATGGCTATAGACCTATGGGTTGCTTTGTAGCCCTATGTGAGCAGCAGATCCATAGAGAACAGTGCATTTTGTAGGCCTTACATGAAGCAAAGACCTGTCAGGAAGGTGTAGATGTTGTACTTGTATGCTTATAGGATATTATGCATCTTATCCCTCAAATTTGGGCTTAAAATGCGTACTGCGCCTCAAGAAGAGAGCAGTACAGGAGGCTTTGAAAGCTTGTATCTTTAAATTTTCAATAACCAAATAAAGGTATTATCTTTACCTAGAGAAAATTATCTTTGTTTCTCTCCTGGTTTTGTGAGGTTAATATGGTACAACCCTATCTTGGCATGAAATGTGAAACAAAAGTAAAGTTACGGGTGACAGAAAAAAATCCCCAGCAAAAATAAAAATCAGTTCCAGTACATATACAGTTCATGATTTTGTGACTTGTTTATTTTGGTTGGGGGGAGCAGGGATCAATCACCCATATTTTTAAAAGTTTTCTGTAACTGTTTTTGGCACAACCCTATCTTGGCAAAAAATATTTGAAACACAATTAAAGTCATGGGAGACTGAAAAAACCCGTGAACAACAACAAAAAAAGTTCCAGTGCATGCACAGTTCATGTTTTGGGACTTATTATAATTTTTTTAGCTGGAGGGTCAATCACATAACTTTAACATTTTCTGTAACTTTTATTTTTAATTTTGGGGTGTGGTGCTTACAACCATATCTCTCAATCTTTCGTCCCTGTATATGGAATATTGCCTCTCAAAATGTGGACCAAACAGAGAAAATGAGGCACACTTTATTAAATCTTTAAATAAGAAGCTCAGAACACTGTTAAAATGTATACCTCATGTTAACAAAGTTTGCAGCTTATTCAATAATGCATTTTCACATTATTTACTCTGGATTTTTGCTTTAAAATCTTTAAAGCGAGACGTGGGACAAATTCTCCCAATGTCATACAAGGGACTTTTGTGAAGTAAAATGAGGAACTGTTCCTCATAATGTGGTACAGTCAAAAAACATTCTTACAACTCACCATAATCATGAAATGTTGGGGTTTGAATATGGCTCTGAGAAATGTTTTGGTGACATCAAATTCAACTCTTTTTTGGGAAGAAAATAAAACAAAACAAAACTATATCCCTACATATGTGAAGAATTGTTTTAGGTTTGTTTTGTGTTTTGCCTTTTGGTTTTGTGAGGTTTACAGATGGTGACAGTGGACGTACAATAGCAGAACAAAGACAGCAACCATCCTTGCAGAAGAGAGACAGTGTCAGTCACCCACTGTGTAATCATTAAGGATGTTCTGGTTTGCCTTTGGGCAGGTTGCATGGGTTCTAAGAGTGGGACATGCAGGGGTTTGTTGGTTGTATGGGCAGGGTAGGAACTTCCTCGACAGTGAGTGGGAGGAAATGTGTTTAATTTGGTGGTGTTATGGGGAAGGGGACTGAATGAGGTTCTAAGCACCCAATCCTTGGTAATTGTAGTGTTTAGGGGAGGTGGGGACTGGCGCTGGGGTTGAACACCCAACCTCCAGAATCAACAGTGTTGGGAGGAGTGTTGTGAGAGTGCTTTTTCTGTGTCGCTCCATGTTGTCTTTACACATGAGTATATATGTACCCTAATGAGTGGTTCACTGGTACAGCTATAGCTTTAAGAAGCTGTGCCTATCAGCTTGGAACTTTGGTTTCCTTACTGTTCAGAGAGTCAATTTTCCTCAGCCTTATGTACCAGTGATAGGAGGTAGCTGCTTTGAGTGAGTTCTCCACAGCCACTGTTACATTTATAATTTTTAGTTTTTGGTAGGAGATTACTAACTCCAGCAAGCAGGGCTGCATGGGTTCCAGGCAGCTGCTCCAAATTTAAATCACACCTGCTTTATTTTTCAGTACTAAGGGTAATCCTCTAAATTGGCAAGCCTGTATTCTTCATTACAGCTCCAGTCTTGGAGGTCTGGCTGGGTCTTTGCCACTAAAAGATATAAATTTGTGTCTTGTTGAATGTTTTATTCTGTGGTGATTATTATTTTTCTTTCAGGCTGCCTGGGGACTGAGGTAAGTGCCATGCTCTTGAGTTTGGTGTGCTCTCCAGGCGATCTGGGCTTGGTTTACATGATGTGTCCTGAGGTGTTTTTGCTTTTACTAGGTTAGCCAGTTCTGGGGGTTAAGGCTGTGCAATTGATTGTTTTGCCTAGAGTGCTTTTAGTGTTCCTGCCATTTCAGCTACTGTGGGTACTCTTAGCTGTTGGGCTGGTCAGGATGCAATTTTTATTGATTGATTGATTGATTTTACATTAGTATCGTTTTAGGAGGGTTCTATTCCACCTACTTAAAGAGCGTGTTCGTTTCTTAGGTTATTTGTAAAATACGTGCTTATACAGTAGTGAATGTCATTTACTGGACAGTAGGCGTGTCTGTCCCAGACTGAGTATACTTCCAGAGTCTTTGATGTTGGCTATTATGCTTTCAGAGTAATGCCAACTATGCTATATATTCTCATTTTGTCTGGTCTTAATGGTGAATTTTTCCTTGGTAGTTTCTTTGCTTTCCATTTTTCTTTTGCTTTTGTACCGTTCTTGGCCATTGGGTGCTCGAAAGCCACCTTCACATCCTTCCCAGTGGCCATGATGGAACCTCATGTATGTGCACCTCCTTCCCTTGAGGTATGTGTGCCTTCATAACCTGCTGGTACACACACACGCACACACACACACACACACACACACACACACACGCACAGTGTCGGTTGCATAACATCATGCTCGTGGCCATGCATGCACAGTGCACCAAGGCATTTTGGCTATTGGATGATTTGGGTGCCTAATCATGCAATCACAATCAGGCTTTAGGATTTCTGAGCTCTCTCCTAGGCTGTCACCTCATCCCTCTCTTCATTTATGTGGGTGGGGGGGTTCAAGTGGATCCCATATTCAGTGTTTGTCCTGAGCGTGGGAAGATAAGTTTTTGCATGCTCATACCCTTTAGTGACTTTCACGACAGCTGTAACATTTTGTCTGGAGCAACAGAACTTTTCAGCACTCAGGACCACTGGAAATGTTTAGGTATGAGAGCACATTATTTCCCTCTCAGGCTGTCCTCAGACACTTCTAGTGGAATGGATAACTCTTTAGATGTTTAGGGTCCCAGGATGTTGTCTGGCTCATGGGTAGGAGATAAACAGGGCACATGTGCTGCTTCAAATGCTTGAATTTCCCATGAACCATGATGTCTGGGTTTGTTCAGGATACCATAGTACTATGTGAACCTCAACTTTGCTGTTGATAGATAAATGTAGATACTACATACATGAAGATCTATGTCAGTCTGCCTTGGACCACTAGTTATATCTCACCTGGTCCCTACCAATCAAATTATCAAATTAATATTGGTTTGTCTGTGGCACGGTCCATAGTTTATTGTTGAACTACAGTAACAAGAAAAAAAAAAAAGAAACGTGCTGTAGGACATTGGGGCATTTGCTTGTTCTCATTCAGTTCAGACTTACATGGGGTTGAGAAACATAGCATTCTCTGGATCTCTCACCAATTCCTCTGGGCTAGTGAGTGATGGTGCATCCAGCAATTTAAAGGCAGGAGTGACAAAGGGAGTAACAAGTCCCTTATTTATTTCAGACATCTATAGTCCTACTTCAGCAGAATGAAAGTACAGTATTTTCATGCAAGAAACCATATAGCGGATCCTCAGGCAAGGTGGTCCTCAACAGACATGTGCAGATGTACCAGAGCGTAACAGAGGATGCTCCAAATGAATTAGAGGAATTCTCTGTTCTGTTTTATTTTGGGCTCACCATATTCAGATAATGGAAATGTTGATTGAATAATATAGTATAATTAAAGTATGGTGAAAACAGTTCCATCCCAGGCTATCCTCAAGAGCTGGCAAACTTGACTGAAATTCTCCTCTGGGAGTATAACGTGATAGAGGAGAGCACTTTGTACCCCACTCATGTAGTTGAAGTGTAACTGGAGAATTGGCTGGAGCTACAATGGTTGCTCTAAGCTTATGTTAAGGAGAGGTCATCTCCTCACTATCTTTCTGGTTTCTTTGCCATCTCAGACTCTGCTATCTAGACCTGTCATAGTGCCAATGTGCTGCCTGTGGGAAATATAACAATTGGTTGTCCAGTGGAATGATCCTTTCTTGGAATAAGAAAGCAGAACAATGATGATCTTGCAGGTTTTGTCTGTTTGCATGATTAAAAACTTAATTGTCTTTTGCTATTTTCATAGCATGGTGGCTAATCAGGCTCTGCCCTCTATGCTTTCTGTCGTAGGGCAACATTTATATCCTTTGACTAGATCATAATCTTTCCATGGTGACCTTTTGCTAAAGAGTTTAAATCTGACTGTCTCAAAGGTTGTCTCCTATTAGCATTATCCATGATGTTTTTGCCATTGTCTTGTGTTTGCCTTCATAGGTAGTAGCTTTTGTAAGTATCAAGCCCCTAGGGTTCTATGTCTCCCTAGCTGCTTGAAAAAGATTAACTAAGACTAAATCACTCTGTTTTTGAGAGCTATTTGTAATCCGAGTTTTATTGAGTTAGGTTTTATTCAGGAAACAGAGACAATTTTCCTCTCTCTCTCTCTCTCATTCTAGGGGGAGGCCTTTAAATATGCTTCATACAGGTTAAAAACAATCACCAAATCAGATTTGATTCCCTAGCCTAATTCTTGAGGTAGATGTAAATGCCATTGCATCTCCTCCATGGCAATGGACAACAGGGTTACTGTGGAAACACCTAACAAGCTATATTTTTCTAGGATACTGGCTATTGTATAACATATTGAACAGGTCACTGGTGAGACCGCATCTGGAGTATGCATGGTGGTTCTGGAGCACTTACCTTAAAAGGACATCGACCTGATTGAGGCGGTCCAGAGAAGGGCTATGAACATGATTGTGGGGCAGCAGGTAAATCATATGAGGAGAGACTGAAGGCCCTAAACATGTACTCCCTGGAGGATGAGAGGAGATGGGAGAAATGACTGAGACTTTTAAATACCTGAAAGAAATTAATAAGGTGAACAGGAAGGTCTTTTCAGGTTAGGTTGCAGGAAAACTACAAGGGGCACAGCCTAGAGTTGGGGAGAAGTGTTTAAGAGGGAGGTTAGAGACACTTCTTCACAGAAAGAGTGGTGAACAAATGGAACATACTGTCAGAAGAGGTGATTCAATCGAGGCTAGTGGGAAGCTTTAAGAGAGGCTGGGATAGATATAGGGGAAGATAAAGGTCATGGAAGGCGGCAGGGATGGAAAGGTAGAGGGAGGACCAGGAATAACAGCCTGAACTGAGAACCTGCACAATGATCAGACTAGGTAGACCAAAAAGACCTAATTCTGCTGGCTTCTTTGTACATTTGCATGTTTGTGAGATTGTATGGTCTTAATAGGTTTCCATTGGGCCACCGTCCCCATAGTGAGGGACCTCTGGTTTGTTCCTTTTCTCTATGCCCTCCACCATGGTGTCAGAGCAGTTTCTTTTTAGCTTTGAATGGATGTTAAGACTCACTATGCAAGATGAGAACTGTGATCATGCTGGTTTTGCTTGGGTCTCTCCCTTATGCTAACAGAAGAGGTTGTTAGGGAATCTAACTAATCCTTGTCAATCTTATAGTGTCCCATCCCATGTGCCATCCAGCTTGTGGAACGTTTGCAGTCTCCTACCTATTCTAGACTATCCTAGGTCTGGAGGCAGTCTTATATATTTATTTTGAATAATGGCCCCTTTAGGGCATAGTCCCTAGTCTAAGTAATATGTGGGTACAATCCTAGGACATTATGAGGCCCTACATAGGAAAGTTTTCTTTTCTCAGGCCTTGCACAACATTGGGCCATGTTTCTCTTAAGAAAGATTCCTCTCTCTGTTCAAGGGGTTAGCTTCTGAGGAACCAGACATAGATGCAGTATGGACAGTGGATGCATTCTGCCCCTACCCTCACCATCTTGCTAATGGGGCATATGCTATGACATCTGTACAATTTCTGAATCCCATTTCTAGGTCCTCTAAAACCACCAGGGACATTCAACAATAAATTGTCTCCTAAGCCCTTTTGTTTCAGTTTCAATTCTTCTGGAGTTGTACGTATTACTGCTCCTGTCTTTGATGTGATTTCTAAAGATTCCTTTTACAGTGTGGCTCCTGTAGGAGCAATTCAGCCTACTTTACTTGATCTCCATCCAGTGGTGGAGTTTGGGAGGAAGCAAACACATCTCAGGAAGTATATGTTGCTTTTCAGTGATTTTAATGCTGTAATTGTTTCTTTTGCAGCTTCTGGTTGTTTTCAGTTGGTATCATGGGGCTTTCTGACTTAAGTTGGAAAGATATCTGTTTGAGAGGATTTGCAGGAACTGGAGTTTGTGTGTGTGTGTGTGTGAAACATAGAATTTGATGGCAAGATAAGGACCGCTTGGCTCACCCAGTCTGCCCATTTCCTACCTGATGGATAAGCTGCAGATTCTAGTTAATTAACAGCTTACTTCCTCCTGCCCCCACTAGAATTGCCTTATGCCTGTCCCATGCATTCTTGAATTCTCCACTGTTCCTGACTCCACAACCTCCTCAGGAAGGCTGTTCCATGCATCCACAACTCTCTCTGTGAAAATACTTTCTAACATTACCTCTGAGCCATTCCCTCTATTTTCAAATTGTGCCCCCTTGTTCTTGCACATCTCTTTGTTCTGAAAGATACTACCTTCTTTGTACCTTGTTAATCCCTTGAGATACTTGAACGTTTCTATCATGTCCCCACTCTCCTCCTTTCCTCAAGAGTATACATATTAAGCTGCAATAGTTTCTCCTGATATGTCTTCTGGTGCAGACCTTGCACCATTTGGTTGCCTTCCTCTGAACAGCCTTCATGCTGTCTATGTCTTTATGGAGATGGGGTCTCCAGAATTGCATGTAGTACTCCAGATGGGGTCTCACTAACTGTCTGTAGAGGCGGATAACAACTTCCTGTTTTCTACTGTTGATGCCTCTCCTGTGCATCCCAGTATCCCCAGCCCTCCTTACTGCCTTTTCATTGCTTGCCCACCTTTGTGTCATCTGCTATAATTACTCCTAGGACTCTTTTGATTTTTGTTGTTGTTATTAACTCACCCCCATTGTGTACTCTTCCCTGGTTTTGTTTCCCAGCTGCATTACCTTGCACTTCTTTGCATTGAATCTGGTGTGTGTGTGTGTGTGTGTGTGTCTATCCCTGTAGCTTGTTGGATGCATGATAATTGTCTGACCTTGAGCCTCATCAGAGTTGCTACTAACTGAAGCTGGGGCTCAGTCACAGTGATGGAGCTTGGGAGGAAGTAGACACATCTCAGGGAAGTATCTGTTGATTTTCACTGATTTTAATGTGTAATTGTTTCTTTTGCAGCTTCTGGTTGTTTTCAAATGGTACCAGGGGCTTTAACTTAAGTTGGAAAGGTACCTGTTTGAGATTTTGCTGGTGTAGCTAAGTGCCTCAGTGAGGGTTTGCTGGGGTAGTTGATTGTCTGTCTCTAGTACCCAGGAGGCATCCAACTCCCCCACTCACTTCCTTTATACTGGTAGCCTGTGACATCATATGGTACCTGATGTCTGCATACACACACTGTTAGCTGGACTGGACACATACTGGACGGTATGTGTTTGTGAGACTTGGAAAGTCTATTGGTGGGTTTGTAATTGGGTTCATAAACAACTGCAGTCAGTTTAGAGAGACTGTATTTCAATGTCCTGTATAGGTAGTGTGAACCACAGGTAGGCTTGTGGGTGCATGAGCGGGGCAGATGTGGATGAACATACTGCTGAAGCTGGGAGGGTTCCTGATATGCCACAGGCTAAGGAGGCTCAAGGAAGAGGTTCAGTGGCTTGGCAGGGAGCTGGGGAGGTTGGGGGAAGGGAGGGTTGCACTGGTAGAAGGGCTGACATCTGAGAATATCAGGAGGGCACCACAGAGAAGGAACAGTGGGTCAAGGGACGGGTTGGGGAGGGGCAAACCAGACAGGAAGCCAGCTGATGAAGGATGAACTCTAGTAGGGCCCTAGCAAAAGAGGAGCAACAGTAGGCAGAGGGTTGAGAAAACAGGTAATGAAGAGAGCGTAGTGAACATGTTTGGTGTACTAGCGACACATGGGGAAGAGGAGGATGCAGAAGGAGATTGTGCAAGGATAGTACTCATGAAGAGGAGGAAGTGAGGGGCATTACTAGTGGAGAGATTGTGCATGTTGTAGTGGGAAGGGATAATACTCAGAGAGGTGAGGAGGGAGAGGGAGGTTGGCAGTCAAACAGGAGGAGGGAGGGGTCTCAGATGAGAGGGGCTGGAGGGAGACACTGGGGCAAATGGTAAAAGCACCACCTTGAGTGGCCCGGAATGGGAACCTGGGTAGGGGGCAGTGACAGGCACAAGGAAAGAGGAGGGGTGTACTGGTGTTGGGGGCATGGGGTCATAATGTAAGACATTATGCCACATGGCAGCATTGCACTGCCAATACAGTGTGATTTCTGCCATGAGGCATAAGTCTTTTTTCTGTGGGGTTGACCCCAAACCTTCCCACTAAAGATTCTCAACTCCGAGAGGGTTCAACTCAGGAGCACACAAAAGGAAAAAATAAAGACTCTGGGACTGGGAATCAAACCCAGTCCCAGATGCACACCTGGGTTCCTGCTGCTGTGGCTCAGTCTTGTAAGCCATGGCAGCTGCTCAGCAGAACCCACTCCCAGCAGAGGTCATATCCTCTGCCTGGGAAAGCGTACTGGTGCAATACCACGCACAGCAGTATATGTGGTACTGCACCATTAGCGAACACAGCTATGCTGCAGCCGCTTAGCCATAAAGTCATACACTGTTAAGCGTGCAACATTATGACCCAGTAGGTGCTGGAGGACCAAATACTCAAGGGGATCAGATGGGGCAGCAAGAGGGAGAGGCACAATTGGATATGGGTGGAGTCCATCAGGGATTAAAGGTGGACAAGGCAGGACAGGTAATCCTAAGGAGTGCAAGGAGGGTAGGAGGTAACCACACATTGTGGTACATGTGGAGACAAATGACCTAGCGGGGAAACGGTGGAGGTAACAAGCTAGAGGTTTGAGGAAGTGGGAAGGTTGTGCGAGGAGACTGGGAGTCTGTGACCTTATGGGAGGTGCTCCGAGTACCGCACAAGCACAGTGAGAAAGGAGAGGATTGGGGAGTTGAACGCATGGTTGGTAGAATGGTGACAAACTAAGGGGTATGGGGTTGTGGGTAGCTGGGGCAGTACCTGGGATAATAACAGTCTGCTTGCAAGGGATTGGCTGCACCTGAGTGGGAAGGGAAGGAGGTATTAAAGCAAGAGACTGGGGAGGCATATTGCAACAAAGGTGGATTTAAACTAATTAGGGGTGAAAAGTGGACAGCAGGTAGGCTGGGATCTGATAGAGTGAAGTTACAGCCTACCCCCAGGATAGCAGGGAAGGATTCTGCTGGCCAAAAGGGAAGGAGTAGAAGGAGGAGATGGAGGGCAATGAAGGAAGGGGCAGGATGGAGGGTGGTCTCAGAATGCAGAAGCTTAGGCAACAAACCAGCTGAGTTACAGGCACTCTTGACAGTGTGGAGGGTGGATATTGTGGTTGTCAGGAAATGTGGGCAAACTACACCAGGACTGGATGTGGCAATCCCAGGGTATAAATTATACAGGAAGGACTGTGAGGAAGGGAAGGAAGGGGGTGGGGTGGCAGTCTATGTGAGGGATGGGATCAAATGCACATGGGATGAGGGGAAGGAAAAGAGAACAGAGGCAATCTGGCTGCAGCTCCTAGACTCAAGAGATAGGAAAATGAAGTTTGGGGTGGTATACAGGCCACTGTCCCAGTCTAAAGAGCTTGACAGGGAATTAACAGGATAAATCAGGAAGGTATGTAAAGGGAAGGTGGTGATAGGTGGGGATTTCAACTTGCGGGGTTGACTGGAGACATCCAGTCACTTCCAGAGCTAGGAGCAAGTGCTCCTGGATGCGATCCAGGAGAGTCTCCTAATACAGCTGGCTAGTGGGCCTACTAGGCTAAAGAACACTTTAGTTTATATATGTTGAGTTAGATTACTTGTATTGTGCTTTGCCCCTATCACTGCATGTGTTACAAAGTGTTTGGCCTCTTGTATGACTGAGAATGGAACCCTGATATATGCGGCATTATACTGTGTATCTTAATAGCAATGTGTCAACAACTGAAAATCAATAAAGTCTTACATGTTAAAAAGACACTTTAGATCTAGTATTGTCGAATGGGAGGCAGTAAGGGAAATAAGGTGGAGGACCCACTAGTCGACAGTGATCACCATATGGTGTGGTTTAAAATCACAATGTAGGTAGCCAGGGCACTCAGTAACCTGGGTGGTAAACTTCAAGGGGCAGACTTTGGGAGGATGCAGGAAGTACTGAAAGGGAAACTGGAGGGCATAAGGCAGGAGATGGACATGGAGCAGAAATGGGATATTATTAAATGGCGGACTACAGAGGCAACAGAAGTCTGCACCAAGACACAGAGTAAGAGGAGCACAGCAAGGAAACCATACTGGTTGAACAGCAGGTAGTGGAGGTGGTGGAGGGCAAAACAAGAGGCGCACTCAGAAGTATTGGAGGATGGGAAAGGAAGAGGACAGGGAGAAGTATGCAAGATGATCCAGGAGGTGACCAGAAAGTGAGAGAAGCCAAGGCCCAGGCAGAGCTGAGATTAGCACAGGAATTAAGGGGTGGGAAAAGACTTTTCAGATACATCAGGGAGAAAAGGAAGCAAGGAGACAATAATGAGGATAAAAAGGGTGGGCAGTGGACAGAAAAGGAGGAAGAACAGGTGGAAGCACTTAATGAACACTTTTGCCCAGTGTTCATGGAAGAAAAGGGATCACTACCACCACCATGGGCTGGGAGGGTGGGGAACGGGGAGAGGAGGTGACAGATGGAAGGATTGAGGGAGGTAGAGTCCTAGAGAGACTGAAGGCACTGAGGGTAGACAAGGCACCAGAGCCGGATGGTATCCACCAGGGTGCTGAAGGAGATGGTGGAGGTGTTGGACGGAGCCACTGGTGGATCTGTATAGCACCTCACTGGAGTTGGATGTGTGCCACTGGACTGGATAATGGCACATGTAGTGCCATTGCACAAGAGGACCAAGGGACAAAATGGGTAAGTATAATCCAGTAAGTCTCACCTCCATAGTGTGCAAACTCATGGAAACAATACTAAAGAAAAAATTGGTGTCGTACCTGGAGGACAATGGCCTCCAGCATGTGAGGCAGCATAGACTCATTCAGTGAAGTCCTGTCAAACCAACCTCATACAATATTATGACTGAGCGACAGGTGAGCTGGATAAAGGGTCATATGGTAGATGTTTTTCACTTGGACTTCAGCAAGGCCTTCGATTCGGTTATCATGGGTGGTTGGGGAAGCTAACTGGTGTAGGGGTAGGGCAAAATGACAAACTGGATTACAAGTTGGCTGAGTGGGAGGCTGCAACAGGTGGTGGTGGGAGGGAGCTCTCAACTCCAAAACCAGTGATAAGCGGTGCCACAGGGCTCTGTGCTGGGACCAGTATTATTTAGGCTCTTTATATCAGACATTGACATGGGGTGGTGAGCAAGGTAAGTCTATTCACAGACGACACCAAAATGGGAGCAGTGATGGATGGAGAGGAGGGATGGAAACAGGTGCAGGGGATCTACAAGATTAGAGGAGTGGTCAGAGAGTTGGCAGCTGGGGTACAGTGCAAAGAAGTGTAAGGTTATGCACTTTGGGGTGAAGAACCTGAGAGAGAATACTGGCTGGGTGGAGTTAAGCTGGGGTCACTGAGGAGAAGGAGAAGGACCTAGGGGTAATGGTAACAGGGACCATAAACAATACTGCTCAGTGGGAGAGTGACTGCAAAGCAAACAAAATGCTGGGGTGCATAGTAAGGGGTTTAGATCCCGGTGAAGAGAGGTGATTTTTCCTCTTCAGGTTGCTGGTAAGGCCGCACTTGGAGTACTGTGTGCAGTTTTGGAGGCCATATCTAAAGTGTGATATCAGGCTACTGGAGGGCGTGCAGAGGAGGGCAATGAAAATGATATGTGGAATGGAGGAGAGACTGTGAGAGCAGGCTGGGAGACCTGAATATGTGCACCCTGGAGGATAGAAAAGACAGGGGGACATGATAGAGACATTCAAGTATCTGAGGGAATCAATAAAGATGGGGCAGATGGGGTCTTTAAGATAAGGAGAGGGAAGGAGAGGAAGGAGACCGGGAGCATGGGCTAAGAACAGAGGGAGGAAGATTTAGGAGAGAAATGAGGAGACACTATTTCACAGAGAGGGTGGTAGCAAAATGGAACGCACTACCAGAATGGATGGTATGTAAATCCGTTAACAGCTTTAAAAGGGCATGGGACAGGAGCAGGAGAGTGAGGGAGGAGAGAGATGGGGGCAGCAGTGGGATGACAAAGGGAGGGGTGGGGCAGCTGCAATTAAGGGTGCTAGCTGCACACTTGAGCAGATGTATGTAGACAGACCGGGTAGTCTGTTTCTTCTGGCATTCGTATGTTCATATGTTCATATCCTGTGCAGAGTGCAGTGGGGACATCCAATGCAGTAAAATCATGAGACATTTTAATTATAAAGTTATTTTTCTTAGAAGTCAGGACCATGCACGTGGTTCTCTAACCAGGTAACTAGCATACCCTGAGTAGCTGGTCACAGTGCTAGCATTGTCCAGGGGATGCTGCCACACTGGACTATTCTGTGGTTACCCAGAGATAAGATTATGTATGAGGTGTTGAACAACTTTTGTGAGTCTTTTCAGATTGCTGGGTTCCCTTTCCCTGTCTTTTCCCCCTCTTGAGTGATCAAAGGATGCTAATGATCTTAACCAACCTACATCTGCTTTTGACTGATCAAGTTCGATATATTACAGGATCTGGTCTGATTTTTTTTTTTTCGTCTCCAAAGAAAAGATGAGCATCAATCCTCCAAGGTTTCAGTACAGTAAATTGACATACTTCTTACAGACTGGAGCTGATGGACTATTTCTTCCAGTACACTCCCTAAACAGGTGTCTACTACAGGTATAGTCTAGACACCTTAGTTGGTCCTGTTCTAGGCACCATTCAGATGTCATGATGTGATTCCCAGACTTAGCAGTTAAACTCTACACATAGATTTCTTGCTTCTGTAATTACTGCCTGTATTTGGACTGCAATGATCAATGCTCTTGCATGGTACCTCCTGAACCTTGTTCATCAGTCTTTAAGGAGATTATCTCTTACATAGTGTGTCAGTGTCATAGTTAGGTGTTCCGAGAGATGTACTGGTGAGTATCAGGAGTCCTCTGACCAGCAGTCCTTTCTTTTTAGACAGAGGATATAGCCATTTTGAGTGTAGTCTCCAAAGGAGAGCACAAGTTGGATCTTTGCAGAGCAGTGATAATCTACCTCAAGAGATAGAGGAAATTCGTATGCTAGGCTTACCTTTGCCCTCCTTGAAGCAGGATAATGAAGATAAAAAAAACCCTGCAAGGACCACCATGGCAGGGTGGATTGGTTCAGATATAGCACAGGTATATATGGCAGCCAAATAAATTTTAAAACCACCAGTTTTTATTCAGGGTGCTTTTATCAAGGCTTAGGCTATGGTTACCTCAGGGACCAGAAGGCCAGAATCTTTGGTGTCAGAACTTGCAGGGCATCCATTGGTCCCACTGGCTGTCCTTTCTAAAGCACTAGAGGCTCAACAGTGTTGGCTGGTGTGGCTTTTGAGTGCAAGGGGCTTCATGTAGTCATCAAGCAATAACTTCAAAAAGATTAGGACCTACAGGGTCATAAATGGCCAATATTCTCCTCCCATATTCCAGATGGATACTGCTATTTAGAACCCATGTGTAACAATTACTTATTGACAATGTGGAGCAACAGAGAAATAAGGACTTCTATCAGACTTAGTGTAAATTCTTTTCTGTTAATTCTAATATTCTCAGTGGGACTACAACTGAGAGTTGTTGTTATTCTCCATGACGATATTGTCAGCTATAGATGCATATCCAAGAGTGTGGAGAATTTCAGAAAACTGAATCTATAATAATTACCATTCTAGTTCATTATTGCCTACTAACAGACGCGTCTGAACAATGTTGTCTGTTGTCCTGGAGAGCTATTCAGTTCCTTCTTTAGTGAAGAAAAGTTATTACAGCTCACACTGAAGTGATCTACTTTCATGTTCGGCATTGGATGCAAAGCAGAACAATATGATACATTGCTTTGATGACATCTTCCTGCACAGACTATGAGGGGATGAGGGAGACTCAACTTCTGTCAAGGTAAGACAGATCTTTTCTTCACTTCATTTATGATCACATCCGAGTAAAACAGACATTTATTTATTTATGTAAGTACATAAAAGAATTGTTGTGTGTCATTTGTAGTTAAACGTGTTCCAGGTAACTAGCTTATAGTGAGTTGCAATAAGTATTGACTGAGGAAAATGGATTTTCAGAGTACTGAGGACACCAAAGTTTTAAGCTGTTAGGTACGGTTATTTAAAGGTATAGCATTACTAGTGAACCCCTAGTAGGGGTGCATATATACCCATGTGTAAAGATTACCCCTGACAACACTGGAGATAATAGACAAAGAAATTACCACAAGTCTGATAGAATTCCTTCTTTTTCATTCATTATTGCCTTGAAAGTCAATCAGGAATAATGACAAAGACTGTGTTTTGTACCAGTGTCAGGAATGCACATTTTTGTTATTTGTCATTAAACTGGAAGTTGATCATGAATGAAAAATGGTAGTGTTTTCATATTTTTAGGCTTCTTTTTTCACACGGTGCACTCTGTGTTTAAAACATGCTTATAACTTTTAATTTGACCTTTTTCTTCATAGAACAAATGAAATGCATTATTCTGGGACAATATATACATTGAATCTGAAAGTTCCAGTTTTAAATTTGTGTAATTGTTTTGGCTATCCTTGCACAAAATAATGCCTTAATCTCAGGTGAAATTTGCTATTTTTGGCAATTCATGGCAACAAAACTAGCAATTGTAATGGCTGGATAAAGTTCCTGCACTTAGGCTCTAGCATTGATAGGGTGCATGCTAATATTTAAATGTCTAGATCCTATGATGGCCAACTTATAAGCTATCAAAAATATGGATTTTGACACAAGCACTAACTCAACCCTAAAATATCTGTGCTTCTATGCTAGTATAATACAATGTGTACAATATGCTTGAAGTGTATGCATGTACAGTAAGTAGGTATGTGTTTGTTTTACCATGTACTGTACATTCCACTTTTGCAGTGCCCTAGCCAAAGTAAATATTTTTGATGGAATAACCAAAAGTATTTCTAAGACATTGAAGACAGTAACATCACTTATTATTTCCTCAGTATATAACAAATGTAGCCTTACTTTGCAACATGAACACCAATTGGGTTAATATAAAGCATAAAAATATCTCACATGTGAGAGAAAACCAGGAAACATATATCGTATTTGATACAGCAACAAGTAAACTATTACAGTGTTCCCTTAGAAATCAACCATACTGTATATTTAATTAATGCTGCTATGCTTTTTATTAACATAACATAGGAATGTAAAACCAGAAAGGACCATCATATGTACAGTTATGGCTTACTGTCTTACCACCTTGAAGCCTTATCCCAACAGATCTGAGAAGCTAAACAATGATGGGCCTGGGCAGTAGTAGACTGTGGGACCTTCAGTGAACACCAGGTGCATCAGGAAGTTGTCTTGGTAGCCCTGCATGAGGCATTCTCCCTTGGTTAAAATTAACTACACTAATGTCCCAGCATGGGCCTAGGGAAACTGTTATGTTGCAGGTGCCATCTTTTGGATAAGATATTAAATTGAAGTTCCACCTGCCTGTTTGGTGGCTGTTTCACTGGACATTAAAAATGCCATGGTACTTCTCTAAAAATGTAAAGGATTTCCCTGTGTCCTGGACACGCCCCAATCATTAATGTGCAGACAGCTTCACCTGGTTCAGTGTTAATTGGCTGCATTTGAAAGGTCCATACCCTCTATCAAGCTCTTCTTAAGGCATCTATCCCTTTTCCCCTGCAGTCTTTATATTGTCCCTTCCATCACAGGCTCCTCATATTCCTTTCCCTGCTTTAAGTGGTGAGCTGCAGCAGGGACTGAAGTGAAAAGGCTTGCTTCAGTGATGGTGGTCTGCTGTGGTCCTCTCAGTTGCTGCCTGAACAACCTCACTGGCCACTCTGGCCCATGATGAGTGCCTTAGCCACATCACCGTGGTACCATCTCTACCTTTGATCATGTTTGGGGCCTCTATCTTGACTGGCTCAGGGATCAGATCTCTTGATTGTCCTTGGCTCCCTACAATCCAGGATGACATTTTCTTCTCCTTGCCTTATATGGGGCATTTCCTGCTGATCTGTTACTTTCTTTTGCCTCTACTGCTGCTTGGCTGCCATGTTTGTTGTATATTAACTCAGTCCTTCAGCATAAAATTGTACTTTTCTCCCATTGTTTGTTATGTCTTGTTATGATTGTTTTACATGGACTGTTTGTCAGGTCTTCTTGCAGTGCTTTTTAGCTAGTGTTTATTGTGTGCATCCTTTCATGGCCTTTTCTGTATGTTGTTATCTATGCTATGGGGTGAATGTATCCTTTGACTTTATAAACTATATCATACTTGCTGTTCTGAAGTGTGACTGTTCAGCATTTTTGCTTAACTTCTGGTTTTAATGTTTGCTGATTTTTTTGTTTGGTAGTTGAAATATAATATTTTCAACTGTAATTGTTTACATTGTATCCCCACCCTACCAGTATGAGGCTGAAAACAGAATATTTCCTAGCCCTCCTTTTAAGTCAAGCAAAATAAATATATAGATCACCTCTGCCCTTGTTTCATAAGCAAGTATGAATAAGTATGCTGTGCTTTCATATTACAGAATGTACACTGATAATGAATTGCATGTTACAGTACTTTGAAGATCATGTTAGATAAAATACAATACAAATAAGACAATCAATTCTTAAAGAAATTGCTGATGATGTAACTTCATAAGTGTAGAGCTTCAGTTTCATTATCCCTCATATCTGAAATACTCAACTTGCTATAAGTTTTTTCAATGGTATAAATATCCAACACAAAGTAGGTCCCAGTCCTACATGAATTCTACAATCTAAGAGAAAGGCCACTGACAACCATACATAACAAAAAGAATAGTACAATTCTGTAGGCTACAAAAAGCACTTCAGGATACCATATGAAACTAGGACAAAGCACAGCTCAAAACCAGACATAAGGAAGTCAGCCAAAGAAAAGAAAATAATTTGTTGAGAAAAAAAAAATAAAGACAAAATCAAAAACATAATATGGAAGCAAAAATGTAAGGGCAAATTATGCTGAACAAGCATAGTGATTAACAGGATAACAAAAATACATAAGTATCACTGGTGATAGCAAATCAGTGGATTTCAAGAATAATTAACATCTTTTAATGAACTGGCATTCACTGCAAGTCTGAAACAGGTGTTAAAATTCAACCCTCCCCTTGTACTGAAAAGCTGAGCAAGAGAGGACAAACCATATGTACAGGAGTGTTGACAACTATAGCCAGACAGGAATCTAGCAAGAACACTATGCAAGACTCCTGGGAACTAAACGAGACATTTTGGGAGGATTATTTTCAGTGGTGGAAACCAGAAAATGAAGAACATACATTTAAGCTTAAGAGTCTCCTAGTGCACCAAGAAACTCTTTTTCAGTATGCTGAATTTATAAAAAACTGACAGACAGTAAATCCAAAACTTGTGGATTTGATCTCTTTGTATTATCTACCCTGTACTTAATTTAGTGACTAGGGATTGTTTATAAAATAGGATCCAGCAATTCTTCAGATACAGTGTTTTCTGTTTTTGCAATTACATTACATGCAGTAATACAGATAAATACATATGCAGTAAATCTCAGTTGGTTGATATTTGTAAGTATTTTAACTAGCTTACTTTTTGCTGTTTCAGTCATGTAATACATTTCTGTATATAAAAGAATTTTCTTGCATATGCAAGACGTCTTTAGAACAATACTGTAAGTCATTTAAAAAGAAACTGCAACAGTGGCATGGTCAAAATAGGTATATTAATTAACCATTTTAAAACATCTGTCTAGTAAGAAAAAACTCACAGCTAATTTTTGGCTACATTCTCTTAGCTACTATTAGTGAGGCTAATGTGCAGTACACATGATAAGAACGCCACTATGTAGCATATCATCATGTCCCTAAAAGCCAGTGAAACTGGCATAAATAATTGTGCTGTAGAAAGGCTTTCTGTTGCACCTTGCCTATCACTGACAATTTACATATCTTAGGAAAACCTTTGCAGCTTCTGTCATTTCTGTACTATTATGTGCCTTTCTGGATAATTACCAGTTAATGTGAAAAAGCAGATGGAAAAAAAACCTTGAAATTTCTGATAGAGAATCCTCAAACCTCTTCCCTTATCTGCACACAGCAGCTTCCTGATTTCAAAAGAAGTTTCAAACCTTTGTTAAAATGTCCCTGATTCCCAGTTTGAATGAACAAATGACATTCAGCCTAAATTATTTAGTTTTTTTACAATTAAATTCCATTATCATAAACCGTCAAAGTAAAATGGAAGGTCTCTTAACTAATGTGTCTGTTGTCTGCTTGTATTTTCTGTAGTGCATATGCAGCATGCTACATGAAGTACAATGACACTAAAAAGATAACTGTTACTGCACTGGAGTGGCTATCTCAGCTGTCTGTGATGCACTGCAGCAAAGTATCACAGCATCAGCAAGACTGGTGGCTGGACATTTCATCAAGCTGTCAATCAAAGAAAGAAAGGGCCTTGGATGCACTGTTGTTTTAATATGGAAATTAGTAACTTCAGAAGTGAACCAGTGCTTACTGACTTATGCACATGGAAGTTTAACACCACTGTGGATTAAACTAGGATGTAAGTCCCTTTAGATATTTAATTTCAAGCTATTAATTACTAAATCTGCAAACCAGGGATGGCTCCAAAGAAGAATGATCTTTTGCTTTGTGAAATGAACTTTCCACATCTGGTGGAAAATGATACCACACAGGAGTAAGATAGACAAACCCTTCTAAGTGAGCATCTGGTATTTGAGTCCAAAGATGTAACCATACTTCTGTTGACCATCAGAATGGAAGTCAGCTATTTATTTATTTAGTTATGTACTGGTGCACTAGAGACACTAAAATGCCTATTGTCAGGCATGACCGGAGAATAAACAGACTCATGATGACCAAACCAGGTACAAAATCATTATACATGGAGTGAAATATGATATAATAACACACAATAAATATGTAGTAAAGAGATATAGAGGCAATAGCATACAGGTTGATTACAAATGTGTTTTATTTAGCTTTTATGGACCAGGAAAGGAGGGCTAGACAATATAGTATATTTTAGCCTTGTCTTGGGGTGGGAGGCAATGGATTTGGTTGCAACCAACTGAAATTCCAGATTAAGTTGTTGGTGGTAATGTTAGTGAATGGGGAAATTTGGTCAGGACACTGAAATAAATTCCACTACTCTTTTGGAGACGTGCCAAAGGATCTTTAAAATTCACCTGAACAACTACCAACAAAGAAAGGCGTGACTTAAGTTTAACATCTCATCCGACATCCTGACCCATCCTAACAGTACAGCATCCCTTTGGTACTGCACTTAGTAAATCAAGCTGTGAGTCAAACACATTATTTTATTTTATTTATTTTATTTAGTTTTGCTGACCGGGTAAGTGCACTAGACAAATCCTGCCTATTTTCAGCACGACCCGGGAGGGATATAGATGAATGCCAACTGATCTTGAACCAGATTAAGCTGTTGGTGGTATTTTTAGTGAATGAGGAAATTTGGCCTAGACACCAGGAAATTCCCTACTCTTTTCGATAAGTGCCATGAGATCTTTAACATCCACTTGAACTACCACCAATTCAGGCAGATGGGACCTCAGTTTAATGTCTCATCCGAAAGACGGCACCTCAGAAGTGTGCAGCACCTCCTCATGCTGCACTACAGTGTCATTACTGGGATATTAACCCAAGTGCCAGACATGGAACTGAACCCACAGCCCACTGACCTCCCAGCCTCAGAGGTGAGTGTGCTACCTACTGAGCCACTGACACTGTAGTATACAGTATAGGCAGAAATGTAGAGCAATGGTTACATAAGTAAGTGGCAATTAACTGCAAAGGCAGGAAAGTGACCAGAGTAAGGTAAGCCACAATAATAAATAGTTTGTACAACTAGCTCAGGTAACAGGGCAGGGTGTCAAGTTCAGGTACATTTGGTGGAGGAACTTAAGCATTGGTATAGCTCCCTTTGAAGAGTAAGTGAGATTGGGAGAGTTGGAGGATTCACAAAGGAATTCCAAAATTTCAAGCAAACTATGGAGAAGGTCTGTTCACCCATATTAGCTGAATATGTTTGAGAGCACTAGAAGATGTAACTCACCATTGCTTCTAATATAAATCACATGGTGTGTGATATTTTGGAGTTACAAAATGTCTGCAATGCAAAGTCAGCACAGTGGTGGCAGCAGCCAGTTAGGAGACTTGGTTCACCTGTACTGGGTGGGGTCACTCAGGTCACTCAGCATTCATCCACACACCCATCTGTTACACCATAGAGTGGAATTGTGTCAGCTGTTACCACAGTCACATGACAGTCCTTCCTTCCCCTAACCTCACGGAGCTCCATACTTGGCAGTGTAAGCATTGTTTCAAGTTGCAGCTCCTTTCAGTACTATTCACTGCGCTGTAGTAGAACAGCTAAGGAGGTTTAAATATTGCCTCTTTTTATTAATTTATCAGGGATTACACTCAGCATTGGTTGGTCAATGAGTTGCACAGCAATAGTGACCATGGCCCATGTTTTCAAAGGAGATGCACGCCCAAAAGGAGATGCATGGCACATTCCAGCAACTGTGTGGAACCGTGATATTCAATAGGGAGATGCGCACACATTTCTGAATGTGTGATCATGCAGATATAATGTATGCAGCAAAAAAAAGGGGATGGGTATCTGAATATGCGCATCCATATATTCAGCCTAAAATGTATGGTACATCTGCTGCACATCTCAAAATGCTTCACACAAAGTTGGGCATGTCAGGAGATGGCCAAATCATCTGGCCACCCATAGGCAGGCTGCAGAACTGCAGAAAGGCAACCCTGAGACAGGCATTGGAAGTGCACCACGATGTGCCCAGGCACCCATACACAGCAGTCATGCCAGGACGGATGTACCTAAAGTCACAGGTACTGGCTCACAAATGGCCACCACCCAGAGAGCCATCCCCAACACCACTCCCAGGATGTGGACACCCAGCTACCACATGTCAGTGCTGTTGGGTGCCCCCAGACACACCAGTGGAGCAGATGGCTGACACTGCAGCACATGTACAAGGGGCCATGGCCTGCACTCATGTGTCCTGCAGGGCACCACCCAGTGGTGGCATTCACCCAGGGTGACATCTGGGGCAACAGTACCCAGGTAGTCTGGTGGCCTAATGGCAGCATGGCATGGGCCAGGAACTGACTTTTGGCACACAGCCACAGTGGTACACCATAGGTGCATACAGGCGGGACCCACCCACTCAGCTACCTGGCCACCTTCTGCACACTACCATTCCTTGCAGTTATCACCATATTCCTGTCATAATGGGGGGTGGGGCACTGCAGGTAACTGTACTCTGCATATGGAGCTGGTGTATCACATGCATGTGGTGTACTGATCAGACTGCGCCACCCTGAGCCTCCCCTGTTGCTTGTCCAGGCAGGCCCCTGTGGCCACTGTCCAGGTGGGCCCCTGTATCCCAGTCTGACCCTGTACATGGCTATAGGTAATAACACTGTACCCAGGCCAATGCAGTCCACCCACCCACACACAAACATTCCATCACACTTGCTGCTAGGCTGCAGTACCTCCTGTTCACCTTTGTGGAGTAGTGGGGAAGCCCAGCAAAGCAGAACTGCGCGTGCCTGGGTATACAAATAGCCTGAATACATTCCAGTAATGAACTGCGCATGTAGGAAATGGGCTCAAAATGTGCAATGAGATCTTTTGCATATCCTGGCTGAATATTGCAGTTTTGCACACTGCGCAAAATGGTTTTGCATCATACATTTCTCAATGATCCACACAGGTTGCCTGTTAAAATAGCGACTGCAAAATGTCGATGGAAAACACATTTGCTCCGATAGTGGTTCTGGTCTTTTATAATTTATGACTAGACAGTTGTCTCACAACCAATGTTGTATAGTATCAAGGCATGATAAAGATTCACACTAATCAGTTCTGGGGCTATATAGTTTGGAAATAACTGAATGAGGGCCCTGCTGGAAAAGCACTTTAACCTCATAGGGCCCCATATTCAAAAGTCCCATGCTGCATCGCAAGTGCATGCTCCGCGACAACTGAGTTGCACCAGCAAAAAATAATGGGATATTCAAAACTAGCACCATAAGATGTGATCGTGCATGTCCAGCAGACTATCCCAAACATGTGCCATCACGCAGTGGAGATGCGCGGTGTGGCAGGTGGGTTCCATGTTATAGTCATGACTTCCAAAATAGCGCTGATGTAATAGCGGAGCTTTAAAATTGTGATCACACAGAATAGTGCCTACAAGTTTGCTGCTGTGTTAAAATAATGATAGGTGGCCGACTACAACAATAATGCATCTGTACAAGTAGCTGAAATCAAAATTATGGATTTCTCATTCTTTGCAAGGTAGCATTCTGAAAGGCACTACAGGCACTAAATCCTGTTACTGCACATGGAGCTGCACCATTTCCTGTTAGCTTGCTTTGTTTTCCCAGAATGCAAGGGGGTAAACCAACTGCCCTATAACATTGATTGCATGAGCCCAGGTGTGGATCATGTCCATGTTATATAAATGTAGTATGTTTAACCTCATTCACTCACTATGCTAATGGCTGAAGGAATGGATGTTGAACTTATTAGTAGCCAGAAAGGTAGGCCTTGCTCTGTGTGCAGGGTTTATTTACCGAAGGGACAAAGAAAGGCTGGTAAAGTATATTGGAGATGTGCAAATTCTATATATTTAGCTGTCTTGCAAGAATACACACAGTGAATAACAGAGTAACAGCCCAGATAAAAGAACATACTCATGTGGCAGATGCTGGGGAAGTTGGGTCAGGAAGGTCATGGTAAACATCAGAGGTGAGCCAGAGGTAGTGTTGAAACCACCTCACAGGCAGTTGTGCAGTGCACAGCCAGTGCACTAGACTCTGTTGCTGGCCATTTGCCTGGTGTACAGCTTATTAAAAACTGTCAATGAATTCGGCAAGAGGCGTGGGTGCCCAGCAATGTCAAGCATGGTGGAGGAACTGGTAGTACCACAAGAGTTCACTGTGACAAATTCTGGGGAGCTGTTCCTTATCTATGACAGCGGAAGGAACAAGACAACTTACCAGGGTGGGACAAATCAGGTAGCCAGGTAGCCAATGGCTACTTAAAACAACTGGTTTGGCTACCATATATTTAAAGTTATTGGCCAACTTGGCTACCTTCCTATAAAGTGATTCTTGAGCCCCTAAAAGGATGGCCATTACAAATATTGGTTTCGCTATCAGATTTTGAAAGCTGGTGGCAAACCAACATCAGCTCACAAACTGATTTATCCCACCCTGCCACTTACTAATGTTTGCCACCAATGCTAACCTAAGATTCCTGCACAAGTGTACCAATTGGATGATAGATGGTACATTTATGTCCTGTCCTGTACTGTACTGTTTGACCAGCTATTTATTTATTGGAATCTGGATAACACCTTTGAGCTAAAGCTCATTTACAAAGAGTTCCACATCGTAAGTCTATAGACAAGGTATGTAGACATTACAAAACAGATAGGGGTATATACAGCAGGCAAGTACATTATGGTACATATAGATACAGATTCAAGCAAGTACAGTTAAATTACATCAGGTAGGAGAGGTCAATTTTATTGCAACAATACTAAGAGCATACCTAAGGTGGACAAGCAATTTATAGTGGTAGCTGAGCTTTAGAGCATACAGGTAGAGTTATGGAGGGTCAGAAGTAGTGGTGACAAAAAGGGGAGGACAGGATAGATGAGAGCAGGGGAGGTGGGCAAGAGACAATGGGGATGACAGAATAAGGGGTTGAGTAGTCAGAGGGGTGGTATTGGATAGGAATCTACCCAGGGTTACATAAGTAGGTGATAGGGCAGGGCTGGGTGATGTGGGGAGGGATGGGCATTTTAAAGTGGGGGTGAGGTGAGGGAAACTGGGAGGAGGGGTGAAAATAGGGATTAATATTTGTGAAGAAAGCAGGAAGGCGGGGTGATAAAGAGGGACATGGGGTAAGTGCTCAGTGGGGTCACACCAGGCAGGGAGGAAGTGAGGGAGATGGGTGCTATGCAGGACAGATAAGCTATCAATAACAGTAGGATTATGCACAGGTGACGCAGTCGTGAGTTACTAAGTGACCAGGTACTGCAGCAGCTTGGCCTTAAATGGATGTGGTTTAGTTTCCTCAATCGGCTCAGAGTTAAGGAATTTAGCCAGCAGGGGCCCTGTATTCGAAGGACCATTGCCCTGGTGAGGTCCAGTGGAATGGGATAATGAAGGCAGCTTTACTCACCCCTAGTTAGTCAGGAGGAAGTGGATATTCTTAGCAGTTGCCTCACTCCAGGAGGAGCAAGACCTAGGGTGGATTTTTTCGCTAATAGACAGACTTGGTACTGAATTCTAACTATTCAGGTTTAACCAACCTGTGCTTGAGTATCATTCACAAGTGTGAGTTAAACGGTCCACACCCAGGACTAGTCTGCAGGCTTTGTTTAAGACAATCTTGATTCGCCTAAGTGCTGTATCGGTACTGCTCCATAGACTACCAGTCCATAATCTATGATAGAGAGCACGGAGCTGTTAACTGCAAGCTTGATGGCACTTTTGGAGAGGCACTGCCCATGCCAGTAGAGCTGACCTAGTCTGGCACTAGCTGCCTTGGCAACACGGTCTATGTGCTGGCTGTAGGAGAGAGCTGTCAAGGTAGACACCAAGGTACTAAAGGTGGTGACCATTTTGAGTGTATCAAACATGTTGTTGTAGCTATTGAGGTGATGGGACTTATGACAGTTTTGATGGGAGGCAAATAACATTGTTTTAGTCTTAGTGTAGTTGAGCAAAAGCTTAGACTGAAGGAATCATGTTTCCACAGCAGTAAAGTCATCTTGCATGCCTTTTCCAGCTCTTCCGGAGTAGAGTGACATGTGTAGAGAACAGCATCATCATCTGCATATAGAAAGATCTTATTCTGGCAGACTTTGGGGAGTTCATTTAGAAACAGGCTGAACAGCAGGGGCCCAAATGGAACCTTGGGGCACCCTGTGTTGACATGCTGATGATCGGATAGAACGTCAAGAATCTTGACCTGCTGGGTCCTGTTAGAGAGATAACCCTGAAACCAGCCTAGGGAGACAGAGGATATACCAATGTTAGAGTTGTGTGAGAAGTAAGTCATGGCTGACCATGTCGAAGGCCTTGGTGAGGTCGATGAAGTGGCTCCCACCAAGAGCCCTCAGTCAAGTGTTTCATGGATATGACCAGTAAACTCAACCAATGCCATTAAAGTACTATGTACCTTCTGAAAACCATGCTGTTCCTGACATTGAAGGTTGTACTTATCAAGGTCAGCACCTAACTGATCATATACTATCCTTTCTAGTGCCTTGGGGGTGAATTGAGATTGGTCTGTAATTGGCCAGGCAGGTTAAGTCCCCACTTTAAAGACTGGTGACCACCACAGCTTTCCATCATTGTGGGAAAATGCCAGTGGTTAGTCAGAGATTTAGGATCCAGGTTAGAGGGAGAGTAACACATCCAGGGTGAGAGCCACAGTCTTTAGGTCAAGTGAGTCCCACTGGATCTAGTGTTCGAGAACTTTTTCCAAGTATTTTTTGCCTCAGTTGTAGAGATTACCTTCAGGCAGAAGAGGTGCTGTGTGCATTGAGGGATGTCGTACAACTAATGGTGGAGCTAGACACAGGTCGGAGATAGTCTAGAGAAAGGACCCCGCTAAGGTCTGTGAAGGCCTTGTTGAAGCCATCTGTGATAGTTTTGGGATCCTGGGTAATGGCACCCTAAAAGTTTATTTGTGATGGTGGTGATTTACTTGCTCTGCCTGTTAGGGTTTATATCATCCCAGAATTTGTGGCTGTCGCGCCAAGAGTTGTCCAGTTCACTTTTAAAGTGAGATCTTTTGCAAGGTGGATGACTTGAGTGCACGTATACGTACTGCTTTGTATTTCTGTATGTCAGAGGGGACCTAGTGCTCTTTGCCCTATGCCACAGGTTAACCCTGACCCCATGAGCTCAAGGAGCTGTGGTGTGATCCAAGATTTGCTGGTTCCTTTGATTTTCCTCATTTTAGAGGGCAAAGATGCTGCGGCCAAGTTAAACTTGTCAATAAAGCACTCAAGAGCAGCATTCACATTTGTGGTAGCGTAGACCCCTCCCAGTCTGGCTGGCGGAGGTAGGATTTAGTGAGGTAAGATGTCCAGCTTTTATAATTCTGGAGGTTATTGTTTTTTGGGGGGTGGTTTCAGGGTCTTGTTTGTCCAGGAGAATAAGACTGGCAAGTGGTCACTGATAGAGTCAGCTAGCACAGTGGTTCTAGTTTATCTTTGTGGCCAGCTGGTTAGTACCCAGTCTATGAGTGTACTTGAACCAGTGTGATAGTTTACATGAGTGGGGGATTGAATGAGCTGGACCATGTCTATGGCTGCTATTGCATCCTGGTAAGGTGCAGCATCTGGGGATAATCAATTTATATTAAAGTCCCTAAAATTATGATTTCAGATTGATGGTGATTACTAGATAAATAATCAAGTGTTAGTTTGAAACCAGCCTCTTGATCTTTAGGGGTATGTACACTAAGATTATAGTTAAACACTTTCCCTGGGATCCATGTTGAATCTGGATGGAGAATTTGTGATCTACCACCCTGGGTGGGATGGGAGTGCCCTGCACTGAACTGAGTCATTAACATAAATGACACATCCTCCCCTTGTTTCCCTTGCCTATGCACCCTGAAAGTTGTATAACCCTCAAGCTGGATAGCAGAGTCAGGGTTCTAGGAGGAACCAGGTCTCCATGACTGAGATGACATCTGGTTTATGTTGGGCCATCCATACCTGGACAGCATCAAATTTTGCTAGCAGGCTGCATATGTTAAGAGATGCAATAGTTATTGCACCAGCCTTGCAGTCTGTTTGTGGTATTGAGGCAGTAGTACTAGGTCCAGGGTTTGGTGAACATTCCCCAAGAGTAAAGGAGTAGCCATACAATTCTAAGAGCTTGTAGCTTTAAATGTTTCATAAGATAGGACTTGCTGTGGAGTTGGCTATTTTTCTTCTTCATTTTGTGGTGACTATCAGCATATTCAGCTGAGCGGGCAGGATAGCGGACGTATGTTTAACTGTGTTCCCTGCTCTTGTGGGATGGCAGAGGGGTGGCATAGTGGGATTGCCTGAGGTGGTCTCAGAGCACCTTGTAGTTGGGGCCAGAGTTGGATTGCATTCCACATTATTTTGGAGAAGGGCAAGTCAAGTGTATGATCCTGCCCATTGCTTAGGAAGGCTTTGTTTGGTTGTTTGCTTTGGACACTATCAAGGGAAGAAATGCAGGAGTTTGGTGGGCAGCGGAAGTTGATCAGAGCAGATAATACTATCCTAGGGTAAGGGAGTCTGCTTAGAGACTGTTGTGGTGGTAGGAGGTGTGAAGAGTTGGAAATGTGTAAGGTTTACTGCCTTTTAGGGAGTTAACTGGGTGGCAGACACAATTGGGCTTATTTCCAGTCCTAAAGGAGCATTCGGGCAGGTGAGTCTTTCCTGGGTCCAGAATTGCCTCCACTGTCAGAAGGGGATGTAGCCAATGAGGAGAAGGGGCTGCGGAAGCCATCTCTTGGATTTATTACAATATCTATTGAAACAGTACTCTCTAGAGCTGTAAAACCACAGCCAGGAAACAGAGAGCAGGGCTTTAAGGAGAAAGTGTCTTATAGTGAAGATGCCTTTAAGAGGAGGGCAGGATCAACAAAGAGGGTGGGGAGACAGAAAGTTTTAAGCTCAGAGCACTAGTACTGGGAGCCAATGGAGCAGGATGGGGTAGGGAGGGAGGAGCATAAGTGTATTTAAGTGTGGCCTGGGAGGGGAGGGCTGGACGAAACATTTGGCAGCGAGCAGCAGCCAGCCAGGCTGGAGCTGTATATAGGCCATACCTGATGCTTGATTCTAGGAGCTGGTGGCAGCAGGCTCTTTGGCACTGAGAGAGGCACAGAGTGGTGTTCAGGCATGCAGGAGGTGAACCAGGAGTGCGGTAGGTAGCCGAGTGGGCTACAAGAATGCCTGATGCTTGATTCCAGGGGGCTGGTGGCAGCGGGCTCTTTGGCACTGAGAGAGGCACAGAGTGGTGTTCAGGCATGCAGGAGGTGAACCAGGGGTGCGGTAGGTAGCTGAGTGGGCTACAAGGATGCCTGATGCTTGATTCCAGGGGCTGGTGGCAGTTATACGACTGCATGATTTGAAGTCTGGGACTGTAGTCACAGCACTTCATGTCCTTATGTGCTCAAGAAAGACGACTTCATATGCCTGTGTGTTTTACAACTAAAAGCACTTTGCCCAAACTTTGCCCCAAACTCTACCATAATGGATTTCAAAAATGTCTGAAGGTATTTATTGATGCAAACCCAACAACAGATGTCAGGGGTTGCTTTTCCATCTAGCATAAGTGATATGGCATAGGACTCAAAAGCAACTGCTGGTGCAAGACAGGTACTGCTCTGACCCTGACTCGCATTACATCTGTGAATGCTACTTTCACTGGTTTTAGTGCCGACATCTGATGTTGCCAGTGCTTTTGAAGACCTGCGAAGTTGAATTTTCACAACTTATAAAGAGCTTCTGATACCTATTCTGGATTATTTTGAGTCCACATGGGTTGGCAGGCCAAGTGCATGATCTGGCCACAGGAGAGCAGCATTCCCACCTCACCAGTGGAACTGTCATGATGCAACTACAAGAGGTCTAGCCTGCACCAATAATGTGGTAGAAGGCTAGAACCAAGGATGTAATAGCTGGCTTGGTGCATGTCACCCAAGAGTGTGGAAGCTCATTCAGTGCCTGAAGGAGCAAAGGCTGACTGAAATCAAATTGAGCAGATGGTATCTGGGGCCTTTAGTAAGAACAGAAAAGAAAGTACAAGGATAGCAATGAAAAGTTCAGGTGCACGGTCATAATGTCATACGCTTAATAGCGTGTGGCATTATGGCGAAACCTAGACCTGTGCACACTCCGAGTTGGACCCCCAGAGTTAGAATCCTTAGTGGGGAGTCCGGGGCACAGCCCCTATAACGGGGTGTGGGGGTGGATCCTCCCACAGAACAAGAAATAAATAGAAGTTGCGAATGCGATTCTGCCGCATGGCATTCTGCGTCATCGACATTATGAACCCGTGATGGATTCAGGCAATAGTGTCAGATTAAAACGTGGAACTGCTATGATTTCCTGAGAGGACTGGCTTACAATTTTTAGTTTCAAGTCTGAGTTAGGTTACACATGAAAAGCACCTGACTTGATAACATTTTTTTGTTTTGGGATTCAACTTGCTTTGCAATATTTGTATTTTTGTAGTATTACTTTTTAGAGTTTACAATTAAAATATGATTTGCTTTTAATTTGGACTTTTTGAATTTGTCTAATTGTTATTTTTTTTTACATAAAAAGTGCTATTTTGACACAGCAACATTACGTCAAATGAACTCTCCATTACGGAAGCAGTAGCTGTTTCAAAGAAGCATGCTTTGTGGTGTCAAACTGAGGCAGTAGTGATTCCATAGAAACATGATTTCTTAGTTGGTCTGTTGCTGTTACACTACCTGTGGGTAAGTGAAACTCAAAGTGGAATTCAAACCAAACAAAACCCGTGTAGTTTGTAAACTCAGCAGTTTCTAACTGAGGCAGTAGTGATTCCATTGTTTCATTCAGTTTTGCTCCTCACCACAGGTCCAAGTGTAACACTATGAGGCAGTATTAACGCTGCTCGCTATTTGCTTGCAGTCACCATTATTGAATGATAAATGGCAAGGAAATCACTATTTCAGCATGGTCGCCTTAATGAGACGGTCGCTGAATGAAAGTTGCTTAATTGGATTCGCTGTTTTTCCATCACGCAGCGGTTGCTATTTTAATGGGCAACCATTTATAGGCACAGTAGTTTAACCAAATGTGTGGCAGTAATTACTGTCTGGAAGAAAACATGAAATGAATGAGTCAGTTCTGGCATATTTAGGCAACTGTCTTAATCCATTCCTACAAGGTTACCTTCTGAGTTTGCATACTGGATTCATATGTGGCATGGATTAGTGGGGTGCTACAAACATTCAGATAGTAAATAGTGCAGCACCTCATCAAGATAATGAATTTATTAATGCAACATGACTAATTATTATGTTCTGTACAGCATGCCCTGTGGCAAAGTGGAAGCTGAGGCTAAGACCACAGATGGTGTTGTCTTGTTTGTTGTACTTGTGTTTTCATCTTTGTGAGATGACATGTCCAGGCAGGATCAACATAGTGGTGCACAGTTCGAAAGACACTTGGTGGCTATAGTTTGTGGTAAAAGAAAAGCTTGGTGGGAGGTGTTGTTTCAGATTCCAGATGGCCCCAGATCTGGCAGGTCCTTTGAACCTGGAACCACAGCCACTGCCATAGACTCCAGTGGGGCCAAATCTGAAAGTTCCAGCACCACCCACTGACTAAGAACAACAGGTCCAGGAAGCCCAGGCAGGAACCCTCAGCTCAAGTGACCACCTAGGCAGGTAGGCCTGACTTAGAAAATATGAATGAGAAACAGATTAGAGTTATTGCGAAGACATTTTGGGCTCCCTTGCCAGATGCACAAAGAGAAATGCAGTCCACATGGGGAGTACATGCCCAAGGGGAACCCAAGTTCCAAACCAGTGGGCCTGGCACCTCCCAGTGCTGGCCTCCCCAGGGACACCAGTCCTAGTACCTCCTCTGCTGGTGTCACAGTTCTAGTACTGCCAACACTGGTTTGGGGTTTTCCTCCATGCAACCTCAAGAGCAGGCTACATATCCTACCCTGGCATTAGCTTTGCCCCAGCCAGGAATCCTGCAGCCTCTAGGTGTACCATCTTCTCTGCTCACAGCATTCCCAGTCTCCCACTCATCGGGTCTGCCTGCTCTTGTGAAAAAGCTGGATACATATTTGGCATTCATAGCTGTGCAGGACAAAAGCAGGCAGATGCTGTGCTGCTAGCCATGGGATCTGGGGTGATCAGCCCTCAGCTGGTTGGGATCACTGCTAGTTCTCCACAGCAGGGGTGTCAAAGCCAACATACAATGGCTTTGTGAGCCTAGGTGAATCAGTGATGTCAGTTGGAGAAGGTTGGGCCGAAAATTGCAAACAGGGAATATGTGGATATGTATTTACGCAAACAGGGAATATGTGGACATGTATTTATGTTGCTAAACAGTCCCAGGGACCCAGAGGAGGAAAATAATGAGAAGGAGAACAATGAGAATAAAGAGAAAGTGTAAGGTTATGTTTAGGTTTTCCAGCTTTGTAATATCTGCAGTGCTACTGACACAAGCAAATCCAGTGAAGGTAACTGGGCTATGGAAATACTATAGTCAGATCATGTCAGTGCATGCCAGGAAGCCCAGGTGGGTGTGTCTGGGGTATGATAAAGAATTCTGCACGTGGACACAGAATGAGCCAGGCAGGGGATGGGACATGCTGGATTTGGCTCTGCTGTGGGTGACAGACTTGGAGGGATGCAACATTTGGACAGTGGGTTTCTGGTTAGGAGACCCTTGTCACCAATGAAGGGGATGCAGGGTAATGGAGGTGGGTGGGGTAGTACATTGTAATAATCATGGCAGTTGCAAGTCACAGTCTTGTAGGTTTAAGTATGAGTGCATAGTGTCTACTTTCCATTTTGAATGTGGAATTTCTTTTTTCGATAGAACAGAGGAGGAAGCCATGGATTCCAGTTCTATTTTGATCTCTGTTTTAATAGATATGTAACCATCTTTTGGTTTATAGTCTAATCTCCTAATATGTCCCCTAAATATTTATTCCTTTCTTTTCTGTATAAGGGGCATAATATTAAAAGAAATACAAAATCACACATACCCTATAATGCAAAGCATCATGGACTGTATATACAAATCACCACAAAATATTATGCCGGTTCAACTTTAAGCAGAAATGCATGGTGCCGAAAGGCCTCTTACACAGTCTGCAGAGGGTGCCAACAGAAGACACAGACACGTGTGTCATCCTACCAGGACTCATCAGTGTGCCTCATCTGTATGACACCCCAGTGGAATGAACCTGCCACCCTAAGTTGGTCTATCTGGGTTGGGTAGTGGAGGCCCAATAAAAACAAAAATAAACTAAAACACAATGAACCTTAGTGCGTAAGCACTGATGCAAGGGTTACCCCAAAGAGCACTGGCCAGGAAGCCAAGTTTCAAAGAAATACAAAATCACATACCCCAATAATGCAAAGCATCATGGGCTGTATATGCAAATCAGCACAAAATATTATGCTGGTTCAATTTTAAGCAGAATGTATGGTGCGAAAGGCCTCTCACCCAGTCTGCAAAGGGTGCCAACAGAAGACACTGACATGTGTTTCGTCCTACCAGGACTCATCAGTGTGCCTCATCTTTATGACACCCCAGTGGAATGAACCAGCTACCCTAAGCTGGTCTATCTGGGTTGGGTTGTGGTGAGCCCAATAAAACAAAAACAAGTTAAAACACAAAAGAACCTTAGTGCATAAGCACTGGGGCAAGGATTACCCCAAAGGGCATTGGCTGGAAACCAAGTTTCAAAGAAATGTTGAACCAGCATAATATTTTGTGGTGATTTGCATATATAGCCCATGATGCTTTGCATTATTGGGGTATGTGTGATTTTGTATTTCTTTGAAACTTGGCTTCCCAGTCAATGCCCTTGAGTACCTCTTGCCTCAGTGCTTACACTAAAGTTCTTTGTATAATATTAAAATGTGGGTGAGATCATCTTTTCCTAGTGTGCATTTGCACTGTTCATTATGTTTATCCCTTTTCCATAATGTACATTTAACCAATTACTTCCATATGCTTCAAATCTAAATCTGGAGATGCTTTTTCTTTTACTGGGTTCTTTAGTCTGAATCAGATAAGTTTCTAGTTTATGACCTCTTTAGTTTTTGACATCCATCTGCATTTTTATTTTGTTTGCAGTATTGCATATCAATTTGCCTTGCTCCCTCTTTAATCCTGATTTTAATTTCATCAACTACCCTTTCTCAAGGACATCCTGAAGATGTCCGTTAGGCGATGGAGCAATCCATGTGGTTTTATAATCTTTTCTACTGTATATGTGCTTGAAATAAAATATCCTGTTCAAGGTAGTTAATAGTTTCACAATACATTTCCTTGGCAACCTATTTTCAGACACAGCATATACTTTAATCTAGTAATTGACTAGTCTTTCTTTAATTTGGTATTTAATCAAACCCTGTCCCAGTTCTGTTGTAACCACTGTGGATGGGGTACCATTGAGAGTCCTAAAGTTTTTGCAATATTTATCTGGTTTCTATCAATATTAGGTTTCTGCTACTCTCCCCATATTTCAGCTCCATGTAAGAGCTGACTTTGGATTTTGGCATTTAGTACCTTTAAGAAGGCAATCACAGAGTATCCTCCATATTAATGTTGAGAGCTGATCATAGCTGGCAAAAATCTTTTGTTTTGAGTTCTATTTCTTTAATTTGATTTCTCCATTTTAGTCTTTTTCATATGGATTCCTGAATAACAGAAACTATCAACTGAAACATGAAACATAGAAACATAGACTTTGATGGCAGAATAAGGGACCGCTAGGCCCATCTAGTCTGCCCATTTCCTACCTACAGGATGGCCGAAGATCCTAGTTAACCAACAGCCTATTTCTTCCTACCCCCACAAGAATTGCCTTATGTCTGTCCCATGCATTCTTGAATTCTCCCACAGTTCTAGACCCCACAACCTCCTCAGGAAGGCTGTTCCATGCATCCACTACCCTCTCTGTGAAATAATACATCCTCCATTGCCCTGAACTGCCCTCCTTCTATCTTTAAATTGTGTCCCCTTGTTCTTGCAAGTCTCTTTTTCTGAAAAATGCTACCCTCTTGGACTTTGTTGATTCCACTGAGGTACCTAAAGTTTCTATCATGTCCCCCTCTCCCTTCTTTCCTCAAGGGTATACATATTAAGCTCCTTTAGTCTCTCGTCATCGGCTTCTCTTGCAGACCCTGCACCATTTTAGTTGCCCTCCTCTGGACTGCCTCTATCCTGTCTATGTCCTTGCGGAGATGGGGTCTCAGAACTGGACACAGTACTCAGATGGGGTCTCACCAACTGTCTGTACAGAGGGATAACAACTTCCTGTTTTCTGCTGCTGATGCTCTCCCTATACATCCCAGTATACCCCCAGCCCTCCCTACTGCCTTCTCACATTGCTTGCTAACCTTAAGGTCATCTGATATGATTACCTCAGGTCCCTTTCCTTTTTTGTTGTTGTTACTACCTCCCCACCCATTGTATTCTTTCCCTGGGTTCTTATTTCCCAGGTGCATTATTGCACTTCTTTGCATTGAATCCTAGCTGCCATACTTCGACCATTCCTCCAACCTTGCCAAGTCCCTTTTCATCCTTTCCATGCCTCCTTGTGTATCAACCCTGTTGCAGATTTTTGTGTCATCTGCAAAAGGCATGCTTTTCCTTCCAGTCCTCTGCAATGTCACTGATGAAGACATTAAAAGGACTGGACCCAATACTGAACCCTCGCGGTACCCACTAGTAACCCCCTTTCTTCAGAATGGACTCCATTTACAATTACCTTCTGTGTCCTGTTGTCCAGCCAATGTTTTACCCAGGCTACCACCCTGGGTCCCACTCCCAGGCTGGTTAATTTGACTATTAATCTTTTGTGTGGGACTGTGTCAAATGCCTTGCTAAAGTCTAGGTAGGCCATGTCCACAGCCCTCCCTGGTCTACTACTTTGGTCACCCAGTCAAAAAAAATCTATTAGATTAGTCTGACATGACCTTCCCGCTGTGAACCCATGCTGCCTTGGGTCCTGTGCTCCACTGGCCTCTAGGTACTCGACTATTCTTTCCTTCAGAAGTGACTCCATCACTTTCCTACCACAGAGGTCAAACTGACAAGTCTGTAGTTTCCTGCCTCTGTCTTGGACCCACTTTTGTGAAGGGGAATCACCCTTCCTCCAGTCCTCGGACTACACCATCCTCCCATGATTTATTAAAAAAGTAGCCAGTGGTTTCACTAGTTTCTCCTTAATTCTTTTAGAATTCTGGGGTGAATTCCATCAGGACCCATTGCTTTGTCCACCTTCAGTTTTAGGAGTTCTTGCAGAACCCTTTCTTCTGTGAAAGGACTGGGATCGACCCCCTATCAAGACTGCTTCTGTTATTTGGATTAGGCACTTCCCCTCCTCTTTTGTGAATACTGAGCAGAAATATTCATTCAGTATTCCTGCTTTTCACTGTCCCCTCTGCCCACCACCATTCATTCTATTCAGCCTCACTATCCCTCCTTTGTCTTTCTCGCATCGCTGATGTACCTATAAAAGGTTTTATCCCCTTCTTAACTGAGTTGCTATCTTTTCCTCAGTTTGGGCCTTTGCTATTCTGACTTCCCTCCCTGCTTCCTTCTGCCTTAACTGGCACAGCTCTCTGTCCTGCTCCTTCTGTGTTTCCTTATACTTCGGAATCTATCTTTTTCTTCCTGACTACAGCCACTCTTTTGAGAACCATAGTGGCTTTTTCTTTCATTTTGATTTGTTCATTTGCTTCACACAAAGGCTTGTTGCCTCTGTGATGGCAGTTTGATAATTCCCATTGTTGCTCCACCTCCTTCTAGCCTGTTTGCTAGTGCTTTTCTGAGGCACTCTCCCATCTTGCCAAAGTCAGCCCTCCTAAAGTCCAGTACCCTCACTTTTGTATGGCTTGACTCTGTAGCTGAAGTTTAATGTGAACCACACTGTTTGATGGTCACTTGTCCCCAGATGGCAACCCACTTCTAGATCTGAGATCCTCTCACTGCCCGTTTGAGGTACAAGGTCTAAGATTGCTCCCTCATGAGTGGGTTCCGAAACTAGCTGTCTAATGCCTGCCACCTGTAGGGCATCAAGAATGGCCCTGCTCTTGGATGTGGCTGCAGCAAATGTGCTCCAGTTAACATCTGGCATATTCAGGTCTCCCATCAACAGTATCTCCCTTTCTCTGCCATTCTAAGAATGCCTTCTATCATATCCTTGTCCATTCCTTCCCCTGACATGGGGGTCTGTACCTAACCCTGTGTGGATTGTGGTGCCCTTTCCAGTCTCAAGGTGACCCACAGTGCCTCCTCTCCTCCCTGTTAACTCTTTTGTTCAGTTGCTTTAATCCCTTCCTTTACATAGAGCTACTCCTCCCCTCTTCTCCCCTGCCTGTCTCTCCTAGGTTATGTACCTGGTATTTTAACATCCCAGTCATGGTTCTCTGTGTACCATGTTTCTGTACTACTACGATATCCAGGCATCCCTCTTCAATAAGGCCATCAGCTCAGGGGCTTGTTGCCCAGACTACGAGCATTGGTACTCATTACCCTCCATTTCCTGATGGCTTTACTCCCTTTTGCCCCCATCCCTGTCCTTCTTGCCTTTGTCACTTTTCTCCATTTACCTACCCTTCTCCCTATCGACACCTCTATGTTGGTGTTTGCTGCACTTACTACCTTGATTATTTGGGGGCTAAGATTTTCTGCTCCTTTCAGTGCCTCCCCCTTGGCTGGTTTAAAAGCTTGCCAATGAAGCATTAAACCTATCATCTAGGATCCTGGTTCCCTCCCGGACAGATGCAGCCCATCATGCCAGTATAGGCTTGCATCACTCCAGGTGGACCGCCAGTCCCCAATGAAGCCAAATCCGAGCTCCACCAGTTTTCAACCACTGATTGAATCCCATGGTGTGGAACACCTAACCTCTCCTATGCCATAGATGGGTAGCACCTTTGAGAAGGTTACCGTGCGTGCTACTTGACTAAGACCCTCCCAATTCCACAAACTCTTCCTGCACTTCTCTAATCCCTTTCTTAGCCAGGTCATTTGTCCCTAGGTGGACAATGACAATGACATCCACTCCTCCCTGTGCAGCTGCTCAGCAATCCTGAGGATTCACTTTAAACTGCCTCAAGTTCGTTCTCATCTAAATAATAATTAGAATTTTTCTTTCTTTTCCATAGACCTTTACCTTCAATTTTGGGTCCTTTATTATTTAGAATATTCCTCAACCGGCTCCTGTACTACTGTCAGTGTCAAATTCTGCTTTATGCTGATGATGCAGTCCCTATTCACAATGAATCCTGACCCTAAGCACCTGTAGTAGAAGCTACATGAAAGTTTTCAGATGCAGAATGATGGTTCGGTAATCAAAAACTCATCCTGAAAAACAAGAAAAGAAAAATAATGTTCTCCATTACCCAGAACAGGCATCGTACATACCCTCTCAACATCACAATTGTGGCTGGTACCGGCTGAAACTTGTCCAACACTTTAAATACTTAGGATTATGATGGACAGCACTATGTCTTACTCTCAACACATTGATAATGCTGCAAAGGCAGTCAACAGGTACGTTGGTATGCTTCATAGACACAAGCAAAGTCTCTCCCTGAGGCTATTAATCTGGCCATCCATAGTTCAGTGATCTCATTTATTGACATGAACTAGTAATCTATGGTTCACAATGACCACACCCTCCGTCATATCATAGTAGCATTAAACAAAGCATTCCGCATGGCTGCCAGTTCACCAACCCTAACACACACTTGCGATTTGTATGAACAGGCAAACTGGCTCCAGTTCAATGGCAGACTTAGGTACCAAACCTGTCTATTGGCCAAAAGATTAGGCAAGGCTTGGTTCCCACTGGTGTTCAAAGCTCTTCACCCCCTATGAACATAGCTGCTGTACCAGAAGCACTGACAGTATGGTTTTCAAAGTTCCTTGCTGTCGCATCACTCTAGATCAGAGCACTTTGCTCACTGTGCTCCTCTGGCTGAACTCTCTGACTCAGGACATCTCCTCTGTAATTTCATTAGGCCCCTTTAAACAAAAGCTTAGGAAGCATCTTGTTTCAAAGGCCTGCTGTGACTGTCTCTCGAATGGTTCTCAACAGCGGTTTCCTACCTACTGTACCTCAGGGCATCCATCTTATAACCCACTACCTAACACACTTCTGCCTGATTCCCTGTAGATAATCTGAACATGTCAGGATCTCACTTGGAATCCTTCACCTCCTCCAACTTACCCCCACCTGTTCCTCCACAATCATGTTATTTCCCCCCACCCCTCTCTCTCACTAGTCCACCCCTTACCACACCTCCTAACTTCCCTCCCTACTGACAGTCACTGTGACAATTTCTCAGATAGTCTCACTCCTGACTCTCAATTGCGAGGCCCTTGAGCAGAAGTATCTCTTCACCCTGCACACATACAGTACCTGTTCACTCCTGACCTCTATTGACAAGGCCCTGTGCTGAAGTATCTCTCCACCCTGCACGCACACCCCTTATTTTTCACCCTGTCCATTCCCTGAAATATTGGCATATATTGTACATTGCCTACATTATTGCTATTCTTTCTATTGTTCTGTAGTTCTATAAAGTATAGCATTGTATGTCTAGTCTTTGAATTACCTGTTTACCTGTAAAATCAACTGTTGTCACTGTTATTGTTTTACCTGACATGGAACTTATTGTAATGAGCTTGTTCTCAAAGGTGTCAATCCGAGATCACAATAAATAAATAAAATAAATAAACCTTTGTCTTGGCATAATTGATATGCAAATTTGCCTTTTGCATTCTTCCGAGAATCTCCCTATCATTTTGTTTATCCTAAGTACCTAGTAGACATTAAAACAATGTCATCAGTGTAAGCCAAATAAGGACACGCTTGATTGCCTGTAATAGGCATGTGATAATTTGGGTCATACATCTTTTCAGTATCTGATCCAGATATAAATTGAACAATATAGGGGATAATGTGCATCCTTGTCTTACCCATTATTTGTCTCAAATGACCCACTTTTACTCCCTTTGAATTGTATATCATTTGTGTATAATTATCTTGATATAATGTTTTGATTATTTCTAATATTCCTTATCTAATCCTATTTTTCAATATATTCCATAATTGCAGTCTATTGACTCTATCAAAGCTGATTTTAGATCTATAAAATGCAATATAAATTTTGTTTTGTAACATGTTTGCATTTGTATATTAATGTGTCAAGTAAAACATTAGTCTATGGTGGAGTATTTTAATTTGAACCCTTCATGCGCTTCATCTAATTTTTATTCTGCTCTATCCACTCTGTAATCCTGTTATTAATGATTTTAGTAAAGATCTTCTGTGTACAATCTATCAGACTTATGGGTCTGTAGCAGCTGGGATCATTTCAGTCTCCTTTTTAAATAGAGGTACAATAATATTGTGTTTCCAACCTTGAGGTTGCTCTTTCAGTGGTCCCTTTGGATAAAAGAGATCAGGTTAACTGATCAAGACCAAATAAAGGTTGGATAATCTAAAATATAAAATAAGGGATAGCATAAAACCAACCATATGTAACCAGCGTCACAACTACCAGGTGGGAGTCTCCAGGGGTTGGGTTGATAGTATTTGTGTGTTATTGATCGCTATGCGGTGCCTCCATTATGTAACCCCTACCTGGGACCTGGGCTCAGTGAGAAAAATATCACTCGGCATGTTGGCTAGGTTTGGCTACTCTGCAAAGGGCACCAAGTATTCGGACACAGGAATCAATAACTGAATGTCCATACAAGGATTTGGAATTCTAAAGTGTGGCTTTTATTCACAAAAGGAACAATAAAGCATAGACGGACTCCCACGGGCTCGCTCCTGGTAATGCAGATTTCTCCTGAACAGACACACATCTTCTTAAATCTTAAACCCTGGTTTAGCAACACACACAGGGCACATTGCCCTAGTTTTACTCTTCTATGGTTTCCTTGCCTCGGCTTCCTTGCCAGCCCTTGACTACCTTCTTTCCTTGGCTCAGCTCTCTTGCCAGCCCTTGTACTACTTATCCATTTATCATGGAGATTTAATGGTGGCTCCTATTCCACCCATGAGCACTTCTGGCTCCATCAGGAATCTTCTTCAAACAATCCCACTTCTGGGTACTTTCCTCAGGCACTGGCCAAGTACCTGAGAGAAAACAACAGGTGTCCTAAAGCGAACCCGTAGAGATGACTCTGGTCACACCAGATGGGGTCTCCCACCTCTTGCTCCCATAAATCATACCCGGCCATTCCTCTGGGCTTTTAACACCTCATCTCTGAAAACACTTTACTTTGTAGATTCTCTATAAATGTATGTCACATTTAATCTACTGTTTTACATCCCACATGTGCTGAACTTGAAAAATACTTAATGAGTGGTTCTTTCCATTTCTCTAGACCCCCACAGAGCTAAGCAGTCCAATTCCCACAACTTTTAAAACTGTACTTGGCTGTCTTTTCCTGACCCTACAGTAGCAGTCACTTAAATTCATCTTGTCCCAGGTGAAAACACATTGGCCCTTTAGCAGAGCAAACTCACCCCTTGGTTGCAGGTGCCCCACAGTCTTTTTCTCTTCTGAAACATAATGAAACTTCCAGGTGCCTCAGCACAAATCCTCTACAGGCAGCTTCTTTTTCACTAGCTGGGCCAGGAGAATTGCCCCTGGAAGCAGGCTGATTCTCCCCCATCCCCACAGGGATGGGCCCCTGAAACTTTGGAAAGCGGTCTCCACCACTCAAACAGGCACTGTTGTGTTCCTCTTGAGGTGAGAACACACACCTGAACTAAAAATATAGCTCTCTGGCAGAGCTAAGCAGCTGCAACACACCTCTTCTCTCTACTGAGCCCACATACAGACTACTACAGACTCACTTCAAAACCTCCCAACATTCTATCCTAACATCCCAGCTGCAACATTCCAATGTGACTATGCAGCTGTGACAGTTCTAAAATGATGTCATCTCCAGTCTCAGCTGAGACTGAGAACAGAGTGAGACAGTGTGAAATCCATTTAACTGGAATTTCACAAGCTGCCTACCCTGCCTGCCACTAGGTCTAACTGGGATTCTTGTAACCCGGGTAACAGAGGGTTACACATATAAAGTAAAATAAGACAGATAACATGCACTATGAATTAAAAGATGTTAGGGTGACAATCTGGGATAACGTACTGCAATAATGTAAGTTCATTTTAAATATTTATTATGAAATAAGTATAAATAAGTGCAATATCTTCAAATTGGTCAATGCTGTAATTTCTTTTATTGTTGTATTGTGGAATGATGTGTTTGTAACTTGTTTTTACATACTGAAATATCATTAAGTTGTTGAAAAATAAACAACTGAGTGCATAGTGTGTAATGGCCCGCACCCTATTAACCAGTACAAGACAGGGCAACTTCCTTTCGACTCTTCGAAACTGGCATGGCAAGGCTTTCAACTCCAATAACAGTAGAAGCATTGAGTGCCTACTGGTTGATTACCTCAACAGGGTAGCTGCTCATTCTTTTGCAGAGGGGTTCCAAGTGGGCTTCGGATACTATGAGTGTCTGTACCTGGCTAATGAAGTAGAGAACAGTAAGTCTGCCAAGGAATGGCCAGACATAGTAAGGGTTAAGTTAAATAAAGCAATTTCAGCAGGCAGGGTCAGTGGCTCCTTGCGATGCCCCTTGGCCTCACCTTTAGGTTCCTCCATTATACTGGTTCTGAAGAAGGTACCAGGGTAATATCAGATGATAAACCACTTGTCATACCCAGAGGGAGGCTCAATCAACTACCTTGTTGACCCAGTCCATACGTCAGTGTCATATGCATTATGTGACAGGGCAATTGAGGTGGTGTGGGGGTGAGACGAGGGATTCTTTGGGTAAGATCAACACAGAATCTGTGTTTAGGCTGTTACTGGTGCACCTAGATGATAGATGACAGGGATTTGTTAAGCATGAAATCTGATGGTCAATATTACATCGATAACTGCATGCCAATGGGGTGTGTGTGGCGTGTGCTGTCTTTAAGCAGTTTAGCATGTTTATACACTGGGTCACCATGATCAGGGCTGGATTGGCAGAAGTAGTCCATTACTTGGATGTCTTTTTATTCTTAGGGAGGTCAGACACTGAGCACTTCAGCCAGGTGATGCAGGCCTTTCAAGAGGTTTGCAGTGACATGGGGGTGTCTCTGGCCCATGGGAAGACTGAAGGACATCTGTGACTCAACAATTTTAGGCATAGAGATCGATATGGTTTCTATGTAATTCTAGCAGCCCCAAGATAAGTTGGCAGTCCTCAGGATCCTTCTTGAATGGGTTGTTAAGGCTTGCAAGACACTGTACGTGAACTTCAGCACGTGGTTGTGCAGCTTTATTTTGCTTGCAAGGTTATCCAAATGAGTAGGATGTCAATATGTAGGATAGCTAAGGTGGGCCCGGTAGCACAAAGCCTCATCACTGGATATGGGTAACAGAAACCTTGAGGAGGACCTGAATGTGTGGCTGGAAGTTTTGCATTTTTAATGGGGTGGCCATTTGGCCAGAGCCAGCCACCAGTCAGGAGCTAGAGCTATTCACAGATGTATCCAGAGGTTTAGGTTTCAGGGCCTACTTTGGGGGAACATGATGCACAGGCCGGTAGCCACAGGCATGGGTAGCTTACTCAGACCATGCTGTTTGAATTTATTCCCATTGTGGTGACCTTAGTCATGTAGGGGGAGCAGCTGAGGGACAAGAAGGCCATCTTCATGACAGATAACACACAAGCTTTCCCCTCTGAAAATGGTGGTGGGGTGGGCCTGAGGAGCCAAAACAGGTAGGATGGCAGGTGGCAAATTAGCCAGCACTCCTGGAGAGGTGTGAGAAGTGCTGCAGTGTACTCTCACCTTCAGATGTACATTTGTTCTAGCGACATCTTGGCGGTGTTTTGTTGGAGCCTTTAGAGTATTGGAACTGGTGCAGCTTAGTAAAGTGACAGGTTTGCTGGTGATCGTGGGAAAGATGATGTGATAGTGATGGTAGATGGTGTCTATGGCTGGTTGTATAGAAGCAAGACAGACAGGAGGGCCGGGGTGTTGGTACATCTTGGGATCACCCGGGTGTACAGTGGGACATAATAGTACAGGTTCAGGATTACGGTATGTGTCTTGTTGAACCACTGTTGGAGTGGCATTTTTGTCATAAATATAGATCCCCATTAATGGTCTTTTAATTCTGACATGTACTAGAGAGGCCATGAGAGGAATGGGGTTGGGCTCAAAGAGTTTAATACCCACTCATTCCATATTGGGGCTGCCTCATATGCCAGAGGCGGAAGAGTTAACAGACAGTCAGATAAAGCCCTTGGCCATTGGACATCACATACTTTTGAGAGTTATGTAACATGGCAATTATAGTGTATAGTGAGTGTTGTTCTGTATAGAATTCTATCCCTTTCAAAATGCTGTTCTACCACAGTTCCAATGTCATGAAATGCTGCTCTACCCTACTGTGGTAGAACAACATTCTAGAACCTCTAGAGACTGGATGAGTCAGTTTCCATTTGAAAGCAAAAGAACTCACAAAACACTTTTTCACACAGTACTATACACTATAAAAATACAGGATGAGCTTCTCTATGCACAACCAGTGTGTTCTGCCACCTCGGGATTCTGATTCCCATGGACCTCTTGAGCTTACGCTCTCAAGGTCAGAGGGAATCAGAATCCCTCTGAGGCAGAACACACTGGTTCTGCATAGTTGCCCATCCAGTATCTCTATATGTTGTAACTCTTGTTTTGTTCATTGACAGGTGACGGTCCAGGCCTAAGCAAGAGTGGATCTGTTGGCATTCCTACATTCAATGGGTGGCTGTCAGAGCAATGCAGTTCAAAGTGAGAATCTGTTTCTGGACCCCGGACAAGTTCAGTATGGTGGCTGGGATGAAAGGGGATGAGATGGAGTGTTCTGCTGCCATGGATCTTAGCTGAAGCTCAGTGGTGGGGCCCACCTAGCATCCTGGTTGTATACTTTGAAGGCAACAATCTGGGGATAGAAAAGTCATCGAACTGTTGTGAATAATGAAAGAGGACTTGGCCTCGATGAAACACATTAGGCACTGGGTACATATTGTGTGGACTTATATTGTTCAAAGAAGGCATTGGTGGCATTCATGAGACCCCAGATTGATGGAAAGATCATGAAGACTGAGCAATGTGGTAATGTGGCTATTTATAGACAACAACGGGGATCTGTCCTGAGGCATCATGTCTTTATAATAAAGGTACCCATCTATAGGCCCAGAATGAGTGTGGACCTAACATAGGCAATGGTAGATTTTTAGTTGAACTACAAAGTGCTTTGGTGGAACTAGTTGCATGAAGTGCTTGTGGAGGATGGACATTTTGGACTTGCTCATCTTGTGGTGGCATGGTAGTCTAGAAAGGTTTTTACAGATAAGAAACAGGGAATCATGCATCTCCACAGGTGGGTCAACCCTAAGACTGGCAAGAGGTGAGGGCCATAGAAACATAAAAGTTAATGGCAGATAACGACCACAAGGCCCATCCAGTCTGCCCATTTTTCTACCTTATGAATGTGCCATAGGCCTGTACTCTGTCAATCGCCTATCTATTCATACTCATCTGTATTGCTTCCTTATGCCTATCCATGCCTGTTTGAAGTCCTGCACTGTATTCATATCCACCACTTCCTGAGGTAAGCCATTCCATGCATCCACCACCCTTTCTGTGAAAAGAACTTTCTCACATTACCCCTTAATCAGCCTCCCTCTAATCTCATTCTGTGTCCTCTTGTCCTGCTATTGTTCTCATATTGAAACATGTTAGACTCTTTCACCTTGATAATGCCCTTAAGATGTTTGAATGTTTCGATCATATCACCGCTCTCCCTCCTTTGCACTAGATACGCACATTGAGCTTTGTTAATCTGTCCTCATATGTTTTCTGATGCAGTCCCTGCACCATTTTGTTGCCTTCTCTGGACTGCTTCAATTTTGTTAATGTCCTTGTGTAGGTGTGGCCTCCAGTACTGCATGCAGTACTCCAGATAGAGAGGCCTAACCAGTGTCTTGTAAAAGGGATTATTACCTCCCTCTTATGACTTACGAAACTCGTACTAATACACCCCAACATCCCTCTAGCCTTACCTACTGCTTTAGTGGTCTACTTGGATGATTTCAGATAATCTGTGATGATGATGCCCAAGTCTCTTTCTTCCCTGTGATTGCCACCTATAGGTGGCTTCAGAATCTCTCTTTCCTATGTGCATAATCTTGCATTTCTTTCGTTAAACCACAGTTGCCACTCTTCCGACCATTGTGCCAGTTTATCCATCTCTCGTCTCATTCTGCCCACCCCATCTGGATCATCTACTCTATTGCAGATCTTGGTGTCATCTGCAAACAGACAAACTTACCCTCCAGTCCATCTGCAATGTCACTGATGAAGATATTGAGGAGGACTGGCCCCAGGACTGATCCTGAGATACCCACTTGTGACTTGCATCTCTTCTGACTGTATACCGTTTACCACCACTCTCTGTTTTCTGCCCGCCAACCAGTTTGCCACCCAGTTGACCAACTTCTGACCCACCCCAAGCCTACTCAGCTTATTAATCAATCTTCTATGTGGAACAGTATCAAAGCTTTGCTGAAATCAAGGTAGGCGACATCAACTGCACCCCTTGGTCCACCACTCTTATTACCCAGTCAAAGAAATCTATGAGATTAGTTGGCAGGACCTTCCTGTTGTAAACCCATGCTGTCTTGGATCCTGTGCTTCTATGGATTCCAGGTGTTGCACTATCCTTTCTTTAAGGAGTGCCTTCTTAATCTTGCCCACTACTGAGGTAAAACTGACTGGTCTGTAGTTCCCTGCATTCTCCCTGCTACCACTCTTGTGCAGTGGGATCACATGAGCCCTTCTTCAGTCTTCTGGGACCTCTCCTGTGCTCAGAGACTCACTAAACAGTTCTGATAATGGCTCTGCTAGTTCCACCCTTAGCTCCTTTAGTACCCCGGGATGAATGCCATCAGGTCCCATTGCCTTGTCCACCATAAGCTTAGTGAGCTCTTGTAGGACCCTTTCTTTGTGAGGGATTAGTCCACCTCCCTCCCCGGCGTCCATGGTGCTGAGCTGTGGCCCAGCCATACCTTCTTCTCAGTAAATACTGTGCAGAAGTATCTATTTAGGATAGACAGCTTGTGGTCCCTGTTCAAGTGACAGACAGAAGAATATCCTTTTATGGGATCTCATTGAAAATGAGCTCTGCTGAATTGAGTTATCTTCCTTTCTTGGTTTATGAATAAAAGTATACTACTACTTTGGGCTTTTCCCATGGAATGCAGCGCCTCTGATGGGAGAGGGCACATCAGAATCAGCCCAGAGCCATCACTCCATACAGAGGCCCGTTCCCCTGTGGTAGCTTGTACCCATTCAGTTAGCTCCCCTGAGGGTAAGGGATAGCCATTGTGATCATGATGATGACTGGCTTAATGAATGACTTGCCATGATTACCTTACTGTGCACATCACGCTGACCTTGGCTGTAACTTTTCACTACATAGAGAATAAAGTATGGGTGGGTGTGTGTGTGTGTGTGTGTAAGCGAGGAGGTTTACACACAGGGGATAGATACTACATTAACCTCGAGGAAGCTAGAAGCTCGTGGGGTTTATGAATAGCATCTAACTCAGAGGGTGTGCAAACCTTTAAGTTTCACACACATATATACAAACACACACATTATTTTATATAATTGCTGGGAGTGTTTTTCACCTTAGCAAGTACATAACATGTGTGCCAATCAGGATGAATAGAAGGATAGCATTTTCTCAGTATTGTTGTTGAAATTTTTATTCGGAAGAAATTTGAACAGGAACTGTAGTCTGAGGTGTTAAATTGTAATGTTGAACATTTTGAAGAGGAACAAGTAAAACCTTTGCTAAAAATAGGAGAAAGAATTCACCCAAAGTCCGTTACTAGGTTGTAAGAGTTGCTAGGAGGTCATAGTTACCTGAGCAACTGTAGCATGAGACCTGCAAAGGGAAGGGAGACCTGCCTGACGTTATTTTTTTCCTTTGTTTTCTATGGTGAAGAATGCATGGTTCTGCTTAAAATGTTTGTGACTCCCATTTCTGAGGTGAGTGTGCGATACTGCTTACTGTGATAGCGAGAGACAGCTCAAATGGTTGCGAGGAGAGTGGTGGCTCGTGCCTTTTTTCCCATAGAAGTGGCACGTGTTTGCCATTATAAACACTCCTTTATAATGACAAATTATAAATGCCTTTCTCTATGGGAAAAAACACTACCCATTATTATATTCTATTTAATCAATACATGACTGAGGTGTGGCTTGGCAGCTGGCAGATAGCTGCCTAACTCTATAGACTTTAATAGCCTTACGGTATCCAGCACAGTCCTGCTTATGTAGTGGGCCTACCTTCAGCATTCAAATATAGTCCAATGGGGCATCTCTTGCAGTGCACAGCAAAACCTTCCTTGGTGGAAATGGTTCAGGTTTCACACTCTGAGCATCAATGGGACACCTGGACAGGCTGGTGCTGTAAGTAATATTTCAGGTATTAAGACCCCATGGAAGCATTAAAATAAGAATAATAATCTACCACCAGTGCTGCTACAATAAGAGTAGTGGTGGTGTTAGCAATGTCACTAAATGAGTGTAATACCCATGAGCACTCTTGCCGCTCAATCTGGACCTATGCAGCACTTCCAATTCGGCCGTAGGTTTCGACTTTTTATTAAAATATAATCATGGCATTAAAATTAAGATAATTGCAGCCCGGACTACTGCAGCAGCATTACAAGGTATGTGGGGATGGGGCAGGGTGTACAGCTTATTTGCATGTCACCTTAAAAGTCTGTCTAGGCAACTGCTTCTTAGGCCCTTCCACACTGTCATGGTGCTAAGGTTCCCACATGGATACCTTCAGACTTCTCATGACACACAATAATCTGTCTGGTGCCAGGCGCTCATGGAGTGCAGCCCACTAGGCACCTATCAACCTCTCCATTTCAATATTATCATCGTGCCCTGGTACCCCTCCATAGCATCAGCTGGATGGGAGGGCCCCACCTCAATGCCCTTAGTAGCTCAGTAGGCAGTGGCTGACTCAAGCCAACACCTCACTCTGCATGGCCCTACTCCCCCATGACAACTGTTTCCACTATCCCATGCAGAACCCTCTCCCTCTCTTCACCCTGCCTATTCTTCCTCAACTACCCTCACTAGCCTCGTCAGGCTGCGTAAGAGGTACTACTCAGGAGGAAACCTAAGAGGTACTACACACTCTCTTACTTCCATCATGCCTGACAGCACACCAACTCTTTCTGCATACCCAAGTGGAAATGCAAGTTTGCTCTCCTCATACCCCTCACCGAACAGGTAGTCCTAGTTCCACCTCTTCATGGGCTCCATACCCTTTCACTGGCATGTGGTGGAAATTTCCCGATTATGGCAGATTCTGTAGCCACCAATCTGTTTTTGCACATATCAGTGAAGGCAGTTCTGTGGGACTGCTCTCACCACCTAAAGAAGGCCCGTTGGAAACCTTAGCTGTTTACTACCCTTCTTTTTTGTGCCCCAAGACTGTATACAGTGCCTGAGTGTCTCTGTTATGACTTCCTTTCCATCCGCCTATCTGCCACCCTGGCACCACTTGGTCCTCTCTTGAATTGCACTTATCAGAGTGAACAGGATAGTCATCTACTGATGGGGTGGGTTATCGCTGGGGAGGAAGGAGGGACGTATATAGGACAAGTTGTGGGACTGGTATACTCACTGTTGCCCTGTTGGGCTGTTTCTTTATGACACAGTTTTCAGGTCTTTTAAAATGTTTCATAGCAGCAAGATATCACCCTGTATCCTTTAAAACTACAGAAAGTTTGCTCTAAATCACTCAGGTTTCTTATCTGCTATTGTATATATGTGTATGCACTCTCTGTTACAAAATATTACACATGCCTATAGCCAAGTCACAAGTTTGTACACTGCCTAATGGCTGTGGTGAAGCTTTCAGCCAGAATATAAGGGTCTAAACCCCCATTAAGTGAAAAAATCCTCACTCACTTGATGCGCCTCAAGGCACACATAGCAGTCCTTCAGGATACCCGGTTGCACAAGGTTGAGGTACTCAACCTCAAAAAGGCTGGTGGGAGCAGAAGCACACAGTGCAGCAGCTAACAAGAAGGGAATGGTCTCGATCCTCATCCACAAAAGTATAGGGTGGACTATTTACTGGTTGGAGTTTTAAAGGTGATAGTTATTGGACATGATAGGAGAGTGAAATTAAAGATTTTATTGTTGTATTTGTGAAAGTGAAATTGTAGTAGTGGTTATTGGACATAGTTCCCTAGATGGGTCATTTAGTTCAGCCTCCAAGGCTGTGACATTCCTCAGCCCTCCTGAGAGCCCTATGTCCCTTCCAGGACTTCTCTCTGCTGACTACTACTTACCATTGATGCAGGAAGTGGGAATTAGGAGGAGAGGTGGGAGATTGAAAGGGCTTAACAAGTGGTCTGTTGTAGAGAGGCCAGTTGGGATTATGGGGACAAGGAGATGTCCTGGGAGGAGGAGGAGGTTGATGGAGAAAGGCTCCCCATGTCTTGTTCTTCTTCCCAGGGAACCCACTAGACCAGGTGGACAGGTAGCTGAGGGACAAGCGTCCACCTTTCATCCTGTTCGGGCAGTGTTATGCAATGCTATGTCGATGGCAAATAAGACTGCCATTATGACAGAACTTGTTGCCTCAGTGGACCTGGCCTGCTTTACGGAGGCCAGGCTGGTTGATGATGCTGGTCCTGTGCTGGAGGCATGGCATCAATCCTGGTGGGTTCCTCTATAGTTCACTGCTTGAGGAAGGATCTCAGGGGAGGGGTGGCTATTTGTTTCTAGTCAGAACTGGGTCTGGCAATGCAACTAGTGGGGACTCCATGTTGTTTGAGAGTGTGGCTGTTCATGGGGGTCCAGGGGCAGGCTTTAGGATTCTCCTGGTATATCATTCACCTGGACGAGATGTAGAATTTCTGCAAGAAATCTCAACTTTTGTCACTGAGAGGGTGCTGGAGTAGCCAAGATGGCTTATTCTTGGTGACTTCACGCATGGGTGGATGAGAAGAGTTCAGAATTTGCAAGAGACTTCCTTAATGCATGGAGTCCCTTGGCCTGTCCCGGAGATTCGACTGGGACCCACCACACAGTCATGCCCTTGACTTGTTGTTCTCACTGGGGCTTAAACTTCATGGGCTTGAGATTGATCTGGTCGTTTGGTTGGATTTTGCACTTTGAGATTCAGTTTCACAGTCCCCCACCCTTGCGTCCCATCCCCTGTGGAGATTGTCCAGTTCTGCACTTTAAAGGGGTTACATCTCAAGGGCTGTTGGCAGCACTAGACACTTCCTTTGTGCTGGGGGCTTGTGCTGGGGGCTGGAGGTGGCTGTGGTAGTCTGTGATAGGCCTGTCACTGAGGCCTTTGACTGTCTTCTACCAGTTTGTGTACGACTGATGGTATCTCACCTTGGCTCCCTTGGTTTAATGGTGAGCTGAAGGCATTGAAAAATAGAGGGTGTAGGCTGGAGCACAGATGGAGGAGGTCCGGGGCCTAGAAGGACAGACTGGTTCTGATATCTCATCACAATGAGTATCAGAATGCAGTCACCCAGGAAAAAGGTAGCTTTTATGTGTAGGGTGATAGCAGCTGGGAAGAACCGACTGGGACAGTTCTTTTGGGCAGTGGACAGGCTTTTACATCCAGCCTGTCTAGAGACTGTTAGGTATTTTCTGCTGAAAATGTGAATTTGCTTGGTTCTTCTCAGACAGGGTGTCCTCCATTAGGGCTGTGGTTTCTCCATGTGAGCTTGGACAGCCCAACAGTGTTGGGCCTTTTGGCAACATTTGTAGTCAGTCTTTCTGGGGGAATTTTGATCAGTATTAATGAATGAGTCTGCGTGGTGATCTCGAATTAAGACTGACATTTGCAACCTGGACCTCGCCCGACAAGAATACTTGTGGGTTGCATTGTAGCATCTGGGCCCGGTTTTCACTGAGACCGTCCAGTGTTCTTTATTAATGGGTGGGGGTCTTCCTGAAGTCAGTTAAAAGGGCTCTGGTGAATCCCTGTTGAAAAACCATCTCTGGACCCAGCGATCTTGGCGATTACCAACCAATCTCAAATCTTCCCTTTTAGGGAAGATAATTGAAAGAGTGGTTTCATGTCAGCTCAAGGTTCGCCTCGCTAACTTTAACACCTATGAGTCCTTCCAGTCTGGATTTAGGGCAAGTACAGCACTAAGACTGCATTAGTATGGGTGCTGAATGACATGCTCAGGGTGAGGGATTGGAAAGAGTGATCGATTCTTGTTCTGCTCAATCTCTCATCAGTGTTTGACATTGTGGATCATGGGCACCCATTGAAACAACTGAGGAAATATGTAGGACTCTCCTGCAAAGTCATCAGCTGGTCTGAGTCTTTCCTCTGGGGCAGGGCCTAGAGGGTGGTACTGGGAATTTCTCCTTGAAGTCAATGGCCCTGTCCTGTGGAGTGCCCAAGGTTCGGTCCTTTCACCCATGTTGTTGCAGTGTACATGCTGCCCCGGGCAAGGTCATAAGATGGTGAGGCTTGGGTTTCATTGCTATGCTGATGATACCCAGCACTACTTGTCTTTTTCACCTGGAAGAACAGAAGCATTCTCTGTGTGTTTAATGAGTGCTTGCCTGAGATCTAGACATGGATGATGTCAAGCTGGTTGAGTCTTAACCCAGGAAAGACTGAAGTGCTGGTGGTTGAACTAGGCTGCAGAGGGATGTGGTAGTGTCTGGGAGGATTCCAGGCTATGGCTCGGGTCATTCTAAACTAACGGCCTCCACCAAAGTAAAAATCTGGGTGTCACTCTGGGCAACAAGCTCATACTGTAGGCTCAGGTGTCAGCAGTAGTCCGAGTGGATTTTATCATCTCTAATATGGTCGGATTAAGTCCCTTGTCCCTCCATATGACCTAGCCACACTGATACATGCATTTATTACCTCAAGGCTTGACTACTATAATTTACTCTACCTTGGGGTCAGGGAGGGTGTGCTGCAGCACTTCGATAATTGCAGAATACAGCAGCATGGTTATTGGTGGGTCTTTCAAGATCCAAGCATATTATACCGGTGCTGTGTGAGTTGCACTGGCTGCCAGTGTGGTGGCGCATCTCCTTTAGATAGGTACGTGGCAGCTTCAAATATACATGGGACAGGAATAAAGGAATATTAGAGATGGGACAAAAAACTAAAGCCAGTGACCAGATAAGGTCACTTGCCACTTCAGGTAGTATAAATGGGCAGACTGGATGGTCCTGGTGGCCCTTATCTGCTGACAGTATCTATGTACAGTATGTATCTATGTATCTAAACACTTTTTTTTTTTGCCAAGTCTTTGGAGTTTTATAAATGTGAGTTTTAATTTTATATCTCTAGGAAAAATATTATGTTAAGAAGATGTTTTATTGTTTGTGGATATTGTTAAACTTTATGTAATGGTGCCCAGGGCCTTCGGGAAGGAACCACAAATAAATAAAATTTACAACAACTACTACTACAACTATGGCATGCACCAAGGCCAGTACCAATGGCAGGTGGGTGCTTGCTGAAATCTCCACCCCAACTAGACCACTAACCCTTGCAAATGTGTATGGGCCCCAATAGGATGACACCTAGCTCTTTCATACTCTCAGTCATGAGCTCTATGTTTGCCCCTCCCACTGTCCTTCTCAGGGGCAGAAACTTCAGTATTACCATGGAAGCCACCCTGGATTGTAGTGTCTCAACATATGAACTGCACAACAGGGCACGCATAGCCCTAGGAGCTGATCTCTGAACATAGTCTGGTGGACATTTAGAGATTACTGGACATTTGGAGATTACAATACCCGACAACAGTGACTGCACTTGCTATTCTGCAACCCATTCCACATCCAGCAGAATAGACATGTGGTTCACTCAGTTAGCCAGCCCATCGGCGTGGTGGTAGCATTACAGTCCACGATGCTGGTGACCCTGGTTTAGAAAAGCCTGGGTCATCTGGGGCTGACCGGGTGGAGGAGGTTTGAATGCCCTACAGGATGCTCTCCTCCTCTAAATGGGGAGGCATTCCCACTGTCCTATTACTGCTGTGTGTACGAGCAACAGCATGGGACTCACAGTGTGAGGAGGGAGGACACCATTAGGTGCTTGGCTGAGAAGTGGGCCAGCACGTCTACAACCTGTACTCTTGTCCTTTGTGCTGGCATCCTCATGGGTGGGGGTTTGTGGACCAAGAAAAAAAACAACAGGAAAAATTACTAAAAATTGAGCCCCTACTGCCACACAGAATGATCCCCAACAAACTGGAGTGAGGACAGAGCACAGATGGCTGATGCTGTGGCCACAGGCCCCACCAGCAGTCGGTGATAAAACATGTGATATTAAAGAAAAAGTCAGCTGTGGCCATCACAGTCGATTGCAAAAGCCTTTGACACTATCGAATGGCAATATTTCTTCCACACCATGCGACACATGGGATTGACCCCGATTTCCTATGATGGGTGAGTCTCCGTATGCCACTTTATCAGCCTGCATGCTAACTAATGGTCTGCGATCTGCATCTTTCCAATTACAGTTGATGAGTTGACATTGGTACCCATGTCCCCCACTCCTTTTGTGATGGCCATCAAACCATTGCCATCTGCCTCCACCCTTCCCACCATGGCAAAAATTAGAGGGCACAACATGTGTACTGTACTCCATGTAGATGACTTATTATGACTGAAGGCAGATGGACCTGCATCCCTGGACCTCTTGCTGCACTTGATAACTCTATTCTCCACCTTCTTAGGTCTTAAGTTAAATCACAACAAAACTAAGGTACTTGCCCCAAACTGGACCTGTTCATGTGGCAAGGCCTCAGATAGACTAAAGATGGCCTGGTATACTTGTGGATCAAGATTTACCACACCCCTGCCAAAATTATTAGCCTTAACCTCTCCCTTCTCCTGGACATGACCCTAGCAAAAGTAGACAGGTTGAACACCTCAGTCTCCAAATAGCTAGAAAGTTGGAGGCCTTTTGTATGATGATAGCACCTAAGTTCCTACGTCTGGTGACATGCTTCCACATTCACATACCCAACACCTGGTTCTCTAAAATTGATGCCATGGTGGGCAACTTCCTATAGGAAGGCAAACAACCCAGGTGCAGTAGAATGAATCTCTGGGAACATTGGAGTAGAAGAGGATGGAGCCTCCCTGGATTAAAGGGTACCACACAGCCTATCTCACCACTCAAGTATTACAGTGGTTTATCCCAGTCTGATCTAGTTCCCCAGTGGCTACACCTAAAGCAACATCTAATGGCCATGTCCTCACTGCCACATATCTGTATAAAAGGCCCACATATCCCTTAAAGAACACCCTATTCTGCAAGCATCCAAGTTGGCCAGGCTTCTCCTTACCAAGCACCTAAGACAGATCTCACCCCATCTTCCTTCCATGGAGAAATGAGAAGATACACATTGAGGAGTACCCCAACTGGCCTACATGGATACAAATTGGGATACAGTGCTGGCCCTGCTTGTGCTAGACAGTAAACAACTAGATGCATTTGCCTCCTGGAAACCAGGTATGGCCTTCCAAGCTAGACTTCTGAGGCACCTTTAACTTAGAAGTCTGCTAGGTCGAGCTCACCTCTATGATAGGGTCTCTACCAACAGTATCTGCCTCTATCCTCACTCAGTGTTCCCATAAAACTAAAGGTAGGGCCAGTTATATCTATATGAATCTGCTGAATGCCCTCGAGACCAATCTCTCAACTCCATCAAAGGCTGGGAAACTGAGCTCAGTGTACATATCGTGATGGAGGTCTGGTCTACCTTCTCTCCAGGACACACAAGGCCCATACAAATGCCAGGAGCCACTGTATTCAGGACAACATATTACTAAAGTGGTATCACATTCCAGCTGCTCTCGAAGGTTAGGCCTACCACTTACTAACACCTGCTGGCACTGCCTGGAGCAAGGAGATCATCTCACTCACATCCTATGGTCCTGTCCCTGGATACAGGCTTACTGGGAGGGATTACAAAGATTTGTGCTAGTATTACACAGAACTCACTACCCATAGGTGTCCCCTGTTTTAATAGGACTCATTCCAGAAGGGATACCCAACCAGTGATAGCGGTTAGTGTGGTGGCCAAATGATTACTTCTCTGTAAATGGAGGACCCCAGTGGTTTCTTCAATTCCTGAATGGTTACAGGCTGTGGGGCAGCTAGCAGCCTTGGAAAGGTCTCCTATGTCAACATGGCCACCATGTCTACTCATAATAAAATCTGGGGTCCTTATCTGGAGTCAGCCTTCTGCCATAGCATACTAACACACTAAGATGCCAGCAGAGTAGGCCTAATGGTCTGAGTCTGCTCAAAATCAGCACCCAGTCAGGGCATCATTGCTGCCCTCCCGCCTCCCCGTAAACCCCCGACACCATCCCCCATCAGAGTTATACCTCCAGGTCTGGCATTACTCAGTTTCACCTTCCCTTATACCTCTCCCAGCCCCTCTTGAATCCCTCCACTGTATTAACAGCCACTAGTTCCACAGGCAGTGCATTCCAGGGGTCCACCTCCCTCTTGGTGAAGTAAGCGTCTCCTAGTCTCCTCATTGAGCATCCCACCAACCAGTCTCATGGAGTGCTCCCTGGTGGCCCGCTCCTCCCTTAGCAGAAACACCCTATTTAGGCTGACCCTATTTACTCCCTTTAGATATTTGAAGACCTCATTTATATCCCTCTGTCTCTCCTCTCCTCCAGGGAGTACAAATTGAGCTCCTCAGGTCTCTCCTCATAGGATCTTTCCCCAGACTCTGTATCATCCTGGTCTCCCTCCTCTTGACCCTCTCGAAAAGTGCAATGTCCTTTTTCAAATATGGGTGTCAAAACTGCATACTGTACTCTAGGTGCAGTCTAACCAGGCAGTTATACAGAGGGAGAAGCACCTCCCATGTCCTTGAGGTTATCCCCTGGCAATGCACCCAAGCATATGAAGGGTGACTCCAAATGACTGGGGAAGGCACACAGTAGGTCTGAGTATCACCACCCCAGAAGAAGGATCTTGCTATAGACTGCAATCCATTCAGTGATATTGTACTGACTTTTCTGTGGCAAAGAATATATTTGAGCCCTTGCTAAAGTGACTTAAGTTTCTGTAGTATTAGAATTTTATGTATTGTTATTCCTTCATGACAGACCCCTCTCTGTAACCTAACAGGGGCTGCCAGTGTTATGTTATTACCAGGACCATGCCAGCTACCAGTTTTTACTGTATTCTGCATTCTAACGTTGTTTGTTGAAACTTTCAATAAAAGATCAGCTAAAAATACATGGCTGTGACCCTTTTCTCCAAAGTACATTGTCTGTCTCAATCTGTTAAGGTGGAGGAAGGGTGTGACTTATAAGACAAATTCTCTATACTGTATATTAAGTTGGGTAAGACAAAGGCCCCTGTTTGATACTGGAGCACTTGAAAATGGCATGCAGCAGCTGATAAAGGTTATCTTCCTGGCAGTCCCAGGCAAAAATAACTCAAGATGGAATGTTCCCATTGCTACTGCTCCAGCATTAGTTTGCCTTCCAAAATGACCTGGAATCAGTTTTCTGTGAGAATACTTCAAGAACTACTCCTCTTGAACTTAACCTCCTATGGTGTCAATTAAGTGAACTAACATCACACCCCACAATTCACCACTCTGGTGAAATGTGATGGAAAAATGAAAATGTAAAATTTTTATGATTCTGATGGGATTCAAATCTAGATCTACTGACTTATAGCCGTGTGCTCTAATTCTTGTTCTACATGCACTGTTTGCATTTTGGAAACTTGCAGGTTAGACACAGCTCTTACACAAACTGATCCAAGAGCAGTTTGACTAGTCAACTGATCCTGGATTAATTCACCTAGCTGGTAAGCTGATCCCAAAGCAGTTATTGTATGATGGGTTCAATCCACCTGCATCACAAACATTTTTATCAGTTACAGAGTTCTATATCTTACCTCATTATTGCCTCATTAGCTATGTATCATGACTCCTAAAAGAGACTATCAGATGTGGATCTTTTCTGATTTCCATTGCACACAATAAGTTTCTTCTTTTTCAGTGAAAATGATAGAAGTTAGTTTGACCTTAAAATGTAAAACAATCTTAAATTATTTAAAGCTGAAGTTTATTACAGTAGTTTTGTTCTGTACAAAGCTTGTCCGGGCATACCTTTCACTGTATTGAACAACCCATCTGCTTTTGAAATTTTAACAAATAATATCTATTACTTTCTTATTAGCAATAAAACTGGTTATAGTATATTTCCCAGAAAAAAGGTTTGTCTTTGCCATTGTGGCTTTGCTTTACCTAGCTTTCCTTCTCAATTAACTTTCTCTGTCTGAATGTATGGTTATTTGTTCTCTTGGGGTACTATAAACATCTTCTGTAAGTTACTTGGGTAAATGAAATATAAAATAATGCTGAGTACTTCTGGTACCCAATGGACATAAAAATACACTTTCTCAGGCATGTCAAAGCTTTTGAATGTGGGGGTGGGGCTGCACAGCTCCCTTTTCTCCTGTACCATTGAATTAAAAAGAGGGACAGAGGAGTCTCTCTTGAAATATTTTGAAGGCGGTGATGCAAAATGGTGCATTTTAACTAACTGCTCAAGAAAGAACTTATTTTAGTAAGACAAATGTGCAACAGAGACTCAAGTCAGACAATTAGGCTTGCCATTAAAAGGCAAGCAGGGTTGTCCTGGGTTATACCCAGGGATGCAAGGAAGGGCTGCAAGAAAGGGAGGGACATCAGGTGAAGGGTCATATGACCAGGCAAGAGGGCTTGCTGGCCACTGCCTGGGGAGGGGCCAAGCAGGGGTTATGGGGGGTATTTAAGGGCAGACAAGCCAGCAGCAAACCCTCTGTTTGCTGTAATATTCAGAACATCACATTGCTTGGCAGAAGGTAAGGCATGAGAGTTTGGGGCCTAAATGAAAAAAAGAAATTGCATGGGTACAAGCATTTGATTTGTGGAGGTAGCGGAAAATGCTAAGGCTTTTGTCTGGTTGGCAGGCTGGGGACTTAGTGGCCCTCAGAGTGGGTGTGCATGCACACCTTGGTGTGGAGTAGCGTGGGCAGGCCGCAACAGAGTGTTGCAGTGGTACTAGGCGTGATGCCGAATGCGGCACTCAGGTGGCCACACAGAGAGTTAAGACCTGCTAGAGCGAATCTGAATATTATGTGATGGGAGTGTTTAGTTTGAATGCGATGTATTTTAGCGTTTGTGGCAGATGCTCAAAAGAAATGTTTAGTTGCTAGAGATGAATCCGAAGAAATGTGATGGAAGGTGTGCATTCATGTATTTGTTGGAGGACCAGCTGGAAAGGTCCAGAATTTCAAGGAGATGCAAGGGCCATTTAAAAGCTGGTAAATAGGTGGGGCATAAAGGAGGTACTCCAGACCTAGGCGGGCAATGGAGCAGGGACTGGAGGTGATTGGTAGTAGAGGCAGAGGAGCCCAGGAAGGCGAAGGGGTGAGACCAAAGAAAGCTACGAGTGGTAGGGCTGAGCAGGAGAAGCCCAGTCTGGAAGAAGGCTGGCAGGGGTGTGTATAGAGCAAGAAGGTAGGGGGCATGCCGCGGGGTGTAAAAAAAAATTATGAAAGGGCATTTGTTTGTGGGATAACCAGAGAGGTGAGCAGATGGCTGGGTACCACGTGCCGGAACGCAGCAGCCGGGGGCTCCAGGGTGATGGCTGGCACTCACGGATGGTACAGTGTGGCAGAGGCCATGAAACATGGCCACATGGCATGCATAAGGTTTGGCCTGGAGGAACAAGTGGAAGGCCTGGGTAGCACAGTGGACCAGTTGCAGACCAAGGGTTGGGTGTTTCACTCTGTTTGAAACAACAAGGGAGAGGAGGGCACCACAGGCATAGTTAAGGGAGCATTTCAGCATGGAAATACAGGAGGCAGTGGAATGGAGGCCGTTTAGTGGCCCATGACTGGGAGGCGGGGAACTGCAGATCAGAAACCGGTGACAGGCCTGGTGGGCCACAGAGGTGACCACAAAATAAATATAAAGGGAGAACTAATTGGGGCAGCATGGCACGTGGTTCTCGGCCTATGGGCAGTGCGCCAGAGAGGCATGAAGTGGGGACAGGATAGCGACAAGGGCCAGGGACCTCCTCAGCTGCGGAGGGGTGAGGCGGCATTGGAAGTAGGGGATGAGGCATGGGGCACAGCTGCAGTGGCCTAAATGGGAGAAGCCCCGTCTGCGGGGTGGGAGCATGCCCCAGGTTGACAAAGGGGCCTCTACGAGGCCAGGCAATGAATGCCAGGCAGCAGCAGGGATATGAGATTGGAAGGCCCACCTGGAGACCTGGCCACTTGGAGGGAGAGGCCTCGGGCCATTTTCCAGATACAAGCCCAAGCAAGGCAGGAGTGATAGGGTGCCAAGGGGCACCTGGTGACATGGGGCAGTATGGGAGCACCAGCCGGTTGGGGCAGGAAGGCAACACGTGGGAGCTTTGTAAAGGGAAGGATGTTACGGGTAAGGGCCCCTCCTCAAAGGAACCTCATGCAGAAGGCAAAGGAAGGATGTGAAAGGGGCATATGGCTTAACATAGTGAAAGGGGTGAGGCGATGGAGCCCTCAAATATAGGGGAAGCCTGGGGAAGTAAAGAGGGACACAATGATAGGGGTAGCAGGGACTTTGGCTGTTGGCAATCAGGTAGTTTGTTGGTATGATCACATGGCTGTCATTGTAGCTCAGGACACAGCAGTAGAGATGGCACCAAAGAAGGCACTAAAGTCCAGCGCCACCATGCTGGTGGAGGCAGCAAATTAATGACCAGATGACACAGCTGATGAAGGCGGCAAGAGAGGGAGGTAGAGGAAGAGGAGGTCCAGAAGAAGAGGAAGGATTGAGAGGAAGGCTGGAATGGTGAACAAAGGCTGAGGAGGGTGGCACCCAGCCTCCAGCAGAACCCATACAGGTCCTGGCGGGGCCCTAGCCGGATGGCGGTAAGGACAAAATGGATATGTCCAATGAGGCGGACCTGAAGGAGTATATCATGGGTTTACTTGGGGACATGGGAGAGGACAGGGTTTCAAAGATGGAACGGCCCTGAAGGCCATCAAAGAAAAAGGCAACCAGGGGAAGGAGGTCTGGAACTGCAAGTGGGGCCAAGAAGCTATATGATGGCCTGCCGGGTTCACAATGGCGACCATGTTCCAAAGGCAATAAAAAAAAATTTGGAAAGGGAATATGTGGATATCTTCAGGCTAGTCGATGAGGAGATGGCCAAATACGAGCAAAGGAGTCAGTGGCAACTGAGATGGCTGTGGCTTTGGCAGTGGTGGGGCATAAAACAGAAGAAGCCAGATTCAAGGGCAGAAGCATTGAGATGTGGCAGGCAGAGTTTTTAATTTATAGTGCACTAGTATGTACTGGAGAAGCAGCCAGAGCTAGCAATTCCTTTGTTGACCTATATGGCGATCATCAGGGACACATACAAAGGCAAAGCTGGGGTTTGGTTGGCTTAAGTATGATGAGGCTTTTCGAGGAGGAGGATGGCGGTGAAGGGGACCTGCAGTGGGACTGCACTCACACAGAATTGTGGGTGAGGACTCTTTCAGGTTCAGTGGTGGGATTGGGGTGGGAGCAGGGAAAGAGGGTAGCACCGTCTCAAGGGGACAAGGCATGCTAGGTGTTTAACTGCACTTCATGTACATGGCCTAGCTGTAAGTTTAGGCATGCGTGCTCACATTGTGGGGGTCACATGCAGCAATGAACTGCAGACAAGGGAGTGAAAGAGGTGAGTCCCTGGCAGCCAGACCCAGGAACAGCCCTTTTGGGGTGGGGGAGGGACAGGGTATGGGGAGACTCGGGAGAGGGGCTCATGGGGCCAACTATGGCTGAAGCTAGGGCAGAAACCAGAGAAGGAATGTGGGGGTACATGCTGGCCAGTACCCCCATCAGGTCAGGATAGTAGAGCAATGGACAAGGCTACCCCAACAAACGGGGTGTGGAGTTGTGGCACTTGGTTCTGAAAGTGGGTTTCCACTGGGTTTTGAAGGGTATGGGTGGGGATGAGGCGAAGAACCTGGGGTCAGTGAGAGGAAGGACAGCGTGGTGCAGGAAAAGATACAGAAGGAGGCCAGGGTGGGAAGGGTAGATGGGCCGTTGCTCCCCCACTTGCATTTTAAAATATCGCCACTAGGGGTGGTACCCGAAGAAACAAGAGGGCGAGTTCTCGACTTATACACCACCTGTCCTACCCCGAGGGAGGGTGGGTAAATGAAGGAATCCTGGATGATCTGAGCATGGTCTCATATGCATCTCTGGACAAGGCCGTGGAATTGATTCGAGCAGTGGAAGGGGCTTGGTTTATGAAGACGGACATTAAGTCCACTTTTGTCTCTCCTACCAGTCCACCCGTGGACTAGGACCTGCTGGGTTTCAGTTTGAGGGGGCTGTATTTCGACAAGGTGATGCCCATGGGGTGCTCGGTAGCATGCTCCACCTTCGCCATTTTAGTTCATGTGTATAATGGGTATTTGGGGAGAGGTAAGGGCACAGGAGGGTGGTACATTACCTGGATGACCTCCTGCTGATTGGTGCTAGCTGGGAGGAGACCTAAGGGATGCTCCAGGATTTTCCAGGACATGTGGAGCACAATAGGGATCCCGCTGGTGGTCGGAAAACAGAGGGCCCAGCGCAGACACTAGAATTCCTGGGGACTGAGGAGACACTGAAGGAGAGTGTTTCCAGCTACCAGGGACAAGGTAGCACATTTACGGGGTTTGCTCACAGTAATGGGTATGAGGAGGAGGTGCCACTGCTACAGGTTCAACAGCTGCTGGGGCACCTTAATTTTGCCTGTAAGGCTATAGGAGACTGGGGAGGGTCATGGGAAAGCAAAACAGCTCCATCACTGGGTGGTCATAAACAAAGGGGTAAGGAGGACCTGTGGGTCTGGGAGGTTTTCTTGCATCATATAACAGGGTGACGTTTTGGCAGGAGGAATGGGCACAAAGCGCGAGACATAGAGCTGTATACGGATGCAGCGGGGGACTGGGGATGGGTGCATACTTACTAGGGAGTGGATCACAGAGGCATGGCCAGCAAATTGGCATGAATGGGGCTGGACCAAGGACATCACATTCCTTGAGATCTTCCCAATCTGGGTGGCCCTTGAAGTTTGTGGTGAAAGGATGGGGACAGAGCAACATATTCAGGTGTGACAATAAAGGAGTAGTGGAGGTAATCAATAAACAGAGCAGACACACAGAATCAGTGGGTTGGATTTTAAAATGCATGGTGCTGCTGGGACTCCAGTTGAGCGATGTCATTTAGGGCGCAGCGTATTGAAGGGACACAGAGCGAGGTGGCTGATTGTCTTTCTCATTTACAGATGGAGAGGTTTGGGAGTTGGCACCACAAGTGGTGCCTACTCGACCAGGGTCCTGGACTGGATGTGGGAAATTGAAGGATGACAGCCAGGGCGCTGTACCAGGGTCATGGTCATCAAATACACTGAAAGCCTACAAAGGTGCCTGGGCAAGTTTCCAGGCATTTCAGGCAGAGAGGGGTGGAAGACAGAGTGGCCAGTGCATGAGGATCAGGTGATGCAGTATATAGTTGGAAAATGTTGCTGCCTGCAGGGTGGGGGTGGGGTGGGGAGTTGAGGATGGCAGCCCTAACAACCCACTTCCTGACTTTTTACCACTAAGACACCCTAACTAGTGCATTAACATAGTTTTTGCAAATACTTGTTTCTCAAGTTAACTATGTTATAAGCATAACAGGACATTCCAGAGTGTGGTTTATTATGAGATAACTTCACTTTCATGTGCTAAATGCACTCAGTATAAATGCCTTATGTGAACCTTGGTGAGTGGTTATCACATAGAAATCCTACCTTATTGTGTCTTATTGCTTAATAATAACTGATTAGTGATGATTATCAACTGTGGGAAGAAGCAGTCAAACTCCGTTATACACAGCTGTGTATAATCACACATGTATAACTGAGTTTGATTATACATGGCCATGTGCAACCATCCATGTATATCTGAGTTTGATTATACATGGCCATGTATAATCACCCATGTATAATGAAGTTTGATAGAGCACCTTTTGCAAAAATTATAAAATCACTTTTGTGCTATCACTACTGGTTCCTCGTGCTGTCAGCTCACACTTTCAACTTGATCACTGTAACCTCACTGAAACCGTTGAGCAGGAATCAAACTTATGTACAGCTGAAGAAAGACCCACTTCTCACAGAATTAAAGCATAACCATTGGTCTACTAATGTCTATCTATCCACCTAATAAATGGCACATTCTTCACCATTTCAGCAATCTGGTGACCTAGAAAGACAAAAACTCGTAGAGAGCAACAGAAGATAGAAACACTTTAAGAAAAACTGAGACCGATGTTAGGCTGTTCAACAAGTACCTGTCTGATATAAAAATCAAAGGAAACAGTTATTATAAAAAATAAAACATGGGGAAGTGGGTGTCAACTCGTATTTTATGTACACCCTCTGTGAGCAATGCTTTAATAAACCCTCGAGCTTCACTCTTGGGGTTTATGAGGTATTGCACACCTCGTGTGCATAGAATCCTCATTACACACACTTTCCCATACATTATTCTATATATAAATCTGCTGTTGTGTGAAAATGTAGCTGTTTTTCTTAATTGAAAATAAAGTTGTTTATTCTCTTTTTCTAAAATTGTTTCTCACATTAACCACGTTGTAAGCATATCATGACACTCCAGGGTATGGGTTGTTATGTGATTACTGCACTTCTAGGTGCTGAATTCACTCAGTATTTAATGCCTCACACCTCCCAGTGAACCCTGGTGTGTGGTTATCGCATAGCAAATCACACTTTGTTGTGACTTATTGCTTACTACATATGCATTTTGTGTGAAAATTAAACTGTTTCTCTATTTCAAGTGATGGCTTCGGTTTTACAGGGCTATTGTGATTTCATCACCATCATCATCACCATCATAAAACCTGCTTTCTCTGACTGGTTCAGTATTCCATCATGATTTACCTAATCTTTAAAATAGTGACTGTGACTTACCCATTGGTAAAGATAACAAAGGCAATGGCTGAGATTATTAATGAATACTTTGCTTCAGTGTTCACCTAAGGAAGAGGAGACAAGCCAAGGCATGGCAATTTTATTTATATAGTGCCCATCCAAGGGCTCAAGACACTTACAAACAGAATACATAAGCACAGCCACATGTACACCTACATCATATCAGTACCAAATGCAATAATAAATGTCCCAATAAATAAATCAGAATAAAAGCTTAATCTAAGACAATAACCAAGACAAAGGTTATGATAAACAAAGAAAACAATATTAACCATGACCTTGCCTCTGACTTTTGCTTCCCTTGAAGATTGCTTCATTTGCAATCATCTTGTCCTAATGCAAAGAAAACTAAATGTATGCTTTTCTCACATCGTCCAATACCTAATCTTCATCCCCCACCCTTTACATTTAACCATTAAGGGTGATACTTTTGAGGAAGTGCTCATTTAAATACCTAGGGTTCACTCTGGACTCTATGCTGTCCTTCAGCACTCATGCTTAAATTATCACCAAATCTCTTAATCAGAAACTAGGTCTCCTCTACCGTATTCGTCCACCTCACATTTGCCTCTTGCCTGAAAATAGGCTCCTCCTCCCTTACCTCTCATAACCTATTGTGCTTCCTTACTTCTTTCTACTAACTCTGCCTCCATGTCTCTCCTCTCTCAGGCATACCACAGGATTGGAAGTTTTGCCTTGGGGCTAAAGCCTGCTTGCACCACTGTGATGTCCTCTCCTCACTAGGATGGTTTCTTACACTGGTAAATTAAGGTATTCCTCCTTGAGCCTTATATTCAAGCTCATCCACGACTTTACACCTCCTTGCCTTGGTGAACTAGTGCGTCTCTGACAAGCACCACGCTTATAGCTCCGCCTCACTTCCCCTTCTTGTTGTGCGAAACTAGGTCTGACCACCTCAGGAGATCTTTTTGTTCTCTGCTCTCTCTGAATGGAACCGTCTTTCTCCAACTATCTTATCTTGCCTCTCTCTTCATTTGTTCCAATCAAAGTTGTCTACCTCATTATCCACCTCTACACCCTGTTCTTGCTTCACCTGAAGATGTCCCCTATATCTCTAATTACCCCTCTTCTACTTCCTTCCTGTACCCTCCCTCCTTTCTCTCTGTTCAGTAGCCCTATCCTCCCTCCCCTTCTAAATCTTCCCATATGTTTCTCTTCGCTATCTTCACTACTTAATGATTTGTTGAAGTTTTTATCTTGTGCCAATGCCTACCACTGTGTTCAATTATCTTCTACCTGATAAATTTTGTTCAGGAATATTGTCGCGGTCTGTTATTGTGTTATACTGTATGTTCAAAGTAATACCACTCTGTTAATTTGCCTTGTTGCTGTATGTAATTCAACCCGGTCGACCCTGAAAAGGGACTGTATTGTTTCAGTGGGCTTACCCAGTCACCAAAACTCAAGTAAATAAATAAATACATTAATTAATTGCTGGTAATTTTATTGCCAGTGTGTTTGTGGACCTCACCAAGGCATTCAACTTAGTATGCCATGACCTGCTTTTGCAGTCTAATACATATTCATTTTCTGGGAGATGGCATCTTGGTTCAGACATTATTTGAGTGGCAGGGTCCCAAAAAATCGAATTCAGAATGTTGACTGATTTTCTTAATGAAACACATAGAGTTACCAGGGCTAAAGCCTGGGACCTCTATACTTTTCCCTCTTTCTTAACATCACACTGCTTGCATGCCTTTGAACACATATAGAATAGTGGATGGATGACCATCCACAACAAGCGTTGTTTCCATCATGAGAATTGATGACATCATAGAGACCACAACAGAAAAGCTCAAGAGGTCACTGTGATGTCATCAACTCCTGAATGGAATCTAATCTTAGTTGTGGATGGTCACCCACCACTATTTTATATAGTATATAGTTACCCAAAATGCATAAAGTTTAATTTCACAAGGTTCTTACCTTATGTTCATGCTCCTGCTTGCTTCTGGACCCATCCATGCTACATTAGTGCTCTGCTCTAGTCCCATCAATGAAGATACAGTCCTCCTTGCTGCCGTTCTGCTCTGCTCTGACACTGTAACTGCACCAGTGATTTAAAAGGAAAGATAAGACAACTGGCAAAATGATAGTTTGGACACCACGGAGCCCACTATGGCAGTCCATGTCCAAGTTATCCTAATGAACCACTTGTCCAATTGCTCACTAAGCGACACCACCATTTTTGTGTGTATTTATTTATCACCTCTGTTTTAGCTTATTGGGCAACAGCTCAAGGCTGAAAAGTTGTACTATTGGTAGGACATCAGAACGATAGTACAACAACTTTTTGGACCTTTGAACTGTCCGCAACAAGATTTAGAAAACCACCATTTTCCATACACAATAAGCCCTAACCATATACTATATATAGCTTATTTGCAGATGATGCAGTGATATTTAAATAGAGAAAACATTAGTGAAGTTAATCAAGTTCTTCATCCAGACTTTAGACTAATAAAAATTTTTCACATTGCACAATGTGGTTCTGAACACCATGAAGATGAAAGTTATGGTCTTCTCTGGTCTGCAAAAGAAATCTACTTATTACTTTCAACTTTTTGATAGTAAGGCGAGCAGATCAAGTTGGTGAATGAATTCAGGAACATGGAAGTTACCCTGGAGTGCACCCTCTCCTATTAACCATGTGTAAACCAACTATTCAGAGTCTTTCATCCAAGACTAACAGCTCTTTAGAATACAAATTGTCTGATTACCAAATCAAGGAAAACACTAACATATATTTTAATTCATTTTATTGACTATGGCATATTGGCTTATCTTTCAGCAGGAGGTAAGTGGGCTTTATAACTTAGGTCTGAGATTTCAAACTAACAAACCTACTAAACCTCATGACTGTATGCTATATGATTTTCCCAGCTGTTTTCACTGGAGGACAGAATGGAATATGAGGCCCTGTTTTTTGTCCACAAAGCAGATCTTGATTTACTGCCCCTAGTATTCAGTCAGTTTTTCATTTTGTAAAATACAAGGGATACTAGATCACAAACACAGAGACAGTTCAGTATCCCATTTATGAAGAGCAGTTTGGGACAAAGGTCCCTACTCTATAGAGTCCTCACAGGGTATAATACTTATCAGCTAGTGTATTTTTTTGTAAAACCATTAATAGTTTTAAATATGCATGTAGAAAAATTTTGTCAGCTCAGTTTAATTGTAACTGTCTTCTGTAATTTGTTGTAATTGATTTGTTATATTTATAATATTTTGTAAACAAATTTACACATATGATAAATGGCTAATTTAGCTCACTGTGTCTTCAGGATAAAAATAAATGAATCAAAATGAAACAACTGATACAGAGAATACAGAAGTTTGCTACCATACTATTTAAGTATTTTTTGCTTTAGAGTCAAACAAAGAAATTGTCAGACAAGCCCACATAAGAGGTCAATACAATTTAAGAATGCCAAGATTTTGTCTGCCCAGGTGTTTATCTCTAAATTCAGTTGAGAAGGATAAGGTTCATTTGCTTTCAGGATGATGTGCTAGAACTGGGTGGAAATTGGCAATCCTGTACTAATGTATGGTCCATGTAACAACTGATGAAGTGAGACATATTTTTTATGATGTGGACCATCTCAATGACTTTCTCCAAAACTAACACAAATAAGTTTCTGTCAGTACATCATCAGACATGTTGGACTCTGAATCAGATATATTTGTGGCAACTACTATTCTGGTTGCTCAGTTAGTAATGGCTTCTTCTGTTTCTATATCTCCTTCAGTAAACAGCTTGTCCAATTTGGGTATACCATCAGATGTGACAAGAGATCCAATGTGTACATCATCTCCTGTAGTGGTTCTGGATTTACCCTCTGCCCCAACTTCTGAGACACCAGTGGAACTTAATTTCCAAGTAAGTCTGATTACAAGTGCTTTCCAGACTGAAATAGCCTGAACTATTTTTGAACAAGGTCAGATATTTCTTGAATTTAAAATGGGAACTAACAGATAAACTAAGAAATACTGTATAATTGTTATAGACAAGGTGATGGACCTGTAACATTGAAGAAAAGTATAAAGTCTGAAATTGTCATAGATTCTGTTGGATGAACCATTATTCTCAAATATGTAAAATGGATTTTCCTTTCTTGCTGCGTGGCTGTTGAGTATTTAAATATCAAGCATGCTAAATAATCTTGGGTTATTCACAGTTATTCTAACATGATTTATTTCTCATTAGTACACATTTAAGTCCACATTTTATTTAGGTCTATTTGATTGTATAAGAAGTCTACTATAATCTTAAATCTATAATGTATTTTCAGTATTAGTTGTAGTATTTGTAGGAAGATATTATTATGTGACTGTTTCCAAGATGTTATACAATAACAGGTGAGGATGATTGGTGATATATGTAAGGACTAAGGCATGACAGAGGGAATTATGCTATGTTAATGTACCTAGTGATGGGTTGGAGCCTTAAGAGTGAGAGACTTCAGCAGGCATGAGGTATATTGACACAACATAATCCACCTGATGGAATTGCGAATTGCCTTATTAGTGTTGTAATTTGGTGCTGTGTCTTTAAATTGTTGGCTGTCCGGCAAAGAGCATAAATTAGATACAGTATGTGACAGGGAGTAGGTTGCAGCAGGTAAACTGCACTAGTTGGTATGGTTGCACTGCAGGGATTAAGTTATGCTTGCATAGTTAAAGTGTATTTTTCACTTTTAACTTCCAGCACTTCCATGTGATCTTAGAGACTAAGCTGGAATGCTGGGCTGGGCTTTTGTATTTTCTATGTGACCTGAGTCAAACCTGGTAGCCTAGGCTGTTGGTTAGATGCCATGTGACCCAAATCAGGTACAGGGCAGTTGGTGATGAGCCTGAAGCAGGAAGTTTGATCTGTCATGTGTATCTTTCTCAGCACCAAATGCTTTATGTGTGAGCTGCATTGCTGCTTCTTGGGTTTGGATTTTGAGTTGGAAGTATGTTTTTAAAGCTGATTGATGGATTTCCTATGTAGTCTGTAATTCTTGAGCAATATTGCTGTGTGTGTGTGTGTGTGTGTGTAGGTGGTAGGCATGTGTTTTTTATTTGCATAAATTCTTTTAGATGTTACTGGGTTGTTTGATTTGCATTGTGACCTTCATGACACTGTGGGTATGTAATTGACCTTCTGGCCTTTTGACCCAGACAGTTTTGCTCTTGATTAATGCACCCATCATGTATTTTGAGCAGGAGAATGTGCTAGTTTAAGCCAGTGCCATGTGATGGGGACCTGAGCAATGAGAAAGCAGAGTTGACAGACCCATTTACACACACACACACACTGCAAAAGCATACATTAATGGACACATTAGGGTTGAAGACTGCAAAGTGCACAATGTAGGAAAATGAAAAATATGAGGGATTAGGGTCTCTGGAGTATTGACAAATCAGTGGTGGGGTCTTCCTTGGAGATTGTCAACCCTAATGCTCCCCCTCCCCAGCCCACAGCTTCCTGTCTGAAGCATTCCAAGTCAATGCCTCATAGTGATACACTCTTCAAAGGTAAAGAAGTATGGCATACCATATGTTGCCAAAAGAATCTGTTGTAACTTTCTTCATGCAGGGCTCTGTATGAAGAAACAAGATCATGTCTGACCTTGTTTGCTCAGGGGAGGGGTGGGCATTTTGTGTTAACACCCATGGAAAACCCCACTACTGATTCACCAATACTCGGAGACCCAAAACCCTAATATTTTTCATTTCCCTATGTAACCACCCAGTCCCATGAGGTCACTAGAATCCCACCAGTGTTAGACTAGGAAGGTTCCTGGGCAGCCTGTAGGGAGCTGTTAAAGCTCCTTACAACATGACATCATTGTTTACTCTGCAAGCCTGAGGGAGAATAGATTATGTCATTCAGAACTTCACAGCAGCCTGATCCACTTTGGAATCAGCTGCCTGTGGTTACCTTTAGAATGTTCAGATAGGAGTAGTCAGTTAGAGAGAGAGTTAGAGTTGGTTCAGTGTGGGAGCTCTGTTAGGAGGGAGCTCTCAGTGTTTAGAAGTGCCTGCCAGCCTGTCTAAGCTGGGTGAAGGACCTCTTGTCATTTTCTCACCCTAGTGAGTGAAAGTACCAGCAGTGCCAAGTGAAGTGGTGGAGACTGTTGCCAGCAGAAACAAAATGGGTCATTCCAGAGAAGTGAGTGGGACTTTAGTTTCTGTGGATCCAAGGACAATCCCCTGAGGGACCAGAAGAGTGTCAGCTGCCTAGAGAGCCAGACAAGAGTGTTTCTGTGTAAAGCCATGAAAAGCTACCTGAAAGGGAAAAGGTATTTCTTTCAACATCCATGTCTGTAACAAAGGGACAAACAAAACTGTGAGTACAGCTACATGGGACTGTTTCTTAGGAAGTTTTCTGAGGCGTATGTGCCCAGAGATAAGGCTAGAATACACCTGTCAGGGCCCCTCTATCACTACAGAAATGTGTTAAATGTTAAGTTTAAAGCTGGGAGTCCTTTAGCAATTTGAGGAATTGAAGGCTCAATTAGTATAACCCTGAAGGAATGGCAGAGACTGGTTGGGGCCAGGGTGGGCAAACCCCAATCTGAAACTTCAGTCAGGGATGACTGGTTCATGGAAGGGTACCAGGTTACCCTGGGCATGTTAACTAAGTCCATCATGTCAGGAGGAAAGAATGTGAAATATTGTTTTAAGTGTGTGGCACCCCTCTCAATGTGTACACTTTGGGAGATAAAGATCTAGAAGTCCCTGATACAGAGGGATGGACAGTTCAATAGTTGCTGCGTGGAAAAGAATGTACAAAAACACAAGACAAGTGTTGTTACTGGAAGAAAAAAGTGTGTTTTTGCCCTGAGAAAGTCAGTTTCAACCTGGGGATCAACCCATTCTGTGTTTGTTCCATCTTGTGTCGGAATGAAGCCATACTGTACAGTCCCATTTTCAGTCATGGACATTCGATCTAGTCTTCCCTGTGTGACTTGTTCATGGGTCCCCTCAGAAGATAGACCTGGCATAGCTCTAGCACCTCTCTCCCAGAACTCAGAGTAAAAATAATGTTTGTTTTGCACCCTAACCCCTGACCTCTAGATGCCAAGCCAGGTATTTGCCCCAGTGCCGGGTGATGCCTATTTTATGCCAACTTGTGGTTTGTTGCCTTGCCTGGGTACAAGTTAAGGGGTCTGAGTTTCAAGATGCTGCTCTTGGCAGGGGTACAGGTTGTACCTACATTGTGCGCTTTGCATTCTTGAGCCCCAATGTCTGCATTAACATAGTTTTTGCAATTCATTTCCTTTCCTTTTCTGATAGTGGAATGATATCCTTATTCACCTAGAGACCCTCCAGAACAAGCACAAAGCTAAATTAATAGAATACTAAAGATAGTCTTGAGGCAGTTCATGGGCCCATCAGGCCTTGACATGCATGTCAATCCCTTGTGAGTGAAGGCTTCCCCCAACACAATATGTTATGTGTGCACTAGAACACTGCTCTGTTCTTTCCAAAGATGGGGCCCATGCTGCACATCACAGCAACCCCACCCCAGCTCACATGCAGACTCAGGTCAGTGGCATGGGAAGGCAACGTGGTCTCCACTGGGCCAACGGATGTCCCTGCAAACAATATTACTCATATTTTTTGTGACATTTAACCCCACAATTTCAAGTCTTTTATGACCCCTTCATCTAATCATGACAGGTGTCATTTAATAAAATACTGGACAAAATGCAATTCCACACCACAAGTGCAAAGTTTGGCCAGGATTTAAAAAATGACAGCTGTCAAATACAAACATACAAACATATGACAAGCCGGCAAAGGAAGACCTTAAGCCTATCGAGTCTGCTTTCGTATTGCAGGGTCCTCACCTTTCAGCTACTGACCCCAACTAATCCTCCTCCCTCTGGCCACCCTTTTGACACTTATTTTCCCTTTAACTGTATCCCAGCCTCTCTTAAAACTACCTATTGTTTCCAATGATACCACTTCCTCAGGAAGCCCATTCCAACCTGCCACCACCCTTCCCATGAAGAAGTGGCATCTGGTCTCTCTTCAAAACCTCCCCATTCAACTTGAGACTGTGCCCCTGTGGTGCTGTTCCCACTGATTTTGAAGAGACCAGCATTGTCCACCTTGTCTTTTCTTTTAAATACTTGAAGGTGTCAATCATGTTCATGAGGTGGTGTGAAAAAATGGCTATGTTGAAAATGTGTGGTTAAAATATTGAAAATTACCAAAGTTGTGAGAGTGCATCGAAAAATTCCAATGTACCTTCATAACTATGTTGTTTTTAATATTTTTCCTCTAAATTTTCAACATAGTCTTCTTATCAACCCACCTCATGAACCCGGTAGGTGACAGTTTTGAAATTCTGACCACAACATTATTAGGTGCCACAAGTGTGAAACCATGTTTCAGTCAGGACTTGACAAAGGACATCTATCACATTCATGAGGTGGTGTGACAAAATGCCTATGTTGAAAATTTGGGGTCAAAATATCAAACAATACCAATGTTATGAGAGAGCATTGAAAAATGTTGACATACCTTTATAACTTTATTGTTTTTTAATATTTTTGCACCACATTTTGAAAATGAGCCTTCTTATGACCCCAGCTCATGAACCTGGTAGGTGCAATGCTTAAATTCTATCTGAAAGGTGATTTCATGCAGTGACTGCAAAATGACCTTCGAGCCAGATTGAAAAAATTCTACCACCCTTGTTCATAAGACGTAGTCACAAAATGGCTCTGTTGAAAATTGGGGCAAATAATATTAAAAAATGACCAAGTTATGAATAAAAGTTTAAAACCCATTGAAATACATCATATGGCATGTACCTGATTTCTCAGTTCCCAGTCTGGCACTGAAGAGTAAAGGCATGTCTCTGATCCAGAGAAGATTACAGCATTGGACCTCAACTAAGTAAGTATGGCTTAAGAAAGAGGTTGTAGGTGCTGAGTAGGTGGGTTGAGGTGGGAGGTAAGCAGCAGCAATGTGATGAAGACAATGAGGGACCATTTTCTTTATTTCAGGCTACAAAAAAAGATGTTGGGTGACAGTTTTCTTTATTTAAGGTTTGTTAACACTGGAGATTGGGCACCCCAGTGTGGGCTTCATATTAGGCGCACTGGGGTTGGTATTCCCATCTCCCAGACTTCAGAATCAGGTCATGGTCGAATATGCCAAAGCTGGAAGTTGAACAGTCTGGTGTTGGCAGATTGAAAGAGGGGACAAAATGGAAGGAGAATATTAACTGGCACTAGGGTGGCACCCTGGTGTCAGAATAAATATTGAATATAGAATAATGGCTGGATAGGGGACTATAATAAGAATTGTATACCCCTCAAGGTGTGGGATGCCATATGAACCCAGAGAGCGAAACTAAAGGGTTTATAAAGGCATCTCACATACCAAGGGTATGTGTAAATTTGAGTTTTACACCACCTGCCCAGCCTTTATTTTATATAATTCTTGGATAATTTTTTCACCACAGTAGTTATATGCAATAAAGATATCTCTGTGGAGCCGTGGATTAGTCGAGGTTCATTGATAAAAACCTTTTCTTTTTTTTCAGCCTCATCAAAAAAACTGCTTGTTTGTGTGTTTGTTTTTGAATTAACGTACTGCCACAGCATTTGAGTGCAGCAAACTGGAGTGGTGGGGAAGGCAGACTGCACAGAGGAGTGGAAGAGCAGTGGCTGTGTATGTTCAGTAAGAGGAAACCCGGAGTGTATTCACCATTAGAACCAGCTGGTTATAACAGGAAGTTGCAACTGGGTTTCCTATGGGAAAAAATGAGCACCAGTTATTATATACATTTAGCTGGCACTGGGGATTGGGCACCTTTGTGTCCAGTTTAAATAAAGTAATCCACCAATGTTGCTAATGAAGGATGGGGCAGCTATAACAAAAATAAGCATACAGCATGTTCAATAAGGGTGGGACCACACACTGACATGTAGCCCTGTTTCTGCTGAATGGAAACAGCACAGCAGCATACACAGAAAGGAACTAGCCCTTCCAGCTGATAAATGATTGCATTTTTGTAATATGACCGCATGACTTCATATGATTGTAAAAATTCAGTTATCCTTAAAATGCTGATTTTCTAACTGTGCATGCTTACAGATGGAACTGTTTTTCTTAAATATTTTGAAAACTACTTAAGACTGGGAGACAAAAATGACAAAGCGAGTACCTTAGGCCAAACTCTAATAAACCTGCAAGTTTCAAATCCTTTTAGTTTTATGGCTGCATAGCAGAGCTTTGCAACGAATGGCTATCACATAGTAGAGAGAGGGACTCTGGAAGCATGTGACCAGATATCTCAACTGTGTCCTTCCACAGCAGACTTGAAGCACATGTGGTCCTCTCTATTTATTATAGTGCTGTCCCTCCCTCCCCCACTCACTATTTTCTTGCTCTGTGCTTACTTCGTTCACTTCCTTGGTTCAGATCTATGTGGTATCCCCACCATGTACTGTTTACTGTTGTCTAGTGGCACCCTTAGCCTCCCATCTCCAGCCCCATTATTTATAAAATGTTTCCTGGTGTCTAGTGGCAGCCCACCCTCTAATCACCGTCCCTGTAGTTTTGTAATATTTACCTAGTGTCTAGTGGTAAATCCACACCCTCCCATCATTGGCCCCATATTTATAAAATGTTTCCTGGTGTCTAGTGGAACCCCCACCCTCTGATCACTGGCCTATATTTTCCTAATGTTTCCTGGTGTCTAGTGGCACCCCTGCCCCCAATTGCCATCCTCCTATCTACAGTGAAAGTTATCAAAAGTTTACTACCTCAAGGTACCACTGAGGTAATTTGCATTGACTGTAATGTGATCCTGCTTCATTCTGCCTCAGTATACTTAGGTACACCTCAGCACTGCAAAATTTTTCTATGACTACCACTGTATGTAATATTTCCTGGTGTCTCATGGCGACTCTTTTAATCCTTGGCCCCATGTTTCCTGGTGTCTAGTGGCACTCCTGCCCTCTGATTGCCATCCCCTATCTATGTATCTATCTATCTATATATAATTTCCCTGTTGTCTAGTGGCACTCCTCTTATTGCCGTCCCTGTGAAAATGTAACCTGTAATAAAGAAAACTGTCCTTTGATTTTTTTTCTGTAAACCTGTAAAAATGATCCTCACTGAACTGACACCTGCCACACTGACTTCCCATTCAGCAGTCACCTTCCAACACCCCTCAAACACCTTCACTCACCTGAACAGGTCCTAGGGTAGAGATCCACTCTCCAATTAAAGACATGTCTTGCTGCTGGAACCACCAACTAAAGTAAGAAAAACTAAGTTAAGTGCAGTGTAATGTATTTCAAAGGAGTTTTGAACTTTGAGGCCTAACTTTGCAATTTTTGCATATTTTCACCCAAATTTTCAGCATGACCTTTTGTGACCCTGCCTCATGAGCAATGGCAGTGGAATTATGTAAATCAGGCCTGAAAGGCAATTTTGTGATCACTTGGTGAAATTGCTTTCTGGGCAGGATTTGAACATTTTCAGCACCATTACTCATGAGGTGGGTCATAAAAGGCTATGTTGAAAATCTGGGGTCGAAATATGCAAAATGACAAGGTTACTTATATACATTTAAACTTTTCTAAGCTCACTCATAACCTCCATAATTTTAAATATTGTGACCCCACATTTTCAGCATATCCATTTTCATACCACCTCAGGAGCGTGATAGCTGTCATTTTTCAAATTTGGCCAACATGCGTTTTACACCTGTGGCACAGAATTATGTTTCTGGCACACAATCACATTTCGGTGATGATTTGAACACTTTCACCAATGTAGTTCATGAGGTGAGGTAACCAGAAGGCTATGTTGTAAATTCATAATTTTGCAACCATATTGGCTCTGACCAGGTTATGTTTATTATAGGTGTGCTAAAAGAGGTCTTAATTTGTGTGATGTTTTGTTTTTTACCTCTATAGCTTTGCCCCTGATAAACCAATTGCCACAACATTTTGAGGATCCAGAGATCGTTGCACTATCTCTGTGCTTCCCAATTGTTAAATAAATTGATTAAATGGGGGCAAAGTTATTAAGGTGCAAAAATGTGGTTTAACATTTTCTATGCTACAAGCCATATTTAAATTTGATTATTATCCTTTCTTCACTTTTGGTAAAGGCCTAACACCTAGCTCATACTTGTTTTATTTAATTTATTGCATTCTTATCATGAAGTACATTGTAAATTAAAAGAAAACTATGTTTTCTATCTTTTATGGAGGAAGAAAAATAATTTATTTTCCACAATCCAATTGGTCTTAACTGTGCTTTGTTGTTTGTGATATAGTTATTCTAATTTTTGATATTTTCTTTTTTTGTTATGACATTTTCAGAAAGCATGTCTGACAATGAATTGTGATCATGCTATTTATGTTTATTACAAATGACCATACAGAAATTGTTATATTTGTGTATATTATAAATTACCATAAAGAAATAGCTAAGAAATACTGTTGGCTACAGCCCACAGTCACAACATGGTATTCTAGTAACAGCTTGGTCCACAGTACCCCCCAGAGTTTGTACCTATCCTAGGCTCCTAATCTCAGACCATGAAAAGATGATACAACTGGCATACTATCCAAGTAAGCAACCCATGAGGAAAGGGATACATCAGTAGCAACTTCATCTTACCCAGATTTATGTTCAATCAGTTGGAGGCCAACCAGTCAGAAATATCTTGCAGATGTTGACTCAGTACAGACACCACTTCATGCCCATCTGGTGTAAAACACAGGAGCAGTTGAGTGTCATCTTCATAGCAGTGAAAACACACCCTGAAGCAGCAAATGACCTGTTCCAATGGAAACATATAGATGGCAAACACAATGGGGACAGGATCAAACCATGGGCACCCCACAGATGACCACAACAGGGTATAATAAGAAAGGTCCCAAAGTGACCTGTTGGGATCTGCCAGATAGGAATAATTTAAACCATGTTAAGGCTGTCCTGGTGAGCCACCCCATATTCTTCCAGGTGCCTGATCAAAACCTCATGATCGAAAGTAGCAGAAGCCAATGAGAGATTGAGGATGATGACAATAGAATGGACCCTCTATCCCATGCCAGGGACAGGTCATGAAACACCCTGAAAAGTATGGTCTCCATACTATGCTGAGACCTGAAACCAGACTAGAATAATTTTAATAGATGTCAAACTTCGCTGGGTGAGACTCAAGCTACACTTCCACAGACTTCTCAATAATCTTCCACTGAAAGGGAAGGGAAGGTTTGAGAATGGCCAGTAGTTTACTACAGAATCTAGGTCCAAGGATGGTTTATTGAGGAGGGTTTTCACCACAGCTGTTTTCAAAGCCTCTGGGAAACACTTCTGCTCAAAGGAGCAGCAATCAATTTTGGCAAAACTGGAACCAGAGACTTCCTGTAGTCCACCAACAACTAAGTATTCATGGGGTCAACATTACAGAATGTGGGTGCAGCCCAGAGAGCATGCCAAGCCCTTTTTGTGACTGGCTGAAACTTACTTTTTAGTATTGGAGAGCCACTGCCCTTACCTGTCCCAAGACAGCCAGGCCCTGACAGAATGCTTGAAGAGATTCTGGTTCTAATGGAGGACGCTTTGTTCAGAGAGAATTCTCCAAACATCTTGCACCTTTTTAATGATAACACATCTCCATACTGCAGACAGAGATGACAAATTAATCTGTTCACAGTATGGAAAAGTTGAGTTGGTCTGTTCCTACTGTACCTGAGACAACCACCTGTGACAGGAACTCTTACTTTTCAGGGTGACTATCCTCTGATACTCCTTATAATTGACTTTCAGAGCCATCATGATATCCATGGAGCTGAACCTCTTCCAAGAACACTCCATACTCTGACCCGTTACCTTCATCTAGCAACAGTAGGCCAGCAGAAAGATGTAAATCAGAGGTCCAGAGCAGTTCAGATTGCCACATTATAGCTATCTATTGGTGCTACTGCACTCCTGTACTTGCTGTTCCATACCTAAGATAGCTAATATTACCTTGAGTTTATCTGGTTCAAGATTACATTTAGGACATTATTAGACTAGCTCTACAGAGGATGTGGACAACTTGGAGAACTCTCAGCAAGAAACAGCATGGCATGATGATCAGACCAACCAACTGGATCTACCCGACATCCTAGATGTTCAGCCACAGAGAAAAAACAAGATATGGCCTAATTTATGGGTAGCAGATTTAACTATCTGCATGAGACCCAATGAATACATCAACTTGAGGAGCTGAAAAAAATAAATTGTGAGTCTTCATCATTGACCCACACACTGAATTCCCAGCACTACCAGCCTGGGGAATCCAATGCTAGAGTGACAATGAAGTCTACAATTTTGAGTAAAAATTCCTGTTCCCATCCCAGAGAATAGTACACTAGTAGAATCCTACACCTCACACCTGCATCCCCTTCATGGTTACATATTCAAATGACCTTGTCTTGTTCGGTGGGTATGTCCCTGTTGGTAGGAGGAGGCTCACTGAGAGAACCAATAGTAACAAGGGTAGCCATGATGAAGCCATTGACCATCAGGCCTGCCCTATTAGCTGGCTACCTGGCAAATATCAAGCCAGGCAGGTGAGAAGGAGTGGATGGCATTCACTTCAAGATCACTGTGGAGCTAAAGGAACAATTAATGATGCCTCATGCAATAATATTTCTGGAGTCAGTCTGACAGGTGTGGTGACACAGGATTGAAAAGTAGCCAATGTGATCCCCATCTTCAAGTAGGAGGCACAGTCAGACTCAGACATCTACAAGCTGCTTAGCCTGACATCAGCACAGGGTAAGATCCTGGAGGCAATTATCAAGGACAAAATAATAGAGCACTTGGTAATGGATAAGGTACTTGCCCTTTCTCTGAATGGCTGTATGAGGTGCAGATCATGCCACACTAACCTGATAATCCTTCTTAAGGGGTGGTCAGTGAGGGGAAAGCGGCAGAGGCATGGATATAGTACATCTTGACTTCAGCAAAGCCTTTTATTCTGTGGTACATGACAAAATGCTGGGCAATATAAACCAGTGTGGTATACATGAAACATGAACAAGGTACACTATTAAATTGTTTGGGGTAAAGAAGTGGAGGATGATGGTAGATTGGGACTCCTCCTGGTGGTGAAAAGTACTTTATTCAGTGGTGTCCACCCAGGAATCACTGCTGGGGTCAGTATTCTTCAACATCATTGTTGATAATGGTCTGAAACTGGGATCTCAACAGGCTGGTTAAAATCATGGATAACTTTTTCTTTGCAATTCAGTGAACTTTAATAAATTTTATAATATTAAACACACACAATACACAACAATAAAAACAAGATTAACTACAATATATTTAATACAAACATAATGAAGAAAAACTGTCAAATACATTCCTACCCTCCCAAAATAAAAGGAAGAAGGAAACCCACCCCCAAAAAAAATACCCCTTATCCACATGGCTATGTTGGAAGGACCAGAAACTAGTTATTTTAAGAGATCATAAGTAATGTGTGTAGGGGTTCCCATCTGGACCAATATGTATGATGAGCTTTATGGAATTGTGCAATGGATTTTCAATGTTTATAGCTTGCGGTATCTCTGACATCCACTCTGACCACATGGGAAATGTGGAGTCTATCCAATGATGCAAGATCAGTAACTTAATAACCACTGAAATTAGTGCCATATGGTATTTCCTAGAGGTCCTAGAGTAGGCTGTAATCACCCAAAATACATATTTCAGGGAAAAAGCATCCTGGGGGCCTAAAGGGAATCTAGTTTGGATTTAATAAGGTTCCAAAGGAGAAATTTGGGGACATGACCACAACATATATTACAGTGTTCCATCACTTTCCTGACATTTAGGACAACCTGGAGAATCTTTCTTCCAAATTTAAACAACTTCATCTGAGAAAGATACAACCCATGCAAAATATTAAATTGTTGTAAGCAAAATCTGTCTTGCTTAATATATTTGTATAAATCAGTCCAGATGTGGAACCAATACTCAGGGAATGTTTTCTAATTTTAAAGTATTAACCCAATAGTAAGGAACCAAAAGGTCACACCCATAAGACAGCACCAATAGCTTTATATAACCGAGAAATAGTGTGGTCTTGTTGCCCCAGAGCTGACCAAGCTGTAAATAGTTGACCTGCTGAGTTGGACCATGGAGGTTGACCCAGAAAATCTTTCAGACAATGTCAAATTTGATAAAACTGAAAAGTGAGACACAGGAGTATCAAATCTAGCCAAAAATGATCTAAAGTGATAAGATTATCTGCCATAATAAAATCGACTAGAACTGGGGAGGTCAAATGTGGCCACTGTTTTGCTTGTAAGGGATTTTTAGCTATCTGAATGTTTAAATTATAGAAAGAAGCTGGGAAATATCTTTAAAATATTGCAACTGAACGTAATGACATAGTTGCGCATGAACCTGGGACTGAGCGGGTGTCCAGCTTCCAGACAAAATACTTGGCACCTTGCAAAGCTAAATAATATTTAACAAAATGTGGTAGCTATAAACCTCCAAAATTCTCTGGGAAAATCCAGCTTATCATAGGGTCTATGAGATGGCTAGCCCACCCAAAGGAACTTGGACAAAATGTTGTGAATATTCTTAAACCAATTAAGTAGGAGGGCAATGTTTAGCATACACAGGGATATAAAATACTAGAGAGCACATTTATCTTTATAATGTTAGAGCAGCCACATAAGGTAAGCAGTAACATTTTCCATCTTTCTAAGACCATGGATATTTGTTTAACTAGAGAATCAAGATTTAGGGATGTCAATAAAGAAATGTCTTGAGACACTTTAATACCCAGATAAGTAAGAGATGTTGTCTCCCATTGTAGGCCTAGGGACATACAATCTGCTTTTAAAATGTGAGGAAATGGGGTAAACTACAGATTTAGACAAATTTAACGTATAACAAGAGAAGGCTCCAAATTGTTGTAATATTTTAAGTGCAGCCTGTGACAAGTTAAAAGGGTCAGTTAGATTAGCAAAACATCTTCTGCATAGGCGGAGATCTTCCATTTCCCAGTACCCACAAATATCCCTTTAACATCAGGAACAACTTGAAGTTTATGGGTTAGTGGCTCCAATTATAAATTAAACAAAAGGGGGAGAGGGGACAACATTGGCATGTGCCCTAGACAGAGGGAAAAGGTCAGAAAGTACACCATTACACAAGACTCTCGCAGAGGAGAAGAATATAAAATGCAGATCCATTGAATAAAAGTTTCAGGAAGACCAAAATTATATTTGTACCTCAAGGGAATTAACAAAGTCCAGGAGGGTGGTATCTTTCAGAAAAGAGATGTGTCAGAACAAGTGGGCACAATTTAAAGTTAGAGGAGCGGCTCAGGGGTAATGTGAGAAATTCTTTTCACGGAGAGAGTGGTGGACACATGGAACTGCCTTCCTGGAGAAGGTTGTGGGGTCTAAAACAGTGGGGAATTCAAACATGCATGGAACAGACATAAGGCAATTATAGTGGGGGTTGCAGGAAGTAGGCTGTTGGTTAACTAGAATCTGCAGCTTATCCAATAGGTAGGGAAATGGGCAGACTGGGTGGGCCAAGTGGTCCTTATCCACCGTCAAAGTCTATGTTTCTATGTAAGATCCAAAATAGATAGGGCCAAGAAACCCTATTGAAAGCTTTTTCCTGCATCCAGGAGACTAAGACAGCATTAGCTTGTCTCCTGGAGGTGGAAAATAGATGAAATAGCTTTCAAAAATGATCACTTGAGAGTCTACCCTCACAAACCCTCCTTGCTCTGGGCTGTGACAGGAGCTCCTGCCACTCTTGAGGACCAACCTTTTCTTAAATCTGTTGCAACAGTTCTTCTATTTCTTAGCCTAATCTATCCTTTACAATTTCTAGTCAGTAAGGTTGGCCACCTTTATGCACCCCTTCCGTTTCTTGACTCTGCTATAGTGTCCTCTTTAATTTTCCTTTTCCCTCTCAGGTCCTTGTACAGGAGGTTATTGTGGTAACCTCAAGCAGATGTAAAACAGTTTGTGTTTATCATTGTTGGATTTAGTATGTAATAGCACTATGTCATAAATACCTTGATGTATATACTTTATGTTTATGAAACCTATAAATGTTGAAAATACCATGGCACTAGGTGTTTTGATAATAGTAAAAGTACTGGGTGACTAGTATAGAAATTGGTTGGTTTGTGCTATCTAAGTTGCATGTAAATGATTGTAAACTGAACAAGACTGAAATTTCATGGTGATTTGCATATATCCCATGATGTTTTGCATTATGGAAGTATGTATGATGTTGTATTTCTTTGAAACTTGACTTGTTGCCAATGCCCTTAGCGGTAACCTTTTTTTCACTGATTCTGCATTGAGGTTCTTTTTCTATAGCTCATTTTGTTTTTTTTGTTTTTTCTTTTTAGCCCCACTACCCAAGCAAACAAGGACCACAAGGGGATGAAAGGTTTTCACTAAAATGTTTAGATCAGAGATCAGTATCAGTAGGTGCTGGCAAAGTGCAGAAAAGGACATACATAGTCTGTTGCTGTAAACTGATGTACTGAAGAAGGATTATGACATTGCTGAAACTTATTTCCTGTATTTTGAATAAACATCATGCAGAGATTGTGTTTTGAACTTGAAGTTCAGTGTCTGGTCCATCTGTTATCCCACAATCCCTCCACATGGACAAATAAGCCCCCTAAACTCAACCAAGGTGAGAGGTCAAAATGTTGCCCAAGATCTTCATGTCTACATTAATAACAGAGATAGGCCTATCATTTTCAAAATGAGTCTTATCCCTGCCAGGCTTGGGATAAAGGATAATATCAGCCTCTTAGAGGAAGTCTCCACCAACACAGATGAGTGAAGATACTTAAAAGAGAAACTAAAAGAGCAGCTAACTCATCAATAAAAGTTTATAAACATTATATGTGAAACTGTCTGACCAGGAACTGTATCTAAGGCCAAAATGTAATAGCTTCCCTGACCTCAGTTTCCATGACAGGGTCCCCAAACTACTACCAAGGGTTGAGATAACCAAGGCAGGGAACACCCTCTAAAAAGAAACCATGAGGGAGGATTGGTCTCTACCATCAGAATCTTCCCTATCGAGATTTTGATACTACATTTGAAACATATGAGCCATTTTTCAAGAATTCAAAATTAAAGAGGCTGAATCTGGGTCATAGAGGGATTTGATCCAATGAGCTACAGCATGCTAGAGAAGTAGCATTGCTAACAATTCACTAGCTTTTCCCCTTGACCTACATATTTTGCTCTAAGGGCCAACTAAGAACGTTCTGCTTGGGACAGCAACTGGGCTGAATACTGCTCCAGTAATTGAGATAAATGTACTCAAATGTCCTCAGGTGTGGAGGAGACAATTTTTTCAATATTTCTAATAGAATTTAGGAGGTCAAGTAGTTTAGAACTGTATTCCTTTTATGCAATGTAGCCAGTCAGATCAACTCTCCTCTTCACTGACGTTTTAATGCTTCCACAACTGGTCCCATGCTGCTATAGAATATAAACTGAACTGGATAGAAATTTTAATAGAAGTCTGTAACCTATCCACCACCTGTATCCACCAACAACTGGTTATTTAAGGCCCATGTGTAGTCTCTGTCCAACTGAACCAAAATATCTAAAACCAATGTGACAGGAGAGTGATCCAAAAAATATGTCTACAATCTGACAACTGTAAGTAGTTGCTAATAGAGTGAGAAATAAAAAAATCCAATCTCAAGTAACAATTACAGGGTGAAAAATAAAAGTGTAGTCCTTATTAGTCAAATGTAGTACTTACCAAGGATCAGCCAGGCCAGACTGATCAATAAATACCTGCAAACCCTCTGAGCGGTGACAAACCACCCCCTAACTGATAAGTCCTATCTATATCATTACTTATAACCATGTTTCAGTCACCCCCAGTATCCAAAGTAAGTGAGAGAAAGGTCCAATGTGTTGGTAAATCTAGAAAAAAGGAAGGGGTATCTATAGTAGGGCCATATATTGACCCCAGAAGTTCAGTGGACCCCAGATGGCCATGTATAAAATGCACCTGCCGTCTTCATCACTTGCCTCAGCTAAAAGAAAAGGAACAGCCTTATGCAACAGAATAATCCCCAAGCCGGGAACTGTTCCCTCACAAACTCTTGACCTACTCAGCTTCTTCTAAACAAAGAAATCTGAGATTTATGTATATGTGTCTCATGTAAAAAAAAAAAAACAATATGAGAGTGTAGTTTCTGCAGATATTTCAATATAGCCTGGCATTTTACTCTCAATTGGCCACCCTTAATATTCCACATTAAAACACTCCAAGGAGCAGACATATAATAATTGATGTTTCAATATCTAAAATAATAGTTTCATATAATATTAAAAAGGAAACAAGGAATAACAGTGTCCTGCATAGCCTAAGGACAGATCACCCCATCTTTTTAAAAACAAACCACCCATTGACCTCTCCATCTTCCCCAAGTATAGAATATGAAAATACAAGTATATCCCCAAGATAAGAGGCCCCTGACTAGAGGCAAAATATCCACCCTGTAATACAGGACCATGACTGCCAACGGTGTGCAGTTCCACCCGGTCACTAAACATTAAAATACACATAGTAACCTTGAAACAGAGGATCTTGCCTTTTTAAAATTATACAATATGCCAATTAAGAAGTGGTCATTGCCCACAATTTGCATAAAAAGTTCAAGAGATCCAATATAATACTGGAACAATTTCCCCAGTCTTCCCCCAAATGGTTTATATGTTCAATGCATTAGCTAAACATCAGATGAAACCTTCCTAGGAAGGAAAACATAGCAGGCAGTGATACAAAAACCTGAACATTACCATATTTAAAACTAAGTTATATTGATCTACCCTCCCCTTCATTATAATACTATATAATAAAAGTCAACCATAGGAAGTTAGAACATAGGACTCCATCTTACAGAGGTGCCATGGAAAATGAAAAGGAGCACTACTTGGTGCATAATAACATTTAAATAAAAACTAGCCCCTGCAAAAGTGTTAAGAAAAAACAGCAATACATTAAATAACATAAAAGAAACCAACTGACGATATTCAATTATAGCACTCAAATTACACTGTCAAAAGAAATGGGGATGATACTCCTAAAAAGTGTATACTATCAGTCCAAATTCTCTTAATGTGTCTCCAGTTGCTACAAAATAATACAAATTACCACTACCATGATAGAGGCATCACCTGGTACATGATGACATTTAAACAAAAACTAGCCTCTGTATAAGTATCCAAGAAAGATCAGCAATGTATTAAATAACATAAAGGAAATCAACTGACAGCATACAGCTATAGCTGTAAGTCACTCTATCAAAAGGATAGGGGCTGGTACACTCCAATTTTGTGTGAAATCAGTCAGAATGTCTTAGCATGTCCCAGGTAGCTGAAACATAATAAAAGGTCAAATACTGCTACCATGACAAAGGTGCCAGAGAAATGAAAAAGGAGGCACCACCAGTGCATAATAACATTTACACAATGTCTAGCCCCTGCATAAAATATCACCAAGAAAAGGAACAACAATATATTAAATAACGTAAAAGAAACCAGTTGACAGCATTCGGCTATAGCCGTTAATTGCTCTAACAAAAGGAACAGGGCTGAAGCACTCTAAAGTTGGCTTAAGCCTGTCCAAATCTCTCACTGTGTCCAGGTAGCTAAAACATAATAAAGGGTCAAAATACTGCTATCAATGCAATAGTAAAAAGGAAAGCATATAAAAAAAAAGTGAGGACTGGCTTACCACACGATCAAGCATAGCAGTGTTTTACAACATGGTGCTATATTAATTGTGCAACCAAAATTAAAGAGATGGGGAAGAGGGAACTCACTCTAAAAATATGGGAGGGAAATACTAGGTATTAGTAATTAAAAAAAAATTTGTGAACAGTGCGGAGAAAAACAAGGCACTATTTATTGAAATGCAGACTCAGGAAAGATAAAAAGACATCTCATAGATAATGTTGGCCAAGTAATAAGATGTTTGCTTGCCATGGCACCTAATTAAAATGTATAGTGCCCAAATGAAAAAGATTAACAGAAACTCTACTATTCATTTAATGGGGAACAAGTCCCGTAAAACTATAACCCCAAACAAGTGAACAATTGGACATTTATAACTCCCACAGCAAGGCTTGAAATTGCAAAATTAATACACAGAACAAATACAGATCGGTCCATAAGACCTTAGACCTGAGCTCGCAACATAAACAATTAGGTCTGAGTCAGGCAATAGAATATGTCAGCAGTTTGTATTAAATCACTGAGTTATCTAGTAGATTTGTCATTGAAGAGAGCTGGAAAAGTCTTCGAAGTTCCTGAGCTGCTTGTGCTGCAGTCAAATTGATGAACATCTCTGTCCATCATTATCTCCAGCCTAGTGGGGTGAAGCATTTTATGTTTAATGTGGGCATCCCAGAGCTTTGATTTTATAGCCCTGTACTCAGCTCTTTGTTGATGAACTTGTGTTAAATCTTGAACAAGCAGAGCCAACTACCTTCCCACTGCAGAGGTTCCAATGCTCTGACTTGTTTAAGAATATGACCTCATTCAAGAAATTTAATAGGCAACAGATTAAGGGTTGTGGTCACTCTTCTGCAGCCAGCATAGGCATTAAGGTGCAGAGGCTTGGTCCACTATATAGGCTGGACCGTTCAGGGAGGGTCCAGCTATTTTAATGCAGAATCATTGTATAAACGCCACTGGATTGGGGCCTCTGCAGATTCTGGAAGCCCCAAACCACCAAATTGTTGTGGCTAGCTCTGCTTTTAAGTCTTTCACCTTCTCCTCAAGTCTGGTCACTATATGGCATAAATGGACAATTTCCAGCTCCATCTTAACCTGGCAGTCCTCAATAGAGCTGATGCGGGTCTCAGCATCGGAGACCCATACTGTTAATTCCTGAAGTGCCAGTTTAAACAGTTTGAAGTCCACAATAAATCAAAAATACCAGCACACCCCGACACACACAACATAGCATATTTAAACTTTCCACTGCTAAAAACTGGCTATATTTACTTTAAGCGCCATGTGAGAGTGGGTCCTCTTAACTTCAGACTGGAATTCCAATGTGAGTAAGCTAAATCATCAACATCAAGCTGGGACCCTTGATTTTGTCACCAACTTTCAATGCCTCAATGACTAATGTGTCTAATTGGCTCCTTTTATACACTGTGCTCCCATCAAAGGTTTAACACAGGTGTTCAAAGGGAGCATGCTAAAAGGAGCACCACAGGCTTCTAAAACTCAAATAAATCCAAAATTAGCATGCTCAAACCTTTTATGTTGTTTCACATGCTAGAATTCAAATTTCTTCGAAGGGTGCTGCTACAGTAGGTTGTGGCATATAGCAAACAATCCAAAATACCACAGCACCCCACACACACAACATAGCATATTTAAACTTTCCACTTCTATATTTACTTTAAGCTCCATGTGTGGGTGAGTCACTATAGTTTCGGACTGGAATTCCAAAGTGAGTAAGCTAAATCACCAAGATCAAGGTAGGGACTCTTTGATTTAGTCCCTAACTTTCCAATGTCTCAATGGCTAATGTGTCTAATTGGCTCCTTTTATACACTGTGCTCCCATCAAGGATTTTACACAGGTGTTCAAAGGAGCATGCTAAAAGGAGCACCACAGACTCCTAAAACTCAAACAAATCCAAAATTAGCATGCTCAAACCTTTTATGTTGCTTCACACACTAGAATTAAAATTTCTTCTAAGGGGTGCTGCTAGGTTGTGGCATATAACAAACAATCCAAAATGGTGTTCCTTTTAGCATGACCCACTCCTCACATGGAGCTTAAAGTAAATATAGCCAATTTGGCAGTGGAAAGTTTAAATGTGCTGTGCAGTGTGTGTTTATGTGTGGGGTGCACTGGTATTTTGGATTGTTTTTATATGCCACAACCTAGCAGCACCCCTTAGAAAAGTTTGAATTCTAGCACGGTGAAGCAACATAAAAGGTTTGAGCATGCTAATTTTGGATTTGTTTGAGTTTTAGGAGTCTGTGGTGCTCCTTTTTAGCATGCTCCTTTGAAAACCTGTGTAAAACCCTTGATGGGAGCACAGTGCATAAAAGGAGCCAATTAGACACATTAGCCATTGAGGCATTGGAAAGTTAGGGACTAAATCAAGAGTCCCACCTTGACATTGGTGATTTAGCTTGCTCACATTGGAATTCCAGTCTGAAACTAAGAGGACCCCTCCTCACATGGAGCTTAAAGTAAATATCGAAGAAGAAAGTTTAAATATGTTGTGTGTGTGTGTGTGGGGGTGCGGTGATATTTTTGGATTGTTTATTACATGCCACAACCTAGCAGTACCCTTAGAAGAAAATTTAATTTTAGTGTGTGAAGTAACATAAAAAGTTTGAGCATGATAATTTTGAATTTGAAGTCCACAATAAAAGCATAGACAGCCTTCCTCAATGGTTGAAAGCTCCAGGAAGAATTTTTCAGTAGTCAGTTCAGATGGTAGAATAGGCATTGGTGATGGTAGAGATTCACTTCTGCAAGGACGTTTGGCTCAGGGCTAACGGGACCAGTGGCTGGCCGTGATCATCCTCTGCAACTAAGACAGCTTGAATTTCAGCCATTAGTGCTTCCTCCAACATTTGGAAAAAGGCCACTGAATAATTTCAGTATACAAAAAAATTAGCCCACAAATGACTTAAAAAAGGCAGGCTAGGACTGATTTAACAATTTAAAATGTTCTGACTCAGCGGAGCTCATCCAAGGAGTTACTACTCCCAAGTGTGCATTACGTGATCTTGAAAATCATGAATAACTCTAAGCTAACCTGGGTGGTCGACTCCCTTGAGAATGGGGACAAACTTCAGGAGGACATGAACAAGTTGGGCAATTGGTCTGACTCCTAGAGACTGAGAGTCTGTGTAGTCAAATGCAAGGTGCTACCTTTGGGTAGGGAAAATAGAGGTAGGACTTACACACTCTGTTTGACATTTGCTGTAGTCAAGCAAGGAAAGGACCTGTAGTACATAATAGATGAGGACAGATTCAAGACCGCTGTGCATCCTTTGTCAAGAGGGAGAATACAATGGCCTGGGTACATCAAAGTGGGGGGTTACCAGCAGATTAGGTAATGTAGTCCTACAATTTTCAAGGCCTTGGTCAGGCCCCACCAGCAGTTCCGCATGCAGGTTTGGTCACCTTTATACAAAAAGGACTATGAATCAGTCAAGCCGTACAACACAGGGCAACTAAAATGATCAGCAGTTTGGGGTACATACACATGTAGAAGAATAAGGACAGAGAAAGACCATAAGTCCATCAAGTCTGTTCGGAAGCCCTACATTGTAGTATTCCTTATTATAAAGTGGGTAGGGAGTTTTCTGCATCCTGAGTGGCTGAGAGGTATCTTTGGCAGTGTCCTTTTCAGTGCATATATTGCCTACTGGTACCTCTTTAGCCACTCAGGACTTTCTACAATATGGATCATTGTGAGAACCTCTGGATTTTAAAAGTGGAACTACACACACACACACACACACACACACACACTGTCTGTTACTGTAGACAATTACACAGCATTATGCAACCCAGCTTACTTGGCAAAAACATTTTAAGAAGTCTGGCCTGTGCTACTCTCATTGACAAAGCTGACCGTGACCAAGCAAGGATGGCGCAAGCCTCCAGGGAATGTCTTTCAAATTGCAGCCAAGACCCACTCCTCCTTCAACTGTTTTAAACATGAGCTAAGCATAAGTATAACCATAAACAAGCATAGCCATAAGTTAAGCTTTTTCATTATGTGACATGAAACCAGCAGCCACTTACTCATAACACAATGCTTTCAGGAAAGCACGCTGAGAAAAGTGCAAACTATGGTGTCCAATTAGGGACATGCTCACTCCACCAAAACTGCTCAGATTCCCAAAATACAGCATAAAAAGAAAATGCTCAAAAGAAATCCACTCTTGAAGGTGTTTTAGTGTGTGGAGATGGTTTGGTGGCATAAAACAAATACATTCTTGAAGATGTTCGTTGGGGGTGCTGACAGACATTAATGCCCACCTGTGCCTTTTCATTAAACACCAAGGAGTATTTTTCTGATAAGATTTTTTTAATTTTTAACACTTTTTATTTGGATTACTGAATTTTTTTATTTTTTTTTTTACTAGGGAACACATTTTATAAGTGCAGTAAGACACTTCAAGTAGGCTTATGGCCTGATAAGAGCACTTCCCAGATGCTAAGGGCACTCAGTACAACACCTTGTGCCTCATGATGCACCTGAATGTACTCTTAGCCAGGCCATAATATACCTCGTTGTGTCTTATTGCTGACATAACTGCCATAAAGGTGTCCTTTTGTGTTCTGAACACAACTGCTGTAGCCCTAGCATTGACAACATGCTTGGTCACTATTCCACCATCCACAATCTGTAAAATAATATTTGTCTTACCCTATACTTTTCTACATTGGGAAGAGGTTTTAAATTATTGCTAAGTATCAGTTTATGTCCCTTTCCTCTTTTGAGTATTCCACCCATACACCATTGATGCAATAATCTGTATAATGATTTCTGCTACCAATAGGCATTACTTAACATTTATTGGCATTGAATTTTAATTGCCAAATACTAAAATACTTTTCAACCTGTCTACATCCTACTTCATGCTACTACTTTCCTTCTTACTGTTCACTCTCCCACAGAGTTTGTGTCTTCTGCAAAAATACTCACTTTACCCTACAACCCCAACCCTGTACCCCTACTGTATGTACATGTTAAAGCGTAGCAGTTATAGGACAGACCCTTGAGACACCACACTAGTTACCTCCATGACATGAGTCTTTATTCAGAACCACTCTCAAGTCCTGTCAACCAACTTCCAATTCATCTAGTTAATCACTATCCTAGTAGTGAGCCCCACCTCCTGCGTGTGTCTCCTATGTGGCATTGAATCAGAGGCCTTCTTGTATGGCAACTGCATGGTCTCTATCCACCATTTGTGTCACCTACAATAACTGAGGAGAAAACAATAATATTCGCATAACAAAAGCTATGAGGAGAGGCTGGGGGCCTTAGCATTTTCACCCTGGAGAAAAGGAGGATTACAGGGAAATTATCACAATATTTTGAATAATGAAGGGCATCTAGAAAATCAAACAGCCAGATATGTTGGATCTGATATTCTGTAGCAGGATGTGGGATGTGCCCTGAAGCTCATAGGTAGTAAATTCATGGGTGACATCTTAAAGCACTTTTTCTCCAAGAAGGTAGTGAACCTATAGAACTGTCTATTAGGGAGGCAGATGAGATGAAGACTGTTCAGGCCTTTAAGGCATGCCTGGATAGAGTTCTGCTTACTAATGGAATCAAGGGGTACCTTGGCTAGTAGAATGGTTAGGTAATCTCTATAACTTGTTGGCACAACATATTTAGTTTATCCATGCTTTTGAAGCAGGCAGGGTAGATGTGATGGACCTAAAGCCCCATCTGATCTTACAATACTATGTTACAGTTGCAACAATTGACATGGTCAGATATTTCCTGAAATTTCTGTGATGCATATGTATCTCTAAAGGAACTCCTGCCTGACTTCAGTACCACTGTAGAGCCACCAGCGAGAACATCTCTTTGGAAATATCATGAATTGTTTGGCCATGTCGATTGCTGCAGCTGTATTGTGTTATTATATAACATTTTAATGTCTTCAACTCTACATTAAAGGTACCAATTTCACTACGTTTACAGATCATGATATGGACCCATCTGAGACTAGCCCAATAGAGTTTGTGGCTTCAAGACTTTTATTTTCAAATTGTGCATACATTTTTCAGGTTGATTTTGGTTCTTGATGCACTCTTTAGAAGATGTATTCTACAAAATCCTGAAGAAATCTCCTTACTAACTCACAGGGCTGGATTCAGAAAGGTCCGCTGCAAGCTGCAGCAATGGCAGCTTGCAGAGACCTTCCTGTGATCTGGCCCGTGCACCCAATTCAGTATCGGAGTGGGTGCAGTGGTCTGTGTCCTGCAATTTGCAGTAGCTGTGCAAGGTGAGGCGCAGCACCTGGGAATGCCACAGGTCACAGGACAGGATAAGCAGCAGTTGTGCCAGTCAAGGGCCACCATGGCACCCCATGTCCTCCTCCGAGGTCCCGTGCGGTATGGGCACCAATCCCAAGCCCCTTGCCATGAACCCCACCAGATCAAGGACCCTTACCTGCCCTGGTGGCCCAGTGGTCCCCATCCCCCAACACACACACACACACACACACACACACACACACAGCGGGTGAGTTGGTGACTGGCCCTAGTGATGAGGGAGGGCTGTGCCAGTCACCAGCGAGGTATAGGGGTTGGGGGCTCTCACTGTGGGGTGGGAGGGTGGGGGCTACTAGACTACCAGAGGTTACAGGGATGGCAGGGAGGATCATGCCCCAGGGCATGGGGGCCTCCAACATGTGTGTGTGTGTGTGTGAGGGTCTGGGCATTGGGGTGCCACACACCCAGCCTGGAATGGTGTGCCATGCATGGGACCCGGAGCCCATGGGTGGTCCTTAACCCACAGGGGTTGTGGGACTGGGGCACAGTGGCAACCTCCAGTGAACAGCAAAGACCAGTTAGACCACCTTTTTGTTGGTGTAGCTGGTCTTTGACAGATGCTCACTGGTGGTTGTCTCTGAATCCCATTTGTGGATGTAGTGGCCACCCTACCTGAATGAGGGTGCAAATACTACCAGAAACCCACTTACGCCATGTCGCAAAGTTTCAGGTGCATAGGTGCAGTTAGGCGCGAGGCAGCCTGCCGCATGTCGCAGGCTGCCTATGTGAATCCGCTGGGACACAACGCAAGATGCAAGTGTGACTTGCATGATTTTTCCAACACTAGTTGCCTTGCATCCTGCTTTGGCTTCTCTGAATCCGGCCCACAATGTTTTGTCCTCTCAAAGCCCATGTCATTTTGAAAGATACTGAGACTTTTTGATGCAGATGAAATTAAAGACTTTTACAGAGTCATTCAAAAAAAAAAAAAAAGAGTATGAGTTTTCAAGCCAAGACAACACTGACTCTGATATGGACTCTGATGAAACACACCTGTGTATTATCATAACAGTGCTCAGCCAATCTGAGAAGCTTCAGTAATCACCTGGGTATATTCACTGAAATAACAAAACTATCATTATTGCTGTAATCACAGAGTCTGTTATGTCAGTATCTGGAAAAACTGCATCTGCAAGCAAAAATGAAGATATGATCAAGTTAAGTTAAGAGTTATCCACTACTGCACCCCAAGCAAACACATACAATTTGTGAAATGTGGCCTGTACTAAGCTTTTGTTTCCTCTGATATGAACATTGAAGGACTATATAAAGACAGGGTTGATGGCAAAGGAACTATAAATATATTCTAGTTTTTGATTACCTCTAGTAGAAGTTTTCTTTTCCCTGTTATTTTTTTTTTGCACTTTTAGGATTGGTATCTATTTCTATTTGTTCTATGAAGTATTCTATTTTCTAAAATGAGTGAATCTAAGGGGCATCTCTTTTCTTGTATTATTTATTTTGCCTTAGTATTATCTTACTCCTAGTAATACAGTACCTTACTTTATGTATAACCTGATACATTGGTGACACTCCCCACAATACTTACTGTGCTGCATTAATAATTGAATGTTTATGAATGATTCTATAACTAACCTAATTATAATGGGTCTAAAAGCTTTATTATATATTTTCACATAGTTTGTTATATTAATTTCTGCATATGCAGCATATTGCTTTCATACCTGTATGAAATATCTGTTATTACTTATTATAAATATAATCAATAAACAACTATAAGAAAATAAATAACCTTACTTCCTTTTTAATAAGTTAATAATTATTATATTTTTTCTTTCTGCTCCACTGTTTTGTTTTGTTTTGTGTCTAAGGATGCAGCTAGAAATGAGTTGTTTATCAACTTGGTTTACCTTCAGAATTTGGAACCTTTTGTTTAAATATATGTTTATTAATTTTCATAAATATGTAATCAAGACATATTACATCATGACACAAAACAATTACTACAAATCTATCCTTACCCACCCTACTGACCAAAATGACAACCGATAAAATATAACAATTAACTGATCATTTATCTCAATTAATATATCTCTACCACAACCAGCAAATGTAACCTTTAGTTTAACTAATTCCAGAATTATTGCCAAATGTCAGAAATGGGAAACAGCCTAAGGGTCTCAGAAATTACCCAAGTCTAAGGCTTTTTGTATTGGCAGCCATTTTGATTATACTTATTTAATTGATTTTTGTATAACAGCCTCTTTCCAAACTCATAGTCTTTAAAATAGATTTCTCCATAGTTGTATCGTGGGGACATCTACATCCATCCACATCCTAGTTATACATTGTTTAACAGTCATAAATGTGGTATGGACCACAGTTCTCCTATTTAAGAGTATGTATTGAAATGCCATAATGTCCAGTAAACATATTTCTGCTCTAAACCTCAAATTTCTGTCTAATGATATATTCAGAATTCCAATAACCCTTTTCCAAAACTCTTGGATATACAGGTACAAAATCAAAACATGAGTTGCACTTGCCACTTCTCTTCAACCCTGTTACAAAGGGAAATGGATGCCTCAAATTTAATGAATAGGGTGAATAGTAAATCCTATGTAATATATAGATTTGTATCTGATTTAATCTGTTACTTAATGCACTATTCCTGGTCTTACAAATGTTATCCCATTGTTTATTTGATATATAAATGTTCAAATCCTTTTCTCATTTATTTTTAAAACAGGATCTGTATTATTCCTACTACCTTTAAATACTATGTATATTTTGAGATCAATTTTTCCTATCATTTGCCTCAATCAAGATTTCCAACATATGGTTCTCTAATATCAAATTCCATTTCTAGTTATTTCTGTAAGAACACTTCTAATCTGTAACTAGGAATAGAACATATTTTTGAGAGACCATATTCTTCCTGTAGTTGAGAAAAGGAGTTCAAATTCATTCCTGTATAAAGATCTCAATATTCAATATACCCCTATTATTCCATCTTTTTAATATAGGTGTATCAAAGTAATGATGAAACTTATTTTGATATAAAGGGGTAGTTCTATAGATCTTATTCCCCCAATACATGCAAAACCTTATGCCAGACTTTGATAGTCTGCCTAAAGAAAATATTACTACTTTGTTTCTCACTACTTTTGGAAGAGTGTATATGCAAGAGTTTAATTGGTGTAAGATTTTGAAACTCAGAAAATACCCATGAAGGAGGCTCCATAGCCCAAGATTCTTTTAAAGGTTCTAATATTGCTCCCCAATGATATTGTTGTAAATTAGATAATTTGAGACCCATTTGTAAATACTCTTTAGTCAACTTGTTTTTACTTAATCTAGCTTTGCCCTTTTCCATAGAATTTGTCAATAATCTGATCCAGTCTCTTAAAAATATTGTTTGGGATCATCAATGGAATTGCCAGGAATACATATAACAATCTGGGTAATACATTCATTTTGCTAACTGCACTTGCCCCAATAAGGATAGGGAAGATTTTCCCATTTTGTAAGTTCCTCTGCACTTCCTCCATTAGGGTCTTAGATTTATATCTATTAACTTAGTCCAACTGTTAGTTATTTGTATTCCCAAATTTGTAAAACTCTCCTTTCTTGTTGTAGGAAAGTTCACAATATCAATATTTCTTTTTCTGGATGTATGAATAGTGCTTCAATTTTTCACAATTAACTGAGTAACCCGAATATTTACCATACTCCTTTATTATTTGTATTATGATGTTCATTTCATATTCAGGATTTTTAAGATAAAAGCAATATGTCATCTGCAAATAAGGAGAGTTTTAAAACTCCATTTTCTTTATAATGAAATCCTTCTATTTCTTTATGATTTCTAATAATATTAGCAAGTGGTTCTATTATCAATGCAAAAATAGGGAGATAGAGGACACCTGCCTAGTGCCTCATAAAAGGGAAATACTGAGGAAGTAAAAATATTAAAAATTATTTTTGCCCTTGGTGAAGAATATAAGCTTTGATCTATCTTATATATAAGGCCCCACTTTGGCCTGTTTAAAATTTCAAAGGATATGGCCATTCGACCTTATCAAAGGCCTTATCTGTTTCCAGGGACACCACCACCACAGCATTAACTTCTTTAGCACTGTACATAAAATTTTATGCATTTCTAATATTATTATGACCCTTTCTTCCCCAATGAAGACCGTCTGATCCTTTTTAATCAGATTCGGTAAGATTTTTCTAGTCTTATTGCTAATATTTTTGCATAGATCTTATATTCCACATTTAAAAGTGAAATTGGGTAATAAGATTTACACAATGTCCTATCCTTGCCATTCTTAGGGATGACAATAATCAGGGCTTCATCAAAAGAAGGAGAGTCTTCCCTGGAACTCATTATAAAGTTTAACTAGTCTGGGGCTAATATCCTTAATAAAGGTTTTATTAAAATCTATTCCAATCCCATTCAAGCCTGGAGTTTTCAGGTTTTAATTCTCTAATAGCATTTACTACCTTCTGTTTTGATATATCTTGATCCAAAATGTTTGCTCATCCAGAATAACATCACGAATATCTAAAAAAATATGAGTTGTAGCAAAGTTTTCTTGTGATGTATATAATTTCCTATGATACTGTCACGAACTCTAAATTTATCTCTTTTCAGAATTAGATATATGACCATTATTTCTTATTTCTAGAATATTTCTCTTGTTTTTTCCTTTTGTGTCATATATGCCAACAATTTATCCCTCTATCTATATTTGAATATTTTTAGCCCCAGAGAATAACATTAATCTTTCCATTTTCATTATAAATAAGATTATGCTCAGTTTTAAGTTTCTCCAACCTTTTCAAATATATATTAGAATTTGTCTGTGAATGCAGTATCTGAATTATTGATATTTCCTTTTCCAACTGATCCAATCTTGCTTTTGTTGTTTTCCTTTTAGCGGCATACAAAATAGTTACTGCCCATATAAAGGCTTTTAAGCATCCCATACTATTTCATTTGATACCTCTGGATCCTCATTGCTTATAAAATAATTCTGACATTCTTCTTTTATTTTAGTTGTAAAAGCTCTTCTTTTAACAAAATTGGTCTAACCTCCAATGTTTACTTGTGGTGGTGTCCCTGGATGCTCTTATAAGACAAAGTGGGGCATGATCCGATATAAATATTGATTTATATTCCACCTCCATAACATTGCTCAGCAATAATTGTGATCCCACAAACATATCTATCCTAGAATAAGTCTTATATCTAGCAGAGAAATGTGAATATATTTTATTACTAGGATAGATATTCCTCCATAAGTTGATTAAGTGGAGATGGTCCATCCTGTTTTGCAAAGTCTCAACATCACTACCCTTATACTCTCTTTTCTTTGCTGTAGTGTCTAATTTTTGATGAAGAATCAAATTAAAATCACCCCCTATTAAGTATGGTTGTGGGTACTCTGATAGTTTAAAAAAATATCCTAAAGTAATTTTAGCCTCATCATTTGGCAAATACAATGATGCTAATGTTAAGTAATTATTCTTTGCTTTTATTTTTATTACAAATCTACCTTTTCATCCAGAAACTGATTATTAATACTAATATTTGAGCCTTTCCTGAACAGGATAGATACTCCTCTCGATTTAGCAGTAAATAAGGAGTGTTGCTTGTCCTCCACACATCCTATTCACCTTGACTACTTCTTTCTCTATTAAGTGGGTCCTTGTAAACATTCCACATCCTGATTGTTTTTAATATAATTAAATATAATTTTCCTTTTTGTAGGATTACTAAACCCATTAATGTTCCACGACATTACTTTTATATGGTCAATATTTTTAAGTTTTATTTTCCCTCCACAATATGGTTGTGGTATAATTTAATTAATGTAAAAATGCATACTTATTGAAATAAAAATCTTTATCATATCATTTAGATTTGTCTTTCCTGAGTATGAATCATATTGAATTTTAACAACTTTTATTTTCACCTGGTCAGTATACCCTACTTTACCCCTAAAAGCACAGTACTGATATAATTGGTCTCTTTACCCCGCTATCCCTCATTCAAAACTGAATGCTCCATTTAAGGGCATTGCCAGATTGGTACTCATAATACCCATCCATAACATTGGCTGCATGAAGAAAGTCCTGTTATCTTGGTGTGAACCAACATCGTACCCACCCCAGTTGAAATTTTACTAATAGTTTTGTCCAAGACACTTAACTATGCTATTCAAAAAAATTCACTCTAGCCCCATTCTTTAGAAATAGAATCTTCATTTTCTTTCTCTTCTCTTGTATGAGTCTTGATTGGCCAAAAGCAGATGACTCTCTCTCTCTCTTCTCACTATTCTGTGATGCTTCATTCTTCTCAACTCTTGAACAGTTTCTTCAGCAATTACTGTCTCATTTTAATCATGGTTAATTATACTTTGTTCTGGTGTTTTATAGGTATAAATTCTTGTGAGTTATTTTAATTATTATACCCAACATCTCTTTAGCAAAAAGCTTAGCTGGTTCCACAGTTCAAAACTATTAAATTTCCTTGAAATGCTATCCTTAATGTATTAGGGTAGCTGTGTTGAAATCTAATATGTTTTTCCATAGTGCTTCTTTAACCTCTTTCTCTTTTTACAGAATTCAAACCCAGGTTTGGAAACATCAAAATGTCTTCCATTGATTGTAAATCCATTTCTATGCGCATATGTTAACACGCTTTCCTTATCTTGATATCTTAAAAATGTGTCATTATTATTCTGCTCCTGGAGTTCGATGGACTCTATCTAGCTCAATTCTGTAGCCATCAGATATTTCATCTTTAAGGGCAGTGTTTACCCATTCCTCACATGATCTATGCATATTCTGTCCTTCCCAGCCCTCTGGTATGTTTAAAAATGTTAGATTATTTCTCCATGAACACCATTCCAGATTATTAATCTTTTGTTTCATTTCTTTAAGCTCTTTATTGTGTTCCAATAATTTGGGTTGTAATTGTAGCAAAATCTTCCACATCTGAGATTCTGTTCTCCATTTCTGATAATCTAGCATTAATTTCTTTAATTTCACCATTCGTTTCCACAATTTCTGCTCTGATTTCATCCATTTTACTTGTATGCCCTTAAAACCTTGTTTAATTTCTTCCAATAGTTGTTTGTATTGGTCTTCTGCTTTTGTATTAACTTGTTCTTCCACTTGCTTGTCCATATTACTCACTTTTGTTTTTCATTTGCCCTTTAGAATAGCTCCGTCTGACCACCATGAACATCGTAAATTCAAAATCAGTAGGAATTTGAAAAGAGATTAAAAGTTCTTCACCTGGACTTTTTGAGTTGGTCAAGTCTAAATCATTTTTTCATTTATAGTATTAGTAATCGCCAGCTTAGCCTTCCCTGAATTAGTATGCTCCATGTCCTCATTCAACTCTTCCATATCTTCTATGTTTTTTTTTTTGGCCCTAAATCAGGTACTTTATTGTCTTTAGTTAATGCAGTTGATTTCCTCCATGTATTTCTCTTCACTTTGTATTTTGGATTTTCTATATCTATTTCAGGTTTATTTTATTTTATCATCCAGTTTCCTAAAAAGTCCTTCAAGTCAGTAATTTATTTCTTACTTATTCTGCACCTTTCATCCTTAATTCCTCTAATAATTCACACAATCTCTTCCAGTATCTTGGTGTAGTGGAGAAATAAAACCTCCTTCCCATTCCCAGGTCTCAATATAATTCACTTATTGTTAGTTACCTCTAAATTTTAATATAGCAAATATCAGTTTGGTGCTCAATCAGTCCTCTTCCATACTGACTTACAGCTTTAGATGGTTTACTCTTTTTCGCCTCCAGAATTTTCAGCAGTGCCTCAATCTTCTCACTCTCCACCCCACAGACTTGGGAAGGAAAGCAATATTGAAAATTCAGACCTACCGTACAGTCCTGCAAAGTCTACTCTGATGCTCCATAGTCCCTCTAGTACTGACTTACAGAGCTTTTTTTTATTAGTCATCTCTCAAAACAATATCAGTCTCTCAGCCCCCACCCTAATAGAGTGAGAAGCAATATTGTACCTTCAGGTTTATCATTAAAATTTTTAATATTTACTCATTCCATTATATGATTAATGCTTTTAAGTTCTCTAGTTTGACTGAAAGTCTCTTTTAGTGCTCATGCAGTCCCCTTCAGTATCGACTTACAGAACTTTCGAACAGAACTGTTTTCACATCAGGTTTTATAGCAGGGCATCAGTCTTCTCACTTACCCCTTCCCACAGGCCAGGGTAGGATCGTTATCAGTTCCAGCTTGCTTTTCAGACTTACAGAATTTGCACTTACAGTAGTAGCTACAGACACTGCCAGCTATTTCCCCAAATTTCTGTGATATTTCCAAATATCTGATGCTTTTTGCATTTAACCAGTAGGAGCAGCAAGAAAACTCTTCAGAATTTTCTGAAATATCTGGAAATAGCTTGCAATGTCTGTGGCTACTACTATACTCACACTGAACACACTTTTGGTGTTCACACAGTCCCACTGGTACCATCTTACAGAGCTTTGTTAATTAAGTGCTTTTCCATACCAATACAATTAATTTATTCAGAGGCATGTAAAAATATCATTTTTAAGTAGAAAAAGTCCCGATTTATCACATCACTTGTTGCCTTTTGCTTCAGTTTTATTGCTAATTTATGCTGCTGAATGTTTTTTTTATTAAACGGGATCCTTACAAATGATTTAAGAGGTGCAATTTAACCAGCATACCAAAATATTCAGCATCGATGTTCATGCCATCCACAATAATACTAAGTTAAAGGGCTCTCTTCATAAATACTATAACTGTTTCTCTTCTGCACAATTCAATTGTCTCCACCTTTAAGGAGATGTATACTTTTAAGTTAGGAAGTGCTGCAAAGTACCACAACAGAACATCACGGGTAAACAAAGATTTTAAATCCAACCTTTTTTCTTCCTTTTCTTTTGTAGCTCACGCTCAGTCTACTTCGACATCTCCAATTGGCCTCAGCATTCAAACTTCCCGCAGCTCACAGCAGTACCTATACACTCCCCAAGAAAACTACATCCAGTCCCACACCTTCAAAGAGAGAAACAAAAAGTATCGGTGCTATTGGTCACCATCAAAGGCCCCTGGAACAGGTAAAACACTGGATCTTTTCTTTTCTCTGATTCGACCAGAGTGTAATTCCAGTTCTCATACACCGAGGCACGCACATTCATTGTCAAAACTTCCAACATCTTGCTTTATTGATTTAGCATGTAACATAATGATACATGGAGCATAATTTACTTTCCGACTGCATTTATCTTTATTGCACTCTCTCATTGCAAATATCTCCATGAGCCAAGGGTCATGGACACATTACTTCACAGCATACATAGAGATTTAGCAGTGACAGAAAAAAAATAAGAAGAAACGTGTAGCTGGTGGTGGGTACAAATTGCCTGCTGCAACTCTCCTCACTCCGCTCTAACAGACGCCATCTTGCTCTGCCCCACTCCTGCCACTCCAGGCTCCAGAATTTGGAATCTTGACATAACTTGTAATATAGTGTATAGTAGAGCATTGTTCTATATAGAAATTGATCCTTTTCAAAATGCTGTTGTACCACAGTTCAAATGTCATGGAATGTGATTGTACCCTTCTGTGGTAGAGCAGCATTCTAGAATCTCTAGAGACTGCAAAAGTCAGTTTCACTCTGAAGAAAAAAACAACAATGCACATGTTTCATAATACTATACACTATAAAATTACAGGATGAACAACTTGCACAACCTCTCGAGCTTGGCTCTCAAGATCAGGCGGAATAAGAATCCTTCTGTGGCAGAACAGCTAGTTGTGCATAGTTGCCCATCCAGTATTCTCTGTCTTCTGAGAAACTAAGAATTTTAAACTTTCTACATATTATATTTTGGGAGATTTTATTTGTGTAATTATTATAATGGCTGAAAGAAAAGTAGTGATAAAAGAATAAAGGATTTGGTACAGAAATCATTGGAAAAGAATAACTGACCCAGTACTTTTATTTTTGTAATTATTATAACAGATTTTTTGTCATCTTAGTCAATGTAGGAAGCTGTAGCATGTGAAGGCCTCTTAGCTTAGTATCACACACTACTAAGTAACTCAGCCTTGGGCATATAGCAAAGACATTTGACTGATTTGAATGATGCATTGGGTGACTGGAGAGGTAGTTATCTGGAAGGATTGCAGCCCTTGTCTCCAAGGTTATGTTTCAGAGAAGGAGACAGTGCCCTATCTGCGAGACATTAGCATGCTCCATGCTCAGTTGGCAAGCTATGGAGGAAATATTCCAGTTGCAACTCCAACTAACTTGTGCCTACCCAACCACATCCCAATCTTTCAGAGGCCCACAGGCCTGTGGGGGTGTAGAGGGTGGTGGGGAGGGGAAGGAGGAGATTGGGTGGCAGGGATGGTCACACAACAGTCAACTCTTCCCATGAGGTATCAATGGCAAACCTATTTTGCACTCCTGGAAAAGGCATAGTGCCTGACTCAGGCAAAGTTACCATGGTTCAGCTATTGTAGACAGGAAGGGAGCTGTGTTGACACCCAGGGCAAGGGGCACAAGTTAGCATGGAGAATTCTAGTGATAGATGGCTCTACTGTTGAGTGGGGTGTAAAGGGTGGCAGATAATGGTGGGTAAGGGAGGGGACAGTCAGATGCCTGCCTGGAGCATCAGCCATCCAAGACTAGGATAGGCTAGAAAGGATAGTGAAGCAGGAGAAGAGCAGGTAGAGTTGGTATACCTTGGTACCAATGATGTGGTGGAATCAGCCTGGAGACAGTGAAGAGGGACATCCAGATGCTGGGGACAGATAACCTTTTCTGAGGTCTTATTATCTGGGATGGGGAGACTAGGAAGACTAGAGTAAGGGAGGTAGAGATTGAGCAGTTCACCTGTGGTTGAAGGGGTTGTGTTGGGAACACGTGCACCACTTTACAGTGGAATGGGGGTTCTGAGACTCAAAGCTCTTCAAAAGAATGGCCTTCACACCAAGAGAAGGGATTACTTCATTAGGGCAGAAGCCTGACATCTATAATGGCACACAGTTAAACTTACTGATGGGGAAGCTGGAGCTGGGGATTCCAATGCGTGAGTATGAAAAGTGGGAAACCTTGACAGGATGATCCCAATGATGTCGGTATGGTGTTCAGAGAATAATAAATGGGAGGAGAGAGTCAGGGGACAAGGCAGGTACACACAATACACATGAAAAGAAGGGGGGCACAAGACACCGCGGGAGAAGGTGATAGGAGAGGACAAGGAGAACCAATAGATATGTGGGCCCATGTTGAAGGGTGGTATGCCTCAGTCCCAGGAGCCTGGCTAATAAGGTTCATGAACTCCAGGCTTTGGTGTCAGACACTGGGCTGGATCTAGTGGCCTACAAAACTTGGCCAATGTAAACAATTATTGGGACATAGTGATCCCAGGCTACACTTTATATTGTAACCAGCATCCAGTAAACTCACTGCACTCCCAGTTGAAAAAAGGACAAACACTGCTTGCCAAGTTCAAAGTCCAAAACTTTAATTTGGTAGAAAATTATTGACAGGATTCCTTAAGGTTCACACATAGTGGCATACTGAGGTAGGATGGAGAGGATGAAGGTGGGGGAGGATGCAAGCAACCTTATTCAATTAATGTTTCTCAATACAGGAGTTTATCGCTGTATGTTAGAAAATTATATATCTGAACTCAGTTGTTTTCCTCACTCATGTCTTATCTGGATTTCTGTAATTGATGTTTGCAGAAAAATTAATAAAGCGTATTAAATTAAAACAGAAGGTTCAAGCGTGGTAACTCCCCCAAACCAGTTAACCCAGCTCTTTGGCCAAGGCATGGCCTTCTTCAGGGGTGGTATTTGAGTTAATCATCCTCCCTTAAATAGCAACTTTATCCCAGTAGATTCTTCCTACTGGACCAATCATTAATCACTTTTACAGACATAAGTGACTCTGGAGGATTAGAACCTCTGATCATTACAGTTCAATTCAAAAATAAATGCACATCAAAATTATTAACACATACTCAGCAAAGAGAACAGAAAGATCATAACTAGATCCTATTTAGTCCATTCAGATAAGAGTTTGGTATACAATATAGTCATTCCTTATTTTTAAACATTACAGTTACATTGTAGTGTATAGGATCAGAAAAACTGCCAATCCTATTATTTTCAGGAGTAAAGAATATTCATTACAAGAGGAACCAAGTGCATCTTAAAACATTATATACTCATTTTTTTTTTCTTTAGACATAATACATGGTAGCATAATATTATTATTTCCATATCCATTTCTTGTTTATTATTTATTTATAATTTTTAATCAATGCAAAATATCTCTTTTAATTTCACTTTTAAATCTTAAAGTTGATTGCTGAATAGTCCATTATCTCAAATGTTGTCGATCAGCTGTGGAGGAAAGAAGGAAAAGAGAAGAAAATACAATATAAGCCCAGATATTCAAAAGGATTGCGCCATACGCAAGTCCAAAAATGCGCCATTTTGCGATATTCAGAAGGAGACAGTTGCACCACCGAAAACATGCTGAGCAACAGCGCAATGAAAATGAAGGCATGCACAACCGAAGGGGTGGATCCATGCATAGGAAGCGCAATGCAATATTCGAAGACTTGCGCAATGCTTATGAGCAGAACAACCGGAAATTCGCACTAGGCGGAAATGAGCCAAAATAAAAGGCTCAAGGAAACGGCGAAGAACCACAAGGATGCCAAGTGGGGAGAGAGAGAGAGAGAGACAGACAGACAGACAGAGACAGGCTAGGGCAGGCAAGGCAAGCATGGGCCATAGGCTGTAGAGGCCAGCGAGGGGTGCCGGTGCAGTGGAAGTAGCAGTGAGGACAGCGGGGTAACACAGCAACAGCAGCCAGGGGGTCAAGCCAGGGAGATGGACAGTGCCAGCTTCCACATGGAAGCTGTAATGAGGGGTGAGAATGCATGCTGCAGAGGATGTGGCTGTTGAAGGGCCCGTCGGGGTATGCCCCAACAGGCAGTACCGTGCCCACATCAGCTTTGAGCTGTACACAGATGTGAGATCATGGGCCGGTACCACCTGAACAGGGCAATACTGAGATGGCTCTGTGAGCTGTGCAGTGATGTGATGCAGGCACCCTCACGACAGAGTCATGCTCTGTCGGTGGAGACCAAGGTAACAGCCTGCATGTGCCTGCTCACCACGGGCACCTTCCAGAGGCCAACAGGGGACACCACAGGCATCACACAGTTGGCCACATCACGCATCCTCACTCAATTCCTCAGCGCACTGCTGCCACATGCTGCAGTACATTCATTTCCCCAGCACCGTGGCAGAAATGTACAGCAAACATGCAGGAGTTCCACAGGGTGCACGTATGCCTGGCATGCTAGGGGCCATAGACTGCACCCATGTGGCCATTCGCAAGCCACCTGGCCCCAATGGGGCTGCATATAGGAACAGAAAGGGCTTCTCCAGTGTCAACTGCCAGGTGGTGTGATGTCACTGGGCACATAATCAATGTCTGTGCCACACACCTGGTGGAGCACATGATGCCTTCATATGGTATCAGTCCGCACTGTGCCATCAATTCGAGAGTGGGGACATCCCACAGGCCATCTAGTGGGTGAGTACACATGTATGGAATGCAAACTCGGGCAAGGGTGGGAATGCCACAGGTGCCATGGTAGTGGCACACAGGGTTTTGGGCAATATGGACCTGAACATGAGACTGATCTCCACTATCTCCACACAGGTGACAGCGGATACCCACTCCATCCCTGGCTGCTCACACCGCACGGCGCCCATGACCCCATCGCAGCAATGCTATAATGAGGCACATGTTTCCACACGCAACATCATAGAGTGGGTGTTTGGGATGCCCAAGGCACACTTCTGATGCCTAGACACCTCGGCGGTGCCCTACAGTACAGCCCCCAAAGGCCTGTGGGACATTCCTGGCCTGTTGCATCCTGCACAACATGGCCAAAGACTATGGGATAGCAGTACAGGTTGAAGAGGGGACAGCGATGGGGCGCCAGTGGCACCGGTGTTGATGGTGATGAGCAGCCCCCAGGACGGCGGGACCCCAGACTGATCCGGCAGGCCCAGCTGCACGGGACACCATCACAGAGGAGCACTATGCAGAACACAGGTAAGTCAAGGGGACATGTGCAACCAACACTGTCCATGCAAACCATAGGCACACAGGGTAACACACCAGGGGTGCATGATGGCCAGGAGTGGAAGGGTCCAGGCATGCAAACATACCATCAGGGAGGGGTAAGACTCATATGGACACATACACACCAGGCACAGAGCGTACATGGGCAGATGCACAGCACAGCAGAACTGACATTGCTAACACACAGAACCACCGACCACCCCACCACCTGTACTGTCCAAGTACGTGTGTCAGATGCTGGGCACCCTTGCACCTTGGTGTACAGTACAATGCAGGCATCTTTATGCACACGCACCTGTGGACAGCAGTTGGGAGGGTGTGCAGGTGGTCCGTGTGTCGGCGTGGTAAGCAGAACACCCAGCAGTGCACTGCCCACCATGACACACATTGCACACAGGGCAGCACCAGACAGGGCCGCAGTGGGAGACAGGTCAGTCATGTAGCACTGTCCCATGGCCACCGCGGATGCGTGGGTGGCCCGCCGTGACCAACAGCACTGGCAAGCTGAGCAGGGGCCACATGGGGTGGCACTGTTGGACCACCAGGGGTCCCACTCGCGAATATGACCTTGCCCGCTAGGGGTCTCCAGCATGCCTAACAAACCTGCACGGGGTGCTCGGGATAGCCACAGCAGAACCCGGCGTCGACAGGCCTGGTGCGCATGATGCGAGAGCGGGGTGGAGAGTGAACTGTGTGGGGTGTGCGGTACAGGGGCACCTGACTGTGTGCCAATCGTCCATGACAGAGACCACTGCCTGGGTCAGCCTGTCAATGGCGGTGGTCACATCCGTCTGCATCACGAACCAGCTCTGCACGGTCCAGAGCACACTCCCTGCTGTGCCGCTCCACAGCCACAGACAGTGCCTCCACGGACATTGCAACCCGCCTCTGCAGCTGTACTGATTCCTGCAGCAGGTGGGTGTGCTCGTCCAATGGGTACTGTGCCCCAATGGCATCTGTCCCCCAGGGTGTGGAAGGTCCTGATGCACAACACCCCTTGAGGATGGGCGCTGTTCTCCAGGACCAGGAATGGGTGGATCAAGGGCAGCGGACATGTGCCACCACTTGACACTGTACCCCCAGACCTGGTGGGTGACTGCTGCTGCTGCCCCTCCAACCGCTGTGCCCCAGGGTCCACTCGTTCCACCGCTGTGGCAGCAACAGTGCCAGACACCTGCACAGCCACCGGTGCTGCTCCACTGGTGCTGACAGGCACAGCCTGGGACTATGCCAACGTGCTGGTACACAAGTTGGAACCAGAAGGCCAGGGGCACGTGCTGGCCTGCTGTGTGTCCGTCATGGGACACACACCTATCACTGCCCATTGCAGTCCTTGCATCATCAATGGTGCAGGTACGTGCTACAGCCATAATCCGGCGTGCTGGCATGCTTGCATGCCAGACTGCGAGACACAGGCTGTGCACCCCGCACCGAATCACCGACACCAGAGTTGGCGGCCCAGCATGCATGCTGCTGCAGTGCATGCTGGCTGGTGATAGAGGTGGATGGACCCCTCCATGTCCAGCAGGTCATCATCACTGCCTGGACCCACCACCACCGTCTCCTGAAGATGAACAAGATCTGTAACAGAAAGAGAGTACATGTGAGTGCATGTGAACAACCTTCCCCACCCCCAACACCACCACCATGTCATACCATGCAGTGATGGGCTTCCACCTGTCTGGAATCCACCTCCTGGTACGCCCTCAATAGCGCTCGCTGCATTGATGCAATCAGTGTCTCCTCAGCCGGGTCAGCTCCAACACCGCTGGCTGGCCCCGCCAGTGCCAGCACTTGCCGCCCTGAAGGCTGCCACCTTCTCCTTCAACCTCCTGCGGTCTGTCCCCATCTTCTTCTTGCATTCATGCATGGAGGCGCTGGTGGCTTCTGTGCAGGTTCACAGCCTGAGCTACCCCTCCCATGCAGCCGCATGGGACTAAGAGTGCCCTCCGTCCACTCAGTAGTGGCTCCTCATCCAGGTAGGCCTGGAAGAGGGCCTCTGTCTCTGCTGGGGTAAAGTTGGGCCTCCTCCCATGCCCACCATCCTCACCTCACCTTGGCTCTGCTCGGTCATGGTGATCTGTATGGGGGAAGTGGACACCTGTCACTGTGCAGTCTACAGCATTTTCCCATGACCATTGTCCAGAACATCACACAGCATGCAACTCACCTCTCACCTGCAGTACCCGAATCTGGCCAGCGCCAGCCCAATGTCACACATTTATAGCGCAATGCATGCAAATTAGGAGTGGAGCAACTATAATGACATGCAAATCGGCGCCACTGCGAATGGCTGATCAGATGATTTGCATGTGTCGGCTGAATATCGCGAATTTGCGCTTTGCCAACACGGTTGAGTCGGCTGAGCCAATGGCGCAGACCTGTGACTGTGTGGTACACTGCATTGTGCATGCCCAGATAGCTTACGCAGGCATCTGCCGTGCTGCTGATGTGCTGTGCGTGATCGGCAATTCATGCCATGGCCACCATTGTGCCAGTGGAGCTACAGCACTGGGCACTATATGGCGCTGTGGCACTACTGCGCAATAGTCCACTGTGGCACTGTTACGCGAGCTGGTCAGTCGTGCAGGATGCGTATACGTCCAGATGGCGCTGTGCGTGACCTTGCGCCATTGTCCATGACCTGGTGTCCAACCTTTGCCCCTGGCCCTGTTTGGCTGCCATGTGTATGGCCTATTGCCTGTCTGGTGACAGCACTATGTGAAGTGACGACGCTGTTTGAACAGCGCGATTGGAACCTGTGGTGGTCTATTGTGCAACATCTCCACATGGGGTTACAGCGCGGCAGGGCCATATTGCCTGCTGTAAAGTTGGTACCATGGCTCGCAGAAGATCAGTGCAGTGGAGCCTGTAGAAGTGGCCAACTTGGTGGCCTAGTGGAGCCCACTAGGGCACTGTATGGTGAGGTGATCCTCACCATTGCTGAGGCGCAGGTCTGGCAGCAAGTGGCCAGTGACCTGGTGGGGTCACTGGGCGGTGCCGGTCAGCTGAGCAGTGCCGGCACGGTACAGTGACCTCCACCGGAGGATCCTCAACTTCTGGATCGGCTGCGGTCCGCGTGCCAGGAGGGGCATGGTGCCTAGGCCAGGTGGGTGTACCATCTATGCACCTGTATTCTCTGTAGGGGTGTGAGTGTGTTTTGGTGGCTGTGCATAGGTGATGGCTCTGCCATGGTTGGCTGTGTCAGTGTGTGCAGGTGTGAGATGCATGGGTCTGGCTGTGTGGGCAGGCACTCTCACTGGGGCAGGGAGCAGTCTGCTTTGGAGTCACACTGATGTTTCTCAACATATGTCTCCCACAGGCCGGGATGTGAGGATGCAGGCACGGGGTGAGGAGGGCCATGCCAGGGCCCGGTGCGGTGGGTGTTGTGCCCAGCAGCAGCAGCAGCAGCGGCAGACCCAGCTGCTTGAGGAGTGGAGTATCATTACGTCATAGATGCTATTGCATGCTGGGGGAAGATCACCAGCCATGCACAACACAACCATGCAGGAAAAGGGAGGTCATAATTCCACTATACAAGACACTAGTGAGGTCCCACCTGGAGTACAGTGTACAGTTCTGGAGACCATACCTACGTAAGGACATAGACTGGGTAGAGAAGGTTCAGAGGAGGGCAACAAAGATGGTGCATGGATTGCATCACAAGTCCTATGAAGACAGGTTGAAGGAACTGAACATGTACTCCCTGGAGGAGAGGAGGAGAAGGGATATGATAGAGACATACAAGTATCTTACAGGGAGGAACAGGGTGCAGGAAAACACTATTTTAAGTGAAAAAGATGTTCCAGGACTAGAGGGCATGGGATGAAGTTGGAGGAGAGCGATTCAGAGGAAACATGAGAAAGAATTTCTTCACAGAACGGGTGGTGGACAAGTGGAACACCCTGCCAGAGGAAGTGGTGGGGGCTGAAACAATCATGGGATTTAAGAATGCACAGGATAGACATAAAGGAATTCTGGAGGTCAGGGTAGGTGCAACAGACTTCTAGGAAAACAAACTGAACTTACAAGCTCAAATGGGCAGACTGGGTGGGCCATAGGCCCTTATCTGCCGACACTGTCTATGTATCTATGTATGTATACGACACAGGTGACATGCATCACTGTCCAGTGTCACAGCACATCTGTGTATCGTCACTGGTGGTCCATTCATGCACTGGGCACATAGCTGTGTAACTGGCATCGCACCACGTTGCCACGTCACTTGACAGCCTCGTTTGTGCTGTGATGGACATGGGAAGTGTGTGTGCAGTGGTGCACATAGCTGGTGCCGCCTGTTTGTGATGCCATGTGCATGTTCACTGTGGGTGGGTGCATGCCATCACAGGTGCGGGACATTGGGCTATGGCTTGCAGGTTGGGTGGTGTTCAGGGTTGTGGTCAGTCACAGCCATTGACTGTGTTCCCATTTTCCTAGGCCTCACAGTTCTCAGGAGGATCCAGAGGGACATCGTGGGCTAACACAAATGTCCGTGAGACAACAGGCCATCCTGGTGACATCGTAGACATGGCCTGCGGAGGAGGCATGCGCCGAGAACAAGCGGCACCAGGCAGAGGACGACCAGCCTGCTGGGCCTTAGGCCACTTACCTTCCCACTTCACCCATCCCTACCACCCTGCCTTCCCTCTCCAAGTTGTTCATCCAACCTTGCCCACCCCTACCTTGTACCCGTACCCCCCTTGTAAATAGTTCTGGTTGATTGTTTTGTACTTTACACATTTTGAGAATACATTTATATTTTGATATGAATACTGTGTTGGTCTCTGATTTGCAGCTGGCTATGGTTGCTCAGTTGCAGTGGTGTACATGCCATCTGGGGTGGTATGGTCCTGGGTATGTGTGTGTGTGTGTGTGTGTGTGTGTGTGTGTGTGTGTGTGTGTGTGTGTGTGTGTGCGTGTGTGCATGGTGAGGTATCTCCGGCATGGCAGTGACTTTCTGTTGGTATTGCCATCTGCTGCCACCCACTGCTGGGTGCACAGGGTGTGTCTGGCTTGTATGCTTCTCTGCTGCAGGGGTTGGCGTGTGCTGGGGGATGCATGGTTTCCTGCTGTGCCAGTCACTGCACATGGGTGGTGTCTTGGGGTCATGGTGCAGGGTGTGCTGCTTGTCACGGGGGCTGATGTGCACTGTGGTTGTCAACCCCTGTGTGTGGCACTGTCAGCCTGCCAGTGGTTGTGCTGGGGTGTCACGTCTGCTGTGCTTTGTTGACTTGTCCCCATGGGCCAGTGGGTCATCCGTCCCACCCCAGTGATGCTGTGCTTGGGGTGTGCAGGTGTCTTGTTGGTTCTGCAGTGTGTTCCTGTGCCCATGTGTGGCATGGCTGGCGGTGGGACCCAGCCTGCCTCCTGGATGTGCAGTTCCATTGCTCGGGGGCTCTGCTTGCGCTATGGCACCTCTGGACTGCTCAGCTGGGCTGCCCTAGTTGCGCTTATAGCGCAACCTTTCTGCTCAGCTTCTCCTTCCTGGTTGCGCTATGGCGCAGTATGTACAATATTCAGACATTGGCTGCTTGCGCAATTTGTTCTGTCCATTTGAATATCGCACCTGTTGCAAGTATATGCAATTGGTTTGTGCTTGACTCCTGCTGTTAGCACATTTTGGGTGCAGTTTGACTATCTGGGCCCAATATATAACTTGTTCCATAGAAATGACTTTCAAAACTCAGACTTAGTTAATTAAATTTTACATTTTTACAGTATCCAGTTCATATGTTTAATTATTTTCTAAGGAATGGTTTCAAGTCCCGGTCCAGTATTTAATCCCTTAGGTATCAAGTTGTTCAAAGTGTAAATCCAAAAACTTTCCTGTTGGAAGTTTATTTAAGCAGTCACCTTCTTTGGTTATTTGGTACTTGCTGTAATGTCATGAACCTTATGCCATCCACGATCTGATTATGTTTCTCCAAAAATGTTGTGCTAAGAGTTTATTAATAAGGCGGTTTTTATATTCCTAATATTGCTCCTGCACTCTCTGTTTAAGCGGCCTGATTATGTATCCTATATATCCGAAATGGCAGGGGCACCAAATGCGTATATAACATACATGCTGTTGCAATTCAAGAAAGACCTTATTTTAACTTTATGGTTATATTCTTCAAGGTCTAATGTCATTCCTTAGTTTGCAAAAACACATATGTTACATCTACCGCATTTCTGCTTTCCAATTGGCAAAGGTGGTAACCATGTTCTAACTTCATTTTCTTGGATTGAATCTACTGTGACTAGCTTGTCTTTTAAGTTTTCTGCTTTTAAATAAGCAATTCTGGGACTTGAGCCCACTTCTAGTGCTGAAGAAGGTCATTGAGCAGTATTGGCCAAAATCTTCCACGATAGCCCCACAGAAACAGCTTGATTATTAAATTGCATGGCACAAGTCACTGGTGTTTCTTTGTTCACATGATTCTGTTGTTAGTTGTTTTTTTTATGGTGCTTATTTCTTTCCAGGGTCTCAGTTGACCAATCTATCTGCACTTCCTTCTTCTTCCTGCCGCCATCTGACCCTTTCCGACCTCCCTGGAGGACCACCTCTAGTTGCCCCATGGCTTACCCCCATGGTGGGGTGGTAAGGGGTGGCCAACTTCCCCACCTAGAATGGATCCACATCTACTTGGTGGTCTCCCCGGAGGCAGAGCAAGTGCTCACAGATGGCCATCAAGCTGCTGCGACTGGATGTCCCTTTTTCCACTTTTTTCTCCCTTATGGGCTGCACAGTGTGAAATGACTCCAATGACTGGGTGCTCTACACACTCCCATGTGCACCCCAGACAAGCGCCTGCTGTGTTCCGCCCATTTGGTGTGTGACTCCATGTCACCAAGCCCCAGCCTCCGCTAGAGATCAGGTGAACACTGGCCACTGGAACCCTCCCCGGAGATGGAGAGCAGTCTTGGATGGTCAATACATCTCCTCCCTGCAGACCCATGGCACCCCTGCTCATTCCTGAACACAGGTCGCGAGTGTAGAGCAAGGTGTGGTGACCAGCACCTCAACCTCAGTGCCACCAGGCCGGCCTGTTGTTTAGGTTTTAACTGTTTCATTCTGTCTTCCATTTTGCTCTCTCTAATGCTGTTTCTAACAATGTATCATTATAACCTCTAGCCTGAAATCTAGATTTCATGTCTGAGGCTTACTTCTCAAAATCTGTATCTCTGGAGCAGTTTCTTCTGATCCTAAGAAACTGCCAGAAGGAATCGATCTGACAAGTGCAGATGGATAGGCACTATTCTGCCCTAAGTACACTATAGGTAGCAGTTTTTTATGATAGTTCTTAGTTTGGACTCTCATGTCTTCATCTATTAGCAATGTGAGGTCTAGAAAGTGAATTTCTTCTTTACTCGTGCTATACATAAATTTTACATTTAAATTATTCATTTGGTTCAACCAATCCATGAACTGATTAATCTCTTCCTGGGGCCCTCCCAGACACATAATATATCATCAATGAAATGATACCATTGTTTAATATTTTTCCTGAAAGGATTTTTGTTTCTGAATGTATCATTTCATTTTCCCCAGGCCCCCAGGAAGAGATTAGCATAACTCGGGACATCGCTGCCCCATCGCTGTTCCTTGTAGCTGCAAGTAGTATTCCCATTAAATTCAAAAATTATGTGACAAGGTGAAGTCCAAAGCTGCCTCAATAAATTTAACTGAAAATCTGAATGTAATGGGTGATTCATAAGTGCCTGTATATTTGCTTTGATACCATCTTTGTGTGTATACTTGTATACAGGGATTCTATGTCAGTGCATAACCACACATAATTAGAATCCCATTGTAAATCTTTTACTCTATCTAGGACATCCATTGTATCCTTCAAATAAGATTTAACCTCTGGAAGGCACTTCTTTAGGAAGAAATCGATAAATTGGTTCAATTTGTCAGTTAAGGACTTAATTCCCAAGACAACTGGTCATCCAGGGGATGGTCTAAATTCTTATGCACTTTAGGAAGTGTGTATAAACATGGGATATTTGGTGTATCCTCCATAAAGCCTTAAGTTCTTCTTCAGTTATATAATTATCTTTTCCCATTCAAGTAATGCTAATAGTTCTTTCTTAAAGTCATCAAGGGGTTCTTCAAAAGTTTACGGTATTTAAATTCATCATTTAATAATTCCATCACACTACTTGCGTATTTATCAGGATCCATTATTACAACATTTTCCCCCTTGTCCGATGGTTTTATCTCCACATCCATAGCCATCAATTCTTTTAAGGTCTGTCTCTACTGGTAATTTAAGTTATTCCTTTTTCCTTTTAACTGTTTCTTCAACATATTTCACTTCCTTTAAAACTACAGCTTCAAAACTCTTAATGATGGGTATTAGTGCAGGACAACAACAATGATGTAGCTTTAAGCAGTTTGTTTTCTCTCTGACTAAGTTCCCCACAAATTAATCCATTAATACCACTTAACCCCATTGAGTCTCCCATTTGAGTGCCTTCCTGCATGAGGGATTCTAGGTTTAAAAGATCAGCATCTTCAGTTTCAATTATATCAGTAATAGCACATACAGACACTTCCTCAACATTACTCAAATTAGCCAGTAAATCAACCATTTCTTGATCAACATCAGGTTCTCCCTCTTCCCCTGTAAAATATCAGAAACAATGTCAAAACCAATTTCTGACTGTTTTTCTTTGCAAAGAATTCTTTTAAATAGATTTTCTAAACAGTTTAAACAGGTCCACCTGAGTTTTAAATTTATCGATATTGCTCAATGGAGAGAAGTTAAGACCCTTTTGAAGTAAGTCAATTTGCAAGTCACTTAATGTTACCTGCAAAGGTTGATGATGTCTAATTTTTCTTGCTACTGCTCCATAGTTCTCTGTTTACGCCTGCCTTTTGCCCCCTCCTTGTTTTCTGTTTCTTTTCCACCTCTTTCCACTTGTTGCTGATGTAACATTCCTTTTCCTTGTCTAGAAAAGGACCACAGTCTCCACTAGATGTCTGATTTCTTCCTGGGATTCTTCTGTTTCTAATTGTAACTCACTTCTTTGAGTGGGAATGGCCCCTACTGTATGATGCTTGCTCTTCTTGGCCAGAAATGAATATTAACAGCTTTGTAATCATTGTCATCCATTCTAGTTTTTCTTGCTTTTTTTTTTTATTAAATCTTGTTCATATTTTTCTAGTTTCAATTTAAGTCTATTTTGCAGAGTTAAAAATTCAGGATGTCCCTTTAAATCACTTAGTTCCTTTAGGATCTGTAACATTTCAGCTCTGATTTTCTCATATTTCTCCCATCTTCTGCAATAATTAATTCAATAAAATTCTGGAACAAGTGGCTGCTGCTTTCTCTCACTCAGCTCTTCTACTGAAATTTTCAAGTCCACAGGATGGAATTTTTGTCACACACAAGCCCCGTGGTGCTTGTGATTTTTCCAAATAGGTTTCAAGTGTTATAATTTTATAGGTGACATTTAGTTCCAAAATACTCTGTTTTAAAAATGTTGAATAGGCTCTGAATGTCTGTTCATCCTGCACAGCTTCTTTGGGACCTGGTACAAATTGGCCACTTAGTTTGCCTCTCTCGCTTCAATTTGTGTGCAGTCAGATCTTCCAGCACCTCAAAGCTTCCTGTTCCTCCCTCTGTATTGTCATTGCCATTAGAATTATCCACTTTGGCTTTCAATGGGAGTCCCCAAAACATTGCTTTATAGGTGTTGGATATAATGAGAGTACTTCTGAATTATCAACTGATGACTCACTATACCATAAATCAGTATTGGTGGCTACACAGGTTAAGCACAATTCAAAGAAATCACCAAATTACTGTGCTCACCATGGAGTCGGGTGCAGTAGAAGAGATTGCAAGTCTCAACAATTTATAACCAGCATCCAGTAAACTCACACTGTACTCCCAGTTGAAAAAGGACAAACACTGCTTGCCAAGTTCAAAGTCAAAACTTTAATTTGGTAGAAAATTCTTGACAGGTTTCCTTAAGGTTCAGACATGAAGTAACTCTCAAACCAGTTAACCCAGCACTTGACCAGGGCGTGGTCTTCATCAGGTGGGGTTTGAGTCAAGAATTTTCTACTAAATTAAACTTTGGACTTTGAACTTGACAAGCAGTGTTTGTCCTTTTGTGACTGGGAGTGCAGTGAGTTTACTGGATGCTGGTTACAGTTGTTAGAGACTTATAACTCTTTCACTGCACATGACTCCACTGGTGAGCACATGGTAATTTTGTGGTTTCTACACTTTATATTGGTGTGATTGAGGGAGAGGTAGAGGTAGAGGGATAGCCTTCTACATCAGAGAAGGGATTGAGGCAGTAAAGGATGCTACCATTGGAAGAAATGGGAGGTAGGAATCACTGAGGGTTCAGCTCACAGAGTTATCAGGAAGGAAGACTCTTATGGGGTGGTTTACAGTCTACTGGAGCAGGGGTTGAGTGAGATAAGGAACTGGGTACTGTAGAAGGGATGGGGCAGCAAAGGGTGGGTTGTAACTGTGGGAGATTTAAACTTGCCAGACATTGACTGGGACATCCCAGTAGCCAGGAGCACCAGAAGACAGGCCCTTCTAGATGTCTGGCAGGACTGCATGTCAGTACAATGAATAAGGGATCCCACTAGACAGTCAGCCATTCTAGATCTGTCACTCACCAACTCAGAAAGAGTTGGAAGAGTTGGGATTGGGGAAACAACTGCGTTGCAGTGACCACAATACTGTATGGTTAGAGGTGACCCTACGCACCTGTAAGCCCTCATTTAAGGCTGACATACTAGACTTAAGGAGGGCAGATTTCAACCATATGAGGAGAAATTGTGTTGGATAAGTTAGCTGGGGTAGACAGTATCAGGGAAGTGAAGGAAACTTGGGGGTCATAAAGGAGCCATTCTTGAGGCAATAAAAACATGCACAAGAACAGTTATCAGGAGTAACAAGCATAAGAGACCAATTCAGTTCTATGAAAGGTCAGGGAGGCAGTGAGGGCTAAAAAGAGGTCATTTATAAAGTACAAAGAAAAGAAGGGTTAAAGACTGGGGTGAGCATCAGAGAGAAAACCAGAGAGGCAAAGAGGACAGTCATGATCAAAAGGCAGACACAGAGCTGAGTATTGCAGAGGGGTCAAGGGAGTTGAAAAACATTTGTTTAGATACATAAGAGCACAAATCAAGATGGGAGAATTGTCAGGCTAATGGATGAGGTAGAGTAATAGAGAAGGATGTGCAGAAAGCAACTGTGCTAAATAACTACTTCTGCTCAGTATTAACTAGGGATGACAGTGGGACCTTGCCAAAGAGCAGCATAAAATCACCTAATAAAAGGGTTCCAAACATAAAACTGAAGAAATTTACTGGTGAAAGAGCTGAAAAGAAGAGAGCATCTATTAAGATAAAAAGACCCTGGGGCTGGATGGGATGCATCAAAGGATGCTAAGGAATTTGCATGGGTATTAGCTGAACCCCTGCTGGAGTTATTCAGTAGCTGTATGCAGCAATGGCTGGTTCCCAGGGACTAGAGGATAGTGGACATGGTTCTGCTGCATATGGGGGGTACAAGGAGCAGCCAAGAAGCTAAAGAACCATCCACCATTACCTTGTTGTCAGGGAAACTGATGGAGATACCAGTCAAAGCAATTCTAGTGGAACACCTGGATAAAAAGAACTCCAGGATAATAAGCAGCACAGATTCATCACAGGGTGGTCTTTTCAGACCAACCTGATCAAATTATTTGACTGGGTAACCAAGGTAGTTGATAATGGCTATGCTGTAGATTTACTGTACTTTGAATTCAGTGGGCATTCAACTTGGTGCCACATGGAAGGCTTCTGAAGAAGATGGTAGATGTGGGAACAACTAAGAAAATAGTAATGTGTGGGTGGGGAGTTAGTTGGAGGGCAGCAGTGAGTTGTAGAGAATGGGGTCAGGTCAGAAGAAAGAGGTCACTAATTTCCTCTTCAATATGTCCATTAATGACATGAGAGAGGAATTCAGGGCAGGTTGTATCTAGTTGCAGATGATATTAAACTCTGTAGTAGGGTTGACAATGGAGGTGATAAGGAAGTAGCACAGAGTCCTGCAAAGGCTAGGAAATTGGTCCAGTCTGGCAGCTGAAATTGAATGCCAAGTGCAAAGTTATGCACTAGGAACAAACCCCTAGAAAACAGTATTGATGGGGAGGTTACCCAGACACGACGTCAGAGGACAGGGACCTAGGGGTCATCATTAGTGACTCCTTAAAACAAGCCAGTCAATTTAACAAAGCCTTCACCAAGGGTAACAGGATCTGGAGGGGTGCATTGGTAGAAGGCTTGACAGTACAAGGAAGCAGGTACTGTTACCACTGTATAGGTCACTGGCCACACCTTGAGTACTGTACCCAGTTCTAGAGTCTCTGCCTAAAAAGGACAGGGACAGGCTAGAAATGGTAAAACATAGGATGATCAAGATGATTCATGACCTGGAGTTAGATCCTATGAGGACTGGCTAAAGGCACTGAACATGTATTCACTCAAAACCAGAAGAGAACAAGGGATATGTTGGAGACCTTCATTAAGAAGGAGGGCTGTGAGGAGCTATTTACCAAGAACAAAGAGGACAAGGACAAGGATCATAAGTGTAGGGAGGTTAATGTGGGAAGGTTTAAAAGGATTTCAGAAAGTATTATTTTATAGAAAGTGTGGTTGAGCCATAGAATGGTCTGTTGACAGAGGTGTTAGATGCCAAAACTATAAATGGCTTCAAACACAGCTGGGATAGAGTCAAGGGGATATCAGCTACTTAGTTGGAAATGGAGGACAGTACAAATAACAAAGGGGGAATAGTGTAGCGAAGACCCCACAGAGACAAAAGATCCTGGGGTATGAAAGGGTAATATGAGCAGATTGTCTGTACCATCATTTTTTCTGTAGTCATTGTCTGTGTTTCTGTTTCTTCCTGATTAAAAGTGTAAATTAATACAGTGTCAATGGTTCAGCAGATTGCACACTTGCCTCGGAGGCTGGGGAGATCAGAAGGCAGTGGGTTCTATCCCCACAGCAGGCACTTGGGTTAAATCCCAATACTGACACTGTAGTGCAGCATGAGGGGGTGCTGCACATCTGAGGTGCCGTCTTTCAGATGAGATGTTAAACAGAGGTCCCATCTGCCTGTTTTGGTGGTAGTTTAGGTGGATGTTAAAGATCCCATTTCACTTCTCGAAAAGAGTAGGGAAAATTTTATTGAAGTACAACTGAACAAGATAGACAACAATATTGTTTGACAGCAAAAACTTACCATACACTCAGTTAAATTGCAAACATTCAGAAAAATAACATATTGAAACAATGGTCTAAATAATAAACAAAAGAAATCATCAATCTTGTCTTTTAAAATGGCACCACTGACCACCTGATGATCCACACAAATTCATCATATGCTGTTGTTCAAAAAACATTGTTTACTTATTTCACATTCAATAAATCTCACAACTGTATCTGGATCCTGAATCAATTGTTATAATATGAATTTACACCGAACTTGCCATAAGACAAACTTAATAAAAGAGAGAAAAGGCATAACAGTGAGGCAGATAAACCAATATCAATTGTACTATAACCCATTACAATCTCAGAATAAGTCAGTTTTCCCAATGGGCATGTTTCCACCTTATTGCCAATAATTGCCATACTTCTTGCACAAAAGGGCAAAGGATCAAGAAATGCAACATGGTTCCTCCTGTCTATACAACACTGTCTCGGATACATTCTGTCTTCCCTCATTTTATGCTTTGCCTTCCTTTTACATTTAAATGCCCATGGGCACAAAGCCAAGTCACATCCCACAATCTAGGGGATGGTAGCATCCTTTATCTATTTAACACATGAAATACATTCCGTGACCCAACCTCTTTAAATTCAACCTGAGATACTGCAATCCCATTCTGTATTGTTTTATACATAATCTTGTTTGTCAAAAATTGTAAGATGTCTAATCTCAACCTCCACTGTTTTAACTTCCAAAGCAGGTCTAAAAAATACATTTTGTTTTTCACTTAGGCGTTCACAACTCCTGTGTATCCCATATTTGATATAAAGGTCACATCCAATATTCTGAAAATGGGATCCATAGTATGGATTGAGGTTTTGTCAGATCCAACAGATTGTGTCTAAAAATTTGTAAAATAAAATACAATAGGATTTATTAAATTTAACCCTCCTTTGTCAATTAGCAAATATAAAATCTCTCTTTAATGGGATTCAGCCTATTACCCCAGATAATCTGGAATACTAATCCTAAAAGTGTGGATTCAGTTTTGTAGGCAATGGGTAAACCACATTAACAAAGACAAATAATGGTAATAGATAAGTTTTGACTATCATTGCTTTTTAGTTTGGTTCCATTTTTCCAGATAGCAACCATTGTGGAAGCTGAATCCAATAGTCTAGTCCAATTAACCATACCATTGTCTCCCGAACCAAAGAAGACCCTAAATATTTAAAAGGCCCACTAGAAACTACAATACTGTGCCAATTTGACAGTACTGAAGTTGTTTTTCCTAAGGGATAAATCACACTTTTCTGTTTGTTTAATCGTGCCCTATAGCTAGGGATATATCATTAATTAGATGTAGTGCCCTATCCCCAGACTGTGCATCAGTCACAATAACACAGATGTCATCTGCATAGGATATTACACGTACTTTCTGTCCACCACCTGTTGGCCGTATACCTCGATTATCATTATCTTGTTGTATTAAATGTAATAATGGATCTAGATAAAACATATAAAGCAGTGGGCTAAGGGATACCTCTGTCTCACCCTTTAGCAACAGAAATATAGCCTCCTAAGTGTCCATTTACTAAAGGGAGTGCTTTGGTACACCCATACAATACAGTTATCCACCATATAAACCTCTCTGGAATTCCATACATCAGTAAAATTTGAGAAATATATGAATGAGGAACTCTATCAAAAGCTTCTCTTGGTCTAATAACATAAGGAAGCCGATAAGTTTACCCTACTTACCCTGCTCCACAAGTTCTCTAATTAGTAATAGATTATGTTGAATAGTACAGTTAGAAATTGTACATGTCTAAGCTGAGGAAATCAGGTATGGTGATAAAAGCAAAAGTCTGGAATGAAATATTTTCATCAGAATTTTATAGTCTGTATTGAGCTAACTTAATGATCTCCAATTGTCAAGATTAGTTTATCACCATGCCTGAAAATCAAAATTTGTATTGCAATACAAAAATGAAAATCCACCTGTAAAGTCAGTAAGACCCAATTAAAAACAACTTCCAAGATTTGTTCATCAAGTCAATAAACGTATAATAAAATTCTGTTGGCAAACCATCTATACCAGGGCTGTATTCTTTTTAAACTACCAATAGCTTGCTTCAATTCCATTACAGAAATATGCCTTGCAAGGTGTCTAATAAGTCAGGAGGAACAGTAGGAACATTCATATGAGATAATACTGTGTTAGATACTTCCGCAAAAAAAAAGAGGCAGAATACATATCTGTTAGATATTTAGTTACTGTGTCAATAATACCAAGGCCATTTTGGACTAAAACACCTGTACTAGACCTAACTGAATGCATAGCTCAGGTTTCAGACCTCTGAAAACAAGTCTGAAAAGCATCTCCAAGACCCTGTTTTCTAGGAGAACAAATTTTATGTTCGTGTAACACTGCTGCAGCCCTATTATATTGCAAAGCAAACATCTCCTTCTTAACATTTAGCGCCTGTGCAGTCAAAGGAATATGGTATAGGTTAATACTAGAGTCTATTTTATTAGTTGCATTATAAATTACAAATATTGTTTGTACTGGTCTTGTTTATTAATAGAAAACTTCTAAAAAGCTTCTGTAAACCGTATTTAGATTTTTCCCACCATTAGCTCATATCTTCCAGGCCTGCTGTAGACAGTCGTGATCTAAGGAAGTCAATGACCTGTTTCTGAAGAATCTCATCTTTTAACACAGTGGTGTTCAATTTCCAGTACCCCTTCCCATAAACAGGACCATTCAGGGTATTCAGAGTAACCTGCAAGATAACATGGTCAGAGGTTTCCAAGGGACTGAGCTGAACATTTTCCACCCTATAGTAGACTTGGTAAAATAAAGTCTATCCTTGTGGATAGAGAACCACCGAAAATAAGAATTTCCTTATTTTATGAATTCTTCTATATGACTCTAGTAATTGACTTTGGGATAGCAAAGTTAGTAGATACTTGGAATCACAATAGATTTCAGTAGTCTTACCACCCTATCATTAACATCCACCACACAATTAAAATCACCACCCATATTAGTAATCTAGTTGTCAGTAAAAGGGTTTAATTAAACCAAAACATTTGATTCTCCCTTCTTTGTTAAGTGGGCGTACACATTTATAACTCTCCATCCAACCCCCATACTGGAAATCTATTAGAAGTGCCCTGATTAAAACAATTTCTACCAGCTTTGACAATCTGAAGTTATCTCCCTAAACAATATACCAACCATTTCTCAGACATCTGTGCCAAAAGAAAAAGGACGGACCCAATGCCACAACTGTTGAGCCAATCTAACTAAAGGAATAGTGTTCAGCCTAGTGTCCTGTAACAGACAAATATCGCAGCCAAGATCCTTTAGAACTGAAAAAGCTACCTATACTTTCTTTTAGTGTTTTTACACTATTGACATTTATGCTAGCTATCCTCAGCTGAGGGACAAAATTTAGTGACATTTAACAAAATATAGACTCAGGGTGGTTTCCTAAGCCGTGTACTCCTCCAAATTTTTGCCTTAACCCTCTGATCGCTTACTATGCCACTACAAATACTCTGAGTTTATCATCTGTATCTGAGGAGGGAGGAGCCAAGGATGAGGCCTCAGAATCACCTCCTGGTTTTGAGTCCTGAGAGTGAAGCAGTAACAACACATATTTGTTGGATAACACCACAGTCTCCTCCTCTGTCTTATTAGCTTTGGCCACTTTAGGCCTTGGTGTAGATCATTTTAAGGTACGTTTTTCCCTACAGTTTTAACCACTCGAGGGAGGGGCATTTCAGGAAGGTCCTGAAGAAAAACAACCAGGAGATTACTCGGTCCTCAGGAGACTGACAAACAATAGTTTAAGTATCTTTGCTCCAGTATCAGTCATTACCACAGCAGGAGTGTCCTCCACCAATGTAGGACTTTTGGGGGTGGGGTGGGAAGGCAGCAGGGGTGGGGTGGTGGTCGATTATCAGGAAGTGCAGTAGAAGTGCGTTTGGGCTGAGCTTTTCTCTTAGACATTTCTTTCTTCTGGGCTTCCTAAATAATCACATCCTGATTCCTTCTGTCTGTCCTATTATGGATAGCCCAAGAGCAGGATCTATACGTATGCTCCATGTCCAAACATAAATTACATTTTAACTCAACATGGCAATCTAAATTGTTATGGCCATACTCCAAACAAAAGTTGCACCTCAATCTATCACATGCTATACCTAGATGAGTAAGGGACCCACACTTAAAGCATATCCTTGGCTGCCCTGAATAAAAACAGTGTCCCTCTCATTCCCCAAAAAGACACAGTTAGGCAAATTAACTGGGCCCTGGCTATTATTCTGCAGACAATCCTTAATCTGCCACCCTCCATTCCATATACACTCCTCATCAAAAATGGGGTTGGAAAATCTAATACATCACATTTCTTGCCCAACCAGTAAATTATATCATGTACCAAACTGATTCATTGTGAAACAATACAGTAATGAGTCTAACAGATGGTTTTGTTAAGGAATCACTTTAAAAGGCATCCAAAGTTCAATATATTTGAGGGAATCAAGTTTAATCCAGAAGCGATCTAAGCCCTGAGGAGTAGAAAAGCTAACATCATAAGTTAAAGATCTGGAAACATGTATCAAAGCATGGATCTCATTGGGAAAAAACATTGAACTTTTCAATAACATGTTCCTACATATACACAGTCTGGGGCAATCTCCAGACCCCTCTTATACTCCAATCTAACAGCCTTCCGTCGCTGTAAAGGTGGGGGAACCAGAAAAGGATCATTCCGTCAGAAGGATTCCCATGCAGTTTTCGACTTTTGTAAAAGGCAATGAAGTGTTATCATTTATTGGATTCTGGTCAACAATGTCACCCCACATCTTAGGGACACAGTTTGGAACCTCAGAATCTGAGGAAAGAGAAACAGGTTGAGCTAAATCACAAACAGGAGACTGTGTACTTGCAGCAGGCAAGTGACCATTTGTAGTTGAACACATAGAGGTCACAGTCTCTAGTTCTTCAGTAGCAGCCACTAGTTCAGTCTGTTGCCCAGGGATAGGGCTATGGGCCTGGTCAGGAACCCATACACCTGAGTCCCCACATTTCCAACCTGCGCCCAGTAATGTTCGCTCCAAAGAAGATGCAGTGTCTGCGAGCAGCAAGAGGGGAGATTCCACTCCTCTGCCTTTCCACATACCCAAAGCAGCAATTAGGAGTTCATCTAGTTGTGAGGAAGTAAGAGGCATACTCACAGTACCTGAAATAGTGTCCAAACAAGACCAAGAGAGTTTGGTGCTGTAGACCCAGAAGTAGTTGAACTTGGCGGTTTGGGGATATCCCTGTCAGACCGTTACCCTTTGATGAGTGATCATCGCTCTGCTGACTCACTGACTCTGTCAGGAACATCTTGTCAGCTGCAGTTTGCAAAAACTCAGCCTGCATCATGAGAACAGTGTCCTGCAGCAGAACTGAATCAGTTTTAAGCAGTGAAGAAAGTGTTTCTCCAGGTACTGCATTCAGTGCAACAGCTTCCTCCACTTTGCAGTTGTAAATTTCTGTTTTGTCTCATAATCAAGACCAACCATGCTGTATCATTACCAAATAGCCCAGATGGTTCTGTTTGTACAACAGTACCCAAACCGTGAGAACAGATTATTTCTGTAAATCCTGTTCCATAACGAAAGTGGTCTCGGAGCTGGACCTGAGGGAGGGAGACCTGCTCTCCCTCAGGTACACCAGCAGAATGAGTCTCCATAACATCAGCTTCCATGACAGCAACACCCTTACCAACAAGAGTAGGAATTTCCCTGGTGTCCTGGATAAATTTCCCACATTCGCTAAAAATATCACCAACAGTTTAATCTGGTTCAAGGTCAGTTGGCATTCATCTGTATCCACCTCCCCGGGTCATGGCTGAAAATAGGCAGAATTTGTCTAGTGCACTTACCGGTCAACAAAACAAAATAAATAAATACATAAATAAAAATAAATCTAGGAAACTGAAAAAATATTTTCTAAAATAAAGAACAGGTGAAACAATTGCAATCTGAAGATCCATAGACATAACTGAGACAGAATCACATCATGATATGATCTTCACTATTATTGTCCAAAATACAGTGTCCTCTACTTCAGTGATCAAGAATTGTTCGTCATATTCATCTTGATTGACGATATAAACTCTCTGCATCAACATCATTGTCAGGCGTTCATTTTTTTGTTTATAAAAAAAACAATAAACCTTAGGAAACAAAATCATCATTGTCAGGCCCACTGACACAACACTTTGTGATCACCCTAAGTAAGCCATTTAAGGAGATTGTAACATAGCAGAGATTAGAACTAAGAGTATTCTAGCCAGGAATGAGAAGAGAGATCATCCTGTGTCAAGTCATACCCATTGTGCTAAACATTAAAACCAAGCAAACAGACCAGCAGGATATACTGTATATTTTCAATATCGTCACAGTATCCTTGGGATTATGCTGGGGTTGACTTTGTTGAACCCTTCCATAAAACACAGAAAGGCAATGACTGCCTTCTAGTATTCATAAACTTGTATAACTTCTGTGTGAAAGTATGTGCTATCCAATCTGCAACAAGATGCTGCTTCTGAATTTGTGATGGCAGTATTCACCATAAATGGTGCCTTAAGAATCCCATATTAATAATGCTATTTGCTAGCAAACTCTTTGTAACCTCTAAATATTTGGGTACAGAAGTCTAACTGAGTGAGTATACAAAACAATTAAAACAGCAATTAAGATCATACATTGGACATTGCTATAGTAACTTGGACTTATATGCAGCAGATTCCCTTTGCCTTAAGAACTGTTCCACATTCAAGCACAATATATACAGTAGCATACTTACTGTGAAATAGAGAAACTGGCACACTGTTGACGTGACTATCCAACCAGCAACTGAACTTTGCATCAATCCTATGGCTAAATACAGTGCAAAGTTACAATCTTCATTCCATGACCATATTCGAGAAGTGTTGGTCTACAGCCATAAAGTAAAAATGCATCACTTTAATAAGCACAGGAGAGTGGCAACTTTCTAAGTAAATGACTCAGAATGAGTTTGAAACCATCTGTAGCAGTGTTGTAGCAAGCTAAGACTTTGGGGGAACCCTCAGAAAAATAAAACTCCAGGCAAAGTTCAGAAACAAAATGTTGCTTTACTTCAGCACCAAAAAGGGTTCAAAGCAGCTTACTTTTGCAGAGCAAATACAGAACACATTTTTTATCTGGATTCTGCTTCCAGTTCACAGCAGCCTCTCTCTCGCTCTCTCTGTCTTCTCTCTGTTCTCTCTCTCTCTCTTTTTCTCTCTCTCCCCAAAATTCTCCTTCTTGCTTTTTCTGGTTTCTTCTTTACGTGTCCCAGGTGAGATTCACTTGTGTCTTTACCCTGCAGAGATTTTCAAGCTTTCATACAGCCAGTGAATATGGCCTTTAAAAGATCAGGTCATGAATCAGCAGGGCAGGGTTTTAATTCTCCTGATAGTATCTTAGTAGAAGGGGTCCTCGGTGAAGGTTGTATAGACTCCTTCACAGCATCCCATATCAAATGCAGATATTGGGTTAATTCAATACTCTCACCTGCCTATGCTGGACCATATCAATGTATTGCAAAATCTTCTGAGTTAATTTACAGACTTGCTAGATTACCATCATGAGAAAATACTGGAGTTTGCAATATTGCAACCTTAAATTCTTACTGCATTAGGGATCCTTGAAAGTAGAACCACCTTGTCTCAGCTACTTTGCAGATAGCAAGACAGTAGTAGAACCAACCCAACAAGGTCTAAGGCAAGAATGAGAACTGTTCCCTGTTTCATCACATCTAGATACATAACTGTATCCAGATACATACAGATCACCAGTCTATGGGTCTGCTTCTCTTGAATACACTTTGAATGATGAACAGAATATTTCATTTGAAGGCTTCTGTTCTGAATTGCCTGTTTTTTTTAATGATTGTTAATTGAGATTTTACAATATAACAAACTCAACATTCCATATATTAAATAGCATCTCAGAGCTAGCCGGAGCAGAAAAGGCACTTCTTGGATTGCAGACTAAGGAACAGACTGAGATTGATAAATATATGTAGAAAGAATAATGTGATACCCAACTTTATGCCCGTTGTGCAGGTAAATATGCCATTGCACTGACATCATACCGAACAGTTACACACTTAACAAGAGCACAATTGCCTGTCAAGTGGAGAATCCCTCAACTATTAATAAAACAGAAGTAAAAGAAACTTACCACAACAATAACAATAGCTAAAGCTGAACCGCCTCAATCTATTACAGACTGGAAAATAGAACAATAACTGGGTGCCGCTGCCCAGGAGATGAGAAAGAGGAAAAGAGAGATGGGCCTAAGGAAGGCAAATAATTCACCTAACAGGAAAGGCCAGAAACTGGTAGTCCCAGCCCTGTGTATCCTCACTAAATTCAGGAATGTCAGGGGATGTCCGATCCACATATGAGGGAGTTTGGACTCTATGCACTGTCAGGAAGGGGCTCCAAGTTTGCAGAAAATGATGAGGCTGACTGACTGCTTTATAAGTTAGTCTTTCATAACTAGCCAGCTGAAACATACTTGACCCATTTCTCAGTAGTAAGAATGTCTGTTTTACGCCATTTGCAAAGCAAGAGCCTCTTTGTTTCTGTGATGGCAGCCATAAACCAATCATGATGGACCTTACTGACAGTAGGAAGTCTCAGTGTGTTCCCTAAGACTATCAGAAAAGCATCTCACAAGATGGAAAAAGCTAACATGGTCTCCATGAGAGAGAGTACCTTATTCCACCAGTTAACAATCTTGGGACAATCCCACAGGAGGTGGAAAGGGTACCTGCAGTGGTATTACATCCTCAACATTCTGGAGTCTGTGTCAGGTTAATTTTGTGTAGAAGGGTTGGGGTGCAATACCAGACATGTAGCGTCTTAAGCTGCATCAACCTGCCAGCTGTGTCTTTACAAGCCCTGTAGACAATGGCCCAGATATGATCCCACTCACTGTCTGTAGCGGCATAGCCCAGCTGCTTCTTCCATCTAGCCTTGAGATGCATCGTGTCAGGGTATATTCCTCAAGAATGGCTTTGTTGATTAGCCCTGTACATGGAGGGTGTAACCCTGTTTTCCACTAACTGAGCCCCAAAGATTCCCTCCCATTTACCTTTGCCAGGCAGTTGTAATTGCGTACCTATAAACAGGGACAGGAGATGGCAAAGTTGCAATAATGCCAGTGAAGCCAGGAGAGGCTTCCTTTTGTAATTCAGAAAAGGACTTTAAGTATTTGAGTTTGGAGAAAAAGGTCTCCTTCACAGAACAGGCTCCCTACTTCTAAGCAGGCAAAGTTGCCCCAATCCTTAACCACGTATTTTGCCACAGGGGCCAGTGTGAGATGGGCACATTCAGGTGGGGCTCAAAATGGACTGTTTTCCAAACATGTAGAGCATACTCTTGGGTAGGGGCACAGTGTGCCAATTGTGCCCTGTCCCAGAGGACTCTTTCTGGAAACTCCCACTTATGTCCTTCTCCAAGTTCAACCATTGAATTGCTTGTTTTAGACACAAACTGGGTGGAATTTTTACGTCATCCTCATTCAGCCCCAAAAGACCAGTGTCTCTGTCCTCCAACGTACTGCTTTGGCTAAGACCTTTAACCTTGTGGTGGAGAGGACTGTTTTTGGCTTATACTGTAGCTGAGCAAAGTAATAAGTGACATGGTGCTTCCATCTGGGGATGCATCTCAAAGTACAAAATAGCTTTCAGGATGTTGCTTCCCAGGAAGAATACTTTACTTGTCCAGCCCCATAACTTTAACCATGACAGTGTAAGTAACAAAGTAAAGGTACAAAAATATTACAATGTAAAACCAGGTACAGATTTATAAGGTGAGACTGGAAATATTCCTTGGGCAAGGAGTACTAACGATTAAGCAATCAAGACAATAAACAGCTGTGTGGTGAACAATACGAACATGCCCTCCTCCAACAGTCCCAAAAAGTCTCCTATCTGGTACACCAGTAAATCTGCAAAGTTCTTAGGAAGGTCCCTTAACAGTTACTGTGGTACCCCAATGGTTGAATTATTGCAGACCCAATGTGAGGTTAATGAGGAATGCACATGCAATATCACTAATCATGGTGAAAGAGCCCCTATCAACAATGAACCATTTCTAATCCAAAGGTCTGATGGCCTAATAACCAATCTTCTGCACAGACTGTTCACATGGTATAGTCTGAATCTGGGGCTTTGGAGTTGTAAGATCCAATGCTCTAGAAACCCTAACTAAATAACTGCAAAACATGTGTTATAGGCAGCACAATGGGTATAGAGGACAAACCTTTTAAGGGACGTAAGTGAAAAAGAAGGGCAAATGGAAGGATAGTGAGACTGAAGGGAGGACGGGGCAGTGTGGAGGATGACAACAGTAAAGCTGACATACTGAACAGATAGTTCTGCTCAGTTTTTACTGAGGAAGGGAGGGTAATTGGCCTGAAAGGAGTACAAGGGTGGGAAGATGCAGAAATGGACACAAGTCCCTTTACATGGGAAAGGTCCTAAAGAACAGGAATGAATAAGGGTTGATAAAGCAATGGAGCCTGATGGGGTACACCCCAGAGTCCTGAAGGAACTAAGTGAGGTGGTGGATGAACCTCTGGTAATCCTGTTTAGCTAATCATTGGAAACAGGGAGGTACCCAAACACTGGAGGACAGCATGTAGTCCCCTTATACAAAGCGAGAACAAAGAGGAAGCAGGGAACTACAGACCAGTCAGCCTGACCTCAGTAGTGGGAAATATCTTGGAAGCACTACTGAAGGAGAGATTGGTGGAACATCTGGTTGCCAATGGGCTACAGGATCCAAGGCAGCATGGTTTCACTGAGGAGAGCCAAGCCAGACCAGCCTCATTGAATTTTTGACTGGCTGACAAGGGAGGTGTATCAGAGGAAGGCAGTGGATGTGGTCTGTCTGGACTTCAGCAAGGCCTTGACACTGTGCTGCATAGAAGGCTATTAAACAAACTGGGGAATATGGGATGGGCAGGACAGTAGTGCATTGGGTGGGTAACTGGCTGGGCAGCAGGACACAGAGGGTGGTGGTAAATGTCTGTGCATCCACAGGGGAAGAGTGACAAGTGGGGTACCACAGGATCAGTGCTGGGACCATTCCTATTAAACATCTTTATCAGTGACATTGTGCAGGACCTAGAAGGCAGAATTTCCCTGTTTGCTGATGACACAAAGCTCTGTAACAGAGTGGACATGCCAGAGGGTGAGGACAGAATGAGGAGGGACCTGCAGAAGCTTGAAGAATGGTCAAAGGTTTGGCAATTGAAATTTAATGCAAAGAAGTGTAGACTTTTTCATTTCATTTATTGGAAGGCAAGACTGAGAGTTAAAGTCTCTTTTACAGCTGCGTCCAATACAAAATACATAATACACAGCAATACAAAACAATACAAACATAATACATATAGTTGCATCAAGGGCAAAATAATGCATATGGGTACAAAAACCCTGGAGCGACATATCAGTTGTGGGGGAGAGGATATAGCATGCACCAAGCAGGAAAGGGGCCTTAGGATTATCATCTCTGATGACCTCAAGGTAGGAAACAGTGTGACAAGGCAGCAGGTAAAGCAAATAGGGTGCTGGGATGTATAGGCAGGGGCATCACCAGCAGGAAAAGGAGGTCATAATTCCACTATACAAGACACTAGTGAGGCCCCACCTAGAGTACAATGTATAGTTCATGAGACCTTACATACATAAGGACATAGGGTGGAGAAGGTTCAGAGGAGGGCAACAAAAATGGTACAGGGATTGCATCACAAGTCCTACAGTATGAGGACAGGCTGAAGGACTTGAATATGTACTCCCTGGAGGAGGAGGAGAGAGAGGGATATGATAGAGACATACAAGTACAGTACCTTACAGGGAAGAACAGAGTGCAAGAATACACTATTTTCCAGAGAAAAGATTGAGAGGAAACCTGAGGAAGAATTTATTCACAGAAAGGGTGGTGGACAAGTGGAACACCCTGCCAGAAGAAGTGATGGGGCTGGAAACAATCATGGGATTTAAAAATGCATGGGATCGACATAAGAGAATCTTGGAGGTCTGAGGTAAGAACCAACAGACTTCTAGAAAAAAACATAAAGGGAACTTAGAAGCTCAAATGGGCAGACTGGGTGGGCCATAGACCCTTATCTGCGAAAGTATCTACAGTATGCATCTATTTCCAGGCACCTCACAAGCACTCATGGTCTGGTGCTTTGAAGTCATTCCACCATCATCTACTATCAGGTGGTGTTCTCTAGGGACCAAAGACTAGGGAGGCTCTCTACTTCCTGCTGCCTGATACCCTGCATACAAGTGCTAGGATGGGGCAGATGATGTCAGTTGTGTAACTTGGCAACCACAGAAGAGAATAAGGTGCCTGTGGGGAGCACAGGTACTATAAGCATCCTACAGGGAGGGTTTCTATGTTGCAAGACATTAGTTATTGCCCATGACCGTACAGTCATACAATCTGTGAATTTATGAAATCAAAAATTACGAAAAGACTGGCATAGGATTGATTGACAAATAAATTTTGTAATGACAGACTTGTGTTTTACTGTTAATACAAATTTGTTATTTACCAGCTGGAATCAAAACTTGGACTTTTATTAAGGACAGATTATGTCTCAAGGACAATACTACGTTTTGTCACACATTTTTAGTAAATGCATTTTACATACAAAAGGATGTTTCAGAATGATAATAGTTAGCATTATTACTGACTATAATACTGTAACAAAACATTTGTGGTTTCTTGTTTGTAAACTTCTATAATTTCTAAAATGTTGAGACAATGTACAGTATATGGGCCGATTCTAGAAAGAAATCGCCAAATGCAAGAAGCATGATTGCGTAAAGATATGCATTAGCAACAGCAACATGCAAGATCTGCGTGATTCTAGGACAGCTGAGAATACGCCAAACACAACTGCATAAGTCTGGGCACACAAGATACACCATATGAAAATGTGCAACATGCAGTTGTGGCCCAACATACACCAAGCAGATACGCCACAGCAATGGGACAAGCCACAGCAGAATGGCAAAGACGTAAAAGGAACTTTGGCCATGAGGAGAGAACACCTTGGTGGAGCATACAGATTGCCAGCATGCACTCCTCATGAGCTGCAAAGGGATGCAAAAGAGGGAGAAAAGGAAGAGGGACTGGAACAGGGTGGCACATAGGTTCAAAGCCATCACTGCACAGTGCAGGACAGTGACGGATGTGCAGAAAAAATGGAATGACCTCAAGTGCCTGGTCAAACGCAAGCTGGCGCAGGGCACAGGGGCAGACCCACCCAGCAGGAGCCACTCAGCACCATCGAGAGAAGGATAGCGGCACATCTCAGTCAGCAAAGCATCGCCAGTGTCATACAGCTGGACACATTCAGACAGTGGACAGCCACAGGTAGGGACAGACAACCAGCAATGCATGGGACAGGCCAGACAGGGCAACCCACAAGCCAACGGCATACTTGGGGGTGTGGGGAGGTACTGTGTAAGCAGAAGCAACAGTGGGAGGCATGCCACAGGATTGCCACATGGCCACAGCTGGCCACAGGGGTCCAGGGAACCAGAAAATTGTGAGGGCATGCTAGGGACAGGAAATGTGCAGCTGACATGTGCAACTGTGCAAAGGAATGACCCATGGTGAACTGTGGAGGGCTGGCACAGGGTCATGCATCTGGAAGGGGACCTGCTGAGGGATGGGCTGGGCTGCACTGGGTGTTGTTCTGACCTGCACTGTGAACTGTTGGTGGGGGGCCTGCTGAGGGATGGACTGGGCTGCACTGGTTGTTGTTCTGACCTGCACTGTGAACTGTTGGTCGGGGGCTGCTGAGGGGCTGCACTGGGTGTTGTTCTGACCTGCACTGTGAACTGTTGGTGGGGGCTGCTGAGGGATGGGCTGGGCTGCACTGGGTGTTGTTCTGACCTGCACTGTGAACTGTTGGTGGGGTGGCCCACTAAGGGATGGGCTGGGCAGCACCAGGGGATGGTGTGACCCACACTGTGTGCATGGGAGGGTGGCCTTGCACAGGCTTGTGCTGGACAGAAGGGATGGGGCATGGGTCACCGTCCCAGTGCCTGCTGACTGCAGGCGATGGCCACAGAGCCAGTGCAAGGCTGGCATGGCACCCAGGGGTGCAGGCCCTGCAGCACAGTGAGGCCCCATGGCTGTGCCGTGCATGGTGCCACTGTGCAGTGGTGAGCAGTACTGGGTCACCATGGGACAGCTGGAGTCACCGTACCAGGCTGAACAGCACAGCAAGGCAGCTATGATGAGGGTCAACATCAGTGGTGCAGGATGCGTGTACAGTGGAGGCATACAGTAGGTAGGGCAGCACAGAGGTGGGGTGGGTGCAATGCCAGAGCACCACACCAATGCAGACCAGACAGGGATACACTGCTCAGGCAGGTGAGGGCACACACTGTGTTGCAGGGACACACTAACATGTTCCTCATCCAACAGGTGCAGTGGCAGCTGGTGTAATTGGCCCAGCAGAGCTGGAGGTGAAAGCAGCAGTGGTAGGGCCTGGAAGGAGCCAGCACAGCCCAGGCCACCAGCATGGTGTCAGCTGATGACAGCAACCCAATGGACGCTGGAGGCAGTCCTGTCACCAGACACCTGTGGAGGAACACTGGAGCCGATGTCTGAGCCTGAGAGCAGTGGGAATGGTGACAGCCCCATGTCTGAAGAGGCGGTGGACAGCAGTGATGGGGGACGCAGCTGGACCACCACAGGAACAGCAGGGGACCACCGAGGACACCACCAGCAGTGCTGCCACATCTGTAGAGGCAGTGCAGATGCCTGTGGTCAAGCGAGAGGCATTGGACCAAGAATGGCAGATGGATGAGGCCACTGGCATGGGGCTGCTCAACCAACTGAGCGCCCATGGACTTGAGGATGAGTTGGATGAGGCTGGCCAGGTGCTGCAGGCCCAGCAAACCCCACCAGCCTACATCAGGGAGTACTGCCAGTCAGTGCTGGCCAGCCAGAGGGACTGCAGGCAGGAGCTTGCAAACATACGGCACGGCATGCAGAAGCACCACTCCTGCATGGAGCTGCAGCTCACCTGCATCACTGCCACCCTGCAGACATTCACAAGGGACACAGTGGTAAGCATGTCTGGCTTGGGGATGCTATACAGGTCATCCGGCACTATGCTGAATGCCAGATGGTCATCATGGACTGTCTCAGCACAGGCCTGGAGAACATGCTGGCACACTAGCAGTGCCAGGATACAGCCATAGCCATGGCCATGAAGGCCATAGTGTGTGCATTGCTGCCTCTGTAGCACCTGCAAGGCCTGGCCCAGCGGGTGGCACCCCCAGCCACCGCTCAGTCCAGTACCCAGACACAGCCACGAGCCGAGTGGAACCCCCTACCCACCCTAGGCCCACAGCGTCAGTACCCACCCACCTGCCAGTCATGCTGCCGGTGTCACACGCACAGCTGGGCACTGCCCACACTGACCGGGCACAGAACAGCACCTGGGTGTGACATTGCTTGCACACACAGGCATGCCAGCAACACAGGCACAAGCTAGGGCAGGCACCACACACAGTCCCACAGGTACAGGCTCAGTCACGGGGCACGCACGGGGGTGGGCACACTGGAGGAAGATGTCCCACAGGCTGCACAGGGCTCGAGGTGCTCAGCACGGGATGGGGAACACACCGTGCAGCCCTGGCACAGCCACCACAACACGTGGCTCACAGGCACATAGGGCTTGCATGGGTAAAGGCATATCAGCCCACCTTGGGGGCACACACAGGCCTACAGGGTGTGATGAGTGGTGTCATCCACCAGGGCACTGCCCAGCCGCCAGACCAGCAGAGTCCCCACAGCCCAGCACCCGGCACGGAGAGGTCGGTGTGAGGGGCGGCATGCGTGTGGCAGATGGCTGTGAATCACCAGATAACCTGTGCAGTGGGGAACAGGTGGGTGTGGATGCAATGGGTGTGTGGGACCATATGCATGGCAGTGGGCACATGCCCATGGGGGAGCACTGTGGGGGCACAAGGGTGTGTGTGAGTGTGTGTATATGCGACTGTGTGCATGGGTGAGTATAGGGCATGCATGTTGGTGGAACCGGGGTGCACTGGGCAATGTGCACATGTGTGTACTGAGCACAGTCACCAAATAAATGTGATTGCACCAACCTATGCTGTGTCTTCATTATGTCAATGCAGTGCTAGGGACTTACTGGGACCATGGTGGGTAGGGTGTGCCTCCTGGTGCAACATTGCCATATGTATGCTACGGCCAGTGGGCAACAGCCTGCCATACCCCACCCACAGACACACACACACACACACACACACACACGCAGCCCTGCAGGTACAAGAACCGCCAGAGGCAGGGCCACCCACACCGTTTCCACAACTGTGTTGTGGCGCCAAATAACATACGCAGCTGTGTGACAGCATGCATGTGGCAGCCATACATCGCAATTGCCATGGTGCACAATGTTCATGCGCTGGCAACTGTTGTCTCGCATGCCACAAATGCATATCCACAATGTCACGGTTCACATGCGAAAAGCACATGGGGCAAGCGTGCTTGAGTTGAGAGGCCCAGGCAGTGTGTAGTGGTAGAAGGAGTGCACACTTTGGAGTTGTGGTAGCTGACATCTATAGAGCCATCCAGACCATGACAGGGACAGATACTCAGCAGACTGGTGAGTGCTGAGCCACGACAGGCCCCCACATACCCCTACAACCTATGTTACTAGCAGGAGGTGCTGGGACAGGCATGCATGCCACTGTGCCATTTGTATCCCAAGGTTGTACAGTTACTGTCTCATTGTGGATCCCATGTCCTGCTTGTGGGTGCTGCAATCTACAACACTGTGGTAGGGTAATATCAGCGTGGTTAGCAGGTGCTACCTTGGGACACTACTAACTGTACAGGGGCAATGCTATAGGCATTGTAGGGTGTTATGGCTGCCTATCACAGTGAGGCAGGTGCTATGCAGTTTTCACAGTGTATGTGGACCAGGATAGGCACAACACTACTCACCTATTACAGGCATGTGACACCCTGCCGTGGGGCTCAGCCACTGTTGTACTAGAAGACATGCACGAGGGGTGTAGACAGGCGTCGCACTGTAGGCAATTGTGTACAGCCGTGTGGTGTGCCAGTCATGTCCCATATGCTGTACACATTGCATCAGCACTCTGATGCATAGTGTATGTGCTTCTGCAGGCCACTTGCTGGCTGTCGCTGTACAGCCATCTGTGGATTTATGGGGGTCACATGATGACCACTGTGGGCTGTTGAGGGAGACATCTGGCAGCAGTCATACATGAGTGGTGAGGGGTGGTGAGTGGGATGGGTACTGTCATGGTTGGGGAGGGTCATGGTGCTGGCATTGCTGTCAGGCTGATCTGGATGCACCCCTGTACATGTTTTGCATGCCTGTCCCTGAGTGACAATCATAGTGACAAGCAGCCTGCCACTGGTGTGATGCACCCGTTGGCAAGCAATGTGTGTGGCATGGGCATCTGCAGTGTGCACAGGGTGCCCTGTGCAGTGCAATGGGGCAGTCCCCATACTGTGGCTTGGGTGGGTGGCATGCAGGCATGGCCCACCCAATGGTGGCCGGGTCAGGGAACCGATATGTATGTGCCTTGTCTGTGGACAGTACCAGGGGCTTGTTGTGAGGGGTAGGCAGGGTTATGGGGCATGGTACAGCCTCACACCACTGTGCGGTGGTTGGTGTATTGGCCTGCCACATGTGGGTGGTGTCATGCTGCCTGTGTGGTCCTACACCCACCCATGCAGTTAGGCCAGGCAGGCCCTCCCCATGCCTGCGGTGGGGCCAGGCATCCCTATGGCTTAGTCCCGACTGGATGGGTCACATGTCCCCCTCCCACCCCTGGGGCCATTGAGACAGTGACTCATGGGGTGGGGTCGCCACCCCAGGCAGTGTGCCGCATGGCCTGTCCACTGTTGCACTCGTGTTGGTGGGATGCACACATGCACAATGGTGATGGGTGTGTAGTGGATGTGGCACCTGGCTGGCATCATGCAGCCACAGCACAGTGGCTGTGTGGGTGGCACTATGCCCATGTGGGGTTGCATTGGGCTAGGGCCATGGAGTGGGGCATGGGGTGGGATGGCCCCATGCTGAGGGTGTATGGTGGATGCCCCCATTCCCTGAGCCTCACAGCAGTACTAAACATGGCACATGCGCGGCATGCCTGCGCTACACAGGCCATGGCCACTCCCTCATTGGTCCCTGTGGTACAGGACTGTGTGTGCTGCAGTTGGACACACAGGCAGCCGCATGTGGTGCGCCAGTGCTGGCATGGCTGGGTGGGGTTGGGACACACACAGCCATGCATGCATTGTGTGGGCCGTGTAGGCCACTGCAGAGTGCTGCAGCACGTGGTGGCATGGTGTTCCACAGGGTCACATTGTGTGTCTCTGTCTGTGGTATGCCTGGTTCCAGTAATCCAGTGTTGGAGGCATAGATGCCTGGACAGTGTGCCTGCACCCACACCATGGTGTGCATAGCATGTCTGGTACTGGGTACAGGTATCACGGCTGTGTTGCCAGCCCATCGCCCCTACCAGCACACACAGGTGGTGCTGTGGACCAGGCACACTGTCACTGTGCTGGGGCATCAGGGAGGCATATCGGTTTGGTGGGAGGGTGTCACTGCGGTGGTTGGCTAGCCTGCCCACAGGCCACAGTGCAGTGCCCAGACATGTGGCACTGTCTGACCCTTGTGGTGCCATACATGCCTGTGTGCTGCACATGGTGGACCATGGCCAAGGCCCCTAGAAATCTGCGGCCGCAGAATTTTTAGAACTTGTAATCTATTGCAGAACTTGCGTGTGCCGCAGAATCTTACTCTTCTTGGTGATTTTTATTAATATTTCTGTTTATACATAGAATCTGGTTCCCGTCCTGTCTTTTTATATCTAAACCCCCATATGTTCAGAATGAGATATTATCATTGCTATAACATCATACATTAGCTAATGAAATGGCTGCATTCTGCAACAGAAATGAACAGTCACTTATCTACCACAGCTCCCACTGCCAGAGGCGGTGGCACAGCACATCATGCATGGTGATATTTGCTCAACCTGCACTACAGCCTAATACAATTTTCAGTCTTGCATTGTTGCACTAGGGCCAACTTAAACAAAACCTTGTCAATAGCATAGACCTGTAAGTCCATACCTCACTTTGTACAAACCTATTTGTGCCTTTAAGGTACAGAAACACTATCTGAAATGAATAACTGGTAAAATGAATTTAACTGTCTAAATTTTTTTTTTTTTTTTTCTCATTTATCCTCCTGCCTACCTCCGGTGCCCCTCCTTTCCTCCGCTCCACGTCCCCGAATCACCTACCTTAGGGATCTTCCCCTAAGAGTGCTTCATCCTCTTCTTCACCTCGCACAGTGGGGTCTGTCCTGTAGGTGGCCAGGTGGACCTGGAGCGGCCCTTCATCTAGGAGCTGCAGAGGGGTTTTTCCGATATTCTCCCACATCCCACTCCCCTGGGACGTCAGTGCTGGGACGTCGTCCCGAGTGGTAGCGTGCTAGCGCATCGCACACCCTCATGCGCCGCGACGTCCCCCTCCCCGCTCCAACGAGCGAAGCCACCTCCACCCCTTCCCCAATGCCGGTGCTTCCACTGGCTACGGCAGGGATGCAGAGCGTGTTGGTAACCCGCCCCTGAGGGAGGAGGCATCCGTTGGGACGCTCAATCCTCCCTCTCCCCACCGACCCCGGCCGCCCGAGTCTGTTCCGAACCCGGCCACCAGCGTAGCGCGAGGTGTGGCGTCCAGCTCCTCAACCCTCAGCGCCACTGGGCCAGCAACCGTCCTAAATTTTTAAGAAAAATAAAGTAATTATGCCCAGAAAAGTGAAATATAATAATGTGTAGACCTGTTGAAAGAATAGAATTGTTAAATAAATAATTGTACTGTACGCATTTTTTGCCAGGGTTATTGATTACATATTGTCATTGGTTGAGAGAATCACCTTAAAGTTATTGAGAAATGTTGTGTGCAGGGACAGCTGTTGGGCCAGAGGGTAGCATGCTGTGTTTCTGTGCCGGCAACTCGGGTTCAGAGATTAGCTCTGGGAGCTGACTGGCAGCACAAGGATTGGTGGAACACATCACTGCTCGGAGCCTGGGAGGGTATGGTGCAGTGTTCTGTCACATGGTGGACACATTGTGATGGGCTGGAGAGCTGTATCTCACAATTGGTTCACATGCATGTCATGACCTGATGGTGTTATGCAGTGTGTCAGGAAAGCAGGTTGACATGAAAATGGGTTTTGCAATAACTCCTCTATTCCATTTCAATGGGACCTGTATGAATGAGGATGCAAGTTCATGCAAATTAAAAAAAAAATATATATATATATATATATATATACACACACACACACACAGTATCTCTGTCTCTCTCACACATGCACGCATGCATATTTGTATGTATGTTACAGATTTCATATCAATATGTAAGTGGTACACAGTGGGAACCTCGTGAGTGGTGTAGAAAGCACATACAAATATATACGTGATAGACAGTGGAAACCTCATTAGTGGGATAGACAGCATGCAAATAGAAATACCTTATTTATCACATAAGATCCCTCTGCATATGTCATTTATGCAACAGGCTAGGACCTTAGGGAGAGACATTTGTTTTGCCTTTTAAGCATAAAATTATTTTTATAAGTCTGTTATTTTTGAACTAGTGTTATTGTGCTTTCCACCATCCTAATTGCTATAACCACTGCCATGAAAGTGAAGTCAGGATGACAAGCTGACACTGTGATGTGGTAGTTTGTTAGTGCCGCAGAACTTCCACAGAAATTACAAACCACTGCCACAGAAGTTCTGCGGCAAATGGTAGTCTTGCCGCAGAACTTGGTCCCACTGTGCCGCAGAAAAGTAGGGGCCCTGACCATGCCGGCCATCCTGCATGGCAGGGGCTGTGTGCTGCTGGGCTTGGCCAAGGCTGTGCAGAGCAAGGCCTCTGCTGGACATTGCCTGTGCTGTTCACACAGGTGCACTGCCACCTGGCCGGATGGCTGTGTGGCACTGTCCTGTGCCACGCCCTCCATGTTGCACCCATTGGAAGGACACCCGACCACCACAACCTGTGCATGGGCAGACATGGCAGGGTGCCATGAGGTCATTCCTGGCCTTGTGTGGTTACATGCCCATGGGATGGCACCAGCAGGGGTGGGGGTTGTGGCACCCAGAGGCTGCTGGCCACAGGGGCACGGCTGGCTGTGTACTAACCCATGTCCTTTCCCTCCATAGCTCCACAGCAGACATCCACGGGACTCTGGTGAGTATTCAGCATTTTCAATGCACACATTCCCACTGCCTGTCCAGCACTATGTACCTGACAATGTTGCTCTCTCTCCCTGTGTAGGTTTCAGCACCACTGCACAGTTCCAGGTAGGTACACTGCGGCACCGCAGCTGCTCCGGGATCCCCGACTGTACCACAGGCTTATGTTGTCCTGCTCTTTCCCTTCCAGGAATGCTCCAGGCCAGCCAGTGACACCCTCTTAGGGACCACATGGTGCATAGCACAGATAGGTAACTTTTCTTCCCCATGCGGTGCCCACGGATGTCACTGTGTCAGCCCATTGTCCACCTGGTGTGTGTGGCTTCATGCACCTCCTCATGGAGGTGCTGGTGTGATCATGTGGAAGGGCTGCATGTGGTGCCCCATTACCACACTGTCCAGGGCTGTCCCACGGCATGCCTCTGCAGGGGACAGGTGCTGTGGTGGTGCAGTGTGGTCACTGTGTGCCCAGCCCCTGCATGGTGCGGATCATCTCATACACACATCATGCTGTGCGTGTCATTGACATGGGGGTGCCACGTTGGGGTAGGGCCATGGTTGCAGACCTGTGGCCCAGCACCAACCCATGTCCCCAGCTGGTGTCGGTGTTGCGCATGGTGGGTGGGGTGGTGTGCATGGCCACGTGGATGTCTGTAGTGAGGCTTGTGCCATTCCTTCCCCAGTTACAGGTGCAACGCTGCAGCCAGCCCAAGATGTCATCAGGCTCTACCCTCAGCTTCAGCGGACGGGCACCAAACTTCATGCCTCATGAGGCGGTGATGCTCATCAACCATGTGCAGCAGTGGGGCTGACGCTGCTGCCACCTGGGTGCTGCAAGAGCTACTGCTGCCTGTGAGTGGGCCTGGATGGCCATCTCTGCCCACACGCCACGGCTATGGGTATTAGGTGCACCATCCACCAGCTGACACAGCTCTGGCAGGACCTTACACGCAGGGAGGCCAGTGTACTGCAGTGAATGATCAGCATGGCCCACTGCAGGGACACGGAGATGCGGTCCAGCCAGGACACCAGTGTTGGTATGTATCCCTACAGCTCTATGTTTGTTGCTGCAGTGCCGGCATGGTGGCCTTGGCATGTGGTGCCTCCAACACAATCACCTGTCCCTTCACCCCACAGGTTCCACTGACACATCACACCAGTGCAGCAGGAATGCCTCACCAGCCTCAGACAGAAGGCACATCAGTGGCGGTCAGGCATACATTCCACGTAACCCTTGGGCTGTGGTCTTGGCTGGTGGACATTGTGTGTTCTGTGCTGCACCCTCACATTGCTTACCTATTTATGGGTGCACCCTGTCCGTCCAGGCACTGACAGCATTCTACATCCCTACAGGTGTCCAGAGCAGGCTGCCACAGTGACAGAGAGCCCTGCTGCGGATGATGGCGGATGTCAAGGCCATTAATGTGGAGGAGTACAGGTTGTGCACACAGTGGAGGGCCAGGGTGCTGCCACCAACCTCCTCCTCCTCCTCCTCCTCCACCTCTTCCTTCTCCCCCTCCTCTGCAGTTGTGGCCGACACCAGGGTCCAGCCACCATTGGAGGCATGGCCAGTTCAGGGGACACCACCGCTGGTGGGCATCAGAGCCAGTTGGCCCACTTTCATTCAGCCAGGTGACTGTGTGCAGTGCACAGCCAAGGCCCCATCCCCATCTGCTGTACCACCGACCGGGACACAGGAGATGACATCGCAGTAGCGGCAGACATGGATGACCCACCGATGGACAGGTGCCTTGCCCCACTGTCCCTGCTGCTGGGGACACTGGAATGCAGGAGAGGTGGACATGCCCATTTTGCAGTGGAGGTGCCAGTGCCCATGGCAGCTGTAGAACCCACAACAGGACATGGGCAGGTGGGGCCCAGATCAGGAACGCCTGGTGGAACTTGTGTCAGCCATCCTCCAGGACATTGGCCACCTTCAGGGTTCTGTGGCCACCCTTCTGGAGGAAATTAGGCACTCATAGTGGCAATGTCTGCAACAGCCACTCATGGGTTTGGTCTACTGTGTGGGTGGGATTGTATATAGGGGTGGTTGTTTTGCTGCATCTGTTTGGCTGTTGTGGGAGTACATTGGGGGTTGTGTTGGGTTATTGCTGTTTGTTTGGGGTGGGTTTGATTGTTGGTGTTGGTTTGTGGGTGGAACTGTTGTTTGGGTGTTGGGCCTGTGTTGGGGTGTTTGTGGGAGCAGGATGGTGTTTGGGGGTTGTGGGTGTCCATTTGTGTTTGTTTTTCCTGTACTGTTACACAATGTTGTTATTGCCTGTTGTTAATCCCCTTCCCACTCCCATTGTTACCCTGTATCCCTGTCCCTGTTTTTCACATTAAATTGCTTGCCATTCACACTGTCTCTGTGTCCATTATTGGTATGCTTGGTTGTGTGTGTGTGTGTCTGTCAGCTATGCACAGGGGTGTACACTGGTGTTGGTGCCTGCTGTCCCCAGTGTTCCCTCCCTGTGCATCAGGTTGGTGTGCCATTTGTAGCTGCCCCCAGCGCAGGCCGCTGCCCACAGGCCACATCTGCGTGGTGGTCTGTGTGCTGCAGGTCACCTTGCATGCTTTGGTGTCCTTGTCACCTTACATTGTACCTCCCAGCTGTGTGGTGGCACGGTTCCTGTACTGCACCTTTCCACCTCAGGTTGCCATTGTTCCTGCAGGTGCACCACTGGCATGGATGTTGGTGTGTCACCACCAACTGTCCACTGGTCTGTGCCACCCGTGCTGTGTCCCTGTTGTGGTTGAACTGTTTCTATGTATCAGTGGCCATGGCAGGGTGTTGTGCCTGGTGGTGCCTTCATCCCTGCATTGTGCCTGTGGCCTCTGTGCTCCCTTTGTACCCTTTGCCACACTGCCCTGTGTGCCTGCCATTCTTGGTCACTGTCTTCCGATCTCACATGTGTGTTGCTGTGTGGCTGGCCTGTCTGGCCCTGCTCCTTTCTTTGCTGTGTATGTTACACCTGCTCCCACCTGGTTTATGTTGCGCCATCTGGTCTTGGTGTATGTTGTGGCACTGCTGCTTCTAGAATCCTGCCCTGGCATTTCTGCTTTTCCTTGGCATATGTTCAGTTACGCATTTGCATACCTACGGGTTTGTCGAACTGTGGCATAAGTCGCCATTGGCACACTGCATTGCACCAATGTGCATCTCGCGTGAATGTAGAATAGCATTTGTGTATGTGTTGGATGTATTTACGACTTGTGCTATTCTCTTTGGCGATCTGCATTGCGATTACGATACTTTCTAGAATTGGGCCCTATAACTTCTTCTAGTTAAATTCTTGTTACAGGAAGCTCTTTAATGACTGCCTTAAACTTTTAACTGACTTTTGTTTCTTACAGTAGATATTAAGGAGTATTTCATTCACTTTACAATTATTTGTGTAGCAAATTTTCACATGCAGTTGCTATGCAAGTTATTTACTATAGATGGCTCAGTACTTAGACATTACTCAGTGGTCTGAGGATGGACCCTATTTTTAGTAGGGTGGGATGGAATCTGTAATAAATCTGGTAGCTACAGCCACAGAGACACACATAGAGGTATTGCCTCTTTAAGAGTAAACATTGCAGGGGTCATTAAAATAGTGACAGCCCATACAAATATTTCAAACCAGGTATTTGACTTCCTTGTAGGTGTTAGGAGTCCTGAGATATGGATGTCAAAATAATCTGTAAATCAAAACAAGGCAGCAGCCATTTCATATAATCTTGACACAGAAAGTGATGTCACTGATCGGCAAGTTGTATGTTGTTAATTACAGCTTGCCCTCAGTGACATCACTTTTGGTGTCAAGATTCAATGAAATGGCTGCTGCCTTGTTTTGATTTACTGAAGATTGAGGTATTCATATTACTGGTTAAACAATTGGTATATCTCAGGACTCCTAACACCTACGTAAGTCCAATACATAATTTGAAATATCTTTTCATAGGCTTTCACAATTTGTATGACTCTGCAATTTTTACTTCCCTTAAGCCACTTCCCACCCTATGGAGACAGAATAATATGAGCGCTCTATATGGGGAACTACTGAGAATGCACCCAAAGCCAGTACTAACTGGAGAGCTGAGCTAGCAGCAGCTTGAGCAGAATGCTTTAGGCCTATTGCTCATTTACCATTGTCTGGGATTTGATTATTGTTCATTCTCCTTATTAGTTAAACTAGGGGCAAGAAAGTAAAAATTTGGCCTGATGTACAAATTTCAAGTGAAGCTGGGCCAAACCCAATTTGGCCTATGTTGACCTGATATAAAGAGTGGACCACTGGCGGTCCCCATGCAGAGTGCCACCTCTCTCCGCACATGCAGTTTTCTCCTGCACTTACACCCTTATTGCGCTCCCACCCAAATTAATTTTAGACAAGCAACCTACCTAGAGATGAGATATTTTAGGATTTAAGCCGTAAAATAGCCTAAAATATGTTGTGACCATAATTAATTTTTATTGTTGTGAAAACAATCTCAGACCATTTCTTCAAACCTCCTCAAAACCCAGCTGACTTGAACATGTCCCTACCCAGTTCCCAGCCCTAGTTGTAGTCTTTCCTGAAGTGAGTGTTCACATGCTCCTTTGATGGGTTGTTTGCCCATCTGTGGGGAAAACAAATGGAGAAATATTTCTGTTGAAAACCTGATACCTTCACCATCTTCCTTCTCATGATGCTTACCAAAATCTCAGTGTTACAATATGTTAGACTTCCTCCACTCTGGCTGCTCATCTGTACCTTACATAATAATGCTCTACTTGTGACATCAGAGCCTGCTGATGTGGTAATGATAATGATAGAACGAGGATTGTGATATCAGGTATATACAAACAGACAGAGAAGATGGAATTTAAAGGATAGTTATCCTGATTTAATGGTAATGTACTCAGATATCAAGAAAAGAGGGAAACAAATATTAAAAAGAGGGACTATATACGAAAATAAATTATGTTTTCTCAAAGTATCCTTTCAGTTGCTTGTCAGGGGCTCTTTACACTAACTAATCTGATCTTCAATGACAAATATTTCTTTTTCATTGTTTATTTTATTGAATTTTAAAATGTTCACAACTAAAAAAAGGAAAACTGAATTGTTTTCAACACACTTATAATTTTTCTTGGAAAATAAGAAAAAGAGCTGAGATATTACACATCCGTTTCAATTGAGAAGATAATATGCTACTTAAAGGATACACAAATACTAAAAATACTTATACACATCTTATTGTTATACCCCAAATTATTTCCTATAATGTCTGAAACCAAAATAAATATTTGACCTTCTAAAGAAGAGGCTGATATACTGTATCAACAATATAGAACATAAGAATATAAAAAGCAAATATGAATATTACTTAATAAATTGAACTTTGCTACTATTGCCAATTACATAGAGGATAATGGCTGGGGATCAGGTGATAACCACACTGTAATCACTTTGAGTGGTTGCTAGGGCAACATGGTAAAACTTAGAGGCGGCTTGAGGTTGCATTGTAGCCTTAGCAACCATGAGAGGTGATTTTAGTGGGCTGTCACTTGATCCCAGCCATCATCTTTATAGTGTATGGTCAAAAAAACACCGTTTGCATTCTATGTGTGAGAATTATGGAACTCTGGTGCATTCTTTTTGTTATGCCACTGTTTGGAAGTTCAGTATGGTTAACAACATTTAAAATTCTAAACAGTGCATAACAAAGCTGTGTGACTGCTGATTATGGTGGTTAATAGGCACTTACCATACATTATAAGGTCATAAACTATTGATATTATAACTTGTTTTGTCAATTAATTTCATGTCCTTCATTTGTTTACAGTAACAGAACAGTTAGTCAGTCAGCAAACTGGAAAGTGGTACTCAATTCATAGAATCAGATTCAAAGTACACACTACTTTGCCTAAATCAGAGTATGATGCACTAGGTGAAATTATCAATTCTAGACTGTCTTCAGATGGATATTAGAAACTTTAATAAATACAATCATTAGTTGGTCAAAGTCAAAGAAGGTATTTTCCCTCTTGTGTAACCTTCACTGTTGCCAGCCTTTACAAACTGAATTGTGCATCAGTTTATTTATTTATTCTTTGGTAACTTCAGGGAAGAGGCAGGATTTTGGAAAGTGAAGGTCCATTAATAATAATAATAATAATACTGTTAATGGGGATGGACTGGGGTTATGGCCCACTAAGTTAAGGCACAGTTGTTATACTGTACAAATTAAAATGAAGGTCCAAGCCTTCAGGTCACATCCTGGTAACTCCATGATGGGTGGAGCCCACTGGGTGAGAAAAACACTATTTTCAGGGCTGACACTGGAGACAGAGACAATAGAACTGGGCACCAGTTTCAAGTGTACTCTGTCTGAAGGAGAGAAATGTCCTTCTCTTTTTTCTGCATTTTATTAATAATATAGGTATACAACAATTGCATTTATAAATAGTAAGATTCCTCTCAGTCACGCTAACTTGAAAGCCAGCTTATAGTCACATTCCAAAGGGAAGGCTGAAATAATGATAAACTTGTTTTTAATGACTCATGCTTGCTGTTGAGTAGGCAGAGATGATGTAAGCATTAATCTCCACCAGATGAGGGCTCTGCGGTGGATTAATGCCCGCTAGGGGTTGGTGCCAGAGGGTTCCCACTGCCCAGCGGGCATTAATCAAAGCAGAAGCCGAGCTGAGTGATGTCGTGCTTATGCTATAGGCTTGCCGCGAGAGCGAAGAGCCTATGTTACCGCATCACCTCCGTGGCCAGGATCGCGTCAGCGTCAGCTGTGGCTACCTGTATGCTCCGCGCAAGCCATATCCACAGAACAAGCGGCAGCGGCACACACGCCGTGACAGGTACAACATTTTCTTATGTTACAGGCAGAGGGGAGAGGCTGTAACTCTTACTTTGTGGTGCACTCCTCAATGACTCAGGGGCTCCGATCGCTGTGCTGGCTGCTGGATTGGTGCTGTTATTTCAACCATTGAATGTGGTCACCCATTGGGACTAGGAGATGAGATTGCAGGACAATATTGGTAGCAAGTTCTCCGGCTCATACCTGATGTGGCGGTGTCCCCAGAAACTGACGCACAGCCTATTCACACAGTGTTCTGGTCAGAGGAAAAATGCCTTGGTTTGAAAGTTAACTGGTAAACAAGACCGGGGTTAGGAACATTCTCACTGCCAGCCTCATCTCCGTGGTTTCTTGGCTTCTCAGTGCTGCACCCTCTGCCTCCTAGCCAATCTAGGTACTGCCCCAAAGCGAATCTCTCTCTCGACAAGCCTCCATGGCCACAGCTAGCACTGACCGAGCCAGGCATTATGTCTGGCTTAATACCCGCTCAGTTTCAGTCAGCTGTGGCGATTCCCAATCATCGCGCTCTTTTCACTGCCCGACTGAGAGCCGTGTTGCAAGCAGTAATATTGTCAGTATAATTTGTGTATTGTGGTGGTGCCTATTAAATACTCCACACTTTTCTTTGCACATAAAACAAACAGAATATCTATGCTAAAGAGCACCTAAAAGTAAAACTCACATACAGTGTTAATGGTGATAAATGATATGAAAATTCTTCTGCTTTAAAATAATATCAGGTTTAATTAACACTGAATATCCATTAATTGGCATACCTAAAAGTCAGATTACTATTGTCAACAGATCAATGGGCTGTACATGAAATCATATAATATGCTTCAAGCTGAGCCACTGAAAATGTTATCATACCAAAACAGTCTTTGCATAATATTAGTAGTTTGATGGTACTGTATAAGTGTTACTCTCTTTCTCAAGTAGCAACACATTTTGGTCTAAACTATGAACTTTGATATTCCCCAAACTCTGTTATTAGCATCAAAACCTTCTTTTAACAAACTATTTGGATTTTGTAGTTTCAACAAAATAGCATCTGTATATGTTGACAATTTTAACATTTTGACCCTATGGAACATACAGACTCTGCTCTATGGCATGAAATACTGATCTGCCCATGTAGGTTCTTACCTTTCTCACAACACGTCTTAAATTTTGTAATGCTCTCTGTGTTGGCCTTCTATTAAACACACATTCATCATCTGCAGCTACAGTAGTGGAGAATTCAGTAGCAATGATCATCTTAAAGCAGCAATATTTGTTAGCAACTACATAATCTTTTCAGCAATAATGTTTTTGTCTAGCAAAATTATCAAGACACCTGTTTTCCTTTTGTTTTCTTTCATTCCTGAACCAAGATAGATGATTTTCAAGTTTTCAAATCTCGTGCTTTGCTGCCATGAAAAACATTAAATATATTGGTACAGTGTTGTGCTTTTTCCACCAGAATCATGTGGTAGTACCATCCTAATATATCCACATTATGAATCTAGCAGGTACATTCAACAAGTAACCTTAATGGAAGAGATTTTTAAAAATTGCCAGTGGTGGCCATCTTTAATGATGTAAGTAATTACAAAATTAGCTATAAATGTTGTTTAAAAAATATCTGAGAAAACTAAAAATACACGAGGATGAATCTATGTATATCAGAAGTACATTTTGCTAAAACGATATGATGATTTTTTTGCCTACAACAATACTGACCCCTCTCAAGGGGTGTATACAGACCCCCTCTCAGGGGAGGAAATGGACAAGGAAATGATAGAAAGTATACTTAGAATGGCAGATAAAGGGAGATATTGCTGATGGGCGATCTGAATATGCCAGATGTTAACTGGAGTGCAGTTGCAGCAGCCACTTCTAAGAGTGGGGTTATTCTAGATGCCCTACAGGGGCATGCCTTAGACAACTAGTATTGGAGCCCACTCTAGAGGGAGCAATCTTAGACCTGTTCTCTCAAATGGAGATGAAGAGAGGATCACAGATGTAGAAGTGGGTAGCCATCTGGGAACTAGCGACCATCGAACAGTATGGTTCACAATAAACACAGCAATAGAGTCAAGCCATACAAAGACAAAGGTACTGGATTTTAGGAGGGCTGACTTTGCAAAATGGGTGAGTGCCTAAGGAATGCACTAGCAAATGGGCAGGACGGAGGGTGGAAGAACAATGGGGAATAATAAAAACTGTCATCACAGAGGTAACAAGCCTTTGTGTAAAGCAAATAAACAAAATGAAACGAGGTAAGAAATCACTATGGTTCTCAAAGGAAGTGGCAGTGAAGGTTCAAGAGAAAAGAAAGCATTCAGGAAGTACAAGGAATCACAGAAGGAACAGGACAGAGAACTGTATCAGTTAAAGCAAAAGGAAGCTGGAAAGGCAGTCAGAACAGCAAAGGCCCAAACCGAGGAAAAGATAGCCAACTCAGTTAAGAAGGGGATAAAACCTTTATAGGTACATCAGGGAGTGAAGGAAGACCAGGGAGGGATAGTGAGGCTTAATAAAGGGGAGGAGGGTGGGCAGAGGTGACTGTGAAAAGGCGGAGATGCTAAACAAATGTTTTTGCTCAGTATTTACAAAGGAAGAGGGGAGGTACCTAAAACAAACAGTAGAAACACTCTGGATACAGAAGTTGATACCAGCCCATTTACAGAAGAAAGGATTCTGAAAGAGCTCTTAAAACTGAAGGTGGACAAAGCAATGGGGCCTGATGGGATTCATCCCAGAATTCTAAAAGAACTAAGGGTAGAACTAGTGACACCACTGACTACCCTCTTTAACAAATCCTGGGAGGATGGGGTGGTACCTGAGGACTGGAGGAGGGCAGATGTGATTTCCCTTCACAAAAGTGGGAGCAAGGCAGAAGCAGGAAACTACAGACCTGTTAGTTTAGCCTCAGTGGTAGGGAAAATGATGGAATCACTTCTGAATGAAAGAATTGTTGAGTATCTAGAGGCCAGAGGGCACAGGACCCAAGGCAGCATGGATTCACAACGGGAAGGTCATGCCAGACAAATCTGATAGATTTCTTTGACTGGGTGACCAAAGTAATTGATCAGGGAGGGCTGTGGACATGGCCTACCTAGACTTTAGCAAGGCATTTGACACAGTCCCACACAAAGATTAATATACAAGTTAGCCAGCCTGGGAGTGGGTCCCAAGATGACAGCCTGGGTAAAGAATTGGCTGGAGAATAGGACACAGAGAGTAATAGTAAATGGAGTCCGCTCTGAAAAAAGTTAGTAGTGGGGTACACGAGGTTCAGTATTAGACTGGTCCTCTTCAATGTCTTTATAAGCGACATTGCAGAGGGACTGGAAGGAAAAGTATGTCTCTTTGCAGATGACACAAAGATCTGCAACAGAGTTGATGCACAAGGTGGGGTGGAATGGATGAGAAGGACTTGGCAAGGTTAGAGGAATGGTCAAATATATGGCAGCTTAGATTCAATGCTAAGAAGTGCAAGGTAATGCACCTGGGAAACAAAACCCAGGAGAAGAGTACACAATGGGGGTGAGATACTAACAACAACAAAAATGGAAGGGACCTGGGGGTAGTCATATGAGATGACCTAAAGGCGGGCAAGCAATGTGAGAGGGCAGCAAGGAGGGCTGGGGGAATACTGGGATGCATAGGGAGAGGCATCACCAGTAGAAACAAGAAGTTATTATCCCTCTGTACAGACAGCTGGTGAGACCACATCTGGAGTACTGAGTGCAGTTCTGGAGACCCAATCTCCATAAAGACATAGACAGGATGGAAGCTGTCCCAAGGAGAGACAACTAAAATGGTGCAGGGTCTGCACCGAGAAAGACATATGAAGAGAGACTTAAGGAGCTTAATATGTATAGCCTCGAGGAAAGGAGGAGAGGAGGGACATGATAGAAACTTTCACGTACCTCAAGGGAATCAACAAAGTCCAAGAGGGTAGCATCTTTCAAAAAAAGAGGTGTGCAAGAACAAGGGGGCACAATTTGAAGATAGAAGGGGTGGCTCAGAGGTAATTTAAGGAAGTATTTTTCACAGAGAGGGTTGTGGATGTATGGAAACAGCCTTCCAGAGGAGGTTGTGGAGTCAAAACAGTGGTGCATGCATGGGACAGTCATAAGGCAATTCTAGGGGTGGGGTAGGAAGAAGTAGGCTGCTGGTTAACTAGGATCTGCAGCTTATCCATCAGGTAGGAAATGGGCAGACTGGGTTGGCCAAGCGGTCCTTATCTGCCATCAAATCTATATTTCTATGTTTCTATGCTGATTTAGAAGCTGGAGAAAAATAACATTTCCATTAGTTTGAGGGACTTACTGTACACTGTCTACTAGTGAGAATGTGAGTGATGTTCTTGGTGCTGCTATTAATTTACAGTGTCTTAAATGAATTGAGGCCAACATACATCTTGCGTCTTCTGTCACCACTATTTTGTTAGGCCACTACAGTGACCTTAGCCACGATGCAACATTCTTGTAGTATTAGTTATCACTGAGTATTTTATCTTGGCTGACTCTACTTTGTGCCTACAGTATGTACCAAAAGTCATGAGGACCAAGAACAAGCAAACATCTTGAACAGGTACTTTTGCTCAGTTTTCACAGTTGAGGAATGGGGGATGGACCACTAGGAGTAGCAGGATGGACACAAGTTCATTTTCAGAGGAAAGAATCCTGAAGGGACTTGCAGCTCTGAAAGTTGACAAGGCCATAGGACCAGAATATACACCCAATGGTACTAAAGCAACTCAGAGAGGTGCTAGCTGCCCCACTGATAGCTCCTATAAAACAGCTCTCTGGAAACAGGTGTGGTTCCTGAGAACTGGAGGAGAGCAAACGTGGTCCCTCTACATAATAGTGGCAGCAGGGAGAGGTTAATAACTATAGACTGGTCAGCCCCATCTCAATGCTGGAGAAATGAATAGAAACACTGTTACAGTTTATGGTGGTAGAGTATCTTGAATCTAGCGGCCTGCAAGATCACAGGCAGCATGGAATTGGGGTGGGGTGCATGCCACATAAACCTGATTGATTTCTTTGACTGGGTAACTGGGGAACTAGATCAGGAGGGTAGTGGATGTGTCCTATTTGTACATTATCAAGGTCTTTGATGCTGTGCCACATAGGAAACTAAAAAAATCAGCAGCCTAGGGTTGAGGTCCAAAGTGGTAAACTGGGTTAAAATTGAGCAATGGACAGGACACAGAGGATGGTGGTTAACGGCACTCACTCTGCTGAGGGGAGAGTAACCAACAGTGGTGTTATAGGGCTCAGCACTAGGACTGGTCCTCATCAATGTTTTTATAAGCGATACTGCAGAAGAACTGAAATTGAAGGTATCCTGTTTTGCAGATGACACCAAAATATGTAAGAGGGTTGACACACTTATGGTGGTGGAGAAAATGTGCATGAATTTTGGATAATTGATGAGTGGCCAAGAACATGACAGTTGGGGTTCAGTGCCAAAAGTGCAAACTCATGCACCTAGGGCATAGGAACCAAGGAGATGAGCATAGGATGGGGAGTAGTTACTGACAGTCACTAAGCAGTAAGGAGCTTGAAGTTATCATAACTGATGACTTCAAAGTGGCAGGGCAGTGTGACAAAGTAGTAGGTAGGGTCACTGGGACACTAGGATAACTAGGCAGAGTTATCTCCTGCAGGAGGAGAAGTGAGGTGGTATTGCCACTATATCGCACTGGTGAGACTGAGGCTGCAACTCAGAAAGAACATAGGCAGGGAGGAGGCAGTCCAGAAGAGGGCAACAAAATGGTGCTGGGGTTGCACTTAAACCCTACAAGGAGAGCTTGATGGAACTCAACAGGTACACCCAGGAAGAGAAGAGAGTGAGAGGGAAACATGATAGAGACCTATAAGTACCTTTGCAAGGGGTAAACAGGGTGCAGGAGGAAACTCTTTCAAAGGAGAATGAGCACCAGGACCAGAGGGCACTCTAAGCATGATGGAGTTTAAGAAGAATATCAACAAGTGCTACTTCAATGAAAGAATTGTAGACACCTGGAACAGACTGCTATTAGAAGTGATGGAGGAGGAAAAGTAGCGGCTTCAAGCATGCATGAGATAGACACAGTGGAATGTTAGGGAATAATCAGGGAGGAAGGAGGGTTGCCAGAGACCAGTAAGGGTCTGCAAAGACAGACTAGGCAGGGACCATCTGGGCAGACTGGGTGGGTCAAGTGTCCTTTTCTGCTGACAAGTGCTATGTTTTTATGTTTCTGTTTCATTTGAGAATTAATTGCACAATTGCAGTCTTAGTATTTAAAATTCTTCATGGAAATTCTTCAAACTACCTTGTTGAACATATTAATTTACCTATACTCTCCATCTCTGTCTCTCCTCTCCCTCCTCTGATACACATCTTTGTATAGTACCTTCATTGAAATGCTACTCTGTTGGAGGCAGATCCTTTTCTATTGGCTGTCTGTTGAAGCCATCTGATTTCTATTCATTTACTTGGCTCTTCCAGTCCTTCTTTCTCAAGTAAAATTCTACCTTTTCTCCTTGCTTTTCAGCTGTAGCCTTCCTTTCTTTATATCCTAGTTTCTTAGCTATATTTAAACCTTACAAATAACTATCATTACTTTGGCTGCTATCCAATTATTTTGACTTTTTTCAAATATTCCTCACAGTACATATGTAAAGCATTTTCCATTACTTTGGTCTGAAATATGTCGAAAACACATTGCATTGTATTGTACTGTATTCTGTACTGAACTGTATTTGTATTGTATTGTATTGTATAGCATTGTATTGTATTGCATTGAATTAACCAACCAGGCCAGAAGGGGTCAGTCATACAATGGAAGAAGGTGCACACCTCCTCGGGGCAGGAGGCATTGATAGCAAATGCTGAACTCCGATCATCAATCAGCACCAGACATAACAGACTTGTGTCAGGAACCTCGGTTGTCTGGATGGCAATTGTAGCACTACTATTTCACTAGCCAGTCAGCTACTATGGCAGTTTCTGTGGCATCTTCTGCCCTTGGAACAGATATATGCATTAAAGATTAAAATGGAGCTAGCAATGATGATGTTTTAAAAACAGCTCAGTACTCTACTTTTTGAAGAAGGGTTTGGAAATTTTGATGCTGAAATTAAAATCTAACTTTGCTGTCACTGCTGTGAGTACTTTGTATGGTGTGATATTTTATGGTACTGATTTTATTGTAGTTATCATCTTATTTTATGTTCCTGTTTTACATCTTATTGTGAGGCATTCTACATAGCTACACTAGAAGGACACACACATGGTCTATACATATTTCTATATTGTTATTTCTCTTGTTTTCTATGACAGTTTTGTTTTATTTGTAAATGGTTTAAGGTACATACAGTCTAGTATACAGTGAATAGGAGAGGAGATAGTGGGCATCTCTGTTTAGCCTCACAGTTCAAACTGAATCTTTACAGATAAGGTGATTTGTTCTTTAATATCCTTCTATAATAGTTTTACTACATATATACGATGTATGAGTTTTATCCAAAGTTCTTTCCTTTCAGTGCTGAAAGCCAGAAACTCCAGAAACTCCATCAAACTCTTTCAAATGCCATTTGTCTTCTAAAGCAAACAGCACTTCTGGTTTTCTCAAACTTGTAGATTTGACTCTTAATTATAAGGGCTAACAATTTGCTTGTGTAATTTACTGTACAATAGGTGGTGTGTGCCTACTAGGAAGGGTGTATAACATTACTTTCAAGCTACTCTGGCAAATATTTTGGATAATAAATAAATATTTTCTTGTCAACATTAAGTATGATGGCTTGCCTATAGTTGTGTGATTTAACAAATTCTTCCCTTCCTTGTGGATACTAATCAGTCTCTCAAAGAAGCAAAACTGTACCTTCTTTAAATGTACTGTACAGTTATAATATGCAAATTACTTTGAAACTATCAGAAGTTAAGGATTTATCAGTGGGCACTGAACAGATGGATTCTGATGTTTTGCCATTCTTTTTCCCTGGTTCTCTTGTATATACTACAGAAGGTTTATAAGCTTGTGTGTTATCTACATATTTCTCAGTTTTCTCAGTACCATTATTTTGTTGAGAAGAGCTTGCATTAAATGTCATAAATGTTTTATTTATTTCCTGTGGGTCTTAAGTGATGCTTGTGTCTTCCTTTTCTATTGCTGAAATGATGTGTTTGGTTCCATAGGCCAGATTTTCAAATGGTGACACAGGGTTTGCATCTAGCCCTGTGTCAAACCCTTTTGTTGGCACAGCTGCACCAGCACCATTGCCACAAACTGCACCCGATTTTAGAAGGTCAGGCGAAGTTATGACACTACCTGATTTACAGCAGCCTTGTGGCAAATGTTTGACACAAGCCCTGTAAAAGGGTACCCAGGATTGCGCAGGCTAGACTAGAATAGGTTGGTTTTACTTGCAATATTTGGCACATGGGATCAAAAATCCCAATCGCCAGCCAGTAGAGTGCCGGAACCCCATGCGCCATATGTTCAGCTCGCCAAGAGTTTGCAACCTTCTCAGACCTTTGCAAATCCAGCCCCTATATTTTTAGGCCTATGTTAGCAATTATATAGCCTGTTTTCTTTATTACATAACATTTATTTCTTCTTTTAAACCAGGAAATTCAGTGTTTTTTCCCTAAATCTGCAAACTATGTTGTGTTGTCCTTGTTGATAACACACCCGCCCTCTAAGATACCTTGGTATGTTCACTGTTATGTAGATCACAATCAATATCTTGAGGGCTGAGTTCTTCACAATAGAATATTGAACCGATGACAGAGCAGCTTTCACAAGTTTTTCAATATCACAATAGGTCTAAGCAGCACTAATGTTAGCAGTTGAACAGTCCCACACAAACAGCAAATTTAAATCATATAACTACTATAGGAAATTGAGTCTTCATAAATCAAACAAGCAGTAGTTTAAAGGGACACAGTTATACTCAGTGGCCATCACAGTGTGGCGTCCATGAAAAGCTCTTTCAAATGTGGTATTGGGTTCATCTGTAGCTTGAAACACTCCAGTTATATAGGCGACTGAGTCTGTTCGGTATTAGTACTACATTACAGCCATTTTCTGAACATTGTGATGTCGTTGAGGAATAAGCTGTGCTTAACTACATTGAGTCAAGCACAGCTTGTTCCTTTATAACATTACAATGGTCTTCAAATGGTTTCAATGCAGCATTGCTATTTCACAGACTTAGTTATCTATATATCTGGAGTTCTTCTAGGTACAAATGAACCCAATAAATCTTATGAATGAACTTTTCATGGGTTTTCAAACTATGTTGCCCACTGCACATGAATGTTTCAGTTTATTTCAAAATACAGTTTATAATCACTTGTGAGGGCACAGGACTTTGCATAATGCAATGCACTTGTAACTCCGCCACTACGAGTTACATTTTATCCCTTCACACTTGAAGATAGATTGAATATTTTATACTAAGCCATTGCATATACCCTATTTATGCCTGTTTGTCTGTCTATGGAATTGTTCATCTTTAGGATACCCTCAGCATATTAACTGATTCTGATATGTTGAACTGACAACTACATAGATACTGGTGATGGTAAAGTAATGTTGGATTCAGCAGCCTTGGAGAAGTTGGTCACAACTGGGCACTGAACAAACAAAGATTTCAAAGTGAGGTCCCAGTTGGTGATAGACTGACAGTAAGCCTGATAGTCAGGGTTGGGCTCCCGAACCACCACTGAATATATTTAAAACTATGGTCAGCAGCTTTGGAGGTGGCAGGCAGGATTGAGCCCAGTGAGTCTGAGATCAAGAAGTAGTGTTTTTGCTATGGCAGTTATGTCTGACCGTCAAAATGCTTCATGTTTAACCAGCAAGCCTTCTAAATCCAAATAAGATGATGGATTCATCTCAACAGAAATGCTGGGCGTGAGGGCACTTAAATAGAGGGTAAAAGGTACAATGTGATGCAATTTTTTTAAAATAGATTCTTTTATAGTAAATACAGTATATCACAAAACCCTTTACAGCAAGATGACCAAGTTAATAAAAAGATTTAACTCCACACATTCAGTCATGAAGAAAACTAATAATGTTACCATTTATAAAAGCAGACTTTAGAATACTTACAGATTTTAATTTAAGTTACAGGCACTAGGCACAAGATTATTGTAAGTCACATTAATGAGGATGAAATGACAGACAGGTAGAATTAAACAGGACATTACTCAACAATTTATTATTTAAAATATGTGTAATATTTCAGGAGGATACCATTGCATAGTGTAATCAGATGAATGAGTTTTTCTCCTAGTCAAGTAACAAGGGTGTTTCCACTTCATGAATTTCTTCACAAAGTCTATAGGGTTCATTCAACAATAAACACTTTTCAGTGTGTGCCTATGTAGGCAGTGCCACTTTACAAAGTGAAAAGATCACACTTTGCTCATGAAGATTGGCAAGCAGCTGAAGAAGCATGATATGGCACCTGGAAGTCACCTTATACATGGATTTCCTCTTTTCCTCCTTCTGCACAAGGACCAAGTTACATAAGTAGAATGCAAATGGAGTTGACACCCAAGCAAGCACTGGAGGAGAAGAAGGAGAAGTTGGGAGAAATGCAGTGGCAGGATGGAGAGCTGCTTATATCAGACATGAATCTGAAGAAATGGCAATTCAGAAATTGGAGGCATGAAGGATATCAATGACATCAGGTTGTCATTGGTGCTCCATGGGTCAAAGTTACCTGTGGTTCATCCACAATTCTTTTTTCTCTGACAGTGGTACCATCTTGGACTGCGGCAGTGGTCAGGGGTCCTTGTAATTATGTCATGGCATTTTCTATTGCAAGATATATATATATATATCAGAGTACAATAGTCAGCAATGCAATCAGAGTCAGCAGCAATATTAGCAGGTGAGGAGGTTGGCAAAGATAAACTTTGGGAGGCTGTTACTGGGTAGTAGCGGGTATTCCCACTGCTCGGATTCCTTGCTGACTGGCTCAGATAGCTGAGTTGCTGAGTGATAACTGAAGCCAAATGGATCTATCCAGTATAACGTAAGTGACTATTAAGTACTTGGATAAATAAAAGTGGATGTTCATCACTTGAAGTGGAGAAGGCAGATTCTTTGCAAAGTTTTGCATAGTGCAGTTGGATACTTTACCAAAACTTTGGTATTGATGTGTGACGTTGCAACATCTAAAATTAACCACTGGGTCTTTGGGCCAGCCAAAAAACTGGTATTGTTGATGTCAGAGTGGTAAAGTGACAAATGCATTCAGTATCTTAGAGTCTCTTCTTAAAGGGATACTGTCAATTCTTCAAGTCTCAGATTGTTTCTAGTTTAATTAATTATCTGCCTAATTCAGTGTTTTTATAGATGCATTATTTATGGCATTTATTATATCTTTGGAATTTTACTGTAGTTTGTAACAACTGTGTGCGAAGCATGCCATTGGAAATTAACATTTGCTCAATGACATTTTGTAATTGCTCACATTATGAAGAATTGGCTGTACTAAGTTGATTTTTTTATATTTTCATTCTTTTTCTTGATAAATGTGGAAAGCCTGCACTGGTTATTGTACCCCAGATGTGTGGACCCAATGCACAGCTGAAAGCACAGAATGCTGGTATCCTCTTCAGAAGGGGTGCAGAGGGACACTTCTTGCTGCTTCCCTCAGTGGCAGTTATCTCAGAAAATATTATCTTATTTAAATTCCACTGGAAAAAAGTGTTAATGGAGCTCTCTCTCACGCTTCCTCTCTCTAACTTTCCCACTCTCACAATGTAATGTGTGCAATAGCAAGCTGGACCCATAGAATTGCAATATACTGTACCAAATAACTCCAGATCCATGGTTTACATTGAATACTGTTATATATCTACAGAGCAGCATTCCAGTGCTCTTCATGTGTTATTGAAAATGTGGTGGAATACTAATCTGTAGTTCTAGTAAACAGGAATAGGATTCTTGGAAACAAATAGGAAATCATGCATGGTTTCAAATTTTCAGCCCAAAAGTGTGTGCCCAGATTAGTGGTGCTTCAATGTAAAAACAAGGGCTGGATTTTCAAATGGCTTACATCACCGTAAGCCCTGCGCTGCCACAATACAGTGCATGGATCTTGTAGTGATCTAATGGGATTTTATATTCTGTGCAGCAGTAGCCAAAAGCTAGAACAACTTTTCTGGTTTATCTTGGGACAATCCCAGGCACCATTTTACAGGACTTGTACCAGTTATTTGGTGCAAGCTGCCATAAATCGTGGAAAGTGTTGCAACTATGCCCAAGATTGTAAAATTGGGTGCAGTGGCGGTGGCAGGGTTTGGCACACTGCCAGAACCTTAGTGTCATGGTGAGGCACCTGATGCAAGCCCTGCACCACACTTTGAAAATCCGCCCAAGGTATGCAACAAAAACATCAGCACACACCACCTCTACCAGTAAACCATGTACCCAATAATGGTCATTATCAGGTCAAACTGTGAGAAAAAAGGTTTGTTTCATTGCTCATAATACAGCAGACATGGTAAAATGCCACAATGGTGCAAGTAGTTACAGAAAACTGGCATTCCAGGTTGCAACTCACAGCAGCAAGTCCAAAAGAAAGGCTAGTGTGGGCCAAAAGAGTGGTGCTGGTACCGTTGGTGACACTCACCAAATGAGTGGTGTCAAGGCCTGTAAGAGCATGGTATAGCTGCATTGTGTGTTACTAAAAGAAGATAACAGTATGGCAATCTACACATTGCATGGCTATCGGCAGGGAGAATGTCCAGGAAATTAACTGCCACCTCCTTAAGAATTACTTAAAGGTGGAGCATTCCCAGGTTTTAAAGCATCAAGGTCTGTGCCTACAGTTCCATCAGATCTATTCAAGACCAGTGGTAATGATGCAGCCAGTGGTGCTGGTGGCAATGCCATGGACCATTCTGCCTCCAAAAATGCTGTTGCTACCACTCTTCCCTCTCAACACCAGAGCCCATACACTCCCAGCACTCCTCTCACTACAAGGCACCTGTCCTCTGGTATTTTCTCACCATCTGGAAAGCTTGGAACATCCCCATCCAGAGTCAGTACCAACAGTGGAAGTGTTCCAGGTCAGAACTAAATACCAGTCTTCCCATACAACAGCTCAGCACATTACATAGTTCATAGGTGAAATGATGCAGTTGGATTTGCAACCCTTTTCTATCATGGAAGACACTGGCTTTCATAGACTTGTGCAGATCTTGCAGCCATGGTGCCAGATCCCATTACAGTCCACATTTTCACGGACTGTGGTGCCAAACATATATAAGGGTGTGAGAATGACATACAGTGGCAAGAAAGAATCTTGGACTGTGATTGGTCAGTTTGGGGCTGGACCCATGGCATTATCCCAGCACAGCACCACGGGTCTACTCTCAGCACTGTGAATCAATGCAGATGAGCATATGGCAGATGAGCCTATGGCAGATGAGCTTTATCTCCTCTTAAGAAACAAAAATATTTTTATACACTAATAAAACATTCTTTAAAATTATTTTTTATTTTATATATAACAACAAGCCATTGTATAATAGGAATATGCACTCTAGGGTGTGTGTCATTTGGGATAACACCACGCCTGGGGCATTGGGACGACTTGGCCTGTGGCTCGTGCCAACCCCCCCAGGTGTGGTGTTATCCCAGCACGACACACACCCTGGAGTGCATTATTCCTTTTATTGCCACTTTACTCTTGGAGGCTGTGGGTGGAGTTTCCACTGCACCTCTGACATCTGAAGCAGTACAAATGCCATGCATACATATTTCTCCTTGATCACACACTGGTGTGGCAAAAGCCTGTGTCTCATGCAGAAGATTCTGCCTTCTCTCCCTGTGTCATTGGCTCTCCTTCATCCCTCCACAATCTGGCAGTCACTCCAGGTGTGATTTTCATATGTGGGGCTAATGGAGAAAGGCATCATGTCACCAAACAGTCTGGCATTCATTAAAGAGATGCTGCAATCCTAGACACTTGGCACTAATCTACATGTTGGTTTTTCATTGTGGATAAGGGGCAAATATAATAAAAGCAGTCAGTGATGGAAATTTCATCAGCATTCATTGCTTTTCCAGCACCTTAATAAAATGTCACATTTGTGCTACATCACAGTTCTGAGGCTACGAAGACTGCCTTTCATACCACACTCCATTTATGTTCATTTTTGTCATTCTTTAATGGGGAATAACTGATTAAGAGAAGTGCAGTGATGCCTTGGTCTGTTCTACATCACTCGATACAGTATGCAAGTACCAGATTGATTTCCTCATACCTGATGCTGTCTAGACTGCTAGAATAGAAGTGCACACTTCATAACATGTCAATGGAGTGTGACACTGGGGAGACCAATACCATCATGAGTGGTCACTGATTGATTCCATGGTGAGAGTACTTAGACCATTTGATGGGAGCACCTGTGATCTAACTGCATCTACTGCCATCCTGAGTCAGGTGATCCCAGCAGTGCATATCCTGAAAACATCCATGGAGAAATATACAGAGGAACACAGGGAAATTCCAGATGAGGCAGCTGTACTCCTTGAGCACCTGCAAGCTGAGCTAGATGCAAGGTTTGCAAAAGTGCTGGGTAGTTGCAGCCACTTTTCTGCCAGTGAAAAAATGGTGGTGCTAATACTCCTTCACTCTCAACATCATAGAATCCATGCACTCCCAGCATTCCTGCTACTGCAAGGCACTAGTCCTCTGGTATTTCAACACCATCTGGAAAGCATGGAACATGTAACATGGAACAGTACTCTGCTTAGCATGCTTCCTGGTTAAATTCTTAAATAAATTAAAAATACATGCCCCCATCCACAGTCAATGCCAATAACAGAAGCATTCCAGCCCATAACTAAGTACCATTCTTCCCATCCAACAGCTCAGTTCATCACACAGCTGATAGGTGAAATTATGTTGTTGGATTTGCAACCATTTTCAGTTGTAGAAGTCACTGGTTTTGGAGACCTGTTCAACACTTGCAGCCATAGTACCATATCCCATCACAATCCGCATTTTCATGGACTGTAGTGCCAAAGATATACGAGGCTGTGAGAATGGCAATGCCACATTACTCTTTAAAGATGTGTGTGGGGCTCTACTGCACCTTCAACAGCTGGAACAGTACAAACCCCATGCGAGTGTATCACTTCTTGATCACACCATGGTGTGTGCAAAGCCTATGTCACCTGTTGCTGGTTTCTCATTTTCTCATTTTGTCACTGGCTCACTCTTCATCCCTTCACAATCTGGCAGTCATTCCATATCTGCTCCTCTAAATGTGAAGCATGTCACTGAATATCCTGGCATTCATTCAAGAGATGCTGCAGTCATGGACATGGTTGGTATCAGTCTACATCTTGATTTTTTCATTGTGGATAATGGGAAACTATGGTGAAAGCAGTTGGTGATGGGATTTCATCAGCATTCATTGTTTGCCCATACCTTGAAGTTAATGGTCACATCTGTGCTACATCACAGTTTTGAGGTTAGAAAGACTGTCTTCACATCATGCTCCATCTATATTCATTTTCATCGCTCTGTAAAGGTGAGTAATCAATTAAGACAAGTTCAGCAATGCTTTGGTCTTTCTTAATATTAGTTGATACAGGATGTGAATATCAGATGGAATTCATCATACCTGATGCTGTCTAGACTGCAACAATAGAAGTGCACACTTTACAACATGTCACTGGAGTGTGACATTGGTGGAGATTAAAACCACCATGAGTGGTCACTGATTGATACCATGGTGAGAGCACTTGGGCCATTTGAAAGGAGCACCCATGATATCAGTGCATCCATTACCAACCTGAGTCAAATGGTCCCAGCAGTGCATATCCTGGAAACGCCCATAGCGAGATATGTAGAGGAACACATGGAGATTCTAGATGGGGCATCTGTGCTCCTTGAGCCCTTGCAAGCTGAACTGGATGCAAGATTTGAAAAGTGCTGGGTAATTGTAGCCACATTTTTATAACCATGCTGGATTCCTTGGTCAAATGTGAATCTTGCACATGGCTATGGATAGCCACTGAGTGACTCACTTTCACCAGGAGCAGTGTGATGAGCTGACCGGTTATATGTGATGGCTGGTGCAACTTTCTGGGAAGTAAGCTCATGACTGAGTGGGAACAGCATCTGGCAGGTCTGATTCTAGCTCCACTGATGGAAATGGGGATGAAATCCCTGGTACTGAGTGAGTGGTCACTGCTCAGCATGTCCTTACTTCAAGAGCGATAGAAAAGGGCACAGGCACAGGCACAGCCTTTTTCTGTAAAAACTATCTGGAACGGTTATTTGCAAAGTCCGTTGAGCTTTTTCAGAATAATTTACTTGGCTACTGAGCACAGAAGAGGCATTCATGCCCTTACTTGCACAACTAGCTTTGTGATGCATCAGTTGCCCCTATGAGTGTGCCATCTGAGAGCATGTTTACCATAGGTGGTAATGTTGTTGAGCCTCATTGTTCAACACTACACCCTGAACAAGTCCAACAGCTGTTTTTATCTAGCTTAATTTTACATTACTGTACTTGGGTAAAAATATAATTTACCTGATAAAACTGAAATAGCCTGCTTTTGCTGACTGTTTTTCTCATAAGGCTGGTGTCTTGCTTCTCAGTTACTGTGTCTCATACTGATGATGTCATGTTTAAAGAGAACAGGAAATTATTTCCATTAGGCAGCTGTTTATTCAGGCACAAGACTATCCTCCAAATGAACCGCATTTGTGGTTCGACTCCACCCTCTCCATGCACAGCCACCCACCAGCTCTCCATAGAGAAAGGGATCGCCTGCCCACCTCAGGCGCAAGACTATCCTCCAAATGAACTGCGTTTGTGGTTTTAATCCACCCTCTCCAGGCACAGCTGCCAACCACCTCCCCACAGATAAAATGGGATTGCCTACCTGCCTCGGGCACAAGACTATCCTACAAACGAACCGGATTTCTGTACTCGTCCTCACCTTTGGCCTCCCCACATTCTGGATTTGGACCTCATCAGCCTGTTCATCTCATGTTCCACACTGCCCATCAGACTGCAGACTTCACTGTTGCTTGCCTTCCACTGGTCATCTGGTGCTCATATGTTGCCACCTGAGGCTTGCCTTCTGGCTTGGCCTTCTCCAGTGTCCAGGCCCTTCAGCTCCATCCTGCTGACTCCTGCATAATTTGATCTTTGAACATACCTGTTCCCCTGCAGTCTTCCTCCAGAACTTGTTTCTACCCACATTCCCTTTGCTTTTGCTGGATACATGACATCAGTACATCTTCAGGGATGGAAGCCCAAGCCTTTCCACAGTTCCCTAATGCTCACCTTATCTCAAATCCTTCATCTACCATTAACAATTCAAGGTCACCATCTCCTTCAGAGGTGGGAACCTCATACTCTGAATCTGCATTTTGGGCAACTTCCTTCTTGCTACCCTAGCAGCTTGGGACTCCTCCATGTTTGCTGCTTTGTATTTTGGGGCTTTCTCATGACTGTTGACATCCAGCATCCACTTGCCCTACAGTTACTTCTAGCGGTTCATCTGACTCATACTTTTACCAAAACTGCAGGATTATTCCTTACATATTCCATTTAATTCAACTGGTGGCCATCCCTACCTCCCAATGGCTTCCACAGAATCCAAGCTCTAGTGGAGCCTTCTTCATGCCTATTATCTCACACTGAACTCATGAACTTCTGTCCTCCTGGAATATATCAAGTCACTGCTCCTCCAGCATCTGGATATCACCATACTTCAAGATGTTATCTACACCTCTTCATTATGATACTGTTTGCAAGCCACCTATCTAATGGTCTTCTTAACTCTCCAGACAGGATGTACCTCCTTCTTATGCCTTCCAGCAAATACCATTACAAAGTGTGGGTCTTCATTCAATTCAACATCCTACATGTGCGCAACTGACCTGGTTACCTCCTTATCACAGTTGCATTCTATAACAGTCTCCATTGGATTATGCAATCCATGCACCCATTATATTCCATTTTCTACATTAACTCCTTATTGTCCCATCAGTCACTAGACTCAGCTGAAGACCCATCTTTTTGGGTACTCCCACAGCATACTGTATTGGATCCACCAGCAAGCAGTGCCACAAGAGCCACCCAAGCTCCTCACATTGGGCTACTATGCTACAGTAGTAACTGCATTCACCATCCTGCACTATTTGAATTTATTATTATTAATATTGCAACCAAACACAGAAGTGCAGGTTGAAGTTCACATACAATTTAAAAAACGTCACTTCTACATAAAATACATAAATCAGCAACAACTATACATAATGTTTATACCATAAAAATAAAACTCATTTTACATACACAATACACAAGCATAACATTTAATAAAATTTACATTTCAAAAACAAGTTCATTTAACCACATCTAGATAATGCACAAGCAAAGATCTACTATAGGTTTGCATCCTTATCAAAGGTCTTTCCCACATATGTAAATTATATCCTGTAATATCCTTTGGTACAAGTAAACAATGCAGTTTATGATTAAGATCACAAATTCTCCTGAAAGTCTCCTTCCATTTTCTCTTCTAATAACCAACCTTTCAGTACACATTTAAGCAATGCTTCCCTATAACTCATTTCTACTCTACCATTATTCTAAGTGCCCTTTTTTGTACCCTTTTCAATTCTTCAGATTCATTTTTGTAAGTCCACTATGCCAAACTGCTGCTCTGTATTCTACTACTGGCCTCACTACTGTAGAAAAATAATAAACTAAATCAGATAGACTCAAACCTACTCATTTCAAAATTGTTAAAAGTATAGCCTACTATTTGCTTTTTTAGCACATCTAAAACTTGCTCTGCCCACATAAAATCATTTTGAAAAATAAGTCTCAAATATTTAACTTTATTTACCACTTTCACCTCTTCCCTCAAAATACAATGATTTTATTCCCACCCATTTAGTCTGCTTCCCAAAACATATTTCCTTAGTTTTGCAGGGTTTATTTGCATAAAATGATTTCTTACCCATTTCTCTATGTAGTCCAAATCACATTGCATGGTACTATCTTCAACATTTTCCCAAATATCCAACACTGTAGTGTTATCTACATACTTTATACATGGACCCCAGTGTCTAAATCATTTATCATAATCAAGAACAATAATGGCCCCAGTTCTGGTACCCTGAGGGACCCCTCCTCCAGCACTCACCACCTATGATTTCATACCTTCCATCTTAATCCAATGTGACCTCTCCTGCAAAAAGTCATGCATCCATTTTACAATACACTCTGGATTATTTAAACCCTCCAATTTTTGTATTACCGTTCCATGGTCATTAGGTCAAAAGCTTTCTTATAATTTACTAACACAGTTCTCACAATATTTTCTTTATCCCAAGCTCTCATACTTAATTCTAAAACTTTAGAGCAGTATCAGTGATTGAGCAACCCTCAGGGACCCAAACTGATTTTTATCCAACAGATCTTCAACACTCTCCATAATCCATTTACAATAAAAAAATCACACACTTTAGACACTGTACATGTTAAAGCTATTGGTCTAAAATCTGTTGACATATTCTTTGGTGTCGTAACCTTAGGGAGAGGGACCATTTTGCTCGCTTCCACTGTAAAGGAAATTTTCCAGCTAACATTGACCTATTAAAATATGACTCACCCATGGTGCTAACAAATCTGCACCTTCTTTCCATCCAGTTTAGAATAGCATCAGAACCCATAGCTTTATTTACCTTAATCTTTTTCAGTTCTTTTGACATTTCTTCAACAGATACCAACAACCTATCTGGAACAACCATTTCTAATTTGTCTTTTTTCCTAACAGGGATATTTTCTTACTCACATCACCCAACATTCTGTTTAAGCATGTTAAAAGGAGGCACCTTCATCTAAGTCAGAAAAACACAAGTTTGTTTCCATGTTCCCATTTTTTTTTTTTTGTTTAACCAGGAGAGACACACTAAGCTGAACGTTTGTTTACAGATGATACAACCTGGGAGCACAAGGAGTTAAGTGACTTGCTCAGGGTCACACAGTATGCAAGTGGAGGCTGTGGGATTCAAACCCAGGTCTCCAGGTTTGTAACTCAGAGCCTTAAACCACTGCACTATACTGCCTCCTATTAATATTTGATTTACCTGCTTTCCTGATCCCAAAGTTATTTTATATTTTCCACCACTTTCTCAGATCCAATTTCCTTAGCCCTTCCACTTTCCTCTCATAATAATTCCCTCATAATTGCTTGCATATATGGTTTATTTGATTTCTCATTCTATGACATTTTACAGTATCATTTCTTTTGAAGGCTGCTTGCCTCTCACTAATCATATGTTTATATTCTTCTGTAACCAGGGTTTATCCCCACTAAACCTTGTTATCTCTTTCATGGGCATAACCTGATCTAATAATTAATTTATTATAGACATTACCATTTCCATGTGTCATTCACATCTTCACATCCAAATTTCTTTTTCTGCAATTTACGGCTATTGTATCCAAAGTCTGACTTTTCTGCCTCATTAATCTTTCAACATTTGAATGTATCTTTTTCTCCTTTTAACTTTTTACATCCTTCTGGGTTTATTTGCTACCAATACTGCTTTGTAGTCTAATGACCCTTTAGGTGGCACAATTACCGGTTTACCAAAGACATCACTCACATTTTTCAAAATAATATCTAGCAGTCCTTCCTAATATCTGCCCATCCAAGACCTCACGTTTGTGACTCCAACTTGCTTTCAAGCCTCAAATCCATTGTACTGAACATTTCAGTTATACCCATTGATCTCCAATCACTGTATTTATGACATACTTCATCTTTGACTACATTGGTCTGAAATAATGCAGTTACCCTCTCCTACCAGATACCCAAAGCCTCACTTTCCTGAATCTCTGATTGCCTCCCTATAGATGCCTTTATAGTGCAATACTGTGGATTTACTGAACTCAAAGCTGTTAGACTCTACTCGAATGTTAGAGCTTTTACTGTCTCTATGTCCAGCTTTTGTTCGATTCCTATATTTCTTCCCAAACTAGTACTGAGAAAAATACTTCTGAGAACCCTGCAATCATCCAAAACATTTGTCAATCTGCAAAATAATCTAAGCATCATATCCTGCTTTCATCTTCTCAAAAGCATTACTGAGAATCTGACAGATAACCTTAAGGATTTAATATCCAATAGTACATCCTATAATTTGGAGTCTGGCAGCCCATCTAAACAATCTAATTTTCCCCATGTTCACATTGAGGCAGTACCTTCCCCAAATACCAACTAATATCACAAATAAATCCTGGACCTTGTTAATCTCCTTTTCTGATCAACTGGACATATTCATGTTTAGGATCTGGGCATTCCTTCAGACTGGATCTGTTTCTTCAACCTCAAGAATCAACTATTCTGAATTCACCATTCAACAGACTAAGAAGATGGAACTTCATCACTGTGAACATTACACCCTACTCAGAAACAAAAACTAATTCTAAGCATTTAGGATCATCTCCTCTTAGTTTATCCTGAGGATGGTCAGGTCAGTGGACAGGGGTCCTCAGAGGTTTCCTCCACCTAGGGGTTTCCTCTTCTGTATGCTACTGGTCATACTCTCCATGAGTTAGAGGAGGTAATCTTTTGGGCCTTCTGTTCCCTACTCATTACCTGGTTTACTTACTAATGGTGGGACTAGAAGGCCAAAGTTTAAACCTTATATGTATAAGAAGCACTACTCTATTCACCCCAACATTGAATGGGAAGGCTTGCCTGAGGTTCAATGTGGGAATAGCTCCTCCCACATCCTGAACAAAGGCCAGCCTTCCTCAGCAGTTCCCGACTTAGCGTGTTGTGAAAAGAACCCACCATCCTCCCCTGCATCCTCCTCCTCCAACACTCTACTCACCCTTTGTGTTGGGTCTTCTATTCCTACTCACTACCCGGCTTACGGTACCAGGGTGGGAATTGGAGAAAGGCCACATTTCAAACCTTACATGTATATACAAGCACTACTCTATTCACCCAACCATTAACACATTATTATTCAAGTACAGTTAAATATAGCTCAGTTGTAGAGTCGTCTTTCATTTCTGTTAACAGGTACATTACCAGCTGCTGCCAATACACAAATTTCCTCTCCCTTTACATAGCCTTTTATATGCTACCTGTTACTCTGACTTGACTGCAGCTAGGCATTATTATTATATTATTGACATAAAAAGCCTTTTCACAAAGGCCAGTCTGACCTTTCACTCTCATCATTGTCATTATTGTACATATTTTTATATGTTATTATGAATATGTATACCATTGTTACATAGCATGAAACTATATGTCCCATGTTAAATACCATAAAAGGCATGCCTCAACATTAAATAGCATGAGGAAACACAAGCAGGCTTCAGAGGCTGGACAAATGAATGTAAGCAGAAATATGAAAACTCAAGGGGCATCCAGTGCCCAAGGCTGTGGTTTGAGTCATGGCAGCAGTTTTCAGAAGTAGAGTAGCTTGAGTCCTGCTGCTACAAATTACTATTACCTATGATTTGATGTATCCTGTGAGTCCAGCTCCAACCCATCACTGATGAGATGAGTCTTATTACTAGACCAATACTGCTGTGCTGCTGTTGCTATCCTACAGATGCCCAGATAGGATCCAGTGATGATCTTCAAATACCATGTTGTGTCCTACCAGCAAATGTAAGTATTAATTGTAGGTTTTTTCCTTAGGGGGGCTGCCACAGGTGGGAAAGGTTTAATACAGATTGTGTCCAAACAGAAAAGGTAAGTATTCAGGGGTTTCTTTGCTGGGTGGAGTGGGGGTGCAGCTACAGATGAGAAAGGTTTACTTTTAACTGTATACCTTGCTTGTCTGCCTTTTAGACACGTTGCGCTTCTGTCTCTTATTCTTGTAGGTACAGATCACATGAGGGATGGCAAATTTTGTTGCTGTGTAGTTCCATCCTGATCAAAACTGATGTAGCAGCCCAACATCGTCAAGATGGCAAGCCATAAAACTGCAGCATGTTGAAACAGAACTAGATCCAAACAACACACTGCAAGGAACCGACAGACAGAACTGCAGAAATGAGAGAGAGAGAGAGAGAGAATGCAAGAATCCAAAAGATGGAAGAGAACTCAAAAATACAAGAGAAAGAAATCAAGCATCCTAGTGACAGACATCAGGTGGTGGCAAATTGCATCTACCTGCCCTGCCCTGTGTCAGAAATACAAAAATGTAGAATTTGGTCAACAGAAGGTAAACAAACGTACCCATTTGTCTGTCCCTTTTAAATTTAGTTTACAGTTTTTGGCAGTGAAAGTCACACTGAACTGAAGCTAGTTTCAGTTTGTTCAGTGATCCAGGGCATTAAAGTAGCTTGCTTTGCTCAAGGTCACGGAGTATGGAAATTTTATTACCACAGTACATTTATGTTTCAGACCAGCATCTTATTTGTGCCACAGCCCTGATCAAACTTTTTTTTAACATTCTCAGTTTATCATGCCCCCTTCCACCAGCCTGGCTCCTTCATCCATCTTCCAGCCCCAGCCCCATCCCCCATCATCTCTGGGACTTACCAGCTCCATTTTCACCCCATGGCTTACCCCACATGGTGGAGCTCTTTCATCAGGGTCCTTATGGGGTCTTGGACTCCTTGAGGTAACTCAAGCCAGTGTCTGTGGAGCGGTGCCATAGCCAGTTGTGTAAGGCCTTCAAGCTGAGGTAGATAGACATCCTGCTTGGCTGGTACTTTTCTTGGTTACTCCCAAACCAAGACACAGGCACACTAGGAGAGCCAAGAGGCATGCACATGCTGAGCATATACATTTCTCTGGCTTCCAACCTACATCTCCCTCTCCAGTATCTTTAGCTGCACTGCTACCAGTTGTCACCCAGGTGGCAGTAAAGCAGTGAGGATGGTGACCCACCTTCCAAGAGGAGGAGATCCTACATGGGGCATTCAATCCTCCTCATTTCAGCTGGCCCCTGATGACCCAGACTTGTTCCCTAACCTGGGTCACTGGCAGAGTAAATGATAGTGCTAGTTCTGGGCTGACAGGCCAGCTCCACCCTGCCCACTCTTGTCCACTTCTCCTAACCTTTTCCCAAGCTGACTGTAGCTGATCATCCTTGCATACTGCAACACAGGGAGAAAACCAGGACTTTTGTTTTCTGTGTTCTGTGTAGTGAGGCAGTGTTGTGGGGAGCTTAGCTGCAGCAACTTCCAGCAAGAAAAAGGCATAGGCAGCCTTTTTCGTCTTAGCAGGCAGCACTGCTGTAGTCAGTGTTTTGTGTGTTTTTTTCCTGATTTCTGTGGTTTGTTATTTTAGTTCTGTAGAACAGTTAGGTGTATTTTACTGAATTATTTTTGTCACTGTAGTTTGAGTATCTTGATTTCATATTTGTTTATTGATATGTTAGTTTTTTCGCATACATAGTAACATTGTTATAATTCCCTGATTTGTTGTGTTTTGCATGTGACACCTTAGTCCCTGAAATCCCTGTCATGTATTGTATCTGTAAAAGAAAAGTGGAAAACTGGTGGTGGTGCTGGTGATGCTGGTTCAGGAGGAGCTTGAACTTCAACAGAGGTCACTGCTGCTTACAGGGGTGTGCCCACTGTACTGCTATGACATGGGAACTTCTTATGCCTCCACAAACCACTGCCAGCATGAACAGGCCACCCTTCCACCCTCACTCCCAACAGGAGCTTTCCTCTGCTTTTTCTTCCACTCAGCCAAGTGATTTGCCATGAGATGGGTCCTCTGGTCCCCAGTACCAGTACTCATGTGGGTCTCCTGCTTGCCCCTGCAGACAGGTTTATTGCATAGGTTGCAAGTGACCACATTGTGGTCACTAGGATTACAGGTAGAAAAGACCACACAAGTGCCAAAACCACACAAGAGAGGACTTGGGGTATGTATGTGTACCACAAGATTATAGACATTTAAAAACATACAAATTAAAAATGAACATTTCCATATGATAACACTGCAACTTTAACAAGCCATAACTCTGTCAATCTTTGGCGTTAAGGGACAATCTATGTATCATAAAAAGGTCTCAATGAGTACTACAAGGCTAAGTCCCTAAGAAATACCAATTAAAATACACATATAACAAAATAAAAATTTAAAATGAAAATTTCGTAACATAACATTGCAACTTTAACAAGCCATAACTCCATCAATCTTTGGAGTTAATGGACAATATTTATATCAAAAAAGTCTCAATAGTACTACAAGTCTAAGTCCCCAAGAAATGCCATCTGAAAATAAACATATTTATTTATTTAGATGTGCTAACTGGTGAAGAACACAAGAGCATCAAATGCCCATTTTCATGGAGAATTCAGGTACAGAGAAATAACAGACAAAAGTAATAGCAAGATGATGCACCGCTTACACTATATACAATTAAGAAGATAAGCATTTGTATGTATTTATAGACTGTGTTATAAAAACATACAAATGAAAAATGAAACTTCCCATTGATAACATTGAAAATTTAACAAGACATAACTTGGTCAGTCTTGGAGTTAAGGGACAATCTGTACACCAACAAAGGGCCTCAATGATTACTACAATACTAAGTCTCTAAGAAATACCAACTGAAAATAGACATATAAAACATACAAATTAAAAAGTGATAATTCTCATAGGATAACATTGCAACTTGAACAAGTGGTAATCCCATCAGTCTTTGGAGTTAAGGGATAATCTATACATCAAAAAGGTCTCAATGAGTACTGCAAGACTAATATACCCAAACAACTTACTTCATAAGGTACACAAGAAACTCCCAAATTACTCCCAGCTTCATCATTGTGCCACATCCACAATTTAAATCTGATAATTATCCAAACTGCATTAAATGTATATCTCCTCTTTGACTACAGCTGTTCCAAGTTTCAGACAAATGCAGCAAAATTTATTAAGTTATGCTTAAAAAAATGAAAATAAGTAGATGGTGGAAATGGGGTGGTGGCATTCATGTTGCTAAATTATTCTCTGCCACATCTATGGCATCATGCTGGTGGGTGCTGGGGAGGCAGAAACAAGAGGATCATTCAAGAGGTAGCAACATCTCTGACCCAGGAACAGTGATCAAGGAGGAGGTTGCTGGTGTTCCTTAACAGCTGGTGGTGGTGATGGTGAGCCTGATCTGGACAATAAGTCTCCAGTATTGATATATGGAACAGTGGTCAAACAGCTAGTAGCTCCTTTCTGTGCATTACAACACATTGGACACAGGTATGTGGGGCAGTATTTGACTCTGGCTGGGGAAATAATTGTAATAAGCCAACTGAGGTGGCAGCAACACGCTGGGTAGTGAAGAGTGTAACTGGATAACAGACGAGGTTAGAAAATATTACATTTGCTCCTGACTGGACTGATGAGTGGATGCAGCCTGTTGTGGTGGTACCACAGTGTGTTAAGGTGGCACAGGGTCTTTAGGCTGAGAGTGTGGAGGACAGGGGACAGCTGACTTTAAGACATGTTTGTATCAGTAGCTGAATTATGACTCAACTTCGCCTTTGCTGTACCCAAAGGAGAAGATACAAGCAAAGTTGCTAGATGAAGTTACCAATGGCATATTTCCTGTTAAATTCAAAAGTTTTCACAAGTATCCCTGGAGGCAAATTTGGCAACTTTGCCTTAAATTTGCTGGTGAATTAAAACTTCACAACATCTCTATAGGCAACTTCCAGCAGGCTCTCACATGACTGACATGACTGGCCAGTGGTCACTCACCATAAACTGGTCCTGGTCTGGAAAACTGTCATGGAGGATGGGCAGTGAGGATGTGTACTATAAAAATGATGTTGGGGATCTCTGGTGGCTGCTGAGCCATAAAAGGTAAGTGCTGTGGATGGCAGGGCACCCGATATATATATATATATATATCACATACATTTATGGCCCTGCATGTGCATCCCATTCATGTCGGTCCTCCTACATATTCTTCTCATTGCTAGGCTACAGTGGTCCACTGAGGAGGTTGGTACTTGTGGTGCAAGGCTATACCCTCTCCATGCTTCAGGGGTCCAAGTGAGGATTTGATGGAACAGAATTAAGTGCAACATGGCTGGCCCATGTCCTGGCTGCTGTTCAGCATTCATATGCCATCCGTTGCTGTTTCTGACTGGTCTCATTTATATAGACTGCATATTTAGTAATGTGATCTGTCCATTGATGTTTTAATGTACCATGCAGATTGCATGTGTGTTTGTATGACCCATCTATGGATTGTATTTTGTATGTTGCATTTGTAGGCATTCAGATATTTCATTAAAATGTTGCTGTATATATTTATGATGTCTGGGTCATTATTCTGGATTTTGCTGGCATACCACTGTCTGGGAAGATCTGATTTACACAGCAGGACTGTGGACTTGGGGGCTGTGTCCATATGTGCATGGGGAGCTGTGTTCACTGTTGAGAGTAGGGGTGCCATGTGTGCGCTGATGGGCATTACCACTTTTACCTTGCCTATTGTTTATTGTCTGGCAGCATGCCACTTTGCCAGCCATTGATGATTGGCTGCACAACTGTTGCATGTCCTGTCCCCAACCTCTATTGCATGGGGTCCATCACAGTGGTACTCCTGAACAACCTGTACCCATGGAATCTACAGTTCATGTGATGCATGCATCTAGCAGACCCAGTGCACTTTTGGTTTACGAAAGCCCTCCAGATGGCTTAGGGCTGTGTTTACCGCACTATGTGCTGGACGGACATATTTCACATACAAACATAGAATCTGTTGGCAACAAAGACCTTTTGGCTCACCTAGTCTACCTTAATTTTCCCTACCTCTAGTGTTGCCACAGACCCTACTTGGTCTCCAGTCTTTGGTCCCTCCCCACCGATAAGATCCTCTGTGTCTATCCCATGTCATGTTCTTGAACTCTGTCACCATTTCCTCCCACATCACCTCTGCTGGTATGTGTTCCATGCATCCACCACTCTCCATGAAGAAGTCCTTCCTCACATTTCCTCTGAGTCTCCCCTTCTAACTTTATAGAATGACCTCTTGTCCTTGAGCATCTTGTTCTGTGGAAAATGCTTCTCCTGTACCTTGGTTTTACCTGTGAGGTATTTGAATGTCTGTCATATCGAACTTTATTTGCTTCGAGGATAATTTAGCAGTGAGAGTGCTTGTTTCAGCTTAGAGTCCACTCTCCTTGGTTCAGTGAGAGTGTCCTGGAGGGTGGTCTTTAAATTATGCCCTTCGTATTTTTATTTATTTATTTTGTTACTAGTGTTAGTTTGGTGTTATTATTTTATTGTCCCCTGGCTGTGAGAGGGCCTGTGGATATAAAATAGTTTAATTGAGTTTATTAATTGTTGTATTAGATTATTGGTTTATCTTATTCTTTTTAGTGGTGGGTGGTGGTGTTGTTTATTCATTTTATTTGTGGTTTTAACTTTTGTGCAGTCTGATGTGTTGGCCAGTTCCACCTGCTGTTCGTTGCTCGGCCTCCACTCTCCATGCCCTCCGCCTTTTTCTTGTCCCCTTGCCAACCCATGTCTACTATCGGTGTTGAGCATTAGGGATTGCGATAGGGCACAGAGGAATTGGGTGTGTGGGGGTTGTGACACAGCTGAGGGAGCGTGCTCTCCCATAGGAGTGGTTAGGCCTCGAAGACACCTCTAGGGCGAAATGGCTTCTGGAGCATGGTAGTCCGTTCTGGTTCCCATACCAAGGGAACCTCCAGTACTGGAGGGTAAGTGGTTGGGACAACTCGTCAACCTCATCCAACCTGGGCATTGTTGTGCAATGCCAGATCTGTTTGTAATAAGTCGGGTCTTATTAGGACTTTGTCGCAGGGGAAGATCTTGCTTGCATTACTGAGACCTGGTTGGATGGGAATGCGTCCCGTTTTAGAGGCCGCTGTTCCTACCAGGTTCTCGGTTATACACCACCCGAGATTGGATCGCTGGGGTGCCAATCTGTTTCAAGACCGGATTGGGCCTAACTAGTGTTCCAGTTGAGGAGGCACTGTGGTAGCTGGTGTGGGTGCAGGATTGCTCTCATTTACCGTCCACCAGGGGATGAGAAGCTTTTCCTGCAGGAAATTTCAGATTTTGCCGCCAACATGGCATTGGAATCACCCAGATTGATGGTGCTGGGTGATTTCAATGCGGGTCGACGACCAATCTTCGCTTTTTGGTCAACATTTCCTCCAGGTGATGACATTGCTGGGCTTCACACAGGTTATTTCCACAGCTACCCATAAAGGTAGTCACTGTCTTGATCTGGTTTTCCTCCTGGGACTGAGGCGTCCGATTTGGTGGTGGAACCAGTCGGTTGGTCTGATCATTACTCAGTTGGGTTCAATTTTGAGACCCCCTGGGTAGGTCGTCCCTGTGGAGTTGGTCAAGTACCGCCCATTGCAGGGACGTTATCCCTGAAGACCTGATGGTGGTTATTGACTTCTCGTTGTTTGATGATTTGTGCTCTGTTCTGAGCAGCTAATGGTGGCCTATAACTAGACCATCTCGGCTGCTCTTGATCAGATTGCACCAACCTTTGTTCTCCCCTTCCGTGCCATCCCGCTGCTCCTTGGTTTGATGAGGCATTGAGAGGGCTGCGAGGTTGGGGTGTAGGTTGGACGTCATTGGAGGAAGACTGCCTCGGAGGCCGACCATCTTATTTTGCTAGAGCATTATAAGCTCTATCAAACAGAAATTTCCGTAAGAAGGCAGAATTCCTGTCCAGGAAATTTATGTTGCTAGAATCGACCAGCTCAGCTCTTCAGAATTATCAACAGACTGTACAGCGAAGTCTGTCGGCAGATCCGTCGAGTTTTACGCAGAATGACTGTGAGGAGATCACTCGGTTCTTTGCAAATAAGATGGAAGACATCCAGAGGCAGTGTCCCTGACCCCACTCTAAGGTTGTTGCAGTCGATCAGTGTTTTGTCACAGAGCCTGGAATTTCCTGGAGTTCCTTTGATCTGCCGGATTTCGCAGACACTATGAGGATTGTCGCGAGATGCGCCAACGTAAGTTTGGATCCGGGTCCTACTTCCTTGATTATGGGATGTAGTGAGTTTATCAGCCCAGTCCTTGCTCGGATTATCCGTGCTCCTTCGAGACGGAGTTTTCCTAGTTTCTGAAGGAAGGGATGGTGACTCCTTCTGAAGAAAGCTTCCTTGGACCCGGATGACCTAGCCAACTACCGCCTCGATCTCTAACCTCCCTTTGTGGGGAAGGTTATTGAAAAGTTGTGGTGGCCCAATTGATAACCATTTGACCACCCATAGTTTATACGAACCTCTCCAGTCTGGTTTTGTAAAGGCATAGCACTGAGACTGCTCTGGTTCGGTGCTCAATGATCTCTTGATGGCTAGAGATTAGAGACACCATTCTATTCTGGTTCTCCTTGATCTGTCATCAGCTTTTGATACTGTGGATCATGGGGTTTTGCTTGAACGTCTGAGGTCCATCTGTGGACTTTCAGGTATGGTCCTCAGATGATTTTCATCTTACCTCGAGGGAGAACGCAGAGAGTGGTCTCAGGATTATATTCTTCCGGGCTTTCTCCTGCCCTGCGTGCACAGGGTTCGGTGCTTCCCATGTTATTCGTATATGCTACCTGGGTCGGAGACATTGTAAGACGGTATGAGCTGAGGTTTCACTGCTATGCTGATGATACCCAGGCTCTACCTGTCTTTGCACCTGACCAGGTTAGTGCTGTCTCAGTGCTGAATAACTGCCTCAGATATCCAAGACTGGATGAATACCAGTGGTTTAAAGTTGAATCCGGGAAAGACTGAGGTTATGGTTGTGGACCCGGCCGCAGGGTTGGGGGTTTAGTGGTCCCCTCCAGAATAATTCTGGGGAGGACCAGATCCCCATTTCTGAACGGGTGCGTAACCTGGGTGTAGAGCTTGACACAGACTTGACCTTCGTTATCAGGTGTCTGCTGTGGTCAGAAGTGCATTTTTCCATCTTAGAAACATCGCCAGGATTAGGCACCTGGTTCCTCCTGGTGATTTGCCAGTTTTGGTCCACGTCTTTGTGACATCTCACTTGGATTACTGTAACTCCTGTACCTAGGGCTTGCTGGGGTTGATATCCGCCGCTTGCAGCTAGTGCAGAATGCAGCAGCACGTTTGTTGACTGGGGTTTCAAGAAGATCTCATATTACCCCAGTGTTGCGCTTTCTGCACTGGCTGCCAATACAGTGGCGGATCACCTTCAAAGTGGGTCTTTGACCTACAAAGCCCTACACAGGTATGATCCTGACTACTTGAAAGAACTTCTGTTACCTTACACCCCTCTGAGACAGCTTCACTCGGCTGACGAGGGTTGCTGGAGATTCGAGGGTTAACTTGAAGTCCTCTGGAGCCTGTGCCTTTGGTTTTGTGGCTCCATCCTCTGGAATTCTCTACCCGTTCGCCCAAGAAAGTACAATGGTGGACAGTTTAAAAGGGCTCTGAAGTCCTTTTATGGGATAAGGCTTTTCCTGCCATATTGTAATCGGCTTTTATTTGTTATATTTGTTGCTCTGTTTTATTGTATTTTTGATGTTTGGTGTTTATGCCTTTTTGCACAGCCTTGAAAATTTGAAAGGCGCTTAATTAAATAAATTTTATTATTATTATATCCCCACTTCCTCCTTTCCTCCAGGGAGTACGTTTAAGTTCCTTGAGCCTCACCCCATAGGGCTTTTTGATGCAGGCCATGCTCCATTTGGTTGCCCTCCTTTGTACTGCTTTCACCCTCTCTATGTCTTTATGGAGGTGGGGCTACCAGAACTGTACATAGTTCTTGAGTTGCGGCCTAACCAGTTATCTATATAGGGTATTATTACCTCCCTCCTTCTGCTGGTGATTCCCTTCCTATGCAACCCAGCATCCTTCCAGCCTTCCCACTGCTTTGTCACACTGCTTCACTACCTTCAGGTCATCAGAAATTATCACTCCCCAGGTCCCTTTCCTGCTTTGTAATTGTTAATACCTCTCCTCCCAGCTGTTATGTTGCCCCAGGTTCTTATGCCCCAAGTGCATTAGTTTGCACTTCTTTGCATTAAAACCAGCCACCAATCCCTTGATCATTCTTCCAACTTTTCTAGATCACTCTGCTTTTTCCACACCCCGTGTGTCTACTCTGTTGCAGAGTTTTGTATCATCTGTGAACAGTCATATTTTCCTCCAGCCCTTCTGCAATGTCACTGATGAAGACATTGAAGAGGACTGGCCCTAGTACTGATCCCTGTGGTACTCCACTGGTCACTTTGCCTCCTCCAGAGTGACTGCCATTTACCACCACCCTCTGACTCCTATTATTCAGCCAATTTCCACCCATTTTACTACCGTGGACCTACTCCTAGGTTTTCCAGCTTGTTTAACAGCCTTCTATGTGGAATGGCGTCAAAGGCCTTGCTGAAATCCAGGTAGGTCATGTCCACTGCTCTCCCTTGATCCACTTCCTGGAAACCCAATCAAAGAGGTTGATCAGGTTTGTCTGGCAGACCCCCATGAACCCATGCTGCCTCTGATCCTGCAGATTATTGGTAACTAGGTGTTCCCAATTATTTCTTTAATAGTGTTTCCATTACCTTACCTACCACTGACGACAGATTGACCTGCCTGTAATTTCTTGTCTCCACCCTATTTCCACTTTTGTGAACTGGGACTACATCTGTTCTGCTCCATTCAACAAGTATCTCCCTGTTTTTAATGACATGTTGAAAGGGCTGTCAGAGCTAAAAACTAGCTCCTTTTTCAGTTCTCTCAGTATTCTTGGGTGCACCCCATTTGGCCCTATTGCTTTGCCTACTTTTATCTTTGATAGTTCCTAAGCAGTTTTTCTTCTGTAAATGGTTTTATGTCCACTCACCGTCCCTTTATACCCTTGCCCTGTACCCTTCAATTTCCTTCCCTCCTCCATAAATACTGAACAGAAATAGTTGTTTACTAAATCCACTTTTGGTGGTCCTCTTCCATACTGCATCCTCCTTCCCTTTCAGTTTTACTATCTCCTGTTTTCCTTCTTTTTTCACTTATGTATCTAAAAATGTATTAACTCCCTTTGTCACTGGCATGGCAATCTTTTTCTCTGTCTGTGCATTTGTACTTCTAACTGCCTTCCCTGCCTCCCTTTATTTCTCTTGGTAAGCCTCCTATTCCCTCCTTCTGTGTTTTTGTACATTCTAAATGTGCTGTTTTTTTGCACTTACCTTTTCTGCTAATTTCTTAGAGAACCATAGTGGTCTCCTTTTCTCTTGCCCTTGTTCACTAGCCTGCACAGGAGTTTGTAGCTTGCCTTATTCCTCTTTTATTTTTGCACACCTTTCCTTGACTCACCCTGGTTTTCCTATCCTGCCAGGTCTTTCCTCAGGCATTCTCCCATTTTCTTAAAATCTGCCCTTCTGTGGTTCTATTTTGACCCAGTCCTTACCTCAAGCCATACTGTACAGAAGTCACTGTTTCCCAGATGGTCCCCACTCTAATGTCAGTTACACTGTCCTGTTTGACAGTACTAAGTCCAGAAGTGCCCCTTTATGAGGTGGGTTCCAACACTAATTGCCTGAGTAACTCCTTGCATGGAGTCCAGGATGTACCTAATCTTGATTGTAGCTGTAGCAAGGAGACTCCAATCCATGTCCTCTAGATTTAAGTCCCCCACTATCAGTACCTCACCCTTGTGAGCCATCTTCTGGATTATTTCCACCATTTCCTTATCAACCTCTTCATCTTGTGTTGGAGGTCTGTAGATCACTTCTGTTCTAATAGTGGACCCATTCCTTCTTTTCAGAGTGACCCACAGCATCCCCTCACCTCCCTGCTCCCTGTATGTCTGTGGCTTTTATGCTATCCTTACATAAAGAGCCACTCCTCCCCATTTCTATCTACTCTGTCTCTTCTGAACAGTGTATATCCTGGAATGGCTACTTCCCAGTCCTGGTTTGCATTGCACCAGGTCTCTGTGATGGTGACTAGGTCCATGTTTGCTTCTGCCATGTTGGCCTCCAGGTCTGCAACCTTGTTATTCAGACTTCTCGGTTTTGTACACATGGCTTTCCAGGTTATGTTTCCACTCTCTATCCTTTTACCTTTTGCCCTCCCTTTAGCTGCCCACTATGTTTTTAGTTTTATTCTTACCTTGTATCCCTAACCTTCATTGTTGTTTGCCCATTGACAGGTATTCTGTCCCTCCTTGCATTCTTTGTTTGTCTCTTGAGCCTGTGGGAGAGGGCAGTGTTTGTTCTTCTGCCTCCTTTCATCTCCCCTTGACTAGTTTAAATGTACCATGCAGTGCATGCTTGTGTGAGGTGGCACACATGTTGTTGCACAGCTGCACCCTCCACTCATGTGTAGTACTGCCATTGCACAGTCACATTTGGGACACCTACACATGCCTTTGCATGCTGTACATGCATGCTGCATGGCAATGTCATATATGTGTGTGTGTGTGTTTTCAAGACGTGTGCCCTTGGAGTGCGTGTTACACACCATGCACACACTGTGCATCTATTGTGCAAAGGACCCAGTTTGAGCAATTATTCTTTGATCCACTCCTGATTTTAAGCCCTATGGTCCTGAGGTTGGATCCTCCAGAAGGGGTGCATTTGGGGCATCATTCTTTAGCTCCACTCCATCTATAAGCAGCCAAGAAAGCTATTACTTGACTATTCTTTGCAGCACTGCCCTCCCATAGTGCACAATAGTAGGTGGGGTGATTAACCTCCATACATAGAGGTCAGTTAATAGGTTTCAACCCAGCAAGCAGTCATTGGTGCTGTATATGGTACAACAGGCTGAGGCATTTGTTTCTTAAAATAGCTATGTTTGCTGAAAGTCATTGCATCTATCAGTACCTTGAAGGAAGGACCTCCTTTGTCTTAAGTCAGAAAACACCACACCTTTTGAAAATCTATTTAATAAGTCAGAAACAACATGTGTATGTCATTCACAGTATTTGAAGAGTCTCTACTGGGTTTCAGTATACTGATTCGAAAGTCTTATTATGTGTTGTAGTGAAATGCAAAATGTACCTCGACTGCTACTAAATGTCAAATTATGTATACAACAACAATGTGCCCCATCAGCTGTAACTAGAAATATGCATCCTGTAAGAATGGCTTTGTATTAACTGTAAAGATCAATAAATATTAAGTTAAAAAATATAGCAATGAAAAATGCAAATTACTATTAAACATGAAAAGGGATGGTTTTAGCAGCCAACCTTTTAAAAAGGTATACAATAAAAATTATGATATTTTGTAGCATACTGTTTATGCTGTGGTGCCTTGCATCTGTATAAGTTATACATCAAAGTTCAAGAGACTCAAACAAAAAGAAAGAAAAGAAATAGTCCCATGTTCTTTTAAAACTTCTCCATCTTAGAATGATTACAATTACAATTGCAGAACCTTACCTTTGATCCCCCTTTCATTTTTTTCTAGCACACCACAAATGTGGACTTCAGGATGTGGACAGCAATTAAAAGGTTTTATTCTTATTCAGAGGATTACGTGCTATGTATTCACAATCGTATATTATATGCCAGTTTGCTATTTTTTCCCTTCAGTGCCACCTGCCTCATTTTCAGGATGTCAGAAAGCTCAACAAATCCAGTAGTTCTGCTTCTCTTTATAGAGTACAGTGCTGATACATTGATTCCGACTGTTCAGTACCCACACAGGTACCTGTTCAGGCCTCATGGCATTGTGTCCGTCCTGAAACAGTTTTCTATATGAATCCATTCATAGTATTTTAGAGTTACAGATGTCTTTGGCAAGTTACTTATACTAGTTTATATGCATGGTATGGCCCAATGATCACAATCCCACTTCTTTGATGAAGTGAAGTGAAGGCTGGCTATTGATGTGCTTGCCACATGACCTCCTAATTAGAGAGACAGCACTGCTAGGTGGAGATAGGATTAGCAATGTGTCAGTCTTTAACTCTTTTAATGATTGACACATTTCACTTTATTGTTGCACTGGTGGGTTTTAATTGGTAGTTGACACTTCATGACAGAGAGAGTGAAACAGAAAGTCTTGGAAACATGTCCCAGCAGTAAAAGAAATGCAGGCTTTACTGAAGAACACAGCAATAGAGACATTTTCTTTGTCTTTTGCATTGTGGTTAGTTCACATATGCAGTATGTAGAGCTGGTCAAAATTGTCATTTTTGGCATATCCCTAATTAAGTGTAATGCAGAAAAAAATGCTATGAAATTGCACATTCTGCTTAATTGTGTACAATGCAAAAAGAATCTGTGAAAGTATGAAAACTCACAATGTAATATAAAAATACACAAGACAGTTTCGCATCTTGTGGATGATTTGTATGTTTTATTTTCATCCATGTGAAGAAAAATACTATGACCATACATTATTTTCCTCAATAAATGGTATTAAGGCAATAACCCCCCACACAATTTTTGTAAATTTCTGCTAATGCAAATAATTGAGTTTGTTAGCAATTTGCTGGCAGAAAATACCCCCCCACACACACACACACACTCACACATACACCTATACATAAATGGCTTCTTTCTCATGCACTGGATCAACAGGGACCTAAAGCAACTGATTCTGAACCAAAAAGAAGATAGGACTACTAGAACCAAACAGTGTACCTCCAGGCCTGAGGGAAGTAGAGTATAGCATTGAGGGACTGCAAGATTGGAATTAAGAAAGCCATGAAGGGGTAGTAAACCAAGATTATGGTAAGAACTGTATACTACTCCAAAATAATCTTCTAGTAGATAGAGGAAGGTGAAAGGAGAAGTAGGAAATTGGCCCTCTGAAAACAGGTACTGTAAAAGGAGAAAGAACCTGTGAGAGAGCCAACAGTAATAACTGCAATGCTAAATAAATTCTTAGCTCCAGTGTTCACCAAATGGACCACAGAAGAAAAGGATGCTTATTAAGAGGATCAAAGGCATCAGTAGTAGCCATAGTGCAGCCTGCAGACTTAACACCCTCTCAGGTAGCTGACAACCTAGCAAGGATTAATGCAGTTACTACAAGTCCCAAGGAGCAGACAAGATACACCCCAGGATTATTGGTGACCTAAGGAACAATAAGTTGGGCCACCTGCAGTGATATTTCATTATCCCATCTAGACAGGAGTGGCACTCAAGGACTGGAAACTGGCCACTGTTGTTCCTTTCTTCATGGAGCAAGGCTGGACTTGGGTTTCTACAGATCAGCCAGCATGGCATTAGTGCTAGGAAAGATCATGAATGCCATTATCAAGGACAGAATATTGGAGCACTTGGTTGAAGCCAAGGTTCCTATCCCTTAATCATGGTATAAAGAGGGGTAGATCATGGCAAAGCAACCTGATCACTTTCTTCAAGGTGACCAAGGAAGTAAATGGGGTAGAGATATAGACATTGTCTATCTGGACTTCAGAAAAGCATTTGACACTGTGATGTATGACAAATGTCTGGGTAAAGAACACCAGTGGGGTTTATATGAGGCATGCACACGATGAACTGCACTTACCTGGGCTTTGAAGCAAAAGTTTGTGGTGATACTTAACATCATCCTTCAGGGATTAATACTGGGGCTACAGCTGTACAACATATCATTCAATGATCTCAAAGCTGCAGTATCCAGCAAGTTACATACTTTTGTAGATCACACCAGTGTGGCTAGGTTGATGAGCTCCCTTGGTGATATGGAAAAACTTCTGGAGAACATCAACAAACTGGGTGATTTGATTGGTCAGTCTCTTAGAGTCTCAAATTTAATTTATTCAAGTGTAAGGTGCTACTTTTGGGATGAAAACAATGGTAGTACCTACACATTGTATGGGACATTTGCTGCTGTGGTGGAAGAGTAAAAGGATCTAGGGATAATAATAGACAAGGTACTGAAACATATCAAGCAGTGGCTATTGTCAAGGGATCTTGCAGAATGCTGAGATGCATCAAAACAGGAGTGACAATAGGGCAGGGGAAGTAATTCTGCCACCTTTCAAGGCCCTGGTAAGATCCCACCTGGAGTACTATATTTTGTTCTGAGTTTCTCAATTAAGAAAAGACATGGAGACAATCAAGGGGTGCAATACAGGACCACTAAAATGATTGAGGGTATGATTAGCAAAACTATAAAAGATAGACTGTTGACCCTTAATAGGTTCACTTTGCAGAAATGGAGCCTGATACGAGACATGATTTCAGTCCCCCACATATGTACATAAGTCATGAACAAGATCAAACAGAGATGCTTTTACCTAGTGTCCTCCAGCAAGATGCAGAGACATGCCCTGGTGCACAGAGATGATACATTTAGTGATACCATTAGGAAGCACCTCATCTCCCACATGGTTGTGACCTACCAGCACAGGCAGTGAAAATGAAGATAGAATACTCCTTCAAGCTAATCCTGGATTTATTTCTACTTACGAAGGGATTACCAGGGTAACTTGGATAGTACAGTGGGTTAGGAATCCATATCAATTAGTATATGTTTGCAGAGCATATTTATTCATTGCTAGTTATGAAGTGGGTAGGGGGTGGTTGTTACATGACAGACCTATAATCCATTGTGTCCTTAAATTGGTATGTTACTATAACATTCAGTTATACTCTCCTCCTCTAAAGCACATGCATTATTTTATGTATGTATTTCTAAATGTGTTTCTGTTTGTAAAATGTTACATGAAAAGGGCTAACTAGGTCCGCATCCTCTTATGGTGAAAGAGATAGTTGTAAAAGTCACTAATCCCCTTGTAGTTGGCCTAATGTTGGGTAACAGTGGAGTTCCATTATTCAGACTGGTGCTGTAACCAATTGATGTGGTGTTGAGTTGACTGCAAAGGTGTGACGGTGCAATAAGACCACCCAGTGCCTTCTTGAATATGAAAAGAGACAGCAAATTGACTAGACTAATGGCATACAGCTGGCTGACAATGAAAAAGCCTTTCAACAAAATGGTAAGACAGCTTGGGCTGCTTCTGGAAATGCAGGAGAACTGGTGGGAGGGTTGTAGCCTCTGTTAGGTCACCTATTTGAACTGTTGTGCAACAAGGATGGGCAAAACCTGCTCAATTCAGGGAGAAAGGAGCCCATTGCTCACTGACAGGCAAAACTGTTGATGGACAACCCTGGGGGAGCATAGCCAACAGTGCATGAAGATGACCTCCCTCCCCCAGACTGCCTGGCAGTGCACATGCATGGATAGCAGGTACGTGTGCACTACCAATGGCACCAAAAACAAACAAAGGTAGTTAGGTAGAGGAGGATGCAAAAAGCAGGTAGCAATAGGAAGGGCAGGAACTGAGGAATAGAGCAAGGCAACAAGGATCCAAGGGGTTGGCTGGGGGTATATTTAGGATAGCTGGAATGGAGGGAGAGCTCTTTATTCCTGCTGATTTCAGGACAGCAGAACAGCCTACAGCAGAAGAAAGAAGCAGCAATATGGCAGCTGAACAGCAAGTGGAAGCAGTCAAGGAAGAGGTGCAGCAAGTTCAAGAAGAATTTCCACAGCAAGCAGAGGGAGCCAGCAGGTGCAGAATGCAGAAGCCATTTTCCTTCAGGCACAAACAATGATGCAACAGCTGAACCAGATGCTGCAGGCTGTGAGGGGAGAAATGAATGAAGATAAGAAGAAGAAAAGCTGAGAAGAGGAAAGCAGACATTCAGCAGAGAAGAGAGAGAGAGCTCTAGAAGAGCAGCCAGGAGTGCCAAGCACTGCTGCAGGGGGCAGAAAGCATACACAATAGGAAGAGACAGCTTCCAGCTATCCCAGGTGAGACTCAGTTTATGTTACTTTAACTGTAGCTGACAGCATAGAATTGTGTAAGAGAGTTCAGAGAGAGACAAAAAAAGGGTTCAGGAAGTTTTGAAATGGGAAATGCAGAAAGAAAATGTGGGGTGGGGACAAAGAAAGAGGTTCCAATAATTTTTGGATTGAGAAACACAAAAAGGGCAGGGGAGAGGTTTCCACATTGGGCCCATTGGCCCCTGTAGTCCTGCAGTGCAAGGGTCTGAAAATGTAGGGATAGAGGAGCAGTAAGGAAAAGAAACAGAAAAGGGGAGGCAAAGGAAGGAGGGTGGGGTGGAATCCATAATAGATCACATTGTTCAGGCTACAAAAGAAAAAATCTGGAGGGGAACATGTGGATGTCTTCAAATTAATTAAGAAAGACACCATTAGGAGGGCAGAGGAAGAAGAGAAGATTAGGAAGACTGACCTTGTAATGGCAGCATTATTGCTATTCAATAGGACCCTGCTGGTATCACGTCAAAATAGTGAACCAAAATGAGCACATTATTTTGGGCGCTTTAAGGTTTGGCTACTATGGAGGAATAGCAAAGGAGGGAATAGTGAGGAGGATGGAAAAATGGCAAGGTGAGAGAATAGCAATGGGAAGGAAGGAAGAGGGAGGAAGAGGGATGAGCTAAGTAGGGATGTGGAGGTGATGCTGCCAAGCTACCCATGTAGCATAGCAGGTAGGGACACTGGCTGCAGTGGTGGTGGTCATGGGTTTGGGACTACATACAGGTATTTTATTTTAGTTTTGGCAGGTGATGTTTTTCTTTTTTCAAGTTATTGCCATCCTCGGTCCCTTGTCTTTCCTGCACTGTCCACCCCTCCTCAGAGATGATTATAAAGTTTGGGGGTGCGGGGTATAGCCCCCACATTAAACATTTATTTAGATATACGCCAATTTAGTATTCGGTAAATATGGTTGTGTGCCTTATTGGTATTCACCAAGATGTATTCGCCATTTATGAAGTCGCTGAAAACTGTTCACTAATATGACATGGAACTGCTCTGCCAGATAAGAGTTACAAGGAAAACATGTTGATTTATTGCTAGTGGGATACATCTGTTACATGTCAATGGTACTGGATAAGAAGCCAGAATTAGCGAGACAGATGCTAGTCTACATGACTGCAATAAAATACACCCAGGAGAAAGGGAGTGAGTTTGCATGGTTACAATACAATAAAAATTTAGGCAATACATGGTATCACAGGATGTGAGATGGACGTGAGAAATGCAGAAAACTGGCTGGATACAATGTTGGCTGGGAGTAACGGATGCGTGTCAGTGACTTTAGGAGGGAGAAGGTCAATGTATCCAGGAACACAGCTGTCCCTAAAGTATTGCTTTGCATACAATAGAGGGTCTGCATGGGATTGGGATGTTACTTCAACAACATGTGTGCCAAGTGTGGTGGTTCCATTCAGTATTGCTTTGTACAAAGCCCCTATAAAAACTGAAATATTATATAGACTGTTGAAAATATGTCCAAAAGACAAGACAAAACAGTGCAGGATGACTTTCAAAGGGTTTTAGGCTGCACTACAAGGGTCCATGAGTTAGAAAAGAAGTGGAAAACCTGAAGTCATTGGCAAAAATCCAGAGACAGCGAGCAAGAAAATTCAGGAGAGAGAGAGGCAGGTAGGGTAGAGGCCCATTTTCCCAGCCACTTTTAAGTAACCTTAGGGTATCACTGCTAGAGCTTATCCCCAAAAGGAGAAGGGAAATTCAGGTTAATTCACCATTTGTCTTATCCAGACAGCGATCAGTTAATGACTATATGGACAAGAAAAAGTGCACTATTGTTACAGTTCGGAGCACAAGGCCATAGAGTTGATAAATACAGTAGGAAAGGTGGCCCATTGTCTAAATGTGATATTACTTCAGCCTTTAGGGCTGCAACCTGTATACCCTCTGGATTGGGACTTGCTAAGTTTTAAGTTTGAAGGGTTATTACTTCAATGAGCTATGGCCATAGGGTGTCCAATTCTTGTGCACCATTAAAAAATAGTTTTCTGGAATGAGCAGCAGGGAATTTTTAGATACAAGGACATTATACATTACCTGGATGATATCCTAATAGAGGGGTGGCAGAATTTACAAAATGCCTACACTGTCTTAAGGCATGTCAAGGTCTATGCAGATTACTGGGCATGCCTATAGCAGAAGAGAAGACCAAAGGACCATACAACACTATCACCTTTCTAAAGATAAACTTGGACTCCATAGTCATGGAATCCAGACTCCCAGCAGGAAAAGTGGAATGCTGCAGCAGTTCATAAAGGAAAGCAGAGAGTTCCAACAGGTACCATTGAAGAAGATGCAGAGCCTCAAAGGCCATCTCAGTTTTGCATGTAGGGCCATTACACCAGGATAACTGTTCACAGGAAGTTTAGCAGGGACCACTGCTGGAATCCAGCAGCCAAATCACTGGGGCAAAATAAGCAAGGTATTAGGTCAGCCCTGGCAGTGTGGGATTGCTTCTTGCAGAACTTCAACAGCGGGTCCATGTGGACAGGCAGATTGGGTGTACAACACAGACATAGTTATACACTGATGCAGGAGGTTGGGTAGGAATGGATGCCTTTTGGGCAAGTAAGTGGATAGCAGCAGAATGGCTGAAGTAGTGTCAGGACATAGACCTGCACAAGGACATCACACTGTTAGAGGTTTTCTATTATGGCAGCCATGTGGACGGAGGGAAGCATGGGCAAATAACAAGGTTTGGTTTTGGCATGACAATCAGGCAGTAGTTGAAGTTCTGAACAGACAGCCACATTGCCATCAGTCATAAGGGTGTTATGATCCTAGTCCTATGGTACTTGCAATTAAACATTACATTCAGGGTGAAGCAATACCAGGTTACAATAACACAATTGCTCTCTGTCTTTCTTATTTACAGCTGCAGAAATTCAAGGAGATGGTTCCGTATGTGGAGGCAGACAGGGTACCAATAAAACCCATAGTGTGGGAAATTGTGGTGAAAGAGCTGGGTTCCTTTTCACAAATTCTTTGGTGCCTGGTATGCCGAGGCTGTCAGAGTCATCCCTCAGGGTATTTCATGAATTTTTGGGATGGCCCAGCTCCCAGTAAGTTGACCAATACCATTTTGTCAATTAATGAATTTTATTGTTCAGCTAGTGGAGGGTGGGATGGCGAGTCCACTGTAGCCACCCACCTGGCAGACATTTCAATGGGCAGCAACCTTAGGGGCATAGAGGATCCAGGCAAGTCCCAGGTAGTTAAGAGGATGATGAAAGAGTGGACAGAGTCACAGGAGGATACAGTATAAAAGGCAGCCCATGATCATTAGTGCAATGAGGAAGGTAAACCTTACCTTCAGTATGTTCCACAAGTTATGAGGCTAGGCTATTAGCAGTCACATGCAATTTGCTATTCTTTGGGGCATTTTGGATTAGAAAGGTAGGTGCCAGGGCAGCATCAGACTAGGACACAGAAGGGATAATATAGAGGAAAGATGTGCAGATGAAGGGAAGGCAATTTTATTTATATAGGGCCCAATCCCAGAGGCTCTGGGCACCGAACTTAAACAAGGACATACTGCAATAAATAAAAGCATGGTAAAACCTCATTAAAATATAACAATATTAAAATGCAGCAATATAGAGGTTTCCAATAGTCAGTCTTCACGGGACTCACCAAACCTTAAAGATGATATCAACAGTCAACAGCCAGACTGAAGAGGTGGGCCTTAGCCTCCCCTTAAACACCTCAATCAACGGAACCTTCTGGATACTTAAGTGCAAGCGAGTTTCACAGGGTTGGCCCAGGCACACTAAAAGCACAATCTCTGGCGGTCTTGAGCCGAACCCTGGGAATGTCCAGGAGGCCCCTCAAAGAGGAGCGGAGGGAGCGAGCAGAGGACACCGTGTCAGGAGCTCAGATGGGTTACCAGGACTCAGTCCATATAGGGCCTTAAAGGTGAGAAGACACACCTTGAAAAGGACCTCCACTTGACCAGCAGCCAGTGCATAGCATGCAAGACTGGAATCACATGACTGGACCTTGAAAGGCCCGCCAGTATCGGGCTGCTTCATTCTGCACTAGCTGCAGCCTGCTGAGGGTCCCTCCCATGACCCCAAAGTACAGAGCATTACAGTAGTCAAGCTTAGCAGTCACCAAGGCATATACTAGTGTTGTCAGGTCCTTGGGAGGAAAGAGACGCTTAATCTGGGCAATGTTCCACAAGTGGTAGAAGCCACTGCTGACTACAGCTGACACCTGATCTCCAAGGTCAGTCTGCCATCAAGAATCACAACTGGATTTCACACCCTCAGAGAAACCACCAATGGAGTAGACCCCAGAAACAATCCAGAGTCAACCCCTGGTGGCAACCCGTCATGCCCGCCACCAGGCTCAATCACCAGCACCTCAGTCTTAGTCAGGTTGAGTTTCAGCTAGCTGGAAGCCATCCAGTCATTGATTTTAGCCAGTCAGCTATTAACACATCAACTGCTCCCAATGTTCCGGTGCAAAGACAAATACAGTTGGGTATCATCTGCATAGCAGTGAAACTCCACACTGTATTGTTGAATGATCTCTCCAGGGGTAACATATACACTACAAACAACATTGGTGACAAGATCAAACCCCTGAGGTACTCCACAAGACAGAGGCATTGGGGAGGAGGAGAAATTCCATCACCACCATCTGCACTCTGTCTGAGAGATAGAATCAAACCATTTGATGACAGTGCCGTGAGTCCACAAAACTCAGAGAGTCAATTGAGAAACACGACATGATCCACAGTGTCAAAAGCTGAGGAGAGATCAAGGAGCACAAGGACTGACCTGTCTCCTCTATCTCTAGCCCTAAGCATGTCATTATGCACTCTCACTAGAGCAGTTTCAGTGCTATGTCTGGCCCAAAAACCCAACTGCAATGTCTCATACATATCCAAGGACACCAGGTGATCCTCAAGCTGCTGTGCCATCAATTTCTCAACAACCTTGCTCCAAAAATGTCAGGTTGGAGATCTGATGAATTTGCCATGATGTCTGGGTCAGAGAAGATTTCTTCAGAGGGGCTTCCACCAGTGCTGCTTTCAAGGCAACTGGGAAGACCCCTCTGCCATTGAACAACTGACAATCCTAGCAGACACCGGCCGATGGTATCGGTACATCCCATTAAGAAATGCATCGGTGCCGGGTCCGGTTCACAAAAGGTGTGCTTCAACTCCAAGATCACTGTAGTCACTTCAGACACCTCCACTGGCCTAAACTCCTTCCAGGCAGACTGAGTGCCTCTGAAACTCCCAGCTCAACCACTGTGAGGCACCAGCCTCCCTGGTGGAATTCCCAATCAGATGGCCAACACTCTGCCAGAGAAAAACAGAGCAAACTCTTCACATAAAGTGGTTGAAAAGCAGGAGAAGGGATGAGCATACACATTAAAAGATCAAAGACAGACCAAAGGGGAAAGGTGGTGGGTGCAGAGAACCAAAGGCACAGAAGAGCTGCTGTGCCAACTGAGGGCAGTTCAGGCATTGCTAGAGGTCAGGCCAGTGGAGAGGGGTGCTGTTAATGCATGATAATGGTAGGTCTGTGACTAGATATCAGGTAGTGGCAATATTAAAGAAGGCAATAGCCTTTGAGAGTTTTAACCCAACTGGGTTCAATACACATTTATTCAGAATTGGGAAGCATCAGAAGTGACCATGGCAGGTATTTCTTTCAGAAGAACTCAGAACATTATTAGATGGATTCTGCAGATACAGGACATACATACATACAGTGCAAACACACTTGGCTTTGTTCCTTTTCTCTTGGAGGTAGGGGTGCTACACAAGAAGTGTGGATGTGGCCACTCATTTTGTGTAGAGAGAAGAGTGGTGGTGAGACTGGGAGAATGGCGGTTGGGCCTATATGTCAACAGAGGGAGAGTGTACTAGTTTGGGTTGAGGGGCATGCACTGTACACAGTTGCTACCAAAGCTGTGGAATTTGGGAAAGAATTTGAAAAGCCAGACATCCTAGTGATACACTTGGGAGGAAATACTTTCAGATGCCATGGATAGAACTCTTAAAGCAGATAGTGAGGGGCATTGGCAGCATTCAAAATATGTGGGACAGGGTTAAAATGATCTGGTCATCTATGATCTCCAGGCAGGTTTGGAAGAATAGAGGTAACCTGAAAACACTGGACATGGCTAGAAAGCCTATGAACAGGCATGCAAGGGTGCTTCCTCAAATAGGGAATTTTATAGTAGTATTACAGCCAGAAAAACAGTGGACTGCCTGAGGCTGTACAGGCCAGATGGGGTGCATTTGTCGGAAGTTGGCATAGACATCTTCAATGTGTAAATAGGAGGCTATCAAGGCAGCAATGGCCTAAGATATCAGGGGGTTGGAAGGGTCGGGGAATGCCACCTTCAGCAAGCAGGAGATGGCCTGGTTGCCAAATGATTGCGGGGTCTGGGGTGACAGGAGCCCAAAGAAAATACTGTGATGCAGATGCAAGGGTAGCCTGTTTGTAGAGAGCATGGTGCAGTGGCCCAGGTGAAGGGTAGCCCACTGAGAAAAAGCATAGTCTGATTTACATTGGGCATGCAGACATGACCCAATTTACATTAGGCATGCCTTAGTCAAGGGATGTGGGTCTCACAATGGTGAATGACCAACTTTACATCAGGTGGGCCCTAAGCCAGGCAAGAGAGAGTGGCAGGAACCAATTTACAACAAGCCTGGGTAACAGGAGGCATGACCTAATTTACATTGGGCATGTAGTCAGAGATAATTACTGACATGAAGGGTACATAAAGACTGGGACAATCAGACAATGTGCAGAAGGGTGGGAAAATGTCTATTATAGTGGCGTGGTAGCAACACTATAGTTAGAAGTGAGCAGGGGTTTCTATGTTAAATCCCAAACTTTTCACTTTAATAGCTTCACAACTGTTCAACGGATTTGCATGGAATTTTTCATGTGTGTATTGGAGGGTAGATCTCTTGATATGCCAAGTTTTAGTTTGGTCAGATGTGCAGAGTCTGAGATGCAGATAATGAAAAAAGTGAAAAAATCAGTATTTGTTTGCTATTTGTTTGTCATCGCCTAGCTCCCAGACAGTTTGAAATTTTGGGATTAGATTTTCCGGTAGAAAGGGATTGGGCCAGAATGGTGCCTTTTACTGGTTTGGTGAACAAATATTAATCCATTCCAAAGTTCTTAAATTGAAAAATTTCAGTTCTAAGCATGCTCAGTACAGTCTTTTGTATAGCTTCTGGACAAAAAGAATTTGGTCCATACAAAAATGATCCTTTTCATAGGGGTTAATTATTTTCATGAGGAAAACATCCTTTTCATATGGCTGCCAACTCAAAACTACTGTAACATCCTGCACACACACCATGTGTCTTGCTCATCGGTCCCTGCTAGGTGGATTCTATAATTAGTTTGTGGATAAATGAACCAGAAGTGTATTTTAGACATTTAAAAATCCTTTTTCATGAAATTATTTCTTTTCTTATGGCCATAAGAAAAGGAATTGGCCCATATGAAAAGGATCCCGATCTCGATAAAAAATTGGACTTAGTTTTTTCCAATCTTTTCATATGATGGCATCCTTTTCATATGAATGAAGAAAGTATGTGAAAAGTGATCCCTAATACAAATGTAACCCCAACCCCTTTTTGTACTCAGACAAAGCAATGACCACAATTGGCAGAAAAGGTATCATCCCTGGCATTAGGGCAACACTTGGCTCAGGCATCTCAGAGGTCGGGAGAAGGCACAAAACAACATTTCTATTTTTACCCAGGTCCAGGGAGAGGTGCCAGGCTATGGCATGTCTCCATCTATGGGGCCCCCAAAACTCACATAAGTAATCAGATATGGAATGTCCACAACCAGAAATTAGGATTGTAGTGTATGACTTTATTTTACAGAATGGTAACTGAAAATTGTGGTGTCCCCTGGCTTGTAGCTATAGCAACAGATGGCACACTTGTAACAGGCAAAACACTTCACATTTCACAACTCCTCTGGCAGTACTGAGACTTCTCACAAGGACACTTCTCACAGACATCCATCCCTTTGTTTAGGGACCTCTGACTTTACCAGTGCATTTGTAGTGGTTGCTGCCACAACACTAAATTTGAGCACCACTAGGTGAACTACAGTATGTTAACACCTTCAACCCTTCCTTGTAACCAGTTAGGTCTCTTGAAACCAGGAGTGAGGTCAGCTCATTCTGGCCAAAGCTAGACTCTCTCTGCCATTACATGTTAGGAAACCAGATTCTCTAGACACACAGGGGCCACAAGAGATATCCTTACAGCACATTCTTTGTGAAAGGTTCTGACAGCCTGTGTCTTAACCTTGTTGGGATCCTAGCAAGGCATCAGCCAACCCACAGCTGAACAACAAATGAATCTTGTACTTACACCATGTTGTGCCCCAAGACATTTGTTAAAACAGTTCTCATCCAAAATCCATAGCTTTTGTTCACAAAACACACAGTCTCTATATTCTGGGCACTTCTGTTAGTTCTCATAGTCTTTTGGGGATTTGCCTCAAACTACTCACTGAACCTTCAATCCCATTTCTCCTGCAGAACAATCTTCCAACCCCTCAGGGCTTCACAGTATCTAGTAGCCACCATGTCCCACAAAATCGGTCGCTGGTTACTGTACTAGGGCTAGAAAATAACAAAGTGAGGGTCCTTGCCTCTGACAAGTGGCCTTGGCATAACCCTACTCGTGGGTACAACTCTCACTCTAAACTGACTCACATTTGCTGCCAGTGTGCACGACTTTGGGGCACTAGCAGCAGGCTGTTAAACCTGTGCTTGAAACATTTACTAAACATATATTTAAATCTGTATTCTGATTACACTCGGCTAGCACGAGTCTCAGGAGCCCTAGTATCAGCAGGAAGTAGGAAGAGGAGTCTGTAGTTCCGAGTGATGCTTGGGAACTACAACTCGATATACATGGGCACTTTTCACTTGTTGACCATGTGTGTGTCTTGTGAGCAGTAGTTAAGCCACTTTCTGTGGTTATTTTAACATTTGCATCATTTGTAAAGATATTGTTTGCATGAAGCATTTCGTGACCCCTGGGACTACTTCCTGGGTCACTGAGGCTTACAAAGGAGGCCTCTGTAGTTTTCAGTTTACATTTGCTGCCAGTGTACACAACTTTGGTGGTGCTAGCAGCAGGCTGTTAAACCTGTACTTAATGAAACATTTACTAAAATGTATATTTAAATCTGTATTGTTATTACACTCACTATCACAAGTTTCAGGAGCCCTAGTATCAGCAGAAACTAAGAAGAGGAGTTTGTAGTTCCCTGAGTGACGCTGAACTGCAACTCAATATACTCAGGGACTTTTACTTGTTGACCGTGTGTGTCTTGTGAGCAGTAGTTAAGCCACCTTCTGTGTCTATTTTAACATTTGCATCATTTTAAAGATACTGTTTGCATGAAGCATTTCATGACCCTGGGACTACTTCCTGGGTCACTGAGGCTTAAAGGAGTCCCTGCGGTGAGCAGGATGAGCGCATCGCCGACACGCACAAAGACACATGCATCTGCACATATTTCTGCATGTTTTAGTGAGGTTTGACAGCTTTAATACCTCAGGAAACATAATTACAAGAAAGGTGAAGCCTAATACTTTGACTACTAATGTACATCGATTGAATATATGCTCAGTAATACCACAGTGTGTATGATAATCAAAACAGAAGTACTTATTAAGTGTACAAGTATTATTCAGTTAACTGTGCCTGTACTACATAAACAATATGGATGACACTATAGAAACCCATGATGGAAATAGGGGAATAAGGTGTATATTATGCTCTATGTACAACTTTAACTTAGGTATTCTACATAAACAGGAGTATATCTGCTCCAAATGTAATGAAAAATAAGGATATGGCTATGGAGATTTCATATTTTAATAAAAGACACACAGACCTGAGCTAAGTCAAAAGAGATGGCTGATAGATATAAAGCTAGACTACATGCAACAATAGGGCAAAATACCATTAATACTCCAGTACAAAACATGATTACTATAGTTCCCCCGATATCATGTCCACTCCCGGTGTCTCTCCCTCAGACAATAGAGTATCCCCAAACAGGAAAAGAGGCAGGAAGATGACACTCTTGATAACCCAGAAGACAGATGGTACCAAATCCAAAGTTCCAAAACATCTAAAAAAGAGGAAGGATGGCAGATCAGTTTACTCTTACAATACAAAACAGATTTGATCCTTTATTAAATGATGATGCACAGAACTTGGCAACTGAAGTTAACACAGAAACAATGGAAGCAACTGAACCTTGCACTTTAAATAATACTCCTGTTTGTACATTAACCAAACATTTAATCATGTTTGAGCCTTTATTGCCATGTCCCCCTAATATAAACCAGAAAGCAAGAGTGGATGACTGCAACACAGAGAAAACATGGAAGTAAATCCACCTAATTGTAATATGCATCAGATCTAGTTCCTGGGTGACTCAATGGTAAAGGACTGGACAGAGTCATCTGTGATGCAGATAAACATAATATAACTATGTCATGCTTTAGAGGGATAGAATTTCACACATTACAAAAATGGCTTCAAACATATTAGGTAACAAGAAGGAAAGAAAGTTGGTAATAGTCCATGCTGGAGGAAATAATGTACTACAGCAAAGTGCTCAGCAGGTTAAACAAGAATTTGTTAACCTAACTATTAAAATTATAGATCTTGATGGTATATTAATCTTCTGAAATTCTCCCCATCCTGAGGGCAACCCCTGAGCAAATATGTAAAATGAAGCATATTAATAATTGCAAAGCAATGGTGTCTAAAGCAATCATTAGAATGTATAACCCATTGAGAAGAATTTTCTGATAGAATTCATCTTTACAGTTGGAATGGTCTTCATCTTAACAGACAAGGAAGCCAGCTCCTGGGGCAAGTATAGCAGCCTGCATCTCTAAGTATTTAAACTTGAGGTGAGGGGAGGAGACAAACATTACCTGACCTAGTATACTAAATCACACCGATAATTATTGCCAAACTGAATGTGACCAAAAGTCACCCATGTGCTCATTTGTGTAAATGATTCAAATGCAATATATGAAGTTGAGGATTTAAGAACATTAGGTAACTCTAAAAATAAAAAGTAGCTATAGAGAATAAAGAACTCATGGTCTTATTGCTAAATGCAAGAAGTCTCCCAAACAAAATGGATGAATTAGAGTATACCCTAAATACTACGAAAATTGATGTTTGTGGAGCAACCGAGATTTTGGTTTTCCAATGACGTAATGGCACACCAGTATACCTGGTTATAATACATTTCTTAAGAACAGGAAGGACAAGAAAGGAGATGGGGTAGCACTGTTTGTTTCAGATAATTTAAAGGACACCAATTCTACCCATACCAGTCTGACAAAGAAACAATATGGGTAAAATTATTATTAAATAATAACACCATAACAATAGGACTGGCATATCATACCCTAATCTGGAACAGACTGAAAATCAGTTCTTTTTAGATGAAATAGAACATATTGAGGTCAAAGGCGACTTTCTATTGCTGGGGAATTTTAACTTCCCAAATATAAACTGGTTAAATTATGAAACTAGTGGAAAAATTGAGAAAAGTTTCATATAAATTACCCTATTACATGACTTAGAACAATTAGTTAAATTTCCAACAAGAAATAATAATGCATTCGATTTGATATTAACCAATATTAAGAGCTTCAGTTCTACACCTGAAACATCCCCCCAGTGACAGTGACCATAATATGGTTCTACTCAAATTAACTAAAACTACTAAAATAATTAATGGAAAATCCAAATTCAGAAACTTTGCTAAAGGTGATTATGCTAAAATTACAAATTATCTGAGTAAATGGAACTGGAATGAGGCCCTGAAAGAATGTAGTCGTGAAGAAGTATGGGAGCACATTAAAAGGAAAGTGACTACTGCACTGTCACTTGGGTACCATTAAGATCCAAATATAACAATAGTAATCATAGGATTCCTCCCTGGTGGAACAAACAAATAAGGACATTATTAAACAAACAAAAAAAAAAGCATATATAAGCAATCAATAAGGAGAATTACCTGAATAGATTTCAATTATTAGAGAAAAACAAAAGCAAATTCGAGTGGCAAAACAAAAGTTAGAACTAAATTTGGTTAGAAAACCAAAGACAATAAGAAGCAGTTCTACAATTATATAGGGACAGTAAGAGGTACAAAATGGTATTGTCATCTCACTTAATGAGCTCTGACAGAATGTTCATGAGGTGAACATTAGGTCAGAAACTAATTTGAATATTCCTAGTGCCTCACTGTATTCATTTTTGTATTCCAAAACATCTATTACCCTATTTGCATATTCTAATTTCATGTTTTACTAATTCGGATATAGTTTATGGTTGCCCTCAATTGTGACTGGATTTCAGTAAGTTTCTAAACCTTGTTGTAGTACAGTTCAAAGGTTTGCTCTCAAGGTCCCTATGATGTCATCACAAACCCTTGATGGAAACATGCCCTTGTCTTGTATGGTTACCTGTACACTGTTGTATATATTTCAAGTGCCTTTCTTGTTATAACTGATTATTTACAGGGCACTGACACCAATCAACACCCAGCAAATTGGAGATCTAATTGGCTGCAAGAGTTTCACCTCAATATAATTTATTCTACATAAGTACTCACTGTTCTAAACTTCCTCAGACACATTGGCCTGAGCCAGCATAGGTCAACTAATGCAACTGCTTAGTCCTTTTAAATGGTTCTGCAAATGTTCTTGAAGGCTCTGGAGGTGTTTTGAATTGTGGTGAAAAACAAGTTGAAACTAATCATTCTCTGCCTCTGTAACACAGTCATACAGAGGTACTATATGCAAAAAAAAAAAAAAACTTTAGATGACATGGCCAATTGGCCAATCCATCAGTTAAAGTAATCTTTCTTGTAACAACAAACTTTTGGTTTTATGTGGTTACACTTTGTCCTAACATCAGGGAGCTTATAATTGACATAGATAGGGAGAATTACTAGTTTTCTGAATTTCAGTTATTACCCCAAGAATGTCACAACAGTTGCCAAAATGGTAGTAGGATCAAATAAGTATAATGCCAAATAAATACTGTATATGATTGAAATACTGAAGGTAGTATTGGCTCAGATTGCTTTAGTAAATAAACTTTTATGTCAAACATTCTCTTTAATTCTTTCAAACAGCAGTATTGCACTCAGTGTTGATGCTAACTATATCTGCATTTTGCCAAATTGACATTTTCAGTATGTTTAACTATATTGTTGATTGCTAGCTTTATATACCAATCCAGTACTGAATTTCTTTTCTGATGTTCTCATATTTTGATAATATATTTGGTACATACCCACCTGGAAATGAGACTGACAGCTCAGTGTATCTATCCTGGAAATAATATTAAAATCCTGAATTCAGAATGGCTGACAATGCCATAAAGGACTGCTAATTCTGAATATGTGCAGTGCCTGTCTCTATGTTTTGTCCTGATTGCTTTGACAGTGCCTGCACTGGTTGCTACTCTGATTGAATGTTTATCTATTGTCATTTTCCTTTATGTACCAAAGTTTATTGTATAGTGATTTAGTTTATGATGAGGAACCTTTGCAAATGAGCATGCCTGCTCAAAGGTATTCATCCAATTCTCTAAATAAATAAATATTACGAAAGAATTCAAAGATAAACAAATTAAGTATAGGGTAAGAATTTGAAAATTCTGTCATTATAATATGTCTAATGTACATGGCTAGTGATGTTTGTTTCTTACTGAATAAAATGTTATCTCATGCTGTTTGGAGATAATGTTTTTAAGTATGAGTCAGACATCACTAATATAAAGATATACAAATCCGTGGAAGATACTGTATAACAGAAGATGGAACTCTATGCACAATGTGGTTGTATGTACAATGTGGCTTGGTATGCACCAAAACAGGTATATACCAGGCTACACAATTACATGCTCCACATCTGGCTCCAAACCAACAAGTGGGGCTGTGGATGCACTAAATCTGGCTGTCCTGATGATGGGCAGGTCAGTCCATGCAAGAAGAGAGGCCAGCCAGGGATGGACCTGGCTGCGCTCTGGGCTTCCAATTGTAAGATGCAGCTAGTACAACACTAGATTTCTTGCTTCACAGGACAGGGATCATGGGATGTTGCAGTCTTCATAGGTTCTACTGTGTCCCACTCAAAATAGTTGGGAATTTATATTTTGTTAATTATCTCTCCTCTAGCCATTTTTCCTCCTCAGCCCTCTGTGTTGGGGGGTCTGTTTTAATGGGCAAAAGCATATCCTCAGATTGTTGTCAGTGAGATTGCACCTCTTAAGGAAGCCGTTTGGTGTAACAAACTCCACCCCAACACTGAGCTGTCATGACCCAAAAGGCATCTAGAAAATCATGCTCCAGCCAGTCCATCCACTGAAAAACCTTCTTGCCCCATGCCTGACCAGCCACACATATACATCTGTACATGTGGTCAGGGCCTGAAGGAACACACAGTATGGAAGGTGTTAGTTCAGCTATATCTTCCAAAAGGGCACCAGGGATACATTTGGACATATCTCATCCCTACCTAACAAGTATTATGGTGTGTAGGTTTGAATATTGATGCGATATAAGCCCTTGCAGTGGAAATTGTCATCAATGAACTAATTTATTGATTTAATTATTCACCAGAGTTCCCTGTAGTTTTTCTCTCTTGGTACAATCTAAGCCAGTACAGACATTAGTGCTGTCATGAATGAGCATGCTCCTTGCTTTGTTGTTTTGATGAGTGGGATCGCTGTCTGTGATTAGATTCATCTCTTGATACAGGAACATATTTTCTCCAGTTTTCATTCTGTGTGTTGTAAGTGACAAGTGTTGGATGAAAATTTTTAACCAGGTAATACTATTTTACTGGTTGCTGATCAGATAATTGGCACCAGGAGAGAGGACAGGAGCATACAGGGAGCAGAAGAAAGGCATAAAAGAACTCTGATCCAAGCATCCCACTGCATGACTGTCAGATTCTGTAAGTGCCCAGAGCATGAGTATGGCATTTCCTTAAGGTGCACCTACAGGACATCTGAAGGTGAGTCCACAATTCTGCAGGGGACTCTAACAGTTACAGGTATCTGATAGCAGAATTATACGTGGCAAAGCAGGCAGTGTAAGAGATCCTAGAGGTAGCCTAATATAGAAAATAGTATATGTGTAACTGAATAGCTGTGTAACAATGTAATCTGGACAACATCCTAATTGGAGTAGGGTGTTAAGGGAGTAGCCGAAAGGGATTAGAATAGGTACAGGTTAGTACAGGGTAGGATGTATTACACTGTAGGAAGGAGGTGTTGGATATTAATGGGGATAATAATAGGGCAGTACGGTAGATAGGATCAGTGGAAGATAGTAAGCCACAGGGACTGTGGGGTGCCAATTGGCAAAGCTAACCTCTGGAGGATGGGACACTGCCTCATATGTAGGAGATTTGTGAGCTCCATGCACAGCTGGTAGTAGCATGGAGAAGATATGTTGTATCACAAGCTGGGCTGATACCAACAGTTGAAAAGTAAGCTTTATTAGATCTGTGCATGCCATTACAAGAACAGCCATATATCATACATACTTTAAAAGGATATTAAAAGATGTACCAGAAAAAAAAACAAGAACACAATAAAATCAGTTGAAACTCATTAAGAATGCACATGCACTTAGTATCTAAAGGGTTTTATTTATTTATTATTTTATTCTTTTGGTAATCAGGTAGGCCCACTAGGCACAAGTGCCTGTTTTAAGGGGGATCCAGGAGCACTGGGGTGGTTAAGGACTTGTTCAGAGTCACACAGTACACAAGTGGAAGTTGTGGGAATCAAACTCACGTCAGTTGGATGTACCAATCTTATTCACAGATCATTACTCTAACCTCTAGGCTATACTGCCAGCCCCAAATCCATTTCCTAATCTATTTGATGATAACAAAGTACTCCACTAATTTGTTAATAGTGTTTTTATACTGAACTGTTAATAAAAGATTAGAGGTCTTTCCTGCACTCCTACTCTTCCAGAGGCCCACTGAGCTGGTGCTGGAGGTTGAGAGTGGTGTTAAGGGCTCTCCAGAGCCCCACTGCAAGTAGCTTTGCACCTCTGGAAGAGGTTATAAAAGCCCTTTATTCATATACTTGGGCACAGATTAGGAATAGTATGGGTAGTATTACAGAGAATTTTGAGACCAACAGTGGAGTGAGGCACAGCTGTATCCTGGCCCTTACCCTCTTCTCAATTTATTTTAATAAATTGTTAGAGAAAATGACTATTCTTTCATCTGACTCTCTAAAATTGATAAAAATATTGTGGCATTTTGGCTTATGCCGACAATCTTCTTTTAATGGCTCTTGCTACAAAGGGTTTGCAACTAAAACTTAATTTACTGTCTGAGTTTGCTGATCATAGATACTTAAAAATCAATATGGATAAGTCTAAAGTAATGATCTTAGGTGGTGTAAAAGCAAAGGCACCTGGAAAATTAAAACAGAAAAGATGGAGACAGTGAAGACTTATCAATATCGGGGTGGTCACCTCCTACATTTAAATGTAAGAAACATTATGAATCAATATATGAAAACATTTGTTGTACAACATTAATCCTTAAAGCTTTTAATTATAAATATAGAGGAATTCCTTTACCTCTTCTTCAAACAATTGAGGCAAAATATAATGCACAAGCATTATATGATATTGAAATTTGGGAGCATAGTTATTTAATCAGTCTTGAAAACCTGCTATTCAAGGTCTTAGAAGGGCTATTGATTTCCAAAGTCCACACCTGCACCTTTGTGAGAGCATAGCTAGGTTTTACAAATATATTAGTTCTGTCAGAATCTAGAACCATTAATTTTTGGATTAAATTGAATCATCTTTCGAATCAGCATTGGGCAAAAAACCTTTGGAAGATAAAATAGTATGGAAATCATTGGGATGTAAAAATCTGAATGGCTATCCCACATAAAGAAACTGTTAGCCTCCATAGGACTTCTGAACTTATTTAAGTTAAATGCACAGAATATAGTAATTTTGGACCAGTTCAAACCCTATATAAAAAGAAGTATTGGTTAAAAAATATAAACACATGATTTACAATATATAATGTCTTCTAGATTTGCTGTATGATACTCTGAAAATGACTGTTTTCATTTTTTGTTATTACTTAGAATTTTGACATGAAAAAATACATGAAGAACTTATGCAAAATTTAGAATTGGCTTTTTGATTCAGATGTCTCAATCTGTAAATTTACCAAAACACTAACCCTGTATTTGCATTCTGCTACTGTGGTGGTCATGAGAAGGAGGATATTGAACATGTTATCTTGAGATGCCACTGTTACAAGGCAGCTAGAAGCAAATGGTTGGCCCCATCATAAATTCACTACCAGGTTCACTTAATCATGAATTATTGATGATTTTTCTGCCTACCGAAGATGAACAAATTATAAAAGACAGCTTTGTTTCTTCTTAATGAACAATAAATAAGGATTGTCTCATCTATTCAAAATTAGCACTTTCTGTACTGTAATAACCCATTTTTTGTATATAGTGCCTTTTATCTTGTAAAGAATTGTATATGAATTGTCTTGTCTGTTTCACATGTTGTTGTAGTCTGTGTTTGCAAATAATCTTTTTTATGATTGATCAAATAAAAGAAATTACTACACTGGAGGGTGTGCTTATACCTATCTGCTTCACCAAGCCTCTGAGCTGATTGGGAAGGCTGAGCAGGATGACTTGGTGGAATCCAGGGACTGAACAGCAAGAAGGCAGCTACTGTATGTGTAGAGGGGTGAAAAAGGTGGTGTGGAAAGGGAAATGGAGGGGTGGTCAGATGCCTTCCAGGTACATTAGCCATGTGGAATCTGGATATGATTGGAAGTATGGTAGATGAATGGGTGGCAAAGGGGATCTTGGGGTGCTGTTATACTTGGATACCAACAATCTGGCAAACCAGCCTACTTAGACAGTTAAGCATATCCTTTGAAGGCTGATGGATGGATTAAAGGCACACTAGCTTCCCTGGCCTTCTCAAGGTTTCACTATGTGGGGTTGGGGGTTTGGAAGGATAGGGTGATAAAGAAGGAGCTTGAGGAATTTCATGAGTTATTGAAGAGACTGTGTAAGGAGGAGGGTACCAATCTGTGTAAAACTGGGGCTTCTGGGACAGGATGCTCTTAATGATTGATGGCCTTCACCTAATGGGGGCAGGGAGCTTGGAAGTTTAATGTCTGTGTAGGTGACATTTAAATGAGACAGGAGGCTGAGGCTGGATAAACCACAAAAGTTGGAGAGCAAAGGAGAATCTAGCTAGGATTCACAGAATTGGGGGTGCAGTGGAGATGAAAGCATCACAGCAGCAGTGAATAATAAGTAAAGTAAGGGTGCAGGGAGGGGGTCACAAAGTCAACATGAAAACCAGGAAGTTAAAGAGGAAGGGGTGAACAAAGGGAAAGAAGATTACAAAAGAGGGATTGGTATAGGCCCAAGCTGGAAGGCAGTCCACCTAAATGTAATAAGCCTAGGAAACAAAATTAGTGAGCTCCAGGTGATGGTGATTGATATAGGATTAGACCATGTAGCCATTATAGAAACATGGGCCACTGGGAAAAACAACTGGGATTTGGCATTCCTATGGTATACCATGTATAGGAGAGACAGGGGTAAGAAAAGGAGGTGGAGTAGCCCTCTGTGTCAAGGAAGGCATAGAAGTGATAGAGGATGGGATCATAAGGGGTGGGGGTCTGTGAGGAGACATAATTCCAGTGGGTACAGCTTATAATAGCATTGGGAGACAAGTTGTGCATTGGGGGATCTTTAGAGTGCCACAAAAGGGAATGATGGGGATAGGGAACTAGAGGCAGAAATTGAGAATGGGTCCCCAAAGGGGTGGTAGTGGCTGTGGGGAAATCTTAAAGAGGACAGGAATTCATTTCTAATTAGCAGCTGTTTATAATGTTTCTATTTTCAGAAATGATATTCATACTCTGAATTATCCATATGTAACTGTACCTATTTACAAAATGCTGTGAAAACTGTATTTGCATTGTTTTGTTTTTATGGACAGCATTCTGTTACAGTTCTCTTCATGGAACTCATGATCTGGAGTTTTAGCTATGTCCAGTGTGTGCACAGGCCTCTGAATATGATTCTGATAGGTCAACAGCTCATACTTAGCATTCTGTACACAAACCATGACACAGTAAAAACTCCAAATTTTTGGTTCCATGAAAGAACTGTGCAGAATGTTGTCCATAAAACAAAAATGATTAAAATGCAATTTTCCGCATTAATGCTTATGGAGGTATAGTGAAATATGGATTATTTGGAGGTATGAATTTCATTTCCATTTCCATTTATATGAACATTACTTACTACTGCTAATTAGTACAAATTACCTGTCCCCTTTAATCTACCACGATAGTTGTGACATCCCAGCAGCCAATAGCACTGTAAGTCAAGCCTGCTAAATGTGTTGCAGGACTCTTTGATGGTGTAGTTGGTCAGTGAACTCACAAGACAGGCTGCTTTTCTCAACATAGTACCCACCAACTTGGAAAAGGTAGGAGAAGTGAGGTTAGGAATCACTGGGCCCAGTAACCATAATACCATATAATTTGAACTGGCCCTGAGTACCAGTATACCCTTGTCAAAGGCTGTGATTCTGGACTTCAGATGAACAAACTTTGACCAGATGAGGGATTAGTTAGGAGAGCAGGGGGAGAAACATAGGTGAGTGGAGGAGGGTGGGGAGAAATTAAAGGTCATTCTCTAAGCAATTAAATTATGTTTGAGAATCGTTACTAAGGGTAACTGGCACAAGAGACCAACCTGATTCTCCAGGAAGGTCAGGGAATCAGTGAGGGCCAAAAAGGGCCTTAATTAGCTGCAAGGAGAAACAGGAGGATCAGGAATGGAGCGAATACCAGGTAAAGATAAAGGAGGCAAAGACAGCAGTCAGGGGTGTGAAAGCAGCCACAGAGCTCCATATTACAGATGGGGTTAAGGAAGGGGAAAACAGTTCTTTAGCACATCTTAGAAAAAATAAATATAACAGCGAGAATGGCTGATTCCTGCCAAGGCTATTCAATAGCTCACCACAGTCAGTGGTAGTTCTGAGAGATTGGAGGATAGCAGACATGGTGCCACTCCACAAGGAGGGACACAAAAGAACCAGAAAATTGCAGGCCTATCAGCCTTGCCTCCATTGTAGGTAAACTGATAGAGACAGTAGTCAAAAGGGACCTAGTGAACTACCTGTAGATATATGGGCCCTACAATAGTAAGCAGCATGGGTTCTTGTCAGGGAAGTCTTGTCAGACCAACCATATAGTATTCCTTGACAAATAACAAGTGTGGTAGATAATGGACATGCAGTAGTTTGCCTCAACTTTGATGTCAACAAGGCATTCGTTTGATGCCACGAGAAGGGTACTGGAGAAATTAGAGGATCTGGTGAACAGCAAACCACCAAGCTAGATGGGTGGGAAGTTGGCTTTGGGGAAGACAGCAGAGGTGGTACTAAATGGAATGAAATCAAGGTAAAGGAGGTCATGAGTGGGATACTGGTGGAGTCAGTCTTTGGACCAGTAATTTTTAATATGTTGATCAGACATGTAGAAGGCATACAGGGCAAGGTGTGCCTCTTCACAAATGACATTAAGCTCTGTGGCAGGCTTGACAATGAAGAGGGAGTTAAGAGAGATGCAGAGGGACCTGCAATGGTTAGAAAGGTGGCCCAAGGTTTGGCAGTTGAAATTCAATGCCAGAAAGTACAAGGTGATGCACATAGGAAACAAGACCACAGGGACAGAATGCTGGATGGGAGGTGTTAAACTATGAACTGCTTCAGAGGAAAGAGACCTGGGAGTCATCATAAGGAATTCCTAAAACAAACTAGCTAATATAACGAGGCCTCCAGCTAGGCAGCCAGAATGTTGAGGTGTATTGGAAGGGGTTCTGATAGCAGGAGAAATGAGGTAATGCCACCGACTATAGATCACTGGTGAGACCCCCATTTGGAATATTAGCCCAGCTCTGTAGTCCCATCTAAGTAAAGACAGACAGGCTGGAGACAGTACAATGTACAGTAACCAAAATGATTCAGGGCCAACAGAGCAGATCCTATTAAGTTTGGCTCAGATCACTGATTGTGTACCTGCTGGATGTCAGAAGGAGAGGGAGACATGATAGAGACTTTCAAGTTCCTGAAAGGAATGAATAAGGTAAACTGTGAGGAACTGTGCAGCTGGAATGGTGGGTTGAAAACAAGGGACATGAGTGGAAGCTGGCAGGGAGAGGGATTCAGGAGGGATGTGAGAGTTTTTTATGGAGAGACTGGTTGAGCCTTGGAATAGACTACAGGCACAGGTGGTAGGTGTAAAATCCATTAATGGATTCAACAACGGCTGGGACAGAGTAAAATACTTCCTTACAGAAATATAAGTATGCTGTGTACATGCAGAATGCATGCCACATGCTTAATTGTGCAATGTTTGCATGCAGTTCACATACACAAAGTGAACCTAAGTGAACCAAGTCTAAAAAGCAAATCTGGTTCACATGCTGCAAGCTTGATATCTGTGAAGCAGGTAAGCTGGTGCAAGCATCTTCTAAAAGCTACTTCAGTTTAGCTGTGTTGTATGCTTGACATGAGTGCAGCAGTTAGGTTAGTGTGAACATCTTTTAAAATCACATCAGGTTCACATGCTGCAGGCTTGCATGTGCGGCAGCTAAGTTGGTGAAAATCTCATCCAAAAACACCAGTTTCTATTTCTTATACCACTGCTAGCAATTAGAACCATTAAAATACATTTTTTAATTGTGTTCCCATTAAAATTATGTAAATACTTTAATTGTAATCCTTTGTAAGTTGTTTAATGGCTTTTGATTTTTGTCATTAAATCACCATTAGCTTGTAAAGTATTGTTTAGCACTGCATTAAATGCCTAGGATATGGTCAGCCTAAATTCCCCATTCCAGTTGAGCAAAGAGGGCCTCTGTATTGTGAAGCTGGCCTTTTTTGTTTGGGTCATGCAAATCCCCTTATGTGTATGTAGTGCTACAAATTTGTTTCTCCATGACTGTTTCAGCTCCCTTACTTTCCCTTTGTCATTCTGTTTGGATATACACTATGGCTATGCTCAGTGCCTTTGTGCTGTATAGGGTCTTGGAAGCATACACCATACCTCACGTTTTGTCACTGAAATGAGGGACACCAACCTCACAATGACCAGGACACATCCTGAAACATGGAGATATAGTACCTCAGAACACAGTGGAAACCATTGTATTTACTTGTACCAATGTTAGTACCTGAGAATTAATTTTACCATAACGCAGGGGTGCTTACTTACTGTAGGACAGGGGGCAGCGTCTCCACATGTGTGCCTTGGTTGTTCTTATGATGTGTCAATAAAAGCATTACATTTGGATTTAATCTTTTGCACAATAAGTGCCCTGTGGCCTGTGTGCACTCACACTGCAGGTGCACTCCTGACTCAACTGTGTCTGCATTGTGTTGTCCACTCTCTCCACCTATTAGCGGTAGTACCATCACACATGACGTGGAGGAGCTCAGCCAAGCAAGAGCATGTAAGTCATGCGAATCACGACACTGTCTTTCCTGTCACAGAGCAGACAGGTGAACACTACAGCTTGGAGGAGTCAGGGAGCACTGAACTCTCAACAACAATGTTGTGGCAGCATATTTTGTCAGTCTAGTCTTAGTGAGCCTCCATCTGTCCTGGTGACTGAAGGAGCAGAGGGAGAGCTAGAAGCCAACTTGAGACTAGGCTACCTACTTACTCTACTAGGCTTGCCTTGCAGAAAAAACAGCACAGGCCCCTCTTGGCAGCAAGCAAGGCATGGCAGCAATGGTTACAGTGTTGTGGGTGGCCTTCATAAGCCTTGATCAGTGCAGTGTGGCAGCAGCTAAGCAAGAAGCAAGTAATACAGGTTGGGTGGGTTTGGTTGGTGAGATGACTTGAGTGTGGACCACGTTGGGGACCTAGGATGGTCAGTTCTAGCATCCAGCTTTTGGCAGAAGGACAGAGGAGGAGTGGACTGAAAACTGGGCTTGTGGCACATTGGGCAAGTTGCAGGTTCTGGCCAGATGGCCAGGTAAGTAAAAGTAAATAATTTTTGCAGAGGGATTGGGAAAGGACGGAAATATTAATGTGTTTTTCATGTTTCTGCACCTTTGAGTAGCTTCATGACCCATGTGAGATGGTTATTGAATGGAATGTAGTTGGGGAGAGAAATTGGGACAACATTTTTTCATGGGGGCAGAACTTCAGCCATGAAAATAATTGGTTAGTAACTGGGAAGGTTTAAGCATATCTGATGCACTGCTCTAGGGTATAGTCAGATGAATCTTACACATTTGAATTTTTCCTGATTTCCATATCACTTTTCATTCACAACAAATAAGTTTTCTTTTAGAGATGTTCCAGATATTCTAGAGTTTGCCACCTAGGGGCTAACTAGCACTTGGCCTCCACTGGTTGTTGGCTCCCCTGCTGAAATCTGAAATGGCACCCCGCCATAAAATCTAAATATACAAAACATCCCTGTGTGAGCAGCATATTTCCATGAGTGATGGATGAGGAGCAGAGCAGTTTTCAGGGGTAAATGAGGGCTGTCCTTACATTCAGGGACAGTTGAGCAATATGGTATGCACAGACTATTGGATCCCCACTATAGTCAGGCTTATGCCCCCCAAGTGAAGCTAACTTCCACATCCCCATGCTCAGGCACATTATGACATAGAATAAGGGAGACAGCAGTGGGGTGCATCATTGAAATGAATAGGGGTATTTTTTTTATTACTATTCGCTCATGTTCGCCACTCACTCTGTGCCTGAGGATCACCTGGTTTGATGGGTCCTTGAAGAAGCTGAAAAGAGGATGAAGGCTAGAGAGAGCTTGGTGGAAATCAGGCCTTGATGCTGACAGGCTTAGGTTGTTGGATCAATATAAGGATATCAATCAGCAATCACCCATAAGAAGGCAGAATTCCTGTCCGGGAGATTGCTGCTACGCAGAATTGACCAGCTCAGCTCTTATAGACTGTGGACAGATGGTGCAGTCCAGTCTGTCTTCAATCTGGAGGAGATTTTCACAAATGAAGTGTGATGAACTTGCTCGATTCTTCGCAGATAAGGTTGCCAGCATCAGGTCAGGTATTGGCCCAGCTCTCTCTATGAGGGATTGCGGAGATCAGCGGGAGGTGGTGAGCACCTGTTCTGCCTGGTCTGACTTCAGCCGACTGGAAGTCATGGACATTGTGAGGATTGTCCAAATTTTGGGACCAACCAGCTGCAGTTTGGATCCGGGCCCTACACCACTACTGGTAGGCTGTGTAGATGCTATCTGCCTGATCCTTGCTGAAATTGTCTGGAGTTCCTTGGAGCAGGGGGTCTTTCATGATCTCCTCAAGGAGGCAGTCATTTGACCACTCCTTAAAACCCTCCTTGGACCCAGACTGTCTAGCTAACTATAGATCTGTCTCTAAGCTACCCTTTGTGGATAAGGTTATTGAGAAGGTGGTTCGTTGCAGTTGGATGACCATCTTACAACCCACAGTGTCTATGATGCTCTCCAATCTGGGTTTAGGAAAAGATATAGCACTGAGACCACCCTTCTCCTGGTTTTAAATGATCTCCTAATTGTGAGAAATTGAAAGGCTTATACTATCTTAGTCCTTCATGATCTCTCAGTAGCATTTGATACAGTGGACCATGGTGTGCTTTTGGAGTGTCTGAGACTTTCTTTGCAGACTGTCTGTGACAGTCTTAAACTAGTTTCGATCTTTCCTTATGGGCAGGTCGCAGAGGGTTGTCACTGGAATTGATTTCTCTGATGCTCTCCTCTGTCCTGTGGGGTGCTGCAGGGCTCCATATTGGCACCATGTTGTTCTCAGTGTATATGCTGCCAGAAGATATCATTAGGCGATACAGTTTGGGTTTCATTGCTCTGCAGATGATACCCAACTGTGTATGTCCTTTATTCCCAGACAGGATGATGCGATCTCTGTGCTTAACAACTGTCTAGTCAAGATCAGGAATTGGATAAGCACTAGCTGGCTGAGGTTAAATCTGGCTAAGACCTAGGTGTCGGTTGTGGACCTGGGTCACCCAGAGGTGGTCTTGGGGCTGGGCTTCCTTCTGGCCTGTGGCTTGACAGTGTCCAACTCACAACCTGAGACCAGGTGCATAACCTGGGAGTTATTTTTGACAGTGGTTTACCCTGAAATCACAGGTGTCTGCCATTGTCAAATCTTCCTTTACCATCTTAGGAATATCACCTGGGTGAAACACCTAGTTCTTCTGGCTGACCTTCCTACACTGGTCTATGCCTTCATAACCACCCACCTTGCTTACTGCAATGTCCTCTAACTAGGGCTTCCAGGGGTTGATATCCATCATTGCAACTAGTGCAGAATGTGGCAGCCAGGCTTTTGACTGGCACATCTAGGACTATTCACATTACTCCTGTGCTGTGTGAACTGCACTGGCTGCTGTTACAGTGGCAGATCACCTTTAAGGTCAGGTTACTGACCTATAAAGCCCCTACATGAACAGGGACCCCAGCATCTGCAAGATCTCCTATTCCCTACTGCCTTGTGCTTACTGTGATCTGCCAATGAGGGATTGCTAGAGATTCCCAGGTTTTGGTTAAAAACATCTGGGGCACATGCTTTTTTATGCTGCCCTACCCTGTGGAATTCTTGACCTCATTGGTTAAGGGAATGCCTGACCTTCTCGAGTCTTAAATCAGAGTTTAAAACTTATTTATTTTGTCTGGCTTTTCCATAAGGCTTCTAAACTTTTATGTATGTTTATCTGATTATATTCTTTGTTCATCTAACTGTACAGCACCTTGGTATTTGAAAGGCGCTTAAGAAATAAAGTTTTACTTATTTACTTACATTATTGATGGAGAGTTGAGATTAATGAAGACCACCGCTTGACTAACAAGTGCCTTGTTATAGTGGTCTTCATTATTCTGCATTCCACCATCATAATGTATAAAATAGTAATAAAAATAACTCCATTCATTTCAAGGGGTATGCCCCAGCACTCTGACCCATGGATGTCATCTCTTAAAGACTTCTGCCTCTGGCTCTCCAGTACTCAGGTAAGAGACTGTCTTACATCTATACCTGGTGGGTTGTCTGTAGCAGCATGGCCACATCCACTACAGTGTGTGTTCCTTTGGGAGGGACTGGCCATGTGGGTGAGTGTCAAGTTATTGCTACTTTGTTGTTTGCCCTTAAAGTCTGTTTGCATGGAATCATTCAAAACTATGGAGAGAAAATAGTAGAAGTACAGGCCAGACAGATGTAATTAAGCAGTTTTATGGGTACAGTAAGTGCGTGTATTGGTGGTGGGAAGAACCACATGTGTTTCCATTTGTTTGTGTAATACAGTTTAGCTATGCAGCTGAGATGAGAGGACAAGAAAACTAAAAAGTATAACAGTGGCTATAAGCATGCAGATGTACTCAGATTTGTATTGATGTACAAGCAAGCCATATGTGCAGGCAGTATGGCTTAGTGGTTAAAGGCACTGAACTGCAAAACAAGAGACTTGGAGACCTGAAGACCTGGGTTTGAATATCATCAGCCCCAAATTGTATATGGTGTGATTCTTGGCAAGTCACTTAACTTTTATGTGTGCAGTTATCAGTGAACACTTGATTTTTGCATGCATGCCATATGCATGCAGTCTGTTCAATTAACATAAAACATGCTTTCCACACTTTGCTGCACGCATGCCACATGCATGCAGTCAGTTCAATTAGCTATTTAAATCATGCTTGTAGCACACACTCCACATGGATAGTTTTATGTGTGCAGCATGAAAGCATTTCATATAATTATTTCTGTAACGGTTAGTAGTTACTCTCAGTAGTAGAAGTAAGGCAGTACGAAGGAGGGAAGCAAGGGTGAAAACCCAGATAAGACAATAGCTCACAGGGTAGGGAATAGTAAAGCCAGCAGACTAGATGGATCACTGGTGTTCTTCTGCCAACATTGTCTATGTTTCTACATTTGTAACATGTCATTAGTAATAGTGCTGTGTCTAACTACCTGAGTGGGATGAGTGCAATTGTTCTGCAAGAGTGAGCACTTACAAGGGTCCAGCAAGACAGTACAACTGTACATAGAGTAAGAGGTATAGGCATTCTGTATTCTGATTGCCTGGTCATTCCTTTGAATTATTACAGATAATTCATCTTCTTTGGTCTGGGATGCATACTATTTTAGAACTTTCTTACAGGTAATGTACTTGAACTTGAGTGTTCTAAAACTCTTGCATTCACCTCTTTGACCCAAAGTGCTTCTGTACGAATATGTGTGGATGAGTTTTAACAAGTGATGTTTGTTTGTACCTGTCCAGCATAGAATTACACTTTTCTAGTATCTATCTCTTGCAGTTTAAAGGCATTCCACACCCAGTTGTTTTGTGGCATTAACAATGTTTGGTAGTTTGCAGTTTGACTCCTTTACATTTATAAGAAAGAAACAATGGAATTAGTGTCATACCATATTATTTGAATGGGTATTACATTTGGAATCACTGTTGTTTATTACAATGTAAGTCATTGGGGAAACTACATTTCTTTCAATATTTTTTCCAGTAAAATATTTCAATAGCATTCTTTTCTTCTGAATGAGACTAAAGGAAGTTGGTTTATATAGCCCAGGAAGGAGGGGTGGCTGGTTGCTCCACCCACCAAACTATAGACTTTGCCTTTTAATTTAATGGACATACTGAACTATAATGTGTAGTAATGCTTGTGTAACTTGGTAGCTAAAGGCTAGTTGTATGGTTGGATGTTGACTGTTATTTATAGTTACTCTAGCCATTTGTACACTCTGTCCCTGAGGGACTACCACCCTGTTGGGGTACCAGGAGACAAAGGAAACATATTGAGGGGAGTTATATCCCTACAGGTGCTGTGGGAATGTGATTCTTTGCTATAGGTACCTTTAGGAAGGAGCCCAAAGAACAATGCAGCAAAAGCTTCAAACACAGATGAGCATTCTGATGACATAGATAGCTACAAGCTAGTGATGAGTGATAGCGGACTGAAGCATAACTTCCAGGAGAGAGAGAGAGGAATGGCAGGAATGTAGGATAAGGTGTCTGCCATCTGACCCAACTGACAGCAGACATTCTAATACTAGGAAAAATGGTGCTGGGCAAATACTTTGTGACATTTGGCACTCAGGAGAAAACAACCCTGGTGGTGGAAATCTTTGGGATCCATGACCTTTGCCATCATTCCTCCTGGTGTGGGTACTATTATTGGGCTCATTGTGCTAATTTTGAATTCCAGTTCATCAGAAATTTTTGGAGGGATACCTCTCACTTTAGCCATCTAATGGGATAATGTTGGGGTAGTGCCACAAGTAGATTTATTTATGTTTTTATTACTAGGATTACAATACCTTTGAACCAGAGGTTCCTTGACAAAGGTTCTGTGTCAAGTAAAAATAGAGACTGGGAGTAAAATACAGAAACAGGTAATGTAGATGAACATAGAATATAACATGAGTTAAACAGTACATTAAAAGTAAAATTATAGCAACTATTTACAGTTCATAATTAGGAATACATATGTACAGGGTATTTACAACAGATAAAAGGCATAAATACATAAGAGTAGGCATAAATACATATGCAGTACAAGTAGAAGAGGGAAAAGGAGAGTGAAAGAAAAGAAATAAAGGCAGAAGTCAAGGATATGTGGAGTTACAGCAAGAAGTAGAATGGTGGGCAGGCAGTAGGCCTATGGTGTAAGGCAGGGATGAAAGGGAGGAGATAGGAAAAGATGGAATAGGATGAGGTTGGAAAGGAGAGGAGGTGTGTAGGAAAGGAAAGGACTGGAGTGGAGGAATAATGGGGAAAAGAGTGAGAGTAGGGTTGATGCAGTCTAAGGTGACATAGTCATTATAGACTAGGGATTGAGGGGTGCATGCTGAAGTCAAGGAAAAGGGAGAGGAGAGGAGAGTGCTCAGGACAGAGGCTCAAGTCTAAGACATAGGATCCAAGCTTGGGGTTACAAGAAGGCACAGAGGGGTCACTTTGTTACAGGGGCAGTTGCAACTATTGAGAGAATTCAGGTGCTGATGAAGGTGACTTTACAGGGACCAAGTGTAATGTGCCAATTGATCTCAGAGGGAGATTATTGATCCAGGAAGGGCTCTTAACCTAAAGGATTGCTGCCCTGAGGTTCGGCAGAAAGGACCTGGTGTTTTGTCAGGGTGGATTACGCTTGTAGTGGGTGTTTGGTGCTGGTAGCAGCAGGGGCAGGGTGGTTGGTGGGGTTCGCCAAGGCTAATTTTTTTAGCAAAAAGGCAAGTCTGGTAGGTGACCCTAACTTTGAAATTTAACCAAAGAGTTTGTGTGCAGAGATCACAGGTATGGGTGAACCTTGGGGCACCAGAGACAAGCCTGCAAGCCTTATTGAGAACCACACTGATTCTTTTCATAACAGAGTCAGTGGCAGCCCCATAGATAATCAGGCCATAATCAATGATAAAAACTACAGAGCTTGAGACAGCAGTTCTGAGGGCTTCAGGGTGAGGCAGTGCAGATGTCTAAATAAGGTGCCAATCCTAGCATTAATAGTTTTAGATATAAGGTTGATATGTGAGGAGTAGGACAGATGTCTAAAACAAGAGAAGTACCTCAGGGAAGTAGGCCCCCAAATGTGGACTGAGGAGGGCTTGAATGCTGAAAGGTAAGCACCCAGCCTCGAGATCGTGAAGGGGCCTAACCCTGACTGGAAACTAAAGGATGGGGATCCAGAATGGGACTAGGTGGATCTGGCAGTACCCTATATGGGGAGATATTGAGTGGTCCAGTATGAGCCACTCAATAATACCACGATTGTTTACGGTGACCGTCAGAAGAGAGCTTGTGGCTCCCATAGCTAGTGTAGCAGTGAACTACACTCTGCTATAACAGGATATAGACAGGTGTTTGGCCAAATCATGCCAAGCTGGCCATTTAGCATAGTTGCTGAGCCACTGCCTACAGAGCCAGAGGACCTGGGTTCAGGTCCTACAACAGGATGCTGTACTTTTCTTTTTTAGTCCACCCCCGAGTTGATTATATTAATTTGGGGTGTGGGGGCTTGCCCCACAAAAGGGTGATGTTAGGGGCTTGGCCAAGAAAAAAGTAATTGTATTGCTTTTTTAAAGTGCTCAGGACCTTTGCTGTTTAGGGCCAGTCAGTGTTTTATTCTTGTCGCCTTTTGCTGCAGGTGATATTTGCATCACGGTTTGTGTGGTGCATGATGAAGGAATCACCCTCATCACATAAAACTGGTAGACCTTAGGCTGATGCAGGGAGAATAGCACTCAAAGGTACTGCCAACATTGTTGGCACATCTAAAGGAACCAATGTGGGCTTATGATCCCACCCTCTGGCAACTGAGGTCTTAAATACTACACCATGAGGTGCTGCTAGCATGGGTCTGCGTGGCAAGTGTCTCCCAATTGTTGGATCTTCTTGCCACCCAGTGAGACTGCAGGAAGGCACAGCAGAAGACAAGTGGCCTTAAAGGACCCACACCCAGTGAGGGCTCACCTCAAGATGTGGACTTCAAGGGAAGTGGGTGAATAGGAAGGGAAATATGATAATGGCCAGCTGAAATGCATTCAGAGGGCCTGATGGCATGATGCAGAAATGGAGTGACTGCATGATGATGCACATGGAATGAATGATAGATTGGACTGGACTGAATGAGAACAGCTGAAGAATGATAAGTATGATAGTAAATGAACTGAATGACAATGTACTGAACATAGAAACACATATTAAAGGCCATTATCATAATGAACACCCAGCCATAAGGAGGAGTTGTAGTATAACCATAACTGCATTGAGCATACTAAAGCAGGCTGATGGCTGAATGGTTGAGGAAGGAAAGGCTGGGAAAGGTAATTTGAATTAGCTGGGTTGATTGGTTGCAGCTGCTAGCTGGAATGCAATGTATGCAGAAGGACTTCAGTAAAATGGATGCTAGCTCTGGTTATGAATACAGGCACAATAGGCCAAAAACCAAGATACAGGATCATGACAGAGACAGGGCATAAAATTGAGTCAGCACACTGAAAACACACTGCAGGGAAGCAGTATAGTAAAATGAGGACATAACAGCAGGAGAAGTGGTTGCCTAGATTAGGCATGAAGCACAAGTCATGGCCAGAAAAGGCAAAACATACTGACCTGAGAGATGCAGAAGGCACAGACCAAACAAAAGCTGAAGGCAAAAACAAACAGAAAGGCCCAAAATGACCAAGAAGAAAACAGCAACCACAAGGGATAGAGGGTGGGAAGCAGAGCCTTCACCTGCAACAAAGTGAGCTTCCAAATGAGGCTGAAGGAAGCTGGTTTATATGCCCCAGGAAGGAGGTGTGGCTGGTTGCTCCACCCATGAAACTACAGGCTTTGCTTTTAGTCATGGAATGCTATATACATTTAACATTTAAAATAATATAGCAATCATACTTTAATTACTTTGCAACTTTTAACTTTCCATGTTTCACAGTTCCTGTTCCTGCCCAATGCATGAGACAGACATAAAGCAATTCTAGTGGGAGGTAGGAGGAAGTAGGCTGTTGTTTAACTAGGATCTGAAGCTTATCCATTAGGTAGGGAAATGGGCAGACTAGGTGGGCCAGCGGTCCTTATCTGCCGTCAAATTCTGTTTCTATGTTTCTACGTTCAGTTGTATAGCACTCAGCACAAAAACTGAGGTTTACAAATTCAAAAGCATGTTGTGTATTTCCAAAATACTAAATGTGATAATATATAAAATAGATGGGTGCAAATTAAACTGGAATTATGGACCACACAGTAGCAGATTTCAATGCATAATCCAAATCAACCAATTCAACTTGGAGTCCCAGGGCTATATATAAGCAATCAGACACAAACAGCATGGAGTAAGACAGATGGTTTGTATTGTATTTTGTGGGAGATTGTTAACTCAGTATAATTGTAAATTATAATGAACACAAATATGTTGAATGATACATAAGCAATAAGGCATGACAGGGTGGGGATTGATATCACATCATCACAGTGACTGGAATAAGCGAAGACCATCACAGCGACATTATCGATGGTTCACTGTGATGGTTCGCTGGGTTCCTGATGCTGCTGTCTCTGGGGTGTTCACCCTACCCCAACCAACTCTGACCCAGAGTTAGTTATCTAAAGTGAAGGGTGCAGGGGCTTTGCCCCACAAAAAATACAGTTTTCCTCAGCGATGGCACAATGCCAGTTGGTGGCATTATGTTGTTGCTGTATTGACAGTTGGCAAAATTCCTGTCTCTGTGGCACATGGAACCATAGGGTTAGAGGGAATTTACCTATGCTAATGTTGTATGTCATGAGGTGTAGCTGAATAACTTAATCACATGAAAAACGAGTAATCTCCCAAGGCAATTACCCACATCCAAAATGTGTTTACTTATGTTTTGCTTTTTAAAAATGCTTTTCCACAGCTATGAGCTACAGTACTGCAGCATTTACACAAATGAAGTAAGAATTCAGACCCTATGTGTGTTTCATAGTAGCTTGAAGTGTATTGTGTATGTTTGTAATAAGATGAATAATTTCTATAGAACTTGCTGCCCAGAGGAACCCAGTAGGATTTGATGAATGGTAAGCAGCTAGTGGCAGGTCTGACATATACAGCACCTTGAGCTTCGGTATGATTATATTGTGTATTTTGTAGAATGGTTCTGAATTCTTACTTTTGGTGTGATAGTTGAGCTTAGTAAGAACTGCACTTCTACATATTTTTCTGTTTTATGCCATTGGGCTAGGGGTCATAAGGTACCCTGCACTGTTGGTGAAGCTTTTGTCCATAAGCCAATCACCAGGAGACACCACATATCATTATAGTCACTTACTGGACTACCATATATGACAGATCAGAGGTGCAAGATCCAGAACTCATTATATGAAGGTGACGATATGGCTATTTAATTGTGATAATTTCAATAACCTCAATGTTAAGAAAAATATAAATATGCTAGTGGTATCAATCAGGCTACACTATCTCACCCCTATACCCACTATATTCGTGTTCTCCTCTTGCTTACATACACTTATCCTTCCTATTCTTTACATAGAACATTGATAATAGAGAATACAGTGAAAAGATTAATTAGATAGCTTTATAGACAATAGATCAGTGTCTACTATACTTCACAGGCATAGGACAGAATTTTGACTGGCATTGTAATCAGAAAGCAACTTACTTTTACTGTGGGAACTAAAAACACAGTAACATGATTAGACACACTTACTGAAAAATTGCTCTGACTACAGTGGCACACCCTACCTTGTGGCCAATATGTAAGACAGAAAAGGATTCCAAGAGGACTTAGAATTCTATTAGAGCCAGATTTTGGATTTTCTAATTTTACTTTGAAAAGAAATGGGATGGAGCTCAAAATAGTTGCTTGATTAACTTTATATTAATCTTTATAGCAGCATTGACCACAGAACAACAGAATACTAATTTGGAACTAGAGCCGCTAGAGGAAGAGTTAAAAATAAACCAGAGGTAGTGGAATATCAATTAACATTAGATCACATTAAGACAGGCATAATGATATAAAGGACAAAAAAATCAAAACATTCATACAGGACTTATGGGACTGCAGAGATAATAAGGTATCTACATGGTCGAAATTTAAAACCAGTTATACAAAAGATCCATATAATTTGGATTCTGAGTCCTCACAGTATTCTCAGATGGTGGATCTGCTAGGGAATACTATAAAGGTAACTACGGGGGGTTCTTTTTAGGGAGAAATGGGAGGGAGGTTGTGATCACACAGTCAGGAAGGAATCTTTCCCAGGTCTCAGGCAGGGGCCATGTGGAAGAAGACAATTCTACAGACAGGGTAACCAGGAGGCTACAAGAAAAGATTTGGAAAAGAAAGGAAAAGAGATAGACACAGAGAAAGAGATGTTCGCAGGAAGAAGTGGTCTTGAGAAGAGGCAGTAAGACCCAAATCAAATAGTGATATATCATTTATCAAGACAACACTTAAAGCAGCAGCATGATCCAGACCTAGAGGCCATCATGGCAAAGGTTGACCTGGATAGTCTGGCCATTACTGAGCCATGGTGCACTGACAGCCATAACTGGGACATAGTCAACCAGGCTACATGATGTTCAGAAGGGACAGGGTAGGAAGGAAAGGAGGAGGAGAGGTGCTTTATGTGAAGGATACAATAAAAGCAACATAAATACAGGGAATGGTGGGCAGAGGTGCTGTGGGTCACTTTTGAGTCAGGAAAAGGAGCCACTATCCACAGAGTGTGATGCATAGGGCCTTCAGCACAGGGGAGGACTTACATAAGTTAATGTTAGAAGTAATTGGTAAAATGGTGGTGGAAAGGGGAGGTGTTGCTGGTAGGGGACTTCAGTCTGCCAAATGCAGATTGGTGCGACCCTGCTGCAGCTTCAACTAGAAGCAGGGCATCCTGGACTCCCTGCAGGACACATCCCTCAGGCAACTAGTCAGTGAACCCACTTGTGATGGGTCAGTGCTGGATCTGGTAGTCACTAACAGGGACAGTGTTTCAGATGTCAGGTGGGAAGCCATCTGGGGTTCAGTGATCATCATACAGTGTGGTTCAACATAAGAACGTCTACAGAAACCAACTACACATTGAGGAGGGTCAAGGACTTCAGAAGGGGTGATGTTACTAAGATGGGAGAATACCTCGGAATGTCCTGGCGGGGAGATGACCAGAGGTAGTGGAGGAAAAGTGGCCAAACTAAAGGGGGTATAGTTATGGCAACAAACCTCTGTGCCAAGCAAGTAAGGGAAAGTAAAAGAAAGAGGAGACTATTATGTTTTTTTTTATACTCTTCATTAATTTTTATACGAGAGATATACTTCATACAATAGATCAAATATCATACCAGGGATACACTGGCAATGAATATAAACTTCCAATTCAGATAAATTGCACTTCAGTTAAAAGACATACCATTAGGATGTTAGCTATAAGTCACAGTTCTATTAGATGGTACAATTATAACAGCAATTGAGGGAATATTAGTTAAATGTAGCTGAAGGCTGTCATGGGACAAAGGACTCATCTATCGCTAAAATATAAAATACTCAGGACCTCCAGGCTAATTCAGACTTAGTAGTTCTACTGTTATGGTATGCTATTAATCTTTCTAAATAATAAGTGTCTTTGACAATACTCTGCCATTGGACAAGCGCAGGGGGAAACCATACTATGCCACCTCCAAGTAATGGCTTTCTAGCAGGCACCATATATACCTTAAACATACTTGGGGAAGAGTTCAATCATCTGGTCTAATATATAACAATACCAATTGTGGGGACAAAACTAGATCCGTGATAGTGCTGTTTTAAAGAGGCGCCCACCTCTTGCCAGAAAGGCCCGAGTTAAGGGCAATGCCAAAAATATGTGCAATTGTTGGTTTAGATTATCTGCACTGCCTTCAACAATATACATATTGTGATGGCAAATACTTCAGCAATTTGGCAGGGATATTAAAAAATCAGGTATGGCTCTTCCAGATAAAGGAGACCGTTATAGTTCTTGAAAGGGGTAGCAGAATAAGTAAAGGCTAAAGAGTGGTATTCAGAAGATATAAGGAGACCCAGAGAGAGGAGGATAGGGAAATGAAGCAGGAAAACAGAGGGAAGCAGGCAAAGCAGTAAGGAGAGCAAAAGTGTAAATTGTGGCAAGAATAGCCCAGGAGTATCAAACAGGGACAAGATATTTTTAGGTATTGTAAAAAAAAAAAAAAAAAGAAGAAAAGGTAGAGATCTAACGATTAAAGAGGGAAGGGTGACTGTATGGAGGATAAAGAAATAGCAAACATCTTGAGCAAATACTTCTGCTCAGTGTTTACATCAGAAGGGAAGGAAAAGACCATGAAAAGGCACAAGGAGGTTTGATGGGAGTAAAATGGACACTAGTCCATTTTCTGTGAGAGAGTCCAGAAAGCACTCTTTAAACAGAAGGTGGACAAAGCTATGGTGCCAGTTGGGTACATCAAGGTTGCTGAGGTAGCTCAGGGAGGTAGTTGCTGCCCCTCTAGAAACCTATTTACCAAATCATTGGAGACCGGTGTGGTCCCTGAGGACTGGAGAAGGGTAGATGTACAGTAGTCCCACTTCACAAAAGTGGTAGCAAGAAAAAGGCAGGCAATTATAGGCCTGACAGCCTGACATTGGTGGTGGCTAAGTTAATGGAAACACTATTAAAGGAAAAGATTGTGAAATATCTAGTATCCATTGATTTCAAGGACTGGAATGTCATGCCAAACAAATGTAATAGATTTCTTTGAGGAGGTGAAAAGGAGTTGGATCAGGGTGGAGTGGTGGGCGTGGCCTCACCTGGATTTCAGCAAAGCTTTCAACACCATTCCACATAGAAGACTGGTAAACAAGTTGGGTAACTTGGGAGTGGTAACCTTGTAAGAAACTGGTTAACAGATAGGACACAAAAGGGTAGTAGTAAATTGATTTTGCAGTGAAGAAGGAGGAGATCAGGGGTACCTCAGGAGTGAGTGCTGGGACCAGTCCTTATCAATGTCTTTATAAGTGACATAGCAGAGGAACTGGAATCTAAGGTCTGCTTCTTTGTAGAAGACACCAAGATCTGCAACAGAGTGGACACTTGGGGGTGAGGAATGAATGAGCAGGGATCTGGAAAGACTGGAAGCATGGTCAAAGGTATGGCAGCTGGGTTTTAATGCAAAAAGTGCAAAATAATGCACTTGGGCCATAGAAACCTGGAATCAAACACTAAATTGTGAAGTGATATTGACAAAGACCAAGCAGGAAAGAGACCTAGAGGTAATCAGATTGGATGACCTAAAGATGACCAGGGCAGTGTGACAAGGCAGTCAGAAAGATTAGTGGAAGCTAGTCACCATTTTAGTAGCCCTCCTTTGAAATGCCTCCACTCTGTCTATGTCCTTCCTGAGATGTGTTATCCACTGGACACAGTACTGAAGATGAGGTCTTACAAGTGATCTATACAGAGGAACACCACACCCCTCTTTGTGCTAGTGAAACCCCTCCCTATGTACTGCAGCATCCCACTCACCCTCCCTTCTTCCTTGTCACATTGCCTGTCCACCTTTAGGTCATCCAATATGATAATCCCCAGGTCTCTTACCTGCTTGATGGTCATAAATGCCATTCCACCCATTTTGTAGTTCACCCTGGGAGTGCATTATTTTGCAAATTTTGATTGAAATGCAGCTGCAATATCCTTGACCACCCTTTAGTTTTCTCAGGTCTCTGCCCATCCTTTCCACCCCTCTGGAGAGCCAACCTATTGCAGATGTTAGTGTCATCTGCAAAGAGGCAGACCTTCCTTGCAGCTCCTCTGCAATGTGACTCATACAGATGTTCAAGAGGACCAGTCTCAGCACTAATCCCATAAGCACCATTCTGGTCACCCTCCTTCCTTAGAGTGAACTCATTTACCACCACCTCTGTTGCTATCCTGTAACCAATTTCTTGCCCAGTTTACTACCTTTAGACCCACTCCTAAGCTACCCAGCTTGCTTACTAGTCTTCTACTGTATGTGGAACATTGTTGAAAGCCTTACTGAAATCTAAGTAGGCCTTGTCTACTGCTCCACACTGCTCTGAGTCCTTTGTCACCCAGTCAGAAATCTATCAGATTCATTTGACATGACCTCTCCCTGTGAAACCATGCTGCCTCTGGTCTTGTAACACACTGGATTCAAGATATTCCACATTCTTTAATTCAGCAGTTATTCCATTAACATTCCCACCACTGATGTCAGGCTGACTAGCCTATAATATCCAGCCTCCTCCCTGGTACCACTTTTGTGTAGTTGGACTACATCTGCCCTTCTTCAGTCCTCCAGAACCACTCCTGTTTCCAGTGAGCTGTTAAATGGAATTGTCAGAGGTGTAGCCAGTATTTCCTGAGCTCCTCAGTACCCTTGGGTGGACCTCATCTGGCCCATTGCTTTGTCCACCTTCAGACTAGGAAATCCCTTCAGGACCCTTCCCTCTCTGCAAAGCTTTTGTTACTTTTTGTGGCCCTTTCCTTCTCTGTCTTCAGTGAACACTGAACAAAAGTGTTTATTCAGGATATCTGGCTTTTCCTGGTCTCCCACTGCACAATCCATGCCTTCCCTTCATAAACTTATAAGCCCAACCCTGGTCTTTGTCTTTTCACTTATATACCTAAAAATGTCTTGCCCTTTCATCACCTCTTGGGCTATTCTGTCTTCAGTTTGCACCTTTGTGCTCCTTACTGCTTTCCCTGTTTTCCTCTGTTTCCCTGACACACCTACCTCATCTCTTCCTCTGCATGTCCTTATACTTTCCAAATGCTACCCTTTAGCTTTTGCCTTTCAGCCACCTCTGTAGAGAACCATAGTAGTCTCTTTTCCTCTTGCTTTTGCTCATTTGTCTGATGCACAGGTTTTTGCCTTTACTACTGTATGATCCCTTTTAGCTTCACTCACTATTTCTCCACCCCACCCAGACCACCACCCACCAGGTCATCCCAGAGGTATTTACCCATCCTTCCTGAAGTCCAGGACCCTCACCCTTGTGTGGATCAATTCTGCAGTCATCTTTATATTTGAACCACACTGTACAGTGATCGCTGGTCCCCAAGTGACCACCCACCTTGATGTTTGTAACACTGTCCCTGTTAGTGAGTACCAGGTCCAGTATTAACCCATCTCAAGTGGTTTCACTGACTAATTGCCTGAGGAATGCCCCCTGCAGAGAGTCCAGGATGTCCCTACTTCTAGCTGAAGCCACTGCTGGGAGGCACCAATCTACATCTGTCAAGTGTAAGTTCCCACCAGCAGCAACTCCACTTTTCTAACATCTTGCCAGTGGCTTCTGCTAGGACCTTATATAATTCCTCCTCCTTCTGTGCTGGGGGTCTGTAGATCACTCCAGTGTGAATAGTGTCTCCATTCGCTGTCTCTAGGGTGTCCAACAGTACCTTTGTCTCTGCCCGTATTCCCTTTATCTCCATCACTTTTGTGCTTTCCTTCAAATAAAGCACAACAGCACCTCTTTTCCTTCCCACCCAGTCCTTTGTGAACAGAATATAGCCTAGTGTGGCAATGTCCCAGTCATGGTTTTCAGTGCACCGTGAGTCAGTAATGCCTCAGTATCCAGGTCAGCCTCTGCCATGATGACCTCTAGGTCCAGAATTATATTTGCCAGACTTGTAGCCTTTGCACACATGGCCTTCTAGATTTTGTTTTCACTCTGCTTGTTTCTTTGCCCTCCCTCCTCCCCTCTCTTTTAATGCTCCCATTCCTTTACCTTTATATCTACCACCCTGTATCCTTTATTAATTTGCACCTGGTGGATTCCTCTCCCTCGGGTTCTCCTTACTCTACTTCAGCCTGTGTGGTGGGGGGCGTTTCTGACTCCTTTGCCACCTCCCTTGGCTAGTTTAAACATTAATTGAAGTAACATTGAAACTGTCCACTGAGAACTGTGGCTCCCTCCAGGATAGATGAAGGCCGCCACCCCTGTAGAGGCCCTTATCGTCCTAGGTGGTTCTCAGTCCAAGTGAAGCCAAACCCTTCCTCTCTGCACCATTTCTTCAGCCATAAGTTAAAGCTTCTGGTGCTGAAATCCCTCTCCTGTCCTATGTCATAGCCAGGCAGCACCTCAGTGAAAGCCATTGAGTGAATTACTTGTCAAAGACCCTCTCCAGCTCACTAAGCTCCTCCTGCCCCACACTAGCACCATCCATAGCCAGGTCATTGGTCCCCATTTGAATGACATCTCAGCACTCCCTCCATCCTTCTTCCCTAGTAATTCTCAGGATCTACAAAGAAAGAAGTATATGTATTATTAGCAGAGGCATTTGAAATTTTGTTTATTTTATCATTTTGGCCAGGAAAGACACATGAAGCTAAGGCTTGTTTCAGGCTCATCCTGGGAGCACAAGTAAGTTAAGTGATTTGCTCATGGTCACACAGTATGCATGTGGTAGCTGTTGGATTTAAACCCAGTTCTCCAGATCTGCACATTTTCTGATAGTAAACAAAACAGCACTTTACCAATATATTATTTTTTGTTCATGGTGGGCATGATACATGTTAGCATACCCTTGTGATCTGTCATATAGACACATTGTCCTACTGTACATACATTCCCTATATGTGAGCATTCCCTGTATGTAGGCAGATATGTATTTGCTGCTATAGGTTAGTTTCTAGTGAAATCCATTTTAGAGTTATTAGTTTACTAGTGCTAAGTGCCTTTTAGAATTGCTGAGTGACTATTTATGTACATGCTGCAATTTTATTAGTTTTAGTGATATATACTAATGGAATTTTGCTGACCATACTGAGTATGGAAAAGTTCTGTCAGGAGATGTGCACATGCAGGAGACAAGAATGTATTGTTCTCAACCACTGTATGAAAGCTTAAAATTAGTTAACAGCTACTAAGCAGAACATGTACTAGGAAAGAGCTTATTTTGTATGTAGATAAGGAAGCTGAAACAATAGCCCTAGTCAAGAAATACTGTATAAATACAGGATCATTGTGGGGTCTTAGTTGAGTAGAGAATGATACAGCAGATTGGAGGGGATGCCCTTGCTCCCAGGATGGTATGTATACTTCTCCTGTAATTTCGCATATCTGTTAATAAATCTGTTATATGCTGTAACTGTGTTTCTGGTGACATCATTACCCACTAGAACAAGCCATGATAAGGGTTTCACATAGATAGCATGCAAATTTACACTGGCACCTCAATATGGGGTGTTATTCAGAAACCACAGAAAAAGCATCATGGTATGCAAGGATTGCAACCTAACTATACCCAGTCCTGTACATTGTCAGATAAAGGTGGGGGCCCTGCCACTAACCAAAGGTGCATAGCACACCCAGCTATTGCTTTTAAGTATAATATGACTTTGGTTGGCAGACAGGATGCGGAGACCTAGCTGCAGACTGAAGGCACATAGTGCTCTGCAGTTCAATTTGTTGTTCAAGTTCACTTTTATTTTTGTTTATTTGTGATCACAATAGAGGATTACATCTCCAAGTTTCTGACCAACCACAGATTGTGGGTCACACAATAGTTTGTGGGTCAAGACCAGAAAAGAACAATTACTGTATGCAATGATTGTACATGTCATGCCAGCATTAGACCCTAAAACAGGATATATGAAAGACACTATAACTGAAATGAAACAAACCCTGTTAGACAAAGACCAGAATACTAATTTAACAGCATTCCATAAAGCAATAGCTTGCAACGTAGATGACAAACAAAACACAGAATTATGCATCAAAGGACTTTATTTGATATATCAAATTTTAAATGACAATGGTTAGGCATCCAGCAAGGAACACATCAGCATACCAGATAACATCTAACCTTTCTGTTCTGTTGGCTGCAGCCTTCATTTCTTCTACGTTATTCTTCTCTTCTCTTCTCTTCTTCTCTCTCTTCTCTTCTCTTCTCTTCTCTTCTCTTCTCTTCTCTTCTTCTCTCTCTTCTCTCCCTATCTTGACTTGATACACACACACACATATACACCCCTAAGCTTAAAATAGCATAGGCTGCTTCAGCAGTACAGGCAGAGCTTTGACTTTTAGTGTTGTATGATAGAGGTGAAATAAATAAATTCTATGAATTTTATGCTGTGTCATTCTGTGCTTTACAAATGCTCAGACATATCATATCATAGTATGTGGATGAATTTGAGCTGTTAATTTTTCTTTTTTTTCTCTCTGTGCATAACAATGGTGTTTTGTAAATGTTCAGGGCTAGCTTCAAGTACAATGCAATGTTTTGAGAAACATTATCTCAGTAAAGGTTTGAACTATGAGAAAGAGAGTAAGACAAAATGTTGTTTCAGAATTTTATTCAGACTTTATAGACTTTACTCAGAAAACTGCATTTGGGGAAATGTTTAGCTCTATGGTTTATACAATGCCTTATTTTCAGGCAATCAGGCAAGTAAAGATATGTTAGACTGGATAAAACTGATGGCAGAACTGTGGGTGGTGCTTGTACAGGGTATGTGAATGGTGGTTTGTGTAAGAGAAGGAAAGTGAATCAGGATGAGTTCCAGTTTAAGAAAGCAGAATTCAGAGAGAATGTTTTGTTTAATGCATTGTGGCATGTGCATGGGACTGGGATCTGGCTGGTATGTGATTTTTTTTAATATAACAGTACAAATAGGTGTTTTCTAATAGGGATAAATTTATGGCAGAAGTACTGTGTGGTATGAACTAATGTGATTAACCCCTACCATATACACAAGAGGGATTTTAAGTACTGAAATCACCCTGTAAAGAGGCCTGGAGTCCAGACAGCTACCACCACATTCAGTGGTTTGAATTTAGTGAAGGTGGGTCGCAATACCTAACTTTGGAGAGAAACAAAAAGATCCTTTTGCTGTTAATTTTGTTTCTCATTTGAAGTTATTTGTAGTTAATTGCTTGGCACATCTGTGCCATCTCAGTTGCTAGGAGTTCCAACTTATGACATACCTCTATTGTGTTAACAACAGGTTTTTATTGTTGGAACAGAGTGCTTGTAGAGCACAGCAGGCTTAGACATTGTTGTCTCTTTCTGAGGCTCACACATTTTTCTTTCTCTCTCTGTCCTTCTTGGAGGGGGCAAGTTTCAAAAGAGGTGCCTCAAACTAAACTGACTAAGGAGGTTAATTTGATAACATTGACTTCTTGGAGTTGCTCAAATGGAGCAATTTGTTGAAATCCAGTACATAGACAAAAGGACATTTATTGTGTTAAATGCAGACATCCTCTTCTCTACAGAGCCTTGATTAAACAATTTATATTCTGAAACTAACCCTTTAATTTCATCTTTTAAGATTTCAACATATAATTGTAGGGTGGATTTCCTTTATTATTATGCATACATGTTCCATGGTATGTGGTACTGTGTATAGTGGGGCTGATTCAAGCTCATCCAATAACATCACCTCAACCATCAGCTTGTACTATTTTCATATTTTAGGTGGTTACTACTTCCTACTGGAGTTTTTAATTTGCTGTCAGCATAACAATTTCACTGCCTTGGATGGCACATCCCTAGTCTATGCTGTGTTGTTATAGTACTCTTTTTCCTGACAACTTCTGTCATCAGTCAATTTTATGTTAAATGGATTAAATGGTTAAGGCCTCTTAAAAACCACTCCCTTTAGCAACAGCAATGCCTAAGCATATCTCCTTGCAAAACAAGGAGTTCGGGGCATGGACCTCTCCACTGTCCCACCCACAACCTGTGGCAAGTGTCTAGGAAAACAAATGAAGCCCATTGATCTGAACAACTTACAGAAGCAAGACAAGTAACTAACTGCCTTATGGAGACAGCTGATTCCTGTAGACTCACTGTTAAAAAAACATAACAAAATTGCAGTTGTCATCCAGAGAGCAAATTTCTGCTGTATGCAGGCTCAGGGACAAAATGGTATGGATAATCCCACAGCACATCAAACAGGAACTTATTTCTGTAATACCTGATGTGCCCACAGGAGACCATCAGAGGTAGGCAAAACCTATTTGAAAATGCAGACAATTGGGTGGTGGCCAGATATAAAAAAAGCCACACACTGATACTGTGAGAATTACATTGTATGTACTTAGAGTAGCCCCTCAGCATACAAGGTCCAAGTGGCCACTGGCAAGTGGTTTCATACAAATTAGTTGAAACTGTTTAAAGACCAGAACGAGGAGGGGCAGAAGCCTGCCTCTTTTTTTTCCTTTGTTTTCAGAAACTAACAGCAATGTTCCTGACATCAGCACCACAATACCAAGAGAACATACATCTGTATGAAAACAACACATCTTTGTTGATCAATCCAGTGCAACAGTCCAATACAGGCATCTACAATATCAACTGAAGGCTGCAGAGCAGGAACTGTATTCTAAGTGAAATTTCTATCCAGCAATGGTATGCCACCTAAGCAATTTATGGTACCTGCCTGAGGAACAGCTCTTTCCAAGCCGTCTTATGCTGCTGTCCCTAGGTTTTCTGTTTGTTGCTGCCTCTTCTCTCTTACAGGCTTAGAGTGCTGAAGGTGGGGCAGCTGAGCTGGCAAGGGATACAGAGGAAAGTGAGCAGGCGCTGGATGGCTAGGAGGAAAACAGAAAAACAGAAAAGAGAGTCAGAGAGATAGAAAGTTGGAAGAACTGGAGGAATGTGCTGTGAATTTTAAAAGGAAGTGCTAGACTATATTTTATCTTCTACCTTTCATAGTATTGAACGGAGTGAAAGTGACCGTATGAAAATAGAGAGTTTTTCTGGTAATCATTATATGTAAGCTGGAGGTTGAAAAATTGACTAGTCAAGTGGATAAAGTTATCCATTCTATTAAGATTTACTAGAACTCAGGTATTTTAGCAAATTTAAGTTCTGCACACTCAGATCAGGTGGGGTGACTATATATAGTGCATTAGTGGCATTCTGCAAGTCAGAATTGCCATTTGCAGAGTAGACCACGATGAGAGCTGGAGTGAGTAGTGAGACTGAATAGCATTCTGTGAGCTGCGATCTGTGAGCTGGGTGTAGTGCTTAAAATTTTACAATGTGTTCTTAAGTAAGCAACTACTACAGCTAGTGTGGCTTTTGCAGAGGGCTAAGCTGATACAAGCTGACACAAGGAGACGCCTGAGAAACCCTGACCTTTTAAAAACAGTAAAAGGGAGAATGAGAGACAACATGTATTTCAAGTAAGCACACATATTCTGTTTGGTTATATGCAGTTGCCATTGCCATTGCCATCATTATTGCCATTGCCTAGTAGACAGTATAGTAGGTGGGATTAGGTTGTGGAGGAAGCCTGACATATTTAGCTTTTAGTTAGTTAGTTTTATTTAAAAAAATTATCCTAAAATAATCAGTGTGGATGTGTATTGAGTGTATTATGAGAGTAAAGGTGTATCCACCCGATATTACCAACCCTCTATTATCTTTATTATTAAGATTTGCTCCTGGTGAAAGTGGCATTGATTTAAGCAAAGCGTGAGTTCCCATGGAGCCACAGAAAACTATATTTCAAGTGATCTTGTGGCCTGCTCCTTGTAAAGGCATAGAGACTGACTCAACTAAAAGAGGTTTTGTGAACAATCTTGCATGTTCTGGTGAGCAAAGAGGAGGAAAGCACAGAAGCAAGTTAAAACCAAGTATTTCACTAATTTCCAGAAGAAAGAGACCATGTGGACTGGGTGGATAATGTGAATGAAAGAACTTGGACTTACTGCATTGCCATTTTCTTCTAACTCTTAATTCTGCCTGCCACATAGTGTGAGTATAAATTTGTTACTTCTCCTGACACAGGATCAAGCAAATACAATTTTTCCTACAAGGTCTGTGTAGACAGACATTTAGCTACCTATCTTGAAATGAACTCTTAGCTGAACTTTTAGTTTTAGATTAATAGCTTATTTCTCCTAAAAGTATATTACTTCACTTGGTGTACTTAATATCTGGTGTATTTATTTTCTAAGCAGTCTGTTGTCTGTTGTCTGGCAAGCAGGAAAAAGGTATGGTGAGGACAAGAAAACAAAAAATGCAGGACATACAAATTACACAAGCTACCCCACTATTGGATGAGTCCACAATAAAATGGAGAAGTTATAAACAATCAAAAATAATGGATCATACAGATAGGGCAAAATTTAAGATGAATTCTAGTGTAAGTAAAACCACAACCCCACTTATTGGAAACAGCAAATCACCTGTGACAGATTTAGAGGTGGTAGTTTCAAGAAGAGAGCAATGTGCTCGAACAGGTAACAGTAGTTTCAGATCAAGCACTTATAGAGCCTGACACTGATTGCTTGATAATTGAAAACTGTGGTAAACTATGAATTACTCTTACTGCTTGAATGAAGATTCTATACTGATAGGCCCAAGTGATGAGAAATTGTTGGATAGTTGGAATGACACTAGATATTTGGTAAAGGTAAAATGACCCTAGAAGAAGTATCCCAAGACCTGAGAGGCATTATTACAGGCTTAAACAAATTAATCATGACTCTCAGGATGAGCAAAATCTGAACTATAGAGAGGGTCAAGAATTTGGGAAAACACCACAGTGGGGAGCAATAAGGCATATCAAATTAGTTTTTTAAGTAAAAACTAGTAAACTTGTACAAGCAGCATAAAGCTAATATCTTAATTATGAAACAGTTGCTTATTAACAAGGATATGTTGGATGTCATAAGACACAATATAGACAGGCAGGGTATAATGTTGACAGAACTTGTGCAGAATCAGAAGTCTGGAGGGAGGGAAACATGGTGAGAAAATAAACAGAGATTGTTCAAAAAAGAAAATTAAACCAGAGTTTAGTAGCTTAGTGTTTCCAGAGGAATCAAAGGAGAAAAGGAGAATAAGAAAAAGAAGGAAAAAGAAGAAAGCAAGAAAGAGTTCAAGTAGTCAGAGGCAAAATGAAGAAAAGGTAGGGCCACAAAATACAGTACATATAAAAAAAAGTAAAGTAAAGCAGAAGAAGAAGGAGCAGAAGGAAAATAGAGGTTGATAAAGGAAACAGTTATGGTATGGAGCAGAATGTTAAAGAAATTAAAGGAAAAGTACAGAGTGATAAAAACATGGTAAATAAAGAAAAATATCCCTACTGAGCAAGTAAATTTGGATAGCTAATTGAATCTCTTAGAGAAAGAGAGCTACTGGGCCTGATTCTAGATGGTTGGCACAAGTCATCATCAAATGCAACTTTGCCAACTGCAACTGCGACATTGATCCTGTGCCCTATTCTAGAAGGGGAAGGGTCTCTGCAGCAAAGCCCTGCAACTTATGACATGCGGACAGGTACGCAGAACAGAGGGCATACCTGGTGAGCATGTTGCAACCTGCAGCTGCAGGTCACAAGTGCACCCCTGGCCCAGCAAGCCACAATAGCCACCCGAAGGGCTGCCCACACCCCTGCCCCAAGCCTCCTGTAGGTGCCCCACAGGCTGGCTACACCAGCTGGCCTCTGAAACCATCTGTGTGCACTGCAGGGCTGACCACACCAACTGCCCCAAACCTCCTGTAGCACTCTGCAGGGGCTGGCCACACCAACTGTCCCCAAAACCTGCTGTGGTGCCCCACAGGGCTGGACATACCAACTGGCCTCCAAAACCTCCATAGATATGCCCTGCAGGCTGCCCACAGCCCCTGCCACTCAAAGCCTCCTGTAGTGCCTGCAGGCTGGCCACACCAACTAGCCCCAAAACCTCCATAGATATGCCCTGCAGGGTAACTCAATCAACCCCCACCTGTGCCCTGACCCTGAGTCACCAACACCGCAAATCGGCATACACCCTGACATGCCCTGGTAGTCTGTGGCCCCCATCACAGTCATCTCAGCCCATCCAGCACCCTACCCACCCCAGCTTGTGACTGGCACCCCACCTCTCACTTTCCACGCCAGCCACTGACTGAGTTATGTAGGAGCACTACTGGAAAAGACATGCTCAGATATTAATTTCTGAGTGCATCTTTCCAGTAGCACTCCTGCAGAACTCAGTCAGTGGCTGGCCATGGAGGTGAGAGGTGGGCTGTGCCAGTCACTGGCTGGGGACAGGTGGGGGGTTCTGGGTGGGCTGGCATGGGCCACTAGACTACCAGGGCATGTCAGGGTGTATGCCTTGATTTGTGGTGGGTGACTGGGTCAGGGGCACAGGTTCTTATATATTTTTATTATGCACTTATTATATGTCTGTTTACAATAAGCTTATTATTCTGTTACATTTGTTATTACACTGCTGATTGTAATCTGAAATACGCATTCAACCACAAAGCTGCACTTTGGCGGCTGCAACTCGGGTCGGAGCACAGGTGAAGGGAGGACAGCGCCGCCCTGCAAGGCAAATCACAACTGGGGATCTGGGGCTGGGGTGGGTACTTGCGGGCTCTGTGGACCACTTTGGGGGCTGGGGGTGGGCAGCCCAGTACAGGGATGGGCAGGATCATTGTCCTGATTCTAAAAATGTTTGTGTGGTGCCCATTGGGGCAACAATGGGGCAGTCTGGTCATGGGGGACATGGACCGGTTCTACAGTACCTCGAGGATGTATGTGTTACACCAGTTAAATGCAGGTGTAGCTTACAATACTGGTTCTCTTCTGTGCATTCTTGTAGAATCCCAACATTGGGGTCTTTGTTGCTACCCTTCTGGAATGGGGCACAACTGCTGCTGTTAACCCCTAGTGCCATGTCACAGGGGGTTTGTGGTAACTGCCAGCGAATAGCTGTTCGTGCAAGCTTACATGTCGCAGGCCACTTTGTAGAATCAAGGCAGTCACAAACTGCTGGCGAAAGTTGCTACTTGCGCCATTCTACTTGTGCAATATTTCTAGAATCGGGGCCAACTGAGTTTAAACAAGCCAACTTAAGCCAGCAGTTGTGATGTGTGCAATTCTACAAGTGGCCTCCTGCCCATTTACATACATAAGATCTGAGCTGGGCATTACAAACATAAATGCACTCTTTGAATGCAAACAGTTAGGTTTCTGGTTAAGACTAACAAGGCTTCCACAAAGTCGAATATCCTCTCAGTGTTTAAAGGAAAACTGAACTGGCATAAATTAGGATATACAAAGAATCCATGGTATTCAAAAATACATTCAATAATAAATAAATATAAATAAGCTGTGTTAATAAAGTACACTGAGAGAAATATTCAATTGAGCCCCAAGTATAATAAGTTCTTGTTTTCAAAAATTCAAGCTTTTGACAAAAACAAGATTTAAAAGAAATAAAAGTTTCCAGTATTCAAGGTGGTTTGCCAAGAATAATGATAAGTTTGGATATAAGAGTTATCTGGATATTCTTAGTGATCCTGAAACCCACAAAATATTTGTAAAGTATAAGTTTGAACAATTTGATGATAATTTATTGAGATTTAGATATAAAAATCAACAGGAGGTCACATGATTCAGGCAGTCTAGTGGCAGCAGAGATACAGGGCTCCTATCCTTAACATCACATCTTCGTCTTTTACTACTTAATTTCAACTGGAAACTGCCTAATAACCACAACAAAGAGGAGAGGACATCTTCAGCATTCGATATCAACAACTTTTACATCTTCTGGAAAGATTAACTGGTTTATTGTTAATTATGGCTATCAATCACTGTAAATAGTGTCCTGGAATGTTAAGGGAGTTCAGGAGCCTACAAAAGATTCCAGGTCCTTAAGCACTGTACCCTGCTCAATGCAGATATTATTCTGCTACAAGAAACTCACCTGCTGGCAAGAGAGGCTATTTGGATATGGAGACTGGGTTCTCACAATTATTTGCAGCGGGAGATCCTCAGCAAGTAAAGGGGTAGTTATTGTAGTTAAGAACATGATTTTTCAAAAGACTCACAGTAATAGATCCTAATGGCAGATATTTTCTTGTTAAGGCATCCTTATGGGGGCTACGGTGTTACTAGGCTCTCATATATGGCCCGCCAGGTGGAGAACCCTCATTTTTTATGGAACTTGCCAGTAAGATTGCTCCTCCTCCTCATTTCCTTGATATTAGGGGCGACTGAAACGTTCCCCACCCAAGACCTAGACAGAACACACCAACCCTGAAAATCTCCTCTGCATCCCAGAGAGTCCTAAATGATTTTAAAGACATGCTAGGACTCTGTGATTCATGGCATTTACTCAATCCATCCCACCAGCTATTCACCTTTTACTCTAACTCTCCATAATTCATGATCTAGATTGGACTATATCCTTATTAGTATTCCTCTCTTACCGGTCTGCGCCAAACCAGCATTGAACCAATAGTATTATCAGATCATTCATTGCCTAGATAGACCTTACTCCCTCCCTACTAGTCCCAGAGATAGGTCATGAAAGCTGAACACAAAATTATTAAAAGATAAAACACCATCTCTAGAATTCAGTCTTCTATTCAAACTTTCACAGATACAAATATCAGTTCAATTCAAAGGAGGACCTTCTCTGGTGTACACTCAAATGCTACATTCGTGGTGAACTTATTTAAATAGCATCTAGATGAAAGAAACTGAGAGAAAAGAAACCTTATCTCTACTAGCTCAAATTAGAATGGCAGAGCTATCCCTATCTTCTTCAACTACTCCTGTTTCAGCATCAGAGCTTCTAGATCTTAGGAATAAATGTTGACCCTCTAAGAGAAAAGGCAGAATATGCAATTTTGAAAAACTTTACATATATAGACCAAGGGGAAAGGCTGGGAAACTTCTAGCTCCCTGCCACGTAAACTAGAAAGCTCCAAGATTCATACCTCCATACAGGCCCCAGATGGTACAATAAAACAGCTCCTAGAGATACAGCTTTACCTTTGAGAATTTCTATCGGTCTCTCTACAGGGCAAAACCTCAGAGACATCTTCTCAAAATATAGAACAGTACCTAGACTCTCTTGCTTTTCCTCCCTGTCAGAACAAACCCAGATATCTTTGGTGGAACCTACCACACTGGAAGAGATAGTGGTGGTTATTTAGGATTTAACTCTAGATAAAGCTCCAGGCCCTGATGGTTTCCCAACAACTTCTATAAAACTTTTGTCAAAGAACTGGCACCTCTGTTACTTAAATTATACCAGTATATGTTAGAAGCTAAACCTTTAAACCACACTTTATTAGAGGCATCAACAGTTCTTCTCTTGAAACCTGATAAACCTCACCTGCTCCTGGAAGCTACCGACCGATCTCCTCTTAAATTGTGATATTAAAATCTTGATGAAACTACTTGCTAATAGTATCGTGGGTATGGTCCCAGCTTCTCAGCTAGGAACAAGTAGGTTTTGTCCCAGGTGGGTCTTCAGCAGATTACCTCAGGAAAATTACCTGGTTTCCAGGCAGCCCATCTATCCCAATTCCCCATGGCTCTAATCTCAATGAAGCAAGAAAGCCTTTGACAGAGTGGACTGGGTATTTCTCTGGTTAACTCAGGGAAAAATGGGCTTTCCCATTTTTCATTCAATGGATCCAAGCTGTATATTCATCCTCACAGCAACAATATACTGTAACAGAGTCTTTTCCTGAAAGTTTTCCTTTACTCTGGTACAAAACAGGGTTGCCACCTCTTACCCTTCTTATTCAGTCTCTACCTGGAGCCTCTTCTGCACCACAGTAAACAGTCCCCACAAATAAAAGGAATCTCAATCTTAAACCACACTCTTACCTCTCTGCCTATGTGGATGATATTCTCCTTCATTTAGAGAACCCTGATTCTTCTCTCAAGCTTGTAATGGTAGTAGTATTCAATACAGCTCTCCTCTAACTATAAACTTAACCTTAACAAAACTGAAAATTTTCCCCTCAATTATCCTCACTGTAAAGCAGATTTCAATGATCTTAATATTAAATGGTCCCCTCATTCACTTAAATACCTGGGAATATACCTAATCACAGATCAATCTCTCACCAGGAAACAAAACCGCATGATCTAGTTGCAGCTTTTCAGTCAGATCTTCATAGATAGGAGACTCTTCTGCTGACTCTCTGGGGACGTATTAACATAATCAAAATTAATGTTCTTCCTCGGCTTTTTAGCCTTTGAATATGGTGAACATCTGGCTCCCCTCGCTTTCTTTCAGAAGGTCCACTCTCTCATGTTCGACTTCATATGCTTACATAAACAACCCAGGAAATCATATCTCAAATTGAGCCTCCCCAGACCATCAGGTGGTCTCCGCATCCCTAATTTTCTCCTTTACTACTGGGTGCACCATTTCTCCAAGATTGGTAGATGGAATGCTAACCTCTTGAGTGATTATATTCCCTCTGGCTACAATTGATTCACAGATGCTCCTACAACATCATTTCCTCTCCTCAGTCATCTTTTGTATTCCTACGAACAGGCTACCAGACTCAATATGTCAATCCATAATTGGGACGTCCCTTAGAGTCTTCTCCCAATTCTGCTCCTCCAAGAAACTCTCCCACATCAAGACTTTACACAACCTCTTATTTTCAACTCTAACATCAGGATAGGTAATACACCTCACTCACAACTGGCTGCCTCAATTGCAGAATGCTAAAGTAGCGGACCTGTATTCCACAATTCCTCTCTCTCTCTCCTCGAAATAAAGAATAAATATAACCTTTCCACTACTGGCACCTTCAAGATCTTTCAATTGAGACATTTAATAGGGCAAACATTTGGTACCTCCCACAAGAATCCAAAATACAACCTATTTTAGACAGCTTCCATGACCTAGCCTCTAAACCACATTGTTTATCCCTCTTATATATTTGTCTTCTAACTAGAGCCACCCAGATGTATTCACAATACTAAAATATGGTTTCTCTGTTTGCCAGGTACAAACATTGATTGGCCCTAGAATCTGGCTAGACTTATATAGATACATCACTCAGGACAAACTCAGAATTACCCAATACCACATACTATACAACCTATATTATACACCAGTAAAACTAGCCAAAATTGGACATCTACCTACTTCTAACTGTTCTAGATGTGGCAAAGCTGATGGGAACCTGCTTCACATTCTTTGGTCTATGAAAAAGTTTCTTCTGTATGTGCTCAATTCAATCAGACTTAGATCCTTACTTGGTCTAGAAGATCTTTTACTGTGGAGATTTGCATTCTAGGAATCTACTCTAATATCCAGGTTAAGGAGCGTAAATACCATATAGCCTTAATCTCAATGTTAGTGAAGAAACTAGTGTTCAAACACTGGCTGGACCAGCTAACTATAACCTATACTGAATGGCTGAATGACCTCTCAGCCTACTTTAGGACCGGCGTCTGATTGCTGGTCTCTAATAATCTCAGATTTTGACAAAAACTGGGTAAATTATATGCTTTATATCTGCATTGATATCTGTTAATTGATAGTCTCCCCAAAATCAGCATAATGTATTCAGTTCCTAGCTATACATACAAAATCTGTGTAATACTTTATAGTACACTCCGTGGGCTTTATTGGGGGCAGGGTAGTTTTGTTATTCTTTCACTGTCAAGTATTTTCCCTCTATGGACTATTCATTGTCCGTTGTTTGTATTGGTTAGTCTTTCTTCTGTATTTCATACTTTGTTTACAGATGTATTACATTACAAAACAATAAATATGTTAAATTTCAAAAACAAAAAATCAACAGATGAAAATGCAGCTGTTCAATGGGAGAATGCGAGGACTTGTTGCATGTTATGTGGCACTGTACTTGGTATTTAAATGAGAAGTACTGGATAGCACCTTTATGGCTGTTAAATATGAGTTGGATTTAGAAACACTGACCTTCATTATATTACAGACTGAAGATTAATAGGTCTATACAAAGAGGTGAACTATTTTAAGACGATTAATAAATAAACAAAAAAAGAATTAATAGCACAATTATTTAGGTCACCCGACAAGTGCTGTGGTGATTTTTAATTGTTTTATGCAAATTAGTATATAAGAGTGCAATGGATTGCCTGTATTAGATAGATAACAGGGGTGTAGATAGAATATAAAACAAGGAAGTATTTAATATGTTAGTGGTGCTATTGTATAATTTTGATGTACCCTCATGCCTAATATGTGATATATAATGTTTGTTTGTATGAAGTATAACCTTAAAGGTTTTCTAAAATGTATTTGTTGATGGCTCTTTTGAGTCAAACAATAAACTAAACTTCAGATACAGTATCAACCGACCGTTAACAAGAATTTGATGCAGAACCATGCCTTCAGGTGGTGGCACATATCATATTAAGGGTTCTTAGACTGCCACTACTGCCTCCCAAAGTATGCCATCCTCTGCACCAGAGACTTGCAAAGACTGAATTGTGCCCTGAATGGGACTGGGCCCACACAGTGGTTTGGCCACTACTTGTGTCCTGGGGACTTTATTGAATAATTTACAGTTTATGCATAAACATGTTTGTTTTAATTTATGAATTTGCTTTTATGTTGGGACATGATGGAATATTGTCCTTATGTGGGAACAAATGTATCCTTGTTTTATGCTTCTTCACTTTTAGATGTGATGGCCACTCATCAGGCAAAAGCTCAAGATCCCATAGTATTCCAGGAAACTGCCCAACAGGATGACACCTTCTATTCTGATGGCTACAAAGCCTGGATGGAATGATAGGTTCTATCATGGGTTGTTTGGATCTGGCATGTTGGTCTGGAATCAAACAGACCTGGATTCCATTAGGAGACATGTCAGTTAATTTTAACACTAATCTGCTGATCCTCTTTTGAACCCTGTGTTACAGGAATCAAGGACCTAGCCACTGAAGAAAGGTATACACTGTCTACAATACATATGACATAGCAAGATAGTTTAATGAAGCACACGTTAAGATCAATGAGTTAACTGCAGATACAATGTAAAGGCCCCAAGCAAATACATAGGTAAGAAGTAATATACACAGTTTATGAGAAGTGCACTCATAATGATTTGTAATTTGCTTAGAAATGCGGAAAAGGCACTCTTGACCTTATTTCAGATAACTACTTGACTAAAATGGTATTGCCTGGCCTGTGTTACCAGTCTCACAGGGCATCCATTCAAGACACTTGAAAGCTTGCCAAAAGTTTTCATTTGTGACAACTAGAAACTTGGGCAAGTGTTACACCAGTGGATCCTGTTCTGTCCATGATACCTTGTACATGTCATTTACTGTTTCCTCACCAGTGTTTGACCCAGCTGAAGCAGTTTTTGACATATTGTCCATGATCCATTTAATAGGCTACCTAGAAGGAGATATTTATAAAGGGAGGGTGGACACACCATCTCTAGTAGTAAATAACCCCACTACATCAATATGACAGACACTACATGCAGCATGTGGCCTAGTGAAGGGAAATAGGTATGTATGTTGGTTTGACATTTGTGATGTGGTCCCACCTGTCTGCAGCCTTGATGGGGACCAGAAATCACTAAGTCACATATTTTTTCAGCATTTCCATTTAGTGTTATGCACTCTTAACCTGTATTTTATGTTCTGGTATCAAAAGTATATTCTGCCATTGTTTAAAAGCATTTTTCTATGTCATAATCACCAAGATTTACTTGCCTAAATTATGTCATCACACCTGTTGTAACTTACTGCATCCCCTTCTTGTCATAACTGTTCTACAAATGTCACTTTGCCCATTGTAACTCACAATGTCTTTGTATAGATATTCTACTGTTTTAAATTGGCTCAGTGTGTTATCTATAATTATACAATGGCAAGAAAAGAATCTTGGACTGTGATTGGTCAGTTTGAGGTTGGACCCATAGCATTATCAAGCATAGCACCACAGGTCTTGTCTCAGCACTGTGAACCAATGTAGATGAGCTTACAGAGCTCTATGAGCATCTCTTTTTGCATCTCCTCTTAAGAAACAAAATATTTTTCCACACTAATAAAAACATTCTTTGAAATTATTTTTTATTTTATATATATAAAAACAAGACATTAATAATAGGAATAATGCATTCCAAATTGTGTGAGTCATGCTGGGATAATGCCACGCTGGGGAATTGGATGCACTCAGCCTGCTGCCTCATGCCCATCTCCCCAGGTGTGGGAATTATCCCAGCATGACACACAAACTGGCATGCATTATCTTTATTAATTCCAGGTTGCTCCTGAAATGACTCTAATGGTCTCAGTGGGACCACCCAGTTATCAAAATTAAATCAATCAATCAATAAATAAATAACTAAATAAATACATTTTTACACTAAACATCACCTGCCTAGTACGGCTCACAACATGGCACCTCCCTATGGCAAAGGTAACCTACAACATGGACAGTCAGTATTGCATAGTCACTTACCATGGATAATTCACTTATGGGACCAAACATGTCTAATAACTGCCCCAAACTTCTGCTTTACTGCCACTTCTTGCACTGTCATTGGTTAAACAGTTATATTATGAGTACCACTTCATGATGAACAATATGTTCTCCATGAACCTGGCCATCAGAATGATATCATAAATTACATTCTAACATTCAATGTGCACATTGCTCACTCACTCTACATTTACAACTTCTATTAAACCACAAAGTTGAACTTCTAATAAGAATCATTAATAGCATGAATGAAACACAACAGTCATTGCATACTCTATATGTGATGGTGATTTTGCTTTGTTAATTTAAAATACATGAATCATGATTACTTTCAAACTATGAATCATGTTACAAGTCATTTTAGTGCTTCTTGTATCTATGCTATACTGTCTCAGGTGTCTCCTGAAATGACGTTATAGTGAACTGATGGCCCTGGAATATGCTGTGTTATGCAGGCTATGTATCATGACAGATCTTTCTTTTGTTGTGATACCACTTTGAAAGGATTTAGATGGGGACTGTTAGCATACACTTGTGATCTGTCCTATATATGCAATTGTTATACATGCATTCCCAATACATATATTACTTTTGATAGATATGTATTTACTGCTTCAGGTTGGGTTTTGGGAAATCCATTTTAGAGTTATTAGTTTACTAGTGCTAAATGACTTTTAGAATTGCTGAGTGACCATTTTGTACATGCTGCTATTTTATTAGTTTTAGTGAGATTCACTAATGGAATTTTACTGACCTTTCTGAATGTGGAAAAGTATTGTCAGGAGATGTGCACATGCAGGAGACAAGAATGCTCAAGGTTAGGTAACAGCTGCCAAGCACAAGATGTACTGAGAAAGTATTTATTTTGCATGTAGATAAGGGAAGCAGAAACAATATCCCTAGTCATGAAATACAGTATAAATATAGGATCATTTGGGGTCTCAGTTGAGCAAGGCCTGATACTGCAGATGGGGAGGGGGCTGCCCTTGTTCCCAGGATGGTATGTATACTTCTTCTGTAATTTGGCATAGCTGTAAATAAATATGTCACAATATATGCTTTAACTGTGTTTCTCAGTCACATCATTACCCACTAAGAACAAATCCATGATGAGGATTTGGCACAGAAATCACACAGATTCACACACAGGAGTGGGAACCTTTAAACACTTAAAATCCTCTATCTTGGTTTAGTAATGAACGAAAACAGAAAGATAAATGGGCATCTTGATATTTTTGCCAGAAAAAACATTATTGTTGAACCAAATTATATAGTGAGTAATAAATACTGCCACTTTAATCAAGACAAATTTACTATACTTAGTAAAGGCTTATCTTTCTGTTTGCACAACAGGACAGCTTATTTTACAGTCAGGCTAGCCATAACAGAGGTTCTTCCAAAACTGAGACAATATTTTCAGATGCGGGAAGAAGAACAAAATCCTCAAAAACAAAAAGTAGGGAACTCAGTATGGCTCTAGGTTACAAGTCCAAATTCATGCCCCCTGAAACATTCCTTCAAATGTTGACTCCTACATTAAAGTAGGTGAAAAAGATGTAAAAATCTATTGAGGAATGAAAAAACATGGATCAAGTACTCTGAACAATTTATAGGCAAAGAATATGCTGCCCTGTAATACTTGAAAATAACCCCAAAGTGGTCATAAAACCAGCTGATAAAGATGAGGTATAGTCCTCATTGACTATGAGAAATATAAAATGAGTGCCTGAGACAATTTTCCCAAACGAGGACATACAGTAAAATAAACAATAATCCAAGAGAAGAAAACAGAGAAATTGTCTTTCTTCTCCTTGAAAAAAGGACACAAAAGAAAATTGGTTAAATGAATGGGAAAAAGGTGTTCAATAAAATCACTTCATCCCAGTGTAGTACCTGCTCCTCAAAACATGGAATTCTTTTAGAGAATCAGCTAAGATTTTCAATAGTGGCAGGCATAGGATCCATGTTGGAACCTATCTCTGTATTTGCAAACTTCTTCATGAAACAACTTGTAGAAGACACCTACATACCTGGAGATACAGGGCATGTAATTAATTTGATGGAAACACTGAACTTATCAAGACAAAACATGGACAGACATGTACTTGCATCATTTGATGTGAAGGATCTCAACACCAGCATACAACAGGAATGGGGACATGTTGCCCTCAAAAGGAGGTTGGCAGACAGAGAACATACAGACATGCCACCCTTAGTAGCTTCTTAGTAGACATGGCAGAATGTTCTAACCAAAAACTAGCTTAAATTTGAGAGGAATATTATTTTGAAATTCTGGGTATGGAGATGGAATCCAAAATGGCTCCATCTTATGCAAATCTTTTCATGTCGGATTTTGAAGAAAGGTTTATACTGAAAGACACAGTTAACATTCAGTACAAAACAGTAAGCTGGAAAAGATATATAGATGACATGCTTGTAGTCTGGGATGGCACAGAATTGGAACTGAATGAGTTCCACTCCTTCCTAAAATCCTGTTTATCTAGATTAGAATTTGCCCTTTCTTAAAGAACAACAGAAATACCTGGTTTAATATCTGGCTATATTTAAAGAGTAAGGCAAGAGAGATCTAACATGGCTGGAGGTAGCTGCTATAAGAGTGAGCTCTGCAAAACAGTCTGAAAAATCAGCTGCAAATAGTGACTGAAACATGTATTTTCTCATTAAATATATGGCAGATAAGGGAAAACTAAATCCTCCACCTTGTCTGAAGAATACATACCTCCACACATCAGACTATTAGAGAAACATTTTAGATTGGAAACAGGCTTGGAGACATCAGGAGAGCCAAGGAGAGTAGCTGTACTTCTTGTGCAAGCATGCTGAAAGCCATCCTGATTCAGCCAAGGATGTTCCCATTAAAGTAAACTCACCAGTACAAATTAAGCAGGCTGTTATCTCTAGCACTCCACCTGACACTGAAAACAATACTCCTGCTGTTAAACCTACAAAACCAAGTACTCACAATACTGAGCTAGCATTGAAAAAGAAACTCCCTCACCAGTCAATTTTGTTTCACTGTCCAATGTGATCAAAGCAGAAGTGACTCTTTCCTCAAATAAAGGTATTCAGTCAGCCTTGGAAGAGATTTGGAGAAAGCAAAACTGATTAATCAAGATTTTGCTCAAAACTCTTCATCTCACATACTGAGCAGTAATATTGAAACCACTGTGAGGAATAAGGATCAAACATAGTGTTCAAAAGCTGAGCCACAATCTGAGAAGGTCACTGGGGTCATCATTCAATTGACTGTCTCAGGAAGCTGATGAAAACTTCTGTCTTGATCACAATGTTTTGATCTGAAGTTTCAAGCTCTTCCACGGAAGGTTGATTTCCTATAGATAATGACAAACAGAATTGTGAAAGCATTGAAATTGTTTCTAAAGATCTGGAAGAGTCTAAAAAGATATTGATAAATCAACCAATAATATAGCTGCCATGAAGCCACCACAGCAGTTCTAATAAAAGATAATTTCACCATGTCTAGGAAAATAGTAATACTGGAAAATCAGCAAAAGTATAAAAACTTGAGACTTTTGGCTTTACCTATGGCACTAGATAAGCAATTTCAATCAATCAGAGGTTTGGTAAAACATACTGTAAAACTATTTATTTTCATGCAATGTAATTTTAGTGCACACCAAATGCAACTATAACTGAGTAAATTAAATTTAGCTCTAAGACATTAGTGTCACATTCACTAGAATGGAAAAAGTGCTAATAGCACTAATTAGTACAAATTTATTTTAGTGCATATTACTGCTTCAGCAAAATAGCAAATATTATTTGACAGTGAAAATTTCTAGTATTTTAGTTGACATTTTTAACTGCCAGAGAATGCTCTACCTTTATAACTTGCGCCTATACAGTATTTCCTAAATATGCAACTAGAACCACAACAAATAAATCATGAAATCTTCACAATTTGTCCAATACAATTCATCAAACAATGATGCAATGTTACAAACTAAGTTAGCTATTTTAGTGTCTTTTGCTTTTGACAGTTATAGAGATTTCATTATTTGACTACCCAGATTAAAAGCACCATTGATGTACAAATTGAATACATTTTCAGATTATCTTTATTATTCGTATCCAACACAGCAACATAGATATTAGTTTTGGCATGCCAACAAGAGTTGCTTGAAATGGGAGGAGAGTTCCAATTGTTAGGTACAGCTAAATTTAGGATTAAATATAAAGGAGTACAATAAATCTTTTTTGATGTAGATTAACTTTCAGAATTAATTAGAGAACACTATTATTCATCATCTGAACAAGAACATATGAACATACAAAATTGCCAGCAGAAAAGACTGATGGGTCTATCAAGTCTGCCCGATTGTGCAGCTCATAGGTGAAGGTGAAACAGATTCACGTGCTCCATCAGAAGAGGAAATGATGAACATGTGATCATGTGAACATCTCTGAATAACAAATGATTGATTTTTTCTGTTTCCTAGTGCTATATTAGTATTTTAAGCTGATTTAAATTTATAAAACAGTAACCTTAGATGTATAAATGTATTTCTTTTTTTCTCTCAATGGATGGATGTGATGTCTCAGAGAGTGATATTAAAGTGAATATGGCATGCTGTTTTATTTATTAATTTATATTTTCACATATCTCCTAATAAAGGGGTGGGGTTTTAATAATCTTTTGTTTAAACTATTATATATTGTATATAGAATGTAACAGTCATGAAGATAGCAGCAAATAACCTGTGTAGTACATAAGTAAAATAGTTTAAATAACATTTCTTTTTCCCATGTGATTTGGTCTAGACTCACATTATATACTAGAAAATAAGGGTCTACGATTTATTATCATTGTTAATTTTTCTTGATGTATATATAACATCTTGAACTCTTAATAAACTATAAGTAAACAAAATAAAGAGCAATACAAACTACAATGGCAACAGGATTATACAGGAAGGAAACTGACTGTAATACAGTCTTAGACAGTTTCCATCCAAAGAAACTACTCATAGTATACTAAATGGGCAATATATATGGGTTCAGAGAAATTGTTCCACACAAAGTGACTCAGAGACATCACAGAGGACTTCAGGGTCAGATGTCTGGACAGGGGCATCCTGAACAATGTGTAGATAATACAAGGAACAGAGTTAATGTTGGGGACTGAGAATCTCTTTACAGAAAGAAAAAAACAGAAAAAGATATGGAGTTATTTTCTCTATAACATATCCTGCTTTCAGGGACACCTGGGCACTATTATATCAGTACTGGACATTCTTATTAATTCTGCTAGGGGCAGACATTTTCAGGAGAAACCACTCCCAGTTGCCAAAAGAAAGACATTTCTGAGACAGACTTTTGTGTGTGCAAGACAAGATACAAACAAATGACAATTTTCTTGGCAGAATGCAAAGGGACATCAATGGTTCTTTCATCTGCAGACAGTGTGCCCATGTGGTAATACTACCAGTTGCAAACTATAAGGAACACTTTCTTGGAAGAAATAATTATAACACAGGAATTTAACACATGTGGAAATGACCCTGTCATTTATCTATTAAAATACCCATGTGACTTGGTATACGTTGACAAAACCAACACAGAAGTATGGCAACTTATTCTGGAACACTGAAGTTCTATAAAATGGAGGATGAAACATCCACTATAGCCCATCACTTTGGACTTTTGGGAATACCCATTCTGATGCTAAGATATGTGAGCCTAGAGTACATAGAGCCCCCATGTAGGGAAGGACTGGGACTCCAAAGGTTCTTATGTGGAAGCCTATTGGATATACCAATCTGGGGCTACTAATTCTCATTTTGCATAAGTGATGAACTAGACTGGATATCATTATTGTGAGATTATGTTGTACTTAGTACTTGATATGCCATTTAACCTTGTACTTTTCTTATCTCTATGACTGCAATGAGCAAAGACTGGAAATCACAGACAAAGGTGTCTGGTTCTAACTGATGCATAGAGGAATAGAAGTGGATATTACAAACAAAGCAGATTCCTGACAGGAACTGTGCCAGTATTCTTCTCAGATAGCTTGAGTCAGTGGAGCAAAACAGATAGTGGTATCTAGACACCATCCTGTAAGTAATTACTGTTTGCCACTCTACAGTTTACTAATAATCTTTATTGACTGATATATGAGGGTTTTGCATATTATCTACATACTTTAGTGTTATAATTTTTCTTGCATTGCAGTATAATTATTTTCCACATATCCACAACATATCTATCTCCATGTTTATTAATATCTCTCCTCCCTTCATTTCTTCTCACCAATTGTTTGGGACACATGGAACAATATTAATACTTGAACGAACTACTGCATAAGAGGCTATGAAAGCTTCTTACAGCACCTTCTTCTATTTGTTTATAATAATAATAATGATAATACTCAGTGGGTATTGTGATAGATTGTGTACACAGAAGCAGTGTGTAGGAAAAAGATCAGTACATGGAGGCTATGGTTACTTACTAGCCGGTGCATTACTGTCTCATGCCTGAGACAATATGTTTAAAGCTAGAACCTATATGCTGAATTTTTATAATGGAACACATGAAATAGATAAGGGCTGCTAGTGCAGATGGCATCTTGACACTTGGATGTGTGACATCATTAGCAAGGTGACACATGCATGAAAGATGCATCCAGGTCACATGACTAGGTCAGTAATTACAAAATGGTGAGCCTATTAGTGCAATTAATTCTCCCTGAAAAGTAGAGAGGGAGCCACCCACAAAGTCACTTTAACAAGGCAAAAGTTATCCTAAGAAATTTACATTGGTAACATTTCATATTATGTTTGCAGACCTCACTAACAACCTTTCTGTTTTATGGCTAGACTATGAGTAGCAACAAAGGAGACTGAATGGATCCTTATGTAATGCATCTTACACCTAAAAGGTATACTCTTTATAATGCATATCAATTTTGCATTTGGGAGTTTACTGAGAGAATAAGTTTACTTGCAAACTGAATACTGGTCTTATAGTATTCATTTTAACTACATATAACATTGATATAGAAAGTCTGCTAAAGAGAACATTTTTGTTTTGCACAATGAATTACTTGCTACAGCAATCAGACTTAGGAATAAGTTAAGAATGAAAATCAGTTTATGTTTCTTTCATAAAATGCAAACAGAAAAGAACACAAGATGGAATTTAACCTTCTGCAGCATTAATCTGATTAGGTAAAACATATATGTATGTTATTTTTGAGGTGGATACTGAAGAATAATATTTTGTGAGGCTTATAAGTGATATACTACATATGTCAGGTATCTTGCCTATCTTCTTGTAAAACTGCATGGGCTAGCCACCAACTGAATTGACTGGCCCAAAGTTTAGATGGCTAAAATTTGGTGCAAGGTGCCTGCACCAAAAGGATTTGACAAGTGGCACTTTGTGCCAAAGTCTGCAACAATCCTGATTTTCAAATGCAGTTGGGACACCTTGCACCAAAGCCACCTTACACCACTCCTGCAGCAAGTGCCAGTGCACCAGGTCACTGGGGGCATGCACTATCAATCACTGAGTGCGTACTGTATACAATGCACGCCTCATTCAGAGCCTCAGCTGGCAGCTGACCATGGTGGTGAGCTACGCTGTGCTAGTCACCGGCTCAGCTATGGTTGGGAGAGCGGGGGTAGGGAGCTGTGGGTGGGCAGGTCCACCAGACCATCAGGTATATTAAAAGCAATATAATGGTGGCTTGTGGCTTGGGGTCCACTAGATAACCAGGGTTATCATAATTCTTATTATGGGAGACTGGGGCTTGGGGCCACTAGACTACCAGGGATACAATATATATTATAATGGGGATTGGTATCGGGGTCCACTAGATCACAAGGGTTAATATAATTCTTATTACAAGAGGTTGGGGCTGGGGGCTGCTAGACTACCAGGTATACAATATATATTATAATGGGGGTAAGGGGATTGGGGCTTGGAGGGAGGGAGGAGGTGCTAGGTCACCAGAGACTATAAATACACATATTTCATAGGAACATCGGGAGGAGGTCCACTAGACCATCAGTGATTTCTTAATAATTCATAACAGGGGCTTCAGGCTTGGGAGGGCATGTCTCACATTGGCGCAGGTACACAACCCTCCCTGATTTCTAATGGTTCTTAGACCTTTGCCCTCTGGGGTTTTGGGAATGCCAAAGTAGTGGATATGGCAGCCTGCATCTGCCACAAGCCCCATTGTGCCCGCTGCAGCAAATTTTCTGGTGCATGGCTGGCGCAAGACCCCTTTGGTGCATGTAGCCTGTGTTTGATGCAGGCTGCTTCGAGAATTGCCATGGGCATATTTTGTGATGCAAGGTGCCACTTTAATCATTTATGTTTGACACAGGCACCTTGTGTCAATCTAAGGGGCTTTGAGAACTGGGCCCATTAGGTCTAGTGGAATTTTTAGTACTAACCGTATGGTGAGTTACCCTATTTGTAGAAAACATCATTATTAGTTGTTACAGGCTATGAATAATGTATAATTTTGTGTTTATTCTTTTTCAATTTTGTAGCTACTTAGTCCCTGAGGAAGCCTATTGGCAAAACATTGGGGCAACAATGAAATCTAAATTTGAAAAATTATTGAGAGACTTATCTGAGTCTTAAAAAAGAGGTGGAGCACCCCAACATAGTTTAGAATACAACTTTTTCAGGACCTGAGTCTCTACCTCCTACTTGGTGGTCAAGGTACTATAACATTAACCCATTGTACCCTGTGTGACTTTTGTATCAGATTGAGACATGGATGATTCAGATTTCAAACAGAACTATTGGGTACAATTTAATAGAAAAGGTAGAATATGTTCTGATTGCTTATTCAAAATCTTCCATGTAACTGCACTCTAGCTTTAAACAGCTTCCTTCATGGCCTTGAATACTAGGATCCAGCTGAAATATGTCCATGGAGGAGAGTCATTATGTTGCTTAGCAACATCTCCACTAGTCGGAGCATGATGTGTTTAGCCATCACGACCCTCCGATGGACATAAAGAGGTCTCCTATTCAAGGATGTGGTTGCTGCCAGTCAAAACACAAGAAGTATCCATGCCGTGAGGCTCTTCTTGCCAGCCAACATTTTATTGAAAGAATGTAAGTGCAGAAACTGAAGTTTGAAACCGCTTTTGAGAAAACATTCAGCATTGACTTCACGCTGTATATTTTGAAAGCGGTTGGCGTAGATCTTAAAATGGGGACTTGTAAATGTATAAACAGTGGGTACACAAGGATTAATTATTGCTTAACATTTTGGTCACACGCTAAATATATAGAAATGTTTGATTCGAGGAAACATTTTAACATTACTATATGCCGAATGGACTGTAGCACTTCATGTAACTTTACTATGGAAAATAATTTTCTTCTATGATTAAAGTAAAGATATTGTTGGCTTACAGATTAAATATGGCATCTGAGGACTGGTTTGAAATTTTAACCAACAGGAGATGATAAGTGATGGCTAAACAGAGGTAAAACAAAAATGGGTGGATATTTAAAGATATTTGAATTTGGAAATAAAAACATTAATTAATCCTTTTGTATTTTGGTTTTGAAGCTAATTTTATAAAGATTTGAAACAGAGAAGGAATGAACTGACTATACAAAACATTCTTAAGCACGTAGTTACAAAGTAAGGCAATGTTTTATTAACAAGCACAATAACTTGGTGGCTGGTATGGTGTGAAATAATCAATACATAAAATGATCTATGAGTAGTTTGAATAAGTTATTATTTATAATAAGTTTTAAAGTTAGTTATTTTGAGTTTTTCTATTATGTAAAATATTTGATGGTTGTGAAAATGAGGTGATCGTTGTTTAGAAAAATTGATTTTCAATATGAATAATATATTGTATACAAATTTATTATAGTTCCCAGAAAGAAGCCTATTGGTTAGGTGAAACATTGGGACTGATGAATAAGTATTTCAGAATTTGAATGAACATGGTGTTTGCAAAGTTTATTTGCAAGAGTGAGTCTAATCCAGAAATTTTGAAGAGGATGTGCCAATTTATTGGCTAAGCTCCACCACATATGACTGTTTAAAATATTTTGGTGGTTCCCCAGAAGATCCTTCATTCTTAGAATATGTTAAGAGCCTGTGTGTCTCTGACTTTCTCCCTTACCAGTACATGAAGACTTTGCCCCCATAGGAAAATGGAGATGTTTCTTCAGGACCTACAGTAGGTGCTCCCACCTTCATTCCCATGAATAGATGGATGAACCTAGCAGAATTCAATGCATTCCTCCAGGTCCTGCATACCATAAGTCTTTCATCAAAGATAGTAGTAAGCCTGGCCCAATTACTAATTCCTGAATACTGCAAATAGCAGAGACTGAGTACTCGTGACTGAATACTGAGTATTTTTAGAACATGCAGAAGCCAAACCATGTGACTGTCTTGCTCTCTTTAAGGTAGAGTACTGGAACAGCCATGTCTGAGGTGAGCTCTGCAGTCTGAGACCAAAAGCTAACTACCATATTATGTGAAGTCAGCAGAAACTGTACTGACCCTTAAGTTCACCTTTGGTTTGTAAAGTCCCCATTGGAGAAAAAGTAGTGATAAGACTGGCAGCCATTCAAAGCTTATAGGAAGGAATGAGGAACTTGATTTAGAACATTTCTCTTTCTGCTTCTCTATTATATATAGAATAATACATGGGGGAGTGCAGAATGAGAATTTAATGTACAACGAGGTGTGGGATGCTACATAAATCCCAAGGGCAAAGCCTAAGAGATTTATTAAAGCATCCCATGCCAAGATGTGCATTAAATTTGAGTTTTACTCCTCTCATGTTTTGTTTTATATAATTGCTGGGTAGCGTTTCTCATCTTGAAAACACTATACAACATTATAGAAAACAGCATGGCCAGTAGATTGTGCTGCTGTTACATATTTGGTGTTAGAGATTGTCTTTCTTTCTTTCTTTCTTTGGCTGTGGAAGTGTTTGAGCAGGAATCGGCAGTGCTAGTGGTTGGGCAGAGGTACAGTTTCAGCTGGCGCAGAGATGAGGCGAAAGTGCAGTGAGTGAATCGGAAACCTATGGGAAAAAAAATGTTAACAGAAAATAATGGATTTAAGCAGGTGTGGATGCTAGCTATCGATAGAAGGACTTGGGGTTTTACAGAGATTTAAAATATTTTATACTGTTTCCTTTTGGTGATTACAGTGGATGTGAGGACTATTAGAAGTACTATCTGCATGTGGTTAGTGTGGAAGCTGGCGCGGCTTCTACAAAGGAAACCCAGTGTGTTATAACAGTGAATTATAACCAGGTTTCCTATGGGAGAAAATGCTAACCAATTATTATAATAGTATTATATAGGATGTTACAAGACATTAGGCAGGTGTTTGAGAATATTTATAATAATGAAAATATATTGATGGCATCTTTGCTAGATGATGCTGCATGGAGCAGCAGTGCATGCAGTACAGTTGACAACTTCACATGGATTAAAAATAAAGTGAGTAGCTGTTCAGTTAGTGACAGGCTCTGGGTGAGGCAAGGAGGAAGTGTACACTATGCAAGGTTCAAAAGGGCAATTAAACTGTATTTGTCCATATTGTTTTACAAAGTAGCCCCTAAAAAAATTGAGCATATGGGTCCCAAATATGAATACTGGGTTAAATTAAAAGAAAAAAAGGTATTTGAACACCCCTACTCAAAGGCAGAAAAGCTGGACCAGTGGTACAGAGATGGAGATCATATTTGATATGATAATGCCATAACTGCATCAATCCTGACTCTTAGTACCATGGAGAAGTTGCATAGAAGAAATGAGCGCAATCAGATGGTAATGACTTTTATTGTTTTGGGGAAGAAAGGGAACTATCATTTGGATAATGGCAGATTGCAGCAGAAGTGATTCTTTGTTCAGATAAATGTGTTCAATCAGCAATAATTAGATCTCAGATCTGAGCTTTGACTTCAGTTGAACTGTGAAAAATGGAAAACACAAAACACATTTTGGTAGTGTGATACATCTGTTTTACTGTGTTTCACACAGCATATGTGAAAGTACAGTAAAAGAGTTAATGACATGTCATCAGTCACAATTCATTACTTCTATTTCCAATCGTGGCAACTCATGGTTTCATTGCTGCATCATTCCAGCAACCAGAAGATATCATCTGTCAAAACAATAAATATAGTTAGCAGTAAGTGGTAGCTACACAACTCAATCAATAAAATATCTGGAGCTAGGCATTCAAACGTCAGTACTGGCATTAACATGGTTTACATGGTTTACCTCAGCGCTACCTGGGTTTGTGACTTGCAATGGGGACAATATTCAGAAGTCCATGTAGTACGCTATAAACCCTTTAGCACTCAGGTGCTAACATAACACTGCTCCCATGCAAATGGGGTTCCTTCCTGAATACAAGCACAGTGGCTTGTTCAAAGATTTGCAACAGTGGTAAACAGCCCCAAAGCAATGCTATTTACCAACACCAAAAACCACAATTTAACCTGATGCTAAGCCTGTGCTCCCACCTCACCAATGGCAAGGCAGCTGCTGCAGCTGCCTACCCTCAATAATCTGTCATGCCAGCAAGATTGCAGCCCTGGGGTCCAGAGGCACCCCTCCCTGAACACCTGTCTCACATTAGGGTGACATATCCCTGGTGTCTAGTGGCACTCCTCACCCCTGAACACCCCATGCCCAGTATGATGTCATATCCCTGGTGGCTAGTGGCACCCCTCCCTCAATTGCTGATTTGCATATTGTGGCTGAATATAGCCTCGGGGGTCTTGGTGCTATCTGTTGGGGAGTGCTATGCCTTGTGTGCTGGATACAGGCCAGGTCCATGACGGGCAGTGCAGTTTCGCTTAGTGCTGTGGCAACAAGGTCTGATATTCAGTCTGATAATGCCGGTTCAGTATCTGACTGAAGACAGCAGCTGCTGGGTTGGGTGCAAGCACAAGCATGGTGGAAGCATTTGTGCTATGCTTCTGCCTCCCAGTGAATATCCATCCCTAAAGATCCCAAGAGCAGACACTGTACATTTGATTATTGCACTAATATATATTATGTAGGGATTATTATTGTAAATGTTTGCTGGCAATGGAATTTACAAGGAACTGAAGTAGTTTAATTTGGGTTTTCAAAAACTAGGAGAAAATCATGTACAAACCATAAACAAAAGACATGATTTTCAACAGGCAAGTCCAAAGTGAATCTGAAACCCATGAAGAAATGGATCAGTTGTTTTCATGTTGCATGAGCATATGTATTCATTGTGAAGCTGGAATGAGAGTGTAAATAAAATATTTATACTTACAAGTACATGGCAGAACAAAATGTGATGCATGGAGGAGTTGTGGGGTCCAGCTATACCCCCATTAAACCCAGTATGAATTTCTAAATGCCCATGACCAGGGCTTACAGTAACATATGAATATATACTAGCCCCAGTCCACGATTGCTCATAGATTGGAGCCAGTACATGTCCATTTGGCCAAAATCGTTGAGTTCAAATAATCTTCAACTGAGATTTATGGGGCCAGGAACTTATTTATGTCCCCTGATGCTTGTACAAAATGGCTGGATATTCACAAACACTACATGATCCATACATTTTAATGCTTACATGATAGCTAAAGGTCTCCTCCTCTAGCTGTTACAATATGTGAGTAACACTGAATAATGCACAGGTGGCTTGTCACACATCAGAGATGAACAAGCAATGCTGTTGCTTGTGCAACAGATTGGATGATGATTATCATGTTGATTCAGTTTTCAGTATATCTGTAGATCAGACAATTTGAGATTTGCTCCTGCCTTTTTACACAACACTTGCTTCCTTTGTCCTCATTCTCAATCTACTCTTCTGATTTGTTTTGATGTAGCTTACCCCCATAGTGGGGCACTCTACTGTGGGGATAGATTATAGAACCAAGGATCCAGTGGGGACAGCAGGCAGAGTCCATTAGGTGTATTGGGTGGTGCCTGTTGTTCAGGCCCCTAGAAGAGTTTCAGTTTTCCATTTTACCTTACAGGATGCAAGTCTGGACACTAGGTCATGTGTCACAATGTATATCTTTTCCGTTTCTACCCAACCACATCCTACACGTGCACATTCCATTGGTGCACTCTTTAGGTAATAGTTGTCATGGGAAGGTATTAAATATAATGGTCCTTCTAGCCTGTTTTCTATCTTCATGGGAATCACATCCCAAAGTTTGTTAATGCATTTTGCTTAGGCACAAAGTAGTATATTAATACTGTCTGTTAAGGTATTGTCTCTGAGGAGAAGGACTTTTGGAAATCTGAGACAATCCTGCCAGCACCCCATGTAAATGAGATGTGTATCTCATGGATCTTATATCCTGGTAAAAAAGATGACTAGATTTGAATTAAGATCCACCCATCCTCCCAGGCAAACTACTTCATTTTATCAACTTAAATTCATAGCCCAGATTAAAGTTATCAATATTCTTAAATATCTTGAACACCAAAATCATTCATCTACTCTTCTTTGTACTAGTCATTCATTCAGTTTATTGAAAAGTCTTTAACCAGGAAAACCTGTTTCCATGAGCATATTGCAAGGCACCAATAGCAGCGGTGTCACACAAATTAAAAACACTGACAACTCATTTGATTAATCTGCACTGAGTTTTAATTATCATCTTGCTTCCCACTTCTACAGCTTATACAGTTCTTTTATGACATCACCCCTCTGTTATGGATCCTACCACCCTTTCTGTTTTATGTAGTCTATAATTGTTGTCATGCTGTTGGCTCCCATGTCCAAATAATGTATGACAATATTAAAAGCAGTAGAGGGTCCAACACCACCATGTGGCACTCAGCTAGAAAACTCCTGCAGTCTGAAGCACTGCCTTGCATCAGTATGATGATTCATCATACTCTTCCTCCTGCATTCCAAACAATCTGTGATTCATTTTAGAACATTATCTTTTAGGATTGTAATGTCACCAACACAGGATGCTCACATCAGAAGTCTCTGCAGCATTTCATATGGTTCTCCACCCCAAGTTTTGAAACACTGTATTGGTAGCATGCTTGGCTGCCTTGCTGGAGGGAGTCCATGTTATGAATCGGACACAAGTTGCCAACATGGTAGCATAGTGTTCTACTCCTTTAAAGCAGCAGTGCAAGAATCCGTTGAAATTTTGATCACTATTTCCAACTGTTTTGAACACCTACTGTTCCATAAGGTCAGGGGCACCGCCTGCTGCATGCTAGTTCATTTTAGTCACAACAGAAATGATTTTAAAATAATTGATGTACAAAACAACCGAGAATACTGATGAAAACCTGGTCCAAGCCATATTAAAAGGGCGCTCCTTTTATTATAAAAAGTACTAACACAGATTCAAATTGTGGAAAGAAGGGTATCACATAAGTCAGTAGATAAGGGCAATCTAAAATAGAATAAAAAGTATAGGCCAACATTTTTACCGGATTCTTGCACTGCTGCTCTAACATGCAAGCATTAGGACATGAACAAGGCTTAGGTTACCTCAGGTAGAGCAGTGCAGAATTTTCAGTCTCCACTTTTACTAGAATTCCACAGAATTTCGTTGGCAGTGAAATTCTGAAATTCAAAAACAGATTTTTTTAAAACTGCTTATTAGTAGTCCATAATTTATATAAACTGTAGAATAGGATTCATCAGATTATGTAAATCCAGGTTTATTTTCTGTAAAGGGAGGAATAATATACCAGAGATAAGTACTATGCGGTTTTACATAGAAATGCTGTCTGAAATTTTACAGAATTAAAGAGACATTCTGAAAAGACTTTATAAAGCGGTTGTTATTCTGAACAAATTCTGTCAACAGAATTCTGCATTCCATACAGCTCTACTAATTAAGCAATAAAACTGAGAAACCAGAAATTTCTGAGGAATTAATGACCAGTTGGGGATGGGACACCCTCGCCTGTTCCTCGGGCCACCTCTCTCCAGCTGGACATTAATCTAAGGAAATGACTGGTTTCAAGGTTTTTATTGTTAATATAAGTTTAATTGCAATAAAACTTTTATTTTATTAGTTTTATTTAGGTTCTTGTAGTGTGGCGCGAGATGCACATGCCACACAGTGTCAGTTTGCAGCTGGATCTGTCGTTTCTAAGACATTAATGACTGATCCAGTAGCCAATCAGGAGCCTTGCTAAGCTCATGAATAATTAATTAGACTTATAATAATAATCTTGCCCTAGGAGGTCATGAGGCACAAGTTGAAACCAAGTGTATAGTGCCTCTACTATTAGACTAAAAAAGGTAACCCAAGTCTGATGTTCCTTTTATTTATTTTTTAGAATTTTGAGCCAGGAAATGCACAGTGAGGCTGAACTCATTTCCAAGTGTGTCCTGGGAACACTGGGAGGTAAAGTGACTTGTTCAGGTCACACAATATACAAGTAATAGTTGTTGGATTCAAACTGAGGTCAGCTGGGTCTTCAGGTTCACAGCTTGGTGCTTTATGCTATAGGCTATACTGCCTCTCTAAAGCTACAGTATTGTTAAAGTAAACTATTTCTTATATTTAGATAATGTTTTCTTATATGAAATTTTTTTATATTCTTTCTATTTTTTCCTCCACACACACTATGGAGCAGCACCAGCAATCACCTGGCCACCAGCACGAACACCCTGGACCAGGTCTGGAGCGTGAATCATGCCCTATACCCATGGGCTGGCCACAACCGATAGTGCACCTCTCATGTCTGGGGGCATAGGGAATGGCCATCAGCCACTGTGATCACCCCACAATTTAATGGGTAGAAAATTTGCTGGATCTTGATTGGTCAAGAGGGTTTGGAACAAGGTGACAGCCACTGGGCTTGGAACCCTTCCAACAACCAGGAAGCAGTGCACCTAGATATCCATGCCTGCCTGAAATCTTTTGAAAATGTTTCGACCAGTTATGTTTGTAAAGTATAAAAACCTCAACACCCCAGACTTGTCATATGTAAAATACATTTAATAACATACTGTATCAAACATATAAAAAAAATTATTTAGACCCATTTATGTACCTTTTAATGTTGGCATGCTTGTGCAGCCAACATCTTGTGATAGTGGAGATTTGAGGCATGGTTGCTGTTGGGTGAATGCAGGGCGCACCAGTGAGGTGTCCCTCATTCCCCAATCAGCCTGATGCCAGTGCCACACCACCCTGATGAGCACATCTAGGAAAAGTCTGCTGCAATGCAAGCAAAGCTCATCACACGCAGCAGACCTTCCTACATGCTTTCCCAGCATCAAACATGGTGGCACAGTGGCCACTAAACTGTTGACTTCAGGGTGCCCAATCCCGATCAGCTCCTGTACCCCCAAAAAAACACCTGTAAAAAAAAAACCGTCCACAATGTTTTTAAACACCTGTAAACAGAAAACGGTCCCTCATAGTCTCCCTACCACCCACACCCACCCTCTCTGCCCTGCCTCGTCACCCCCCTCACCACATACTTACCTCCTAGTCCGGCGTGATGATCTTCAGTGGACTGGGAACATGTCTGCACGCTTCAAAGCCGGCCACAAACTGAGGAAATGCTGGTAAGCTGTATAATGGAATAAATAGGGTTTTTCAACTTTGATGCATAGCTCAGGCATTTTTGAATTTTGCACCAAATTTTCAACATGGGGTTTTGTTACCCCTCCTCATGAATTCTGTCACTGTTATGACATTAATCAGTCCCAAAGGTGATTTCACAGTCACTGCATGGAATCACCTTTTGGGACTGATTATATGAGGACAGTTGCAGTGTTCATTAGGAGGGCTCTCAAAAGCCTATGGTAAATCTGGTGGAAGAAATCCAAAATGGTTGTTTTATGAGTTGCATTGCACAGTTGCTACACACCCTCATAACTTCACTAATTCACAATATTTTCATGCCAGATTTTCAACATTGTCATTTTTTATACCTCCTTGTGAACAGTACAGCTGTCATTTTTTCACATCCAGGCCAAAATGTGTTTCCACACTTCCGGCGCACAATCAGCGCGGTTGCTGTGGAAAATCAGTGTTTTGGGCAGATTACAAAATGACAATGACACTGTTCATGAGCAGAGGTCCTAAAATGCCTATGCTGAAAATTTGGTGGCGATATCCATAAATGACTGATACAAGCGTCGGCGCTACGCAATTTGCACACGCCGTAACATGCATTTGTCATATTTTCACTCTGGATTTTCACCATTGGCATTTTTTCCACACCTCTTGATGAACTGTACAGCTGCCACTTTACATATCCTGCCTGAAATGTGTTTTGCACGTCCAGTGCAGAATAGTTACGGTCGCTGTGTGAAATCACTTTTTGGGACAGTTTGAGGAAATGACAGTGACACTGTACATGAGCAGAGGTGGTAAAATGCCTATGTTGAATATTTGTGCCGAAAGTCCATAAAATGACTGTGTTACAAGCGTGCATTGCGCATTTCCCACGTACCCTTCTAACTTCACAAATTTGCAATATTTACATGCCATATTTTCAAACTGCCATTTTCTACACCTCCTTATGAACAGTACAGCTGTCATTTTCACATCCTGCCAAAATGTTTTTCCACACTGCACTACCAAAGCCAATGCCAGCTCGACAACATTCAGCATTGACAAATGATTGTTTGTATTGTCTCTCTTTGATGTTGTAGGCCTCTGAGCCTCACATTAAGTTTCCTTCCATGAGCTGCCTATCTCTGCAGCATCTAGCTCTCATCTTATTCAATTTAACTCCCTTCCCACCCCTGCCTCTGCTCTGACTTGATTAACAGTCACCACCTCACTTTCCCACTCAATCCATATCCTACTCACTGACTCAAGCATCTTCATATTATATAAACAGTAGATGTGTGTGAAGGGTGAGAAAAGTAGGAGGCAGACATAATGAATGTATGTTTGACACACTGAATTCAGTGTGTCATTTATTAAAGCAGGGATTCAGGTTACAAAAGTAAGAAAATAGGTGTTAATGCAGAATGACAAATACATGTACTGGAGTAGCAACAGCCACTAGCACTAAAATGTCCCTAAAGGCAGCAGATATTATTAGTATCCCAATTAGGGTTAATCTGCAAGCAAGCTTCCTTACCTAGAAAGTCCCTCTCACAATTGTACAATGTGATAATCTATCTCTCTAGCAGGATACCTTATTCCTTTTCTAGGTTGGGAAGAATGAGCGGCCTGCTGAGTTCAGCCTGCAGGGGTCTCTTATACTCCTCCTCCTTGATCACATGGTCCACCTCTTCTTTAAATTAGTAAATATGTTTAGGCTTCAATATCCCAGTAAAACCAAATGAAATAGGTATACAATACAAACAGTTGAGATCCAGCACATAAGGGAATAGTATTAAAAACAGCAATACAAAATGTTACATAAAGGCTTAATTTGTGGCTTTGGCCCCACCTCTAACACCTCCCACTCAGCTTCACCTGTGTTCCAGCCCTAGGATAAAGAAGGACATTGTGTGCTGTCTGGCTCCTACAGAGCCTTAATAGAGGAGGAGAGGGGACATCAGTTGGTATGTGCTAAACTGTAAGTCTTTTACTAAAACAAAATAGGAGGGTCTGTGGTTTGTGACACAAATTGTACACAATTTCTTATGCAGCAAACCTGACACTTTACCTTAACATGTCTGGACAAAAAACAAACAAACCAGCAATGACCAAAAATAGCAAAATGTAATCCCCGGGATCTGACTGAGCTCCTGCCTACCAAGAGGCATGCTCATTAAGCAGGCTAAAGGTATGGATTTTATATTTACAGAGTCAATATTGTAACATTAGTTAAACAAGACTCTCTTTTACTACGTGAAATGAGCTATAATCTGGCTTCATATACAGTACCACTGTCATTGTTCTATTTCTGTATATGAGACCCAGTATAAAAAACAGTAAGAACTGTTTCTTCCTTTATAGGTAACAGGACACCTAAGTGCACAGTAAACACTGTGTCACAAAGAACCGCATTAAATGTGTCACTGTTAGGTCCAATGCAGCTCAAGTTGCAGTGAACTCAACAGTGACAAGCCAATAATCAGTCAGGCTAATCATGACACTGATCACTGCTTGCAGGGCAGAAACTTCTTGTAGTTGAAAGGATCAGAGCACTCCTATGACAGAGTGCCTTGATGCTTCATCTACATGAAGCCACCTAGAAAGCAACTGAGTGGCCTGACATTCAGCTCTGAGCCCCTCTTGCCAAAGATGGAGATGCACAAAACAACTGCCTCCCACTGCCAAGTACCTCGCCCACCTCCCAATTCTCCCTATGCACCATCCATAAAAAGCAACTCCTCCCACTGCCAAGTATCCCATGAATCTCCTGATTGTCCCTTGGTGCTCCATCCATGAAAAGCAGCTCCTCCCACTGCCAAGTATCCCACCCATCTCCTGATTGTCTCCCATGCCTCATCCATGAAAAGCAACTCCTCCAACTGCCAGAAATCTTGCCCACTTTCCAACTGTGCCCCAGTGCATCTTCTATGAAAATCAACACCCTCCCACTAACAAGAATCCTGCCCACCACCTGGTTGTCCCTCGGTGCCCTGCCCATGAAAAGCAACTCCTTACAGCACTCTAACACCAGGTTGGGGACTTTGTTAATTACTTATCACCATGGGCATCATTGGGATTGGGGAGGAGGGCACTCTAACACCAGGTTGGGGAATTATTTATTACATTTCACTATGAGCATCATTGGGATCAGGGAGGACACTCTAACACCAGGTTGGAGACTTATTTATTACATTTCACTGTGGGCATCATTGAGATCACTAGATCACTAGGGTCTAGAGGTGGTGCATGGCTGCCCTGTGGCTTGCTGTAGAAAAGTGTGCCATCTGTTTGGTGCTCAGCCACAGCTGCTGTAAGTTGCAGGACTTGCCACTGGGACCCCTGCCCAATAGAGAATCAGGCACAGGGTCCCTGGGTGGGCTGTGGCACAAGCTGCTGTTTGCTGCAGCTTGAGCCAATAGACCTGCTATGAGAATCAAGCCCCTTATGTTTACTCATAACATTTTGAAGTGTGAAGATTTTGACCTGCAGTTATCAATATAGCCCTCTTGTTGCCCCACCTCACAAACATGACAGGTGTCATTTTCAAATTTCCTTCAAAACAAGTTTTCATATTTGCTCAGTGAAGTCACATTTTGAAAGGGATTTAAAAATTTACCTGTCATGATTGTAAAATGAGCTCATAACAAGACAGTGCTGAAAATTTGTGGTTAAAATATCAAAACACAACAAGTTATGAGGAAATGTAAATTTTTCAACATTTACTCATAACTTTGTAATTTTTGTAGTTTTTGACCCCAAATGTGAACATAGCTCTTTTGTTACCCCACCTGATGAACATGGCAAGTGCCATTTTTCAAATCCCTTTAAAACATTTTTTCTCAGTCCTTGTGTGAAATAACCATTTGAATAGGATTTAAAACAAAATCCATCTGTCTTGATCATAACATGGGGCTATGAAAGACTGTTGAAAATTCACGGTCAAAATGTGAAAAACAACTAAGTTATGAAAAATGTTGAATTGTTACAATGTTTACTCATAAGTTCATTTTTGCAGATTTTGGCCCCTAATGTTCAGCGTGTCCATTGTGTTACCCCCACCTAGTGAACATTACTGGTGTCAGTTTTCAAATCCTCTCTGAAACATGTTTTTGTAGTTGCACTGTGAAATCACCTTTGAGATGGAATTAAAAAGTCCACCTATCTTGATTATAACAATGGGTCATAAAAAGACTGTATTGGAAATTTTGTCAAAATGTGGAGCCTGCTGAAAATTAAATATTGCCCTCAGCAAGCCCATCCTGATTAAATACAATCTAAAATGAGTAAAAGCAGGGCACCATTGAAAATGAAATATTGCATCTCATCTGGTCTGTCCTGGGTAAGTATGTAGTAAAAATGTATAAAAGCAGAACAGCAGAGCCCCCACTGAATTGTGCATCTATGCTGCTCTATCATGGAAAAATTCACTGTGTAAGCTGGACCCCACTGAAAATGTAACTTGCCTTTCAGCTGGATTATGCTGGGTAAATACATTCTGGTTGTTAACTTTACAATTTTATATAGAAGCTTACATTTGCTATCACCACCCTACTGTGTTGTAACAGAATGCATGGACAATGTTTTCTGCAGTTTGGATAATTGTAATATGATATTCTAGTACCATATATGAGGAACTTGAATATTAGTTTGTATGGTCAACAAAACTAATCAACACATAGTTAAAAAAATTGGTAAAGAAGGTTCCCATCAAAAATGAGATGTTGTATCTCAGCTGTGCTATCCTAGGCAAATACTGTGTAAAAATGGGAAAAGCAGTATTATACTGAAAACAAGATAGAATCTGAGGTGTGCTATCTGGAGTAAATACTGTACAAAATGGGTCAAAGCAGGACCTAATTAAAAATGAGATATTTCATCTCAACTGGGTTTCCTCAGTAAATATATTGTAAAACTGTGTTAAAACTGGACCCTACAACAGAAACCCACTGAAAAGAAGATGATGCATCGTAGATGATCTGTCCTGGAAAATACATTATAAAGGCAGGTCCACAGTAAACATGAGATATCACATCACACTTCTACTATCCTGGGTAAAAGGCAGTATAAAAATGTGTGAAATAAGGATTCCATTGCAAATGACATATTACATCTCATCTGGACTATCTTGGGCAAATATATAGTAAAATGTGTTCAAGTAGGACCCAGTACAACAACATACAAGCAAAAATTTGGCATTGACCAACACTTGTTCTTTTCTGGGGCAGCTCAGAGGGAAAGGGTGTGTCACTGCTTGTTACAAAGCTGAGGAGGTGAAGTCTCTCTTGTTAAATACGAACAGCTATAATAAAACTAATCAGAGACACCTGAACAGTATTGCCTGAGAGAGCGAGAGAGGTGAAGTGGATGCCTGTTTTTTCTACCAAGAAGACAGAAAGTGGTGGTATTGGGGCAACACATAATTATTTCAAAAGAAAAGAAAGAGACAGGGCAAATAAAGCCATCAAAAAGAAATACACATCCAGTGCCTTCCTTACAGGCAGCAAGAAATGAACCTGCAGCCATAATGGCTGCTCTAACTTGTTCAGACTGACTCAGAGCCTGCATCTAGTTGTATTTCAGAGCATACTAAAATGGAAAGCAGAAAAGGTACAGTAGAAAGAAAGAAAGAAAGAAAGCAAGAATAAAGTATGGAAAATCAGAATGATTGCCTAGTGGAGAGCCACCCTGCAAACAGAAAATAAACAGAAGCTGTTGGACAACAAACCTAAAGGAAGAGAGCAGTCCCACTGGCACAGTGGTAAGTATACTGCTTGTGGCACCAGTGACCTGGGTTTGAAACAGACTCGGTAGCTGGAGGGCCAGCCGGGGAGAAGGATCAAGCACCCATCAGCCACTGTCCTTCCTCTGGGAGGGAGGGTTGCCTGTCCCTCTACTGTACTGCCACTTGGGTGACCACGAGTGGTGGTGCAGCTGGGACAGACAGTGGGAGGGAGGATGAGGCTGGGAGCTGGAGTGTCTGCACATCATGACATGCTCTTCCCTTGGCCCCCCTTGTGTGCCTATGTCCCCAGAGATGGCACCAGAAATAAGGAAAATGGAGCATTGGATGTTGCTGTAGAAAGGGATCTAGCTCCCAGATACCATAACCCAGCTTTCATGGGGACTGCTCAGACTGACCGACACACACACACTAATGGACTGGATAGGGAAAGTCCGGATCCCCTCCTCCCTGCCGGGAGGGTAGGCCAAGGCAGCATGGGGGCAGATCTGGTGGCTCCCGAGAGGTACTGAAGGAGGACATAGTGAGCATAAGACCCCCAGAAGACAGTGGCATCCAAGGTGAGAAGGGGGCAAAAAAAAAAAAACTAAAGGAAGAGAATATAAAATAAGACAACTACATGAAGGTTTGTCTTTATTCCACTAGTGGTTTCCTTAATTTCTTTCAGGACAACTGGGAAACGGGGCAGGGAGTTAACCCTGCCACAATGTGTTTGCTGATTGAGCACTTGCTCTACTAATATGACCTGGCCATGAACTGATTGCTCTCATTGCATGCACCACACAACATAGAGCTGTTTTTAAACAGTGCTGACTGCTGCATGATACACCCTCTTGCTGAGCTGCCGCATAGTGCCCTAGCATGTCGCTATATTAAGATCAGCTGTAAAAGCACAGAACTCAATGACTTTCTGTCTTGCACTGTGAGCTAAAGTCCCACTTTCACATCCTAGTGCCAGCCACGCACTGCGTTCTTCACATGTAAGCAAAAAGACATGGCCGGGGTGTGTGTTAGACAGCTCTAATGCACAGCTGGGGTGTAGTGAGACATGAAGGCCACTGGCTTATTGCATGTGTAAAACTGGGTCTTCATATTTTATTTGCTTGAAAAAATTAAACTTAATATATTAAAATAGTAAAAACAATAGATTTGCCTACATTTTACATAAAATAGTTCCCTTATTACAGTGGCATGAGTTTGAGGCATTTTCCTTTGAGTGTAGGTGTCTTGTTCTTTTTAGGCTGTCACAGGTCCAGTGCTGTCAGGGCCATTTACACACACACACAACTTTGTTTTTATGTTATTGTGAAGTTTGATCAGGAGAGACACGGAAGTAGAAAGAGAGTGGCTGAGCTGATGACAGCGGTCAGGCTGGCAGCTGGTCAGGCTGAGCAACAATAGCAAAAGACTGACTTACTTTTTATTTAGATGTGAGTGCTATGTTAATTAAAAAATAAATAAATATGGAACTCACACTGGCCATGGTACACACTCATCTGGAGAGGCAATGACAGTCACCGTAGCCACAGTTGATATTAGACTAATACTACCGTAAGTTTCACAAGTGAAGTGAAGAGCCGGACTGGCAGTTGAGTAAGTAAGTAGTAAAATTTATTTTTAAGTGCTTTTCAGTGCCAAAGTGCTGTACAAATAGAAGCAATTAAAATACATACATATAACACAAGCAAAACCTTGCTGGGTTTGCATTCGAAACAGTTAACTTAAACTATGTTTTTGGTTTTATATTTGTGATAAAGGGATTTAACAGACAGGGTAACAGGGATTTGTTGTAAGTAAACTGAGTAGCTGTCTTGCTAAGTGACAGGAAATAAAATTACGGCTGTTACTTTTAAATTCTAAGAAGGTTCAGGGATATCTTTGATTTGCTCGTCCAGTTATTCAGGACTAGTTTTAGCCATGTGTTAGACACTTGTAATGTCTAGCTAATGACCAGTCAGATTAGCCAAAATCCTTACCCAGTTTATAAAGCTTCTTAGCACCTGGTCACACAGTGATCTCTCTCACCCAAGTGCTCTAGCTGTCTCTCTGTTTCTCTCTCACTGTCACTCCCTGTCACACACACTTTAGTGGGGAAGTAAAGAACAAAATGTTCTAAATGGGTTATTTAGGAAACAAGATACAAGATTATAAGTCCTAAAACTGCATAATAAAACAGAAAAAGCAGCAGGGGAACAAAAGGAATAGTCAAAATAATCACTACAGTGCCACATAGTGGCAGTAACGATACCAAGTCAATATGTCATGTAAAGAATGCCGTAGGCAAAACTGCATGGCATAAAGTGTGTAGTAAAACAGCTACAGTGTACAAATACCACATGGAAGAAATGGTGAAGGGCAGTAGCATACCCCTGTAGCTATTGGCTTGGAGGCAGTGATGCAGAAGATAAGCCCTCTGTGGGGTGGCAGTCCTCTGAGCAGCTGCCATGGCTCAGAAGGGTAGATCTGAGTGCAGTGGGCATGTATGGACCAGGGCTCGAGTCCCAGTCCTAGATTACCTGTGTTTTTTTTTTTTAACTGTTGAGTGGTCCACAGTCCCACCCCGTGTTTCTCCCAATCCCAGGGTTGTCTCCCCGAGGTGGATTATTTTTAATATAGGGGATTTAGAGTTGCAGACCCCATAAGGGGTGCAGGGGCCTAAGCCCCTCCTCAGAAAAAACAACGTTTTCTGTGAGATGTGCACTATTATTACAACTTGGTGTTTTACCGAGCACTGTAGATGTGTATGCTGTATTGACAGCGGTATGCTGCCAGCACTGTTTTACTGCAGCATATTAACCCTGTGCTGCAGTAACTCATAAAGTCTATTTTTTGTAATTTTTTCATTTATATTGCCCAGTTGAAATTCTTATATAATGTTTTCCACTTTTCATTTCTCTCATTATTTTGCATGGGGACCCATTTTAAAAGCACAATAAGACTCTCTGGGTGGTGACTGTCAGGGTTAATGGTCTTCCAGGTACTAAAGGCAGTCAGTGCAAGTACCTTGTGCCTCACTACACACCTAGAGATGCATTAAACCAAGAAAACCACCACCCCATTGTGCCTTCTTACATACTTAAAATAGGTCTCTATAGCTTTAAAAGAAGCATTTTCTAGACCCATTGCTTGTTTTGTCTACAATATGCATGCACAGTGGTGTTCAGCATGATGAAAACAAATTCTGAAGCATTTTGCAGCACTCTGCAGAATTCTGTAGTAGACCTACTGAATAAAGCAATGCAATTTCAATGGCAATTAGTCCCTATTGTCATTCAGGAAAACGTGACACTACTAGGATGTGGTGAATGCCATAGTTTCTTACATGACAAAGGGACTACTTGCCATTAAAATTACATTGCTTTATTCAGTAGGTTGCTGCAGCATACTGTAGAGTGCTTTAAAGTGGGTTTCATCCTGGGGATGCCACTGTATGTTGTGTGTGTTTGTTTGTAGGGTGATTGAATTATATTTTGGAGCTTCTTGATGGCTCAGTATTAGTTTTTGCCCTAGGGTTCAGGAGCATATGTGGTATGCAGGCAATCAGGCAGCCAGCTGGGATGTGTAATACCCACAGCAGTCTGTTGCAGACCGGGGGAGGGCTAGTAGTGTGTTCTGTCACCTGACACCCCAAATGTAGACCAGGAGATTTGCATACTCATTATAGAGAGATTTGCAGCATGTTTGAGAGGTAAACTGAGTGCAGTCGACACCACTGTAGAGCTGGGGAAAGAGAGGAAAAGGCAGAAAATTATCAGAAGACAAGCGTGATCACCTGAGTGATGGTGACACATGGCACCATTGAACCTTGGGCCTCTTTGTGCTCTCCCAGATTGTGTACTGTGGTGGGGGAGGCCTCCCAACCTCCCAGCCCCATCTAGCGGGAAAAGCATGTAATAACTCAAAAATGTAACAAGCTGATGATGTTGGCAGGTTGCCAGAAGAAATTAATTTGAAAGTTGAGCAGTGGACCAAAAGGATAAAAAGACCTACATAAACAAAGTAACATTTTATTCTATGTTTAAAATCTTTGAATTAAATCTTGATTTTATAAATTGAAAATCACAGTTCCCCATTTGCAAAGAATATAGACACAGTACTCTTGAAAAAAGTCTTACAAATAATATGAAAAAATTATGGAAGTATAGGCTGGGATGTGGATGTAGGGATATTCATTTTACTTATTTAAAACTTGATAACTGGAAAAGGCACACTGAACAAAAGTTCATTTCAGGTGTGACCCAGGGGTAGAAATGAGAGTAAGGCATACAGGCATTACAATCCAAAAAAAGTACATAAAGGCAAAATACAAGTGCAAAAAAACAATTTGCAACAATATAACACAACAAATTTACAAAGATTGCACAACAGCTCATGCTGTACAAGGATGAGACTATAAAAGCTTGTAGGTATGACTAGCTGAGTCTGGCCCTCTATAGAGAGCTGACTGTGGGCCAGAAGTTCAGCGTACACCAGGAAAAAGGAGGCTTAGGCTTGAGGGAGCAGTCTCTGTTGGCAAGGAACAGGTGATTCAGGAAAGGGATGACAGGAACATGGAGGGAGGACATAGACTTAAAGGCATTTAAGTACACGAGGAGGGAGGGATAGCCAAAGGGAGAATGGAGCAGGTTCCAAGGAGTGGAGCTGGTAGGAAAAAGCAGCTTGACTGGTACATGAGCAAAGGTGAGAATACAGAAGGTGCAGGTGTCCCTTGAGTGTAGAGAGTATGGGGGCAGGAGAGAGGAGTGGATAGAAGATAGGTAGGAGGAAGAGAGCCAAACCAGTATTTGGAAATAAAGATGGAGCAGTGGGACTGGTGATGTAAGAATAGGGTGAAAATGGAAGGGAGGAGTTGAGGGAGCTGTGGAGTGTGGAGAGCAGAGTTGGTGGCAAGAGACAGAAAGCATTAATCTGTCATATACTTGCTGTAGGAGCTATTAATGTCATGAAGAGTGCTCACTTGGAATGAAGTTGTGCTGACTTAGCATGAAATGGTGCTCTCCACACTGGTGCTGGGGATTTGTTTTCTTGAAATAACCTTATCTATTCCAAATTGTAATGCCAACATAGAAACTGTATTCTCCTTGTGCAGCACTGGCCAGTGCATTACATTTCACTACCTATATATTTCCATTAATAAGTGCAAACTCATTCTTTGTGTGTGTGTGTGTGTGTGTGTGTGTGTGTGTGTGTGTGTGTCTGTGTTGGAGATGGGGGGCAATGATAGTGCACCTCAGACCATATTTTCAAACCAAAAAAAATTGTACATCTGGCTTGAACAAAGTTGCAGAAGGAGAGTGCAACCTGCAAATATCATTTTGCTTTTTGCCACTGCAGGTTGTTCACCACAATGGCCCATTGCATATGGGAATTAGTCTATAGAACGTTCTTGGCCCTGTGTAAATTGGGCCAATGGTCTATATAATGCATACTATCTGAATGCCTGGATTTCATTAATCTGTATGATCAGTTATGTAGTACTCTCTAGCACCACCACGATTCTGTGGTTTAAATATTACTATTTTGCTGTCTTATTCTCTACAGCTCCCAATAAATGTTTTACCATCTTTAGTTGCTGCAGTTAAAACAGAGAATTATCTGGATTATTATAAAATTTCATTTGAAATCACAGCATAATGCCAATTAATGTAAAATCCCCATACTATATAGTTACAGTGAGTTATCACGTGAGAGTTTGATTAAACATAATTACAATTTTGGCCAATTAATTATTTTAGCCATTTGCACTTCAGATGTACCTTGATTTGTCACAGACTTGTACTTTAATATTTTTCAGAAATATTAAAGATTCCACAATTTAAATAAAATGTTCTCAGATGTTTAATCAACTAATATGGAAACTTTTAGAAATAATATATGTCATACACAGAGAGATCAAATGATGTTATACATTCTTAGATAAGATGATATTAACTTTAGACTTAAACATATTTCTACGAGGGAACTAGGGTAATGAAGTATGAAAATTAACATGCAATTTTGTGCCATGGCAATAGTGTTAAAAATGTTAATTTTTTGCCAGTACTATGTGTGGTATTTAAACTAATATAGTATGAAGTTATTTAATTAACACAATATATGCTAAGGCTATGCAAAAAGATATGAATATTTGTATTAACCCTCCACTCCATCAATTATAAGAATTCATGAATGACTTAGAAATGCAGTAGCCATGTTAGTTCAGTCGATGATGTGGAAGACAAAAATAACAAGGGCCAGATATTCACAACCCATCCCGGGCAAAATTAGCACTGCCCAGCTTGCAAAATTAGCCCAGAACCATTAGTATACTATATTCAAAGGAAAAGCCTCTGGGGCTAAAGCTGTTGAATATAGTGTGCAAATGATGCCATGCAAACAGGGCTGAGAGAGCAGTGCAAAAGTAGCCCAGCAAATAAGACACCTCTGAATATAGCAACCGGACAGTGCTAACTGCAACAGCACCCCAGTGCACACAGAGGTGGAGTAAGGCAGTGCTGCAGCAGGTGGTCAGTAAGTGATAGTACTGAAATAGTGCACAACTGCAAACAAAACTGCAGGCCACACACTGCAGAACTGTGCAATGGAGTTGAGAGGATTGCCTAGGGCTAATGTGATTGCACAATGCTAACACATTAGCCCAGGCAAACACGTTAGCCTAGGGCATATGTTTGCTATATTCAAAGCCCCATGTAAATGAGCCTACTCAGGAAATCTGTGGGCAAACAGCCACATTAGCATCTCATTATGGCCTGCTTTGCATGAACTCCCATGTACTTTGCCCGGCACTATTGCATGGAGCACACAGCTCCACCTGTAGGTCTGACAGGAACTAAAGGTTGGTAGCTGCAGGCTGTGAGGTGCACACAGCTCCACCCGTATGCCAGACCCAAGAAACAGTTTGTAGCTGCAGACCATGGGTGTCAGCAGGCATAATCCATGCATACCTCCCACCCTATTCGGCACTGGAATGAGGACACATGCACGGAACGAGGGACACTGATCCCCATAATGAGGGACACATTTACAAACATGAGACACAAAACTCAGAACACTATGGAAACCAGTATCTTTGTGTACAGGTTAATAGATTTGTAGCACCATAGAATATCATAAGTCCCTGCTTTCATGTGTGGATGTATAAGACAGTCTCTGTGTGTGCAGCACTGTTTCCATGAGTGCAAATGAGGGACAGTGCAATTGAGAGGGTACAATTAGGCTGCCCTCATAATGAGGGACACAAGGTATGTATACAGTATATATATTTTTATACAATGGGGTGAGACTTCAGTCATGTTGTAAAATCTTGTATCTGTCACAGAGTGAGATAACTTGTAACCTGACCCATGCACTGTGATATCAAAGTGATATACATAAGGTGCATACATCACCACACAATATCACCACAGTGTATACATCAGAAAACCCCATCTGCATTCAGTCTCAGATATAGATAGACCAATCTGCATAAACAAGCTAAATACACAACACCTGAACTAGTTATAGCAGTCTGTGGAGTGCTCAGACATTCCCTAAGCTGACCTTCACACTGCAGAAGCAACAAACTGCACTAGAACGCCAAAGATACCCACAAGTAGAAAAGTGACATCTAAACATCTAACAATACAACAAAAATAAAAACCCAGAAAATAATTTGGCTTCCGGTTGTATCACGACCCAAATGGCAGCTTATTCCGATACTCCTCCACATCAGGGTGACAACCAGAGATACTGGTAGCTATCTGCTGAAGATCCAGACCATCTGATGTCAGACGCTATGTGCAGAACATATCAGAGGATGGGGAACCAAAAAGATTTTGGGATTCCAGCATGCACCAGCACAGAAACTAATATACCACCCATCAGCCTGAATATGTCCAATTTTTCATACTTACGGCATCGGCCATGAAGAGGACTCAGGTCAGATTCTAGCTCTAATTCAGCCTCTACTTTACTAAGGTAGATGGGAACTGCATGCTAAAAATTTTGCACCGCATTGATGCCAAAATCCGGGCTGCAAACTGACTTTCAAAAACTGGAAGCTTGTACTGCAGAGGTGGAGGCCCACATAGACACCATCAACACTGAGCTTATGGCCTATGGGTGCTTGTTGGCCTATCTTCACCTTCGTGAAAGAGTACTAACCTTACAGCTGAAGATGTGGAGGTGAGAACAAGGCATAATATCCGAATCTCAGGCTTAACTGAGGGAACTGAGCAAGTAGACACAGCGGCATACATAGATTCCTGGCTCCACCAGGAGCTTGATTTGCCAGATGACTTCAAGCTAGAAATTGAATGAGCTCACCGCTCAGTGCCTCCCAAACCAAACCGGAGCCCCTCCCATGCCATCCTAGTCAAATTTCTAAAGTATACCACAAAGATAAAGTTTTACAACAAGCCTGGAGCAAGAAAATCCTCAACTTTGATGGCCAGCATGTTCATATTGATCAGATTTCCCCACATATAATGCTTAAGCAGAAAAAGTATTAACTGTGGTCAAATCATTTAGGGAAAAGGTACACAAAGCTATTCTACACTACCTGGCTAAACTGTGGCTTGAAGATGCTAAAGGGATCCAAGTGTTTGATACCTTACTTCAAGCAACCCCTAAATTAAACACCCTTTGGGGTCCCAGTACAGACACTAGTAAAGAGCAAGCTGATCTGTAAACGAGGAGAGATTGTGGCAGATGCACCAGGAGGCAGAAGACCTGGCAAAAGACGTGAAGGATACCCTTCTCCTCCCACGAGATATCGCCAAATGGCTGGTCCCAAAACACCCAAATAAATGAATCTACCTTCTGTTGGGAAGTGGAGCTCCATTTGTTTTGGACAGCCTGCAGGGTCGAATAACGGGATACTGGATGATCAGCTGGATTCTGGATTTTGTGGCAGAATCTTAAGGGTGGAACCGGACAGTGGGAGTGGAAGCAGACAGTATGGAGTGGTTTCTGGACAGTAAGTGGAACCAGACAGTAGAGGAGTGGAACCGGACAGTAAAGAGTGGTTTCCGGACAGTAAGGAGTGGAACTGGACAGTAAGTGGTTTCGGACAGTAAGAGTGGTTTCCGGACAGTAAGGAGTGGAACATGACAGTAAGGTGGTTTCCAGGAGTTTCATTTCTGTGAGGACTGCCTGGTCCTTTCCGGCCCTTCCCTGGTTTTGACCCATAGACCATAAGAATAGTTCACAGATGGATTACATCACCTGTACATATATTCCCTTGGGACACAATTTGTTGGCAGTGGAACATGCATGAAGTACTTTTGACTTTTAAACAGCCCAAGTTATTTATTATTATGGTTTGAAATCTTCGGACCCAGCCTCCTCTGTGAGCAACGCTTGCTATCTCAATCTGCATGTTCCTGTCAAACACTTCCAGTATCTTGTCCACCATTTTAAGTCAAGCATTTCAGGACTAGATATGATGGCTAAAGTTAATCAGAAAGGCTAAGGCTTTCTCATGGGATTATGCTTAAATAATGGGAGGATTCATGCACAAAACTTTAATTTTATTTCAAGAGGAAGAGAGGCAAGTTGATTGCACTCTTCCTGTTAGTATTTAGTTACATTGCAGGGTAAAGGCAAGAGTCACCACAAGGCATGTGCAAATGTTCCTCATCATGTTTCAGGGACTCATAATAATATAACCATTTTCATTTTAATGCTGTCCATACCTAAATCATCCTGGTGAAAGGCCTACTGCAGCTGCCTATTACACTAGTCCAGACAGGAGAGGAGGGTTAGAGACTGCATATGCGAGAACTCTCCTGGCACAACTAGTGCTTTACTTTACTGTCCATGAGGTGACTCCCCTCAGGGCCACACATACCCCCTTGGGGGGTACCTGAAACTCATTCACCGGCCCTGCGGACAGGATGTGAGATTACTTTGCACCTACCCTATTCAGGGGACCCATGTTTGTTCCACGTTTGGATTTTCTATATATTCTTACTTACTCTGCAGTTTAAAGCAGAGCACTGTTATTTTTCCGTATAAGTTTTATATATTGCTTTTATCTCTTTCTTTTGAAGCCTGGGATGGTGGAGGGGAGGGAGAGACAGGAAAGAACAATGCATAGCCTTTCTAATGGGTACTCTTAACATCTATACTATTAATGTCAAGGGCATTAATAATGCAGTGAAAAGAACAAAAATTCTGCAAGAGTTTCATAGAGCTGGCTGTGACATTGGCTGTTTGCAAAAACAAAGTTATCAAGGAGGAGCATGGAAATTGAGATGGATGTGGATGGGGAAGTTCATGCTGATTCACACCCACCTCTGCCAAAGCAGGTATGGAGATTCTGGAAAGGTTTCCATTTAAGGTTATGTGGTGTCAGGAATAGGGTAATGGTTGATGGGTAATATTATCAGTAATATTATTGGGGAACTGAGAGGCACCCAATGCACATTGTCTCCTGTATGCACCTACCCCTTCCTCAGGACCATTCTTAATTTCTCTATTCAACTGTCTCGATTCTCTTCCACCTGCAGCCCTGTGTATGCTGGGGACTGGAATGCAGTTGAAAACCGTACTTTAGATAAATCTCCTCCTCACAGAGAGGCCCCACGGGCACATTCAGACTTTGAAATCCCTACTAGGGGATGGTGGATATATGGAGGTGGCACAATCCGACTGCCCAGGACTATACCTTTTATGCCTCAGCATCTAGGTCTTATTCCAGCATAGACTGTATCTACATGTTTAAGATGGGAGCCCATTTGTTTCAGGATGTGGCCATTCACCTGGTCACCTTCTCTGACCACTCAATGGTGCAAGCATGCATACAATGGAGCCCTAGGTTGGGACAGGGAGGATGGAGGTTTGATCCTGGTATGCTGGACTATGGGAATCTTGTTCAAAAGATAAAAGATACAATATTACATTACATTGAGAAACTAGGGAGACTGCTCAGCCCTGAAATTCATTTGGGATAGCCTTAAAGTGGTTCTCAGAGGACGTATATTAGTTACTCAGCTTTCCAGAGTAAGCGACAGAAAGCTAAGGTTGACAAAACTGGGAAGAAACTAATAAGCTAGAGGCAGAACATAAAGTTTCAAGGACTCACAGGTGCTAACCAAATTAAGGGCAGCCAGGAGGCATGATCAGTTACTGACATGCAGGGCTCTCAACTCTCTACACTTTACCAATCAAAAGTACTTGGGGAGTGGGCAGACTGCTTTCCTATGACTCAAAAAGCAGGAAGCAGAGAAATATATCACCAAGGTAAAATTCAAGGAACCCATGGCATATGGGTAACTAAACCAGATGAAATAGCAGGGAATTTGCTAATTATTATAAATCACTTTACTGGAGGAGGAGAGAGAGAGAGAGAGAGAGAGAGAGAGAGAGAGAGAGAGAGAGAGAGAGAGAGCAAATCATGAACACCAGATCTTAGAGTTCCTGAATGGGGTGGAGCTTCCTGCCATGACAGAGGTACAAAGACAGCTCTCGAATCCCCTTTACTCAGGAGGAAGTGCTAGCAGTGATCAAAACCCTACCAATGAGCAAATCCCTGGCCCTGACAGCTTTTCAGCTGAATTTTTCAAGCAGTTTGCTCAGGAGCTTGTGCCATTGTTGACAAAATTCTGCAACACTGCTCATGACCTGGGGCGCTGCGCCAGACTCATGGGAGGAGGCAATAATCTCCTTTATACCTAAACAAGGTAAGGACCTTACAGAGTGTGGAGCTACAGACCAATATCCCTCCTAAAGATGTTAAGAGATTCACAAAACTGGTTAGCAATAGACTACAGATTATCATCCGCTCCCTAATTCATTGGGACAAGACTGGATTCATACCCGTTAGGCATATTCAAGATAATATTTGCCTGCTTCTCAATGCCATCTCTGCATCCTATCCCCCAGGTTCCACAAATGTGGTTGGAGTATTGGATACAGAAAAAGCCTTTGATAAAGCGATTGGCTTCTTCAAAGACATACTTTGCAAAAATTAGGCTTTGGTGAGAAATTTATGCAATGGATGGCTATCCTCTACAAACATCAAAAGCCCAAGTAAGGGTTAACAGTGAGATCTCTGCTCCTTTGCTATAGAGAGAACAAGACAGGGCTGCCCTCTCCTCTCTCCTCTTTGCCATTAGTATAGAACCCCTGGTGGCCTGGGTCAGGCAATCTGGGGACTATAAGGGATTAAAATGGGAGGGAAGGAACTGCAGATCTTGCTTTATGCAGATGATACATGGCTTTATATCTCATATTTGGAAAGCTGCATTCCCTCCTTAATACAAGGCTAGCAAAGTTTGGAGCAGTCTCTGGTTTTGAGATTAATGAGATGAAGACTGAGGTGTTCCCAATCAGGGCTGATGATCGGTCTCCTTTTCCTCAGATAGGGCAATTTGAATGGGTAAAGGATTGTTTCCGGTATCTAGGGGTCTATATTCCTAGAGACATTAAAAGATTGTACTAAGTGAACCATCTCAGGCTGTTACAGGTACTGCAGGAAGATCTACAAGTGGACTCTCCTCCCACTCTCTCTCACAGGCAGAATTGAGTATTTGTATATATGTGTTACCTAGATTTCTATTCATTTTGCTGCTATCCCTATGGAACTTCCTAACCTGTTTTGGAGAGGGCTAAAATCCTCTATCTTTTGTTTTCTCTGGAGAAACCACCTCCCCATATCAGGTGGCATACCCTGCTCAAAGCGAAGGCCTTCAGAGGGCTAGGTCTCCCAGATTTCAGGACATATTACTGGGCAGCTCAATTGGGTGCCTAGCAAGAGTTTGGGTGGAGGAGGATCCCCTTTATGGAATGAGTTATAAAGACCTCTGACTCCAGTGGTAAAGGTGAGAGATTTATCACTTATGGATACAGAAAGGCTCTCCAAGCTCACATTTAACAATCCATGGACACACTCCACAAAACTGATTTGGATGGACATATGCAAAAACTCAAATACCAAACATGTTAAGCCCTTCTACACCACTCCAGGGCACGTCTGAACTTTGCCCCACTCCAACTGGATGCAAGGTTCACTAGATGGTATTCTAAGGGACTAGATAGAGTGGACCACTTTTTCAACAAGGGAAATTTTAAATCCTTCCAGCAACCAAGCTCTGAATTCCAATTGCCACATAAGATTTTTTAGGTTTTACAGGTCAGACATTTTTGATGGGAGGGGCTCTGGCATCAAGAAGGTAGGGCAACCACACCCATTACTAGGGCAGCTGGAGCATATCCTCAGGCAGAATATTAGTAGAGGCTTGATTTCCAGACTGGCTTCCATCCTAGGTGCACAAGATACCCCTGTATCCTGGGTTTGGCCTCCAAATGGGAACTGGAAAGTGGTATTAAGCTCAGGAGGGGACTGGATGAGAGTTTGGGATGGGATACATCACCTCTGCCTCCTCACCTTGTGAGAATTTTGCTGGAAGGTGGTAACTAGATTTTTCTTACCCCACTATTACACAACACTTGGATCCTCTGGTACCAATCTTTGTTGGAGGAGGTGTGGGGAAGAAAACACTCACACCCATGTTTTTTGAACTTGTGTGAAAATTCGGCCCTGCTGGGATCATATTTAAGCAGGGTTTAATCAGATTTTGAAACCAATTTTCCAATGTCCCCAGAGGTTTGATTGCTTGGCTAGCCCATAAAACCCTGTTAACCAAGTCACAGACTTTGCTGTTCCATATGTTGGTGGCAGCAGCATTAAAATCAATCACCAAAAGATGGCTAGACCCAAACAATCCCACAGTAGATTCCTGGTATGCACTCCACTTGTGGTCTAAGAAGATGGAGCAGCTAACTGCTAAGTTAAGATCTCAAACTGACAGATTCAAGGCCAGATGGTTACCCTTCTTGCATATCCAAGCCCACAGAGACAAGGACATTTTGCAGATAATAGCTGAAATTTCTTAGAAGGAAGGAAGTGGTACCCTGTGCACCCTCTCCTTGGCCCCAATGGGCACCCTACTCTCCCAAGACCAGGTCTTCTTCTCTTTTCTCTTTCCTTTTTCTTATTTCTTTTTTTCTTTATGCTCTTTATTCTGTACAGCAGCTGCTATTTCTCTTGTTAACTTTTCTAGAAACTCCACTTGATGTGGCTCAAGTAAAGATAATTTTCTTAAACTGATACTGGCATTAATATCAAGGAAACTATCATACTAGATATAAATTTATTCACTGGGTTTTGGGTAAACGATAGTATGTAGTAGATATAGAGGGGTGATGTCATCCTTCCTTTCTACTAGATCATAAAAATGGTTATTCATCACAACCTGTGAATTCATAGCTGAATATCAAACCCAATGTCAATTTTAATTTAAACACTGTAATATTGTCTAGAGATAGGGATACAGTATGTAATGGTGAAATGGTCCACATGTGTGGAGGTTGTACCGTCTGCTTTTCTGTAAAATGAAAATACTTTAATAAAATACTATTTCCCCAAAAACAGAAAATCATTTAACAGGCACTAACATGCAAAGAAAAACATTCTTGAACAAAATAACCCTAAAGAAACATCTAAAACTGATAGACATACAGCAGGAGATATGGGAAAGTTGCTCCCAATCTGAAAATGATGCAGAACTGCTCCTTGATTTAGACACTACAAGGAAAATTAACCCAAAAAGGAAGACACCACAAAACCAAAAAACAAGTACAGCATCATATTACAGCTGATCAGAAATACATAGATCAATTCATAAATAGCACCAAAACCAAAAATACTCACAGGAAAACAGAAAATGATGTCAACCCGATACAAAAGTTTCTCCCAGCGAAATGGGCATCACAGATTTAGTGCACAATATTCCTGCAGACTGCTTGGATCAAATTCTATGTCAATATTTCATCACCTTCCAAAACAGGATGGAAGTGAGTATGAACTCATCAGTTTAAGATAAAGGTTCCAAAGCCTAGAACAGTACTTCAAAGAAATGCAATATCCTGACTCATTATCTACGTCTCCAAAGTTCCTTAAAACAAGACAGGTCTTATTATCAAAACAAAAGCATCTGAAGCAGCAAGGCGAGGTAAACAAATCCCAAGCCACAGATGAGATTACAGATAGTATTCTGCAACAACTTTACAATTGTAATCTCTTAGGCCTTGACAACCCGAATCTCTACTTAACTTTATGTGGCTCACAGTCACAATGTACTTTGGCATCGGGGAACACAAAGACTTGAAATCTTAAATGAGGGACATTATTCTCTGTACAGATGACAGAAATATACACAATTTAGAATATAATAAACAGAGGCAAACAAAATGAGAACCAGATCTAACCCAAGGACATTTGCATTCTCAAATCCAAAGCATATGAAATTACTGAAGAAAAAATGCCCTGTAAAAAATGATATCCTCTATAGAAGTAAAAGGTCTGATAAATGCAACTTAATGAAGCACTGTTCTTTTTAGCAATAAATCATACCCCCCGAGCTGAATATCTGACCCAGTTATACAAAATCAACCACTGGTATAAATACAATTAGCAAAATAGTGAAGACCATGGTTCAAATGTGGGCATCAAAAGTGGAGGCAGACTTATGAACCACTCAATAAGGAAGCACCTGATTCAAATGCTCTGTGATAGCAACAGCCCTCCACAGACATAATAGAGGTCTCTAGGCACAAAAGGTGCAATCTTTAAATGCATATTCTAAATTAAATGCAGAGAAACAGCAAAAATGTCAAATATCCTGAGCAACAGTGAGAACCTGTACCATCCATATTCACGGCAACTCCCATTGAGAAGTGTGGTCAAACTGTTACCCCAATCTGGCAAGAGGACAATCACAATGCAAACAACAAGGCTCAGGAAACATAAGCTGCAGCCTCGCTAAAATGGAAAATCAACTTGATTCAAACAGAAGCGGGCTTCACCAGCGACAAGAAAATGCAGTATAACTATCATAACAATATACAAAAGCTTTAATTAAGATGAAGAGCCAGGGCGGTGTGAAATGTTGATGAGGGGTGCAGGGTTGCTATATGTATTTATTTAAGTCTTAATTAAAGCTTTCAGATATTGTTATGACAGCTATACTGCATTTTCTTGTCGCTGGTAGTTTGCTCTGTTTGAATCAAGAGGAACTACCTGTTTGCTTCCACAACTACCACGATAACTGCTAAAGTTATACCTTCAATATCACTCAAGGTAAGCTTATAATATCATCACAACAGTGATATATCTCACACTTCTGACGTGATACTGACCATTTCCATTTTCTCCTAACAGGACCATAATATGACAGCACCAAGAAAAGAGCCTGAATAATCCAGTCAGATTCACTGTAAAGACAAGTATCCACAGACTCCTAAGAGCCACAAAGCAACACCAAAACTGAATAAACTGCAAAAGCTGCTCAGAAAAGCCATGGAAGTACCTGAAAATCTCATGCTGTCCAGTGAAGAAAACCAACAGTTGAGAAAGGGAAACCTGTTGTGGCTTAGTCAAAAGTCAAAAATAATAAACACATGTTGCACAAAACACAACATAATCCCAAATAAAAACCCACCTGAAGGTGATCTGAGCCACAAGTAGTGAAAATCCTAATCTCACTTCGTTTTCTAGATACGAGTGCTGAAAGTTGCTATGAGCACCACAATGTTATCCTATGAAAAAATCACAACTTCATGATGGCATATCTATGGAACTGATTAACTTTTCAGTACCTGAATAGCATAATTACATCTCTAGGGCATCCCAGTTATATCCTGAAAAGTTTAAGACAAAAGAGCAAACCGTTAATTTACAATGCAGTGGGAAGGTTTTTAAAAGTTTAATAATTCCTAGATCGTGAGCTAGCAAAATCTCTGACTGCGAGGTCAATCCCTGTTCACGAACTGTCAAAATTTCCATCTACAAAGAAATCCTTGACCATCAGATTTTGGCCATCTGGTCCCTAAATCATGGTCAAGGATTTTGTTACCTCACTAAAGAGGATTGCTCGTGGACAGAGATTCTGTCAGCTCACAGACTGGGATTTTGTCAGTTTATGAAAGGGATTCAAAACCCATTCCTTTGCCAGCTGACAAAATCCCAGTCTGAGAGTCGATCCCCTTCGTGAGGCAGCAAAATCCTTGACCATGAGTCAATCCTCATCTATGAGAAGAGCCATCTGGTCCCTAAGTGACGATCAAGGATCTTTGCTTCTCAAGAAAAGAGACTGGGATTTTGTCAGCTCCCTAAAGTTGATTGAAGCGAGTCACGAAGAAGAATTTCAAAATCTGAAACAGCTGTTTTTGCAGAAATGAAGCAAACCAAATGTATAGGTTTTGTAGAGGGCATCAACCTGAACAAAACCCATGCCTTATTGCAACAAGAAGTCACCTGTGGAGGAAGCTACAACATTTTGTTTGGGGAAAATGAAAACAAGATGGCAGCTTCATAAAGGGGAATTTTTCCTTACAGACCAAGAATTTTTAATCTCCTTTCATGAGCTGACAGAATCCTGAACTGTGTGCCCAACCTCGCTAAAAATACATATAAATCCTGGAATGAACTGAGCATGCTCAGAACCCAAAAATTAAAATTAAATAACTTTGGAACAGATTCATATTTTTAACCAAACCAATGCTGGATTCTTCCTTGATCCAAACTCTTTCTACCCTGACAGTTTCCACCAAAACGACTAAATGGTGTGGTCACAGCATGATGGGCAAAAGGTGTCAAAAGTGATGAAAATGCATTGTTCATTGCTTTGCTGCACAAAAACTGTAAGTCAGACCAAACGTAACTTGGTAAATCAAGAGATCTGCCATATTAGACTGCATATTCCAAACTTCTGCAACTCTTTTGAATGGTTGCAAAGTTATTAATGTGCAAAAATTTGCTTAACATTAAAGTGCCTACTCAACCCTAACTATACTGGTGCGACTGTGCCAGTATAATAGATATATATATATATATATATATATATACAGTATATATATATATATATATATATATATATGTAACACATATATGTATATATGTGTGTGTGTATATATATATATATATATATATATATATATATATATATAGGCAAAAAACTCCATTTAATGCATCAGTTAGGATTGTTCCACAGCGACAAAAGTGAGGAAATTGATGTTAGGGTTGAAACTCCCTGCACCCTCCAGCCCATCCCCTAACTGGCATTGGGGTGCACGTTGGGGCCGCCGGCCCTAACTTCACCCCATCACATGTGGAAAGAAGCTGAGGAATAGGAGAACGGGTGAGAGTTAGGACTGATGACTCTAACGCGACCCGATGCCAGTTTGGGGCCTGGGCTGAGGGTGCAAGGGGGTTCAACCCAACATCGAATTTCCTCACTTTTGTTGCTGTGGGACAACCCTAATTGATGCACTAAACAGAGTTTTTGCCTCTAATTTCCTTTCTTTTGAGAATGATAACGAGAAATAGTGAATGTAATGCAGTGGCGGAGCACGGGCCTGAAAGTGATGTCTTGTCACATAGTAACACGGAGCCCGCAAATGCAAATGGTAATGCTCATGGTGACGCAAAGCAAAACAGAAAGAGAAACAGTACTGTAGACACAAATGGCAAACTAACGTAAACACAAGCGTAAATGAAAATGTGCAAAGGGTAGCGCATATGGTGCTTAGGACAGGAACGGTAAGTGAAATGGATACGGAACTGCAAGCTGAAGTGGTAAGGGTAACAGTAATGTAAGCGCACAGGCTGGTTTTCTCAAAAGCTGCATAGAGAAAGACAGTGAGTACAAAGAATGTATGCATAATAATGGATCTCGGAGCAGAAAATGAGGACTTGGAATACTAAATTCTTATATCAGGAACCGAACGCGTGAGAAAAGTTTAAAAAGTCATATGATTTATGACTTTCCTTGCTAGTTTTGCACCAAAGCATTTTTCTGACAGAAAATTCCGTCTTGCACCGCTTTCTGAGATATGGGCCCTGAAAGGCGCTAATGCCATAATGTTATCCTATGGGGAAAAAGAGAAGTTAGGAGTGCCATAACTTTGCCGCCCTATATTATTTTTTTCACCAAACCACCAAAAGCACATCTGTGGGATGTTGGCTTTCTTCCTCCAAACTTCATTGTAAAAGACCAAACTGTTATTTTGCAGCAGGGTGGCAAAGAATTCTGTCATGCAGTGGACGAGGGTCCCAAATTTAAATGCCAAGCATTTTTCTGATCACCAACTGAAAACAAAATGGTGGATTTATGAAAGTAAAGGGTCATTTGTGAAAGCAAAACTACATTTGCGAAAGTGTTGAACTTTTGTTAACTTTTCCCATTGACTTTTAATGGGAACTTGTGTTTTGAATAACTTTGAACTGTTCAATATTTTTCACAAAATCTTCAAAAGGCACACTGGGGACCCTGGCTGCATGTTTCCTGAGGTTTTTGGACCAGTCGCACAAACGTGTGACCTGTAGGACCGAGCAAAGAATTCAGAAAAGTGTAAATGTGCACAGAGATCATGCTTAATAACTTTGCAGCCGTATATCTGAACAGTACGAAAGTTGGCAGATCCCAAAACGTATGGTTCTTGATCGTGTATTCCAAATTTCAGGCAAATCTGTTGAATGGTTGCAAAGTTATTAAGGTGCAAAATTTTAGGTTTAACATGTAAATGGCTCCTCAACCCTAACTATGGTAGCACTACCGTACTACGATAATATCTATCTATCTATATATATATACATTTTAGTGGCATGTAGTGCCACTATATTTATTTATTTAGCTTCGCGACTTATCACCTTTGAGCCATAGGCTCATTTACAAAGGTTCCAAGTCAGATTACAACATACAGAGACATAGATGGCTTCCAGGATGTGTTCTTAACACAGCATGTGATGGAGCCTACAAGGGAGGGCATGTCCTGGACGTGGTTCTGGCAGATGGGGATCTGGTAAGGGACCTGGTTGTAGAGGATCCCTGACTGGGGCGACCACAATACTGTCTGGTTTCAAATAAGCATGGGAGAAGGGGGTGAGATCTAGGACACTGGCAGTGGAATTCAGGGTGCAGACTTTGTGGGCATGGGAAATATTCTCAAGGATCACTTGAAGGGGATTACATCAATGACAAATGTGGAAAGGAGATGGGAGGTCATAAAATGGGGATTTCATGAGGCAGTCAGGACCTGCGCTAAGGTGAAACACAAGGGAGCAAGGTCACATAAACCATGCTGGTGGTCCAGTGAGGTTCAGTTAGCGGTCAGAGAAAAGAAGGCGGCCTACAAAAAATATAAAACAACAAGAGGGATAGGATAAGGAAATGTACCATCTTGCATCTAGAAAAGTCACCCGGATGGTGAGGGGGCAAAGTCCAGTAAAGAGCAACGGCTGGCACAGGGATACATGGGGGGAAAAGGGGTTCTTCCGGTACATTGGGGAGTGGAGAAAACTAAGGCCATCTCAGCAGATTGAGATCAGAAGGAAGGTGGGTGGAAGAGGCAGGGACCAGGCAGAGGTATTTAACAGTACTTTGCCTCTGTGTTCACTAGAAGGGGATGGGATATCTACAAAGCAAGGCATGATGGGGATAGAAGTGGTAGTGAGTGGATCAGGGGAGCAACAGAAATGGAGCAAGAGGAGGGAGAGGTACCCCAGGGTGTCACATCAGGATAAGGATAAAAGGCCAGTAAGGTGGAGGGGATGGATGATGCTATCTCCGCCAAAAGGGTGTGGTTAGTCTCAAGGCCCTAAAGAAAGACAAATCTCCTGGGCCGGATGGCATTCATCTGAGAGTACTATGGGAATTGGTGGATATACTGGCTGCACCCTGGTGAGCTCTTCAACAGGTCAATTGAGACAGGGAGGGTACCTAGATTGGCGAGAGGCACATGTGGTGCCAATCCATAAAGGGGGTTGAGGAAGCTACACCAGGTAACTATAGACCCATCAGTTTGACCTCGGTGGTGGGAAAATTAATGGAGAGTATACTAAAGGAACGATTGGGGTGTACTTGGAGGAGATGGGAGGTCTGGATAGTCGGCAACATGGGTTTGTGCCAGGTAGATCATGTCAAACCAATCTTGTGGAGTTCTACAAATGTAACATCAGAACTGGACATTGGAAAGCCTGTGGATGTATTATTCTTGGACTTCAGCAAGGCATTTGACTCTGTCCCCACAATGGTCTGGTGGAGAAACTGATGGGTTTGGGAGTAGGCCTTTGATGGTCAGATGGATTGAAAACTGGCTAGCTGGATGCACCCAGAGAGTAGTGGTCTGTGGGGAGCTCTTGAACCCCAGAGAGGTTGGTAGTGAGGTACCGCGAGGGCTCAGTCCTGGGTCCGATCCTGTTTAATGGCTATATCGGACATCAGGGAGGGTATAGGGTTTGAAATTAGTCTCTTCACTGATGACTCCAAGATGGAAGCAGTAGTTGAGGGAGAAGAGGGAGGTTGGCCCTGCAAGGGGACCTGGACACCCTGGAAAGCTGGGCTCACATGGAAATTAAATTTCAATATCACCAAGTGCAAGGTGTTACATCTTGGTCGGGAAACCCTAAACACAGGTACACCCTGGGAGGGAGGCTCTGGAGACTTCATAGGGAAAAGACCTAGGGTCATGGTGGATGCATGTCATGAATAACTCTGAACAGTGCAGGAGAGCGCTAAGCAAGGCAAACAGGATGTTGGGATGCATCGTAGGGGGTCACCTCTAGGAGCAAGGAAGTGATTCTGCCACTGTATAATGGACTGGTTAGACCACATCTTGAGTACTGTGTACAGTACTGGAGGCCACACTTGAAGAGGGACACACAGCTCCTGGAGAGGGTACAGAGGAGGGCAACTAAGATGATACGAGGGCTAGGGATTTGACGATGAGGACTGGCTTGAGGAGCCTGGCCTGTTTTCATTGGAGGAGAGGAGACAGGGGGACATGATTGAGGTCTTCGGCACCTGAGGGAATAAATAGGGTAAACATGGAGGACTTTAGACTAAAGCAGGGAGGTATCACCAGAGGGCATGGTTTGAAGCTGGAAGCTGGAAGGGTGAGGGGAGAAAAGAGGAGGAGGTTTTCACTGAGAGGGTGGTGGACCTTGAATGCACTGCCTGGTGAGCTGGTTCAGAGATCCACAGGAAGGGCTTCAAGAGAGGGTGAGACAGACACAGAAAGTGGATGTATCAGATGATGGCCTGTCCCAGGCGGGTGGGGATGGATGATAGGGGTTTCTGGAACACAAGAGGGAGGAGGGCCTCGCACCCAACTAGGGATCTGAGGTTTGAGCACACCGATGAGACCGTAAGGCCTAATCTGCTGGCAAATAGTATGTTAGAATCAAATAGGTGAACAATGGGGTGAAAATAGACACAATATATGTAAGGTAGTCATCATCATCATCAAATCTTTATTTATTCAGGCGAACATCATTGAGCAAGGCTCATTTACAAGATGGACCTGATAAGGTCAAGGTTCAGTAGTTGATACACAAATGATACATCAAACACTTATATAAGACAGTTATACATACAGGGAAATGACGTTTATAAACACAGTGATGTACAGTAAATTCACATGATAAAATGGTTACAGGAAAGTTAAGTTAATATTTACAGTATGTACAGTATATACATATCCCAGTGGGGGGCATGGCAGACACTAATATAATGTAATACTAGGATGGTTATCAGTCAATGGCTACATAAACAAATGACAGGGTACTAAGTGCAATCAGAAAGTGCAGGGATAGCAAAACAACACTGCAATAGTGATAGATTACAACCTAAAGGAACTAGGGGGACATGGATAGGTCCAGGACAAGGAGATTATTGTGTAGGGGGTTGCAGCAAGGAAGGCATTGTCAAATGAAGGGTGGGTGGGGGTGAGGTGGTGATGGGATAGTTGGGGCTGGGTGGCAAGGGGAGCTGGGGAAGGTAGAAGGCTCACCGGGGAGGGTTAGGGTTAATAGTGGCAGGTGGTCTTACATCCCAGCAGGTTGTGGAGTCTAGATTTGAAATGACTGATTTTGCTGGACCCAAAGAGTTCAGAGGGAGGTCATTTAGCCATCCAGGACCCCTGAAGGAGAGGGATCAATGTGTGAGTATGGTGTGCTTAAATGGCATTAGGAACACTCCTGGATGCACTTCTAGTGTTCACGTCAGTCAAGTGTGGTTGAAAAGTCTGGAGGTGGACTCAGGCATAAGGCCAAACAATGCTTTTTTTTCCAATGAGGTAAGCCTGGTATTTGACTCTGAGATGGAGGGGAGCCATCCAGTCTCAGTATACAAAGTGCATGTATGCGCAGGTAGTCAGTACCAAGCACCAGGTGGAAGGCCTTTTGAGGAGGGTTATGATTCTCTTCAGGGCAGTGTCAGAACCAGCACCATAGATCACCAGACCATAGTCAATGGTACATAACACAGAACTGCAAGTAGCTAGTTTTAGAGCCCGGGCATAGAATGTCTATGAGGTAAAGAACCCTAGTTTGGTGTCAGCTGTTTTGATGACATGTTCAATATGAGTTGAGAAGGAAAGCATGTCATCAAGTTGTACTCAAGATACTTGAAGGTGCTGACCTGCTCTAGCAGACTTTCCTTTGGCTCATTATGTGAAGGGCCTATGCTTTTTCCTGTTTTGTGGCACCGTGAAGAGCATACACTTGGTTTTTTTTTTGTAGTTGAGTAACAGTTTATGAAGGGAGAACCAAGATTCTATCTATTGGAAATTGGCCTGCAGATCAGAGGTTATTGTATTGAGGTCCCTACCAGGTGCAGAGATGAACACATCATCAGCATAAAGCACCATTCTTGCCGGACATGCCGATGGTAAGGAGTTTATGAATAGACAAAATAAGAGCGGACTCAGTATAGAACCTTGGGGAACTCCAAGGCTGAGCTCCCTAGGCTCACAGAGTGTTGAGGATCTTCACACATTGGGTTCTGTGAAATAGGTAGATTTCAACAGGCAACAGTGCTTGTCAAAAGGCCTATGGAAAAGAGGCATTGCAGAAGGAGTTGGTGATTAACGGTGTTAAATGCTTTGGTGAGGTCAATGAATATAGACCCAGCGGCCTCTCATTATCAATAGCCTCATAGATCTGTGTTGTGTAGTCAATCAGGGTGGTTTGAGTGGAGTGATGTTTATGGAAACCATGCTGCTGTGTACATAGAAGATTGTATTTCTCCAGATGTTCAGTAAGTTGTTCAGATACACACGTTCCAAGGCTTTGGAGAGAGGAGGCAAATGGACACGGGTCGATAATTAGAGAGGCATGTTCTGTCTCAACTTTTTGGACTGGCATGACGTGGGCTGCTTTCCATTTGTCTGGGAATACGCCTGTATGCAGGGATATAGTAAAGAGTTTTGTAAGTGGATCAGCTAGCACATTTAATGTTAAAGCAACTAGTTTCATGTCGATAGCTGCCACTCCCCATCCTGGTATTGCCCAGTACCCACTTGACGTGACTTAAGGTCTCAGTCCTGGAGAGGTGTCTGAAGCAGAATGGTGGTGAGCCATTGGGTGTAATAGGAGGTGGGCTCAGGAGGGAGCTGTCCAGTCTGTGGGTGGGAGGCAGTCCTGAGGAGCACAGCCCTTAGGTCAGAGAAGACAATATTAAATGCATTCGCCATGTCACTATGATCCTGGAGTGTCCCTGATGGGGTAAGTATAAGGCCAGGGTTAGTCTTGGTAATCCTGCCTGTAAGGGATTTCACTGAGTTCCAGAATTCTTTCTGTTTCACCAGCTTCTGTTTAAAATGCCTTTACAGCAGGTGGCCTTGGCCAGCCTGATCAGTCTTATGCATTTATTTCTGGCTGCCTTGTAAGCAGTGAGGTCAGCCATATTCCCTGTTGCTTTGGCCCTATGCCACAGGTTGTTTCAGAGTCGCATGAGGTTGATTAGGGTGCTTGAGAGCCAAGGGTTACTGACCCCCTTATTTTTTAGAACTGTAGGGGCAAAAATATCACAAGCATTTGTAAAGACAGAGCAGAAATAATCTAGGGCTTGGCTACTATCATTGGTGGTGTCAAGTGGTGACCAATCAGCAAGCCTTAGGTGCTATCTGAAATATTCCAGCAGTCCGGGTCTTAGTGAATGATTTCTAGTGTGCTGGGGCAAGTGATTTGTGAATTTATTAGACCAGGTACACATAACTGGGGAGTGGTCACTTAGACAGTCTGGCAGAACAGAGACCTCAGTGATGTGGTCGGGGCAGGTGGATAGGAGCCAATCGATTAGGATACTAGAACCGGTCCTTTAATTTAGCCTAGTGGCTTGGGTGACCAATTGAGTGAGACAGAGGCTAGATATTTTTTTCTAGCTGTGGCTGCATCTTGGGATTGCAGTTGATGTTGAAGTCTCTGACTATGAGCTGTTCCCAGTTTCGCTGAGCTGCCGCTGGTAATTACAGAAGTGATCCAGACCGGTCCCTGTTTACCAGAGGGTATATATACTGTTAGAGTACAAGCACTTATATTGTTGACCAGTGAATAGTTTAATACTGAGAATTTGAGCTTCCTTGGTACACAGACTGGTTGGTAGTACTTGACCCTTATATTATTTTGATGTAGACCATACAGCCACCACCCTTTGGGCATCCTATCCTGCCTAAATATGGTGAAGCCATCAATGGCCATTGCAGCATCAGGGATCTTGGGGACAGCCACATCTTGGTGAGAGTAATGACATCAGGTTTGATCAGTTCCACCCATGCTTGGAATTGCAGGAGCTTAGGCGTGAGGCTTTCAATATTCAGATACTATACTGAGATGGCCAAGCCTTGAGTTGGATCCTGCAGAGGGATGTCCTGGGCCAGGGTTGGGGTGCACATTGCCAGATAGTATAAGTAATAGAAGGATCAGTTTCTGAGGGATGATGATGAGAAGCCAAGACAAACAGGATTGGTGTTTTTGCAGTTCCTGAGGTGTTGGTTGACAGTTACTGTGGTCGCCCATGCAGTAATACAGCTAAAGATATAGGACTGGGTACCAGCAGAAGATAAAGGTGTGGGGAGGTTAAAGGCTGCAGCCAGGAGATGGTCAGAGGCAGTTTCCCTCATTCTACTCATAGGTTGTGTATTTGGGAAGTTAACAGCCCTAGCCAGGGTAAGACTTCAGACAAAGGATGAGGATTAGGAACAATGCCCAGTGAATATGTGTCTGTATCCGAGGTTAGGTGTGCCAATGTGGGTGGGCAGATAAGATAGTAGGGACTGGCAGCAGCCTTAAGAGATGGTACTGAGTTCAGTAGTTGCTGCCCTTTAAGAGAGAGGTGTTTGGAACTCGATACACTCTGCAAATGTAGGATGTGGGGGGCCAACGGTATTTAATTATGGTAGGTGGGTGGCAAAATTTTTTGCTGAAAGAGAAGCTAGGAGCATTCAAGTCTGTGCCCAGTTTCACTCTGGAGTTATCAGGCAGCTGGGTTAATCAGGAACTCCTGTGTTCTGAGCAGCCAATGAGGAAGAGTCCCTTGGAAGTGCCGGAGTTTGAATCTGAGTCAATAGACCCACACAGCCTCGGAGAGCCAGGGCCATACTCAGGCTGTACCTGGTTGTTTGTCTTGTGGGGTGGGCGGCAGCAGTCTTCTTGTGCTGTGGAGGTGCTCAGGGCTCCAGATATAGACCGTGGATTGCAGTGTAAGCCCAGAGGGCTATAGAGGACTGTGCCTGTGGGAGAGTGAGAATGATGCAGGGTTAGATGGACAGAACAAGAAGTGAAAGGATATAGGAATAACAAAAGAGGGGTAATTAGGGCTGAAAAGGGTTAGATCGGAGGGTGGGTCCAGACGGCAAGCTTGGAGCCAGCAGGATTAGTGATTTTGTTTGAAATAAAGGGCTAGGATATCCAGGGAGGGCGTAGAGGATTCCAGACTAATAATAACAACTGTCACAGTCTAAAAGACCACGGGCTAAACACAGTTTTAAACAATAAAATCAGGCTCTGAAGGAGTTCTTAACTCTCTATAGTTAAACTGCAGTACATAAGCAAAGTGCAGAGAGTTACGGCTAAAATACAACTGCTAAAAATAAAGCTGCAATTAGGCATTAGCTCTGAATGCAGTTTCTAAACAATTAAATCAGGCCTTATAGAAGTTTGTGATGTTCTAAGTTAAGCTGCAATACGTGGCCATTCTTAAGGGAAGACAGCTGAACTAAAATAGTACTACTAAAATAAAACTGTATTCAGGCGCAGCTCTAATCACACAGGACTTCAGCACTTAGCAGGAGACTGCACCCCAGTAAGGCCAGTAGTCAAGATATGTTAGAGAGAGAAAGAGAGAGAGAGAGAGAGACAAAGTCCTTAAATTTAGCAGGAGGCAAATGGTTTGCAAGATTTAAATTTTTTTGCCAAGAGAGAAGCTAGGAGCATTCAAGTCCGTGCCCAGTTTCACTCTGGAGTTATTGAGCAGCTGGGTTAATCAGGGAACTGCTGTGTTCTGAGCAGCCAATAAGGAAAATCCGTTGGAAGTGTTGGAGTTTGAATTCGAGTTAATAGACCCACACAGCCTCAGAGAGTCAGGGCCATACGTGGTTGTTTGTCTTGGAGGGCAGGTGGCAGGAGTCTCCTCGTGCCGTGGAGGTGCTCAGTGCTCCAGATCCAGACCTATAGTTAGGGTTGAGTAGGCACTTTAATATTAGATCTCAAACTTTGCAGTTTAATAGCTTTGCAACTGTTTACCTGAGTTGACTGAAAGTTTGCAAGCACTGTCTGCTACCATAGATCTCTGGATATGGTAAGTTTCATTCCAGTTGGATCTGTGGTTGTGGAGCTGCAGAGTGCCATAAAACACCTATTTTTGGCAAATTTTTGCCTGCCTCTACAGATTGAACGCTTTTGTCTGTCTGTTCTGAAATTTTCAGGGTATATGGGAACTGGTTCACTGAAGTGCCTTTTATGGGTTTGGTGAAAAATATTAATCTGTTCAAAAGTTGTTAAACTTTTATGTTTCTCATTCTAGCCTATGGGAAAAATATATGCACCAAAAACGTTTGCAAAGCACCACAGACTTTGCAAAATACTGTTAGTTTACACAAACCCCACATAAGCCAATGGTACTTTCACGAAAGTCCATGTTTCTTTCGTGAAAGTCCACAGAACTTTGATGAAATTTCCATGGGTAAACAGCCATAAACAACCAATTTATCTGCCAATTCATATAAAAACAAGCATTTGTCAATGCTAAATGTTGATTATGTTAGTGTGTTGAGTTCGCTCACTGCCCCTCTGTCACTCGTCCAGTCTGTTTCTCCCAGTGCTGCAGGCTGCTCTTTTGTACTGGGCTTCTGCCTGTGTTGGCACCTTGTTCTGCCCACTAAGAATCCGCAGCTGTCCTGACAGAGCTCTGTTGAGGTGGCTCACTCCCTCTCTCACTCACTCATTCTGTTTCTCCTGGTGCTGCAGGCTGCCCTTTTGTACTGGGCTCCTGCATCTGTTGGTGGCTTTTCTGCCCACAAGAAATCTGCAGCAGTCCCAACACAGGTCTGTTGAGCCTGCTGCTCCTCCTCTCTCACTCACTCATTCTGTTTCTGCTGGCACTGCAGGCTGGCCTTTGTACTGGGCTCCTGCCTGCATTGCAGCCTTTCTGTGAACAAAGAAATCCACAGCAGTCACGATAGAGCTCCATTGAGCTCGTTCCTCCCCTCTCTCACTCACTCATTGTGTTTTTCCCAGTGCTGCAGGCTGCCCTTTGTACTGGGCTCCTGCCTGTGTTGGCACCTTTTCTGCCCACAAAGAAATCCACAGCTGTCCCAACAGAGCTTCGTTGAGGTCGCTCACTTCCCTGTGTGACTCCACTCATTCTGTTTCTCCTGGCACTGCAGGCTACCCTTTTGTACTGGGCTCCTGCATTTGTTGGCACCTTTTTCTGCCCACAAAGAAATCTGCAGCAGTCCTGACAAAGCTCCATTGAGCTCACTCACCCCCTTCTCTCACTCTCTCATTCCATTTCTGCTGGCGCTGCAGGCTGCCCTTTTCTATTGGTTCCTGCATGTGTTGGCGCCTTCTTCTGCCCACAAAGAAATTTGCAGCAGTTACAACAGAGCACCATTAGCTTGCTCACTCCACCTCTCTCTCTCTCATTCTGGTTTTCCAGCCACTGCAGGCTGCCCTTTGTACTGGGCCCTGTGTGCATTGCTGCCTTTTCTGCCCACAAACAAATCTGAAGCAGTACCAACAGAGTCTGTGAGCCAACTCACTCACTCACCCTCCCTCACTCGCTCATTCTGTGTCTCCTGCCACTGCAGGCTGCCCTTTGTACTGGGCCGCTGTGTGCATTGCTGCCTTTTTCTGCTCACATACAAATCTGAAGTAGTACCAACAGAGCTGCTGAGCTCACTCACTCACCACCTCCCTCACTCGCTCATTCTGTGCTCCTGCCACTGCAGGCTGCCCTTTGTACTGGGCCCTGCCTGCATTGGTGGCTTGTTCTGGCCAGAAAGAAATCTGTAGCAGTCCTGACACAGCTCCATTGAGCTCTCTCACCCTCCTCACTCGCTCATTCCATTTCTGCCGGTGCTGCAAGCTGGCCTTTGTACTGGGCTCCTGCCTGAGTTGCTGCATTTTCTGCCCACAAGCAAATCCACAGCAGCACAATAGAGCTCCGTTGAGCTCGCTCACTACCACTATGTCACTCACTTGTTCTTTCTCTTGGTGCTGCAGGCTGTGCTTGTGTATGGAGCTCCTGGCTGCATTGGCACCTTTGTCTGTCCACAGAGAAATCCGTAGCTGTCCTGGCAGAGCTCCATTGAGGTCGCTCAGTCTCCCTCTGTCCACGCCTCATTCTGTTTGTCCTGGCATTCAAGCGGCCTCTTGTACAAGGCCCTGCCTGCATTGGCACCTTTTCTGCCCACAAAGAAATCCACAGCAGTCCTGATAGAGTTCCATTGAGCTCCTCTCTCTGTCTCACTTACTCGTACTGCTTCTCCCACTGCTGCAGGCTGGCCTTTTCTACTGGGCCCCTGCCTGCATTGACACCTTTTCTGCCCACAAAAATCTGGCAAAAGTCCTGACAGCACTCTGGTGAGTTCACTCACTCCCCTCCCTCACTCGCTCTCTCATTCTGTTTCTGCCAGTGCTGCAGCTTGCCCTTTGTACTGGGCTCTTGCTGGGGCCTTTTCCTGCCCACAAACAAATCTGCAGCAGCCCTGACAGAGCTCAGTTGAGCTTGGTCACTCCCCCTCTCACTCGTTCAATCTTAATCTGTCCCAAACACTGATTTCACACAGTGACCATGCTATTCTCTGGCAGGAGTACAAAAACGTATTTTAGCCAGGATGTGAAAATGATAGCTGTACTGTTCATAAGGTGTGAAAAAATGCCACTGTTGAAAAATGTGGTGAAAATATTACACTATTTGCGAGTTACAAGGGTGCATGGAAACAGTTTAATGCACACTTGTAACACAATCATGTTATGGAGCTTCATTATCAAATTTTCAGCATAGGGATTTTAGAACCTCTGCTTATGAACAGTGCCACTGTCATTTTCTTAATCTCTCCCGAACACTGGATTTCCCACAGCAACCGCGTTATTCTGTCCCACAACTGTAAAACCACATTTCAGTCAAGATGTGAAAATGACAGCTGTACTGCTCATGTGAAAAATGCCACTGTTGAAAATCTGGCTTGACAATATTACAAATCTGTGAAGTTACAAGGATGTGTGGAAAGTGTGCAACGCACACTTGTAACCTGATCATTTGATGAGCTATCATCACCAAATTTTCAACATAGCCATTTTGGACCTCTACTCATGAACAGTGTCACTGTCAATTTCTTAATCTGTCCTGAACACTGATTTCCCAGACCGACCATAGTATTCTGTGCTGGAAGTGTGAAAACATGTTTCTGCCAGGATGTGAACAATGACAGCTATACTGTTCACAAGGAGGTGTGAAAAAATGCCTGTGTTGAAAATCTGGCATGAAAATATTGCAAATTCATGAAGTTACAGTATGCGTAGGAACTGTGCAGCGCATGCTCGTAAAACAGTCATTTTTGATTTTCCACAAATTTGCAACATAGGCTTTTGAGAGCCCACCTCGAACCCTAGCACTGTCATTTTGTTGTCGGCCCGAAAGGTGATTCTGCACAGTGACGCGAAATCACCTTCGGGCTGACTATGCCATGACAGTTCAATAATTCATGAGGAGGGGTCCCAAAACCCATGTTGAAAATTTGTGGCAAATTCCCAAAATGACTGAGCTATGCATTAAAGTTGACAAAACCTATTTATTCCCTTATACAGCTTCGGGCATTTCCTCAGTTCTCGGTCAGCTTTGAAGAGTGCAGACATGTTCCGGTCCACTGAAGATTGTTGTGCTAGCCCAGTGGTAAATATGGGGTGAGGGGATGTGGGGAGGCAGGGTGCGCGGTGGGTGGGCGCGGGTTGTGGGAGGGGCCAGGGGAGACCTCCGAGGACAGTTTCCTTTTTAGGTTAAAAAACAAAAAACACATCGTGGGACAGGGTTTTTCACAGGGCATGTGGCAAGCTGGGTGGGCTCCCAGCATGCCACCAGACTCTTTCTTTGGGGGCAGTAGTAGCCAGTGGGGGATGGGTACCCCGTCGGTCACACATCAAAATGGGGTGGCTTACATTATGCCGATGGGAATTGGCGGGGTTATATTATTTGTGAACATGGTGGCAAGCCACTGCCATGTTCTACAAACAATATCAGGGTTCAGAGTTCTATCCTGCAATGATGGGTCACTCCTCATTGCAGCAGATGGCTGATGCTGCAGTGACGAGGCAACCCCTGATTGCAGTGGTGAAATTGTCACAAGTTGGTGGCAAGTTTCCAAACCCTGTCAGCAGCAGCCTGCAACAGCATTGGGGACGTGGGACAAGCCTTTGCAGGCTGTGGGGGCATTGGCCACAACAGGGCCATGCCTCTACAACCTGCTTCTGAGAAAGCTGTCCCATTATGTTTCTTGCGCTGCACACAATCAACTTAAAGCCATTGCCCAACAGATGTGCCTTTTGCTGGTTTGATGAAAAATTACACCAGTTCCATAATTACAGCACTCTGAAATTGTGGAATTTCCCATAGGATAACATTGTGGTGCCCATGCCACCTTTCAGCACCTATATCTCAAAAACGGATCGAGTTATGGATTTTTTTTATCTTTAAGTGTACTAAGCATGCATGGAGGTGGCCAGGTCATGAATACAACTGTGAAGGAATTTTTTCAAAGTTGCTATGGTTACTGAGATATTGTCACATTTGCAGTACAAGGGTTACTTGGACTGTCTCTAGGCATGCACTATGTGTCTGAACTTATGGGTAGGTGGGTGTGGGGCCCAGAGGACCCATGCTTCCATGTATACATGCCATTTTGCTATACTGGAAGCAAAGGGGCCTCCTGCTTTATGCCTCTACAGTTATGGGTAGGTGGGAGTGCAGGTCCCAGCGGCCCACGCCTCCACATACAGTATGGATATAAGTACCATTACACTTTGCAAAAACAAAGGAAATTCTTTGCAAAAATCCATTTTAATGCAGCAGTTATTATTGATTCCACACTGACAAGAAAGTCTGAAAATTTGATGTTAGGGTTACCAACTCTACCACTCCACCACCTCACCTCCTCACCCTCCACACACTAACAGGCATCGGGTGTGCAGTGGGGTTGTCGAGGCCTAACTCACTCTATTCTCCTATACTGTATCATCTCAGCTTGTTTACACATGGACGGGATGAGAGTTAGGCTGATGATCCTAACGCACACACCGATGCCTGTTGGTTTGTGGAGGGTACAGGGGGTGGGGTAGTGTTGGTAAGCCTAACATCAAATTTCCAGATGTTTGTCTGTGTGGAATCAACTCTAACTGCTGCATTAAAACTGAGTTTTTCTAATGAAGATATATATATATATATGAAGATATATATATATATATATATATATATATATATATATATATATATATATATATTAGTGTAAAAACTCCATTTAATGCATTAGTTAGGTTGTTCCACAGCACAAAGTGAGGAAATTCAGTGTTGGGGTTGAAACCCCTTGGACCCCTGACCACCCCCAACCGGCATTGGGTGTGCATTGGGGTCGCCAGCCCCTAACTCTTACCCCATCACATGTTAAAGCAGCAGAAGTATAGGAAAATGGGTGAGAGTTGGGACCGGCGACCCCAATGCACACCCCAATGCTGGTTGGGGGTGGGCAGGGGTCCAGGGTTTTCAACCCAACACCGAATTTCCTCACTTTTGGCAGTGTGAACAACCTAACTAATGCATTAAATGGATTTTTGCCTCAATTTCCCTCTTGAGAATGATAATGAGAAATAGTGAATGACGAGTGGCGGGAGCCCAGGGCCCTTCAGACCCCGCAAGACCCCGCCCACGTGATGTCTTGAGGCATAGTAACAGGAACAGCAATGCAAACAGAAGTGCTAACAGTGGTAACGCAAGCGTGAATGAGAACAGAAAAGGTAATACACATGTTGGCATAGACAGGAACGGTCTGCCACGTAACGTGTTGTCACATATATATATATTCAGCTTTGATCTGGTTCAAGGTCAGTTGGCATTCATCTGTATCCTCTCCCGGTCATTCCTGAAAATAGACAGGATTTGTCTAGTGCACTTACCGCGTCAACAAAACTAAATAAATAAATACATACAGTATATATTATGGTAGAATAGCACTTTTAAGGTTAAAGGGTCAAACTTTGCACCTTAATAACTTTGCCACCATTCAACAGATGTGCCTTTTGTGGTTTGTTGAAAAATATCGCACGGCTGCCAAGTTATGGTACTCAAAGTTGAAATTTTTTCCATAGACTAACATGGTGGCATCCACCGTGCCTTTTTGGGGCTTGTATCTCAAAGCGGTGTGAGATACAGAATTTTTGTTGTGAGTCACATAGAAAACCTAGTCAGGAAAATCATGATTTTGTGAATTTTTATTTTTTCTATGTCGTCACGGTTGCTGAGATATTTGCAATTAAGTACTTCAATGCTTTCGTTAGCTTCAAGCCCCATTACAATGCATACATTCTTTGTACACTGTGTTTCTTTCTGTATGCACCTGTTTGGCAAAAACAGGTGATGCGCTTCCATTACTATTACAGTTACTGTTTCCACGTGCGTTTATGTCCCTGTTTGCATTACCATTCCCATGTACGCCACCGTGTATGTTACCCTTTATGATGTCATTTGCGATAGCATTTTTTTTACTATTACCATTTGTGTTCCATTACTGTTTCTGTTTGTGTTTTTGTTTGTGTCACCATTAGGGCCGACGACCTCGGTGCACACACTGATGACGTTGGGGGTGGGCTGGGGAGGTCCAAGGGGCTTTCAACCCTAACACTGAATTCCTCACTTTTGTTGCTGTGTAACAACCCCAAACCAATGCATTAAATGGATTTTTTTTTGCTTCTAATATATAGATATCTATATATATATAGATATATATATATATCTATATATCTATATATATATATATATATATATATATATATTAATTATAGGGTGCGTCATGCCCCTATAGTTAGGGATGAGTAGGCACTTCAATGTTAAACTTGAAATCTTGCACTTTAATAACTTTTCAGCTGTTCAATGTATTTGCATGAAATTTGGTATGCTCCTTCCTGTGGGGCAGATCTCTTGATTTGGCAAGATACATTCTGGTTGAATCATGGTTTCTGAGTTATGGAAGGTGAAAAAAAACATGTTTTCGCTCACTGACTTTGCTAGGATTTTTCTTTGAACTTACCTACAGCCCAGTGGTTTGGTATTTTGGTCTGAAATTTTCAGGGATGAAAGGACTACCCACAGATTTGCCTTTTGCTAGTCTGGTGATAAAATAATAATACATTTTTAAGTTATTGCAGTTTAAAAATGTGAACAACTTGTTTCTGAGCATGATCAGTAAGCACTAAAATATAGCTAAGTGAAATGAAGTAGGAATCCTGCTTTATATAGGAAAATTCCTACTTTGTATGGTTGCCATCTTGTTTTCAGTTTTGCCTGAAAATTTAAATTTGAAACCTCCCAAATGATATTGTGGGAGGAACCAACACATGTAGCTTGCTTATTGGGACCTCCTAGGTGCATTCTGCACTTTACTGCTTGGAAAATATCCTTGAAATGTGTCTTATTTATCATTTTAATTCTTTTGTTCATATGGTCATCATGTGAAGTAGGATCCTAGTCTGTATGATGAGATACAAAGTAGGATCCTACTTCTTGAGCCAAAATCCCCAAATATTTGTTTTAACACAAAACATGTTGCTGCCGACATTGGGTGCCTATCCCCATGTCAGCACTAGATGCTACTGTCCACAACAGTCTCCCATGTTGCCGACATTGGGGTGCACAATCACAGTGTCTGCAGTAGGATCCTAAGGTGGTACTCTGGGGAGCCCACTTTCAATGTCCCAGTTATGTTTTATTCCCCCAACACCACCAGTATTGTGGACATTGGGGAGCCCACCCCTGTGTACCTTAATGTTCCTTTCTATATACCTGAAACAAAGAAAACAGTCCTCTGATTTCTTTTTGTTTGTAATCCTGTAAAAAATGGTCCCTCTTAATCTCCATGTCCCCTCTCCAATTCTGACTCTCCCACTGAGCAACCCACCACCCCACCCTTTGCCCTATGCTTACCACCGGAGATCTTCTTCTGTCATCTTCTGAGGACTGCGACACGTCTGCACCTTTCAAAGCTGAACTGCAAATTGAATAATCAAGGTAAATGCTGTATAATGGCTGTCTGAACTTGCACTGATATCTTGGCCATTTCTGTTTGTTTTTTTTTACCAGATTTTCAACATAGCCTTTTGGGACCCACCTGAGTAACACTGTCACTGTTGTTGTGTTAATTGAGCCCATAAGGTGATTTTGCAGTTGCTGTGTGAAATCACCTTTCAGGACCCATTAACAAAATGGCAGTGCCAGTGTTCAGAGGTGGGGCCCAAAATTTCAAAAATGGCCGCACTATGAGCGTGTGTTATGCAGTTTCTACGGTGCATAAATTTAGTAATTTACAATATTTTGACTCAAATTTTAACATTGCCACTTTTACATACCACCTCATGAACAGTACAGCTGTCATTTTTACATCCTGCCGAAATGTGTTTCGCTACTGTGGCGCAGAATGGCACGTATGCTCTGCAAAATTGCCTTTCAAGGCTGATTAACAAAATGACAGAGCCACTGTCTATGAGGTAAGGTTCACAAAAGGCCATGTTGATAATTTGTTGCAAAATTCCTCAAAATGCTCGAGTTACATGCGTTAATTGAATTAATTCTATGCACAAGCATAACTTTGGTACTTTTTCATATTTTGCTGGCAAATTTTCAATGTAGCCATTTTTCACACCACCTCATGAACAGTATAGCTGTCATTTCCACATCCTGACCAAAATGTGTTTACAGACCTGTGGCATGGCATGGCATTGCAGTTGCGCATAATTACGTTTTGCCTTGTATTTCACAATTGCCCTGTACCAGGTGGGGTACATGAGGAGGGGTAATAAGATGGCTATACTGACAATTTGGTCACTGTTGTTCAACAGATGGAAGCGCAGGGCCCAGAGGGCCCTGCACTTCCCACCTACATACATATATGCATATATGGCAGGATTAGGACCCTGCTCAGCCACAATAAAATAAAGATACTATTATACTTTCTAAAAAAAAAGAAATTCATTGTAAAAACTCCATTAATGCATCAGTTAGGGTTCTTATTACATCAACTAAAGTATGGAAATTCTGCATCAGCGTTCCCAACCCTACCACCCCACCACTGAACCTCCACATGCCAACAGGCATCGGGTGTGTCTTGTGGTCATCAGGACTAACTCTCACCCTATTATCCTATACTGTACCATTTCAGCTTCCTTAGACATGGAATTGGGTGAGAGATAGGGCCGATGACTCAAGGCACACCCTGATGCCTGTTGGTGTGTTGAGTGGTGAGGGTGGGATGGTTGGTAGGGTTGGAATGCTAACATTGAATTTTCATACTTTTGTTACTGTTAGAAATCCCCAATTCAATGTATTAATGGATTTTGTATATATATATATATATACATATATATTCATTGCAAAAATGACATTAATCCTTCAGTTAGGGTTGGTATTAAAGTGTCAAAAGCTGGGAAATTCAGCGTTAGGGTTTCCAACCCAACCTCCCACCCCACCTCACCAAAGCAGCAAAGGACAAGACAACACAAGCAACCACAGATGGCCATCATCAGGTAATACAAAAAAAACATACAAAGACTATACCACAGGGTGTCTGCTTCTGCAGTCACATCTGTGTGTGTGTATCATACAACATTCATGAAATCATGTGGTGGAAGAAAGTGCAGACCCCATGGGGCCTGCATTTCTGCAGACAGATATCCATGGGCCTGTACCTCTACGTGCAGAAATACTTATGCACAGCATATCATGTACCTTGCTAGATAGCATGGTGAACATACAACTGTTTCCAGATGGCACAAATACAGCAGCACTGATGTGTTGCTCATATTGTAGTGTCCACAGTTTGAGCTACTGTCCCTGCCCTCTGCACTTCTCAAGCCTCCCTAAACATGATCCTTACCTGCTCCTATGCCTATCCCAGCCTCTCTTGAAGCTGCCCATGGTCTTCAATAAAATTACCTCCTGGTAGTGCATTCCAAGTGTCCATCACGCTCTCCATGAAGTAATGCTTCCTGACCTCCCTCCTAAACCTCCCCTCCAGTTAAAGACTGTGTACCCTCGAGTTATGATTACATAGAATTTGATGGTAGGTAAGGACCACTTTGCCCACTTAGTCTGCCATTTTCCTACCTATTGTAACACCACAGACTGTACCTGATCTCTGTCTCCCTCCTTTCTTTACCACTATGGTTCTCTATGCATACCCCATGCATTCTTGAATCCCATTACAATTTTGCCCCTACCTACACTAGGAGGATGTTCCAAGCATCCACCAGTATTGTGGATTCCTATCTGCAGTGACAATTGAGTGTCTATATTTTGCAGTTTGCATAATGCAGATACAAATCCATGAAGAAAGCACATCAGTGCTACTGCATTTGTGTCATCTAGAAATAGTTGTATGTTGTTTGCCTTACCAGAGGATGGCTGTCTGTGGTTGCTTTTGTGGTCTTGTCCTTTTGTTGCTTGGGGCTGGGGATGAGGAGTTGGGGCTGGAAACCATAACATTGAATTTTCCAGCTTTTGACACTTTAATATTGACCTTCACTGATACATTAACATAGTTTCTTGCTATATATATATATATATATATATATATATATATATACACAAATATATACAGAGTATATATATATATATATATATATATATATATACATATATATGTATAATAGCACGTTAGTGCCAGTATAGATAGGAGTTGACCACCATCCATATTAAGCAAGCGTTTGCATGTTAATAACTGCAACTATTTGACCGATTTGCCTAAATGTTTGCATGTGCAGCCTGGTACCATGTATCTCTGGATCTGGCAAGTTGCATTACAGTCATGCGTGCAGCTGTGGAGCTGCAGAGCACAAAAATGTAAAAACAACACTTTTATGGCTATTTCTTTGCTTAGGGCTACAACCCAAATGGTTTGTCCATCTGGTCTGACATTCTCAGGAAATATGTAGTCTGGGTCACTAATGTGCCTTTTGAAGATATCGTGAACAAATATTAATCCGCTCAAAAGTTATTCAATTTCAAGTTTCCATTATGTCAATGGGAAAGAAATAGCTGCTGGCAGTACATTTTACTGTTGCAAATGCCCTCAGTAGTGTCGTGCTACCGCTGTCTTGTTTTCACTTAGTGGTGAGACAAACTGCTGTAATTCACAAGTTACTGGCCTAAGTAAACACCAACAGTTGTGTTTAACTAATTGGGGACCGAGGAACCTGATCCTGCCATTAGATTTTAATAATAATGGCCAGAAATATATTTTTTGATGATTGGCTCCCCATTACTTTCACAAACTGTAAAAGAACGGCGTGACACTTTCGCAAAATTTGCGAACGTTTTGTTCCATTCTTTCACAAATTTTGTGAAACTTGCTGCAATTTGTGCTTTTACTTCCATTAAAAAACACCAGCCCTGCAAAAAAAAAAATCCGCCACTTTTTGGGCCAAATAACGACAGAAATGTGTTCCTTGACCCTGTTTAGGTAAACACCTGCTGGTGTTTTCCGAATAATAGGAGTTTTCTCCTTTTAATGCCTGTAAGGGGCCAAGGCAGGATTTATTAAATAAAATAATTTCTGCCAACATCCGGGTGCCCAATCACCATGTTGGTGGCAGGAATACCTCCCCCACTTGCCACTGTGGGACACAGGATAGCTCATTCTGTGTCCCAAAAATTTTATTATGCCTACATTGGGGTGCCCAGTCCTCATGTTGGCAACTGTCATCTGCCCCACCATGACCCCTGCCACAGTGGTACAATAGGAGCCCACTCCCAGTGTACAAAATTATGTTTCTTTCCTTTTGCCAACATCAGGTGCCTAACTCCATGTTAGCACTACTCCAACTATTGGGACATCGGGTAGCCCAACCTCAGTGTCCCCAGTTGCTGGTGTAGTCCCTGTTGTTCTGGGACAATGGACAGCCCACCCCATTGTCCTGATACATGCATTTATATACCTGTTAAAAAGAAAACCATCCCCTGACATCTTTTTCCCCAGAAAAAAAACAATCCTTGTCGTCTCCCCATCCCCATCCTCCTCCACCATCCCCACCCTCCCTCTGCGCACTGACCTCCCCACACCCTCCATACCCCATACTTACCTCTGAAGGTCAGCAGCTGTCATCTTCTCTGGACGGGACATGTCTGCACTCTTCAACGCTGAACCGCAAGCTGAAGGAATCAAGGTAAGCCCCATACAATGGCTGTCTATGACATATTGAACTTATGTTGATGTCTTGAACATTTTTCAACATTTTCACACCAAATTTTCAACACGGGCTTTTGGGACCCCACCCATGAGCACTGTTACTGTCATCTCATTAATCAGACCTGGAAGGTAATTTCACAGTCACTGCACCAATCACCTTTCAGGACCAATTAATAAATGACAGTGCCAATGTTCATGAGGTGGGATCCCAAAAGCCTATGCTGACAATTTGCAAAAATCAAATCAATAACCATGTTATGAGCGTGCATTGTGCAGTTTCTATGCACCCTTGTAACTCTGCCAATTTTCAATATTTACCCTCTAGATTTTCAACATTGCCATTTTTGAACACCTCCTCATGAACAGCATAGCTGCCATTTTCACATCCTGCCTGAAATCTGTTTTCTCACCTGTGGTGCAGAATGGTGTGGTCACTGTGTAAAATCAACTTTCAGGTCTGATTATTGAAATCACAGTGCCAGTATTCATGAGGGGAGTTCACAAAAGCTGATTATGAAAATCTGGTGAAAAATTTCCAAAAATGACTGCGTTATGAGTGTGTGTCTCACAGTTTCTACGCATGCTTGTAACTTTAATTTTGCATATTTTACTCCAGATTTTCCATATGCCATTTTCACACCTCCTCATGAACAGTATACAGATGTCATTTTCATATCCTGTCCAAAATATGTTTTCACACCTATGGTGCAGAATGGCATGGTCACTGTGTGAAATCAACTTTCAGGACAGATTAAAAGAATGACAGTGCCAGTGTTCATGAGGATGGGTCACCAAAAGCCACACTGAAAATTTGGAGAAAAATTCCTGAAAATGTCCGAGTTACATGCATCTATTGAATTTATACTACATGCATATTACTTTGGTGATACTATTATACTATTTCAAAAGAAGGAAATTCATTGCAAGAAACTCCATTAATGCATCAATTAGGGTTCATAGTACAGTGACAAAGTCTGGCAATTTGGTGTTAGGGTTATCAACCCTACCACCCACCCACCCTACCAACCACACACCAACAGGTGTTGGGGTATGTCATGGGTTGCCCACCATAACCTCACCCCATTCCATGTGTAAACAAGCTGAGATTATACAGTATAGGAGAATGGGGTTAGAGTTAGGGCGATGACCCCAACACACACCCTGATGCCTGTTGGTGTGTGAAGAGTGAGGGGTGGGGTGGTAGGGTTATTCTAACACTGAATTTCCAGACTTTGTCACTGAACTACTATAATCTAATCTAATGGAGTTTTGATATATGTTCATTGCAAAAACTGTGTTAATCGCGTCATTTAGGGTTGAAGAGACAAATGTAGGGAAATGAGTGGTTAGGGTTCAGACTCCTTAATACCTCCACCCTACCATGCCACACCACTCCTGCCCTTCACAGACCAAGAGATGACAGGGTGTGCCTTGGGGTCATCAGCCTCTCACTCCATTCCAAGTGTAATAAAACTGGAATAGTACAGTATAGGAGTATGGGGTGAGAGTTAAGCCTGATGACCCCAAGGCACACTCTGTCACTTGTTTGTCTGTGGAGGGTGGGGTGGGGTGTAGAGTGGGGGATGTTAGGTCTCAACCCTAATGCCTCATTTCCCTACTTTGTCACTTCAACTGTAACTGATGCATTACAACATTTTTGCAATGAATTTTTCTTTTTAGAAAGTGTAATCTACCCTTATATGGTTTTGGAGGGCCATGTGCCCATGGTATCATTTTTTTGTAATGAACTGTTCTCTCCCAGTATTGCATAATGTATGACCCTGCAGTCCCCACAGCATAATGTTATCCATATGTGGGAGTGCAGAGCCCTCAGGCCTGCTTCCATCTACCTATAAGGCCCTGCACTCCCTTCTAGCCATACATGCACAGGCATTGTATTAGCTGTCATCTCCTGTGGGAGCACAGGGCCCTTGAAACCTGTGCTTCCAGTATTGCATAATGGATGGCCCAGCAGTCCCATTACTGCATAATGGTATCCATATATGGGAGCACAGGACCCTATAATTGTAGCACAGGCCTACATTCCAAGTAACCCTAGTGTTACAAATGGCACAATATCTTAGTAACCAGAGTAACCTTGGAAAAAATTCCACTGCTATTGTAATCAAGGACTGGTTACCTGCATGCATGCTTAGTTCACATAAAGGTGCACTAAACTGCGCTTAGTGAAAAATCCATATCTCTAACCATTTTTGAGGTATAGGCATCAAAACCACAGCTTTCTCCACAATGTAATCCTATGAAAAATTTCTCAACTTTTGAATGGCATATCTATGGAATCAATTAAAATTTTACACCAGACCAGTAAAGTCACATCTGAGGACAACCCATTGTACCCAGCAAAATTCAAGCCAAAAGTCCTAACCATTTCTTTGCAGTGAACTGGCAAAGAAACTGCACTTTAAAAATCCCTGTTCATGAGCTTTCAAAATCCCTGTTTGTGAGACAAATACCTGTTCATGAGGTGTCAAAATCCCTGCTCACGAAAATCCCTGCCATCTGGTCTTCACCATATGAACAGAGATTTTGACAGCTCATGAAAAGGATTTTGACAGCTCAAGAAAAGGATTATTTTATGTAATTCCCTTTTGAGAGCTGTCAAAATCCTTTTCACAAGTTGAATCAATTTTCAGTGAGCTGTCAAAATCCCTGTTCGTGAGAAATCTCTTTTTGTGACATAGGGCCATCTTTAGTCATCCCTCATGAAAAGAATTTGACAGCTCACGGAAAGGAATTATCATGAAATGGAATTTGACAGCTCATGAAAAGTGATTACTTTTTAAGATCCCTTTTCATGAGCTGTCAAAATCCCTTTTCACAAGCCAATCCTTTTCATGAGCTGTCAAACTCCTTTTTGTGAGGCAAATCACTTTTTCATGGAGGTAGGGCCATCTAGTCATCCATTCACAGAAAGGATTTTGACAGCTCATGAACAGGGATCTGCTTATGAAAGGATTTTGACAGCTCATAAAGGTATAGAAGTGATTCACAAAAGGCGATGTTTAATTTTAAAATGAGCATTTTTGGCTAAAGTAATATAAACTAAAGGCACAGAAGTATGCATGGCATCCCTGAACAAAGCCCATACTTAGATGTCTACAGGAAACATCCTAGGGTAAGTTATAATGTTTTGAGTGGCACAAAATGGAAAACAAGATGGCAGCTAGCTAAAGAGATTTTTTCTCATGAAGAGGATTTAATAATCCCTCTTTGTGAGTTGTCAGAATCCCTTTTGTGAGCCCAAATCCCTCTTTGAACCTGTGCAGCTATCCAAAAGATTGAACTGACCATGTTCAGAACCCACATTTTCAAAACTGAATAACTTTAAAATGGATTCATACTTTTAACCAAACCAATGCTGGCTTGTTCTTTAGGGCAACCCTTTCTATCCAGAAAATGTCAGACCAAATTTCCAAACAGTGTGGCTGCAGCATGATGAAGAAAAACAGTTGAAACTGGCAAAATAAAAGACATTTACACTTTTTCACTATGCGCTGCACAAAATCCACAGATCCAATGAAAACAAAACTTGGTAAATCAAGTAATCAACCCCACAGGACAGTGCATGCCAAATTTTGTGTAAATCCATTCAATAGGTGCAAGTTATTAAAGTGCAAAATTGGAGGTTTAACATTAAACTGCCTACTCAACCCTAACTATAGTGGCACTATTGTGCCTTTATAATATATACAGTAGATAAAGGTATACATATGGCATACAAATGACATATAGCTTATACATCTATATATAATAAAGATACTAGATAGTCATTGTCCCTGCACAAAATGTATTGCACAAATACATTTACCCTGGCATACCACTCAACCCCTTGTTGCAAGAATCAGTGACATGCCTTACAAAATTGAGGATAAAGACCCCAAATCAGGAACACATCCTGATAATTTATACTATTCACTCAAAAAGCTGACAGAATAGAGATTTGTGTAGATGCAGCATGTGAAGAAGGACATGCCTGTGACAGCAAAGTTTGATATCAGTTTCTGCTTGTTATTCCCACTCTACTGTTGCAAAATGGCAATGTTACGAGGGTCAGAGGAACATTGTGAGGCATGATCAGGGATGTCCCTGATACTCAGGGACAATTGAAGGTATGTTCCTGGCAATCTAGTCCCCCAGCCCCAATCCCTGACCACTGGCATGTGTCAGAAGAAAATACACACTCTCCCTGGTAGTCTAGTGCCCCTCAAAACTGATCCCGATCACTGGACATATATTGCAATTAAAAATCCTCTGTGCATGGTCGCCAACCTTCACTGCAGCCCCAATCTCCATAACAGTTATTTATTCCTCCTTGATGGTCCAGTGGACTGCTGTAGATCCTAATCCTTCATCTATTTCAACCCCCTAATCCCACATACACAGTGGTCTAGTGAACCCCCACAGTGCCTACCACCTCAGTCCCACCCTCAATCCCATACACAGCTGATGACTGGCTCAGCCCCTCATCTCCAAGCCAGCAGCTGACTGAGCTCTGAATGAGTGTGTGTGTATATAGTACTTGCTCATTCAGAACTCAGATAGCTTCTGGCCTGTGGAAGTGAGCAGTGGACTGAGACAGTCACCAGCTTGTTTTTTGGGATTGGGAGGTGAGACATGAAGGTGGTAGGCTTTGTGTGTGGGGTCCCTAGACCACCAGGTATGTGGGTGGAGGGTTGTAATAGATGAGGAATCAGTGCTGCAGTGGTCCAGTGGACCACCAGGGATGCATAAATAAATAATATGAGAGATTGGGGCTGGAGTGAAGGTCAATTGCCGGCCACAGAAGGATTTTTTTTTTTTTATTATTTCTTATCTCCCCTTTGGGCCCTTCACAACCCACCACTCCTTCAGGTTTACCTAGGTTCAACTTCTGCTTCTGCCTGTCCCATCCTGGGTCTTCTCCAGCCACATTTGCAGCCATTCCGTGGGGTAACCCAGACACAACCCTTTGCTGGGCAGGACCCCTCCTCAGGGGAAAGGCATCAGAGGGCAGCCAGCACATACTGGCCCCAGGGTGCTGCTGGCTGCAGCTGCAGCTGAGAGCTTGTTTAGGGCATTGATGGAGGACCAGCAGCCATCATCCGGTCAGTCGCCAGGCAATTTCCACTTTTTTGTGATGTTCCCCATGCGTCGCTCACTAGTAGAGCTCCCAGTCTCCATCGGTGGCCACTGCAGAGTGACATCAACCCACAACCCACCCGGAGAGGAGAGCAGTCCCTATGGATGTTCAATCCTCTCCTCCCTCCCCTGCCAGCCCCCAGCATCCCAAATCCATTCCCAAACCCGGGTCACCAGCGTGGTGCGAGGTGTGGCGTCAGCGCCTCAACCCTCAGCCCTAACTGGGCTGGCACACATGAAGGATTTTATTTGCAGTATGTATATGTGTTGGTGACTGGTGATCAGGGATCAGTTTTGGGGGCCACTAGGCTACTAGGGATACTTTGTAATATAATTTTAATATGTGTTGGGAATTGAGTTCTGGGGGTGCACTAGACTACCAGGGATAGTGTATAGTATACTTTGATATGTGTCAAGAATCAGGTTTGGGGGCCACTAAACTCCCAGAGATAGTGTATATTATACTTTTACCATGTGTTGAGGATTGAGCTCTGCCTGACTATATTTGCCTGGGCGTTTCCAGCCTGCTTTTTAGATAGTATTATTTTGTGCCACACTACAGGTCATGCTAACCACTGTAGCATGGCGCTACACTTTGAATATGCTGGTGCCAGTATTCATGGCCCCTCCCTCACTCCTTTAGCATCAGGCGCTTTCATGTTGATAGTCGGTTGCTAATTGGTCTTTGAATATTGCAGCTGGGCACAAATCTGATGCAAATGGTTTTGCACCAGGTGCAAGCATTTTAATATCTGGCCCCAAATGTGTTGCAGGTGATATCTTTTATTTCATTCACCTGAAAAAGAGTACAATGCTCAAAAGCTAGTCTCAACAACAGTTTTGTTAGTCCAATAAGAGGTAGTATCTGCAATGCATGTTTCTTCTTCATGAATGACTTAAAAGCAATTGAAGATCAATAGGGATGCTCACATCATTTACAGTACTTGCTACACAGAGGACTGCAGTATCTTTCCTGCAGCAGTAAAATATCCTAATTTCAGACATTCATGATTATGGTGGCCAGATAGGTTTGCTATATCCTTAATATCTTGAGGGCAGTGGTACCAAACATATATCATAGAATTATTGTATGTGGAAATAAGATGCAGGACTGGCATTCTCTAAAGTTTAATGAAATTACAGTACAGTAGAAAAATTGTGAATTTTCAAAAACAGGTGGGAGATGGCACAACTACATTCATTCCAGCTGCAACTAAGCAACTGATACACAACTGCAAATCTATGTGGAAGGACTGCGCGGAAGTTGATATGTGTAAAGCCATGGGAATTACCCATGCTACAGTCATAGCACACAAAGAAACCAAGCAGAAGTGGGGCATTACCTAGTCCATGCATGAGATGTGTTCAGATGCTGTCATTGAGTTCCTGGCACTACTGTGATGCATACACAATCACATTGAGGGTTAAACTTGGCACATGATGAAGCAGACCTGCACAGCAATATAATCCAGGAGGCTGTATGAGGTGCTGGTGCATCCCCATATGCAGTGTAATCACTACAAGAACAACCAGTGACCAGCGTGACCAGCTGTACATGGAAACCGAGAGTACAATGCAGAAAGTCCCCACCCACCATGGCTAAAACATGCAACATGAAAATGTGTTGGTGCAGAGAGATCTCTCTTGATACACTGACCATGCAGTTCACATACAGTGAAATAACAGACACACAGATGCTACACATGATGACATAGTAGTTCCAGTGTGATTGAAGGTCAGAAGGGCTCTAGGTCCGTCATGTCCTAGATCCACCCCTTACAATTTTAACATAGATGAATATGTATTTTGTGCAAACATGTACTTTTTTTGTAAACTTTATTTTATACTTCCAAGATCAAAGAAAAGTGCTCCACATAACGGGAGAATAATTTGACACAAGCAGGAGTGCAGACTCTGTCCAGGTAGACAAATAAGTACAGATAGAAATAAATATGTTAAGATTGTAAAATTAAATTAACATGGTACAATTAAATAAATATAGACTGTTCACTTAGCTGATGGTCATTAGATAGGCTCTATTCTTGACCCCCTCCCCACATAATGAATCTGATATTCCATAGCCTAACCGTCACATTGAACTTGAGGGTGAACGCCATTTGTGGTATCATGTAGAGGTCTCATGTCTACTACTACTGGGCTGCAATGGGGATAATTAGTACCCAAGAAAGGGATGAAAAATACCAAATGGGACCATCCATCCCCCCACCCCGCTCAGCCACACAGCATATTGTGCAAAAAAAAGGTGGATGCACTGGCCCTATCAAAGACAGGAAACCAGAAGGACTGCACTGCCTCTCAAATGGGTCCCATATCTCTTGAATTTACTTTCTTGGGTCCATATTCTACATTGAATTCTCTCCAATTTCATACATTCCACCAAATCCCTTACCCAGGCAGAGATTGGAGGGGTGCTCGAGAGCCTCCAATAGAGGCTAATTGATGCATTTTCAGCACCAGTCCCAGTCTCAAAGGAGAGGAGTTTCTAACTCGCCACCCATTCCTCCCATCCAGAGACCCAACAGTACTTCAACCAGGTCCATTGTCAAGGTTCCCTAGTACAAGTGGTAGGAGTGACAAAACTTCTTTCCAATAGGAGTAGACTTTGTGACATTCCCATTAAGTGGAAAAAGGTTCCAGCATAATTCTACATTTTGACATAGGTCAGTAACTGACAGGTTGATGCTATGAGCCAGGTGGGGGTGAAATACACCCTCATTAACACATTATATTGAATGGCCCTCAATCTACCATTCACAGAACATTTTAAAAATTCTTGAGAATCAGTGACCAATCTCCCGGTTAAAGAGTCGGAAATCGTCCTCCTCTCATCTTCTTTTCAATTTGTCTAGCTGGTCCAGCAAGGCACTCACCAACATCGGTAACATGCCCTTAGGGGTTTGAAAGTTGGATCTGAGTATCTCCTTTAAAGGTCTCCTCCAGAGGAGAGTAGCCATAACCTTCAGAACCCACATCCTCCATCTGCTTCTCCATTTTTCTCTTGAGAATAAAATAAGAAAAATAAGAGGGAATCAAATTAAATCTTCACTTTAAGGTTGATAAGTCCAAGACTTGCCCATCCTCAATCATCTGGTCCAAGAGGAAGAGTCCCCTTCAACTCCAGTGAGCCACACCCCTTGTATCTCTCTCTCCCCTGCTGCCGCATGCTGTGAAGGTGTCTAGAGATCACCTTCCCCATGCTGTAATATATTATGAACCATACACCAGGCCCTCCATGGAAGCTCTGGTACAGGGGTGCCTTGGCTAACAGAAGGAGCATCCACCAGACCACCCACAAGAGTATCATATACAGAGATATGGAGGATCTAGGCTGTAACTCCCACCAAGGCCTGGAAGGCCCCTTTTCCCAGTAGGTCTTGTATATCTGCTGATTGGGATGCCAAATAGTAGTATTTACACATGGGAGTCCCAACCCCCTGAGACACTGGCTTCCAAAATATAGCCTTTTAATCTTGGGCCTCTTCCCTTTCCACAGCAGTTGGGTAAAACACCCTATATGTAACCCCCTGCAAATGGGGGTTCCCAAAAGACTTCAGGAGCTTGCTTGAATGCTCCAAGCCTGAATGGTGTTTGGCGTTTAAGCCATTTATCAGTGAGTGTTTTTAGAACCTCTGGTACTGTCTCTTTAAGAGCTGTCTGCTTGCAGACATAATTAGATTTGTATGGGGACTGTGTGTTTCTTTGATTGAGTACCACTCAAGCTGCTGCCAATTCACCCCATTTTGCAGTCACTAGGAGTGCAAAGGAACCTGTCTGAAAGATGTAACTGATTGCCAGAAATCATTTACAGTAATAATAAAATTACAGTTTGTCTAACCTGCTTTCTTTGCAGTCAGAACTGTCTGCCTAGTTCCCATTCTGGTTTTGAACTGCTGAACTGGACCAATCAGTGTGGGGTAAACTAGTCTAAAATGATGCCTTGGACGAATCAGAACTTGGGACTCATAATCTGAGCCAGCCACAAGAGGATTGTATGGGCAGTGACTCTGGGAGATGTAGTTTAGACTTGGTGCCTTTTGGACCAACAGCAGCAGTCTATTGTGAGTGACAGCCAATCCAGTCAAGAACTGGGAGGAACTCAAAGGAAGTGCCCGGTTTTTGTCTGTTGGGAGTTTCAGTTTGAGATCTGAAAGTGAAGGGAAAGAAACCCTGTGCTCCTTCAGTGCACAGTTTCAGTCAAAAACGTGTGCAAGGCCCAGAGTTCAGGTCTACAACTTGTGTAACTGCTTGTTAGGACTGAATCCGTTCCTGTGAAAAGAATCAAAGGATCTCTGAAGAGTAGAAACCAGGCTCACCCTGTAGAAGACTGAAGAAATTGTTGAATTACACTCGGTCTGTCAGGAACTGAATCTGCTGTGTGTTCTCCTGGTTATTGTGCAGTAATTGCGATTGGGATACAGATGCAGCCTGCCTGGTATAGTGCTTTCTTTTTTACCATATAAATGTGTGAGGAGTCTCTTGGAGATCAAAAGTAGCCCTGCTGACATTGAAGGACCATATCTTCTTTGGAGTCATTGAGTACTAATTGAGTCGCTCCTGTTGAATTGCCACATTAAATCCAAATGGAATTACTGTACTGCTGACTGTTTAATTTTCCTTTTCTCTGTGTGAAAGGGCCCTACCAGCTGCCACGGTTTGGACTAGTCACTAGGGCCTGGGTGCCCAGGAACAGTAACTGGGGATAGGCCTGTGCACAGAGCCATAAGGTAGATAGTAAAGTTATAAGCTAATTAACCTGATTTCCCTGTCCTTGTTATATCCCTAAATAAATCAGAGCTGTTTGTTTCAACAAAGTTATACTGCCTGAGGTATTTGTCTATGTTAAAGTACTGTACTGTGATTGTTGCACTGTATCTTATTTTACAGGATGTCCGGTGCCTGAACCAGCCTTGGGGGTAAGTGTATACTGTGAAGGTAATTCTGCTATATTGTGTGGGCCACTAGTGGGAAGAAAGGGGTTGCAGTGTCCCAGAGGGCTGTGACCAAGTAAGTTTAACTATTGCAAACCCTGACCTCTGGGTGGAGGCACCGCCATTGGATCCAGGCCCCTCAACCTGTTAGTGGCAAATCAGGCAGGGGTAGTAGCCCTGGGATAGCGCCATCTAGGGGTTACATTTTGGAGGCTCACCGCTGGGATTGTGTGTCCTCTAGTGGCCATATTTACAAACCACTGTTAAGGAAAAAAATAAATAAATAAATAAATGGGTACCCGACAAAGTGGCTGTGCACCGGCTGGTGGAGTGGTGTACTGGGGAGGAGATCGACCCCAAAATGCTATGCTTATCCTGGACATCCCCTGGGTATCAATACGGACACTGTGCAGGGAGTACTTTCCAAGGTGGAAGGTTTACAAAATCCTGTGGTGGTGGGTCGGCACGCTAATCTGCTCACCCACACTTTCCTGGCCCTAGTAGAGTTTAAGGATCCCATAGATAGCTCCAAAGTACCACAGACCATTACCCCAGAGGAGCCCTCACTGCTTGAGAGTGATAACTAAGGACAGTAAAGACCGGGGAATGAGCCCCCACCACTATCTGAAACTTTTGAGGAGAAATTTGCTAAATGGTTGCTGGGAGAAGGGAAAACTGTGGAGGACTTGAAGAAACTATTCTTGCCACCTGGGGTGTTCCTCCCCAACACCCTCTCCTGCTCCAGTACCCGTAATGGTGGCTGAACCAATGCAGACTCCTATTTCTGCACCTGCCATTAGTCACGACTCTTCACGAAGGTTGAGGATCTTCTCTGGCACCTCCCACCCCAAGGGAGGATGACTGGGAGACCTGGATAGACTATGTTGCCCCCAGTGCTAGAATGGCAATGCTCGGAAGCGGCGAAGAGGGTTAGTGAGAGCCTCCGAGGTCCTGCCCTGGCTACCATCCGTGCTAAGCGGGCCAGTAACCCTGAAGCGACTGCACAAGCCTATCTTGAGGCCTTGGAGAATGTGTATGGGAGCCCAGATTCTGATGAGGACCTATGGTGGAGAGTAAGAAATGCACAACAGTACCAAGGGAGTTGTTGTCTGTGTATGTCTCGGCTGGAAAAATTGTTGCAAGAATGCCTCAGAAAGGGTAGTTTGCCAGCGATTGAACTGGACCGAACCAGACTGGACAGAATCCTTAAGTCTGCCCCTTCTCAGAACTGCTGTTGCTTCAGTTACGCCTGGCAAATCGACTGGAATCCCACCCTCTATGATGAGTTAATGAGAGAAATTCGAGGAGTTGAGAAAAGGCGACCTTGGGAGGGACCTGCACCAATAGCTGTGGCTATGACCCGAGTGACTGAGGGTGGCCCATCAAGTGAAGTTCAGGGGCAGAGGTTGGCAGTCAATGAGTGCTCTGATAAGGAAAAAGATATGCCACAATGGGGCGAACTGTTGAGAGAGATCCGAGAATTCAAAACAGTCCCTTTATGAAGGCCACGCCTGCAAATGCAGGCCCGACCTATATCCGACTGCATCTGCTATGGGGTGGGGATACCCACCATGTATCTCCTACTGATAACAGCTCGAACTCGATTCCTTGACCATGGAAGTGGAGAAACTGGCGAGATGTCTCCAAATGCTTATCACGCCGCGAGACAGAGATGGCACCAAGGTTTCCAGTTAGTAATACCCCGCCCTGGCTCCCAGTGTGGCACCTCGGCCAGCTCAAACTCCAAAAGTATGTTTTGCTATAATTGTGGGAAGGATGGGCACATGAAAGGAATGCCAATCCCCAAAGACACTGACAAAGTTGCATATAGGCTACAGGAGAGCTTGGAGAACAAATCAGTGGTTAAGAGGTTCACGAAATGATCCCAGTGAGGGCACCAAAATGCTAATTCACGTCCTTTTGTGGCAAGGTCAGTTGCCCAGGCCCCCACTACCGCCTCTCCGACTGGTCCAGAATAGTGGGTCCCTCCATGGAGACCACTGTAAGGTAAATGGAGTGTCTACAAGAGCTGTATTAGACAGTGGCTCCCAAGTGACAATTATGTTTCAAGATTGGTATCTGAAGCATTTGTCAGGCGTACCCTTACAACCATTAGAAGGACTGCATGTATGGGGTTAAGTGAGAAGGCCTACCCTATTCTGGGTATATCCGAATTTGGCTGTCTTTCCCCACCTCCGTGGCTGGATGGCCGAACAAGTAGAGACCCTAGCCTTAGTGTGTCCCCCACTGGACTGTATGATGGTGTCCCTTTGTTGATTGGAACAAATGCTCATATGTTCAGAAGGCTGGCACATTTGTGTTATGAAAAACAGGGTCAAAGACTAGTAGAGCTTTAAGAGTTCCGCTTTAATTAAGAAGGCCTATGAGGCACAGAGAGATGCTGAAAATATAGAACCAGAGGAACGGTCGGAATTGTATGGAAGAAGGATCCTGAGTCTCTGATCCTGGCACCAAATGCCCAGTGTACCTTACAGGAGAGGTCCGTATCAGAAAGGATGTTAAGAATAAAATATTAATGTTGGATGCACCAGGCGATGGAAAATTGCCAGAGGGACTGCTGGTCAAGCCTAGTATTTTGCCGCTAGAGCCCATGCTTATGCCAAAGGGTAATGGTCCAAGTTCATAATGTGTCTGAAAGAGACATTCGGGTAAATAGAGGTTGCATCCTGGCTAATGTGCATTGTGCAGACACTGCAGTGCTACCCAGCAGCAAGAGTTCAAGGAAGAATGACAGAGTAACGCCTGACTTGTTTGATTTCGGCAACTCCCGCTGCCAGCTGAATGGAAAGTGAGGATCAGTGAGAAGCTTGCCCAGAGACCAGGTGTTTTCTTTAAAGGAATGGGACGTGGGATGCGTGCAGGAGCTTGAGCACAATATCCGGCTGCATGACGAAAGACCATTTCGTGAGAGGTCTCGACGCCTGGCACCTGCTGATATAGATGATGTGAGACGGCATCTGCAAGAGATGTTAGCGGCTGGTGTAATACAAGAATCCAGAAGCCCTTATGCTTCCCCCATTGTGGTAGTGAGGAAAAGAATGGGACAGTAAGGATGTGCGTGGATTATCGCACCTTAAACGGCGGACTATCCTGATCAGTACACAATGCCCGCATTCAGGATGCTTTGGACTGCCTAAGCGGGAGCAAGTGGTTCTCTGTGCTGGATCTCCGCAGGGTACTACCAGATCCCGATGGCCCCAGAGGACCGTGAGAAGACAGCCTTTATCTGTCCGCTTGGCTTCTATGAATTCATGAGGATGCCTCAAGGGATTTCAGGTGCCCAGCCACTTTCAACGATTGATGGAGCGTGCAGTGGGGACATGAACTTACTAGAGTGCCTGGTATACCTAGATGATGTTATTGTGTTTGGCAGCTCACTGGAGGAACATGAGAGCAGATTATTTAAGGTATTGGATCGACTGGAGGACTTTGGCCTTAAACTGTCCATTGATAAGTGTCAATTCTTTCAAACATCAGTAAAGTATGTGGGACACAAGTATCCACCGAGGAATGAGACCGAGCCAAGTAAAGTTGAGGCCTTGACCACCTGGCCACAGCCCAAAAATCTAAAAGAACTGCAAAGATTCCTGGGATTCTGTGGTTATTATCGGCGTTTCATCAAGGACTATTCAAGAGTGATCCGCCTTTACTTAACCTTACTCAAGGGTATCCCCAACCCACAAAAATACCAAAAGTCAAGTCCCTCAAGACTGAAAGAGTGTATTTTCATCCGAGTGAAGTATTTGGGGCCGCTGGACTCTGATTGTGAGACTGCTTTTCATGAGATCATATATCAACTTACCCATGCCCAGTGCTGGCCTATGCCGATCCGAAAACCTTACGTCCTGCACACTGATGCTAGCTTGCAAGGGTTGGGGGCTGTGTTGTACCAAGAGCACGAATGGCCTGAGACCAGTGGCCTTTGCCAGTAGAAGCCTGACCCCATCCGAAAAGAACTATCCTGTACATAAGTTAGAGTTCCTAGCTTTGAAGTGGGCTATTGTTGACCAATTCCATGAGTACTTGTATGGGGCTAAAATACTAGTAAAAACTGACAATAATCCTTTGACCTATGTGCAGACCTCAGCTAAGTTGGATGCCACTGTACAGGTGAGCTTTCTGCATTATCATATGACTATGCTCTCGAATACCGAGCAGGTCTGAACCACATAGATGCTGATGCTCTCTCCGGAGGCCTGTTCCCAGAATGATTGGGTCCATTGGCAGAACCTGACATTCGGGCACTCTGCGAAGTTTGACAGGGAGGAACAAATGTCCTAGGGCGCAGTGGACTGCATGATGGATTGCTTGGGACCCTCTGAGAATTCATACCTGCTGCTTGTGCCACTTTTCTGCAATAGACATTGGTGCACTGCCTCAGCTGGACAATGACGGTATTCGGCGGGCTCAATCCGCGATCCTATGATCAAATCAGCTTTAAAGCCCTCTATGCAGGAAAAGATGTGTCAAATTACGCTCCACTGATTTGAGAACTGCACTGTTATACAAAGAAGGTCCTAAGTTGAAACTGATCAATAAACTGTTATATAGAGAAACAGTAGACAGAGGGGACAAGTAGACAAACAACAACTGGTGCCACTGCCTCTTTGAGACTCAGTATTGAGGTCCTTGCACAACCACATGGGGCACCTTGGTATAGACAGAACACTTGACTTGGTGAGATCCAGATTCTATTGGCTAAGATGGGGGCTGATGTGGAGCAACATTTCTCGAACTTGTAGTCGCTGCTTACAGAGAGCTTTGCCCAGAGGGCTGCCCCCTTGTTAACATAACCACCAGTGCACCCATGGAGCTGGTCTGTATTGATTTTCTGATTTGAGTCAGATCAAAGAAATATCAGTAATGTGCTGGTGGTCACTGACCATTCAGAGATATGCCCAGCTTTTCCCCACCAAAGACCAGAAAGCATCCACTGTAGCCAAAGTACTGTGAAAACTTTTTGTTCACTATGGGGCTCTCAAAGAATCCATTCTGATCAAGGGAGAGACTTTGAGAGTCGTCTGATCAAAGAGATGCTTTCTCTGTGGGGAGTGAGAAAGTCCAGAACCACTCCTTACCACCCCAGGGACCCACAGCCTGAACGTTTCAACCGCACTTTGCTAGATATGCTAGGCACCCTGCACCCAAAGGACAAGCCTAGATGGAGCCAACAAATTAGCACCCTGGTACATGCCTTAACTGCCAAAGTGATGCCACTGGGTTCTCCCCTACCGCCTGATGTTTGGAAGAAGCTCGACTACCGGTAGATGTGTGTTTTGGGGTCTCTCCTGATGGGGTTCAAGCTGACAACTATTTTGGTATGTGCAAAGTTAAAGGCCCAGCTAACTCATGCGTACCAACTGGCTCAAACCATGGCTGCCAAAAGAAATCTGGCCAACAAAGAAAGGTATGATAAAAAGGTGAAAGCACAGGAACTCCAGGAGGAGATGGGGTATTGCTAAGAAATCTGGGACTGCATGGCAAACACAAGATTGCTGACAGATGGCACCATCTCCCTCACATTGTAGTGGGCAAACTAGATGATCTGCCAGTGTACAAAGTAAGGCCTGAGAACAATTCAAAAGATGTAAAAACAATGCATAGAAATCATTTACTACCCATTGGACAAATCCTGATTGAGTCTGAGCCCCAGAAGATGCCCCTCTGGACCAGTGACTGAGCTGCTGCTAAGAAAAGATCAAGGAAGTCTGCACCTACAGAAGCAGAGTTAAAGTGTTCCCCTGCACAAGTCCCAGTTGAGCATGACTGTCAGTCCATATCAGAAGAAAGTGAGAGTGACTTTGAATACTATCCTTCTTACGTAACTGAGTCAATTGTTTCGGGCAATCCCTAGTCAATACTGGAGACAAAGCTGGGCCTTCTGGACTGTCTTATGCCCCAGCTTCATCCCTGGAGCCAATGCTCCCAGAAAGTGAAGTGCAAACATCAGATCAGATGAAATGGAATCATTGTGCATGGTTGAACTGTTTGAGCTTTCGGGGAGAAAATGATAGATTGGGGCAGACTGGTGATACACTCAACAAGAAGAGTATTTTGAGTGCCCTGACAGTCCACTGCCAGTGTCTGAAAGCTCTCCATGCGAGCCAAATGTTGTGGACTCAGAACTGTAACTCCTGGAGCTGAAAGGTGCCCCAAGTTCTAGCCTCTCTACCCCATGGAGACTCCCCGACAAGTGAGAACAATGCTGAAAATGAGGCTCAGAGTGCAGAGACTGTACCAGCTCCCCTAGAAAGACTGGTCGAGCTGTAAAGCCTGTGTGCACCTCAGTTATGATTCCCTGGGCGGCCAGTGGACCTGCCTCTCAATGTTGTCCATAAAGAGTGTATGTGTCCCGAGCTCATTGCCCAAACTGGCGTTAGTGCTAACTCAAGTTACTTGTGTTGCCCTCTAAGTATGGTGCCCTTGCCCCGTCCAGCCCCAAGGTAACTGATAGGGAAGGGTCCCTCTCTTCAGGTTTCATACAAGAGGTAATAACTTGAGTTATGGTACAATGTGTGTGTTATACTGTGTAAAGAGGCGTACTGCAATGTTTCAGAAATGGTTCTTGGTAAAATGATGTATTGACTGATGATTATGTGTGAGCCTAATGCAAATGTATATGGTTGCAGTTGAAACTTATGGGAATTCTTGCTTGACGGACGTCAAGCTTTTCCCAGGCCAGGAAGGGTGTAACCCCCTGCAAATGGGGTTCCCAAAAGACTTCCAGGAGCTTGCTTGAATGCTCCAAGCCTGAATGGTGTTTGCGTTTAAGCCATTTATCAGTGAGTGTTTTTAGAACCTCTGGTACTGTCTCTTAAGAGCTGTCTGCTTGCAGACATAATTAGTTGTATGGGGACTGTGTGTTTCTTTGATTGAGTACCACTCAAGCTGCTGCCATCACCCCATTTTGCAGTCACTAGGGTGCAAAGGGAACCTGTCTGAAAGATGTAACTGATTGCCAGAAATCATTTACAGTAATAATAAAATTACAGTTTGTCTAACCTGCTTTCTTTTGCAGTCAGAACTGTCTGCCTAGTTCCCCATTCTGGTTTTGAACTGCTGAACTGGACCAATCAGTGTGGGGTAAACTAGCTCTAAAATGATGCCTTGGACGAATCAGAACTTGGGACTCATAATCTGAGCCAGCCACAAGAGGATTGTATGGGCAGTGACTCTGGGAGATGTAGTTTAGACTTCGGTGCCTTTTGGACCAACAGCAGCAGTCTATTGTGGTGACAGCCAATCCAGTCAAGAACTGGGAGGAACTCAAAGGAAGTGCCGGTTTTGTCTGTTGGGAGTTTCAGTTTGAGATCTGAAAGTGAAGGGAAAGAAACCCTGTGCTCCTTCAGTGCACAGTTTCAGTCAAAAAGCGTGTGCAAGGCCCAGGGTCCCGGTCTACAACTTGTGTAACTGCTTGTTAGGACTGAATCCGTCCTGTGAAAAGAATCAAAGGATCTCTGAAGAGTAGAAACCAGGCTCACCCTGTAGAAGACTGAAGAATTGTTGAATTACACTCGGTCTGTCAGGAACTGAATCTGCTGTGTGTTCTCCTGGTTATTGTGCAGTAATTCGTTGGGATACAGATGCAGCCTGCCTGGTATAGTGCTTTTTTTTACCATATAAATGTGTGAGAGTCTCTTGGAGATCAAAAGTAGCCCTGCTGACATTGAAGGACCATATCTTCTTTGGAGGTCGTGAGTACTAATTGGTTCTCCCTGTTGAATTGCCACATTAAATCCAAATGGAATTACTGTACTGCTGACTGTTTAATTTTCCTTTTCTCTGTGTGAAAGGGCCCCTACCAGCTGCTGCCACGGTTTGGACTAGCCACTAGGGCCTGGGTACCCAGGGACAGTAACTGGTAGGGATAGGCCTGTGCACAGAGCCATAGGTAGATAGTAAAGTGATAAGCTAATTAACCTGATTTCCCCTGTCCTTGTTATATCCCCTAAATAAATCAGAGCTGTTTGTTTCAACAAAGTTATACTGCCTGAGGTATTTGTCTATGTTAAAGTACTGTACTGTGATTGTTGCACTGTATCTTATTTACAGGATGTCCCGGTGCCTGAACCAGCCTTGGGGGTAAGTGTATACTGTGAAGGTAATTCTGCTATATTGTGTGGGCCACTAGTGGGAAGAAAGGGGTTGCAGTGTCCCAGAGGGCTGTGACCAAGTAAGTTTAACTATTGCAAACCCTGACCTCTGGGTGGAGGCACCGCCATTGGATCAGGCCCCTCAACCTGTTAGTGGCAAATCAGGCAGGGGTAGTAGCCCCTGGGATAGCGCCATCTAGGGTTACATATAGAAACATAGAAACATAGAATATGATGGCAGATAAGGACCGCTTGGCCCATCTAGGCTGCCCATTTCCTACCTAAAAGATAAGCTGCAGATCCTAGTTAACCAACAGCTTACTTCCTCCTACCCCACTAGGACTGCCTTATGTCTTTCCCATGCATTCTTGAATTCCCCCACTGTTCTTGACTCCATGACCTCCTCAGGGAGGCTGTTCCATGCATCCACAACCCTCTCTGTGAAAAAATGCTTCCTCACATTACCTCTGAGCCGTCCCCCCCTATCTTCAAATTGTGCCCCCTTGTTCTTGCACTATCTCTTTTCTGAAAGATACTACCCTTTTGGACTTTGTTGATTCCCTTGAGGTACTTGAAAGTTTCTATCATGTCCCCTCTCCTTCTTTCCTCAAGGGTATACATATTAAGCCCTCTCACTCTCTTTTCATATGGTTTCTGATGCAGACCCTGCACCATTTTAGTTGCCCTCCTCTGGACTGCTTCCATCCTGTCTATGCCCTTGAGTAGATGGGGTCTCCAAAACTGCACCAATACTCCAGATGGGGTTTCACCAACTGTCTATACAGATGGATAACCACTTCCTTTTCTCTACTTGTGATGCCCTTCCTATGCATCCCAGTATCACCTGGCTTTCCTTACTGACTTCTCATTACTTACCAACCTTTAGATCATCTGATATGACTACCCCAGGTCCCTTTCCATTTTTTTTTTTGTTGTTGTTAGTACCTCCCCTGCTATCGTGTACTCTTTCTCCTGAGTTTTGTTTCCCAGGTGCATTACTTTGCACTTCTTTGCATTAAATCTAAGTTGCCATGTGTCTGACCATTCCTCCAACCTTGCCAAGTCCCTTCTCATCCTTTCTACCCCCTTGTGTATCAACTCTGTTACAGATATTTGTGTCATCTGCAAAGAGGCATACATTTCCTCAGACCCTCTGCAATGTCACCTATAAAGATGTTAAAGAGGACTGGACCCAGTACTGAGCCCTGAGGTACTACACTAGTAATCCCCTTTCTTCAGAATGTGTTCCATTCACTATTACCTTCTGTGTCCTGTTGTGCAGCCAGTTTGCTACCAGGCTTCCACCCTGGGACCCACTCTCAGGCTGGCTAACTGATTATTAATCTTTTGTGCGAGACTGTGTCAAATGCCTTGCCAAAGTCTAGGTAGGCCATATGCACAGTCCCTCCCTGGTCTATTACTTTGGTCACCCAGTCAAAGAAATCAATTAGATTAGTCTGACATGACCTTCCTGCTGTAAATCCATGCTGCTTTGGGTCCTGTGCCCCTGGCCTCTAGGTACTCAACAATTCTTTCTGTCAGAAGTGATTCCATCATTTTCCCTACCACTGAGGTCAAACTTACAGATCTGTAGTTTCCTGCTTCTGCCTTGCTCCCACTTTTGTGAAGGGAATCACATCTGCCCTCCTCCAGTCCTCAGGTACCACCCCATCCTCCCATGATTTGTTAAAAAGTGTGGTCAGTGGTGTCACTAGGTCCTCCCTTAGTTCTTTTAGATTCTGTGGTGAATCCCATCAGGCCCATTGCTTTGTCCACCTTGAGTTTTAGGAGTTCTTTCAGGACTCTTTCTTCTGTAAATGGACTGGTGTCAACCCCTACCAGAGTGCTTCTATTGTCTGGTTTAGGTAACTCCTCTTTATCTTCTTTTGTGAATACTGAGCAAAAGTATTCATTCAGTATCTCTGCCTTTTCACTGTCTCCCTCTGCCCACCTCCTTTCTCCCTTATTAATCTTCACTATTCTCCCTTAACCTTTCTATGCTCCTAATGTACCCATAAAAGGTTTTATCCCTTTCTTAACTGAATTGACTATTTTTTCTCGGTTTGGGCTTTTGCTATTCTGACTGCCTTCCCACTTCTTTCCACTTTAATTGATACAGTTCCCGTCATGCTCCTTCTGTGATTCCTTATACCTTTTGAATGCAGCCTTTTCTCCTTAACCTTCCTGCCACCTCTTTTGAGAACCATAGTGTTTTTACTCTGCTTTGTTTTCTTTTATTTGTTTCAGGCTTGCTGCCTCTATGATGGCAGTTTTGGTTTTTCTCCATTGTTCTTCCACCCTCCTTTTGGTCATTTGCTAGTGTATTCCTCAGATATTCACCCATTTTGCCAAAGTCAGCCCTTCTAAAGTCCAGTATCCTTCTTTCTGTCTGGCTTGTCTCCATGGTTGTGCTTATTGTGAAGCACATTGTGCAGTGTTCGTTTGTTCCCAGATGTCCACTGACTTCTAAATTGTGATCCTCTCTCCATTTGAGAATACAGGTCTAGTATTGCTCCCTCCCAAGTGGGTTCCAACACTAGCTGTCTAAGGACTGCCCCTGCAGGGTGTCGAAATGACCCTGCTCTTGGATGTGGCTGTAGTACATGTCATCCAGTTAACATCTGCATATTCAGGTCCCCATCAACAGTATCTCCCTTTTCAGCCATTTGAGAATGTCCTCTATCATTTTCTTGTCCATTTCCTCCCTTGAGATGGGGTCTGTATACAACCCTTGTGCAGATTGTGATGCAATTTCCTGTCTCCAAGTTGACCTCCCTGATACCCCTCTGAGTCCACCCATGAATAATACTAAGTGTCTTCCTTATATTTTGTTTAGCCTGTCTTCCCTTAATGAACCCCCATTTATTTATTTATTTGCTTTTGGTGACTGGGTGGGTGCACTAGGCATAGAGATGAATATTTTATGCACGACCGGAGGGATACAAGAGAAACAATACATGAGCAGTACAATGGACGCAGCACAAGGAAGTAAACAAAGGGATTGTAGAAATACAACAACTTAGCCACTTGGTGATATACACACTGACAAAATTTATACACAAAACAGTTAGAAAAAATCAAAAATATAAACAAGTGGCAACAATTCAGTATAGGTACTAACTGGAGAGTATGAAATACAGTAAGTGCCATCACTAGGCCAAAAACGTAGAGAAGTAAAAGAGGAGGAGAATCCTAATCTGGATTGATCACCTAAGGGAGGAGACCTTCCATTCTCAAAGCCAAAAGCTTAGCTAGGATTTTATAGTGAATTCAGGAATGATATGGGCCTATAAGACTCACATTTAAGGGTCCTTTCCTGGCTTTGGTAACACAACTATAGTGGTTGTGCACAATGATGAAGGCAGAGATTCCATCTGAAAAGCCGACTGCACCATTTGGGGCATGAAGGGACTGATCTCCTCCCAGGCTACTCTGTAAACTCTGGGGAATCCCACCTGGACCTGGTGCCTTTCCTCTTCCCTTTCCAAACTGCCTGCCTCAATTCTTCAAGGGAGACAGGGTAGTCTTGAGTCCTCCTATTCTCCCCCTACAATTGGTAGCATGATTCCCTTGAGAAATTTTTCTGGGTCTCCATTAACTAGAATTCCAAAGTGTACAATTTAGAATAAACATTTTTAAATGTAGCATTTATCTGGAATCGATCATAGGTAATGACCTGTCCTTATCCTTCCATCCCCAGAATGGTCATCTCAGCCTTTTACTTTTCACCAAGCTTGCTAACCATTTGCCTGCCTTATCTCCATCAAAATGAGCTCCAGCTTTAGTTATAAGTAGATTTCTCTCTATCCTCCTGTTGGTGTACTGACTCAGGGAGCACTTCAAGACCTTCAGTTTTTGTACTCTCTGGGGACATATCCTTTCCATCAGCTCCCTCTCCAAATCCTGAATCTGTTTCTCTCATTCCTTTTCCTCCTGCCCAGTTTCTTTTTAACAAAAGATGAGTAGGAGATTGCCTCCCCATGTACATGAGCATTTAAGGCATTCCATGTATTATGGACACTGGCATCCTCTGAGTTGTTGAACTTTAAAAATCCCTAATACTGTCTTTAATTTGCAGGAAACAAATTCCTCATCGAGAAGCAGGGCAGGGTCCATTCTCCAACTAGGCTTCAGGTCCCGGAAACTGCAATATAACCTGCAAGGGGCATGATCTGACACTATTATTGGCCCATATTCTGCATCTTCCAGAAGCCCAGACCATGTCTTTGGAATAAAAATATAATCGAGGCTAGTATATGTTTCGTGGGCAGTCAAGAAAAGGAGTATTCTCTTGTATGTGGATGACAATGTCTACATTAAGGCCTACCCTCAGTGAGATTCCAAGGGCAACAGTACTTTGTGGTGGGGTCTAGATCTCTGGCCTGAATGGTCCAGGTAGGGTCCCAATAAGTATTACAATCCTCTGATTGCCAGATTATCTGGTAATGGAGCCAAACCACACCCAGATGTGTGACAAAATCAGGAGAGTTGAAATTTGGGCCATACACCAATACCAGGGTAGATTTGGAACCTCCCAATTCCACTTCGTCTTATAAAGGTATCACCCATGACGTCCGCCGGTAGCAGATCTTATGGGGTATACCTTGTCTTATCCTATCACTACCCCGATCCCTCAATGTAAAGGAGTCATCAAGAGGTACCACCCATGCAGAGGACATTTTTAGCCTCCTCTGTGGTATAGTATATCTCTAAAGGAAAACATGTCCTCCCCATTTTTTAATATTAACCCAGACCTTTTTCTTCTTGGCTACATGTCTTAGACCATTTACATTCCATATTACCAGCTTAAGCATATTCATAACCATTTCCAGAATAAAATAATACCATAGTCTCATTCCTAAAGACACTCTGCACTTATATACAAATGTTCTCTGAAGTATTTTGTCAACTTTTTTAAATTTTACCAACATAGCCCCTCCCCAGGAAGAATCCTCGAACAAAATGGAACCCTTCCAACCAAACATCCCAACATGGGAGGAAAAATCCCAAAACAGAAGTATGCAGAAAATATTACCCTTATGTCTGCCCTTCCTCCCCACATAACAGAACCCACAACAACATTCCAGCAATCCCCCAGCCCCACTTCATTTGAGTTATCCACCCACTACTTTGCGTGGCTCTAGTGGGCTATCCACCATTAAACATTAAATTAACAAGTATTAATCAAGTACCCCAGCCAACCCTCATTACATAACCTATATTGGACAGCTCGATCAAGGGGCAGGGTCCACTGAGCCCCCCCTCACCAGAGTCCACGTAACAGTAAAAGAGAGAGGCTGTAGAAGTGTAGGTCATGGTCCAATCTTGTTGCAGCCCACTCACAAACAGTGTTAATACCCTCGTCCCAGACCCCTTCCCCGAAGGTCATAGACTCCTAATGGAGAAAAAAAATGGAGAACGCCTACCCCGATATATGCTGATCTCAGGTTGCACTGCACTGCTCAGATGGCTACTACATAAACAAAAGGGCCTCCAAGGCACAGGGCCTCAAATGGAACCATGACCCACCCAAACCAAAAAGAAAACAGAAGATTAAAATTAAAACAAGCCTCCATTAGCTACAAATATGGTCTTAAACTTTACAGTTCTTAATATTGCAGATCAGTCCATTCAGTAAGTCACTTAGCCAAGCTTCAGCTTGCTGAAACTGCAATAAAGTCACACAGAAGTTTCCAATACAAGTTCCCAGGCTTCTGACCCAGCCCAGCATAAGACAGCAGCCCACAGAGCTGATCATTGGAAGTACATACTTCTCTTTTATGGAGCCGCACTACTCTGAGACTGTGGGTTTGGAGGGAAGGGAAGCCCTCCAAACCAGCCATTATAGGCCCCATAGGAGTTGCAGTCTGGCCCAGTGCAATGTGCCACCACTGCCCTCACCCCAATCAGTCCATGACCCAGAACAGTACCTTAATCCAAACCAAATCAAATGGCATTCGATGCCCTCTAGTTCTGGTTTTGCTGCCTGTGATCTCTCTCAAGTTCATTCACACACTCCATGGCGCATCCGAGACTTGTAAAAGATTTAGGTTTTCCTCCTTGCAGGCTGATGGTCAGTCAAGCTGGATACACCAAGGCAAATTGATAACCCAAATTGTGTAGTTTTTCTTTACTTTGGCAAATGCTCATGCTGATTCTGTAGCTGCCATGAGTAATTGGGAAGAGGCTGATCTGTGAGTTTTGCACCATTATTTTACCTTTCCCCTTGCCTTCTCCAGCACAATTCAATGGTCAGTAAAGCGGAAAAATGTGATATGACATGTCTGGGTCTTTGATAGGGGCGGGTTTAACACCCTGAGACCTGTGTGCTCACTGGATCCCTAGTGATACTTGGGGATTTACAGGGTGTCTCACAACCATTTTTGCACAAAGAGGAACAGTCTCTGCCTTCTAGCTTCTTGGGAGCCCAACCACCCACATGTTGCATCGGGCGCCTCTGTTCTCGAAGTCGCCTATACTTTGCTTTAGAAAATCAATCTCCCAGAGGGCTTTTGTAAATCAGATTGTGAGCTTTTTATATAATCCTCCTGTACACTCACCTGTGCCTCTAATTCCCTCACTCGAGACTCATGCCCTCCACAACCTCAGACACAGAGTTTACTGTTTGTCGAAGGTGCTAGATTTGCATAGTGACATTTTCAAAACCAGCCTCATCCATGTCCCTAAGTCAAATTTAATTTCTTTTCTGAGTCTCTCATGTGCAAAGTATCCTTCAGAGTTTGTGGATGAAGACAACTGGTTCATCTCAGGGGTAGGTGCCTGACTCCCCATGGGCTGAGGTGTTCCCGGCTGCTAAAGCAGGAGGGGCTTCTCCTGGAGTTCTTAGGTAGGCTCCTGAGAGTTTCAATTGGGTCAGTAGATCTAAAGGGCAATTTCACCCATTTCTTCACCAATTTCATTGGTGCTGGCATCTAGTCAATATGTAGATAGCAAATTAAGTTGAACTGCAAAATTAGAGGTCCGATGTTGGAGAGATGTGGTGGATAGCCATGGAGCTCGTAGATTAAGCTGTCATCTTCCCTACACTTGGCCACACACCCACAAACATGTACTTACAGTATTTATTTGTACTTGCTTTACAGGTCAGGGTACCCTTTGGATTCCTAGGTAAGTGAATTTGTCCAGAATTACCTTGAAGTCCTCCCCTGTCTTCAAAGCCACCTTCTCTGCTGGTAGGCATTTCCATACATTCACCCCTTACCTCTGAGCTACAGTGCATGTCCTTTGTCTTGCTTGGAGGACACCAGATTAAGTATTTCTGTTTGATATGATACTTAAATTTGAGCTTTCTATTCCCACCCCAGTACCACAACCAGGCAGCATCAGGAAACAGAAGGCTCAAAAGAGAGATTACCTCTTCCAACTCACAGAGAGTATGGATAGTAGCACTCAGGAGAAGACTTCTCCTCACCATGGAGGAAACATCTGAGAATCCATGGTTACTGAATTGCCCATCCTCTGGGCAAACTAAGAGGAGATGGTCATAAATGCTAGTCTGATTTCTTCTTCTGGATTGGACATGCATGATTCTAGGCATGAAGGGGTCCATCTTCCAAGAGTCTTAATGACATGAGCAGGAATATTGTTTTGGCTGCTAATGATACTGCTTCAATCTAAAGGAATGTCCTGAGAAGGCATAAGAACTCAGTCCAAGCCATTGTGGGAGTGTTCTCAGATGCTCCACGAACCATGTGGTTTTCATTGCTGCATGATTTTCAGAAGCTAGGCCAGAACAGATTGAGAATATTCAGAGCAACCATAGAATGGATGAGTTGATCAAAAGAGCTGCAGGGCACTTCTTATGAATTGGGAATAAAGTATGTGATCTGAACTCCTTTATGAAGTCTGTCAGTCTTTGAAGTTAGAAATAACATGAATAATCTTTTAACTCATGAAGTTTATTGACAACATCAAATAACACATCACATACATATGTCTATAGAATGACAGGTTCCAGGAGGATTGCAAACATAAACATCTAAGATGCATAAAACCTGTTGATGTCTTTAACTATAGTACAGACATACCCTCTTGAGGGTAGGGTGTTCAGGGTGCTATAACCATTTACTATGATATCCCTGGCTGGAAAATTGAATTGGAAAAAGATTCAGTCAGGTGACTTTTATAAAACCAGCCTTCACGTTGGTAGTATTCCTTAATTGTTCTGTCTGGCATCCATCACGATTGCTGTACCTTACAGTAAAGGACATTTGCAAATTACCAGAAATAAGGAATAGATAAACTATCAAGTGCAGTGTTTTTACACAATCTATGTATAATAATCCCCATATCTAATATCCTCCAGGGTTAGTGCTCATGAGATCCAAAACTGCAATGAATAGCAACTTTCCAATTGTTTATATGCAACTCACAAAGAAAAAAGAAAACACATAATCCCATGTCTGGCATGCCTCACCCCTTTTATCTATATCTCTGTAACCATATGAGTATTAACTCCTTTGTAACTTCACTTTATTGGAGAATTGAGGTCTGTGGATTGCATCTCTGCTATGTACTGATCCTGAAACAAAGTCCCAGTCCCTATTCTTCTCAATGGCCTCCACTCTCCACAGGTGATTCCTATCCTTCTGCTTCCAGATGATGCCAAATGCACCATAACTCCATGAATTTGTCTGTTTCTAGCCTAAGCTCACTGTTGATCTGTTCCATTTTTTCTTTATTAGCCACTCTAGAGTAGAGATGGGAGAAGTCAATAAAATTCACTCCATGAATTAATCTGCAAATTTCACACAATTTGCAGAGCCTGAATCAATCTGCAAATGCAAAGTTTTGCTACAAACTGCAGAATTTTGTCCCTGAAGTGTGGAATTATTTTACTTCTCAATATGGTGGCAGATGGATTGAACATTGATGTTGGTTATATGACACATTATTCCACTTAAACTTACACAGACCTTTACTTTAAAAGATGGACATAAATACTTTATTTCTTCAGTGGGCCTTTGATTTTGTAAGTTTATGGTTATTCTACATGTTGACTTCTCACCTTAACACTGTGGTGAGTGTGTGTGTGTGTGTGTGTGTGTATTGATATATGTATGTGTGTGCATGTTTGTGTGTGTTTTGCATGTGTTGTGTTTTTGTGTGTTGTGGGTATGGTGTGTGTGTGTTTGTTTGTGTGTGCATGGTGTGGTGTGGTATGTGTGGGTTGTGTGTGTTATATTTGTTGTGTGTTGTGGTTGTGTGGGGTGTGCAGGGTGTGTTTGTGTGTGTGTGTGTATGGTGTGTGTGGTGTACGCTCACATGTCTGTGTGGGGAGCATGACACGGGACAATTGTTATGTGGCTAGGACACTTAGTTTTCACATATAGTGAACATTTACTTCCTTCTACTAGTTGTCAGTGGTTGGATTACACACTGTCACATTTTTAAATTCCTACTAGTTACAGTATCTTTCCCAAGGAGAGAGAGAGGAGAGAAAAGGAAAGAAAATAAAAGGAGGGGACCTGGAGGATTTCATCCTTGAAGTTTTCATTTAGATTCCTTAGACTGATTCTGTGCATTTTGTTAGACACTGACTCTGTGTTGAAATCTGAACTTATCAGGCTCATGGTCTCATTTTCTTGGGCATCCTTGACAAGTATTTTTATTTGACACTTACACTTACAAGTGATACTATCATGCATCATGTATATATGTATATTTTTAATTTGGGCTCTTTTTCAACTTGCAGTTACACCTAATTTCAGGATTTTGTCTCTCATTATCTGTTCTTTAATACACCAGGACACTTGGAATGTAAGTTGTAACCTCATCTTACATGTATTAGAGAGAATGCTATCTCAGGGTTTTTGATCACTAGAATGCTTTCTTAGCATACTGAAACATTTTAAAATTTATGTGAGAAGAACTCTCTGGTTGTTGAGAATTTTGATAACCTTGCCTTCTGAGGCTCCTCAGTTAGAAGCATAATGGTGTTATTAGCTTCTCTGATGTAATCTTCTGTTATGTTTTAAATGTATATATTAAACCAATGAGAATTATTTCTGTTTTTCAACATAATCTGGTGTTAATAGTATGGGATTTTCAAAATAACTGCCATAAAGCTTCTGAAGAAGGACTGGGTAGGTTCAAAAGCTAAAGCACTTTGTTCTTTTCTGTAACATCCATGTTGGTCCAATAAAAGGTATCAAATCATTTGTTTCTGAACAGGTGAAATTTTGCACTTCTCAGTGAAAGCTTCATGTTTTGTGGTGAAAGCTTCACTCTTTGCAGCAGAAACTTCATGATTTGGATGAAGTCAAAGTCACTGAGGTCTGGGAAAACTTAATGAAGCTCTGCAAATGCAAATTTTTGCTACTTCATGGCAACTTTGCTGAAGGATCAAAACTTTGCCACATCTGTACTCGACAGCACCACTGTTGTAGTGAGGGAGATTGGGGATAACAATTAAAAGTAATACATTTTACTGCTGTCACATATAAAATATGCCCCAGTTTCCTAGTAGTTCTGTTCCTAGATAACAAAGCTGAGAATCTCTATGCAAATTCATTAAAAGGAAAGGATTTTTGCCAATGATTCTTTGTATTTCATGGTGTATTGCCAGCCAAAGTGTAGTTAGTTTGGGACAAGCCCAAACAATATGATAACACATTTTCCTAGCTCACCTACACTGTCACCAGCACAGATCAGTGTAACTTGAATTAAAGTGTTTAGTAATCGTGGTGTTCTGAAGCATCTGACTAATATTTTCCAATTAAACTCTCTCCAGGAGGGAGAGGCTATTACCTTCAACCCTCTCTGAATACGCTTGGCCCACTGGGCTGAATTTATCAGAGCTCCACTTTCCTGTTCCTAACTACACCTTATGCTATCTAAAGGAGGAACATCTAAATGAGATAAGAATTTCTACAGCTCCTACATGTATCAAAATTTCTCTTGATGGTGACAGCATCATAAAAAAAATTTTGATTTTTACAGTCTCTACAGAACTTAGGTGAACCTCAGGGATATTAGAAATGTATAGGCTGTAAGTAGCAGAAGTGGTCTTCCCTTCAAAAGGAGTAAGAATTCACGAGCTGGGCAAAGAGATGTAACCATTGTTATCTAAGCATTGTGCATAACTAGTAAGCCTGTTAGTTCCCAGTAGGCAGATCCATTATCCAACTTGGGGGAGGAATCTTCATGTCACATAAGGGAAATGTGTCCAATAGTGTTAGGTATGTTTGTAAGTCTCCTAAGTCACAGTAAAATATGTAGCAAATGTTTTTGTCTAAAGGTTGCACACCTGTGGCCAAATATGATGTGAAATCCTACTTGTTGAAAGCATCCACAGTGTCCAGCCTGGAAGCATAAGCACCTCAATCTGATTCCATCCTGACTCTCCTGTTTCTTTAGCCCATATGTGTGCAAGTATGCCCTGAGCTATTAGACAGTATTTATGAAGGTCTGGTAGAACCAGTCCCCTGAGTACTGCACAGACTATAAAGTGTGCTCAGCAATCTGAGAGGTGAATCCCTGTCCAAATAAATTGTTTAATATCCTTGTATAAGTTATTCAAAAAGGCCCTGGGATTGGAATGGGGAGGGTTTTAAATAGGAACAATAAATGGATAGGACATTCATTGTAAAGGTTTGAATTTGACCATGAAGTGGTACCATCACAAATTGCTGAAATGAAGAAATGGAAGCCAGAGACAGGCTAGCCTTTAACATTGAAGTTATTGCAAATTGATTATGTTCTTCAGTTTTAATGAGCCTGCTTCCTGTATCCAAGTTGAGGTGGAAGGAAACATTAGGAAGAGCATTATGCAGGCAGCCTTGAAGAGGAAAGACATGGAGCTGCACCAGCTGATCTGAGCTGATCTATCACCCAAGCTGAATGGTAGATGGTGAGACATAAGATGGAGTTAAAAAAAATAAAGGGAAGTGAAATAGGAAAAGAAGCACAATGGGCAGGAGTATTCTTGCTGCCCAGCACAGTGATATCAAACTGCTCATTGTCTCGACATCCCAGTTCGGTTTGGATCAACAGATGCTCAAGCAGCTGTGGTAGTGCAGAGAAGGACTGATGATAATCATGGATTTGAATCCTCCATATTGATGCCTGGATAGATCCAGAGATAGGGATACAAATCCAGTTCTTCAGATCTAGACTAAATTCAATTGAGGTGGCAGCTCTGAAATGGATGGAGTGCTTAATGATGGCAAAGTACAAGTAAAGCAAAATGGCTGATGGCTGAAAGGACTGTAGGTATTGCAGGGCTGGAGGCTGAAGTAAGGCACAAGGCAGGCAAGCTTCCAGAAAGTGATACAAAATGATTGGGCAATGAGAGCACTGAACCAGAGCAAGCTGATGGATGTCATCTTTCTAGACTTCAACAAGGTGTTTGACTTGGTGCCACATCCTGCGCTGCTGAAGAAGCTGAGGATCATGGGGGTGGGAGAGTGGATGGTCAGGTGGATTGGGAACTGGCTAGGGGGCATTTTCAGAGGGTACTAGTTGAGGGGAGGTTTCATCTTCCAGGAGGGTCGTTAGTGGGGTCCTGCAGGGATTGGTGCTGGGGCTTCTCCTGTTTAATGCTTATATCTCAGATATCAGAAACAGTATCAAGAGAGAGATGAGCCTCTTGCTGATGACTCCAAGCTGGGGTGGTGGTAGATGGGTAGGAGGGCAGGGTTAGCCCTACAGTGGGACCTGGAGGATCTGGTGGGTGGTCACATACCTGGAAGCTGAGGTTTAATGCTGAAAAGTGCAGGGTCCTCCACCTGGGGCCAGGAGCCCATCTCATGTGTACACGCTGGGAGGGTTGACACTGTAGACCTGGAGTGGAGAGGGAGCTTGGGGTGGAGTTGATTCCAAAATGAACAACTCAGAGCAGTGTAGAAGGCTGCAGCAAGAGTGAACAAAATGCTGGGGTGCATAGCTGGGGGATGACCCCGAGAAGCCAAGTGGTGCTTCTGCTGCTATACAATTGCCTGGTTAGACCAAGACCTGGACTACTGTGTGCCATTTTGGTGTCTGTACTTAAAATGGATATTGCTGTCCTGGAGAGGATTCAGAGGAGGGCAACTAGGGTTGATGTGGGGCTGAAGGAGAGGTACTATGAAAGAGACTCAGGGAGCTCAACCTGTACTCCTGGAGGAGAGGAGGGATGGGGACATGACTGAGGTCCTCAAGCAACTGAAGGACAATAGGATAAGCCAGGATAGGAGGTTCCAGATAAATGAGGAGGGGACCACTAGGGGACACCCAAATGAGGCTGGTGGGTGGAGACCCAAGGAGAGATGAGAAGATGCTACTCATTGAAAGGGTGCTGGAACACTGGAACACCCTGCAAGCAGATCTGGTGGCAGTGAACACTGTGAAAGGGTTCAAGAGGGGCTGGGATAGGTATAATGGGAGGTTACATCTTAACAGGGTTGGCACTTGGGGGTCCAGTCAAGGAAAGGGGAGGGGGACCTTGTGAAGGTGGAAGAGAGGCAGAAGATGGTGCCCAGTATGGTACTGACCCCGAGAAGACTCGATAGATGAAAGGGCCTACTCTTCTGGCTTCTTAGTATGTTAGTAAAATGTAGATCTAATGCAGATGTCATAAGCTGAGCCATGAATCCACAAATTTCAGATAAGACAGCACAGAGCAGCTGGGAATGAGCAGGCTAGGAGCAGACTCTCTAGCAGGCTCAGTTATAGCATCTATAAATAAATCAAACAGTTCTTGCATCTGAAATGAAGCTGGAGATGGACTATCAAGGTTTTTCAAAGCAGACAAAGGCATACTACAGTCCTTTTTATTATTTAAAGTTTATTAATTTTACATACAAGGACAATCAAATACACAGAGAATAATATCACAACAATCCAAAACAACCAGTAAAAGCACCCACTTCTCCCCTCCCAAACAGAGCAAGGAAAAAACAACAACATAAGAACATGTATTGGGAAGGAGAGAACCACCCCTACCCCATCTTCACCCCTCCCAGAGCACCAAAAAATTCCCCAAAACAAGACTTCTAGAAAAGAGTAATAAGAAAAAGGAAAGGAGATGGGAGCCTAAACTATGGTTTCTGTACTCTAAAACCTGTTGAATAGACATGAAGGCATGCAGTGTATCCCATCTTTAGTGAAAAAGATTGTCTATTTGGAGTCTAGCAATCTGTTTTCTACCATAAGGACCTGCATAAGCTCATTATACCAATCTTTATATGAGGGTGTGAAACATCTCTCAGTGACTCAAAATAATAACTTTGGCCACCACAGAAATGATAGCAGTATGGACCCAGCATAGGATAGTCCTGTCCTTATGGAGTATGGCTTAAAAGGTCTGTGCAAGATGGATGCATGCCTGATGAAGTCTGAGGGAACCCTGAGGACCTTTTTGAATCTGAAGATGAACCAGTAGGAGCTCTAGAGGCTGCACGGAGTATGGATGTGAAGGTCTTTTGCAAGTTGAAAGTGTGTCTAAAGAAATCTGAGGGTGAACCCTGTTGACTTTCTTCAGATCTGGAGATGGAGGAACAGTTGGAGTAGTAGAGGCCATCACCAATATGTGACTTTGTATTGCACTTCAGAGGAACGTACTCCCAGATAGAGGAATTTGGGCCTTTTACAGACCTTGGAAGAAGAGGTGACTGAGTGCTCTCCCACAAGTTTATGGGGAACATTTCCACTGGTGGCGCTGAGAAGGAGAAATGAACCACAGGCAGCTATGATCAGTTATTGGACACTGTCATGGATAGAACAGCTCCAGTGTGGCTTCATTCACTTTAAGCTTTAAAGGCTTATGGATCACACCTGTGGGCAGATGGGTGGATGTAGTTAAAACACTGATACTCATATCAGTTGAAGAATTGCTGGAACAAGTAAGTAAGATGTGAGTCTGTTGCATTACTGGTGGATTGAAAGTTGCAGACTCCTATCTCTGGAGGATGATGTTCAACCCTACCTACACTGGTAGACCCTGTTTCTGACGAGGTTGATTGACTTGCACTAATTACATGAGTTTTTTTTAGATATGCTGAGAAGTATTTATTGTTATTCTTGCTGCTTTATATTTTTTTAGAATGTGTATGTTATATTGACCTTATCTGTCTTTAATGTAAGGTACCCAGAGCCCCAGAGATTGGGCATCATAGAAATAAAATTGTCTTGCCTTGCCTGTAGGTATCAGTTGAAGAATTGCTGGAATGAGTAAGTGAGATGTGAGTCTAGTGCATTGCTGATAGATTGAAAGTTGCAAACTCCCATCACCAGAGGACAAATTCAAACAACACCTACAATGGTATACTCCCCATAGGTAATGTATTAGGGAGACACAGTCCAGTAGTGCAGCTGGTGAGGGCTATTGCAGGATAATGAGGCAGTGATTGGCTACTTTAGCAGTGGCAATAGAGGCAGAGGAGTAGTAATAAAGGAGCCTGAGAGTTAGGTTAGGAAATTCATAGCAGGAGTAAGGAGTGTAGCAGGAATAATGAGTGCAAAATAATGAAGTACAGAACAGCAGAAGATTTCAAAGAGAGGACTGAATTTAAGTGGAAGACAGCAGAAACTTGAGATGGAAACAGGGTAGTGCTAGTACTGGGGAAACATGCATAGATACAGTGTAGGTATATGAAATGAGTGTGAAACAGGAAACCACGTCTGCAGTTCAAAGTTATTGATGAGGAGTGCCAGCATCGAGGGTGAAGATATTAATACCTTGGTGCTTGAATATAATAGACTGAATAGTTAGGTTTATCATTTATGACAAATCCAAGATGAAATGCTTCCTGGGAACTGACAAGCCTATATTTATTTATTTTATAATTTAAAATTTGTTAACTAGGTACCTTTGAGAACATCTAATGCCCATTTTCATGGAGCACCTGCACAGATAAAAAATTACAGAGATAAAACTCTCACAGTACATACATACAAAAGAACAAGCAACATTATATACATATATATGCATTATAATATATATACATATATATATATATATATATATATATATTACAGTTACAGTCAGGACAGTGGCACTGAGATATGGCATTACGGTACTTCTTTAAATTCACTTTAAAAGTATGATAGTGTTCTGAGTAGTGTATTGTGAATGGAAGTGTATTCCATTCTGTTAACACTTTATAGACAAATGAACTTTGAAGTAAAGTTGACTCATACAAAGGTAATTTAAAACAAATTGTTGATACAGAATGAGTCTGATATGTACATTTCTTTCGATCTTAATCAAATCTTTGAAAGATGGTTGTACATTACCATTCTAAAATTTCCAAAAGAACTTAAGAATCAAATGCTTTAAATGTACTATTAGCCCTCCATGAGGATAACTAGGCCTCATTTAAAAATAAAGTTTAGAAATTGCAATTACTCATGTCTAAATGCAGTTTTGTTTGTCTGTCTTATTTTGGTGGTTTTACAAAAATCCCTCAGACTTTCAACCCAGCAAGTGGAATCTTGGCTGAGTGCTGATGTCATTCGAGCAAAATTACATAATTTTCCTCCAGGTCCAGCCAGCTTAGTTCACGCAGTACATCAGATAGTGAAAGGACAAAATCAGTCTTTGCTACTAATTTTTAAGGGGCTTTTATTAATGGGGTATATAGGAGTTCAAACACAAATATTGGGAGGGTACAAGGGCACAAGTACACATTTTGGGAGGGGTACAGGAATACAACAAGTACAAATTTTAGAAGGGGTACATGTATAAATTTTGGGATGGGTGCAGAGGTTCAAGTACAAATTTGGGGAGGAATATAGGGTACAAGTACACATGTTGGGAGATATTTGGGGCAAATACAATTTTGGGGAAGGATGCAGTGATGTGAGTGCAAATTGCAGGACTAGTGCAATGGTAAAAGTGCAAATTGTGGGTGCAAGCTCAAATTCCAGAAGGGTTGCAGGGATATAAATGCACATTTTGGAAAGGTGTAAGCACAAATTTGGATGGGGTGAAAGTAGTATATGTCTGGGAGAAATGCAGGGGAGATGCACACAAATATGGTGGTATGGAATAAAGTACTAATTTTGAAAGAGGGTGCAGAAGATGGTGTTCATATTTGATGGGTATTGGTGTAGCAGTGCAAATTTGAGAGAGGAGGGTGCAGTCAAGTAAAAGGAGCACATTTTGGGAAAGATGAATGAAAGTCTATTATCAGCAGAGGGCAGTGTAGAATTATAAATTAGGAAGTGGTGCAGGATGTAAGCAAATATTTTGGAAGAGTTACAAGGGCAGCAGTATAGATTCTGGGAGAGACCCATTGCAGAGAAAATACATGAATATTGAGTGTGGTAGAACTTCAGCAAATGGGATGACTCAGAACTACATTAGATTAGTCAGTCAGGAAAATGGAAAAAAATTGACATGTTTAGGTGCCCAGTTCTCTTGTTTGATATTGTCCCCAAAGTTTTGCCAGTTAGCCTATGAGCGTTACTAGATATTTCAAGTAACAACAGATTGTTGCCATTTCATAATCTGATATACTGTGTGTATATACTAAGCTGCCAGGACCTTGAGGAAAATTATGTCATTCTTGTCTAAATTATATCACCACCCACCCATGGTTATGCCAGCTGGTCTGAAAACATCTGAGGGCCTTTCTGTGAAGCCATCAAATTTGACAGGCAACCTTTCCTGCAGTTTATTTGTAATACATAAGGCCTGGTTGTCCTTGTATCATGAAAAATAGCTGATTTTTAAAATAAATTTGCATTTGATCTTTAACCTAAAATAAAAGCAATGATAATCAAATCAATACCAATTGAGTGAAGAATACAATAAACAATGATGCGTTAGTCTAGGACTACCCAACACAAAACAACATGCATTATGATAGACAACTGTAACTCCTTTTAAGGATGCCGCATTGCAGCTGAAAAAATAGTAATTTGTCATCAGTAACAAATAAAATGAATGACTGAACCAACACTTCTTTTAGAAATAAATAAAGACAGTTCCATATTCCATAAAGCAAGCCCAATCTTAACAGTCTTAACCAAAAAAATCAATATGAGAACGGTATGACAATAAACTAAATAAAACCTAAATACTTAAAACAATCTACCTCTCAAGTACTACATTATGTGCATCCCTAATTTTCAGAAACTTAGAGATAGCAAGCAACTTATTCCTGTTTCAAAAACTTAAATTTAGCCAGACACATTTAATCATAAACTGGTATCATACAACTACTAACTGATAGAAACTCACTCCGAAAATCTAATATTAAATTTTCACAGTTACACTACTATTAAATAAAACAACATCATCAGCATAATGTAAAATCATTGAATGAAATAACAGATGGTAAGTCATTAACAAAAATACCAAAATAGAGCCCCATGGAACCTCCATATTAATTCCCACTAATTGAGACTTTACAGCATCCAAAATTATACATTGTATTCTTCTACCCAAATAACTCTCAAACTAAGACATACCCCTTTCTCACAATCAGTATGTCTGAGTTTAGTGAGCAGGCAACTGTGAAGTACTAAATAAAAAGCTTTGGATGATAAAAACAAAAACAAAACAAACAAACAAAAACAGCTGCAGCAGTCTCACCGCTGTCCCATATCTCATGGAGGAATGCAATGAATTCTACCAAAGCTGATGGAGTACTATGTTCTTTTTTAAATACATATTGTACTAAACCATGAAACTCTAAATAGCCCATGATTTGATCAGAGACCATTTTCTCCAGGACCTTTGACAGAGGGGACAATAAGGAAACAAGCCTATCATTTTAACAAAAGACCTGTCACCACCCTGATAAATAGGCACCACATTCATCTGTCTTTATCAGTCAGGGAACACCTCAAATTTCAAAGAAAAATGAAATAGCATCTTCATTGGTACAACCATTATATCCCATACACAAGAAAATAATTTTAACTCAATTCCATCCTCACCATTTGTTGTCCTAGTATTCATGCATTTCTGCTTAAAGTTGAACCTGCATAATATTCTGTGGTGGTTTGCATATGCAGCCCAAGATGCTTTGCATTGTGGGGGCATGTGTGATTTTGTATTTCTTTGAAACTTGGCTTCCCAGCAAATGCCCTTTGGTAACCATTGCCTCAGTGTTTTGCACAGAGGTTCTTTGTCTTGTAAATATTCACACACATCATCCTCTACCTGTTTATAATTTGTCTATGAGGAAAACAACTTGTAACGCTAGATTTAAAAAGACATATTAGAGCTTTTCAGTGTTTGGTTTAATGAACAGGAGAGAAGCAGGAGAGATGTGCCTCTGCCAATCACAATCATCCTGAATTGTGCAAAGCCCTGAACAGATCTGTAATTGCATTGTAGTATGAATTAGTCAATGATTCTGGTTGATGTCTAAAGGGGCCTGAGAAGGCTGAGCAATACTGCAGTACAACACTGGATGGTGCCATGTGCTCAGAAATGAAGCATCTCTGGAGAGCACTTGCAGTATGCATTTCATTTGAACCAAAGGAATGAAATGACCCAAGTGTCTCTTTTGTCTGCTGGGTAGAGAACTGTGAGGATGAATGAAAACACACAATACAACTTAGGAATCAGTAATCGATGATACTGTGCATCCAGTTTCTATGTGACTTGCTTTACCCTGGTGGTGATGTCAGCCATGTAATTACCGGAAGAGCAGAGACGCACCAACAGAGCGATAATTGAGAGAACCCCCAAAAAGAAAACACAGCTACCAGAACAAACACAGCACAGACATGGAGAAGGACACAGAGCAAGCCAAGGGGAATGAGAAGAGAGACAGGAGGGAGAAGGCAGGAGGACTACTGACTGAAGATGCTGCGAGGCAGTGCACAACAGACAGCAGAGAGATGGCATGAGGAAGAGGGAAAAGGCAGACAAGAAGAGACAGAAGCAGGGAGAGAAGAAGAAGAAGCCAGTGGGACAGGAGGCATCAAAATGTGAGAAAAGCTGCAGAGCAGCAGACAGCAGCAGCAGAATGGAGAGGAAGGAGTCAAGAAGCAAAACACAGGAGAAAAGAGTAAACAAACAGCAGAAAGGAGAAGCCCTGCCACATGGACCACGTAGCCACTCAGGTGCTTGAAATACTCTGACAGTGGGTTGCTTTGAGAGGCTTGCTTTTATTTGGATTGTGAGAGGAGTTTATTCCACATTGAATCTCAAGCAAAGCCCTCCTATAGTTGTAGTAAATATGTTTATGACTTTTAGTAGGAGGAAGACTGATTGATGCAGTGCTGAGCTTTTGCTATCTCAAGCACCGGCTTTGTATTTCTTTTAATTGTTTGTTGGTTCTTAAGCAGTTTTAGTTAAACAGTTTAACAAAAGTTATGATTTGGTTATTTATGAATATTCTATAGCTTTTAGAGACTCCCTCAGTTGTTATCCTGTTTTGCCTCAGAACTGTGCAGCACTTTTGTGAGCGGCTGTGTTCCCCTCACCCAATCCATTTGGGTAGGCTGTTTTTGGCTATTTATTTCTCCAGAATTTTATCAATGGTGAAGGTATGAGTCGGATGCAAGGAGGTTGGTGAAACATGTATGGTGGACTTTGCATGGCTTGTCAAGTATATTATTAGGAGAAAAAGCAGGGTAACAAGGGTGTTGGTATGTGACACACTGCTGGTGAGGGATCTGGCTTGAGCAGTGAGAAGCTGCTCTTGGAAAATGTTTTTGCTTTCTGCGTCTCTGTCCTGAGGCTGGTGCTCAGATCTCTAGTAGTTTTTTAGTTTAAAGCAGAGTGAATCACTTTGACCTGCTCTGGCTTGGGAAAAAAATAACAGGCTATTGACTCCATTTCTGAAATTCTACTGCAAGGGTTTTTTTTGTAAGTAGTAGTAGGAAAGTTTATTCATTTGGCTAAAAGCCATTATGAAACACACACACAAAGCATATATGTTAAAATTTCTTGTTAAGTTGCATGGCAAAATCTTAAAATATTCATTTCTCCAGAGTTATTTCATTTTAAAAAGCATTTAACAGAGCTTTCCCCTATGTTAAGGTGCCAAGCAAAGATCTGGAAATGGATCCAAGCTACTTCCAGGGTTTTAAGTTTAAATAAATATACATAACAGCCACATACCTTGCTGAGCTATATCAAAAAAACACTTAAGCAGAATAATACTAAAATCAGAGTTTTCTCATTGTGGTTATGCTGTAACCCCAAAAGTTAAGCTAGAGCTTTGTGGTAAAAAGACAGTAACATAACAGTAGCTCTTAAATAACGTCTTTTGCACACCTCAATTTTAAGGCATTCATAAATTAAGCAACTAAGCATAATTGTGTCAATACAATAAGGAGCTTGTTCATTTTTGTATATCTGATCAGGCTTCATTAATTCCAAGGTCTATAAATCAGTGTACACCGCTGGTCTATAATGTTTTCGGTAATTTATAAAATCAATTACTGTGGCATAAACAAAATTTGAGTTCAGGAAGGAAGGCATTCATGGCAAAAGCAATATCAGCAACTATTGAGATCCAGAATCCAGCATGTCCAAGTCGCAACCAATACAAATAGCCCCAAATGTTTAATAAATAAAATAGTCTGCTCCTTGCCTGGGAGTCCATATTCGTTGACTTAGTATTGAGTAGAATGCTTGATGCTCAGTACAAAATAAGGCCAACTCCGTATAATAAACCACACATATCCATACCTTCAATTTTGTTCAAAGACACATATCCTGGACATCGTCAAAGAGTTCCAATGGTCATAATACACAAAGGGAGACAAAGTTGAGTAAATCCATTACCAAGCATTAGTACATTGTCTATTAAATATACAATCTGGAATGTCAGGCTCACTAGGCAGGAGTCCACTGGTCACAAAATACGGCAAGACAGAAATACATCATAAGCAAATGGGGCAAGTAATTAAACGTGATATACCAATACCTTTTCTCCAGCTCATTTTTTCGCCCCAGTAGCACTGAAAAATATCGAGAGGAAAGTAAAACAATAAAGTACCTTTTGGGAGATAGCCAAAGCCATTCTCTCACTGTTGTTGTAACATCATCTTTTAGACATTTTCTTTATCACCATATGGCCCTACTCCAGTTCTGAAAACAACCTGTCTTTCATCAAGAAAGGGTCAGCCCTCACAGTCCTCACACAGATCCTCATTCTGTTCTCATAGACCAGGGGACAAACATTTTAAGAGCTGATCTGGCTCCATATTCAGCCAAACTGGCCACTGGACCTCCTCTTAACTGAACCTTCTCCAGAATGCTTGGCCACAACAGATTTTCTGCAGAAACAAATGAAAAAAGAAAAGTGCTCCTCTAAGTGCAGTAAAATCAGACTCAATAGAGGATATACATTAAAGCGCAGCCCTCAGGCAATGATATCATACCTGTTGTAAACTTTTAATAACCATATCAGCATATAAAGTGTGTCTGTAAATTGACTCCTTTGAATACACCTGCGTCCATCTCTTGCTTTCCAATTTTCACAGTTCCAAGTGGAAACAGATATAGCACATGGATAAAAACACTTTCAGCCTACAAGTAAATGGCAATTTATTTTTGTCCCAATTAATTGGGGCAAATGCCATTACAATGCCAAGCACTTAGCGTGCAAGTTAGTGTGTTAACGGTCACTCAGTCAAGAGATACTGAGGCAAGCGCTCCCAAAACAGCATGAAAGTGGCCTGTCAGATACTACTGAGCAAAATAGCCATTATTTCATTCATGAAGATACAAAAACCTTCTAATATACACTTACTCAGCTAGAGCGAAATGTTACAGAAAGCTCAGGGAGCTGGTGCAACCTTGTACAGCCCTGCGGCCTTCTTGCTGCTCCACCCCACTTGAAGTCTTTTTGCTAGTATCTGCTTCGATGACACAAGGAATTTTGTAACATTGCATTTTAGCATTTTAGTACTTTGGCACTAGACATTTGGAAGTAGTACATGGTATGTTATTTATAAATACATATAATTATTGATAAGTTCTCTAAATCTAAAAAGAAAACAGTAATAAAGAAACACAATTAGAGGAAATTGAGGAGTGGTTGAATTAATTGATTAAAGGACCATTATCTAATTACCTAATTGATACCTTATTGATATATAAGCTGGTATAGAATTGACTAGGTCACAAAAATAACATTTATTTTTAACTGTTTTAGTTTATTGTCAATTGATCTTTTGTGCTGGGTTCAGTGTGTTTTGCATATTCAGTACATTTACAGTGCTAGTGTTCATCTTGGAAACCAGTACTGGGTACAGCTACTGATAGTGATAGTGCTCCAGGCGTTCCTCGTGCTGACTCTCATAAGTGAGCATTGAAGAACACAAATCATCATTAGGCAGAGCTTTTCAGCACTTTGAGGGCCAAGCGGAACAGTAAGAGCCCTGCAAAGTCTGCGGATAACATTGCTTAATCTTTTAGTAAACACTCTAGCTTTTTAGCATTTTTGTTTCTGGTCTTTAGGACTCATATTTTGAGCCTTAGTATTAACTGAAGAAAATAGAGCTAGCATTTTATTTCTGCATAATCTCTGTCCTTTACAGATCCAAACTTTGTGTGGGCTTAGCAGAGTTAACTGGTTACCCTCACGATACCTTCCTCTTTACTTCCGCTACCTCTTTATTACCTACTAAAACCTTCATCTACTACTTTATTTTAGCCTATTGTTATTTCTTTAGACATTACTAATTCACTTAATTTCATTGTTTACCATTGTCTAGATATCAAATAAGCTGTTACAATACAGTTGTCTTGCAAATATGTTTACCTTGCTTTTATTTGTACATTGCAAAGTCCTGTTAGTGTACTTTATAAATTCTTCAATCTTTCACCTGTAATTTGCACTTGAATGCATTGTACATTCTCGACCATTTACTTGTGGTGTTGTTCATTTTCATTACTTGTATTTCCATGCTTATTTAACTACACTGTGTTTTAGCTTTTGCACTGTAATTTTCTAATCATGGCTCCATGTATCTTATTTTCTGTCCATTATTATGTTATCTAATGCTTTGTACTCTCCCAAGTCGTGCCTGAAAATAGGCATACTTAAAGGGACACTGTCAACCCCTTAGGCCTCAAAGTGTCCCTAGTTTAGTAGACACATTTTATGATTGTTCACATTCTATAAAGACCCTGATCTAGCTGGTTGTTTGATTCAGACTCATTTTTCCTTTTAAAAGTGAAAACCTGAGTGCCCACCATACTGGTGTTACCACACCAAAACATGTTTGTTTACATTTCTTGACCAACTACCACTAGTCTTTCCTGAATGCAGAAACACCCCAACACTGTCTAGATACTCATTATGCAGCGGGAGTAGTGGAGACTATTATCAGGAGTGGCTGCACTGTCTGAGGTGTTTCAATATTCAGGAAATATGCAGTAAGCAATCACAATGATTAAGGGCCAAACAAAGCTGTGTATAACTATACATTCAATGTATTTCAGTTCAAATAAGCTAGGAGGCAGATAAAACAACCAGTGACATCAATGAATTTTAGAAAAGGTAAACAATAATAAAATGTGGGTTTTAACTAGAAATAATACTGATGCAGAAAAGATTGACTGTGTCCCTTTAATATCTATTGCACTTATCCAGTTACAAAAACAAATACATAAATAAACTGCTAGTTTCTATCCACCATTGTGTAATCTGAGCTATAGATTCACAGCAGTGAGCAAAGCTGTATATGTGCAGGATCTATGTAAGTGATTCTGTTAGAGCTAGACAATGTCTTGGAGCATTTAGGAGCATTGTGACTGCTATGTGGTACACTATTACTTTTGCATTTGCTTTTACACTTAAAGTAGTAAGTTTATTGATTTTTAGTGCTTAAACATTACATCTACATCAGTATACTCATATACAAAGAGGTAGAACTTTTAGGTCTATGTGATACATAGAACACCTAAAGGCAATCACTGTTATTGCTCAGTCAAGTGCTGAACACATTTTGGCACTCTGACAATCACAACACACCAGCACAATCGTGCCAGGAAATATTTTATTACTTTCTGTGGGGGGGCTGTGCCCCACAACCCTCATGGGGGCTTCTCCCCTACCAGGATTCTCAACTCCTGGGGGTGCATGTTGGGGGTGAAAGTAGTAAAATGAAAGGTTCAGGCAGGTGCAATAAAATCGCACCAGCACCCAGACTGAACCCGGTACTTCAGCCAACCCAGCCATTAACCAATCTCTGACGCACGGCCTGGGCACGGCAACTGTAGCGATACTCCCTACATCTGCTCCACCCCTCCCAGCCCACGCTCACCATGCTCACTCCCACCCCCTGCATGCATATGTACAGCGACATCCTGTCGTCTAGTTCACTCATCCGTTCGCCCAACCTGTCGGTCGCGTGAGTGGATTAGTGAGGAAGTATCGCCCCGTAATGGATGAGCGCCTTTCCTCATCGCCCATTTCACAGGTTACCAAATTTTTAGTATTCATTTAAATTTGATGTACAGTGTTTGGCATGAAGGCTAAAAATTAATTTATCTCAGAATTGCAATTACTGGTAACACTGATTTAATTGAGGAATTTTTTAAAATATTTGCCTGTTCCTATATATCCTAGAAAATATTAAGGAGTGTAAAACTGCACATTTGAAGTGGATTGCTGGTTATAGTAGTTCATTGCTGCCATCGGCTTTCTTTATTTTTATTTTGAAATGTATTAGTACTCACAAGGGTTTAGGGGCTTATTGGATAAAGTTACTTAGACCTAACTAGAACTCAAATTAATTGTAAATATTGTATATTTATTGGCCCAGATATTCAGACTGCGCCTGGCGGGGGTGCAAGCCTGGGCACAGTGCAAATGGGATGTGCTGGGGCCAGGACCAGGTGATATTCAGTGGTGATGTGCTATGGTGCAACACTGATGAATATGGCACAGACTACGCATGATACAGTGGCACTGCACCAGCACAAACCATGAACAGGGAGCAAGGGGATGCACCAGCACAACTGCAGTTGAGCTAGGTGCACCACCCATGATATTCAGTGGAGGGCATGCAAATGAGGCCATAATATATGCAAGGTGCAAATGAGAGCCATTTGTATGTCATGGCCCCATCTGCATGTCTTGTGCAGGGCAGCCCGGCAGCTTGTGCCTGGCACCCTGCACAGCATGACTTATGTGCACAGTGGGGGTCCCGGGCATCCCGACATAACCATGATTGTGGTTACATGCAGTAGTACAAAGCCCTGGTAGTCTAGTGGTCCCCTTCATCCCATGTCCCTGATCGTCGGAATATGGCCGTTATGTAAGTCCCTGGTGATCTAGTGCTCCCCCCGTTCCAATCACAGTATAGCACCATATCATGTTTCCCTGGTGATCCAGTGGCACCCCACCCCTCCCATCCACACAGAACCCTTGCCCACCCTCCCCCCATCATCGGTGGGCAGCTGCAACCTGCGCATACTGCCCGGCTGCCTGCTGAATGACAGGTGCAGTTTGGGCTTTCAGGGCATACTGTACTAGACAGTAACAAATATGTGAATGAAGTAATTCACATATTTGGGACTATCTAGTACAACTACTACAAGCCATTGGTCCACCATGGACCAATGGGCTTACAGCCCATACCGTACCTGTCATTGGTGGGTGGCCCGGTCGATATCTTGGTGGGTGCAACCACCCACCATGACTAACGGGGTGGCAAGGGGTTCTGTGAGGTGGGAACGATGGGAGTGCCACTGGATCACCTGAGAATATGATATGGTGCTGTACTGCACACACAGCATCAGAAGCTGGGGTACAGTAGACTCCCAGGGACTTACATAATGGTCTGATTCTGGTGATCGGGGACATGGGAGGGAGGGGCATCTAGACTACCAGGAAAGTCTATCATTACAGTTATCAGGGATGGGTAATCAGGAGGGGTCCACTGCACTACCAGGGATATGTTTGTGCTTGTGGATGGTGTTCTGGGTGGGCGGGTGGCCACCACGGCTGGCGGCTGCGTTGCACCCTGAAATACAGTGGCCCACCTGTGAGTGGCTGGGAGTTATTTCCACTCCTCATGGACTCAACTTTGAGCCCCCTATGCAGCACACTGCAGGGTTGCATCAGCATATGCACGCACATCCCGGGCTGAATATTGGGATGCGCCGCATATGCATGGGCACACCCCTGCATCTGCACTGCATACAATTACATTGCACCCCAGCTCATCAGGATTTGTACTGTACCTGGCAGCCCTTTCAATATCCTGCTGGGGCACAATGTGGGGTTGCACCAGTGCAACTCTGTTGCGCTATGCACAGCCCCTTTGAATATCCAGGCCATTGTGTTTTCTATGTCTTTTGGTGTTTCAGTGTTTCAACTTTTAGCATCCCTTTGGAGACATCTTCTTGTTTCATGGACTGTTAGCCCATATTCTTTCATGTTACAGATGCAAATCCTGCTCTGATCTACTGGTGAGTTGGAATCAGAGTTCACTCATCAACCCAAGCTGCAAATTTCTGGAATTATTATAGAGACTATCTTATAAGCTTTTTTATTTACAAAAATGTATTTCAAATTAATATAATTGGGAGTTACAGTATATTTCTACTTATTTATTACTATTTTCCTGTCAGTGTAAGTTTATAAAAGTTCTGTAGTGCAGCTGGTGCAGTGGATACTTATAGAACAATAGCATTAAGAGGGTTGCAACAAGAACTCAATTAAGTGAGATAATGACTTCCTCTCAATTGGACCCACTAGTAATATTAGCCATTTTAGATGGTAGAAAAAGGAAGAAGAACAATTTATAAAATGTCCAATAGCCCTAAAAAGCCTGTAAAGTTAAAAAGAATAAGAAAATCAATTAATGGCAGATAATATTTCTCAACTGAAAATTACTGATCACCTAATTAGTAGCAAAAGGTAATTGCAAGTGTGCCTCAGATACAAAGCTGTCTCTGTCTTTCTCAGAATGAATCAGACTCTAAGCAATTAACTTCAACACCTAGGTTGAGTCCCTGGTCTTAAGTTCAGCAAATCAGAATTTGAATTTAAATTTAGATAAACTTTCAGGTCCATTACTTAAATCTCCAGATCTAGACTTGAACTTGCCAAATGCCAGCCATTTGGCTAGCTATGATTGTCATGAACATCCTAATATAAATGTAAATACCTCTAAGAATACATATTTTTGCAGCTTCCTGGCTCCATCCCTTCTTGTTAGAAGATGTGGGAAAAAAGGAATTGCAGGAAACTTTCCTAAATCCTATTATGGCTGGCGTTATTTTTGGATCTTCACCATACTATAATAGACTTAAGAGATTGCATAGGTCTAAGTCAATTAACACAGATCTGGAGGCTATCCAAGATGAACACCCTAGATCCCCTCTAATGTTAATAATTAAGCCCTGTCCTCCACCCTTGAGGTCCTGATGATTCACGGTCATCAGATGATAAAAGCTGAATCCCTGTCTTATTTTCCTCTTATTTGAGTAGGGATATTATTAATGTAAGGAGCAATCCCTATGCCACTAAGCTGATGTTGATGGAGCAATAAGTAATTATTCATAAATATTTAGAGACAGTGAGAGAGGATATAGCCATATATGGTGTAAGAATAGATGATCTCTTGGGTCTCTTGATCAGATCAATGAATGGTAGAATTCTTGTTCAAGGCCTTCCCTATTAGTCCCTCCCCAGTTGAGATGGTCCACCACCACACTTTGAGGGTTTATCCCCAGAGGGACTGTTGACAGTGGTGGATTTTTCTGGTGTTCGTGTTGCATGTGAGATGAGTTTGAATGAGGCGATGGCAGCATATAATAATGCTGTCACCAAGAAATTCAACACCATCACACTGATCCATATATGACTCAAGTCCTCTCACTTGAGATCCCTGTGGTTTGATAGGGCTCTCAAAAGATGAAGACCAGGGTTGGAAGTGGAAGCATCGCTGGAGGAGGACCAAGGCCTTGGATGACTAACTGGATTTGAGAATTCATTATGGTGAATATAAAACAGCAATCAGCCATAGGAGGCAGAGTTCCTCTCAAGGAGATTGCTTCAGGAAGGAAAAAGACCATCTCTGCTCTTTCAGACTGTAGACAGGCTACTTCATGCAGACTGTCTGCAGTCAAAAACAGCTTCAATCACACAGTGAAGAGTTTGCTCAGTTCTTTTTGACAGGGTGTTGTCTATTAGGACCAGGATATCTCAGTGGAGAATTGATCTGTCCACAGTGTTGAGCCTGGTGGGGACAGAAGCACTCCAGCTGTATGGGATGAGTTTCGGCTGGTTGGGGTGACTGAGGTTATCGAGGTGATTTGAAGCTGTGACCCACTTTTGTGAATCGGATCCAGGTCCAACACGTCTCCTAGTGGGATGTGCTGAGATTGTCTGGTGCTCACTCTCGGGGGTCTTCCCTCATGCCTTGAAGGAGGCATTGGTGATGCCCCTACTGAAGAAACCAGCACTCGACCCTTGTATCTTCATGAATTAACGACCTGTCTCCAGTCTTCTATTCTTGGGAAGGTAGTGGAGAAAGTGGTGGCTTTGCAGCTCGAGGCACATCTGATGGCCTTTGACATCTATGAGCCAATCCGGTCTGGATTAGGAGAAAGCATAGCACTAAAACAGCATTGGTCAGTGCGTAGAAGTGATCTCCTCAGGGCAAGAGATAGAGGGAATGGTCAATTTGCATTCTCTTTGATCTCTCTCATCTTTTGATATCATGGATTATATGGTGCTACTTGATCACCTGAGAGAGCTCTGTGGACTCACCAGCAAAGTCATCAGCTTGTTTGAGTCCCTTCTCACAGGCAGGATGCAGCAGTTGTGATGGGAATTTCTCTTCACCTCGAGCTCCTGACCTGTGGAGTACCTCAGGTTCGATCTTGTCGCCCATATTGTTTACAGTGTACATGCTACCACTGGGTGACATCATTAGGCAATATGGTCTGGGTTTTCACTGTTATATGGATGATACCCAGCAGTGTATGTCCTTTGCTCCTGGGACATCTGATGCTGTGGACATGCTAAACAAATGCTTATCAAGATCTAGGACTGGATGTCCTCTAACTGCTGAGGCTTTACCCAGTCAAGACAGAGGTACTTGCGATTGAGCCTGGCCATCAGTGGGATGTGGTTGCCATCAGAGCAGGAACAAGGTTGTTCATGGGATGCACCTCACTGGTGGCAGCCACTAAGGTATGAAATCTGGGTGTCCTCCTTGACAATAGCTTGACACTTGAAACTCAGGTGTCTGCCATCACCAGAGTGGTTTTTACCATTTAAGGAATGTCACCTGGATTAAACCCTTAATCCCACAGAAGACCTGCCATCACTGGTGTGCTTTTGTCATTTTCAGGCTCAATTACTGTAATGCTCCATACTTTGAGGTCAGTAGAGGCAGCCTCCACCAGCTACAGCTCGTGCAAAATGATGCAGCCAGGTTGTTGATGGGCCTTTCGTAGTCTGCTCACATAACCCCATTTTGCACAAACTGCATTGTCTGCCAGTTAGGCAGAGGAGTGCCTTCAAGGTGGCCTTGTTCACCTATAAGGCCTATATGCTCTAAACACTCCCAAAATCACCCCATTTAAAATCACTCCTAGGAACCACCCTTTCAACACCCGCTGCTGTAATTGTCACTAATCCGATGCTCGCATGCCCCACCAGTACCTCAATTCTCAACAAAGTCCTCTGGACTGCCTCCACACTCACCCCTCTCCCCTCCTCCTCCCTCTGGCTCCTCTATCCTTCCCCTGCTAGACATCTGTATATCTGGGGTGTTCTATACTGATTCAAATGTAACTATGTATATAGATTGTACAAAAATATATGTAACTCTGTCCGCATTCTGTAACCTGTATCACTGTTTTGATCTCTCTGTGATGAGGTGCCTTTGTAAACGAGTCTCTGGCTCAGAGGTTGTAAAATCTGATTGTACAAATAAATAAAATCTAGCAAGGTTGAAAATTATGCAATTAGGATCGCTATTCTCTATTGGAACAATGATTGAATGATCAGTGATATCAGAAGCCAAATTAGTTAGTACTAGATCAAAGCATTCTTCCCCTAATAGGTTCTATCACCAGTTGCTCAAGCCCTGTCATTAGGACAGAATCAATGAACAGTGATTCCATAGCAGTACTCACTGTTAAACTATCACATAGAATATCTGGCATGTTACAATCCCCTACTATCACTACATCAGAATTTTTTGTCATTTCAGTAGGTTCTCTACATAAATATTGGTCATGTTCAGGGTCGAGGAGAATGGCTATAAAAGTTTCCTATGAACACTTTTTATCATTCTTCATCCTTATATGCACACAAACACCTTCCATTTGTATTTCTGTATTATCATTGTTAAATAAATACTCTGTTGAATCTATGATATCTTTAACATAGATACAAATGACACCACCTTTCCTGTCATTCCTATTTTTGTAATAGATAGAAACCAGGGATTTCCTTATACCAATCTGAAGCTGGGTCCCACCATGTCTAACTAATTACAGTGATGTCAACTTGCTTTTGATTTAAAATTGCTGCTAAATCACTTATGTTGACTAAGTTCAGACTTCTTGCATTTGAGACTAGAATTTTGTAGCCATAATTTCCTAGTAGTGCAGTTTTATTTAAAATCCTGTTGCCCCTCTTAGCTAGTTTAAATGGTTGGTGATGTAGTTGGCAATGGTTTTCCCCAGGAAGGTGCTTCCCCTTCTATTAAGTTGCAATCTGTACCAACTAAAGAGGCTTTGATTATGACTAGACTTTCCCAATGTGTAAGACATCTGATATTTTTTTTCAGACACCATTTTCTCATCCATTCATTCACTGTTTTTATTTTAGACTGCTTTGTCTTGCTGTTCCTTGGTACTGGCAGAATTTCTGAAAAGCAGATGTCACATACCCTATTTTCCAGTGTATTAAACAGGAAATGAAGTATTTCTGAATATTTTCTACAATGGATTTGCTTACATCATTGGTGCCTATATGAATTATAACAAGTGGCTTTTCACCAAAAGTTTTAATTCAGTAATATCATGAGACATCAATATTTTAATTCTGCCCCAAAAAAAAAGAAAAGTAAAGCAAGTACAATTTTCTTTATCTGGGTTACAAATACGATCATTCATACATTTAAGAACAGAATCCCCTTGGACCAGTACTTGCCTAGTCTCACATGGGCCTTCCATCTTGTTATCAATGTTAGTATCTGGTGATTGTGAGAGATCCTTATCTATATTGCTGTCTTTCTTATTGGCATATTTGTTTCCCAAGTTATTTCCTGAACTTGCTGTAGTGCTATCACGGGTTTCTTCATTGAGATTAACATCCATATCATGTATAGTTCTATTCCCATCTGATGAGTTGTTATTAATACTTTGGGGCATCATAGACTCGGTGTTTGCTTCCTTATCCATCTCTAAGAGTGCATCAAAAGAGTTTTGAAGTTGGTAACACAAAATCCATGGCTCTACAGCCTTTTTATGTTTGCTTCTAATAGGAATTGGGGTCCAATCTGAGTCTTCCTCACTTTCATATTCTCTAATTATCTTATGTGGGGATCATTTGGATCATTGATAGTTTGCCAATAGACACTTTAACTGTGTCATGCTTACCATTAGTTGGTTTGCCTTGGATAGGTTTGTTTTTAAGTTTACTAATTTCTTATTCTAGTTCCAAAATTGTTGTTCTTAATGTTAGTATAGTATATGCCGCTTGTAACGGACTACTTTGTCCACTAGCACTTTGTCTGTTACAACAAGCATCCGCTACATCCATTTACACACAACAAGACATTAGCATTGCCTCTTGATGCAGTCAACAACACATAATGTGTAGTAGTGATATACAGTTCTTTTTAGATTTGAGTGTTAGCCTTTTTTTCTGGCAAGCCACACCAGTGGATACTTTATTAAAGCAAAACACAAAAAGTAATTCAAATAAAATCATGACAAAATAAAAATATTGTGCACTGTACCTGCTCTCATTGGCTATGCAGCTGTGCAGTTCAATTTGTTCTACGATTGCTGAGAGGGCTAAAGAAATCTACAATGCTTGTTTGCTTTGAGCTTGCTCTAGTGTACCACTTCCGTGGACTCCATCAATGAAAGTTGGTCCCATTTCAGAGACGATATCGTCCCTCTGCTAGACTGTGCAAAGTAGAGTGAGCAAAACATTCCTCACATCAGCTGGTGTCACTTGGACATACTCCTCCTCCTCTTCTTGAACTTCCTCATCCTCTGACTCCACATCAGGCAGCATACCATCGACAGCCTCACTGATGTCATCAACTTCAGACGTAGGTACTTCATCACCTAGGTGACAAATCTCTCTAGATCCTCAGAAGACAGAGGAAAAATAATTGTTTAATTTGCTTGATTGCTTGTATAGTGCTAATGGGTTCGATAAGACAAGGTGCTAACTGTTTTAGTGTTGCTTCTGGCCCAGACGTTACAAGTGGAAGTACAGGTCCATTTAAACTATTAAATTTAACATTGGGTCAATAGGAAATGACATTTGGAAAGATAAATCTGTCAGTTAAAATCGAATGTCCACTGCAACGAGTCCGTTAAAAGTGGAGTATACTGAATTGCTTTGCACTGGCTACGCTAAGTGAATCAAAAACTGAATCTGATGCTATATTGCATTTATTACATGTAATGCATGTCATTATTACTCCCCTGCACTCAGTGACAAATCCTGTGTTGATATCCATTATGTTGTACAGAAAATCAAACAAGCAAACACTTTTTTTTTTTGTTACCCTTGTCGTTGGTATATAGACAATGGAAATAAAATTGACAATATATCATATAAGTTCTACAACCCTGCTAGCAGACTGCCAATATTTAAAACAGGAATGTACAAGAGTGTCTGGTAAGTTTTATTTGCTGTTAATTTGTTACCTTCAACAGAGTTCTGCCTGCTTCCCCATCATCCCCAGTGGACAGAGCGAACACGTGCAGGCGCATTTGTCTCTGTGCATGTCCCCATGCATGTTCACAGGTGAGCTTGCTCCACCAATGCTCATTTCACTCACTAGGGCTTCACTAAATAGCTAGGGACTGGAAATACAGCACCTTGTGACTTCCGATGCAAGCGTTCCCACAGAGGTACAAATAAAACAATATAAAAGATATAAAACTAGCACCAAATGGTGGATTCGATCAATGGTTGCCTAATTGATAGATCACAACCTCAGGGGTCTAATTATCACTTGATTTATTGATGACCAGGGCAGGAGGCTCAGGCAGCTGTCAAGTTCACACAGTTCACAGCAGTGAACTTCCTGTGAACAGGGCAGGACACCTCTTCACAGCCCTCTATGATCTGGAGGTCAATGTAGTGGATGGCAAATAATATAGCTGTAGAAATCACACGGTCTGCTCACCAGCAGTTTGCTCCTCTAGTGCTAGTACAGTGCAACAGTAACCACTGATGCACACACAGCTCTGCACCTATCAAACAACAAAACTCATAGTGTATCTTTATAGACTTACTGTAAATTCTGCCTTTGACCAGATAACTAGACTCCTTCTTTGGAAATCTTTAGAGAATATGAAGTGGATAACTCACTATTAAATATGATTAAAGCTTAATACTCGGGTCTGGCCCAGTGGTGCTGAGGGTTGAGGCACTTGATGCCACACTTCATGCTGCACCAGTGACCCAGGTTCAAGAATGAGCCCAGGTCATTGGGGTCAGCAGGGTGGAAGGAGCTAGATTGAGCCGCCATTGGCAGTTCTCCTCTGTGGGGGAGGGCTGAGCACCGATCCGACTAGTGGACGATGTCCGGAGGGAGGGTGCTGTTAGGCTGGAGGAAGCTGTGTCTCCACACGGCTTCCCATTGGACCTTGGTCCTTCACGCTGGTGCTCTCTGGGGAGGGGGTTAGGGCTTCCATAGCTACTTCCGTAACCATAAAAATCCACACACACCCCTGCTGTGCCTGTGTTCCCCATGGAGAGGATTGAGCGGATGATCGTATACCACCACTGAGCCTCGCTGTAGTTGGGGAAAAATGACCCCATAAAAAGCTTTAATACTGAGAAACATCACACAGCTCAGATATGATACGATGGAAAATAGAAGTACAGAATTCACAACTAACATGGGAGTTAAATAAGGTTGTACCTTCTCCTTTACTATTTAACCTGTATCTATACACATTATTGCAGAACTGTGTAATACAGATTTGTGATACCAAAATATGCAAATCATAGTTGCCCATACTTGGCATATGCACGGATATAATGCAAATATTTTCTAGCTGTTCAGGGATTAAAAGGATGTTAGAGAAATTTTCCGTTGAATGCAACAAGGCAGAATTCATAATCAACTATGAGAACACAAAGGTTATGGTATTTGGAGGAAATAAAGTTCTATAAGTATACTACATATAAACACAAAATGGAAGTAATCAGAGCCTTTATTACCTTGGGAGTTTTTCAGGTACCTTAACAATGGAATAAGCCTTTGAAAGAACTCTGAAGGAAATAAAAAAACAAATAATTACTCTGGGCAATGTCTAGTTTCTCATATAAATAGATGATTAATTCAGTAAAGGATGCCTAAAAGTTATTAATGCCAAGCTTGAAAGTCAACTGCTTTATGGCTTGGAAGTAATCATCAAGAACCATGAAATGCTGAAAAAATGCTTAATTCATATTAGAAGAAGCTCTTGGCTCGTTCTGCATGCATTTTCAGCATCAGTCAGAGTAGAATTAGAACAATTATCTGTAGAGTGTTTTGTCAAAGAGAGTTGTAGGTGCCGTATTGGTCCTTTTAAGAACAGATCCAGAAACAAATGATTTGATACCTTTTATTGGACCAACATGGATGTTACAGAAAAGAACAAAGTGCTCTAGCTTTCAAACCAACCAGGTCCTTCTTCAGAAGCTTTGTGGCAGTTTTTTCAAATATCCCATACTATTAACACCAGATTATATAGAAAAGGCAAGAAATAATTCTCATTGGTTTAACATATACATTTAAAACATAATAGAAGATTATGTCAGAGAAGCTAATTAACACCAGTATGCTTTTAACTGAGGAGCCTCAGAAGGGCAAAGGTTATCAGAATTCTCTACAGCCAGAGAGTTCTTGTCACATACATTTTAAAATGTCTCAGTAGATAGTAAGAAATTTTCCATTTGCTGCCCTTTGAGGCTCCCTGACCCATACCGGGGGCACACTGGGGTCCATGTTCTATACCTACCCATTTCTTATCCATGCCAGCCAATGCCGAACCAGCCTACCAAGTTCAGGGTGGGTGGGTGGGGAATCTTTCCCAGCAAAGAGGAAGTCCAGGGGTTTCAAGCCTTACTATCCCCGGTCCCTCCCCAGCCCCCATTAGCCCCTTCCTGGGCCAATTGAAACCTCTCTCCTACCCCTGGTCATTTGACCCTCTGATGTCACTGGTCTCTTCCTCTTTCCATCCCCCCATCCCCTAATTTGTTTCCTTTTTGCTGGCAGGTGCCATTAGACAACATGGCCTGCCTTTTTAATGGCAAGCCCCATTGTCCCTGATCCCCCACCAGAAATAAATCTCTACACTTGCTTTATGTTGGATACTCGCTGGCAATATTTATTAAGGCACACCAATTACATTTTACGTTCCCAACTTCATATTTCAACAGTATACAGTACAGTACAGTACAACCAACATTCAGTCCGCTTCTTCCTTCCAACTTGATCCTCTTCTTGCTTGTATCACTCGGGGTCTGAAACACACTGTATCTGGCCCCCTCATCATCACCAGTACCAGGTACCCCCACCAGGTACCACTCAGAACCAGGTACCTCAACTAGGGCACCACTCATAACCAGGTACCCCTCACCAGGTACCACCATTTTACCCGGCCACACCTGCACGGGGTCAGTTCCTGAGTCCACACCCACTAGGCCCAGACATGTGATCTGACCTCTAGTTTCTATCCCTCCTCCCCCACTTACTTCCATGCCTGGGTTCCTCGGCACTCAGCCCGTGCTGCTTACCCTCCCCCTCTCCTGCCCCTCTTTTTTCTTTTTGCTCCCCTCTGTCCCCTTTCTTTATTCCTGATTTTTCCCCTTCTCGTGAGCAACTTCCTGTCCCCCTGGCAGGGGCCCTTCCCACCCTGGGACCATTTGCTGCCCTTTTGAAGCTCCTGACCCCATACCGGCGGAACACTGGGGTCCATGTTCTATACCTACCCATTTCTTATCCGTGCCAGTCAATGCCGAACCAGCCTACCAAGTTCAGGGTGGATAGGTGGGAATCTTTTCCCAGCAAAGAGGAAGTCCAGGGGTTTCTAGCCTTTAGATCTCCCAGTCCCTCCCAGACCCCCATTAGCCCCTTCCCTGGGCCAATTGAAACCTGTCTCCTACCCCTGGTCATTTGACTCTCTCTGATGTCACTGGTCTCTTCCTCTTTCCTATCCCCATCCCCTAATTTTACCTTTTTGGCAGATGCCATTAGACAACATGGCCTGCCTTTTAATGGCAAGCCCATTGTCCCCTGATCCCCCGCCAGAAATAAATCTCTCCACACTTGTTTTATGTTGGATGCTCACTGGCAATATTTATTAAAGCACACCAATTACAGTTTACATTCCCAACTTCATATTTCAACAGTATGCAGTACAGTACAGTACAACCAACATTCAGTCCGCTTCTTCCTTCCAACCTGATCCTCTTCTTGTTGCTTGTATCACTTTGGAGTCTAGACACACTGGATCCAGCCCTCATCATCACCAGTACCTGGTACCCCCACCAGGTACCACCAGCACCAGGTACCCCCACTAGGCATCACCATTACCAGGTACCCCCACCAGGTACCACCATTTTACCCGGCTATTAAATGCATGGGGTCAGCCCTGTCCACACCCCACTAGGCTTGGACATGTGATCTGACCCTAGTTTCTATCCTCCCTCCCCTCCCCACTTACTTCCATGCCTGAGTTCCTCTGCACCAGCCTGTGCTGCCTACCCCTCCCCTCTCCTGCCCCTCTTTTTCCTTTGCCCCTCCACTGACCCTCTCCTGTCGAAGAATCATGGGATCCCCTTGTGGGCTAGACACAAACCTGGGACCTCCAATCTCCTTAGCACCTCCCCCATAACTCCAACAGGCCTCAGTGGGGGCACCTGCCTCCAGCATACCTACCTCATCTGCCCAGTAGGCATATTCTTTCCCATACGCAATGCTCATGAGATGAGCCTGGACCACCATACCTTTCTTCCACCTCTCCACCACCACCCAGGCTGTTGTGGCCTGGCACCCCCCAGGTGTAAAGCCCCTTGGTGCCCCTGCATGGCTGCTAGTGCCTGCTCCCCTTCTTTCCCCTTGCTCCCAAAACCCTTCTCCTCCCCCTTATATTGCCATCTCCTTTGGCTGATACTCCCTGGTGGGGCTCCACCTAGCCCCAGACACTGGCTGCCCATCTGCAGCCCCACACTACCCATGCCGGGCCCCATTAGAGGTCTCTTCCTTCCTTGTGCCTCTCCATATCAAGTGCCCATTCCAGGCCCTCATTGCCCCAGCATACCCCCAAGATGTGTTGCATACCACCATTTGCCCTTGGCACACCTTGCCCCAGGGCGGAGCCACTAGCCCCCAGCCCCAGCTGTGTCTTCACAGCTCCATATGTATTGCCCACTTATCAGGGCCTTGTAGGCACCATTCTTTCTTTGCCCACCCCCATGTGCCAAACTTACCCCCCAAGCTCTCTACAACAGGGTGGGTGGGAGCTCCAACCTCCCTGTCTACCTTGGTTCATGAACCTTCATGACCCATAACCTGTTAACGCCCAAAACTTCAATGCCATGGGCTGGGTTCTCCATTTTCCTTTCCACTACTTGGGATACCATGTGCCTGCACATTCCTCCCACCTCTCCTGAGGCTTCTCCAATAGCCCCTGCAGTATAACTCAAAACAGTTTGCAATGCTCTGGGTTCATTGATTGCTCCTGCCCTCCTGCTCAGAAACCTCTTGCTAGCGGGCCTCCATTTCTGGTGTGCATCCCAGATTTTGCCCTGCAGTTCACACAGCATGGGGTTCAGGAGTGTCACACACTTGCTATCCCAGCTGACAGTGCCCATCTCCCTCTGCTTTGAAAGGTAAACACCTGGTGTAAGAGATGGATCCACCACCTGTATTGCCATGGCCAGCTAGTTTTCCCAAGAGCACACCCCTCATCATTCTGCTGGTCACTGCCTTCTTGACCCACCTCAATAGTTCTCCGTTCCGCTTGCTGCTGATCAGCTGGTCGACCCCACCAAATCTCCATTCTCAGCACATTTAGGCTCTCCATTCTCCTCCTGCCTGTCTGGTCTGCCCTCCCTCCCTCCTGGGCATAGAACCCCTTGGTCATACTCTACCTTTCCTGGAGGAATCCTTTGTTCTGAAAACCCCTCAGGATCACTTCACTCCATGGTTCAAAATCTCACCCCACTTGCAGAGCAGGGTCCCAGCCCCCAGCTCCACTTGATACCAGGTGGCCTCGGTGAGGCCCCTCCCAGGGTATGAAGAGTACCCCACCAGACGTGTCCTCCCTGGCCCTGGGCCCACTTTTGTATAAACCTGTCTTCTCCAACTTGAGGACATGCCATGCCCCTGGTCCCAGGTGGGCCCACCTCAGCCCCAGGAGTCCCACCTGCTGGTACCATTTTACCATCAGCCTGCTGCCCTTCCCTCGGCATGCTATTCACCATCCTTGTAACTTTCACAGGTGGACCTGAACCACCGACCTTTTGGTTAAAAGTTTAATGCACTGTTCAGTTGTACCACAGGACAACATTCTGGATACCCGGATCCTAGGGCCCTCTTTCACTCTTGCTACCCTTCCTTTTCAACTGGGAAAACCCAACAATGGGGCTTGGGTGAGTATCTCCACTAAGGCCTCACCTGAGGCATGCTGATGCCAGTGGAACCATGGGCTTCAACATCCAAGACTCCGTCTTGCAGCTCAGGTCCCCAAGACTTTGTGTCCTACTGTGCCCCTGGAAAGTAATTACTGAGACTGTATTACCTATTGCCAGTCAATCCTTACTGGATTAAGTCTTCCCTCATCAGCCTGTGCTCTGTTCCAGTCCTCTTCCCAGGATCCATCAGCACCTTGCTGAGGTGACTGGCTTCAGGCCCTGGCACACATCTACCCATGCCCTACACCAGTCCTCCCTCTCTGGACCAAAGCTCACCCAAGTTAAACCCCTCCATCTCTGGCAATCATTGTGGCCAAGAATGTTTTGCCCAACACACCCCATGCCCCTTACATGTTCCTGTATATAGTAACCTTTCTAGCCCATGGCCAGATGGTGGCCACTGGTATATTTCCTTCATACCACCCTATGCGTACCACAGACCTTACCCATCTTGGTGCTCAGAAGGGGCTGGATCACAGTGTGTATACCTCTTCTAATGTTCTTGACCTGGCTCTTAATAGCAGATCCCTTCCATATTGGGTTGCGGAAAAACTCCTCCACTGCTGCTAGCTGAAAAACCTTGCTTTAACAACGTCCCACAGCTGCACTCACAAGGCCATCTCATTCTGTCTCTGGTTGATCTCCAAAGGTTTTAATTTTTTATTTATTTACTTATTTTTTTATTTTGTTTAAAGGCTTGCCCATCACATTTTGCTGCATGCACCACCTAGCACAAATCACATCCGTGCTTGCACTGGGACAAGCCCCTCCCCAGTCTGTTTCTCCTTTTTTTTAGAAACTGGCTTTACCTCTTGAAAACTATTTAAAATTACCCCGACCCTAAACCTAGGAAGGTCATTCCTTATACTAAATTAGGCCTGTTCTCCTTAAGTGTGCCTATTTTGACCCCCCCTTGCAACCTCACCCCAGGGTTATTATGTATGCAGAAGGGTCCTCCGGAAACCCTGCCACCGGCTATAAGCAGCGCTCCTTATTTAACTCTACACAGCTGGCCCTGGATGGTCCGAGTCCACTCCCCCAGATTCCACCTGCCGCTTTGGAGGGGTTCAAAAGCAAAACATTCCTTTGTACTGCATGTGCACCCATTATATTTTCTTGCCCTTTAGCTGCTTCAAACATCAAATACCCTGCCTGCTTCCTCCATGCACCTCCTGTGACTCTATTTGACTGCAAATCCCCGATACACCCCTGCTAGTGACTCTGACTCTCAAGCCCACCCACCTGGTGAAGTAAAGGAAAAACCTCCGAGCGGTTTTCTCCCAATGCACCTAATTTAAATCAACACCAGGTGCTATACGATAGGCTGTAACAGCTCGACTGCCCATCTGCATCTCTGCGACCAGACCAGCCCCCGCTATAAAGACCTGTATGCAGCATCCTGTGATGAACACAGGCTATCAGCCCACCGTCCAGCTCTCTAGGCCGAGGTCCCATAGTTGCTGTACTCAGGGCCCGGCCTGCAGCCCATGGCAGACACACCACCTCCCAACTGCCCTAACTGGCCCCTGCTCTCCAAACCACACCTGCACATCAAATGGCTACTGCTCCATCTCACAGAGGCCCTCACTCCCCTCAGCAGAACACCACATTGAGCTCCCTTAGCTGCCTGAGCCGGCTGCGATCCCCACACACCCTTCGGGGCCACTCCTCCCATGCTACAACCCACCTACACATCAGAACTGCTCAACTGCTACCTTCTTTCATCTCACTGCATCTGTACTAGCTTAGCCATGTAATGCTATCAATACTGCAAACTGGGTCCCGTTCCAGTTACTTGTTTGTTATTTAGTATTTTCACTCTCTCCTTTTTTTTTGCATTTGAATTACTAGTCCCCGGCTCCAATTTATGTTATGAGACCGATTATGCCCCTTCTATCTAGGCTGGGCGAAAACACAAATAATGAATTAGAGCTATTTAGCAGTTGTTTTCTTACAGAAATCCCAATTAACTTGCTCTCAGGTATCTGCTAAACTGTAATTGTTGCCATTTGTGCTTCCTGGATAAGAACAGTTACCTGCTGTTGTGAACTGATTTTAAAGCAGTGCGTGCTAAATCTAAAGGCATGGCTACATCAGTGTCACATGAGACAGGGTGCATTGTGGAGAAAGAAAGCCAATAAACCTATTTGTGATGGTGATCCCCAGGGTCATAAAACTACCATACAGCTAGCAGGCTAAATTAGGAAAAAAATCCTAATAGCAGACAGAGGGAAGGGCACACTATGACTTAACATACATATCAAAACACTCTGCATAACATATGTTTTTGCAAATTCTGAGTGGACTACTCCTCTAAGTATCCCCTGGGGCTTCCCCAGCCCCCATTAGCCTCTTCCCAGCCAATTGAAACCTGTCTCCTACCCCTGGACATTTGACCCTCTCTGATGTCACTGGTCTCCCCTTTCCTATCCCCCTTTCCTCTCCCTTCACCATTTTCTGACAGGGGCCATTAGACAACATGGCCTGCCTTTTAATGGCAAGCCCATTATCATTGATATGCATTAAAGTAAATGGACATACAATTCAGGCAATAGCATACAGAATTACATCTTTACATTGAACAGAGAAAATCACATTAAAGGTTGCAGTAAACAAGTTTGCATTTTCAGATTATAAGGCAATTTATTTAAGAGATTAACCAGGCAGGCATGCTGAGCAGGGCGCTCATTTCCAGATGCGACCTGGGGTTATATAGAAAATACAGCAGGAAATGTACAGTACAGGGGTAATACAACAGGTCCTGCAATAGTATCAGAGCTGGCATACATTTGTTTCATATGTTACTACAAGGGTGGTCAGACACTGCAGTTAAAGCATTTACAGATACCAGTTTCAGAGAGAGGTATGTAGCCTAGATTTTAATAATGAAACAAAGTCACAGTCTCTAATAGAAAGCAGCAAGAAACCGCACCACTTGAGTAAACCTCAAAATAGCAGCTTTAATGAAAGAATTTAAAACACTGCCAAAAGTGCAAAATGCATCAGGATGCAGCCACAACTCTCTACGGTTTCGCATTCAAACATGCGTCATCAGGAGGATAGCAAACCAAAATATGGACCCTTTTATACATAAAGCATAGTGAATTTAAAGTGGCAGTGTGTGAAAAAGACATACATTTCACATAAATATTGCATAAATCCATAACCATTATAAACAGCAAGTATCATGTAATACAGGAGAACTATATCAGATTTTACTAGCAGATCTGAAAATATATTGCATTGTTTTCATATTCTTAGTACCTAACAATATTAAGCACAAGCATAAGACCTAATTAAGGAGCTATGCATTAGTATATAAAAGTATCCATAACTACACCATCTAAACAATAAAGATTCTAATATATTATGGAACACTTAACATTACCACATCACTTTTAACATGAATTCTATGATTTTTCAGATAGAAAAAAGTGGTGTTGTATGTTTATAGAAAACAAATATTCCTGCACCCTAGAAAACAAACATAAAGAAACCAGAATGAACATTGGCAAGGTAAAGAAAATACAATGTAGCCTAAGAGAGACAAAACAAAAATTATTTATATCCTTCTCTTAATACATGGTAGCAAATCAATTCTAACATTGAGCCCTGGTGGTTCAAGTCCCCAATGTAAAATTCAAAGGACTCACAAAGTAATTTGGCATCAATATTGCCACCATGTGGTCCTAGAGTAACCCTCTCAGAGCACAAAACTTGAAAAAGTGTTTACCACTCCTACTGTTGTTCACATGACATGCTAAAGCATTTTAGCATTTCTGTTGGAGATAGAATGAAGATGTTCCCCAATTCTGATCTGCATAGGTTTGCTGGTTTTGCCTATATAAAAAGAACCACATTCACATGTAGCAAGATAAACAACAGTCTCACTACTACAGTTAAAAATTTCCTAATTTTAAACAGTTTAGTGTTATTACATGTAGTGAAAGTGTCAGTTCTGAGGATGTATGGACAAAACTTGCAGTTACCACAACTAAAATTACCTGTGTGCAATGGGGGCAACTAAGTGCCACCTAGTGTATTTTCTTCTATCATGTAAATAGCTATGCACCAGTTTATCTTGCAAGTTTCTTCCCTATGATAGACAAATAGTGGTTTCTCTTTACATACTCAGTCAATAATTGTTCACTCTCCAAAATATCCCAATGTTTATTTAATAGCATGTATTTCATGTGTATGTCTAGTGTAGTTGGTAATAAAATTAGCTCTGGATGGTCCCTCTATTTTTGGATTTTGTAACCAGTAGTATATCTCTCATGGTATCTAAGGCCTCAAAAAGGCCTGTTCTGCAAGCTTAGTTGGATAACCTCTCTCAACAAATCTGTTACACATGTCATTGCCATTCACAGTGAAATCACTGACCTCTGAACAGTTTCTGCGTGCTCTCAGTAACTGGGCCTTGGGAATATTGTTAATCATATGGCGTGGATGACAGCTGGATGCATGGAGAAAGAGATCAGTTTCTTTCTACGAATCAGTCCCATCAAGGAATTTAGAAATCCTTAGATGCAAAAAGAGACACTCATTTGGTCGCTTTGTACTGTGAACTTTAAGTTTGAATCAGTGGATTCAAGGTACTTAACAAATTCTCCAAGTTCATCCAGTGTGCCTGTCCATATCATAAAGATGTCATCTATAAAATGACGCCAGATATCAATCCTATCACGAAAAGGATTGTTCTGGACATCACAGACAAATATTTTCTCCCACCTGCCCAGGTGAAGGTTAGCATAATTGGGGGCAAAAGTAGGCCCGTAGCCATACCTTTGAGTTGCATGAACATGTCCTTGCCAAACATAAAAACATTCTTAGTCAGTATATGTGCCTGCATATAAAAGAAATTGCTTTTCAGTTCGACTACACTCTCATCCATGGACAACCAGTAACCAGGGGCTGAAATACCACCCAAATGGGGATATTGGCATACAGGGATGTATTGTCCATCAAAACAAGGTACCATTCCATCTCAGTCTGCATCTCCAGTAGTATACCCAGCATCTGGGTAGTATCCCTGATATAGAATGGTAATGCCGTGACAGAAGATTTAATATGTACATCCACAATATGACAAAGGCTCAGTAAGTGAGCCAATACCTGCAACAATAGGTCTCCCAGGTGGGTTACAAAATTTGTTGTGGATTTTGGGCAATATATAAATACTTGCCCTAACAGGGTCAGAGACAGTCAAAAAACATTTCAGATATAGTAATAGCCCCTGAAAATAAAGCATCATTAAGAAATATATCTATTTCCTGTTTGAATTTAGCAGTAGGGTCACTTTTAAGATGAATATAAAAGTCTGTTTCACTGAGTTGTCTATTAATCTCTTGTACATACATCTCTCTAGACATTATCACCACTGACCCCCCAGTCAGCTGGCTTAACAACAATGTTACAATTGTTTTCCAGACTCCTCAAAGAAGCTGCTTCTTCACCAGTTATGTTAACATAGTTTGCTGCCATTTTAGCTTCAAACATCTGTTTAAAGCCCCTTTCACAAGCTTTTCAAAAACTTCACAGTCTCATTATATGGAGGCATATAGTTGGACTGGGCATAAAGAGTGCTTACCTCCCTCTGAAGACTGCTTTCCCTGATGGTCCTATTTCTAGACTATCATGGCACATATTAGCTTTTTGAAAAGGGCTTTGAGATTTAAAGTCCTAGTGAATCAATGCAAATCCACATATAGTTCAAAAGGCTGTGAGTCCTGGGTTGGTGCAAAAGATAATCCCTTCTGCAATGTTTTTAGTTGGATACTCGAAAGTTCCTGTCTGGAAATGTTAATAATGATGCTATATTCATTGTGGCCCTGTTCAAATCCAAAGTTGTTTGTCTCCCTCGAACCCTGCTTCCAATGTTTTCTGTCCCCATGCTGAGTTGTCTTGATCTTAAGTCCTTGTTGTTTCTGGTGTCCCTGTAATTCCCCACTCTTGCTCTGTTGCCACCTGTTGGTATATATAGTTGGCAGTTGAAAGTGGACAGTCCACTGTGAATCCACCTGCTCGATCTGATCCTCATCTAAAAGGGTCCTCCACTTCAGACCCACTATTGTCAGTAGTGTAGGTGGGTGAGTCACTCCTATTTCTGAGAATTGACTTGGGTAAATGAGAATGTGAATCTGTGTGCTTTTTCCACCTCGCTTCCTACTTTGACCTTGTGAATGGTTTTGTTTTTATTCCAATCAAAACCCTGTCATGGAGGTAGTCTTGCCTGTCTCTCTCAAATTTATGCAGTTTGACCCATTTAGTTTTGTTATCCTCTCTCCTTACATTCTCCTTTAACTTCCTTTGAAAGAGCTCAAATTCAGAATGGTCTTTAAATTCCAAAACCACAATTTCTTTGTTTGCAATATCAGTACTAACCTCCAGTTGTTGGGCTTCATAGTGGATATCAACACCCTCATAAATTCATCAGTTCCCAGTTGTTGTGCTCATTCCAATCGGTGTCAAGCAGCTCCCTGTCCCAACCATATCTGGGATTTTGATTACCCTTAAGCCACGAGGTGAACAGCCCACCTTCAAGTATGCTTCTAGCAAAATTTTTCCCCAATAGTGGAGTCTACCCTTACAATAGCCCTTTCCAATGCAATAAAGGCAGTCTTTATATCAACAGGGCATGAGGTGGAGTCATTATCAGTCAGGCTGTCCCTCCAGCAAGTGTTTCTGGTATCGTCACATTCAAATTCTGAAAGAAATCTTGTTCTCCTGCAGATACAAATACACTATTAGCTTACAAATCAATGCTTCCCCTAGATGGTGTCTGTAAAGTGTGTATTGGACATTCCTTGAACTGGAGACAGGTTTCTCAGGTGGCAACTTAACAGAAGGCTAATCATCAATGGGAAATAAAAACAATGCTGCATATCCCCAAGCCAAAAATTGCTTAATCTGAGAACACAGTCATATTCAGTGAGTCACCCAAGAATTGCAGGCAGTGTTGAACTAACATAAAAAGAATGCCACTGAAGAAAACTCCCTGAGAGCACGTATAAAAATTAAGTAACAGCAAGGCAAACAGCTCAACAAGGTGCAGAGTGTGCGGAAACAAAAAGGTCAATGGAAAGCAGCAAGAAACCGCACCACTTGCAGTAAACTTCAAAATAATAGCTTTAATGAAAAAGTTCAAAACACCGCCAAAAGTGCAAAGTGCATCAGGGACACAGCTACAATCCTCTACCAGTTTGCATTCAAACATGTGTCATCAGGAGGATATCGAATCCGACATATGGACCCTTTTACACATAAAGCATAGTGAATTTAAAGTGGCAGTGTATGAAAAGACATACATTTCACATAAATATTGCATAAATCCATAACTTTAAAAACAGCAAGTACCATGTATTGCAGGAGAACTATATCCAATTTTACTAGCAGATCTGAAATATATTGCATTGTTTTCATATTCCTTAGTACCTAAAAATATTAAGCACAAGCATAAAACCTTTTAAGGACCTATGCATTAGTACATAAAATTATAAAAGTATATAAAATTATCCATGACTACACCATCTAAACAATAAAGGTTCTAATATATTATGGAACACTTAACATTAATACATCTCTTTCAACTTGAATTCTATGATTTTTCAGATAGAAAAAGTGGTGTTGTATGTTTGTGAAAACAAATATTCCTGCACCTTAGAAAACAAACATAAAGAAACCAGAATGAACATTGACCTTTTTGTTTCTGCACACTCCCTATTGAGCTGTTTTGCCTTGCTGTTACAGTCTCTAATAGCACTAGCAATGCCATTCCAGTGCTTGGCAAAATGGTAGGAGAAGGAGTTTTGACTCAGTATAGTTCTCCTGCTGGAAACAGCAATGTGGCCGCCATACCTCTAGTAAGATATCTATTGTCAATGAAAGTGAACAGAAACTGCAAGCATGGGGAGAGCCATTTGAAATGCTTTGTGGCCTATGACAAGGGTATGGTAAAGGAGCTTCCAGTTGAGATTTAACAGGTTTAGTTTGGAATACAGGTCAGAGGTATGTGTATCAAGTCAAGCATCAAGTGCAAAATGGCAGACCCTGTTAAATAGTCCCTTACCTAGTTTAGCACCCCATCATTAGCAGACCCATAGACCACAGCGCAATTGTTGAAGGTGCTAATGATAATGTTTTGAACAGGATTTTTTTACCTCAGGTAGGAGATTGCCCTTCTGTTTATACATAAATCCAGTTCTTGCATTAGCTGTTCTAAGTGGCCAACGTGGTCAGAGAATTTAATGGCACAGTCTGGAATCAGGCCAAGGTATCTGAAAGTTTGCACTTGCTCAATAAGATCACCTGTATTGGTATGCGATAGTGAGACCAGAAGACAGGTCTAGCTTGCTACAGTTGCCAAACAACATGAATTTTTTTTTTGCATTCTTGACTAGCAGGTTGCAGACAAACCAGTCTTGGGCTGAATTAAAGTCATCCTGCAACCTCTGCTTAAAGGCGATCAAGCTTCCTGTTATTAGAAGAAATAACTGCATCATCAGAACAAAGGATTATCTGGGAGGATTTGCAGACAGAGGGTAGATCATTAATGAATAAGTAGAATAACAGAGGCCCAAGTATTGATCCCATGGAACACCAAACTTGACTGGCCTTCCAACTGATATGACAAACCTACATTTAACCGATTGGGTTCTACTGGCCAAATAGTCTGTGAACCAGCTGACCACATCTTTTGAGAGGCCAAGGGATGACAACCTGTGACAAAGGAGGTTATAACTATGGTTAACGAAATCAAACTCATTTGTTGGAACAATGAAAATAGAATCTGCAAGTTCACCTCAATTAAGAGCACTATGAATTGATTCAGTGAGTTCCAACAGGGCAATCATAGTGCTGAAGTTCTTCCTGAACCCTTGCTGCTTGTTGGCCAGGAGATTATACTAAAGAACTGTACCAGTTGGTCATTAACAATTTGCTCAAGGTCCTTGAATAAAGGTGAGAAGATGGCAATGGGGTGATAAATGATAGGGCGCTTAGGACCACCACTCTTTAGTACTGGGACCACATGCAACTTTTTCCAAATGTCAGTAACTTTACCAGTGGCTAGTGATAGGTTGTATATTTGCTGAAGGGGAAGGTGACTTTCCTAAGACCAAGTTTCAGGAGTTTCATGTTAATGCTGTAAGGATCACTCCAGTCTTAACTTTCATCTTAGACAAGTAGTGGTATGCCTCAGACCAGTTAAGACATTTGAAGCAAAATTATGGATGGTTATGCTCACCAGGTAAGTCATGTTGTGCAACAGAGTGGGTGTGAGTGTTGGGAATAAAGGCCGTAAGTCACTAAATGCAATATTGAAAACATCAGCTATGGCTTTTTCACCAGAGACACAGGAGTCACCTAGTATGATATCTTGGGGTAGAGATTTTGGTAACCCCAGTAGCTCATTAATGCTACCCCAAAGCTTCTTGGATTGCTTACAGAGTTTTATTAGCTTTCATTTGAAGTCATTTGCCTTAGCTACCCTAATGTGAGTTTTCACCTTGTTTTGCAGCTCCCTAAACTTCCTGAGGAATTTACCCAGTCCATTTCCCTGTACAGGTTCCAGACTCTGTCCCACTCATGAGAAAGCTACTTAATGGCTGAAGTGTACCAGGCTTGAGCACTCCCCTAATAATAATACTTTTGGCCAGCGTGACAGGATTTCAGACTCTGTCAGACTAGTGAGTAAAGTATTCCAGGGCTATGTTGACATCTATTGTATGAGTTAGTAATGACCAATCAATTTGACTCAATAGTGCTTGGAAAGTATGGGGTCCAATGTTTCTGTAGGACCCTAGCAGTAGAGGTGGAGGGTTTATTTTGTGTACTCTTGCTGACCTTTTGCATGTAACAGGTGAGTGGTCTCTAAGAAGGTCAGGCAGTACGTCATTGGAAATTATTTTGTCAACATGCCTAACCAGTATCCAGTCAAGAGGATTCCAGTCCCTGTTTTGTAATTAAGTCTGGTTGGCTTGGTGATTACTTGGGTAAGAGTAGATATTCACCAATTTTCTTAAGTCTTTGCTAGTGCTGGCCAGTCAGTTACAATTAAAGTCACCTGCTACAATTTTTCATGAAGAGGATTAGGATGGAGACTATCCTGATGAAGTAGTCAAAGTCCTCTGTATGTTCTTAAGGGGAATATAAGTGACAAGGAGGTTGAGGGTTTTTCACCCTTGAGCCCTAGCTTTAGGTATTTGGCAAGAAGCTCACATCCAGACTGATCAGAGCTAAGGGGAAGTCAAAAACTTTTAAGTAAGATTTGACATATACAAGGCAGCTCCTCCCCTCCTAGCTGTCCTATCAGATCTAAATAGTGTATAGGTGTCAATCTCAATTTCTCTATTTGAGATTATGTTGGTGACATATGTCTGTGACAGCAACAACATCAAATAAGTTATCTATAACCCAGATTTGAAACTCATTGAGCTTGGCCCCCATGGTTGACATGGGCGATTTCAAGATAACCTCTAAAGGATGTCACAGAGGGATCTGGCCAGGATTAGGATGTACATCCCCCAAGATAGTAGCAGCAGAAGCAATTGTCAAAGAGCTAGATACAGTTTAAAGAAGTTAACAGTTTCACTATGTGTGCCCTTGATTTTCATATTCACTAAACAGGTCAGCCTGGCAAACTGCAGTAAGGTGTCAGCAGCAGGTCACTTCAATAAGGGGAGGTAGGGTACATGAAACCATACCATGGGGCAGCAATGGAGGTAAATTAGGGTGGTAACCATTTTCAAGACATGAGTCAAATGACATGTATGACTGTGCATAGTTACATTGCCAGAAGGATGCAGCTGGGCAATGGATGACAGGAACAGGACAGAGCAACCCAACATATAAGAATACCTGTGGCAAGTAGCCAACAGTGAGGTATTCTTTGGATGGACATTGTCACCTTGGGAGCAAAGAGATGCTAGGACTAGGGTAGGTAACAATACTTAATTTGCATAGATGCCACAAACAGAGTATGTTGCCCAGTTAAGTTAGTGCAACAGTTAGCCGTATGCTGGCTGAAAGCAGGGAGAGAAGGCTACTAAGTAGTATTATTGGAAAAATGCTAACAGCCTACAGTAGCAATCAGCACAAGTAGCAGTAGAGGGTAACCTAAACAGGGTGATATGCAGATACCACACCTAACAAGGCGGAGGCTTCCTATGGTGGGTCAATATGAGTGTGAGAAATAACAGTAAATATAGTATACGCCTTATAAATGTAATGATACAAACATACATAGGTCTAAAATTGAAACAGGCCTACTCTTGGTAGGGTGTATGGCTAGTTCTAATACACACTGGCACATTCTCATTCTCAGGCTACATGGACCCTGTATGGCAGCAACAACAACAAACAGAATATTAGAGATGTACAACAGACTTACTGTAGAAAGAGTGTATGGCTTACCACAGGCAAACTGGCAAATACAGTCTCCAGCTACACTAATACAGTATGGTAGCAACAACATATAAGGTACATTTCCCTATGAGTCTTTATATGCACTGCAGTACAAATGTCCAGAGTCCAGAGAGAGTGGAGCTGAGTGACAGGCCACCCGGCTGCCCACTGGCTGACTCCAGCAGACTTAATGCAGACAACATTGCTGTTCTTAGTGTGTGAGGTCCTTTGTGCAGATGGCCACTGCACGGATGGGCCACTTCTTGAGAGTACCCAGAAGATGAGGCTCAAGTCATGTTTAGGTTGCCATTGCATAGGCTGGAGGCTGTGGAGAAGGCAGCCTTTCTGTCTGCTTTGTTCTAGTTTCCTTGGTTTGTTCTGTCAGTGATCGGAAGGGGAGGAGAAGACTTGTGACTCAAACCCACCCTCTCAACCCCAGTTCCAGCAGAAAATAGTCTTTTGGGCTCAAAAGCTACTTTTAATGTCCAAATCAGTGGAACAGCAATCAGGAACCAATGACCGGAGTTTGGTTGGCCAGATACTTGTAGGACACCACTGGATAGGCTGGGAGCTGTGGAGAAGGCAAGCCTTTCTGCTGGCTTTATTCTGGCATCCTCAGTGTATTCTGTCAATGATTAAAGGGAGAATTCACTGACTTGACACCAGTTCTGGCAGAAAGTACAGTCTTTTGGGCTCAAAAGCCTCTTTTAATGTCCAGATCAGTAGCACAGGAAGCAGGAAGCAATAGTTGGAGTTTGATTGGCCAGCCATATGTAGGATGCCACTGTATAGGTTATAGGCTGTGGAGGAGAGCTTTTCTGCCATCTTTGTTCTGGCACCCACAGTGTATTCTGTTGGCAATCAGAAGAGAGAGGGTGAGACTAGTGACTCAAACTCACCCTCTTGACCCCAGTTCTAGCAGAAAACTGATGCTAGCTAAGCAGGGTATTATTACCCTAACTAGCTGCCTATTAGGATTTAGGACCTCAACTAGCTACTATTAGAATTATTACCTCAACAAGCTGCCATGACAAAATATTAAATAGTTTCACAGTTATAAGGATTTAAAGTTTGGTTTTGCATAACTTTTAGATATGAACAGTAAAAGAACACCAAATGTTAGGGCTTAGTTTTTATGATTTACTTGTTGAGAGAAAACATACTTCTCGTAAAGAAATAAATATGTATTGACTATCAGCTTGTGTTTTTGGAACTAAAAAATTGATAATACATAAACATTATGTATTTTCAAAAGCCAAACACCTGAACATAGGTAAACAGCGCCATTTAGCTAGATTCTGGAGTTAGTTGTTTTAAAATATGCCAGAAAATATTGTTTCTGGGCACCTGATAATTGTGGGAACCCAACTTAGTGAGAGGAGCCTTTACCCACTTTCTCAAAGGAGAACAGCTGGGCTTTCTTGAATTGTGAAGACACAGCTGGAGTTGTGCTGCGAGGCATCATTTGCAGCAGTGAGCCAATGATCCCTGGATCTTTCTTTCTCTTCTCTTTTCTTTTCCTTCCTTCCTTCCTTCCTTCCTTCCTTCCTTCCTTCCTTCCTTCCTTCCTTCCTTCCTTCCTTCCTTCCTTCTTCTTTCTGTCTTGCAGTATAAGCGTAGTAGTTAAGGGCACTGAGCTGCAAATATGGAGAGCTGGGTTTGAATCCCATCAGTCCCTACTTGCATGCTGTGTGACCCTGCAGCAAGTCACTTAACTTCCTTGTGCTCCAAGATCACACCTGGAAACAAGATCTGGCTTAGTGTGCCTTTCCTGGTTAAACAATTTCCTTTTCTTTCTTTCTTTCTTTCTTTCTTTCTTTCTTTTTCTTTCTTTCTTTCTTTCATCATTTATCTATTTCTCTAATTAGTTTTCCCCATTGTATGTCCCTCCTCCTCCAAGCTCAGCTGGCTCACCCCATTCTTCTCACATTTATTTTTAAAAAGTGAACTGCTTGCTGACCCCTGCCCTCCACGTAACACCCCCATTCATGTTGGCAACACTTAAAAGTAATAAGATCCTAGATAAAGCACAGGCTAGTTCTATTTTAGTCATTCCATGACAGACCAATGTTTCATACACTTCCATTTAGTTTATAAATATAAAGTTATCAAACAACAAAACTCATATTGCATCCTTATAGACTTAAATGCAGCCTTCAACTAGATAACTAGACTCCTTCTGTAGAAATCTTTAGAGAGTATGGGGTAGATAACTCACAATTAAATATGGTTAAAGTTTAATACTTGGGAAACATCACACCGATGCAAAATGATACGATGGCAAATAGAAGTAAGACATTTGTCACTAACATGGGAGTTAAACAGAGCTGTAATTTATCTCCTTTACAATTTAACCTATACCTAAACACATTATTGGGGAAACCATATAACATAGATTTTCATACACCAAACATTGCAAATCGTAATTGCCCATACTTGGTGTATGCAGATGATATAATGTCAATATATACTAGCTATTCAGGGATTAAAAGAATGCTAGATAAATTTTCCTTAGAATGCAACAAGGCAGAATTCCTAATCAATTATGAAAACACAAATGTTATGGTAGTTGGAGGAAACAGGATGTCCAATATGTATAATACATAGAAACACAATTTAGAAGTAGTAAGAGCATTTTGCAACTTGAGGAATAGATTTTTCAGATACCTTAACAATAGAATAAGCATTTGGAAGAACTCTGAAGGAAATCAAAAAATTGCTCCCAGCAATATTTAGCTTTTCATATAAATATGGTGGTAATTCAGTAAAAAGATGCCTAAACATTATTAATGCAAAGCTCAAAAGTCAAGTGCTTTATGGCTTAGATGAATGAGGTCATCAAGAACCATGAAGTATTGAAACAAATGCTTAATTCATATTAGAAGAAGCTACTAGGGCTTCCTCTGTGTGCTCTATAAGCACCAGTCAGAGCAGAATTAGGACAATTATCTATAGAGTGCGTGGCCAAAGAAAGAATATTCATATATTGACTTAAAGCTTATACAATGAGTGAAAATAAATTATCCAGAAAATGTGTGGAAGCAGAATTATTATATTTACACAGGAACATATATTTTCTGAGTATAAAATTTATCATAGAATATGTTAAACCTAATGGACTTCTTTCATGTTGATCAGAAGTGTTTGTTAAAGCTTTTGATGATCTAAATATATTAATTAAGCTAAGATTCAGAGACATTCATATAGAAAGAATAGTATATGCTCTCAGTTTTAAAATTAGCAAATGGTTATCAACCAATAAAGAAATATAATTTATCAAAGGTATTTAGATCTGGTGAAATACCCTTGTAAAAGAAAATAATAAGTACATATTTGAATATTACAAAAGTCAGAGACTTAATAAATTTTATATCAAACAATGGCAGGAAAATGTCCTGGGATCTGATAGGTCAGTGTGTGCCTGGCACAGTGATGTTATCAAAGTATAACATCACGGCTCTAGTCTCAACACTGTGAACATCTTAACTGATTGTTTGTATTTGCATTGTTTGCATCTTCTCTTAAGAAACAAAATATTTTTCCACAGTAGCAAAAACATCTTTAAAATATTTTTTTTATTCCGTATAACAATAAGCCATTGTAGAATAGCAATAATGCCCTCCAGGGTGTGTGATGTGGGGATAACATCACTTCTCAGGTATCAGACGCACTGGCCTGCGGCCTCATGCCCAACCACCTGTGGCATGATGTTATCCCAGCACGACACACACCTGTTGGGCATTATTGTTAAATAATGACAAAATGAAGCTCTGTGTAATTGTCAACTAGGTATGGATGATCTAACACACATATTAATTTTATGTTCTCTATATAATGCTTACAGAAGTACATATCAAGGAATGATCTTAGCTAACATAGAATTAGAACCAAGATACCAACTGAATTATTTACTTAAATCACTCCTCCTCAATATTGGACTCTGTAGTCTCCTTCCTTAAAACTGTAGATCAAATGAGATTACACTTCAATGATGAATTATGATTTTAACAATTTTGGGTTAAATATTTTAAATGTATATGTAGATTAATTTATTTTAAATCTTGATATCAATATTAGAATGAATCTTGTTGATCAATGAACTTAAGTCTAAACCTAGTTGGTGACACCGAGATGTGCCCTCTGGTGCCTCAGAAAGTTAATGCCAACATTTGGATGTGCAATACCCAGTGCCAGATCCAGAAAAGTAAAGTACAGTACCTTCAATAAAGAAAACAGTCCTCATTGCATTTTATTTTTTGCAACCTGTAAAAAGAAAATGGTCTGTCACTGATCTGACCCCTGCAGATCCCACAACCCCACCCATGGCCCCACTCAGCTCCCACCCACACACAACCCCACACCTTCACTCATATGGACATGTCCCGTGATGTAGAGCCACTCTCCAATTGAAGACATGTCTTGCTGATGGAACAGGCAACTGCAATATGAGAAGATAAGGTTAATGTAGTTTAATGTGTTTCAGTAAGTGCAGCTTAATGTGTTTCAGTGGAGTTTGAACTTTTATTCATAACGTTGTCCTTTTATAATTTTCACCAAATTTTCAACATGGCCTTTTTGTGACTCTACCTCATGAGCATGGGTGTGGAATTTTCAAATCTGGCCTGAAGACAATTTACGGTCACTGATCAAAATCACCTTTCAGGTGGGATTTAGAAATTTCACCTATCTGCTTCATGAAGTGGGGTCACAAGAGTACTACGTTGAAAATTTGACATCAGAATATTTTAGAAAAACAAAATTATGAGCATGTGTTGAAATGTTTCTGTATTTTTGACCCACATTTTCAACATAGCCATTTTTCACACCCGTCATGAACATGACAGCTGTCATTTTTCAAATCCATGCCAACATGTATTTTCACATCTGTGGCACAAAGTGACATTATGGCACGGATTTGAACATTTTCAATATCGGCTCATGAGGTGGGGTCATAAAAGGCAATGTTGAAAATTTGGTGCAAAAATATAGTAAAATGACCAAGATATGCATGGACACTGAAACATTTCAACATTCCCCATGACTGCACTTATTTGCAATATTTTGACTCTAAACTTTCAACATAGCCATTTTTACATCAATTTATAAACATGACAGATGTTTTTGAATCCTGAATAAGATAAGTTTTCACACTTGTAGTGTGAAAGGATGTTTTGCCCAGTATACTATAAATGCAATGTGTCATGTTTATGATGGAGTCATAAAATGACTATCTTTAAAATTCTGGGAAAAATTATTATTTAGAAACATTGTGTGTAGTGCCAGACTTTAAACTAGTTGGTGGTACTTTGTGATCCTGTGCTGTAAAGCTGGGTTTGGGGCAAGCTGAGTAATCCAGCTGCATGGTATAAGGGAGGGGATGGTGCTGTTATATGACATCCCCAGTCAGGGATGGAAAGCTGAATGGTTTCCCACACAGGCCCAGGTACCATATTGTGAAGACAACACTTTCTTGGCATAGGCCCTGCACCTCTGCACCCATGAGTGGCAGAAGGCCATGTGCATTGACAGAGATGAACTCTTTGCCCCATGAGTCTGTGTTTTCAGCCACATGAGAGTGCAGGGCCCAGAGGACCCTACATTTCTGCTGCCCACCAGACAATTCCTTGAGTTCTTGACATCTATTTCTGCACATAAGTGAAGGACCAGGAGGACCCTGCACTTCCATTGGTGGGCAAAAGAAATTGATGGCACAGGGCCCAGAGGGCCCTGTACATCTGCATCTGTTCATGGAGGTCCTGAAGTAACTTGTGAGAATAAAGATAAAATTCCACTATCTCAAAAAGAAAATGCTTTGCTAAAACTCTGTTACTGCATCAGTTATGGTTCCACCTAATGCAGCACAAGTAGGGAAAAGTAGTGTTAGGCTTTCCAATCCTAACTCCCCACCTCCCACAACAGCAAAGGACAACACCACACAGGCAACCAACAGACAGCCATCAACAGATAAAACAAACAACATACAACTGTTTTCTGATGCTACAATTGCAGTAGCACTGTTATGCTACCTTTGTGCATTTGTATCTGTGGTTGCATTAGGACTGGCCCCACAGGAGCCAGTGCTTATTAAGCTATACCTGTGTGTGTATGTTGTACTGCATGCAAGGGTATATGTGACTGCAGAAATGCAGGCACCTTTCTAGACAGAAGACTACATGAGGCCTACACCTCTTCAGCTTGAAGTACAGCAGTGCTAAATAGGATGCAACCCAGTAATGCTGCAATATATCACAAAAATGATGCAGTATGCTGCAGGAACAGTATAATTCAATAGTAGTTAAGCCCTTTCTTATCTGCAATATTTTATTACATGCCATTTGCTGCAAATTAATGTGTTGCATCATTGCTCACTATGATGTGCTCGTGTATGCTGTACAAGGTACATCACTACATAGCATGCTCCATTACTGAATGTTTCTATATGCATTTGCATAATTGCCATAATGGCTATCCCTTGAACAATTTATAGACATTCTATTAAAACTGTTATACCCACACTGTCTGTACTAACTACAGGTCACATAAGAGCTTGCCCTTCTGAAGCCAGAAGTCAAGGTGTATGTCTTAGATCTGTGGTTAAAGAGGCACAGACCCCTCAGGTGCCTGTGTTTCTGCAGACAGAAGTAGTGTTGCAGTTTTGGTATTATAGAGTTTGTGGCACTTGTGCTTCTGCAACCAAAGGTCAGTGTGTATATCTTACACCTGTGGCTGCAGAAACTCAGGCACACGCTTATGTATGTCTTATAGTGTGCATGAGTGCTTGTGGTTACAGAAGCAAGCTCCCTAATGCCACATTTCTCATTTTTGTTGTGTTAAGTTGAACCTTAACTGCTGCATTAACACTTTTTGCAAAGAAAATATAAATATATTATACTGACGTGGTAGCACCAGTATAGTTATGGGTGAGTATGATTTTAATGTTAAACCCCTAGCTTTGCACCTTAATAACTTTGTCCCATTGAATGGTATTGCATGCAATTTTGCATGCATGGTCTCATGGTCTGGGGCAGGCTCTCTTGCTTTGGCAAGTTTCCTGATGGTTGGATGTCTGGATTCTGAGATTCATATAATGAAATAAATGGAAAATGGGGGTTGGCCTTTTTCTCACCTACAGCCCAGTTAGTTTTGAATTTAGTTCTGAAATTGTCAGGGCAGAAGAGCTTGCCCTGAAAGAGACCATTGTTTAATTTGATGAAAAATTGTTAATTAGTTCCCAAGTTATAAGGATTTGAAATTTCAATTCTGAGCATGCTCAGTAGCATCTTTCATTTATAGATGCAGTTTAAAGAAATTACTGGCTCACAAAACAAGCTTTTCTTTGTGAGCCAGAATTCTTCTTTGTGAGCTGGCATCATTTTTTTGTATGGCCATCATCCTGTTTTTGATTAAAAAAATAACAGTGATGCCCTGGAGAAAAAAACAATACATGAATCTAGCTAAACTGGACCAGTTTAGCTTGATTAAGGAGTTTGTTTCAAGAAAAATTAATCCCAAAATGTGGTTATGTGACATCCCTAAAATCCTAGGTGGAAGGCATAGCGAGGGCTTATACCAAAGAACTATTATTCTTTGTGAGATCATATGAGAGAAGAAAATCAGCTCATGACAGAAGATTTATTTTTAATTTTTGTATAGAAAACTAACTTTAGTTCATAGCTATGTTGTTTTGAAAGATTTTAAACCCACATTTTCAACATGGCCTTTTATGACCACACCTCATGAGCCAGGTAAGTGAAATTTAAAAAAGTTATTTCCTATGCGATCATATGAAAGAAGAAAATTAGGCTCACAAAGAAGATTTTCTGTACTTTGTATAGAAAAACAACTTTAGTTCATATTTCATGCAAAAGAACTATAGTTCTGTTATGAGATCATACAAAGAAGAAAACATCTCACAAATGATTTTTTTGTGTTTGTATAGAAAAACAACTTTAGTTCGTAATTCTGCATTTTAAAATATTTTAAATCCATGTTTTCAACCTTGCCTTTTATGACCCCCACCTCAAGAACCAGGTTGTTGAAATTTCAAAAATGTAAAAAAAATGTTATTTCATATGAAACAACTAGGGTTCTTTTGTGAAATCATACTAAACAAGAAAATCAGCTCATGAAAGAAAATTTTGTATTTGTATAGAAAAACATCTTTAGTTCATAACATAGCCATTTTAAAAGATTTTAATCCCAAATTTCAAGCAAGGCCATTTTAAGAAACCACCTCATGAACTAGGTAGGTGAAATTTAAAAATGACACAAAGAAGGTTATTTCATATGAGAGAGCTGCAGTTCTTCCATGAGATCATCTGAAAGAAAAAATCAGCTCACAAAATATTTTTTATTTGTATAGAAAAACAACGTTAGTTCATCTCTAAGAAGTTTAAAAGATTGTATACCCAAATATTCAGCATGGCCTTTTATGGCTCTATGTCATGGACCAGGTAGGTGAAATTTGTCAAACCTGGACCTAAGGTGATTTCATGGTTATGCTGTGAAATCACCTTTCAATCAGATTTAAAAAATTATCTTAACTGGTTCATGAGGTGTTATAAAAGGTTATGTTGAGAATTTTGGATGAAAATATTGAAAACAACAAAGTTATGAAGGAAGGACCCTGATCATCTGTATCTGCAGATGCATGGAAGTGCAAGGCCTGGAGGGACTTGTGCTTCTGCAGGCAGGTGGACCCCCTCAGTTGGTGAATGGCCCATAAGGTCCTGCACATCTACATCTGTAGCTGCATGGAAGCACACAGCCCTCTGGGTCTTGCACTTCCACAGCCATATGGACTCCTATGGGCCCTGTGGATCTGCATCTGTAGCCACACAGACATGCAGGGCCCAGAAGGTCCTGCACTTCCACAGCCAGGTTGGTCCCTCACTTGGCATGGGACCCAGATGATCCTGTGTGTCTGCATCTGTAGCTGCACAGAAGCACAGGGTCCAGAGGGCCCAGCACTTCCGTGCCAGATGGCCTCTCACTTGCTGCTGGGCCTGGAATGCCCTGCATCTGTATCTGTAGCTGCATGGAAATGCAGGGTCCAGAGAACCCTATGCTTTCACAGTCAGATGACCCCTCACCTGGCACAATTACATTACTTTCTTATAGTAGTAATGAATTTATGTAATTCATGTAATGCAATGCAATTTGCATCTATGTGCATGACTGTACAGTATTAATTTTTTCTTTGACTGCACACATTTTGTTCAATACTTTCAGTTCCATTTAAGTGTATTTATTATTCAAAAATGTTAAAGTTCTTTATCCACAGATGTTATAAAACTAGAATAACATGTTAATGCTTTGCCTAGTATGCTGACTATGAACTGTTACTGCTGTTTCACAGGACTGCCTTAATTATGGAGTCTTTTGACTTGAGTCTTTCTGAGTAAGCATTGCAAATAGTTGTGCTTAATTATGTTACTTATACTATACATAGAAAAGGTCATCTAAGTTTAACATACAATAAATGGCTTACTTTTGTAATTAACATTATTATTTTGATTTTTAGTACTTGTTTTGCCTTCTCCAGGAACAGCTGCAAAATGTGATACTACAGCAATTCAATTGACATTTTTCCAATAATTGTTTTAAAACTTCTTTACTGTGTTGTGTTTATTTCTTTGTAAATGATAAGAACATATGTCTTAGTTACTTTATAAGCAAGAAGTCAAAACATGACATGGCTAGGTAATGGTATTAAATGAATATTACATAAACATCACTTTTGCTATTTAAAACAGGTGACTTTCAGGTTAAAACACATGCTGTATTTTGTAAAATGATCTCTAAAATGACAGTGCTCATGTGTACAATGAATGCTGAAGACGAAGCTGAATGAATCTGGAGATGAGAACAGCTCATACAGAGAACATTGCTGAAGACATGTATTACTTTTGTGGTGTAAAACAAACAAAGAAAACATCATAAACATTACACCACTACACCGTGAGGTTCAATTTTGCACCCCTTAGAAGGCCATCCCCTGTGGAGATGGTCAGGCACCACCCATTACGAATGTTACTTCACAAGGCCTAGCGGCGGTCCTTGACCTATCATCCCCGTGTTGGTGAGCAGTAATCCAGAGGCACTGGTGTTGGCCTATAATGAGGCCATCACAGCTGCCCTGGATTCTATTGCTCCTGTTTGTGAGTGCCCCATCCCTTCACCCCAGGGCCCCTTGGTTTGATGGGACTCTGAGGGAGATGCGGAGACAAGGGCGAAGGTTAGAACATTGTTGGCACAAGTCCACCTTGAAGCCGACCGCCTTAGATTGATAGAACACTATGCTAGCTATCAATCTGCAATCACCATAAGAAGGCAGAATTCCTGTCCAGGAGATTGCAGTTGCTCAGAATCGACGGCTCAGCTGTTTGAACTGTAGATAGACTGTGCAACCCAGTCTGTCTGCAAGTTCGGAAAGCCTTTCTTCAAGAATAGAATGTGACGAGCTCGCCGATACTTTGCAACTAAGGTGGCTGACATCAGGGTGGACTTGTGTCTGACAACCTCTAAGGGTGATGTTGTAGGAGCTTGCGAGAACACAGTGCCTCAATTCTCTTGGAGTTCCTTTGTTCGACCTGAGTTCGTGGATATTATGAGGATCATCCATAGTGTGCGCCCACAAGCTGTGGCTTGGACCCTGGACTGACTACTCTAATTCTGGGTTGTGCTGATATCATTGGTCCAGTTTTGGTGCAAATAGTCTGGTGCTCCTTGGAGTCAGGTGAGTTTCCTAGCTCCCTGAAAGAGGCAGTGGTGACACCTCTCTTGAAGAAAGCTTCCTTGGACCCAGACTGTTTTTCAAACTACAGATTGTCTCTAACCTTCCCTTTATTGGGAAGGTTATTGAGAAGGTTGTGGCTGCCCAATTGGATGACCATTTAACATCCATAGTATCTAAGAATCCTTCCAGTCTGGTTTCCGTAAAGACATAGCACTGAGACCGCTGGTTCGGGTGCTTAATGATCTTCTGAGGGCGAGGGATCAAAAGAGATGTTCCATCTTGGTTCTTCTTGATCTCTCTTCAGCTTTTGACACTGTTGATCACGTGGTGTTGTTAGCATGCCTGAGGCAAATCTGTGGAATGTCGGGAACAGTTCTTCAATGGTTCACTTGATTCCTTACTGGGAGATCACAAAGAGTTGTGTCGGGATTTTTCCTCCGCCCAGTCTCTTTGTTATGTGGAGTGCCTCAGGTTCTGTGCTGTCACCATGTTATTTGCAGTGTATATGCTGCCCTCAGAAACATTATAAGACGGTATGGGCTGAGGTTTCACTGCTATGCAGATGATACCCAGCTATACCTGTCTTTTGCACCGACCAGGATGGCGCTGTCTTGGTGTTTAACAACTGTCTGGGGAAATCCAAGACTGGATGGATTCTAGTTGGTTAAAGTTGAACTCGGAAAGACTGAGGTTTGGTGGTGGACCCGGTGAGGTCAGATTGAAGGTCGCATACTGGTGCATCTTCTGGAATTTTTTCTTGGTGGCGTGTCACTACCGACCTCTGAATGGGTGCGTGACCTTGGGGTGATCCTAGGCGATAGGCTGACTTTTCAATCTCAGGTGTCAGCCATCATGAGGACTTCCTTTACCATCCTAGGAATATTGCCAGGGTTAAGCACCTTGTTCCATCTCACTCTTTGCCAATGTTGGTCCATTCCTTGTGTCCTTGTGCCTAGACTACTGCAACGCCTTTACTTTGGGTTTTCTGGGGTTGAAATCCATTGCCTACAGCTGGTACAGAATGCTGCAGCCCGAGTTTTGACTGGGACATGTAGGTCCTGTCATATTACCCCGTGCTGCGCGAACTACACTGGTTCCTATACGGTGGCGGATCACCTTCAAAGTCATTTTATTGACTTTTAAAGCCCTTCACGATCAGAGTCCATCCTATCTGAAAGACCTACTGGTCCTTACTACCCCTGGCCGACCGCTCCACTTGGCGACATGGGGTGTTGGAGATTCAAGTTTAAAATCTTCAGGCAGCAGAGCATTTTCTCATGCTGTACCCACTCTTTGGAATTCTCTACCATGCCGGTTACGGGAGTGCACCTCCGTGGAGATATTTAAGAAAGACCTGAAATCATATTTATGGAAAATGGCCTTCTTGGATAGCTAAGTTAATTGTAATATGATTGGAATTTTATTGTAATTTATGTTTTATGATGTATTTTTATATGTTTTGAAGTCTTGTATTGAAATTTGAATTTATGATTTTAACTTGTTCAGCACCTTGATACATTGAAAGGCTATATAAATAAAATTATTATTATTATTATTAAATGTTCTATCTACAAAAAAGGAAATTCATTGCAAAAACAAACACTGAGTTAATGGACCAGTTAGGATACACTTAATGCCACAAAAGTAGGGAATGTGGTATTAGGGTTTCCAACCCTAACCCCACCCCACCCACCAGCAGCAAAAAGACAACAACACACAAGCAACCACTGGCAGTCAACATCAGGTAAGACAAACAACATGCGACTGTTTCTAGAGGACATAAATGTAACACCACTTATATGGTATCTTCAACATTTTCATAGAAACATAGAATTATTTGCTGGCAGATAAAGATTGCTTGGCCCACCCAGTCTGCCCATTTTTCCTTCTGATAGTATGACTAGAGATCCTACTTGATCTCTGGTCCATTCACCCATCCTGATACAACACGCTGCACTTAAAAATACTGCATAACAACTGTTTAGAAACATTACAGTGTGGCTGCAGAAGTGAGTGTGTATGGTTTGCAGTATACATTTGTGTTTGCAGCTGCAGAAAAGTAGGTCCCGCAAGGGTTCAAGTGGTGCACAAAGAAATGTAACAATATTGGTTTCATTTACTTTGCATTTTTAGATGTTAAAGTTCAGGACCTTATGAGGCTTGTAGTTGGGTAGTCACACATAATCATGCACAGTTTAAGACATTCATGTCACTTGTGAGTGCAGAACTGCAGGCCCTGTGCGCACACCAGACCACACTAAAAGGGATCACAAGGGCTTCTCAGTCAACACAATCCCTCCCCACTGATTGTTTCAGACCTCCCAGGGACTCCTGCCTGCAATCCCTCCCTAGCAAGCCTCTCAGTCAGTGGGAGGGCTGAGGAGGTGGGACGTGGCTGCCATCTACATTGCAGGGCTTCCTAGCATGAAACAAAGACCCCCACCTCCATAACCATGCAGCACACTTGACCATACTACAGTGGTTCACAAGGCTTCTCAGCCAATAAGCCCTTCCCCCATTGATTTCTGTGGACCTCCCAGGAATTCCTGCCTGCAATCCCTCCCCTAGCAAGCTCCTCTCAGCCAATCTGAGGGCTGAGGAGGTGGGACATGGCTGCCTTCTACCTTCCTGGGCTTCCTAGCATGAAACAAAGACCCCACCACTACAGACCATGGTGCACACTGGACTGTGCTACAAAGGCTTACAGACAGCTTCTCCACCAACACAACCCCCCCAACTGATCACCTTGGACTGCCCAGGAATCCTGCCTGCAATGTCTCCACTAGCAAGCCTCTCAGACAATTTACTTATTTATTTAATTCTGGTAACCGAGTAGGCCCACTGGAACCATTACAGTCCTTTTCAGGGGTGACACAGAATTTATTACAAGATACAGAGACATTTTACAGGGTACGATACAGGTAATTGTTCACATTGTAACATATAACAGTAGATGACATAGGTTAATCCAAGCTAGACATTTGTGGGTTGCTGCTGGGGTACCCAATAGGACCAGACAATCATTAATGACCACAATTATAACAGGAAGAAGTAGAGTCATTTATCACAGTGTATAATTACATATGCCAAGTCCATGTTAGTTAGGAAAGCTGTCTACTGTCTTTCACAGTAGTCAGACACAGTGGCCCATCCATGCAGATGCCTGTTTGTGCAAAGCAGTGTGTGCTATGGATAGTCTGCCTTGAGTCTGCCAGAGTTAGCCAGTAGTCAGCTGGTCTGCCAGCCACTCTGCTCCAAGCTCAACTGGGCACAAACTGCAACTCAATTAATGTAAGGATACAATTATTTATGCAAAGGTTAAATCCCACTATTTTTTTATTTAAGTTTTGTCCCCATTTTTTCTGAGCAGGCAGGCGGGCTCCAGTCCCCACCCTCAGAGAGGACTAGTATCCATCCAAGGCCAGCTCTGCCAGCACCAGAAATGCCACTGGGGACCATCATTGAGTCTGCCAACTCCATTTTTCTCCCTGTCTGTTGCACCCACATGTTTATGTGTGGAGGCACGTGCACAGTGCAGTCCCACAACACCCTCCTTTGTGCTGCTCTCCATCCTGTGCTGCCCTCAGACCTCCACCTTGTTGCTGACATAGTACTTCTAGATATGTTACTTGCCTGCCACAACCATAGTCTTTTCCTTATTTACCCATGCTGCAGAAATGTTTGTATATCTATTTTACTGTAACACTTGTAAACTGCTTTCATGTCTCCTTAGTTTTCTACCTGTTTCTCCTTTCTCCTATATTGGGTCCCCTATTTGTCTCTCAGTGCACTGCTCACTCTCAGCTCCTACCAGCTTGAACTTTCCCTACCTCTTGTCTATGTATCTATCCTTCTCTCCCCTCTGTGCTGTTCTCACTCTTTCTCATCCCCCTGTCTCTTAGCACTGTGTGGACTACCCATATTGGTACCCCTGTTTCTCACACAATGAGCTCATTCCACTTAGCTCTTGCTTCCTGAGCCTACCCCTACCTCTTGCCAGTACACTACCCCTGCTCTATATCCCACTGCTCTACTTTCATCACCCTTCTCCCTTACTACCCTCTCCTACCACCTAATACCATTTGACTTCTCTGAAACTTTCTGTATCCCCTTTCCACTCATCTGCCCATTTCTTTCTGCCTCCATCACTCTTATTCTCTCTGCTTCATTCTCCTAATTCCCTTATCTTCACACCAGAGCAGCATTGCAATCACCCTTTACTTGATCCTCTGGTCTGCTTCTTCCCACTCTCTTCCAATTTCTCCTGGTCTGCTCTTCTCCAACTTGTTTCAGCACAGACACACTATCTTACCTGTTTCTTTCTGCATATCTCTTACTGCCCTCTCCTATCTTATGGTTTAATCACCTGCATTCTCCTTACCTACTGTCCTATACTCCTTCCATTTAGCTTCTTCCTCCTCTACCTCTGTCTAATCTTTCACCCACTACCCTTTCCCTCTCCTCTCTCTCCACACATGGGTCATATCCTATTGCCTCCTTTTAGTATTCTACCTCCCACTCCTGTCACCCCTCCCTTTGCCCTCCCAGACACCTCAATCTCTATCCCACTGTGCAGGTCCCCTAAGACACCTACTATCACTGCATCCACTCTTCTCACACCTACCTACCCTTCCCATTCCTCTCATTCTGCATTGCACTACCCTTATGTTCTGTTCTAGTTTTCGTCCTTTTATTCCTCAACGTTGAGCTCCTCCACGGGCTTTGTTTCTCATTTCTTCCCCAGCCAGACCAAAATCCACTCATTATCTTAGAGTGCAAAGATCTCACCACTATCTCCTTCTCCTCCTTCTCTTAGCAGGTGATGTTCAACCAAACCCTGGCCTGTCCACTCCACCCTCCTCTTCTTCTCCTTTACCTAAAGGCCTCAGACTTTGCCGCCTCAATTGCAAGGTGTTGCTTCCCAAGCTTGACTCCTGTAAAGTCTGGGTCTCCCAATATTTCCCTAACCTACTGTGTATATCAGAAATCTGGATTTCTATACTGACTCCCAACTATCCTTTCTGGACATCCACCTCTTTTGATAGGACCATGGTAAATGGGTTGGTTGTGTAGCCATTTACATTCACTAAAATCTATCCTGTTCTGCCTCTTTTGTGACTCTCTCCTCCTGACATGAGCTCCATCTGATAATCTCAAGTTCCCTCCTCCCCACCATCTTTGTAGGAGTGATGTATGCATCTCCTAAATCTCTCCTCCTCTCTTACTGACATCATCTCCTCCTTGTTTCTCTAGCCTCTTCTGGTGAGCTTATTTTCTCAGGTACTTTTTCCATAATTGGGCCTCTCCTGTACTCAAGCCCACCATTGAAAAGATACCTTCTCTGAACCTCTATCAGCTAATCAATTAACCCACCTGGCCAAATCCATTCTCCTTCAACCACTCTTTTCTCGACTAGGTGCTCTCCTCCCACCCTCTCCATATTGTTACTGCTGGTAAAAGTTATATGCAGAATGTAGAATTCCACCAGTAAAATTAGCCCAGAATGACCATTCTACCAGCAGAATTTCTGGCAGAAGTTCCGTAGTTCTTCTGTGCAATTCTGCCTGCTGCAATCCGTGGAAAAATATTTCATAGAAGCACTTTTCCATGGAAATCATTCAACAACCATTTCCACAGAAAATATTGAGATCCATGGAAAGATTTTCTGTGGAACAGCTTTTCCACTGAAAAGCATTCCACAATCATTTCTGTGGAAAATATTGAGATCTGCAGAATTAAATTCTGTGGAAATGTTCTGGAAAATCTCATTCTGCATTTTTCTGCTGCGAGTTCTGCCATTCCATTTCCAGTGAAATTCTGCAGAATTGCAGTGGAATTTTGAAAATTCTGCTAAATTTTGTTTCACCTGAATTTGAAAATTCTGCACAGCACTAGCTGGTACTCTTCTAGATGCCCTCAGCAATAGCAATATGACTTATTGTGTCAGGAAGGTACATATGTCTCACTAACTGCCTAACTATCTCTAGCTTATGTTCTTCAGGTCTTTAAACACTGATGCCCTCCTTTGTAACCTTCTCTCTTCTGATTGGTCTCTCATCTACTCTGCTCCTGATATTGATTCAGCTCTTCCTCTTCTGCTACACCTTAATCAATGTATGGAATACTCATGCCCCCATAAGATGTAGGGTCAGATGTCTAATCACCCCTGGATATCTGCTGATATCATTCAGCTTTGCAAGTTCCAGGATCTCACCCACGCATGCTACAAATACTCCTTTTCCCCTCTGATTTCCACCTCTACAGGTCATTAAGAAATGCTTGTATGAAGGCTATTAGAGCAGGGAAAGTTCAATACTTCAAATCCACCCTCCTACACAACCTCAACTCCTCTCCAAATTCTGGAGGTTCTTCACTCCTTCTTTAATCCCCTCCCAAACCTTTTCCCCACACTGCTGGTTGAGGATTTGTTAGTTTCGGACCTGTCCTCCATTGTTTCAGTACTCAACTCCTTTTTGTTACTTGTGCCCTTACCACAGCCTAGTCCCTGCACCTCCTGCCTCTCCTTCCCTTCTCCAACTAAGGGCTTCTGCTTCTCTCCTGTTTCTGTGCAATGTGCTTTCAGTGCCTCCTTTGTTGAATCCCCAAACCCAGCCCAGATGACCTTGACCCCAACCTTCTTGGATCTCTGCCCCTGCCATTGCTCAACCACTCTCCCACCTGCTGTGCTTCACTTTCAGCAAAGGTGATCCCTGTAATCCTGGTAACTACATATAGTACATATATCACTCCTCCCTCCTTGGCAAAATTTCAAGAGTCCATTGTATTCACTAGATTTACTGATTTCCTCAACTCCTCTGATTTCCTCTCTTCTTTCCAATCCAGTTATAGAAAGAATCACTCTACCATTTTCTTTCCTTCTCTGTGTCAGTGACTTTATACTCACAAGCATGGACCAGGGACACATCACATCACCCATCTTTATTAACTTAGCTAATGCTTTTGATTCTGTGTCTCATCTGCTATTCTTATCCAAACTTCTCTTTGCTGATCTATCAACCCATGTTTGGACTGGTTTAGGTCTTATCTTATGGGCTGTACACAATGTGTTCAGGCTGGAGATGTCCTGTCCCCCCTTCCAATTCTAGCAGATGTCCCCAAGGCTCCATTCTAGGCCCTGCCCTTCTCGGTCTTTCTAAGTTACCTTCCTTCTATCTGTGTCACTTCCATATTCATATGTATACTGATGACACAGTCCTCTATCCCTCTGGACCTTCAACCCTGGAGTTGGAGTCTCAGTTACAGAGTAAGTTTCATAAGATTCTATGCAGGTTCCAGACAAATCAGCTTAAGGTAAACTCCAAGAAGACTTTGTGAATGATTTTCAGTACTGCACAAAAACTGCCAGCCCCCTTTCCACCCTCAATGGCACCACAGTTGAATTTGTCCCTGCTTTCAAATATCTTCGCATCTGGTCAGACAGTCAACTCAATTTCTCTGTCCATATTTATTTTATTCAGTCCAATTCCATCCAAGCTTGGTGCCATGTATCAGAACAAAGACTTCCTCTCCTGACATCCACTGTAAGCTGCTTACTAAAAGATTATCCCTGTCTTTGACTTTACTGATGTGTTCTTTTGGTCTTCCCTGCTTCACCCCTCTCTAGACTGGTCTCCCTCTATAATGCCTTTTGTCGTTTTGCCTCTAATGTTCCACCTTGTACCTGTTCCCTCTACTCTTCTCTCTCTCTCTCCCTCTTCACTTACACTGGCAGCATCACTGTACCACTCTTACCTCCAAATTCTGGTTTGGATCCTTCCTCCTACCATTTCTCTCACCTCCCTCAACCCTCTATGCTCCAGAGACTCCTGTACCTTCTCTCTCCCTGTCCTCGATCCACTTTGTGGCAGGCTGCTTTCTACTATCATCTTCCTCCTCTGGAACTCACTGCTAATCTCCCTCCATCTAGCTCCATCTCTTCACTATGTAAAACGTATGCTATCCCTAACCCTCCCTCTTGCTCCTGTTGTTCCTTCTCTTGACAGCCTAGGACAGGCTCCTCTACCCCTATGAATTTTAGTCATCCTTCTTGTTTATTATTGCTACTATTTATTTAGTTCATGCCTCTGTCAATTTTCTTGAGTAATACTCATGCATTATTACAATCCATACTGCTCACATAATTGTATTTTCAAGCACTTACGTTTTTACTTGAATGTCTTTACTTAATTGTAATCTGTCTTTAAATCACTACCCTGCTTTCCTTTCCACTGGGACACAACTAGAAACAAGGTTCAGCTCAGTGTGCCTCTCACAGTTATGAACATTTTAAATAAATAAATAAAATACACTTTTGCTGTTGAAAATACAAGTATATGTTGCCCCCAAAAATAGATAACAGCCTTTTGTCTGCAGAATTGTAGGGGCATATGGACTTATGTTTTCTGCATTCAGAGATCAACATGCACAGTGGAAAAGCAAACACTGAGTTGTACTGTAACTACAGAAGCACAAGTCTCAACAGGGCTGTGCTTCTCTATGTACAAATAGAAATACAAATAGAAATGTATGATAACAAAATCACAACAGTACATGTGTCATGCAGAAATGAAGCACCATATATAGTCACCACTGATGCAGCATACAACCATACACAGTGTACAACATACACACTTCTTTGTGACTGCAGAAACAAACATCCCTGCAGGATCTGTGGTTCTGTGAGCAGAAATGAAAATATTGTACAGTGTTTTGCATCCTATTGACCCCTCAGGTAAAAACATGTTGTGTCATCTACCTTTACCTCTATCTGTATAGCGGTAACCATGTAATATCAGTTTGCACAGTTTGACACATAGATGCCTACTTATGGCCACAAAAGCACAACTTGCTGTGAGGTCTGGGTTCTGTAGCCACAGATACAAATGCATGATACCAAACTTACAGTACAGCATGAATGCAGAAGGACAAGATCTTAACCAACATATCAATATGCACATTTTAAGTCATACATACCCACATGTTGTAGTAGAAGCATATGTTACTGTGTGGCTTGTGCTTCTGTATCTGTAAATACAAGTCCCAGATACCCAAATTAAAAGAGGAACACTTGTCCACCCACATGTGAACATGTACAGTGTAAGACATACACATTTGTGGAAGAAGGGACAGAGGCCCCTGTATGACCTGCACTTTTTAACTTCCTTTTAATAATTAATACAAAGCAGTACAGAAATAAATCTTCCATTACAGAGGTGAAATTGAGTACATACATATACAGGATCTGGATTATAAAACAGGAAAATCTAAAGCACCTCTACTTCATTGGTACAACCCAGAAGTTGTATTGCTAATTATTAAAATGAAAACTGTCCAAAGCCTATTGAAAGCACAAGGAGAAGGCACATGTTGATCAATGTAAGTCTCTGTTAAAGCTTTACCACCACAATATTGGCTTACTGCCTGGAATGTCCAGAAGTTCAAAAGAAGAAACATTTCATGCATAGCTAAAATGGAAAGCAGAGCAACAACATTCACTGTGTTAAATAGGAAAAGGGATAAGCTAAATGTAACAATTTTGCTTTTACCCCTATAGTCATTATGCAGATTAACTGAATCCCTTTATTTACAATTAAAATACAACTATTAACATAGGCCAACTATCTGCTTAAATCTGATGGCTGGAATTAAGAATCTTCCAGTACATACTGTGATCAACATTTGGTAGTTTAAGCCATTGCGCATCGCAGTGCACTGCCAGAATGGTGAGAAGAGAGCTCCTCTATTGAGAGGAAGATGGGGAGGGATCCAGACTGGGATGAGTGGTGCCAATGGTGCCATCTTTACCATGTGGTATCCACCACCACCATACATAACTCTAATAACATCCAATGTGTGATACATATCCATCTCTGCCCAGCTAGACCTCAGTCCCCACAGCATCAAATAATTAACAATAACAGTGGTAGTTACATTACAGTGTTTTAACATAACTACAGAAAATCCACTCAAGTCCCTTCAGGCACACGATCTTACTGCACAGGCTGTTTATTGGATCAGCCCTCTGAGTCCATGCCCGATTCTTTGATTCCAGATTACATTAACTTGGTCCTGATTTTCTCTGTAAGTTTCTGCATTGGTTGGATTGGAAAGTAAGTATGTTCTTCCTTCCATAGTAGACCTTCAATCATGTAGGGAATAGCAAATAGTGGTTGATGCTGAGCTCTCTTAGGGCGCTTGCATCCTGTCAAATGCCTTCCAACATGTATGGTACTATAGTTAAGATCAGGGAGTAGTTTCAACTTAAACTCCCAAACTGGATGCCACCAGAGCTTTTCTCTGCCTGCAGGATGGAATCATGATCCTCTGAGCTGCCCACCACCAAACGTACAGTCCGGGTGTACTTTCATTCATTGCTGCCCTCCAGGCTTAATTTGGCAAGCTTTTTATACTGATAGCCATGGCCACAGATAGTACCCTGGGAGTCAGCTATGTAGGTATGTTTTAAGATTGTCCTCTTGGTATTCTCAGGAGACCTAGAAGACTCAGGTTGGCAGCCATGAAAAGTTCTCCAGTTTTCCAGGCAGGCAGGCTTTCAAGACCAAATTCTCCTTAATCAAACCTGTACACATTACCATAATTTCTTACATTGCCTCTCCTGCCTTCTTTGCATAAACTTGTGCCAGCTCAGTTTTTTCAGTAAAGCTGTCTGATTTTAAACTCTTCCACTTTTTGTCTAGTAAAGAGAGTAAAGCCTTTATTGTGCCTCCCCAAAGTTGCTGGTTGCTCTGGGTCCATGGCTGTCTGCTTCTGCTGGGCTTTGGGCTTTGGACTTAGGTTGATCATGCTGTGACTAGTTCTTCGGCTTGCCCATGTCTTTGGCATTCCAAAATTACAGGGTTTGAAGCAGATGAAGTAGATGATATAATAATGCAGACAAGCAAGTTGGATATCAAAATAAAGTGTAATGTTTATTTTCTATATTTAGTTCAGTTGTATAGTTGGAGCTCTGTAGCTCTGCTTCCTTTTCTGCCGACTGTCAGGCCATGCCCCTGATCTGCACCTTTGTGTGTGCAAATGCAAATCTGTCATACTGAAATACAGCCCAAGTTATGCAGCTGCAAATACAGTTGCACACCACCATACACACCCACTTCTGCAGTCACACTATTTTGTTTCTAAACAGTTGTAATGCAGTATTTTTAGCTGCAGCATGTTGCATGCACATGTTCTAAGGTACCAAGTAAGTGGCGCTTCATTTATGTAATCTGGAAACAGTTTATGTTGTTTGTCTTACCTGAAGATGGCTGTCTGTGGTTGCTTCTGTGTTGTTGTCCTTTTGCTGTTTTGGGGTGTGGGGAGTTAGGGTTGGAAACCCTAATGCCACATTTCTGTACTTTGTGGCATTAATGTAACCCTAACTGATGCATGAATGAAGTTTGTTTGCAATGAATATATATAATATTCATTTCAAAAACTGCATTAATGCACCAGTTAGGCATTTTGTGTGGGCATGTAATGACTCCTGGAGTGCGGTTTGTTTGGTGGCAATAAATTCTGGACTAGCACTGGTGTTGCTACTGAATCCACTACTACTATTATCCCTTCTTAGTGGTGGCGGTGGTGGTTGGGTGTTGTTTGGAGTGGTGTTCTGTAAGGAAGACCTCTAGTGTCAGTTTGCTTTGACTGCTACTGCATAATTTGAACAAACCATCTGATCCTACCACCCATAACTTGCTGGTGCTGCTGAGTCTGTCCTGTGTGGCTGTGATAGGATATGACTGTTAGCAAGATGCCATGTTCAAGCTTTAGATGATCAGCCAGAACACTGGTTCTCAATGTCCCTGTAGATTTTCCACAGCTGATCTTATTTTCACAGATATTAAAACATGCTGTCAGTTGATTTGTGGGGTCATACCTAAAATAGTCCATACTGCAGAGCATCTCTTGGCTTTCTTAGTTATATGACCACCAGACTGAAGGACTGGGTGGACCTTAGAAGAACTAATGTGACCTCTGCAAGATTTTTCTTTCTTGATCATGGGGAGGAATGATGTGGCCACTCCATATGATTTTCAGAAGCAACATCAGTAGCAGCAGCCCCACATTTATCAAGTGGGACTGGGAACATGGTCTGGGATTTGGATTTTCCTGCTTCATCAAGTTGCTTTTGCTTTTTCTCTTTATTGCTTCTCTTACTTTCCCATTCCTATCCTCCCATACTGGTTGTGGGTGGTGGCCTCCACTCCTCAGAATCATAGTCCTCATCAGAGGAGCTTGTTGTAACTAACAACAGACTTTCAACCTGCATTTCCTCTTCCTCTTCTGCTTATTCCTCCTATGCTCCTTGCTTCTCCTCAGCAACTTCTCCTTGCCTCCCATCTCCACCTTACTCTCATCTGATGCTTCACCCTTCCCATGTCCTTTTCCTGCTGCCCGTGTTTGCTCCCCTTCTGAATCACCAGCACCACTCCTCCTTTGGTACTTCCACTTCCATATCCTCATCCTCTGCAGGCAGTCTCTTCCACTGCAACCAGTTGTGCTGGAGGTGGACATGCTACTGGCTTGCTTTCATAGAACAGAGGGTTGGTATATACGAATCAGCATGCCTGTTTGCACCAAGCAATTCTTTTCCTCAGGTGACAGGATAATAGTAGTGCCAGACCCAGACTCACTCCCTGATTTGAGATCTGTGGGTACACTCAGAGAAGGAGCATCATATAGTGCCTCAAGCCAACATCAGAAAGGAAATTGTCCATGGTGCTCACCATGGTGTGGGTGTACAGGTTGTAGAGTTGGCACCCCACCTGGCAAATACCAGCTGCTGTTGTGTGGTTTGCATAAGATGCCCATGTGGAGGGTTTGACTGTATATCTTCAGAATGGGATGAAGGATCCCTGGGCATTACATCACCATCATGGGTAGCAGAGGAAAGCAAGGGTACTTGGTGGAGGAGAAGCATCACTATGAGCAGTGGAGGACCTATGTGTTTATGCTTTTCTCCAGCTGGTTTCAGCACCACCAGATGCACAACTAGACACTGACTGTGACTGACTGGGAAATCTCTGGCTTATTGTGGGCATACAACCAGCTAACTTCTGTGGACTAATAAATCCCCATGGTTTCTTTTGGACACACTATTATATGACCCATTATATGACCTGCCCTAGTACACGCCTCAGTCTCAGACCTGCCACTACCACCAGCAGCACCAACACCACACCCTGTCTCTGTCCTTCTACCTCTATCATCCTCTCCATGTACATTACCCCACCACAAACCATGTGACTACAACTGATACTTACAGAACTGCTACTTGCTGTGGGAATGAGTTCCATAGTGAAATCTTTTGCTGCTGCTCCTACTCCTCTCCTGTCCTCCCTACTTCCCTTCATGACATCCTTTCTTCATCTTTATGGCAGTTATAGGCAGCTGCTGCAATCAGATAAAGCCTTTCAAAAAGGCTTGCATGCACCCACTGCCAGTTACAAAACTACTCTACAATTGAATAAAGTGTTTCACAAAATTTGGAGGGGCTCCAGATCCCTCATGCATGCCAGACACCCACTGCCTGTCACAAAAACTACACTACAATTGGATGAAGTGTTTCACAAGATTTGGGGAGCTCTGACACCCTCAGGCAGGTCTGGTACCCACTGCCTGTCATGAAAGTTAGCAGCTGGCAACCTAAAGAAACTGCTCTCCTTCTTCTTCAATACTTCAAATGGCAAATTGAATTTGTCAACCTTTCCTTTTTCTGACAAAAGACAGTAGCACACACAGCAAGGTCCTTTTTCCCTGACACCAGAGCTTCAGTGATAGATAGAGCTGCAGAATGCTTGATTTTGCTAAGATTCTGCATTCAGATCAGTTGCCTAAGGTCAGTTGGCTGCCAGAATGTTGCACATGCTCAGTGTGTGCTGTCTTGAAATGTAGCTATGTCATGCCTGCCAAGGACCCGAAATGAAGATGGTAATGATCCAGGTGAAAATGCCAAAGTTTGGCAATTCACTGAATGTTCCTTCAGCTTCAGCTTACTCTATGTGATGCTGATAAGGATTTAAAAGAGGGATTTAACATGGGAGAAAGTGTTGCAGAGAGTGTTGCTTAGTTGTTACCTGACCTGCAACAGAGCAAGATTTAGCACCTGATTGCTAGGTTGCCTTGTGACTTGTCAAATCTTTTCTCTAAGCTTGAGAAGGAAACGTTTGATGCCTAAGGAGTTTACTAGAACTATCCAAAAGATTGTCACATGATGCAGTAGTGTAGATCATTCTGCTTACCATAGTTCAAACAAGTAGCATATCAGGCTGCTAAATTTTTCACATTTAATGTACCACCTGCAGTGAATGTATGCTCAGTCAACATTGTTTAATCTGACTTTCTGATAAGGCTGTGCAGGGACCAAATAATCATTCCTGAATACCACAAATAGTAGGGATCCTAAATATTTGTGAGCCCTTCCTGAATAGGGCATTATTCATATTCAGAAAGGAGTATTCAGCCTCAGACAAAATTTTAAGAAACTAAAACAGAAAGGAAGAAACACCCTCCCTCTCCTCCAGCCCCAAACCAAGTAAAATATAAACCACATCCTCCACTCTATCAAAGACCAATGCCACCTTCTCCTCTCAGCATCCACAGTTTGTTATTTTATTTAATGTACCCCAATGGATTACCATCTCATCTTGCTCATTCCATTGCTGGTCATGGAATTACATAAAGTATAGTGATCAGTTGTGCATAAAAATTTATTCTATGTGTCCTCCCACTTTGACATGACACCTTGCTACTCCACATAGCAGCACCCAGTTCTATTACAAGTAAACTCGGGAAGTCGAGAAGGTGACTGGCTCAACCTATCCTCCTCCATTCCCAGTCGCCTTCTCATGAATGAAAATGCTTGCAGGTTTGCTATAGTAAAATCAGCTGATCATGTGGATACTGAAGGGTGAGGAGGGTGGTATTGGTACTTTGATAGAAAGTAGGATATGGTGTGTATATTTTACTTGGTTTAGGGCTGAGGTCAGTTTCTGTTTTTTTTTTTTTTTGTCTGTGCCTGAATACCTTTTCCTGGATACCCAATATTTGGCTGAGAAATACTGAATAGACAGCTCAATATTCTGGATAAGGCATTCACACTGTCCTTCTTTCTTACTATCTGTCCTCATGTTTTGCTACTCACCCATGAGGGCTTCTTACCATCTTCTCTTAAAGGGGCAGTTGTGAGATACCTGGTGCAGAAGTCATCATTAGATCCTCATGACCTTGTAAATTATAGACCATTCTTCAACCTACCATTTTGGCAAATGTTGCTGAGAGAGTGGTTGTAGAGCAGCTAGTTGATCATCTGTTGTTAAACCACAATTATGAACTGATGATCGTAAATAGATGAATCTGATTGGCTGAGAGCTCTTTGAAGCCATGATGATATTGATAACATCATAACGGCTTCAAAAAGCCTCTGGCTACCAGCCTCCTCACAGACAGAAATTCCTCTGACAGCTGCATTTCTCTGCATTCCTTACATGCAGCTTTGCTCACTGCCTCTAGAAAATGGAGTTCCCCAACACGAGTGTGTTTAAAAACAATTTAAAAAACAACTGCACTCATTCCTCCTCACACAGTCCACCGGAACAAATACCACAAAGTAGAAAACACATTCAGCATGGCATCAAGCATGCCTCGAGCAACTTTCCGTGAAACAAAAAACAAACTTTCCACATAATGTGTGTACGCACTGTTAAGTTGTTCTCTCCCACTGCCTTCAGATCAGAGTTTCACATAAATAAATAATGTCCTCTTCACACAGCATGACCAGGTTAAATGGAAGGAGCACACAGTGCTGGGAGGGGAGAGTTCAGAGCAGCACCTCTTCAATCATCTCCACTTACAATAGCACCACTTGCTGCCCAGAGAATCATAGAACTTTTCTGAAAATATACTCCTCCGCCACTCTAAAGTCATTTTAAAAGTATTTTAAACATTTGTTTTTGTATTTTATACTACTAAAGTTTTAAGCAGTTCATATAGCAATAAGTCATCCAGGGTGTAGATATCATGGGATATCGTCACTTCTCGGATGGTTGGATGCACTCAGCCTGTGGCCTTGTGCCCAACCACCCGAGGCGTGATGATATCCCATGATATACCACACCCTGTCATGCCTTATTGCTTAATTATGAACTGAGGATCACAAATAGAGGAATCTGATTGACTGAGAGCTCTTTGAAGCTGTGGTGATATTGGGCTACATCATCATGGCTTCAAAAAGTTCTGGTGCCACCAGCATCCTGTTGCTCTCTACTGACTGAGAACTATTTTTCAAAATGTACTCCTACACCACCCAAAACTCAAACATAAAAATTTCATTTTAAAACCTGTTTTTTATTTATAAAACTTGAAACTCAGTTTATAATAGCAATAAATCACTCCATGGTGTGGTATATCATGGGATATCATCACTTCTTGGGTGGATGGAAGCACTTGGCCTGCGTGCCTCATGCCCAACTACCCAAGGCATGACAATATCCCATGATATATCACACTGCCATGCCTTTTATTGCCTAATTATAAGCCATTCCAATAACTGTAGGTTTCAAAGATACTATAGCATGGAAACTGCCCTTGTTTGGGCATGTAATGTTATCTCCTGGTAAGGGATTGTTAAGATATCCATCTTGATTCTCCTTGACCTGTCTGCTTTTGATACTGTAGACCACTGGGGATTGAAGGACAGGCCTGAGGGACATGCAGGACTGCAGAGGACTGTTTTGCAATGGTTCTAGTAATAACTGGTAGGTAGGGATCAGTTGGTGGGTTTCATTTCATAGCCATCATATCCAGCTACACTGAACTGCTTGGTGCCTCAAGGTTATCTTCTTTTGCTTGTGTTGTTAGCAGTCTTCTTGCTGCCACTGGGGAGGAGCATAAGGTGATATAGTATAGGGTTTTACTGCTATGCAGATGATACCTAGCTGTACAACTGCAGCAATCGACATTGTAAGATATATCCTGACATTTTTGTGATATCTCCAAAGAAATGCTCTGCTGCCTGCAGCAACGCCTAGGACCACAAGAGAAAATCTCCTTAGAAATATTGCAAAACACTATATCTGAAAATATATGACCATATCAATTGCTGCAAATTATCTATCATTTGCATTCTTCAAGATGACCTCCTCAGTGTTAATGGTAGAGCAGAGCCTGTCAGAGATAAGATCCTGAATAGGCTCCAATTGGCTGGAACTTAACACAGGCAAGATGACACTGTTGCTAGTAGGCTCTGGTTGGCAGTTATCAGCACTAGAGTGTGGTCTCAGGCTGTCTTTGGGATGCACCTTGAGGTAGCTTGGGATGTCTGCAGGCTGGGAGTGGTCATTGATGAATGTCTGATATTTGAATCCCAGATGTTAGCCATGGTTAGGGATGCTTTAACCATCTAAAACATATCACCAAACTGTCTATAACTTGATCCTGATGATCTTCACATGTTGGTACAGGCTTTGATTTTTCTCAAGATTGGACTATTGGAATATGCTCTACAAGAACTTAGCTAGCAGTCAGATTCAGCATCACTGTGGCTCTGTACAGGCTGCTCATAAGTGGCCAGTGGACTTGAAGGCCCTTTTGCTTATTTAAACCTTGAATGAGTTGGAGCCCCAGTTCTTCCCTGATGTCCTGATCCCATGCACCCCAGCCCAGGTGGTGAGATACACAGGACAGAGGTTGCTGTGGGTATCAGTGTTCTGCTTGTAATCCACTGTTGATCATTCTTCTGCAGTGGTGGTCCATGTCCTTTGTAACTTGAGCTACTTGGATATCAAACTCTCTGCCTTCATTGACATCTTAAAAAAGTTGAAATGTCTAGTGCTATAGCAGGTTATTCCTGATAGATGTAGCATTTATGTTGCATTCTATTGCTCCTAAAACTGCATTACAAATTTGCATAGCATAAGAAGTTGCACAGTACAGTAATTTATACTGCAGGGAATTGAACATCAATTGTCATGTTGTTATGTGCATTGTTTCTCAGTGCTTGCTGCTGTCTGATACTGAATTGTTCCTTTATGCATCCCCTCATTCCTCCTCTTTCTTTCATGAATTTGTATTTCTGTGCTCTAAGCCCAGTAAAGGTTTATTAAAAAATATAATTTTTATTACTACTACTTGTATGACAACAACAAATACCACTACATAAACCTCTGCCTCAGTGATCCAAACTTCTAATATGATGCAGTAATCCATGGACAGCCTTGACATTTGGAGACAATGCAGGAAAGTATCAAGGAACTAACCTGCATCTTTAAGTTACATAGGGCTACAAAACATCTTTAGTAATCTTGCTTTTCTGTATTGGGTATGTGGTCAAAAGTGTTTCCTACATATCCTTCACCCAAATCTTTCCAAAATGAGCCTTATGGTAAGCTAGTAAACTGGGAGATAGTGTAGCTAATCTCCAGACTCAAAATGTCACTTGGGTTTGGAACAGATGTTATCTTTCCTTGATGGATATAGAAAGAAACTGTTTGCATAGCAAAATTATTAAAGAGCTGGTTAGTTCAGCTGGTTAGAGTATGGCGCTAATAATGCCAAGGCTGTGGGTTTGATCTCTGCACAGGCTAGATCTTCATTCATATATTCACATATACAGTATATTTGAGCATTGGTGGTTCACTGGTAAACATAGCTGTCTTCCAAGCAGCTGACCCAGATTTGATTTCCGGTCAATGCAATAACATGTTATCAGTTACTGTCCTTACATCATTCTATGCCACCATGAATTATGCTTTGCATCCTCTTCTGTGATGCTGCCTATGTAATCAGCATTCTGGTGATTGTAATCTAGTCCTTTTCTCCCTTCCCTCATCCCCTGTGTTGCACCTGAAATGAGCCTTGTATCAGTGTGCCTTTCTGGTTACCAAATTTCAAATAAAAAAATAATGATTCCTGCTTATGAAGAAGGGACAGGTGGACATGATGTACCTAGAATGCCTTCCAAATTTAAAATACAATATTATCTCAAGTGAAGATGCTGCCTTACAACACTGCAACAAGGATCCTTAACTAGATCCTTCTTTCACCTGCAGAACCTCTACAGCACCTCTGACCTCAACCCCCACCCCACACACATATGTTCTGATACAACCTACTACCCTTGTCACAGCAATTAGCTCCTAACTCCTTGAGTTACTCTTGGTAGCTGTGACAAGGCTTTAGCCTCCACCAGAGCTCTCCTCACTCAGGCCTCCCCATTTCTCCTCTCTCACACCCACACGCAGACATGCACATTTGTACCCAATTTACTCTGTCTCCTCCACTTGCATCTCTCATCCATCTTTCTGATCGCCTTTCTTCCCCTCCTCCTACCCATCTCCCACTATGGTCTGCCTCCTCAGTCCAGCTCCTCCACTTTCCACTACTTCTATGCCATCCCCTAACTTTACTTTTCCCCTTCACCCCAGCCTGTCCTATACTCTCCACTTCTCCTTGCCCTACCCTCCTCTCCTCACCCCTATGCTTGCTGTACCTCCCAGCATTCCCTCCTTCTCTTGTTCCACTGCTGTCACCCACCCACCCACTCCAGCTTGCTACCATCCCCTCTCAAAATCGTGGGTCCTCCTCTGCTGTACCTGCCTCCTCTCCCCAGTCCTCCCACAGTCCCCAGAAGGTCTAAATATCCCCACCAGTTTTCCCTCTACCTTCTCCTCTTGCTCCTCTGTGGGATGTTGAAATTAACCTAGGCCCTCCACCTACAGACTTCCTCTGCTCAGCCAAAGGGCTTAAGCATTTTCACCTTAATGCTAGGAGTCTCCTTCCTAAAATGGACAACTGAAAAGTCTGAGTTACCCAACACTCCCAGATGTACTGTGCATTACAAAGACTTGGCACTCTGCTAGAATCCTGGACTCCTCCTCTTCATTCATGTCTCCAGCCTATTCTGCCAGGATCGTGGTAAGCAAGGTGGCAGAGTGTCTATTTATGCTAGGAACAACCTCTCATGCTCTATCTCCTCAGTGACACTAAGCTTTCCTTCCATGTACTTCTTACTGTTCTCCTTACCCTTCCCTCCACCCTCCCAATCTACATAGCAGTACTTTGCTGCCTCCCAAAGCACCCAATATCTCTGTGGTCAAGTGCACCTTCACTATCTCCTCTTGTTCAAGCAATGGTGAACTCATCCTGCTTGGCTACTTTAATCAGGTCTGGTTCCCCTCTACCAAGCCCGTACATCTTAAAATTGAGTACTAAGCCTCTCCCAAATTATCTCTGAGCCCACTCATCTAAATCCCAAATCCTCTAAGCACTCCCTCATTGACTGAATGCTCACCTCATACCCTCACCGCATTTCTGCTGCTAGCATACTCCCTGATGCCCTTAGCTACCTTTACTGTATCACTTTCTGTATCTGTAAACTACTACCCTCAAATCAGCACCCAGATATATCTGGTATCACCCTTTCCAACACCTGAACTCTAACTCCTATGCACTCAACACTAAATGTAGACACTGCTCTCCAAACGCTCTGACACCTTCACTCATGTCTGGAACATTCATGCCCTCCTAAAATGGTAAGAGTAAAGTGTCACCACCTTCCTTGGATTATGCCAAACCTCCTTTACCTCTAAATCCAAAGACAAAAGCTGGGCAAAATTCAAAGCCTCCTTCCAACCTTCAGATTTCCAGCTCCATAGGGTCCTCAGAAATGCTTACACGCAGGCCAGTAAAAAGGCTAAATCTTGCTACTTTAATTCTCAGCTTCAAGCTAGATCTGGCTTACCAGCAAACTTCTAGCAAGTCCTCAGTAATCTTGTTGACCCTTCTGCCCATCCCCCCTCAAATGTTAACAATTGAAGGTATGTCAGTCTCTGACCCATCACAATGCCAAGGCCATCAACAGATTCTTTCCCACCTGTGCCGTCCCTGTTAATCCTCCTCCCACTACTGACCTCCTTCTACCATCACTAGGATGGGTTTCACTTTTCCCCATCTCCCCATAGAAGTCTATAAGGCACTATTGTCCCTAAACCCTGCAAAATCAAGCCCTGATGGTCTCCACCCAAAGCTTCTCTTTTCTCCCTCCTGCTATTGCTGCCCCCCCTGCTTATCTCCTTAACCTCTCCTCTACCAGCTCCATCCCCCTTGGCTTGAAAACCACAGAAGTGCTCCCTTCACAAAGGTGGGGACCCAACCTCAACCAGTAACTACAGACTATATCCTTCCACCAGCTCTTGCAAAGCTCCAGGAGTCACTTATCTACTCCAGGCTCCTGGAACACCTACAACAGCCACTGACAGTCTTTCACCCTACCAATCCAGGTTTGGGAACAGCATTCCACAGTTTCTCCCTGCTCTGAGTAACAGATCCAAACAGCCATGGACAAATGCCTCATCATGGCTACCATTTTTTTGACTTGGCTAAGGCCTTTGACTCTGTTTCCCTTACCCTTCTTGTCCAGAAACTTCATTCTGCTGGGCTAGCCCTGCTGTAACAAACAGGTTCCACTCATATCTTCAACACAGGCAACAATCTGTTCTTGTGGAACTCCCTCCCCCATATTAGCAGGCATCTCTCAAGGGTCCATACTGGGTTCCATTCTTTTCTCATTATTCATTAATAACCTCCCCTGTCTACTCCCTCCAAAATACACATGTACATATACAACACCATGCTATTCTTTTCTTGTCTGTCTGCTGCAGAAGTCGACACCCTCTCCAGTGTGACTTCAACAAAGTGCAAACCTGGTTTCTTCAAAACCAACCGAACTAAACTGTAAAAAGACAGTTTCCATGCTCTTGGCTTGAGGCAAAACTGTCCAGGTCCCTAACCACCCCACCTATACCACCCTCAACAACGCACCCCTCCAGTCAGTTGAATCATTCAAATATCTTGAGGTCTGGCTGGACTGCAGCCTCAACTTCTACTCACATGACTCTAATTGTTCCAATCTGCATCACAAACTCAGGACCCTCTATCAGCACAAAGACTGCCTCCCAATGCCCACCGTGTGACTTAGTTACTAAAACCATTCTCCCAGTTGTAGACTACACAGATATTGTCTACTGCTCTGCTCTGCCACATCACTAGCCAAACTGGACACCCTATAAAGTTCTTTCTGCCATTTCTACCTCCCCCACTCACCACTGCACCTCTACTTCTCTCTCTCCTTTTGCCCCTTTCCACTAGGTGCCAGATCCCTGCCTTTCCTTCATCTGCAAATTCTGGACTCTCCATTCGTACCTCAACTCTTATCTTTCTCCAGTAAGCTCCTCGAGTATTCCCCTTTAATCTAGGGATGCTCTAATGTTCTCACTCCCATGCACATGTTCAGGACAAGCAGCTTTCTCTTACCACCTCTCTCACCTCTGAAATCAAGTCCCAAGGGCCACCCGACATGCCCCACCTTGCTGCCCTAATCCCTGCTTCATGCCATCCCCACTGCTCCTTGCACTTGCCTTTCCTTGCCCTCTCCCTACAACAACCAAAGGTCCAGCATCCTTACCTATATAAGGGGCCCAACTAACCCCAGAGGCCTGGCATCTCTCTCCTGCTTATTTGCTATCTATCTTCAGTACCCCCTATCTCTGATGGTGCAGAGTTGCAAATTATAATTGATTTTGCTCCTAGTATTGCTATTCAATCAATTACCATCGTTTTCTGCTCAGTCTCGTAAATTATGTAAATTATGTTTTCTGCTCAGTTTCATGCAAATGATGTTCTTCTCTGTACTGTATTGTACAATGCTGTGCATATTATTTTGTTTGTACAAATCTGTTGCTGCTGTTTATTCCTGATATTTCTCTTTGTTGAAGTCTTTAGCTTTTCCCTGGAACAATTTGTACTTTAACAGTGTAAATTCATTGATATGTACTCTTAATTATTCTCCCTACCTTTGTTGCATTTTCCCACTGGATTGCACCTGTAAATGAGCCTCAGCTCAGTGTGACTTTCCTGGTCATCAACTTTTAAATGAATAAATAAAAATTTATGCGGCATGAGAGGGTATTCAAGATACTCCTTCTGTTTATGGTGGAAGAGGCCAGTCAACAGGGATTGTAAGGCTAACTTTGTATTGTCCCACCATTCACCCAGGTTATCAGGAAAACATGTCAAGGATTGGCGGGCTCACAGGTGGTCCAAGACTTGACACTGAACATGTAAGTCTGGCAGTATGGAGTTATTCAGTCTCCAAATGCCTCTGCTTGTTCTGGGGTCGGAGAGTCCATGAAAGTACCTCCCAAAAGCATGTGATCTGAGGTCTTAATCAGAATGAGACATAAATTGGGAGTGCAGATGACAGGAGATAAACAGATAATCAATCCTCGTAGCCAGGGTGTTTCAAAATGTATGCACTCCCTCCTGCCAAAATCTGGGAACAGAATGCATCCCCAAAGAGGCATCTTTAATGATTTTAGATAAAGTATTCAAATCACAATATGTTTTTACATTGGGATCCCTTTATCCAAACTACAATTAAAGTTGCTGCCAAGAATAACATGGCAGGAAATGTGGAGGTATGGTTGGATCTCTCTAAAGAGGTCCATTCGAGATTTTTGTCTGGGGATAGACATTAATAAGGCAACAGGGATCCTTGATAAAGCACATCCAAGAGAAGGGCCCTACCTGGGGTGATATCAACCAATATCTATACAGTATACATACATCCTTGAAACAAGATCCCTCCCATCACAATTTTCAATGCCAACACACCAATAAGAAGGTTGCCAACTCCATTGCTTTTCAGCTTGGGAGATGTCAAGGGTGCTGGTCAGCCTGGTTTGTTGCAGGAAGATGATATCTAGAGCCATGAAACATAGACTTTGACTTTGATGGCAGATAAGAACCGCTGGCCCACCCAGTCTGCCCATTTGCCTACCTATTGGATAAGCTGCAGATCCTAGTTAACCAACAGTCTACTTCCTCCTACCCCCACAAGAATTGCTTTATGTCTGTTCCATGCATTCTTCAAATCTCACACTGTTTTTGACACCACAACCTCTTCAGGAAGTGTTCCATGCATCCACTACCTCTCTGTGAAAAATACTTCTTTATATTGCCCCTGAGCCATCCCCTCTATCTTCAAATTGTGCCCCTTGTTCTTACACATCTCTTTTTCTGAAAGATGCTACCCTCTTGGACTTTATTGACTTCCTTGAGGTATTAAATGTTTTTATCATGCTCTCCCTTTCCTCGAGGGTAATCATATTAAGCTCTTTTAGTCTGTCTTTGTATGGCTTCTGGTGCAGACTCTGCACCATTTTAGCGTTCTCCTCTCGACTACCTCCATCCTGTCTATGTCCTTGCAGAGATGAGGTCTCCAGAACTGCATACAGTATTCCAGATGGGGTCTCACTAACTTTCTGTACAGAGGGATAACAACTTTCTGTTTTCTACTGGTGATGCCTTCCTGTGCATCCCAGTATCCCCCAGCCCTCCTTACTGCCTTCTCACATTGCTTGCCTACCTTTAAGTCATCTGATATGACTACTCCCAGATCTCTTTCCATTTTGTTGTTGTTAGTACCTCCCCACTTGTGTACTCTTCCCTCGGTTTTGTTTCTGGTGCACTACTTTGCACTTCCTTGCATTGAATCTATGTTGCTATACTTTTGATCATTCCTCCAACCTTGCCAAGTCCCTTCTCATCCTTTCCACCCTCTTGTGTCTCAATCTTGTTGCAGATCTTTGCGTCATCTACAAAGAGGCATATTTTCCTTCCAGTCCTGCAATGTCACCTATAAAGACATTAAAGAGGACGGTCCCAGTACTGAATCCTGTGGTACTCCACTAGTAACCCCTTTCTTCAGAGTGGACTCATTTACCATTACCCTCTGTGTCCTGTTGATGCGGCCAATGTTTACCAGGCTACAACCTGGGACCCTCTTCAAGGCTGACTAACTTGTTTATTAATCTTTGTGTGGGACTGTGTCAAATGTCCTTAAGACTTAAAAAGGAAGGACCGTCTAGCAATATTCTTGATACTGCTAGTGTTAATGGTTGCAAAGTGTAAATTAAGAGCCATCAGGAGGGTGACTACAAGAGAAGAAAATATTAGCAGCTTGTCAACCACAATCCTCAGGCTGTACCAGAACACTTTTAGTAGCCATGCAGAATTTTTCCATTGTTTAATTGTGGTGGCAGGTTTGTGAACATTCATCTCCCCTCAGTGTCAGTTGTTACCAAATGTTTCATAAAAATGCAGAAGGAGGCATCTGGGTCACTGCCAGCATCCATGTCCCTAAGCAGAGGGCCAAACATCAACCTATTTTCCAGAGGAGGGTACCAAATGAAGTGAGCTGAATAAAAGTTTGCCCTGCTTGTAGGAGCAGAGTGCTCTTTTCTGCTCACCACCATCAGTTCAGGAGGTGGCATGTCAGGAGGAGCAGTATGGGAGGTCATCATGGGCATGGAAGTGGGGTCATCCAGGTAGGCAAAGTGGTCCCAGCCTGAGGCGTGTCCTGTGGTGTAGGATTCAGGAGAGGCTGAAGGTTAGCTGGAGGAGGAGGGAGAGCTGTAACAGCGGTGGAAGGCTCAATGATGGCACTAGTGAATAGAGGATGATCTTCCTGATGAGCTATTACAGTGGCAATGGCTTTCCTCTGTCTTTACTGTCAGAGTTTTCTCACATTTTCCAACAAAATATCTTGTGAATGGTCTTCTTCCTTGTTGTTTATGGCACACTGAGATTTATTTATTTATTTATTTACAAGTTTTACAGGAAAGCATACTGAGCAACATGCTCGATTCCAGATGTGACCTGCGGGCCGGGACCCACTTTACATATTAGTAATGCTTAGACAGTACAGAGTTTTACAAGGATTGTTACAGTACATTTGTGTGGGAAAAAAATTACATAGCTGGGGGAAGGATTACAGTCAGTGGTAGATACTTACAAACAGTATACAGAAAACAGAGGGAAGATACAGTTCAGTACATATGCAAATATAGCAGTGAGACATTTAAGTATTCAAGCAATAAAAATATCTTTAGGTTATATCATAAAACATTGGAACATTGTGAACTAGCATGCCCCAAAGACAGGCAGAGGTTAAACCAGAAGGTGTCACAAGCACTGTTGAAATGGGTGTCTGAGCCACATCAAAACCAGGTCTTAGGCTGGCGTGGATAAAAATGCTGAGCCCTATCTCAGCCCATGTACAACACACTAGGGATATGTTGTAAGCCAGATGGGGTATGCTTTAGTTTAATCCTAAGCCTTCAATGGCCTGTCCAAAAGCCCTCTGAGTCCAGAATAGGCTCTGGGTCTCCAGGATGTTACATGGCTGAGATAGCCAAAAGCAAACATCCTGCACCCTTTACTTTCATCCTTCAGCATAACTGTGAGAGATCTCACAACCAGTTTTGTCACAGGATTGCCTGAAATGGTAGCCAGAGAGGAGTGTCCTCAAGAGTCATGCATAATCCAGAACTGATCTAGGTAGACTGGGGTCCCAAAGTTTAGGTCAAAGAATCCATCAGTGGGGAGTGCAAGAGAGCATGCAGCTCATTTGGAGTAACTGAGCAGAGAGACTTTAACAAAATCAGCCCACATAGGCTCCTATCAATAGGCTCTTCCACGATCCCCTCATACAGGAGGTGCATAGCATTCCTTCATTGCACAGGGCAGGAGCTATAGGGAAGGCATCCTTCTGATGAAAGCATGCCCATCACTGGGCAGAAGACTGGGGTCTGGTATACTATGCGCAAAGTGGGTGGAAGGTCAGAGAGGTCAACCCTGTTGGTCCAAGTAAGAGTTGAGGAGTCCAAAAGATCGAGAGAGTATGAGGAGCCAATAGCAGGAGGTGGAGGTACAGATGAAATGGTTGGTTCAGAGTGTTCATTCCCATGGGTGTTGCAGAGAAAGGGAAGGGCAGCATCTTGGGGGCTGACTGAAGCATCTGGTGGGGTATACCTGAAACACTGAGAGGCAAAGGCATAGAATCTGTAGGCTGGACCAGAGAGAGATGGGATGGTGGTCAAAGACACAGGTATGGGAGGCCAACTGTGCTCAGCAATGGGTGGTCACTATGGGGGACCTCCCATGAGAAACAGCCATTGGAGGATCAGGAACAAAGATTGGGGCTGTCAATTCTATTACAGTGCAGAATGCCACTGCCCAATCACATTCTGAGACCAGTCCACTTCTGCAAGGGTTCTAATAGTGGACCAGTCAACTGGGGGTAAGCATTGATTGTTGTAGTTGCATCTGGAGGAAGACTCCATCATGGGGACCTCTGTATAATTTGGTGGTCAGGTAGGGTATCATGGCAGCAGAAAAATGCAAGTGTCCTCTGGAGGTCCCATAGGGAGACTGGAAGTGAGTGTGAGTGCTGTAATTGGGAGTGAGTACGGAGGCTCAGATTCAGCAAGAGGGTCATCCCCATTACTAACAAATGCTCCCCATGTTGCAGTTGAGGAGCAAATTCATCCTGGAGTGTTGGGGAGCACAAAGGTGGAAGAACAGACAAGTCCAGAATGGAGTCACCCGCAATTAGTACCTTGCATCTGTAATCCCAGTTGGAGATGGCCACCTCCCTCTGTGTTCTGTCTGATGTGTGATGCATGTCAACAGTGGAGACTTGCCTGTGGAGCAAACTCTCTCTTTCTCATGGTATGTCGTCTCTTCCTCGGCAAGCAACTCTAGCAGGTAAGCCTTTTTGTGTTCAATGCATCTTGTAATTGCAGGTCCTCTTTGTGTAAAACTGCTATACCTAGCAGCCAAATCCACATGGCCTTCTGTAGGTCCTGTACTGCATCCATCAGAATAGCATGGTCTTCAGCCCCAGTAGAAGTGATTGATGGAACAGGGTCAGGGTTCCTTCCAGGCTTAGCCACCATTATGGTGAACAGCAGATTTGCCATCTGTGCACAACAGATGGCAGTACTCTACCAAGAGTAGGGAATTTTTTTGAAAATAAGTATAATGCAATCAGGAAAAAATTAACTAAAATCAAAGCATTCTGCTCAAATACAAGCCATATGAATCAAAGTAGAAAAGAAAATCAAACAAAATGGAATAGGTGCCAGAGTCAGGTGGGCCAGGTGGGCCATGGCCCCCTACTTTTCAAGATGAGCGGCATGGCCTCCATCATTTTTTCTTGGTGAGTTCTAAATAAAAAGCTGTTCTGGGCATTTCTGATGCACCTGAGCCTGCACACTGACAGTGTCAGTGAACAACATGCTGCTCGGCACAGCAACTGGCAGGTGCAGCAGAATCCTCACTCAGATCAGTCTGGTGAGAGATAGAGTAGGAGTTGGGTGGAGAAAGAGATGGGACTCAGGACAGGGGAATGCTAACAGCACTCAGGCAGCGCACTCGGTGGTCAGCTCAGTGGACAGACTCAACACTCCGTGTGTGCAGGTTGGCTCAGCACTTTTTACTTACTTGTTTCTTTGGCACTCTTCCTTGCTGCTGACTGACTGTCCTAGCTCCTTGTCATCCAGTGATTGAATTGGTGGCTGGCTGAGTGCCTTCTCCATGTCTTCCTCCTGGTCTGGTCAGTAGGCTGGGGTCTCTGGGGTGGGGTCACACTGTCAGGTGACTGCACGGCATGAGACTCAGGAGGTCTGCAGTAAGAGGACTGACTTCACTGCACCCCAGTTTAAGCATATACAACCCCACATATGCTACATGTAAGTTAACCATCAGTGCTGTCCATCCCAATTGTGAACACCAGAATAGACACATTTTAAATCCATTTTCAAGAGGATCCCATGGAGAACTGTTACAGCAGGCTGATACTATTTCCAATAAAATAGTATTTACAATAGGCAGCAGCTAATTACAGTACATGGCAAGATGGCATGCATTTTCAGGTTAATATTTAGGGAAAAGGTGCCAGGGATGGGCTCAGCCTTATGAGACTTGGGCTAGGCAGTTGAAACACCAAGGATTCGGGACAGATGAAGTTGCAGGGTGTGGAGGTATCAGTGGGCACACATATGATATGTTTAAAGGTGTTGACACTGTGGCTAGTAGCTTCTTTGGGGGCTGGTAGGAAGGTTGTTCCAAGCCATATGTACTGTGAAAGATTTTGTTATAAAGGCTATTGGTTTGATGAGGAGCTGCTAGGGCCTAGTGGCTCCCAGACTCCTCAGCCTTTATAAAAAATTGTTCACAGTACATTACATTAATGCCTGTAAATTGGGTTGTCAATGGCTTTGGTCAGGTAGTTGCCACCCAGTTGCAGCTGCAAACTTTAAGGTCAGCCAGAGTCTTCTCATACCCTTGACTCCAGGGCAAAATATATTTTTTCCTGGAGTCAGGGATAGTGAAGATGTGACAAAATGTGCTTTATCTTCAATAAAAGCCCCAAACTCACCACACGCACCTAAAACCCCACAGCTTTACCCCTAGCTTTTATAAACATTTTTACAGTTATACCTTAACTCTCACACCTTGGCCCCCACTTTAGAAAGGCTTTTGCACCACTGAAAAAGGAAAAAATTCAATGGATTAAACTCATCCAATTAAAAAGGAAAGAAAAAAAGTAATATATTGCAGTTAAACCTTCAAAACCAAATACAATGCCTCCAGGGCAGCTTAAATGTAGATACTGGAGAAAAGACTTTCTGTCTATTGTAAATAGCAGTTATGGCAAAAGACATCTGCGATAAAACAGTTGTAGCATTAAATTATTTTGTTGTAACACAAAAGCACATCTAGCTTGCCATAAATAATAAGCATTTGTCAATGCGAATGTTTGCTTGCTGGCATTAGCAGTGGAAGTGCAGGAGTTAGACAGATGCAGTATAGAAATGGCAGTGAAGTACTGAACTGACACCAGCTCCACCCTACCCTGCAGAGATGGACAGGCATTGAGGTGTGCCTTTGGGTTGTCGCCATGAAGGTCGTAACATTTCACCTCACACTAGCCTGCAGATACTGACAAGTGTTGAGGTGAGCCTCAGTGTGTTGGGCTTTACATTCACCTCATTCCATAATGGAATATGCTGAAATGGGTGCAGTATAGGAGAATGGGGTGAATTCACAGGTCAAAGTGTCAAGAGTTGCACCTCGTGCCTGTCACTGGCTGCAGGGTGGGTGTGGGTGTGGAATGGCATGAGCATTACAGTGGACAATCCCAAATCACACTGATGCCTGTCGGTCCCTACAGGGTAGGGAAGCGTTATGGTGAAAACCCTAACATCCTGGGTGTTTCTTGGTATTTTACTCTAGGTTTTCAACATGGGCTTTTGTGACCCACACGAACAGTGACACTATCAGTTCATTAGCCTGAAGGTGATTTTGCACAGTGACTGCGCCATTTGACACCACAGGTGTGAAAACACATTTCTAACAGGATGTGAAAATGACAGCTGTACTGTTCATGAGGAGGTGTAAAAATTGCAATGTTGAAAATCTGAAGTGAAAATATAAAAAAAAACAGTGAAGTCCGCGGCACGTAGAAACTCGCAACACACACCATAATGTAATTAGTTTGAGGATTTTTACAGCAGATTTTCAACATAGGTATCTTGGGACCTCCGCCCATGAACAGTGTCACTGTGATTTTCTTAATCTGTCCTGAACACTGATTTCCCACAGCAACTGTGCTATTCTGCGCCAGAAGTGTGAAAACATGTTTCAGCCAGGGTGTGAAAATGACAGTTGTACTGTTCATATGAGGTGTGGAAAATGCCAGTGTTGAAAATCTGGACTGAAAATACTACAAATTCATGAACTTATGAGGATGCATGGAAACTGCACAATACAGCCATAACACAATCACTTTATGGACGCTTGTCACTGAATTTTCAACATAGCCATTTTAAAACCTCTGCTCATAAACAGTGTCACTCTGATTTTCTTAATCTGTCCCAAACATTGATTTTGCACACCGACTGTGCCATTGTGCACTACATGTGTGAAAACACATTTTAGGCAAGCTGTGAAAAATGACAATTCATAAGGAGGAATGTCAATGGTAAATGTATGAAAATCTGGAGTGAAAATATTAAAATTCTCCAAGTTACAGTGTGCATAGGAACTGAGCAATGCATGCTCATAAAACAGTCATTTTGGGAATTTTTCACCAAATTTTCAACATAGGGTTTTGGGGCCTACCTCATTAATTGTGACACTGTCATTTTGTTAATTGGTCCTGAAAGATGGTTCCATGCAATCACCATGAAATCACCTTTCTGGACTGAATAACAAAATGACAGTGACTGAGTTCATGAGGTGGGGTCCTAAGAACCCTATGTTGAAAATTTGTGTAATACACCCAAAATAGCAAAAGATATGCACCAAAGGTAAAAAAATTGATATCATTATATAGCTTACTGGCATTTCTTCAGTTTGCAGTCAGCTTTGAAGAATGCAGATGTATTCCAGTTCACTGAAGATGGTTGTACCAGCCTCCAGAAGGTAAAGTATGGGGTGAGGGAGGTGTGGGGAGGTGGGGAATGCAAAGAGGGTGGGCACGGTTTGGAGGAGGCAAGAAAGTCAATGAGGAACCGTTTCTTTTGTTATAGGTGTTTTTTTTTAAAGATGATGTGGGACTTTGCCATGCTGGGGTTGGCTCAGTGTGGCACCTGGAAGTTTGCTTGGGGGCAGTGAAGCCAACAGGGACTGGGCACCCCATGGGCCATACAGACTTTTGCCATGCTGGGGTAGGCTCCCAGTGTGGCACCTGGAAGTTTGTTTGGGGGCAGTGGAACCAATGGGGATTGGGCACCCCATCAGCCATACAGTGTGTGGGGGTGGAGGAGGCACATGAGCACACTGGGTGGGCTCCCAGCATGCTACCTGGGTGTTTGTTGGGGGCACTGGAGCTGAAGGGAACCGGACTGTTCCATCAGAAAAAAATGAGCTGTCTATGGCAGCAGTTCAGATGCTGTGCTGATGTGTATATAATTTGCATACTGCTGATGGCAGTATGCAAATTACTGAAACGACAGTATGCAAATTACCTGCGTTACCACTGCTGATTATAGTGGTGGTTTACTCTGAACTGTATGCCACTGCATCTGAATGGCTGTCATAGACAGCTCGGACATTCATTGGTGTGGTGTGGCTGCACCTGCAAAGGAGGAGGGCATTGGAGGCGGGGTGGCACACCATGAAAACTCATATGGTGGCATCTATGTTTCTTGCACATATGCAAGCAATCTTAAAATGGCAAGAGGCAAAACTTAAATGTAAAGTACTTGGGTGATACTTAGAGAGACACTGTGGGTATAACCCCAAAATTAAGGCTTCATGAGAAAGTGGAGAGATATTTTGGTCTCCCCAAAATCAAAACATAGAGACTAGAAATTCTGTGCAAATGGAGATTGTAAATATAAATGTGTCATGGTCTCCAAAATATATGTTCAGGAAGCTCGTGGACATTTTGTTCTTCCAATGCTTTGTGCTTATGGGTGTTTACTTTACCCAAGTCTACTCATGACAAGATAGCCAGGTCACATCCAGAATTTTAGTGAAATTCTTTATTAATTAGCTGTAAGAAATGTTATCAAGGTTAACCTCCTGACCACCTGGTACTTGAGGAGTGTCATGATAACTATTCTAGAGGACTGTGGAATAAAGCTTTTCCTATTATTCAGCTGCAAAAGTGGGTGTAATATTCTGTTTTCTCAATTTAAGAAAAACTGTTATCAAAATTTTGGAATATCAAATGACCTAAAATTCCAAGGAATCACAAAGGAATCTTTAGTTCAGACAGCACATAATGTTTGGAGCCAATGACTTAAAATCATATACCAGGGAGGGTCACCTTGTAATAATGGAAGAATATCCTAATAAATAAATAGATTTCCACAAATAACACAGGGCGTACCATTCAGACAACACTATAACAATAATCTTGGTAAGTATACATATGTTTGATGGGATTTAGTTGACTTCCCAAAACACAGTAAAGAACAGATTATTAATCTTAGCTTCTAAATTCAAAGGAAGTGGAAAAGGTATACTAAATGTAGAAACATTGGTAGTATAAATATTTTAAAGGACACCTATTCCTCTTGAAAATAATCCTGTATTTCCAAGAGTGAATAATTCCCATAGCCCTTTCTGTCACGTTATTCCAATTTAGAGCAGCAGCATCTGAGCTGCCAAAAATAATCCCAATATTTTAATTGACATGGAAGAAATCTCAATATCTTCAATATGTTGGCCTAAATCATCTTCATCTAGTGGACCCAATTGAAGTCCTCGACTTTTATCATAATTCAGTTTTACCCCTGCAACTGTTCATAATCAGAAATGATTGAAAACAAATGTGGGTTTACTACCTCAGCCGAGGTACAAATGCAGACATCATCGGCATATGCACACACCAAAGGTGCCACCTGCATATTAAGGAGCTGAATTCCTGGTATACTGGGATGTGATAACATTTTCCTCAGAAAGGATCGATTTGAAACACATATAGAAAGGGACATAAGGGACAGCTTTGACAAACTCCTTTTTCCCAAAAACACTCCCAGGAACCCCATTAAAATAAGGCTCAATCCAGGCTTGATTATACAACATAGTAATCTACCCAATAAAGGTCTGAGGAATGTGATAAGACTTTAGAACCTGAAACAGGTAGACATGATCCACCAGATCAAATTCTTTCACCTGAGTCAGGGAAAGGATTACACTCTCTAGGACTTCATTCCTGCAAAAATGAGGTCTATGATAAAAATGAGATTGTAAAATATGAACCTTTTGGGGACAGTGCAGGACTGTACTTGAGAGATCACTGAGTCAGCCATTGTGGATAATCTGGTCATAAGAATGGAAGCCAGGATTTTATAATTGATGTTCAAAAGACTGATAGGTCTCCAGTTTGCTAAATCCTATCTGTCTCCTTTTTAAACAGTAGAATCAGTATAGCATGTGCCATGGAACCTGGGAACTTACTGGAACTCAGCAGAGCATTAAAACCACAGTTAACCAGGGAACTAAATAAGTTAGTAAAGTTTGGTTGAATTCAGCTGTCAAGCCATCCTGCCCAGGAGGTGTGTTCATTTAGGTTCTTTATGGCTTTGGTGATTTCTTCTGGTGTGATTTCTAATGTAAGGTTATCTTGCAGTTCCTGGAGAATGACAGGCACATCCACATCCTGTTGGTATGCCTCACACCATTTGCTGAAGAAGGGAACCAAACATATATTCTAAGTAGGACTGTCCAATGTCTTGAATCTTCTCCAAGTGCTGTATTGGGACTGCAATACTGGATCCCTAATTGTTTCCATCAGTGGCATTTAATTTATCCTTACAATTTCTGAAAATATGCAGGGCTGATTTTGTGCACTGTGTACTATGCTGTGCTTCCATTTTGAGGGTTTCCACATGATTATAATGATAAGAAACCATATCAGTTTTAATAGCATCAATCTGTATTTTAAATCCTATTTTAGTTTATGGACCACTGAAATTAATTCAGATAATTTCTGTTTTAACATCAAATACTTAAAATAGGAACCTTGGTGCATTTTTCTGGAGAAGTCAGAGAAACAGATTTTAGATCTTTATTTGTGTCCAGCCACCAATCAGAATGAAGCTCTTAGGCATCCATGACTGAAATCCTGGCTTTAAGCTTTCTTTTTATCACTGAATCTAATAATGGACTATTATTTAATTTCCACCTAGATTTAGGCATCCTGCTACCAGAAGCATCTCATACCCTACAGGATAAGGATACTGCCAAGTGATCCAAAGTTTCACAAGGGATAGCATGAGCACTAAGGGTCAGGAGGTTTGTGATAAAAAGTAAAATCAATTCTGGTGTCCAATGGCCCCGAACATAGGTTTTGAACCTGTGGAATAAAGTTCTAAGTAACCACTCTTTTAAGCTAGCTATACTTAAAATATTTTTCAAGCAATTTGTATCCCGAATAATTTTGTAGTCATCCCACCGGTCCATAGTCAAGAGTCCACAATTAAAATCCCCACCAAAATGATGTCTACTGGAATGTAAAATGGCTGAACAATATAAAAATAGTTCTGTTCTTAAAGCAATACTCTGTGGGGCATAAACATTTATTAACCTGAAGTTCTTAGTTCCATACCTAACATCTAACAATAGTGCCCTCCTGGGCAGATATCAACAATATAGGTAATACTGAATTTAAACCCCTTAAACAAAATGCCCACCCCATCACACATATCCATCCCTGAAACCAATAAGAAGTGCCCATTGGCCATGGCGCCTGACTTGAGAGATTTTAGATGCCATCTTCAATCTTGTATCCTGAAGAAAGTTAACATTGTTTGGCAAGTCCTGCACGATCTGCAAAGTAGTCAGGCACTTCTTGTACAACTAATGCTACAAACATTATGTCAGAGAAATGCACAAACCATCAGGCATATCAAAATTTAATGTATCAAGTATCATCTGGCTTTCCCTTGAGGAAAGAGGAGAGGGACATGATAGAAACTTTCAAGTTCCTCAAGAGAATCAACAAAGTCCAAGAAGGTAGCATCTTCCAGAAAAGAGATATTGCAAGAACAAAGGGCACAATTTGAAGATAGAGTGGGATGGCTCAGAGATAAAATGAGAAGTATTTTTTCACACAGAGGTTGTGGATGCATGGAACAACCTTCCTGAGGAGGTCATGGAGTCAAAAACAGTGGGAATTCAAGAATGCATGTGACAGACATAAGGCAATTCTAGTGGGGGGTAGGAGAAAGTAGGCTGTTGGTTAACTAGGATCTGCAGCTTATCCATTAGGTAGGGAAATGGGCAGACTCTGTGGGCCAAATGGTCCTTATCTGCCATCAAATTCTAAGTTTCTATATTTCTATGTAACTCTTAACTATTTTGCAAACAGAAGACTCAGTCTGAGAGTCAGATGAGAAATCCAGCCTGGATGATGCAAATGAGGATGTATCTGAATCCTCTCCTCTTTTCAGTAACCCCCATTTTTTTGTGTTTAACCAAAGCTTGAAAATGATTTATAGTTACTGCTTGTAACTTAGGAAGCATGATAACTTGCTTTTATTTTACCTCTACCTCATCTGGAAGATTTCATCACCTCTAACAGTGGATTTGGCTGGGGGTGGGGATAGAGATGCAGCAAAGTTTTACTATGCAGGCAAAATTGCCACAAAGCCAGCAGTTTCACAGCACATAGCACTTCACATAAATTTTCCAAATAACCCATAACTCAACATTTGTGACTTTTGCCTTGCTTTAGGGGTTTTAAGTGCAAATTGCACCTAAAAACCCCAAAGCAAGTAGAGGTCACAAATAGAGAATCCTCCAACACCACCCCTGATATATCCCAGGTGTCTAGTGGCCCCCAGCCCCCCACCCTGTCAGGTAGTACAACCCACCCGCCTCCCCAACCCTGAGTCAGATCCATATAAATAATATATATATTTTCCATGGTGTCTAGTAGCCCCCACCCCCACCCTGACAGGTAGTATCTTCCCACTCCCTAACCCTGAGTGACATCTTGTAAAATAAGTTACTTTCTCTGGTGTCTAGTGGCTCCTACCCCATCCTGTCATGTAGTACCCCCACCCGCTCTGCACCCCACCACCCCAGAGTCAGATCCATATAAAAACGTACTTTCCCTGATCTCTTGTTGGCCTCCACCCTGTCATGTAGTACCCCCGCTCACCACCCACCCACCCAACCCCGACCAGAGTGAGCCACCAGCACATCCCTCCTTTCCACCTCCATGGCGGCAGTCTTCCCGACTCAGCTCAATGAATGACTCCGTGCTTGTACAAGCATCGATCATTCATTGACAAATGCAGATCATTTTCTGAGTCCTGCTGAGATGAACAGAAGGAAGGAGCTGCACTGGTGTCTTGCAGAAGGGCAGGATGGGGAAGGGTGTTGTGGACCCTGCCAGAGTCTGAAGCAGCCCCCCTACCCTTATGTACAACCATGCAGGACTCAAAAAATTACCGTGACTTGTCAATGAACTTTATGTTACTTCTGGATGCATAGTTATTTGCTTCACTACCCGTGGAATGACCTGAAGTTTGGGTTATACACGAAATACTATGGATAGTGAATTTAATGCCCTCGCTCTCCAATAATGGGGGCATACTAACAGTCATGGGGTAGTGTTGGGGAATTACAGATATGGGAAACAGAAAGTAGAGGTTCTGCCACTACACAATGACATCTGCTCCTACATTGCAGAATCCATGACACCAACTGAGCTCTCACTCCCATTCTACTGTTTAGTCTCCATTGGTGGAAGGCCTGCAGCCCCACCTCTGGGGGTAAGCTGGGTTTTGTTTAGGAGTGAGGTAAGTCTTGGGGCATGTGGCATGGCTGAGCATGTGTAGATCAGACCAACAGGGGCCAGCAGATGAGGACATAAAGCATAATACATGAAAGAAAAAATTTAGAGTCAGTATGATTTGTAAGTAAAACAAATCTGCAGTTTACATTTATTCTGACCAAGGAAAAGTATTCCATGGATCACATAAACTGTGGTTATTCCATGGATCATATAAACCAGGAAAACTATTCTGCAGTTTATATTAAATTCTTCAGACTGCTTTTGAAAATTCTGTGGAATTTTAAAACAAAATTTTACTTTCTAATACTAAGAACTCATAAGGTGGCAGTGTAACACAGTGGTTTAAGGCTCTGAGCTGCAAACCTGGAGACCTGGGTTTGATGCCCACAGCCCCACTTGCATACTATGTGACCCTGAGCAAGTCACTTAACTTCTTTGTGCTCCCAGGTTGCACCTGTAAACAAACTTTCAGCTTAGTGTGTCTCTCCTGGTTTTAAAAAGAAAAGGTTAATTGACTGTCTTCTCTTATTTGTAGGTCCTAGACCCAAAACTAAAATTTCTTCCCTACCTGGGTGTGGAGGCGGGGTGGGGGCAGGTGTGCTGACTACTTCTGAAGTCCTCAACTAATGATGCCACAGAAATTCTGCAGCAACAGGGAGTTGCCACAGAATTTAGACTCAAATTGCCACAGAAAATCAGGCCTTGATCATACCCAATCCACCTTTGTCCTTATGTAAATAAATGAAGCCTCACTTAATGGCATTTAAGTGGCTTTCCCAAGGCATTTGAAAGAAAATGCTATATATTTGTGTTTCAGGTGCCAATGTTGTAGAAAAATTGATCCAACATATATCAGGCAGGGGACTAGGAATTGTTTGATGATAAAACTCTTTTATTTGGAATGTTTCCAAATTTTCAAGAATTAACTTTAATTTCACATGTCTGTAGGGCATTGTCCCAGTTAGTATGGCTCATATTCAGTGTTCCAAAGGCTACGCCCAAAATTTTCACTGGGCAGGGGCTATGGGAAAGTCAGGAGTATGTGAAGGAGGTCATCCCATGGTCCTATAGGAATGGCCTTACCTTTATCCAAGTTTAATTGAGCCGATGATACTGTAGAGAATGAAAGCAAATCCTTTTGGCTTCATGGATGCTAGCAGTATCTTTGAATAGTAAACATGTGCCATCAGCATAAACTATAATTTTTATTTCATTGGCAGGAGTCCTCCCAGAAAGTCCTATAACTAAAGGATTATTTGCAGTTTTTTCAAGCAATGGGTTAAGGGGAAAATATAGAGCAGGGGCTTAAGGGAACCCTGGCGGAGCCCTTCCCTTACCTTACATTCAGGCCCTATGAGTTCCTGTATAATTGGACTAAAACAAGCATTGCTGTATAATAATTTTACCCAGGAGATAAAGGTGTTAGAAATGTCATATGCATGCAAGACCCCAAAGAGAAAATCATGATTAACCTTATTGAAAGCTTCCTCTGATCAAGAGATATAATCTACCCTGTATCTTGTGTTTTATTAAAATATTCCCATATTTCTCAAAGTATAATAAGGGGTGATAAACTGACCTATGTGGTAACCCACAAAACTGTGCTGGATATATAATGGATGCTGCTACTCTTTGTAGCTGAAGATGAAGAATTTAAGATAGAATTTTGAAGTCTGTATTCAACAGGCTTATGGGTCTCCAATTTTGAATTAGTAATTTATCCCTGGACTGAAAAATAACCTGGGATTGTTTTCTGTACAAAGAAAAATTCACACACTTTTTCTAAACATAAGGCTAATTCCACTGTAAAGGTCTTATAAAACTGAAAGGGCAGACCATCCATCCCATGGAAAGCTCCTACCTTCTGGGACCAAATTACTTCAATAATTTGTTGTTCTGAAAATGGTGCTGTTAAAAGGTTCAAATTTTCCTGTAATAACTGGTGGTCTGACAGATAATCTGAGATAGCAGGGTCCAAGGTAATGCTAGTTGGAAGAGCTGGTTGTAAATGGTTCATTACCACCTTAGTTAATGCCTCTCGGGATGTTACTACCTGTCCATCACTATTTATTAAGGACAAAAGGAAGCTGACTGTCTTTGGGTTTTGCACTGCACATGGGTTATACATTTTTTTGTGTGTGCATAAGTGAGTTCAGCTCTGATTGTGCTGGCTTTATCATGTTGTAATGCTTTCATGTCAGTTTTAATCTGGTTAATTTGAGGAGAGTGATCATTATGTGAGGTTGGTGTTAAGGATAGTAAATGTTGAAAATGAGAACATAATTTGAGATACTGAAAAATGCTTCTTGGATTGATTTTTTCCATAGAGCTGGCTACATTTTTGGCTGTCCATTTTAGTATCATGCCACAATCCACTACATCATCATACAAATCCAATACAGATGCACAGGCTACTAGTAGTTGTTTAATATGATTCTGCATAGTTGAATCTGTTAATAATTTAGTATTCAGTTTTCACCATGAACTGACTATAGGATACTTTAAATCACATCCAAGGGTGGTGATAACCATTAAATGATCTGATAATTCAACCAGAACAAAAGCGGTTGATTTTACTGCTAAATTTTGGAAATAAAGACATACTTTATTAATATGGTTAACTGGGCCATTTTATATGTAAATGTAGGTCCACCAGTTATGAAATCATTACAATTGACCATATCAGCTGTAATAATACAGTTTCTAAAGGCTGGTGAATCGCAGTATACTTCGTCAATGATTTTTGACCTCGAGGGTATCTTAATGTACCAGTTAGAGTCTCCCCACCCCATTATCACAGGTTTAGCTGTGACCAGGTAGGGCTGAATAACTTCAAAAGTTTAACCCTGTCTGCTTTCAATTGAGGGCTATAGATATTCAAGAGCCTACATGGTTCCCCATCCCAGTAACCATCGATCACCAAGACTCTCCCTGGTATGAGATCTATAAACCTAAAAATGAAAACCTTTCACCTGAAAAAGGATCCCTACACCATCTGCCCTATCAGTACTGAAGGACCAATAAAATGGTCCCCAGGGCCTTCAGATTAAAGGAAGACATTTGGGATACTGATCCCATCCAGGTTTCTTGCACTATAATAATGTCAAAGGTCAAGTCATGAATTAACTGGAACACAGCCTGCCATTTCCTATAATGTATTAAACTATGGCAGTTTAGAGATGCTACTAGCAGTAGCGTGCATTAATTAGTCAGTTGGTCCTAATGTTTATTCCTACATTTCTTTTCCCCAAATATAACTTCTCAGTTGGCTGAGAATTTGCTGTGTCCATTTCTACCATGTCAGGTAAACCTTCATCCATTTCAGACTCATGCCAGAGGAGCTAGCCAGTACCCCAACTATGTTTTCAGAGTCAAAAGCCTGTGCTAAGAGTAGAGGAATTTTATTGAAAGTTGGTCTTCATTACAGTCAAACAGAATATTTACAATATAAGTAAAAGAAAAAAATCATACAAAGCAAAAACAGAACAAAACAAGAATCCAACAATCAAATCTAGAAACAGAAAAAGAAAGTCAAATCATACATCTTTTTCCCCACAAAATCATATACTACAGCTTTATCTGAACCAAGAATCACAATTAATCTGTAGGTGTTTGGCTTTTCAGGAAAAAACATATTTTATCTAACTGCATTGTCCTACTAATGGTTATCTGGATATTATTGAGAAGTTCTAAATAGGTAATAGTGGTTTGCTGTAAAATCTGCATGCAATGGGCCTACCAAAAAAATATCTGATAATGACAAAGGCAATCTATATCGTGTCAGCATGGCATTTACCAAATGAACTGCCCATGGGCCCAAAAAGCAGTGTCTGATCATCAAGATTCAAAAAGGGGTTCTTTCCAAGCCTCTGCAAGGAAATTCCAGAACGTTTAATGCACACACAATCCAGAAATGGATGCTGTTGTGTTTCTAATGTCTGTCCACAGATGTCTCTGAGGTAGTATCTTTCTGCTAACTGTTTGTGTTTGTTATTGCCTTCAATGCTTAATCTCCCATAATTACTTAACCATGTACAGTCCCATGCAAAGGGGGATTCTTGGATTTGACAGCTGAGTAATAACCATTTGTTTCTGTATAGCTGGACAACAAGAGAAATCTATGTCAGACTGGCATTCAAATTTTAAAATTAACTTATGTATAGGCTTTCTATCCAGTGTCAGGAGATGAGTGGGGTTAGACCCCATCTCATGGCCAATTTTATACTAACAAGCCTATACCATGGGAGCATGGTGAGCCTACTCAGGAGTCTGGGTCTTTCTTCTTCCCAAGGTGGAAGGCAGGGTTGAAGCCATGCCTCACCAGGTATCTTCAAGTGTGAACCCCAGGTTTCAAGGCAAGACAAATATTGTAAGACAAGAATAGGCTCAAACAGAAGGCCACAGGGTGAATCCATGCCTACCCCTCCTTTGCTACGGGATGATATGTGAACTCCTCTTCACAGGATTCAGTCTAGATCCCCAAAAGGAATGGAAAACTACACTAAATAACCTGTTATAACCCCCTGAGGGGAAGATAAACGTAGCTTAACTATAAAAATATAGGGACTAGGAGTGTTTTAATCAAAATAACTTCCTTTTTTAATAGCTGATGTCCCTTCCAGCTACCAGCAAATCTACTGACCTGAATCATTCCCTTTTCCCAGTTGAGACAGAAATGTCACATGGGCCAAACTCTATCCCCAAAATTGTTATAGGGTCTTTTGACACTTGAATCCCAGCCAACTGCCCTAAGGAGGCAGGGGGTAGTGCCAAGGATTACACCTTTGCTTTTCTCCATATTAATCTTAGACCCTGAAAGTTCAGAGAACCTGAGTAATAATTCTAATAAGGTGTTAGTCGAAAAGTAGGGGCTGAGGTTAAGATCAAATCATCAGCATAAGCCAATACTTTCAATTGGGGAATTTGGAAGAACTACTATCCTCTCTAGATCTCTATTGATGAGTAGCATACAAATTAAAATATCTATCCCAAAAGTGAATAGAAGTAGACTTAGAGGGCACCATTGTCTTATCCCTCTGCAAACCTTAATTTTCCTTCCATACCATCCATCTACATTTGGTGAGATGGACGCACCCTTGATACATATGCTGTATCCAGGACACAAATGTGTTAGGAACACCAAAGGCTAGTAAGGCAGAAAACTGAAAATTTATGAGAAAGCTTATCAAAGTCTTTCTCCTGGTCTAGCCTGTAGGACAACCCCTGATGTTCTTATGATTCCCATCTGTAGAAGAGCTCCTCAAAAATATAAGATTATCTTGTTGCCTCCTTCCTGGGATAGCACATGACTGGGAGGAGTTAATAAGGTAGTGAGCTACTCAGGTAAAACGGCTAGTAATAGTTTACTCAGAATTTTAGGTCCATGTTTAGTAGGCTAAGGCCAATTACTGATAACATTTTAGGCTCCTTTTATATAGTAGTACTAGTATGACTTCCTGCATAGATGGGGCATATTTGAAGACTTCAGTATATGATTAAAAGGATTACTAAGACAGGATACTCTTTTGAAATGCTTTATTGAACCCTGAACCCAGTCCATCTGATCCCGGGCTGAATGGGTTGCCAGCTGAGTAATTGCCACTGATACTTCATCCAGGGTCACATCCAAAGCCAGATTTTTAGCATCAAGAGCTGATACTTGAGGTAAGCCTAAAGAGGTAAACAACTCCTGGGGATCAAATTCCTGGGAAGGGTGACCAAACAAACCTTCTATATAGGTTACCACTACTTAAAATCTCCTGAGGGGCATGAACCAACTGCCCAGAAGGGGAAGTAAGCTCAGTAATGAGTCTGCTTTCCACCCTAATTTTACATTCTTTATAGGGGTCCAAAGATTTCTTTTATACCTAGGTTCCAAATCTAAGCTCTTGGTTAAGAGATTTAGTTCAATTATACTGGATTTCAGCTATCTGTTTTGTAGTATTATGAATTACTAAGCTATAATTATGCATAGTTAACTCAGCTTGGGAAATGAGGTGTTGTAAGTGATGCGCATAACTATAAATAATGTAAGTAGTCTTTATTGGCAACATAATTTGGCCCTGTGCTGGAACAAACTCTGCCATGCCCTTTTAGTGTCCTCCCACCAATCTAAAATGTCATCATAAAATTCAGATACCGATATCCCAGCTGCCCAATCCTGTGACCAAATTTTCTTCATCCTGGGGTCTTCCAGTGAGACTCGTTCAGCCTCCATTTGTTTTGTTTTGTTTTTGTATTGGGCAATCTCCTGTGTGACCTGAATTCTAATAGCTACATGATCTGAAAACTCACTTGAGGTGTGGAGATGTTCATAATATCCAGCACAGGAGAAGTAAATATAAAATCTATCCAGGTTTTAAAGAGCCTCTAAAGTATGTGAAACCTCCTTACGGAGTTTCCTGTAAGCATCAATCAGTCCTGCAGTATTGACAATTTCTTGTAAAGTGGAGGAATCACAAAATAACTTAGAGGTCTGCAAACCCTATCTGATTTACATAACCTCCAATTAAAATTCCCTCAGACCAGAAGCCTAGATGTATGAAGAAAGGCTGCATTTCTTTAAATAAAGCCACTCTGTGCTTTAATTTGGGGATCATAAATAGCTATAAGATGGAACCTTTCGGTGAGAAAGGAAATATCGAGGAGCAAAGCTCACCCAGGTGAATATCAACCAATCTAGAGACTTTAAGGAGGATTGGATGAAGGATACCTACCCCATCGCAAGAATCAGTGCCTATGGACCAAAAAGATGGACCCAAGGACCAAGCTCTAGATGACTGCTGGAGTTCAAAGTGAGTTTTCAAACGAGTGTCCTGTATGCAGGTAATGTCACTTCTTAAGTTGTGCAAAGAAAACAGTGCTCTTAAACATTTTCTTTTACTCTTAATACTATTATTATTAAGGGTAGTGACTGTAAGAGAGTGCATTTAGAATGGATTAAGGGAAGGCCATCAATACTACTAAAAGGAACAAGGTTATGGCGTCTTAGAGGTTGGGCACTTCCTCATCCTTTTAGCTATAATCCCCCACCCTCTGTATCAGTTGTGGAAGCAATGGAAGTTATGTCTGTTCCCTCTTTCTCTGATTCATCTTCAGTGCCCCTGAAGTGAGAAGAGCATACATGTTCCCTAGCATCAACAGAGCAGAGGATGACTCTTGCCTAACCCCAGTCTCTTTAGTTTTTGGGTAACTGCCTTTCCCTGCCTTGTTCATTTCTTTTGGATCACTGTTTTGTTTTCGTGTGTTATTTTTTCCCCTATGTGCTACTGCTCTCAGTCACTCCTTCAGTCTGTGCCAAGGCACCTCCGATCCATCCTGTTCCCTGCCCCATCCCTCACATTTGCAGTCATCCCCAGGGTAACCTGGACTGAGACCCTTCACCGGTGGGCCCACCTCAGCAGGAGGAGGCACCTGTGGGGCAGGCAAGTGCACTACTTGGCCTTGGGGTACTGCTGAGGGACAGATGGCTCCCTGGACATTGATGGCGTTGGACTGCCAGGTGACTTTCCCTCTTTTGTGCGTCTGCGTTACCTCCGGTCTCCACTGGAGGTCACTGCAGAGTGACGCACTCCCCAACTCACCCCAGGAGAAGAGAGCAGTCCTCTGGATGCTCGATCCTATCCTCCTGCCGACCCCTCGCACTCCAAGTCTGTTCCTGAACCCTGGTCACGGCGCGGGTCGAGGTAAGGTGCCAGTACCTCAACCCTCTATGCCACTGAGCTAGCCAGGTCACTGTTTCAAAGGGAAGCTCCTTCTTACCTGGGGGTGGCATTCTGTCCCAGTCCCTTCAACACTGCCATTCTGCACAAGGGTCTCAGTCTCCCTATTCACAGTTTCAGGTACTGGGTCTGGGCCAATTGGGTGGGAGGCTACAGGTCTCTGGTCAGGAGGGTCTAGAGTCTGAGGGGCTTCAGATTGTCCAGGATTAGTACTGGCCTGAGTATTAGTTTGAACAGCAATTCATTTGGCTTGTTGGTGCTGAGCCATATTAATTAAACCCTGATGTGAAGGGCACTCCTCCCTATTATGAAATGCCCATGGCAATGTCCATAGGCATGCACTGTGCTTTACAAAGGTTGCACTTAAATAAATTTAAACAGGAGGAAGTCAAGCGACTGTAATCCAAAACAATGGTTACAGCGGTGGTATCACAGGCTGAACTCAGGTGTGCCCTAGAGCCACATTTAAAGCAGGACCTTGGCTGCCCACTGTAAAATATAGAACCCCAGTCTTTCCTTAGTAAAAGGAACTAGGGAGATGAACTGGGCCTGTGTTGGTAGAAACAGTCCCATATCTGTTCGCTGTCAAGGGTGGGCGGAGTTTTCCCAAAATCACACCTTTGTTCTCAACCAAAAGAGGATGTCTTCTACATTGACACCCTCATTTTTGAACATAACCGTGATGTGTTTAAAAAGGGATTTTGTGAAGGAATGGCATGAAAGGGATCCAGACAGGGTTATTCTTCAAGGTCTGACACTGGGCCCAAAATGATCAAGACTGGAAACATTCTTAAAACTGTCATCATAATTCCCATTCCTCAGACTGATCAGAGCAAAAATCTCATAGAAGAAAAGTTTCATTGAATTTTTTAATAAATTCCTAGCCACATGGATTCTGTCTGGGGGGTTCTAACTCACCCTTATATAGCAACTTGACTGTGTTGTGTCTAGGGACAGGCGTCCCTTATTTGCAAACAAGTCAGAGAGCTTAAACATAGGCTCTAGGGAAGGACCATCCTGTTGATTTGCAACAGTTCTGTTCTAGGGCTCAGTCATATAGACTCCTCATTGTCCTGAGTTACATTTGGGGAGCAAGCACTGGGGAAACGTCTACAATATTTAAATCAACTATAGCATTCCTAGACACTATATTAGTATCTACAACATTATTAGAAGAATTAGAAATGTTACCCCAGGGGCGTTGGAGCTCTTGTCAGGTCCGTTTGTGGCGCCCTGTAGCTGTGGAAGTTGCAATCATCCTGCAGTAGGAAGGGTCCACAGAGTATGGGGTCCATTGTCTGGTCTGCCCTGGATCCAGCCATCATCCTCTAGTGCATGTACAGAAGACCAATTCCTGATCCAATGTCAGTGTTCGAGTTACCATGGACTGCAGGGGTGGCAATCAGGCACCTGACAACTCCAGTCCTTTGATTTTTGTCTGTCTGAAAAGGAAAAAGTAACTTCTTCAGTGCCTGAAGGTTCTGTACATGGTCTACAGCTGCTATTGGTTGTACTGAGCCTGTCTCTCAGCCCAAAGATGTTGTTTCTCAGATTTCTCCATAGGAAGAGTAGTGGAGAGAAGGACTCCAAGAGGGTAGCTGATGGCACACTGATTTTACCCGTTTTCACTGCCAGCCACATTCACAGCATCGCCGGTCCTGTAGCTAAAGCAGCGGTTGAGGGAGGGGTTTCACAACCACAACGGCAGACTTTGACTCATCCACACTATGACTCAGCAGTAGTCTGACAGTTGAGGCCTGGACACTGACAGCTGCTTGCATCATTAATTCAAGAAGTGTTGCATCCAGTTCCAGAGCCTTTGAAAGGCATTTCTCTTTTCTGCCCAGAATCTTAAGTCTTTCAGCACGGTACATGTGCGAGGTTGAGGCTGAGTCTGCTTTCTTCTGCTGCACAGAATGATTGTCAGAATGTAAATGAGGCTCAATGGGTTCTATAATCACATTTTCACTCTCTCCTGTTCAACCTCTGAAAAGTTAACCGCAACAAGTGCCAAATCTACAGCCTCCTGAGTGGAAAGGATGGGGAGGAGCTTTTCCTCTGCCACCTCGACATCCATTCTCTCCCCAGTTCTTCCAGAGTGGCCATCTTAGACAGACAGTTAAGAGGTCCCCTACTGCAAAAGTAGGGGAATTTTTTATTAGAACATAAAAGTACAACACAAAGAAAAACAGTGTTTCATCACATATCATCTTAAGAACAGAAAATAAACAAAAATGTATATAACCACCTCCATAACAACCCTAAAATCATCCCAATACACAGCTTCTCTCCACCTGACATCATATCAAAGAAATTACCTGATAAGTTGACCTCATACTTCCCACAAAAACAATTAATGTACTTACCCCCAAAGAAAATTAAAGACCACCCTTCATATAAAATATACAATAATATGAATCACATCAACCTAGAGACCCAAAGGTAAAAAGGAAACAAAAACTCAAAACAGCATGATTTTAAATATACTGTGATTGCCATTGTATGGAAAATCAACAAACTTCATCTTGTTTCTCCCAAACTGTATCAACACATTCTGTCTGAAAAATAATTTCATTTAACCAATTTTTTGAAAAATGGAAATCCTCTCCACCATGCCATTACTTTTGATCTAGGATATGAATGGATATCCTTGTCATACACTTTTTAAAGTTGTTTCACATAATCTACTGTAAGCAATATTAGACATTCTTTTTGTTGGAACAATATTTGACATCTGGCTTGCTATAGATAAAAACTAAAATAGAAAAAAAAAGCATTCAGTGTAGAATCCACTCCACTTGACATAAGTTTTGAATAATTCCTGAGTGCAATTTGTACATAAGTAATTCCTTTTAACCATGACAATCTCCATGTCCCAGCTAAATATTGCCATAACCCACATACAAATGGACAGAACAATAGAAAATGTTCCATAATTTCAGTTTGTTGCAGACATTCTGCATATGGACAGTTCCTTTCCTCTAAACTTTTATGTTTACTGTTACCTTTAACTCCTAGTCTCCCATGTGCAACAAGCATATTACATCCCACATTCTGGGAATTCTCATATTCGTTAATAAATTAATAATGCAGTCAGTGTTATTAATCGGCACTCTTTAAACACAGTCATGGCTTGACCAGTATGTTCCAAAGCTTGATTATACAAATCTTTCCTTGTTTTGATTTTTAAGTGGATCTACACTCCATTTGAATAATTTTTGAAATGATGATTTAAAACACTCTGAAATTTTCCATCTATAATTATACCATAATGATTCCTTAATCCAAATGTCCAGCACTGGACTCAAGTTATTCAAAAGCCATGTTTTGCCAATGTATCAGTGTCCTGAACTACCACTTGTAGGGACCCTGACCAAAAATTGTATGAAAAACTGGATTTACCATATTCAACCCACGTTTATTTGATGGCAAGTATATAATTTCTCGTTTCACTGGGTTTAGTTGTGACCCTCACAGTATCTGAAAAATATTCTTACACTCTAGTTTCAAACTTAACCGATGAAGGGTAGACTAAACTAACATATAATAGGCATGGCACCAAAACTGTTTTATTATAAACACCCTTTTCTGTTTAGAAAGCTTCCATTTTTCCATCTCATCACCTTGTTTTCACGAATTTGCAGATTGTGTTCCCAATTTGTACAAGCCATATTTTCTCCCCAAAAGGACCCCCAAATTTTTATGGGTTCTTTAGAAATATTAATTCCTCCAATAGTTCTGGGTCCCTTATCCTGTCCCCTTTCAGTAACCCCACCTGAATCCCTACATTTCTGTAAATTTAACTTTGCTGCTGACAATTTACTGTAATTATTTACTTCAATAACATTTCAGAATACTCTCCTCATTTCTGAGAAATAAACACATACACGTCAGCATATGCTACCAATTTTATTTCCCAAGGCCTATGAGTCCCTAAAATCCTTGAATTCTTGTATTTCCTATAATGCTCCTAATTAAAGGGACCAAAATAAATGTGTATAGTAATGGGCTTAGGGACACCCTTGCCATACCTACATTCACCCTAAATCATTTCCCTCCTGCCCTGTAAGCAAAGGTGTCACTTCTGCATATCTATACAGAAGTTCTAACCGTAGTATACATTTTCTTGGAATTCCATAATGTTTTAGGACTAAAATAGAAACTCATGATTTACCCTATCAAATACTTTGCATTGGTCTAATGAAATTATATACCCGGTATTGTATGTCTATTACTAAAGTCCACCACCTCCTAATAATTGTCAAATTCTCTTTAATATTTTGTTCAGGTATGGCACATGTCTGTAGCAGATGTATTAAAAGTTGTGCAACATTCAAAGCTATCTTTGCAAAATACTAGCTAGAATCTTAAAATCCATATTAAGCAGGCAGATTGGTCTCCAGTTGTTTAATTCTCTTTTATCTCCTTTTTTATATAAAATATTACTAAGCCTTTAGCAAACTCTGGATGTAACCAGTTCTGTGTTAGCCAAAATCTAAAACTTTTGCTAGGCATGGTACATTGATATCCTTAAACACTTTATAAAAGGCATTTGAGATTCAATCCCTCCATGGGAAGTGCCTTCTTTCAGGGTACCTATTATCTCCCTAATTTCCTGTTCAGATATTTCATTAATTAAGAACTCCTTTATTCTTCTCCAAAGATGGGACCTCTGTCTTAGGCAAATATTGATCAACCACCTCCTGATTCAAATTCCAAGAGCGATACATATTAGTTAAATAGTGTTCCACCTCTTGTTGTAACTGCCCCCAGAGGACAAGATCATCCCTTGTGTCATAATCAGTTCAGATATTTGAGAGTTAACTCTCCTTTCTTTGTAGGCCTCACGCAGGCCCTAGCATGAAGTCCTGGGCACATAGACCCTGTGGCACTCCACTCCAGGAACTACAAGTAATCTGTTGCCAATTCCATGTCCATCTCTCCTCCTGCGCCTTTTTGTTCTGATAGTCTCTGCTGCTCAATGCTGCACTACTTGTACTGTAAATTGCCTGCTGTGTTGTTGACTCAATGTACCTAACCTCAAAATGTATATGTACTTGTTCACCTATTATGTTGTACTGATGTACCTTGTTATACCTGTTGTACTCTCCTGGGTCATTCCTGAAAATAGGCATACAACTTGTCTAGTGTACCTACCCGTTAACAAAAGCTAAATAAATAAATAAATAGATAAACATGGGTCTTTGTAAGGTTTTTTTTGTGTCCCATATGCTAACTCTGCATACAATGATTTTTATCTATCATATTGTAGGTTCCTCATTTGTTGTTTTATCACTGAGATCTGTCCAGAATAATCCTTTCTAGAAGTATATGTGAATGACAATAATTTGAGCAGCTGTGTTCTTAGTCTAATATATTTGAAAAAATTCTATCTTGAGGTTTGTTGTCCAAATTTCTGAAACCTTGTTGCTAAGTCCTGTCTTGTGTCCAACCACCAAACCCCTAAACCTCATACAATCCCATTACCAAGATTCTAGCCATAACAATACAGGTGACCTGTAATCTAACAACCTTTTCTTCTAAAATAGAGGTGTTCAGATGCCATTTAGTGACTATAGGTGATACTGTCCCATTTTCCATTAAAACAGTTTTAATAATTAAGTGATCAGAAAATTCAGTTGCAGTACTACTGTATCTCTATTCAACCATTGTTTAGATATTAGAATATAGTCAATCTTCATTGTTAATGTATTTTTAACAAAAGTGTGTGTGATTAAAAGAACTGCATTCCTTGAGCAAACCCGTAACTCAGCTATTTTAACTAGATTTTTCAAAACAAGAGAATCACAGTATAAATTTTTCAACCCAAGGCCCTAGCTGAAGTATTCAATGTGCAGTTAAAGTCACCCCACTATCATAGCTCTTGCTTTTGTCAAATATGGTTGCAACAGATGGCAGTATAGCCTAGAGGTTAGAGGAATGAGGTGTGAATGAGCTTGGTACATCCATCAGACCAGACCTGAGTTTGATTCTCACAACCTCCACTTACATACTGTGCGCTCTTAGCAAGTCACTTAACCAAATATGGCTCCCAGGTCACCCCTGAAAACAGGCACTTGTACCTAGTGGGCCTTCCTGTTACCAAAGAGTAAAATAATGAAAAAAAACAGATGAAAAAGTGCAACTGGTTTAGCTTTTGTCTGCGTGCATAAACAGAAAGAAATCTACATGATCTAGACATCCAAATTCCATCCACCAATGAAGCCCTTCTTGGGAAATATCCACTAATTTCTGCAGTTTAAACTTATACCCTGAAAACAATATCCCACTCCATCAGCCTGATCTTCTCCGAATGATCAATATGATGGCCACAATAACCAATTATTTTTAGCCCCCACCAAATCATTATATGAGTTCATCCATGTTTCTTGTAATAGGATAACATTAAATTGAACTCATGTATAATAGGAAAAATGCTCGCTATTTCTATTATTCCTAATACTATGCACACTGCATGTGATAGCTGAAAAGGAAGTCATGTTAAAGACTGACACATACAGTTACCCATTTCTTATCATCCATATTTCTTTCTTGTTTTCTTTTCTTATTTTCCTTATCCCCTTATTTGTTCCCCTATTTACTCTTGTCACCCAGATATTCAGGACCCATCTGATATGTCCTCCTCCTGATCTGAGTTCCCCAGCTTTTAGGAGCCAGAACTGAAAAGTATTGTGCATCACCAAATCCTCTCCTGTTGACCAGCTTTGCCAGTTTCATGCTCCCTCTCCTTGTCTCTGGCACTGACCACATCTCCTTAAAAGGGGGCATAGCTCCTGTGTCTAAGACATTTTGTATCCTATCATCAGTACTCCTCAGTTATTCTTGAACTGTGGCTCTTTCCTCTACATTTGCAGCTTCTGGTTCTACATCCATAGGGATGGGGAGTGTCTTCTTCATTTCCACCCTTCTTACCATTTGTTCCCCTATGAGAACCCTGGTGTGAGTTTCCTTGTTCCTCAGAAGGCCATGGTGCTGGGCCCGATGCCTTATTTTCACTATCAGGTGACATTTTTGAGCTTTCCATATCAATTCATCGGTATCTACCATTTCTGTTTTATTCCGAGCCACCCAAGGACATTCCTGGAAATTATGACCCATCTCTTCACATAAATTAAACCTGGAATGGTTAGTGCACTGGGAGCTAGTGTGGTTAAACTCCCAACAGATCCCACACCTCAGTTTATCGATACATTTGAGAGGTGCATTCTGGCCCCACACTTGTAGCATGCTTTAGGCTGACCAGAATAAAAGCACAGTCCCTGATCCTTGCCAAGAAAAAACTGTTCAGAATATGCAGAACCCCATCTGTTACTTGTCGCAGTTTAACTTTGAAATGCCAACCTCCTGTCCAAAAGGCCTCTGAATCTAAAATAGCTTCTGGTGCACTCAGCACCTGTCATCTTGTTGCAGCCAGTGATGTATGTCACAAATATGAATACTTTCATTTCAAAACATCACTTTTACCATTTTAATGGAGCCTTCATCAGAGGTATTGCATAAAAGGGTGTCCACAGTGGGACAAATCTGCACTGATTAGACATAAGCCAGAATCTTTCCAAGCCCATACGTGTTCAAAACTGATGTCAAAATTGTGATCCCGACACATGTATTAGGGCATAGACATCATGCTCTGTGAATCTCATGTCATTTTTTTTTAAAACTTGACCCATATAATGCCTGTCAGGGTGCTCTTCCAATCCTCTATATCGCAGCAAACTGCATTTTTCCTTGGCGTTGGTTCAGATCAAGAGAATAGGTCTGAACATTTTTGTCTAGGTGGGGGTTAGGGGGTCTTCTTCTGTGTCCTGTTTCTCTTCTTGAGGAGTATCTGACTCAGGTGCTCCTTGCTGCATGTTAGCTCCTAGACATACCTCTTTTTAATGGTACTTTAGCATGAGCCAAACCTTCTGACTGCCCGGTGCTGAAACCTCTGAATACGCCTCTCAGTTGTGTCAGCCTGAGAATTCATTTTTCTTGTACTGATCTGCTCCTGTAATACTGCAGGTCTATCCAGAGCCTCAGCTGCTGCCAGTACCTGGTCATTTGCTACTTTTCTGAGAGTTCTCATTTTATTCATACAATTCAGATTCTGGGCTTCCTGACAGTGTTCTCCCTTGTCAGGTTCCAGATGCCTGCTTCAGTTCCATGTCCCATTTCTGGCCGATTTTGATTTGGGGCATTGTGGGTCACTCCCTTTCTGGCTTCCTCGGCAATTCCTGTTGTTCTGACATTACAGGCTCCTGTCTTACTCTGACAGTGGTTGAGCGGCAGCAGGAGACTTTACAAAGCAGTACCTCTCCTTTGATCAGTGTGACTCTGTGTTACGGTGCACCCATTGTAACTCTAGGTGGATTTACGATTTCAGCCCCTTGGTCTGCATCAGCACAGGGTACCCCAGTGTTCTCAGTAAGTGCAATATCATTAGCAGCCATGTCCCAGTGATATTCTGCATCCATCCTGCAGCTTCTAATGCACTGTCTCGGAGACCTGGCATCAGTCGGGTAAGGTTTTGTGGTAAGCCAAACTGTTCCATAATTACTTGTTTTGTAGTATTCTCCTGATCTCCTGCATCAGAGACCTCAATCTCATTTCCCACCTCTAAATCAGATCCAGGGCTTAACATAGGTATTTAATTACCAGCTGATTTCCTCAGTCTTTGTTCTAAAGCAATTTTTCTTTTCTCATACCTCTCTTCGTCCTCGCCAACATGGTCAGTAGAATTTTTCTCCTTTCATCGATATTCTTTTCCAGTTGAGCAGCAGCAGCTGCAATGTCTGTTTTCCCTAGCAAACCATCCAAATCTTCCAATAGTAAAGGTGTGGCAACTTAGACTCATCCTATTCTTCCATCGAGGTATCAGAGTCTTCTCCATCCAGTGAATATTTCATTTTTTAAAAGGGCAGGGTAAGCCATTGACTCCATGTCCAAAACCTCCTTCTCTCCTCTCCTTCCTCCAGGTCTGCTATCTTGGAAATGAGGGTCAACAGCACCTCTACTAAGAGTAGGGAATTTCCCAGTGTCCTGACCAAATTTTTCCATTCACTAAAAATACCACCAACAGCTTAATCTGGTTCAGTTTCAGTTGGTTACCATCTGTATCACCGCCCCCAAGGACAAGGCTGAAAATGGGCAGAATTGCATAGCCCTTTCCCAGTCAACAGAAACTAAAATTAAACTAAGTGAAGTATGCTGACTGTACAATGGCCCCTACAGATGTGAACCAAGTTTCAAAGCTATATCTTGAAAGGTGACTGAATAAAGCCTCCAAACATTTGGAAATTTAAAATGACATTTCACAATTATGTAAACTGCAGAATTTTGAAAGGGTTAGTCCAAATTGCACAACATTTGTTATGCTGCCTTTAACTGGTCCCATACAAAAGTGTACCAAGTTTCAGATCTCTATCTTTAAAGTGTATAGAGGCATAAGCCTCCAAACTTTCAATTTCGCAATTATGTAAACTACGGAATTTTAAGCCCTTAACTTTAAGTCTAGATGCAACCTTACCCTGTTCAAGAGTGGCATCTTGCAACTGGGACCCCTAAACTTGTTACACAGACAAGGCAACAAACCACAAGTTGCCATAAATTATCACCCTGGCTTTAGGGCAAATACCTGACTTGGGCATCAAAGAGTTCTGGAGAGAGCTGCCAGGGCTATGTTATGTCTCCTATCTTAGAGAGCCTATAATCATTTTACAGAGACCCAAAGATGGAATGTCCACTACCAAAATTGTGATTGTATTGTATGGCTTTATTTCTACAGATGGTAGGAAGAAAACTGGTGGTTCCCCAAGTCTGAAACTGTCATTACAGAAACACAGAACTTCCAGACCAGAACATTGCTTTGTCCAGGACAGGAAGTACTGGCATTTCACATTTAATTTTCTGCAGAACACATTCCCCATCCCTTTTGCTAGGGATGTCCAGACTTTTCTACATAGTATCTGTTATGTGGGGTTGCCACACACTTTACATGGAAAATATACTCCTGACAAAATGGGCTAAGTTAACACCTGAAGGGTAAACTGTGCCTATCAGGGAACCAGTTAGCCCTGACTAAAGCTTAGTGAGGGTCTTCCCATCCTGGCCCCAGCCAGTCTCTGCCATTCCTTCCAGGACACACACTGGATCCTTCAATCTAACAGGGACTGAAAATGCCTTGACACATTTTAAACATATACTTTAGCACTTATTGTGTGAAACCAGAGTCCTGAGTAATGTAAGCTAGCCTTGTCATGGGCACATACATCACCAGCCAACTCTCAGGAACCGCCAATGCTACTGTGCTCATGGTTTCTTTGTCCCTTTATTACAGACATCAGGCTTTACTGAAGAAACCCTTTCTTCCATTGAATCCATAACTTTACACATAGAAACCTCTCTCAGTCTGTACTCTGGGCAGCTGGGACCATCTATAGTCCCTCAGGGATTGCCCCTTGATCCACTGATTTCTCAGTCTCTTGGTACTCTGCACAGAAATGAACCTCTGGGGTCCTCACTGACACAGGTCTCCACCACTTCTTTTAGCAATGCTGTTGTCCCACTCTATGGTGAAAAATGATGACCAGAGATCCTTCACCCAGCCCAGTGAGGTTGGCAGGCACCTCTCAGTTCAGAGCTCCACTCTCCGTGGCTCCAACTCACACACTGCACTAAAGATTCTAAACTGATCCCCTGCAGCTGAGCAAAGGTAATGCTGCTGTGAGAGTTCTAAATGACATCACCCTCATCTACCTAGCCTAGCTAAGTAAACAGTGAGGTATCTGTAGAGCACTTCTAATAAACTCCCTACCAGCTGCCCAACTACCTTCCTAGTCTAACACTGATGGGATTATAGTAACCCAGGGACTGGGTGGTTACATAAATATTAGAATCTGATCAATTTTGTAGGCTCATTGACCCCAAATGTTAGGCTTTCAGGTCACCCCTTAGCCCAGTAGCTTCAGATGTAAGCACAGGAAGTCATGTCAGGAGGCAGGCCATGGCTGAAACAATTGTCAAACAGCAGTTCTTCTCAGTTGGGGAAGGTTGGCAGCTGGTTCCACTAACACAGTAACCTCTGTGACTGGGTCAGGGGGCTTTCCTGCCACAGGAAAGCTGGCTGTGAGAGGTTGACAGAGGCACCATTCCCACCAGGGAGATGGAGGAAAATCAATATAGAAAAAGAGTCTTTGTGTCAACTTTCAAATCTCTTGCTTAAAAGCTGCCCAAGTTATAAACAGCCAAATATTCCAAAATAACATCACAATAAAGCAAGAATTTTGGGAGCTTTTGTGAAATTGTGGAATGTTGTGATAGTTTTGTGGAAGCCATGTCCATACATTTTGCCTTAGTCATACACTTGAGTTGCCTTTGTAGAAGAATGTAAAGGCTGAGTAAAGTGGCAATAAGATAGCTATCTACAAGAGGCTCCATAGTGAAAGGAGAATGATGCCATATGTCAGGTCACCATCTTGAGTGATGACTCAGAAAGAATAGTCATGGACATCAGTGCAATATGCCAGATAACCAGTAGAGCTCACTGGCTTAATGTCCTGTGGAAACACATGTGCATGCAGCTTTGTATCTGTACAATACCACCTGCTGATTCTTTAACAACCCTGTAGATAAAAGTGTATTTTTACTATTGGAAAACAGTGGCAACAAGTAATGCCAAGCTTTACAACTAGTAGTGACTTAGGCCATAGTAATACAAATATCTGGATATCTTTAGTCGTGATGGTGGTGCATAATGCTCTGGATCATTATTGAAGGAATGTTGAGGGCTATTGCAGGGCCCTGATGCTAGTGCAGGTAAAGTAATTCAGTGATGATAAGTGTGTGGTGCATGTAAATTTCACAAGTGGAATTCTAGTGGCATTACCTATTATATGCCCATGCATTTCTGAGCAAATTTGCCAATAAGTAATTTCTAAAATATCAACAATATGTTTAACCTGCTTAAATCACATTTATCCAGATTACTTAGATTCAAGGACATATTTATTTTGGTATGCATGCCAAATCTTGAAGGTATGCCAGCAATAGCAGTGGAGCTATAAACATCCAAATATTTTAAAATGTTCACACAATTTAACAAATAAATTGTGAAATTTTGCATGCCTGTAACTTACAATGTATATAATCAATTACATCTATTTAGCAGTTTCTATGACTTTTCCAAGAAAGTATGCATATACATTTTCAATTATCTACCTCAAAGGTGGCTAAGTTGTAAGCACAGAAATATTTTCGAAAATATTCACATGAATAATAAATCACTAGATTTTAAACCCCTATAACATCCACTCCCTCATGCAGATGTCCTGAAAGTTGTAACCTTTATGGGCATCGTCCAAGCAACATCCATGCCAAAGTTCAGATCTCTAACTATAACAGTGAGTATGTTGTGACCAATTAAAATTTTCCAAAATTCCAAAGTGTAAAATTTCATGAGTTTTCATGGAATTCTGTGAACATTCCATGAAACTGAAATTTTCCAATTTTACCCAGCTCTAGTCAGTAGTGTCATGCTACACCACCAAGTTCCCAAAGGTCATGCTTTCACATTAGGTCAAGCTGGTCCAGTTCCCTCATACTAAAGAAGAATTGAATAATATTATGTGAGGGTCTACCCCATGGCCCACTTACCATACAGTATGTAATGAGTGTAATTGACTGCATTCAAATTGCCATCTTGATACCCCTGGAAATTAGAAGTTGCAGAAACAGGAAGGACTTCACATGGTGTGTGATGCAGACTGCATCAATGTGGATGCCCACTCTTCAGCTCCTCTTACAATGACTAACTCAGTTGTTAAATACAATGGTGTGGAGGTAGCTTTACCTGCCATACCAAGGGAACCTTGATGAAGGAAAAGTAGTGTGTGTGTGTTGCTTTTTGTGTGTGGCCACTGTGTGTGTGCTATACCTGTTTGCAAGCCCCTTTGTTCTTCTTTTGCAGGACATTAGCAATCTTTAATAGGACTCAGATTTAGACCCCCCACACCTTGAATCTGAGCATCCTGGCAAAGGAGAGATAAACACAGTTCACCATTTAACAAGGGTGGTGACTGAAAATCAAAAAAGTTTGTGTTCAAGATGCATTTGAAGATCCTGGAAAAAAGAAAAAGGTGACAGACTAATGCTGAAATTAGGAAGGTGCACATGGCCTTCATCTTATGCTATATAATCTAGAAACAGGCAATGGAGATGATAGTGTACAAACCCCATCACAGGGGTGTACATGTAGGAACAGAGAGAACTCCACTTGATAGATATCCTCCACACAGGGATGCCATTCATAGCAAAACCTGGTGCAGAGTTTCTTTCAGTGACCCTCTGAGGGAACAGGGTATACAAGCAAGGGGCTGTAATCAGATCAGACTGATGGACTCCAAAGTCACTCTGCAAAGTGACTCTGATTCTAACTAGTATGCTACATCACATTAACACAGCAGTCCTTCTAACTATTGTACTTCCCAGGTGTTGGCATATGATGCTTGGGGTTTCTGTACTCTATGTGAAAGCTGATGTGCACCGATACAGCCAGATACAGGCTCTACCTTTTTGATTCATTGTGATTTCAATTGAAGGGGTAACATGTGAGTTGAGGGGCATCAGGCATGACATGCTGTTGCAAGAGGCAACCACAGGAGATGGGCTGCTGTTCAGCTGCTATTGCCTCCACTGGACCATTGCTTCTCATCACACTATGTTTCTTATTGGTTTCCTATAATATTTTGATGTATATGTCTGCTGCCCAGAGTTCAGGGCACATACTCATCTTAGAAATACATAACACACACACATAGTATGTCCATGTATGGTGGGATCAAAAGGCATGAAAAACATTTAGAAGGGGCAGACACCATATACAGTGCATCTGTTAAGCAGACCTACACATCTTTATGTGATTCCCTTAGACATAGAACTCTTGCCATTTCATGGATATGCATACAGTAATTACATGGAAGGCATGGAGCATAAACTGGCACTTACATGCAAATGAAAACATCTGCTAACACTTTTTAGAACTGGAATTTCATTGATGAGTCTATTTGTAGGAAGAAGACAGATCTTTGCCCACATAGTTTTCCTGCTTCTAATACTGTACTTCTTCACTGACGTCAAAATCCTACATTAGAAATATCACTGGCAGTTACCCTGTAATCTATGATGCCATTCTTTTAACTCTTACCGTGCCATGATTAATGCCCACAGTTTGAAGGGTAGTGCTCAGAAGATGAGAACTAATAAGAAGTTGGGTTAAGGCAAGACTGGCATTTCTCTTTATCAGACTCTTTTCTCCAGGAAGTAAATGAAACCATAATATCATTGTTCTGATGATGACATAACAAGTGGCCAATATGAGGCAATCACATGCTCCTATACTGCTCTCTTGTGAAGTTACAATAATTAAGGCCACAGTGCTGATGAGGAATGAAGATGAATAGTACTGGATATGTCAGTCTACAGGCAAAGTGCTGCTCTTTATATCATATCAAATACTATCAGATAGAAAACACTATAATGAGCAATTGAAAAGAAAAATATTTCAGAAACAAAAAGTAGAAACTGCCTACTTTTAAAATTAATAACATTGTCTGGCTATTATTTTTGTGCCACTAGCTTTTAAATAAAATGTCATAATTGTTCCAACACATATGACAAACTTGAAAACAATTATACATATAGTACACTAAAACAAACTGCTTTTGTGAAGATAGCAGTTTCCTGTGTTATATAGTACCTCTTAAACACTGTAATATGACAATTAGAACATCTAATTTTTGTAATCTACTGCTGCCAAGGAGGAAGTCAGTACAGTAATATAGCTTTCATTGGTTAATTTAAATTAAATGTCTACTATATTATTTACAGAAACGTTCTGCTTATTCTGGCATACAAAGTCACAATACATAATGTGCATCTGTGTATAGAAAAATAATTTGTGCCAGACATAGCCTTAAAAGAATATGTGCTTCATGTGATTTTTCCTTAGGAAATAAGTGATTACACATGCACAATACAAAAGATGTCTCCAAATATGTTTTATTGCAGTTCCAAGGAATCAGGACATGGACATTTATTATTTGTAATGCTACATGTGGAGTTGCTAACTTCAAACAGAAGTATTACTTAATGGAGGTGGATGCAATGTCAAAATAAGATTGTCCAAAAGAACATATAATTACATTTTTACATCACTGAATTAGCCAGCTGCAACATGGATGTGGTATCTCTGACACTGAAAATCATTTGAGACTTCTGGGTGTTTTTAGAAGGGATCAATGTTGAAAAATTTGTTAGAGCTACATAAATCCTATAGGTCCAGATACAGTAATTCTCTTCCAAAAAATATTAAACCAGTGTTAGCTGTTAGCTGTTTGAAAAGTTTCAATGGTTCATCCTCATATACCCCAACCACAATAATCTTTTCTACACTTTCTTTAAATGAGGAACTAACAACAGTCAGCACCTGTTCTAAAATCAGTGTGTTACCAAATCACTGGATGCATGTCAGAAGCTAAGTTGCTTGTAGCTGATAGAATGAAAGTAGACAGGCCTGCTTACTTGTCTTTCTCCTACACGTTAACATAATTTACACTCCAAATGCCAAGGGAAGAAATACATTTCAGGACCATAGGGAAGAAAATTGATGAAGCTGTAGCAAAAATGACATTCTAGAAACTGAAATTGTTACTTTACACTCTAATGACAGAAAGGATTAGTCTACATTTACTTATAAATCAATCTTTACATGACCCCATTGAACTTGACCATTTTATTAGTAAAGAAGGTTTCTGTCTCCTCTTCTCATTCTCTTACAAAACCTTTCACTTTTGTTTTCATTTGTTTTTGCTATAGCTCTGTTAGTAATTCTTCAATACGTTTGACAAGATGCCACAATAAAACATATTTGCTCCACAGGCCTGTGGCATGCTATACACAGCTGCTACTGATTGTAAAATCAAAGAACAATCAACAAACTGCAATATCTGATATGAGAACATATGGATTAGAAGACATTTTTAAAATGCCAACATTTTGATCAATATGAGTTTCCACATGATAACATACTGCACCTCTGTACTGTGCCCATTTAATGTAACAAAGGTTTTAGTATTATTTTTAATTACATCTTTTTTAATTTTTATTTATTTTATTTAATATTTCAGAAAGACTTTGAGTGCAAGCTGTTTTACAAAGGTTCCACGTCAGAGCTGACAATAAGACAATAACAAATACAGTGGTTACAGTTGCCTGAACATTGGGCATATTGAGCTGACACATGAAAATTTGACAACAAGAGAGAAAAAGAAAACAGAGCAAGTTAAGATTAGAATACAATACTAATTGATATTTGATAGCCCTGGGTTGCACACTCATAGAAGACTCAAGTCAAGAGTTGACTATGACAGGGTGGCTGCAAGGGGTTTGATACTACACCAGAGAGTGAGAAATGGGTAAACAATGATAATAAAAAGGGAGAGGTGGTGGTGGGGAGGGGAAGCAGCTCCAGAGGGCTTTGTCGAATTGGGGGTGGTTGTGAGGGAGGGTTTAGGGTGGGGCATGGTGTGGGTGTTACCAATAGTGTTTAAGAAGGACTAATTAGTTTGTAAAGACCTATGCTAGGCTGTAGGAAAATGGGTGGTCTCCATTTAAGCCTGCTGAGTTCTTCCTTGGGGAGTAAGCAAGCTGAGCTGTGATACTCCAGAAGCAGGTGCATTTTGAGCTAGACAGTAGGTGTTGTTTGAGGCCAATTTTGAATTGAGCCAGGCTGTTGTTAGTATGGAGATTCATCAGTAGTTCATTCATCCAAAGGGGCCCAATAGGATAAGGCGTGTTCACAAGTTTTTCTATGGAAGATTAGTGCATAATAATATGCGATATTTGACTTAACTGGCCTGATATTCAGTCTGAAAACTAATCAATAATCTTTCCTGTTTAGAATTTACAGCAGTTTGCCATCTAAGTGTTCATTATGCTTTATAAAATGGGTAGGGAATGTCCTGAATCCCAATTGGTTGAAACCATTTCATATTCATTGGTTTTAGGAGCAATAATCAATGGTTCAGCACTTCTTCCAGCAACCAGGACACATACAGCAATGCCCCAGAAATGTTTGAAAACATTTCTGGCAGTTCTATGTCCTGTATAGTAGGAAGAAAAACAAACAAACAAAACTGGCCATCGACATGCCATTACTTGAAACAACCAATGGCAATGTTTTGGAACTCCTCTTCCCACCATCACCAACACCACCACAATTTAAAATAAACCCAACCTTTGTTTGTTCTTTTTCTTAACTCTCTAAAAGACCCATGAAACTTCAGTGCAGTCCAATTGCTTATTGTACGCCTCCACCACCATTTCTCCCTCAATCTTTCAATCTCCATTTCTAGAGGAAACAATAAAAATAATTAATCAGTGGTTTGTACCTGCTACATTAAATAAGACTGCTGAGTCAGTGCTTACATTTTTAAATAACTCCACTGTAGTGCACAAAACGTAAAAGACCATGCCAAACATTAAAGCTTTTACTTTGCCATGTACTCACAGTGAAAACCTGCCAGACCCATGTTTTCTACATATCAATACCACTCCCATGCCAGGAGTGGACAAGACTGTTAAACAGGGAAGTGTACATTCAATCTGTTCTCTTTCACTCGAGGAATATACAGCCCCATCACTCTGATGGTGTTTATTTTCATCAGTGTTGCTTCAATGCAGGCACCATGCATTCACAATAACAGTTTCCACTCCCGCTGGAAGAACAATCAGGCCACCTGGACTAATATTTCCTTTGTAATTGATTCTGGTACCATCTGGATACCTGCACAAAGAGCTCAATATCTCTTGCACATATTGTAAATTAGATAAGCAAAAACATTTTTTAATGAAATCATCTCTAGAGATAGGTTCTATGGCTAACTGCCAGATCCACAAATTGAACTCTTCCCATGGAGGGGTGCTTGCACAGATGTGTGGTCCACAGAGGTCCTGCCCTATACATGTGGAGACCTCCTTGCATCCATAACCCTTGAACGGCGGACACTGATGCATCCTGATACCAAGCCTCTAGCCCTCATACAGATGTGGCCAGAATGGAGGTATGCACATTGACCGGAGTAGGCATGCTTACTATTCAACCTCTGTTGACTGCACTGCCGAGCTGGAAGCTGGGGCAGAAGTTATGCAACTTAGGCTGCAGTAGCAGTATAGTATCATCTTTAGTAGTATCCTCCTCAGGGTCCAGTCACCCCAATCTACCAGTCCTCATCCCTCAGAGTCTCCACAATGGACTGGAGGTCATACTGGCACCAGCCTGTGAGGTTTAGCCTTTCACTTCTTTCCAATGGGAATACCACAGTCCTTGAAGTACATTTCTCATCAGCTCCTGCTTTATGAGGAGTCAGAAATCCACCAGTGAGCAGGCCTGGGCATCCAATTGGATGCCCATTGTTGGGCATGGCACTGTCTCTCAAGTCAGTATCTGCCCCCAGCCCATCTGCATAGCACTACTTTGTGTGTCTCCAGGGGGGGATCTGGGATTGTGGATACTGGCAAACATGACAGCACATGCCCATGAGACTCATAGCGCCCCAGATAGGTGTGATGTGCATTTATCAGGGTGCCATTCTGGACTGATTCCTACGTGCATGACACCCTCAAATGTACTAATAAGAAAAGGTTTAGGGAAGGACTACTTGTTCACTTTTTTCATTGTAAAATAGTTTTACAAATGACTAATGTTCTTCAAAATTGCTTTTAATTTTCACTAGTTATTTGTTTCATAAGCACTATAAGACACTCCAGGGTTTTGGTTCCTATGTGTGTTACACACTTACTTCCAGATGGCTGAAATCACTTGGAGTAAGCATCTTACATCTCACAATTCACCTGGCCATGCAGAGACATTCTACCATATTTTATTGCCTACATATTTACATTTGTAAAAATAAACATCATTTCTGAAGTCTTATTAAAGGAACTTTACTTGCTGGTGGAGTGTGCTATGTTCAAAAGTAAATCATAGCAATAGTAAATGGAAATCCCATGGGTCTCAGGAAACTATTGTAAATGTATAAATTGGCTGAAAAAAGTTTGCAGGCTACAGAAGTGACCTTCAGTATTTCAAGTGTCTGAAACAAGATTTTCATAAAACCATTATAAGGTAGAACAATGTTGCCATAGAGAAATATGTAGCAAACATATGTGAATTATGCATAACTGTTTCAGATGTTTAATTCTTAACATCAGGCATAGATGTGGGTGGTACCCAACCAGTTCATTACATACCACTTATGATTGAAGAGCACTGTCTTTTAGTCACCAGGTCAAGAATTTCTGTTCAGCACAACTGTATTACTATTACTGAGATTAGCTTACTTTCATCCATTTATGGTAACACTGAGGTGGGGGCTGAAGTCTTAGAAAAGTAGAATCTTGTAATGACTTTCAATTCTCCCCACCTGTGACTATTGTGTTCCTTATTAATTTTTACAGATCTGCTTTATCATATTTTATTCAGTTGATTCATTTCAAGGGATCATGCATGTTGAGAAATTGGATGGTATAGGAAACAGAAGTAGGGTTCAGCAGATAGTGCATCATGCAATCTACCAGGCTATCCAATGGCATGGATAGTGATGATTGCAGCTAATATATTTAGTTCTAACAATAGATTTAGATGGTTGTTGGTTACTATCCACTCTGAATCCACATGAATAATTCACACCTGCCTAATAATCCAAAACTAAATGTACTGTATTAGCTGAACCCTAATCAGAGGCTTTGTATTTGATTGCAAGACAGATGCAGCCAAAAGAGTGCTGTGGAGGCCTCCTGCACCTTTCTGTGAATGCATGATGGTGCTGGCTGGGAGAGGTCTCTGTTCATGTAGCATAGCAAATGTCTTACAGATGCAAAAAGATGGAAGTTGTGATTTTGTGCTAGAAATTCCAATTTCAGTTTCGGCAAGGAGCAAGGATAGAATGTATTCCACTCCTCTCTTTGCAAGCAGGTGTGGGTTTACTGTTAAGTCTTTGCTGGCCCAGACTATCCTCCTTCTAGGCACTATGGAGTTAATGTGCACAACTCTGGCTTATGCCCTCAAATCATTTACTGCTCCAGCAATTTACTCCCTCCTTGGAATGCTCACAAATGAGTTTATGATGTTCACTGCTGGTGGCAGCCTCAGACCCATTTCTGGTGAGTTCAGCAACAATGAGATCTGCACCACCATAATTGGAGAAAACACTGAAGAGGAATATGATGCCGATGAGCCAGAAGAGTATGCCAACCCAACGGTGACACTAACATAGCAACATACCTTGCTGTCAGCAAAATCAACACTTTGCCAACAAGTCGCTGTGTTGGTGCACCCTGGATAGGGCAAATTGTCTTCCAGTCCTGCACCTCCTCCTGAATCAACTTCAATTGGAGTTGATAATCCATAGTATGGGTGTGTGGGGCAGAGCCCCTGCATGGGGAGTTTGGGAGCGGAGCCCCGATAGAAAAACAGGACTGGGAGACATGCAGGATTTATGTACAACCCTTGTTGTAATCTCCCAGGTCATACCCGAAAATAGGAGGTGGGAGTAAATTGCTGGAGCAGTAATGATTTAAGGGCATAAGCCAGAGTTGTGCACATTAACTCCATAGTGCCTAGAAGGAGGATAGTCTGGGCCAGCAAAGACTTAAAGATACCTGACAGATACCTGACAAACTGGCTCTACTGCTCAAACCTGTGACCTCTGCCTACCCACTGAGATCAGCTGACAAATCCTTCTTGTCCAACCAAGATGTAAAACCAAATGGGGAGAATGCTTTTTAACTGGGCCCTAAACTATGGAACTCCCTTCCACTGAGTCTAAGAATCTTCCCTTCTCCACACAGCTTCAAACAGGAGCTTTGTCTGGCTCTTCTAAGCTCTGAACCCTGCTCCTGTCCTCTATCCACCCACTCCTGTACTGGTTCCTCCTATTTGCCTACTGGCTCCAACCTCTACTACTCTCAAACCTGCCTGGAAATCTTGTCATTTCCTCTCTTCTAGCATTTGCTCACTAGTTGTTTGACTTATGACTGTTAGTTATTTGCACTTATATTTCTGTTTTGTTACTACATATAGATTCCTGCAAATGTACTGTAATTTGCTGAACATTTTGTATAAGTGTACTATGTCTGACTTCTACTTGTCCCATGATGTTTTCTTGTATCTACTATTGTCTATGTAGCCTTTTTGAAAACTCCCGGTCATACCTGAAAATAGGCAGCTATGCTGTCTAGTGTACCTACCTGGTTAACAAAAACTAAATAAATAAATAAATATGTCTAAAACAACTTGCAGTTGACATAAATCCCATTGCTGAGATGCCGGTTGACAAAAGTGTTGTCAAACTGGCATTATAGATCCAGCCAGAAGTTGCCATTCGAGTGCAGCAGAAGTTTGAAGCATGGCTTGAAGAATCAGACACTAAGATAGCAGCAGGACTTTGGGCAGTTCTACACATTCAAAAAGAGGTTAGAATCACTTGCATCTAAACACAGTCAGCAGATACGGATCAATGATTTTATGGAAAAGAGTGAGTGTATTCTCATGACAGACACTATCACTGCTTGAAGAATTTTAATCCTTTTAATTGTCATAATCTTTGAAGTGCATTTTCTGCTTTAAAAATTATTTTTATACAGTGCAAACCAATATACTATAAGAAAACTGACTGCAAGTGTCTATATGCTACAGCTATTAAGTTGCTATGATAAGAAATGCAAAAGCAAAACTGGCACTGAGACCAACATTTTTGGTTAAGTGCAATTTCTGATACATGCACAAATTTCAGCTTCCCAAACCATGTGTATACATCCAGAATTGACTCTAACTTGAATAGATAAATTGCATGGTCTCCAGCTTCAAAACCTTTGTGAGAACAGTGAAGATTGCCCCTGTATGGTATCCAGTATCTAGGCAGATACAACATGTTGTATTACCTTGAGCAAAGTAGCACATATGGAACAGTTTGACTGAAAACTTGACTGTGTATCAGATGGAAGATCATTGTGGAGGAAGAAGTTTACTAGTTATTTGTGCATCACTTTTTAAGAGCTTATTGAGAACAGATAACATTGTGATGGGGTGAATATGGTTCTTTCCAGGCTGTAGCAATCAGCCTAAAGAAATAGGGCAGTACTTGTTCTTACAATCAGAAATGCCACCACCTTGTTATCTAGGACCAGAACTATTTACAGGCTACACATGGTATTTAGTTGAGATGGAGGGGAAACCGGTCTGCATATGATTGTATCCTTGAGATATCTGGATCCTTACTATCTGAAGACATATCTCTGTATTTTGGCATTAGTCTGTAATCTATAAAACTTATATTCCAACCAGGTTCAAAGAGTCATACTGGCATTATTAATGTAAACTGCATGCATTATAAGATAAAATCCTCAGTTGATCTGTTACCTGTAATAATTGTTACTCCGGTCGCCCCAGAAAAAGGGACCTCCGGGCCAGCGAGCCTACCAGTCATCAAAATTCAATAAATAAATAAACTATAAATTGCAACAACAATAAAAAGAAATGCCACCACCTTTATGGATTGAATAACCATTGCATTGTCCATTGAGTGAGCAATTACCTGCACTCGAAGACAAAAGAAGTGTCTGGGAAGGTTAGGGCAAAAAGTGTTAGCATTCAGGAGGTATAAGGAGACACAAAGGAGGATGATAGGAAGTGTATTAAGAGAAGCAGAGGGAGGCAGAGAACACCAGGCTGTGAAGAAATGAGACAAGGCATAAGCAAAAGGAGAGTTTCAGGGAGGGATTGTAAGGCTAAAGAGGAAGGGGGGGTGTGGAGTGGGACCAGGAAAAGGCAGACATCCTGAACAAATAATTTTGTTCAGTATTCACAGAGAAAGGGAAGGTGGGACCACAGTTAAGGACAGGAGTATTGAAGGAAGGAAGGGTGGTCGTCAGTCCATTTACAGAGGACAGAGTCCAGAAAGAACTCACAAATCTGAAAGTGGACATGGCAATGGGGCCAGATGGGGTACATCCAAGTATATTGACAGAGCTTAGAGGTCCTGTTCAACCACTCACTGGAGATGGGAGTGGTTCTGGAGGAGTGAGGAGGGCAATAAAGTCCCACTTTACAAAAGTGGTAGCAGGGAGGAGGCATGCAACTACAGGCCAGTCAGCCTGATTTCAGTGGCTGGGAAATTAATAAAATCCATACTGAAGGAAAGGATTGTGGAATATCTAGAATTCAGCAGCTTACAGGATCCGAGGCAGCATGGATTCACTGGTGGGGGCGGAGGTCATATCAAACAAATCTGATAGATTTCTTTTACTGGGTGATCATGGTGTTAGATCAGGGTAGAGCAGTGGACATGGCCTACCTAGATTTCAGTAAGGCCTTCAACACTGTTCCATATAACAAACTCATGAACAAGCTAGACAGCCTGGGAGTGGGTCCTAAAGTGGTAAAATGGGTAAGAAACCGGTTAGGGATAGGCAACAGAGAGTGGTGAAAATTAAGTTCACTCTGAGGAAGGGAGGGAGGGTGACAGCGGGTGCTGCAAGGATCAGTATTGGGACCAGTTCTCCTTAATGTCTTTATTAGCAGCATTGCAGAGGATTTAGAAAGAAAATATGCCTGTTTGCAGATGACACAAAGATCTGCAACAGGGTAGACATTCCAGGGAGGTGAAAAAATGAAGAGGGATCTAAAAAGCTTGACGAGTGGTCAAGAACATGGCTAAATTTCAATGCAAGGAAGTGCAAATTTATGCACTTGGTACACATGAACCCAGGGAAGAGTACAAGATGGGGAGGGTACTGGTGACCACCAAACAGGAAAGAGACCTAGGTGTAATCATATCTGATTACCTAAAGGTGGCCAAACAGTGTGACAAGGCAGTGGGAGAGCCAGTGGAATGCAAGAGTGCATAGGGAGGGTATCACCAACAGAAAGAAGGAAGTGGTGTTATCACTGTAGAAATCATTGGTGAGACATCATCTAGAGTACTGTGCCCAGTTCAGGAGACCACATCTCTGTAAGGACATACTGTAGACAGAGTAGAGGTGTTCCAGAGGAGGGCAACTAAAATGGTGCATGGTCTGCACCAAAAGCCTCATGAGGAAAAGACTAAAGGACCACAATATGGCCAACCTGGAGGAAAGGAGTTGGGGGATATGATATAAACTTTCAAATACATCAAAGCTAAAAATAAGGTACAAGATGGCAGCATTTTCAGAGACAAAGATGTACAAGAACAAGGGTTATGCTATGAAGCTGGAGAGGGTTGACTCAGGGAAACATGAGAAAATACTCTTTCACAGAAAGGTGGTGGATGCATGGAATAGCCTCGCAGAGGCAGTGATGGGGCTAAAACTGTGATGGAATTCAAGAATGCATGGGATAGGCACAAGGGAACTTTAATGAGGAGAAAAGGGAGGATAAAAGCCAGAGATCAAGCAGGGTCTGCAATATTACAGTAGGGAAATGGGCAGACTAGGTGTGCCAAGTGGTCCTTATTTGCTGTCAAATTCTATGTTTCTAGATTTCTAATTCAAAATTAAAATAGTTGTATTAATAGTACAGTAGTAGTAATAATAGTACTTTATTTATTATTGCACCCTTTCCGGAGCTCACAGCACCTTGCAAAATGAACATTTCATATGTAGAACAATAAATAACTAAAATCAGAGTGATAAAAACAAGTACAGGCCTCATAGTTAAACAAGTTACTTAATACTGTAACAAATGGCATCAACAGAAAGTGTAGTGGTTAAGAGCACTGAGCTGCAAACCTGGAGAACTGGGTTTGATCCCACAGTCACCACTTGCACACTATGTGACCATAAAAAGTCACTTAACTTCCCTGTGCTGCCATGATGCTCCTGGGAACAAGCTTCATCTTAATGTTTCTTTCCTGGCCAAAATTGTAAAATAATTAATTGAAATTTAAACAGGCCCTAGAAATCAGCAAAGGCCTCATAAAATTGAAAGATCTTAAGACTCTCTTAAAGGCATCAACCGAGAGGGTATCCCTTAATGATCTTGAAAATGTGTTTCATAGATCAAGACCAGCTATTGTACTTTGAATGCCCAGTTCTCAAATGATCTTAGCCTTACCATGGGAAGTACAAGCAGGCCCACCTTAGAGGAGTAGAAGGGTGAAAAGATTGATGAGGTCAGAAATTCCACAAGGTATCAGGACCCAATCCATATTGGCCCTTATAGACCAGTAAACTAACTATGATGCTGATATGCCACTTTACCAGCAGCCAGTGTAGCTCACATAGGACTGGGATCACATGGAAGAACCTGAGAAAGTTTGTCAGCAATCTGGCCACTGCATTCTGCACTAGCTGCAGGTGTCATGGGGCACCTCTATTGACCCTGAGATAAAAGGCATTACAGGAATCAAGCCTGGATGTCACAAACACATGCACTAGTAATGGCAGGTCTTCAGGGAGGACAAGTGACTTAATACAGGTGATGATCCTGAGATGGTAAAAGCCACTCCAGATTACAGCTAACACCTGAGCCTCAAATATCAGTCTCTTATCCAGAATGATCACCATATTTTTCGCCTTTGTGGAGGCCATCAACATAGGGGACATGAGCATCAACTCAGTCACTTTAACTGGCAATGCACTGCTCCTCTGTCCTTGCTCAATTGCCAGTACCTCTGTCTTGTCCAGGTTAAATCTTGGCCAGCCAGATGCCATCCATTTCTAGAACTCAATGATACAAACATTAAGCAGCTCAGCCATGTCAGGTATCCTGTGTGCTAATGACAGATACAACTGGGCATCATCTGCAGAACAGTAAAGACCCAACCTGTAAAATCTAATGATATTTCCTGGGGTAGCATGTACACTGTCAATAACATGGAGAGAGGACTGACCCCTGGGATACAATATAGAGTAGGGTCTTCAAGAGCTAGGTGAAATTCCCCATCACTGCCCTCTGAGTCCTAACCTTGTGGTATACTTGAAACAGTAGATGACAGTGCCAGCAAGTCCACAGTACTCCCACAGGTGGTCCAACAACAACACATGGTCCACAGCATCAAATGCTGATGAGAGACTAGTGGGATGAGGCGACTCCTCTATCCCTCACCCTGGGAGATCATTGTGCACCGTGAGCAATGTGATCTCAATGCGGTGCCTGGACCTAAATTCAGACTGAAGGGGCTCATAGATGTCATAGGTAGTAAGGCGGGTATGAAGCTGCAGAGCCACAATCTTCCCAATAATCTTCCCCAAGAACTGGAGGTTAGAGGCAGGTCTTTAATTCATTAGGTAGTTTGGGTAAAAAGAAGTTTCTTCAGAAGGGCCTCACCAGTGTATCTTTCAATGGGTTTAGAAAGACCCCTTCAAGAAGGAACACTGGAGAATCCCAAAGAACACTTGGTCCAGTTACCGTCACAGCTGTTTGGTTGACATGTTGGGTCTGGATTCAGTTCACAGATGGTGGGACACAGCTCTGAGATCACCCACAGACTTCTTCCACTGACACTGACCTGACCTATTCCCAGGGCAGAGAAGTGTGAATCTACAGTGCAGGCTTGACTCTTCCAGATCAACCCAGATGGTGGGATCCCAGACCAACTGGAAGATACCCTGTCTGAGAAGAACTGAGCAAACTCTTCACATTTAGTGGATGAACCTGCTCTCACAGGTTGCAGACAGTTAAGATGGAGTAACCTGTCTAGAGTCCAGAAGAGATGTGCAAGTCAATTCCTTTCAGTAGCAATCTCCCCAGACAGGAATACTTCCTTCTTATGGGTGCTTTCCCTTTGGTACTCACCTTAGTGTGTACTCAAAGCCAGTTAGTCCTCAGTGGTCCTAGATCTCCTCTAACAACTCTAACATCTGACCCTCCTCGTGCTCATTGAACCACAAGGATCTCTGTGTGAAACCTAGGGTCATATATGAATCAGTGCATAATCAAAGTCTAAGAAAATGGCTCTGCTATAGACCACCACAGCTTCCTCTGATCCAGTCCTGCATGCTGGTATTGCACCCAAGATGTCCTTACTGCCTGAAATCCTTCTGCTGCTAACCCTCTAAAGGGCGGCATTAAACCTTCTCCACTGGGGTGGAACCCAAAAGAGAACTTCACTGGGCAATGATCTGACCAACTGACTAGATTAATCTTGAGATCGTTAATCTCAAGCCCCAGAAAAAAAAGTCTAAGGTGTGCCCATGTGGATGGGTCACAGAAATAATCACTTGTGCCAGTGAGTCCAACAACCGGAGGGAAATTCTGTCCAGCTGTGGAAGTTCATCATTAATTCAAGCATTGAAGTTGTCCAGAACTAACTATCTAGGCAACTCCAGCACTCAATCAGTGATCAAGTCCACAGTCTCCTGCAGGAAATCCCCTTGCACTCTGGAGGTCAGTACATGAGTAGGATCCTGCAACTTGCCTCTGGACTCTCATGTATGGTCACAAATTCAAACAATTAGTTTTTCCCACAGGGTGCACAGTGAAATTTGGCTAGTATCTAAACAGATGAACATCCCTCCATGCAATCCCTCCACTATAAATATGCCATGGAGAATCCACCTGGGATCATCACCTGCAAGACTAGACCAGCATTGTCACTCAGCCAGATCTCCATGATGCAAGCCAGATCAACTGAGGAACTCAAGTGCACCATAAAAGCAGTCTTGTTCCTCATTGATATGGCATGGCACAGCACCTCCCTAAGAGACAAATGGAGGCAGCTGTCCTCACAGACACCTTTCTACTTAGTCCTGGGTATGGGAACCCCACATCCAGCCTCACCCCAGGTCGCATTTCACCCTAGGTACCTCCTGGTCCTCACCTGCCCAGTAGTGCCCCACCCCCAATTACTGAAGTTCACTGCCTATTATTGCACCTCCTTACAATGCCTACATCCCTGCAGTGGGGAGAGTAAACTTGGAAAGCTGAAATTTTCAAAAGTAAGGGATAGTAAACTTGGAAAGCTGCAAGTTTCAAAATCTTGTGCTGAACATGATGAGGACTGCAACTCTTTGAGATAGCTAAATTATGGAGTTGTTCAAGAATCTTGTAAAATTCAATTGGAGTAAAACCAAAACAATCAGTAGTTCTATTATACTTTAAGGTTGCAATCCAAGATTCGACCAAAAATTAACATTGTCTTTTGCAAATTGTTCTGAGCTCACCCAGTGCTTTTCACTTGTGACCTAAATCAAGATTTGAAGTCAGGCTTTCAGCAATAAAAGACTAGTCCCTTTATCTGTAGCTCATATGTCTCCTTCTCTTTGCTAAAGAAACTGCTTTGAACAGGTAAAGGAATAGAAGACAAAGAAAGCTTTTCTAAATTTACAGTGTAAATAAAGGGAGACAGAGGGAACCAATGAGTATTTGTGCGTGTGTCTGTTAACATATTGTGATCTTTGAGCCTCTGTTTTAGGTGTTTAAAAGTTGTTTTCAATGTTAGAACACTATAAGAATAACTTTTCACAGGTGCTGCTGATCAGCTTTCAAAGGCGTTAGAATGCTAATCACAGCACTGCAAGCAGGAGCTGCTCATGCTAGCTGATGTAAACAGAAACCAAAAACAGGCAAGCTATATTCTATTTAGATGAAATACCAATATTTCTTCCAGATGAAATACTGACTGACCAGCTATGTTTGATGAGGCTGGCAAGTCTCAAGTTTTCAATTTGAAAAAGAAGCTTCCATTATACTAAAACACAGTATCACCCCAAGGCATGAAGAAAAAGCTGTTTCTCACATCTTGGATGGACATTGTTGTCAGAGAGCACTCGAGCTTCACAATTGCACTTTATGACATCACTGTCTCTTCTCGGTGTAAAACCAACTTGTTCTTCACACTTGGATGTCATTTTTCTCTATGTAATCACCATAAACCCATTTTGGGAATCAGTGTTGCCTAGTGGTGTGAGTTGTGACCATGGAACTCAGGTTTGAAACTCACCCACCATATACTCATTGCGTAACTTTGAGAAAAATCATTTTAACGTGATTAACAACATATTCCACTGATCCAAATTTACTCTCATTATTCCCTTGCTGAAATGTTCAAAACCTTGTTACAAGATTCTGAACAACACACCCTAGTTTGTACCACTTTCCTTCCCATCACCAGTACTACCGAGAGGTCTTTGTGTCCTTTAGCCTTTTTAGTTTTGTTTTACTTTTTCCTTTTGTGAGGCTAGAACAAATATCATCTTCCCCTTGTTGTGAGAGAACTTGAGAGGAGTTCTGTTCTTGGCCCTTTGCTGTTATATCCCATAAGGGCTAGGCAGTGAGTGCCTTGTCCCTTTCCTCTCCCGGTGGTGAGAGCAATCCGGGGGCTAAACAGTTTAGGTTTAGATTTTCTTTTCTTTTAAGCTTATTTTTATGATGTTGTTAAATTGATTTTTAATTAGTTCTGTTGTGGGTTTTGGGTTTCTTATCTAAGCTTCAACATGTGTTGGTCTTTAACTCCCATGGTGGTGCGCTACTCATCCTCCTCCTTCGCCCTCCGCCCTTTGTCACTCCTCCTCTACTTTTGATACTTACCAGTGCCGTAGAGCTCTGGGTATTGTCCCAGGGGGTTGTCAAACAGGGTGGATGAATGAGCCGGTCCATCGCATCGGGGTAGTCAGGACTAGGAGGCGCCCTGGGGCAAAATGGAATCCAGATCGAGGTTCTCCTTGTCTGGTAGCCATACCCAAGGGCTCCACAGAAATTAGTGGGCAGATAGGCTTGACAACCCCTGAAGTTTGTCCAACTCGGGTGGTGTTATGCAATGCCAGGTCTGTTAGGAATAAGACTGCTATCATTGCCGATCTTGTTGGTTCGGCTGACCTTGCTTGCATCACGAGACCTGGCTGGATTAAAACTCTGGCCCCACCTTGGAGGCCATGATTCCAGCTGGGTACTCGGTGATACACCGCCGAGATTGACCGCAGAGGCGGGGGGTTGCAGTCTGTTTTAAGGCGGAATTGGGCCTCACGAATGTGGTAGTTGGTGAGACTGGGTCTTTTGAGTGTACAGTCATAGCAGGTGTAGGCGTTCGAATCGTCTTCATCTACCGTCCACCGGAGATGGGAGGCGCTTCTTACAGGAAGTAGCAGACTTCCTCATCGACATGTCATTTGAGTCGCCCAGGTTGATGGTCCTGGGTGACTTCAACGCCTGTCGACGATCAACTCTCAAATTTGGGTAATGACTTCCTCCAATTGATGTCTTCTTTGGGCCTTACACAGGTGGTTTCCACTGCAACGCACAAATCTGGACACTCTTTAGATCTAGTCTTCCTTCTAGGGATCAACGCATCTGACATGGGGTGGAACCAGTCACCTGGTCTGATCACCACATCGTGAGGTTCAATTTTGCACCCCTGAGAAGACCAGCCCCTGTGGAGATGGTCAGGTGCCGCCCATTACAGAATGTTACTCCACAAGGTCTAGCGGCGTCCTTGACCTCTCATCCTTTGGTTCGGTGAGCAGTGGTCCAGAAGCACTAGTGTCGGCCTATAATAAGGCCGTCATGACGGCTCTGGATTCCATTGCTCCTGTTCGTAAGTACCCCAGATCCCTTCGCCGGAGCCCCATGGTTTGATGGGACCCTAAGAGATGCGAGACAGGGGGAAGGTTAGATCGTCGCTGGTGCAGGTCCTCCCTCAATGCCGACCACTCTAGATTGATGGAACATTATGTTAACTATCAATCTGCAATCACCCATAGGAAGGCAGAATTCCTGTCCAGGAGATTGCAGTTGCTCAGAATCGACTGGCTCAGCTGTTCCGAACTGTAGACAGACTGTGCAACCCAGCCTGCCTGCATGTTCAGAAAGCTTTTCGCAAGCAGAGTGCGATGAGCTCGCTCGATACTTTGCAGCTAAAGTGGCCGACATCAGGAAGAACCTGGGTCCGCAAGCTCTATGGCGAAGCTTTTGGTCAGCGTGAGATGACAGTGCCCCATTTCTCCTGGAGTTCCTTTCAACGACCTGAGTTTGTGGACATTATGAGGATCATCCATTCTATGTGCCCCACAAGTTGTGGTTTAGATCCGGTCCGACTCCCTTATTCTGGGTTGTTTGGATATCACTGGTCTGGTCTTGGCAAATAGTCTGGTGCTCCTTGGAATTGGGTGAGTTCCCTGTTCCTTGAAAGAGGCTGTGGTAACTCCTCTTTTGAAGAAAGCTTCCTTGGACCGGACTCTTATTCTAGCTATCGACCTATCTCTAACCTCCCCTTTATTGGGAAGGTTATCGAGAAGGTCGTGAGCGTTCAATTGGATGACCATTTAACCATCCATAACGTCTACGAATCCTTCCAGTCGGGCTTCCGTAAAAACATAGCACCGAGACTGCACTGGTTCGGTGTTAAATGATCTTCTGATGGCGAGGGATCAGAAGAGATGCTCCATTCTTGTTCTTCTTGATCTCTCTGCAGCCTTTGACACGGTGGACCACATGGTGCTACTAGCTCGCCTGGGGCAAATTTGTGGAATGACTGGAACCGTTCTGCAATGGTTCACGCCATTTCTTACCGGGAGATCACAGAGAGCTGTGTCGGGATTTTCTCCTCTGACCCAATCCTCTGTTGTGTGGAGTGCCCTAGGGATCCGTGTTGTCGCCCATGTTGTTTGCAGTGTATATGCTGCCCTCGGAGGTATCATTAGACGATATGGGCTGAGGTTTCACTGCTATGCGGATGACACCCAGCTCTATCTGTCCTTTGCACCCGACCAGGATGGAGCCTCTTGGTGTTTAACAGCTGTCTGAGGGAGATCCAAGACTGGATGGATTCTAGTTGGCTAAAGTTGAACTCAGAGAAAACAGAGGTGCTGGTGGTGGATCCTGGTGGTAGGGTGGTGAGGCCGGATATCAGTGCTCCATCTGGAATTATTCTTGGTGGAGTATCTTTGCCGTCCTCAGAACAGGTGCGTAGCCTTGGAGTTATTCTTGACGATAGGCTGACTCTCAAAGCTCAGGTGTCAGCTGTTGTCAAGACTTCCTTTATCATCTCAGGAACATTGCCAGGGTGAAGCATCTTGTTCCGTCTGACTCCCTGCCTACTTTGGTTCATGCTTTTGTATCTTCACGCTTAGACTATTGCAACGCCCTGTACTTTGGGCTTTTGGGGTTGAAATCTGTGCGCCTGCAGCTGGTGCAGAATGCTGCAGCCGGGTTCTGACTGGGACAAGTCATTTCTGTCACATCACTCCGTGCTGCAGCGAACTGCACTGGCTGCCTGTGTGGTGGCGGATCACCTTTAAAGTCATTTTGCTGACTTTCAAAGCCCTTCACGACCAGGGTCCAGCCTATCTGAAAGACCTCCTAGTGCCTAACTGCCTGACCGATCACTCCGCTCGGCCGACATGGGGTTGTTAGAGATCCCAAGAGTGAGTTTGAAATCTTCTGACAGCAGAGCATTTTCATATGCTGCACCCACTCTTTGGAACTCTCTACCATGTCGCCACGGCAGTGCACCTCCGTGGAACTCTTTAAAAAGAGCTGAAAACCTACTTATGGAACATGGCTTTCTAGATAATTAGTTATCTATTAATGCTTTGGTTTTATTATTATATATTTTATCTTGTGGTATGCTGATTTTATGTATATGTTTGTGTATGTTGTGTTTGAACTGTCAAATTGTTCAGCCCTTGATATGTTGAAAGGTGCTATATAAATAAATTATTATTACCGATACAACCAATTCCGTCTGCCAAAACTGATTATGATCTGGCTGACATTTCCATGTCTGTGAGTAAAACACCTCCACTCTGTGCCTCTATTCCTCAGGCCTAGTGACTACTTGAGTCCAATTCTCAAAGCCTAAGTATGACTCAAGGTGCCATGCCAAACATAAATGGTGCACATGGCATCTTGCATCAAAAACTGCTCCAGAGCTATTCACAAAGGCATCTTTCATCAATCACAGGCTACCTGCCCCAAAAGGGCTTTTGCCACCCTGTGCCCAAAACTGGGCAGCGACTTGGCATTAGGGGACATATGGCAGATGCAAGCTGCCACATTCCTGAATGTGGTATTCTCAGAACCCTCAGAGGAGAATTTCTAAATACTCTTAGACCAGCCAGAGCTGGTCTAAGTACTTAAAAATTTCCTCTAAGGGTACTTAGAAAATTCTCCTCTGGGAGATTTGCTTGCATGCAGCAGTGTGCCAGGCTGTCCCTGATAATATGAAATTGTTTAAAATGCACCCTGTGATGCATGCTCCTTCCCCAATGCGGTTGTAATAATAATTATGAGTGTTTCCTGACAGTCTAGTGACCCCCATCACCAATCCTGATGCTGCCATAATCTTCAGTTAATATAATGCTCCCTCTCCAATCTCCAATGCTACCGCAATTGTTACTTAATATAATGTCCCACCCAGATCCCTGATGCAGCCATAAGCATTACTTAATATAATGTCCCTGATCCCAGATGCTGCTGTAACCATATAATGTCCCTCCCTATCCCTGATGAAGCCATACCCATTAATTAATACAATGCCCCTGATCCCAATGCAGCCCTACCCATTCTTTAGTATAATGCCCCCTTCCCAATCCCTGATGCTGCCCTTTTAATAGTTTATAACTTATATCCCTCTCATGGCGGTATAGTGCCCCTCGCCTCCATCCCAACAGGTAGTGCCCACCACCCCACTTCCCATCACATAACAGAGCCAGCACTGGCACAGCCCTTCTCACCTCCATGGCTGGCACTGACAGAACTGAGTTTTTGAGTGCTGTACTGTACTTGTGTCACAGCTTGCATACACTATACAGTATAGCAGTCAAATGATGATTTGAGAATTGAGCCCTTGTCTCCAGACGTACTGTACAATATACACTCAATATGATAGCTATTTCAATGTCTGTTCTGTAGCAGTGCATTTCCAGGCTGAAACCTATGAAGTAACTGCTATAATGCCCTTCCCCAAGAAGTTCCACTTCACTCTGACTGTCTTTCTAGTTTTTGCCATATCTCCATTCTTCCGTTCCTCAGTAAAGTTCCTGAAGAAGTTAGTTTCCTTTAACTATCTGCCTTTCTATCTTGAAGCATCCCTCTTAATAGCTTTTAACTTGTTTTTATCCTGCTACAGCAAAAATCTACCTCCTTCTTTAGCTCCAGTGACTATTACACTCTCTACCCTCTTGTTTCCCAAAACTTAGTTGTCTTCACCCCACAGAGACTTGTCTTCACCTACCTCAAGAGATGGGCTGGTAGTTAGGGTGGATCTTCATCCCAAAGAGGAACTTGTCTTCATCCACCTCAAAGATGAGCCAGTAGTTGTCTTCACCCACCGAAGGACTTGTCTTCATCCACCTCAAAAGATGGACTGGCAGTTGTCTTCACCCCTCAGAGGGACTTGTCTTCACCCACCTCAAGAGACAGGCTGGTAGTTAGGCAATGGATCTTCACCACCACAGAGGGACTTGTCTTCATCCACCTCAAAAGATGGGCTGGCACTTGTCTTCATCCTCCTCAAGAGATGGTCTGGTAGTTAGGCAATGGATCTTCACCCCACAGAGGATTGTCTTTGCCCACCTCAAAAGATGGGCTGGCAGTTAGGCAGGCAGGCAGGACCTCAGAGCACTGGTCGCCTGTCAAAATCATAGTCTTTTGTCAGTATCTGAGAGGCAGCAGCTGTACATCTCTTCAGAACACCAAACAACTCTCACAGAAGTTTTTACTCTATCTGTTGCTAGAATCTTGGCATTCCACTCAAGCTGAAGTAAATCCCATTGTTTCTGGGATTTACCAGGTTATCTAACAACACACCAAAGTTCCAGTTTGTTCAGCCAAAAACTTTCAAGTGTTAGGCAGTAACAGGACAGAGAGCTATCTAAAACAGTTGCTTTCTCTTCGAAAACATCTCAGAGTCTCTCAGGGTTAACTGTCAAATCCTAGAAAGTTGTTTCAAAATCTTGACATCCCATTAGCTGGAAGGGAGGCTCAAGATCCACCCGATGGACTACTGCAGCTACCAATTGGATCCTTTGCTGTTCTTCAGGCAGACCACATCCAACATGGCTACCCCATACAGTCTTGTTCAACTCTGTCAAATGTTTTATTAATTAAATTGTTTTGGAAGCTTCTGGCTACAGGGTCAAGACCCTCCTGGTCCTATCTGGTGGTCGCTAGGGCCAGGGTGCATGTTGGAGGGATAGGAGTTCTGTTGGAAGCTCTGTTTCTAGGGCACCCAGCATGAGCAAGTCAGTGAAATCAACTCCAGTGCTGCAGAGGGTCATGGGACATATAGTCCCAGTGCAATTTTGTTCCCGTTCAATCCCCATCCCACTGGAGGCTTAGATTGAGTCAGGAGCCTTTCCATTGATTTATTTTAAGAATGTAAGCCCTCCAGCCCCTTGCTGATGTCCGATGGGGCTGGGGAGGAACAATTTAAATCAGCACTTCTGTCACACTTTTGGGGCACCAGGAGGCACCAGAAACCACTGTGGCTTTCCTTAAAGCTCCCCACCCTGCATTGCACAGTTTGAAGGGCGAGGAAGCAAAGCATGCTGGTGGCTCACTGGATGCATGGATCAGGCACAAGGAGGTGCCAAGACTTTTCACTGTGCTCCCTGGCCCTGGAATCAGTCCAGGAGGGATCCGGAGGAGCAAAGTTGCAAGTAGCTCACCAGCCACGTGGCTGCAGGAACTATTGGAGGCATCGGGACATCTGTAGGTAATCTTCCGACATCGGGAATGGGATTATAGTTACAATTGCCATTATTGTGCTTATTTATACAGTAGTAGCTAAAATGTCAAGGTCTGCATTCTAATACAGAAAGAAAAGTATGCAAATCTGGTTACTATCTGACATATTGTTATAACAAACCACAGTTAAACATGGATGAACCATGGTTGACCATGGTAAATCTATGGTTGATCCTGATGTGCCGGAAGATTCAGAAAACATATTGGGAAACACCACAGTTCATGGAGATGCATGGATATTTGCATAGCAACTTTGTCCATAAATAGGCAAAATGTATAGATAAACATGGTATAGTCATACACCATAAGTTTTGGGAATATGGTTACAATTTGAATGAATTTTGTGGAAATGGATTTTCTTTTGACCAAAAGATAAGCAAGGTACAGTATATTTCATTTACAGTAAGCTCCTGAAGCAAGAAACTAAAATTAAAAGTGATTTAATCAAATAAATTAGGAGTGTCACATCTGTCAACCTGATTATCACATTTGGGATTAATGCCTTTGATCTTTCTTGAAAGCAACTAGTCTCATATGTACAGCATGAATGGATCCATCATAAAATGAGGCTATAATAAGTGGAAATACCATATTTTATACTATTCTACAATTTATAACATAAATAGTTTGAAAGATGGAATTACAAATGGGTAAATACAAATGTTTATTTTAACCAGGACACCATCTGTGATGTAATCTCAAACAGGACGCAACAATGGAATAGATCAATTTCCTATTTTAAAGAGCTAGTGTACTGCCTAAAACTAATATTAGATTTTAAAGCAGCCAACCATTACCTTTTATATTTGAGGTACTTTTTCTTTTCGCTTTGTTTAATTAGAAGATTGTTTACCTGATGTTAGTAGCTGTGATGTATAGAACAGCACTTAGCTATTGGCCTGACATATCTTGGCATACTGCCCACTACTGTACATGATCAGCATTGTGACCTCACTGACTGTGACATCACTACTACTTAAGAACAGCAAGTGTGTGACTGCCAGGTCTTTGATCTGTGATGTCACAGTCAGTGAGATCATAATACTGATGATGTAGTGTGGGGCAGTAGAGTTAGACATGTCAGCTGCTTAGGCTAAGAGCTGTTCCACACATCCAGCACAATATTGTCACATAGAATACTTTCTGATGAGCGAAAGCAAAAGAAAAATACTTCAGAATAAAAACTCATAACTGACCACTACTTAAAATTTGTATTATTTTCCTGTCTGCCTGTTTCAGCTCCACTAACTCTTTAATTAAATAAATCACAAATCAAAAAAAAAAATATCCTCCATGAATACTGAATTTATCCTCCATAGACAATGAAAACAATCAGATCACGACCAGTCATGGCTGCTGTCTGATATAGTGTAAACTGTTATTTTACCAGCATCTTTTTCTTTCATTTATCAGATTTAAAAGAGTTAAGTTTACACTTTTAGTTTCACTTGATTGTGTGGTTTTCTAGGCATTTGTGGGTGTACTTCAACTGAGGGACAATCTTGTCCATGAAGCCAACAATAATATCTGACATGGTGGTATTGGGCAATACCAGACCTCCCAGGGGCGTAATGAAGCCCGACGCCAAAGGCAGACAGCCTTATAGCCCCTGGAAGGTCTGGTATTGTCCCATGCCACCTACACTGGAGGATATTGTTGCACTTAGAAAATGATCTACAAAATAAAAAGGTTAAAAAATAATGTTTAAATTGTGTTATTCTTTAATTTTTAGTGTGTGTAGGTACATGCTTAGAAAAAGTTTCTGCTTTACCCATTAGATGGTGCTGTGAGTCTATGCTGCTTTTGGATTCCCTCCTTGCTGGTTTCCTTCTCTGTTGAGCCATTAAACATACCTCTGAAGTGTTCCAATTTTGAGGACATCCATTTTGGCCCCCATCCCAGTGTCCTGATTACCCTGTTGCAGCCCCCATCCTGTCTGAATATTACAGTAAACAACAGACACTTGGAGCCTGTTGCTGAGGCAGAAGCACATCAGGTAAGGGCAGTAAATGCTGTATAATGGATGACAGAGCTGTCAGGGAGAGGAGAATGTCCAAGTAAAAACAACTTTGTCTTGTATTGCTGGTAAAATGCTGAAGATGAAGCTCCTTTTTGCTGCAAGAGGTCTCTTCAGGACAGCGAAACTCATTGATATTGCCACCGACTGCCATGCCAAGACCCCACCACCAGCAAAAGAACAGGCACTTTTGTTTTAGTTCTCCCCAACAAAGCTCACACAGAAGCAACTTTCTTAGCTTTATTTTTCTTATGGAACTGCAGGCTTGACATCGGGTGGCTAGCTGGGGGGTGAGAGCACAAACAGCTCTGAATAGCACGAGCCACACTACATTGTTTCAAGAAACCAGGCTGAATTTGGGACAGGGTTACATTTTAAAAAGAAGGAGCTGCAGTGGAATTGTGGGAAGGGTTTACAAGTGGGCTGAGGGCATACTTCATTAACATTTGTTTGGGATTCACTCAGCGGAGGAGCATATGCAAACTGAATGAACGGCATCAGAAAGTGCTCTGGTAATTAGTGTGGTACAGAGTAAGGTACACCACGCAACTGATTGTTTTACAGAAAGAGTCTGTTTTCTTCCTTCCATTAAATTAGATGAGAGCCGTGAGTGCTGGTTGTTTGTGGTGAAGGTAGGGAGGGCTACTCACTCACTAACTGGAATAATAAAATGGCAATTTAAATTCCGTGCTCAATGCTTCAGCCAATGAGGAAATGGTGGGTACATGGATACATGAGTGGGTGAAGGGCAGTTGGCTGGTACTATTTATTTTCTGGGCATCTATTGTAAGTTAATGTACCCCTGGTAAGCATACCAGCCAATCAGATGCCAGGAAATGAAAAGCCCATTTTCTAATCATGGATGAACACTGCATGGAATTACCATGGACAAAGATCAATGATGCAAAAGGATGACTAGTGCTGTGCAAAATTTTAAAATTCTGATGGAATGGAATTTTGTGGAATTTAATAAAATTACTTTAAAATTCTGCAAATTTATTTCAAGCAGAATGCAAGAATTCCACAATGGAATACTGCAGAATGTGTTCTTCACTCCATTGCTGTTTAATAAAATTTCATGGATCTCCATATAGCCTACTGGAAATGTTCCAAAACCATTTTACCAAGAGTACATATAATACAATAATCAGATAAAAAATAAAAACACAAATTTTAATGATGAGTAACCTGACTATGAATTGTGTCCTCTGTGTTTCTAATTTATGCTCCGCTACATTACTTAAATCACCAAAGTGTGTCATCATCAAGTTATTCCATGGAAATGTGTATGTGCAGAATACATTTCTGTGGGTAATCTTATAATGGTTTAAAATGGACACATGTGCTGTATCCACAGCAAATGTACCCATGTGACTCACTCAACTTACTGCAGACCTTACGGTCATTTGAGAAAAGGATCTGCTCTGCTGTTGTTACAAAAGAAACTGCTTTAGAACCTCAAAAGCCTTGCTTTATTAAGTACTTTCACTACAAGCTTTTAATAAAAGTAATAGTGATGTTAGTGGTGTGTATTATTTGCTAGTTTATGATTTTGTGTGTTGTTATTTTGGCTTGCGTGCATGTGCAAGCAACATCTTGTGGTAGTACAATCAGACCTGGTTTATCCATGTCTCATTAGTCCATATGTCTGACTTTCGAAAGAGACACAATGTAAATGGATTTTTCTCATGTTAAGTACCTCTTTAATATGTAAAACTGAGAATCCGAATCCGTTTGCATGTGTCTTTAACTAGTCTAATTAAGTCCTATTCACTGTGACCTCCTTAATCCGTTTTTTAATTGAGCTGGGTGGAGGTGCTAACAGCTTGTTAATCTAAGCACCTAATCCCTTAATCCCTCTGGCGTGTTACCTCGGCAGTGCAACCTGAAAAACAAAGCCACAGTAAATCCTCACCTTGAAGTTAAAGTTTTAAACAGCCCTGTTCTGCTGATTAGTCTGGTTTTAATTTAAATCATTTAGTTCCCCATCATGCTAAAAAAAAGATTTAAAGACTTAAACAATCTGCTTTAAACTGTCCCATTCTACTGAGCCACAGACTCCTCAAGTCTGCCCTGTGTCATGTGACTCCTCTTACTGTTTCTGCTTGTTCTTGCCCCCGGTTCTGCTGTGAAAAAGATTTTGTTTTAGCTTGTCCCTTTTCTGCTCCTGGTTTTAATGTTCTCCTCCCGGCTGTCAAGCTTCTCCGGTATCTCCGGTCCCAGTTTTAATTTAAATCCTTTATGAATAAGGGCTAGAATGGGCTAGAAGTCTGTCTGTCAGCTGGTAGAAAAACAAGTCTGTCCTGTGACTCCTCTTCCCATTCCAGCTCCCATTCTACTTAAAAAAAAGATTTAAACTGCCCCATTCTACTGAGCCACAGACTCAAGTCTGCCCTGTGTCCTGTGACTCCTCTTCCCGTTCCAGCTCCCCGTTCTGCTTAAAAAGACAAACAAGAGTTATAGTGTACTGATTGTTATTAAATGATTGTTAAATCATCCTGACCCTATGGTTCTGCTATCCCGTCTTGCTGTCAAGCTGTGCACCCTTGTTCTGTTCCGATAAACACTGCTGTTGTGAAGAAATTTAAATTCATCCTATAATGTGATTCTCATTATGCTTTAAGCGTAATGCTTATTTTTGCTAAAATATTGATGCTTTTTCAAAAGTACAATACACATATGTTTTGCACTGTATTTAAAAAGTAAATTGTTTTACAGTAATAAGTCTTTTAAATCTTAAAAAATATAATTATCTGGTCAATGTCTGGTTAATACATAGATTTTTATTACGTAGAAAATTGGGCTAACACAAAAGCTTACGGATTAACCAGGTCTGACTGTAGTACATTTCAGAGGTGTGTCAGTGTTGTGGCGAATGCAGGGGATGCTTTAGTGGGTGTGTTCCTCAGCCGCCAACTAGTGAGCATGCTGCCAATGACAGCAGTTTCAGAGAGAGCCACCGGAGTTGAAATTCATCTGCCACTGCAATCAGAGGCAGGCTCGTCATTGCAGTAGCAGATGACACACCTCCATTACATGCCTTTCCTAGTGAAACATTTCAATAAATATTACGGCTCCTGCAGCCCACCACACAATCCCTGAAAGCCGATATCAGGGTGTCCAATCCCTGTGTCGGCATGCGCCTCCCCCACATTAAGTGGCACACCACAAGATGGCGGGCTTCTCGCCCACAACACACTCCCCAAAGCCAACATCGGGTGCCCAATTCCCATGTCAGCATCCCCATCTTAGTGTGCCTTTCCGTTAGTGTGCCTTTCCTGGTTAAACAGCTTCTCCTTTGTTTTCTGACACAAGAAACCCTCCCAGTGTCAGATGCATGCCCCTCCACCTGCCTATACGCCTTGCCAACATCTGGGTGCCCAGTCCAAGTGTCGGCATGCCTTCTGTCCCCAGAATTGTGGTACACTGGGAGCCCACCCCAGTGTGCCTCTTTTGTGTGTAACATCTAAATTAAGAAAACCTTTCCTCATGGTCATTTTAGTTTTTCCTGCAAACAAGAAAATAGTCCGCCATTGTCTCCTCTTCCCCTCCCCATCCCCACCCTCCCTCTGCGCACCCACCTCCTGCACCCCCCTCACCCATAATTATCCTCTGAGGTCAGGAGCCATGATCTTCTCAGAAGCAGGACACATCTGCAATCTTCAAAGCTGAACTGTGAACTGAAGAAATGACGGTAAGCTTTATAATGGGAGGCAATGGGGGTTTCAACTAGGTTGATAGCTCAGCCATTTTTGGAATTTTGCCCAAAATCTCAACATGGGGTTCTTGGGACCCCACCTCATGAACATGTCACTGTCACTTAGTTTCTTAGTCCAGAAAGGTGTTTTCATGGTCGCTGTGCAGAATTACCTTTAGGGACGAATAATGAAACAACAGTGCCACTGTTCAAGAGGGAGAATCCCAAAATACTAAGTTGCAAATCTGGTGAAAAATCAAAAATTACTATATTACAGGTGTGCATTGCACAGTTTCTATGCACAGTCATAACTTCACCCATTTTTCACATTTTACTCCAGATTTTCAACATTGACATTTTTATACTACCTCATCAAAAGTACAGCTGTCATTTTGCACATCCTGCCAGAAATGTGTTTTCACACCTGTGGCATCAAATAGCACAGTCTCTGTGCAAAACTGTCTTTTAGGATTGAATAACGAAATGATAGTGCAACTGTTCATTAGGTGGGGTTCAAAAATTCCATTTTGAAAATTTGGTGCTAAAATACCATCAAACAGCTGGGGTGTTGGGGTTTCCAACCATAATTTCCCACTCTGTAGACTGACAGGCACTGGGGTGTGACATAGGATCATTGGCTGTAATGCTTATGCTATTGCACCCCACTCTGTAACCAGTGGCAAGTATCGAGGTGTGCCTTGGAGTCTTCAGCCCCAGTGTTCACCCCCATTCTCCTATACCACACCCATCTCAGCATATTTCCTTATGGAATGGGGTGAGTATAAGACCTAAAGACCCCAAGACACACTACAACACCTGTCAGTGTCTGCAGGGTAGGGTGAGGTGAAATGGCGTGGCGTTATGGCCGACAACTCAAAGGTACACTCCCAATGCCTGTCAGTCTCTGCAGGGTGGGGTGTGGTTGGTATCAGTTCAATACATCACTGTCATCCCTATTATGTGTCTCTAGCTCTCTGCACTACCAATGCCAATGCCAGCAAGCCAACATTCGGCATTGACAAATGCTTGTTTATTTGTGTGTCACAGCTGTCTTTTCCTTCCAGTCATTGGGAAGGGCTAGCTGCAGAGACAGTTAGAAAGATAGAGGAGAAGAGAGAAAGAAAAGATTTAATTTAGTTATATACAGTCTGACATATAGAAAACTATGTCTTTTGAGTAACATTATATACTCAAATAATTGACGATTAACTGCTGGTGTTCCACTTCAAAAATACATCTGACATTTGAGATAGATTTGCTGCTTTAATTAAAAACATTTTCACAAGCAGACTTTTTCCTTGTAACAAAGGGTGTTGTTTCTGACCTCGAATAATATTTTCAGTGTCAGTATCACTATGAAGAAGTGCAGCTCAGGGCATGGTTTTGCACAGCATAGTTCAATCAGTGGGTGAGGCAAGGAAGAGCTGCACATAAATCCAGGGACGAGCAACAGCATCATCATCCAACATGTGTGCTTCAGAGCCTTCTGTTGTGCATTTGCTGGTCACAGCTCGGTAAGATGAATGGCTGCTATAATGCCATGTGATGATGGTGGAAGGAAGTCACTGGTAGCTGGAGTACTGAGATTATGCAGCATAGTCGCATCGTAAAACAATCAGCAAGTTACATGGCAGCAATGCTTCTGAGGTCTCCATCACAGAAAGGGAGGATTCTCGAGTCAGGCTACCATCAAGTCTGAAACTCAGTGAAAGATGATTTTGGATGATTCTCAGTGTCACGTGTTAGAGGAGGAGGAGAAAGGAGGCACTGGAGGAGGTAGACGATGGGGTGGAGGAGATAAATAAGGAGGAGAGGGAAGTTCTACTTGAGGATATTGATATTGAGAGCTGCGATTTTGTTCCATTCTAGATGATCTGGTCCTAGATTTAGACTGAGAGCCAAAGAGAGAAGTGGGAGAGACCGCCAAGTGTTTGTTCTATAAATGAAAAAGAACCATGAATGTGAGGAGGAGGAGAATGTAGAGGGTGATAAATGTGATAAGGGTACATTCAAGATAAAAAATGTTAATGTGGAGCAGCATCATGATGCTAAGCAACTATAAGAGCACTGTGTTATGGGAGGTAGCACTGGCGTAGTGTATGGTAATCATTACGTTCAAGGTGCAGGCTCAATCATGTCCCCTCACCATGGTCAAATGCCATGTGTTAGGAAACAGTAGCCAGCAGCACAGACAAGCTCTTTAGTGTGGAATATTTTTGTCACAGATCCCACAGATGAGAACTTTGCAGTTTGCCAGATCTGCAAAGCTCGAGTCAACCATACAAGCTGCATCACATCTCAGGACTACAGATCAGCATAGTTAAATGAAAACCAAACAATTAAGTGGCAGTAGCATGAGAGGAAGCTCAGTCAGGATTTATGTGACCTGTTGTTGCTCATAGGGGAAGGGGGATAATGAGGACATGGACAAGGACATAGACAATAGCAGAAGTAGCATTTGCAACACTACATTGCTTCCTGGTACCAGCACCCCTGGCAGTAAAGTTTCAAAATAGGTTACTTCGATTTATGGATATTTCTCAAAGGGAAAAGTATGAGACCTACACCAAGTAGTAATAATCTGTCCCACTCATCTGTCATACTATGTTCCTGATCTACACCCTCACCACTATCTTAACCTAAAATAATTGGGGCACTGTCCAAAACACAAAATATCACCTAACCACTCAGTCCCCTTAAACTCAATGCCTGTTTGTCCCAAATGCTGGCAGTGGATATGTTGACCTACTCTTTTGTTGCAAATGCAGTTTTTGGCATCTAATGAGTAGGGCAGTTTCAAAGTGGAATATTCCATCAAGAACATATTTCTCCACAAAGGCTGTTCCTGAACTATGTATTGATTTGAAGTCCTTCATACCTCTTTCCATTAGCCACTGTGCCATAGACACTGTGCACCATACCACAGATATGTAGAGCAAGAGCCTGAGCTGCCTCCTCATATATGAGTATCACAACCTACTGGGCTCCTTTCCTAATGTTTCTGTGAAGCAGTGAGCATGTGATGCGTTGGCCCTCTCTCAAATATGCTGCAGCTAAAATGTGAAAGAAATGGTGGAAAAATTGGTAAGCGCAGCCCCACCCAGATTTATGCATTTTTAAAAGCATGTTTTCTTCCTTGTAACTGTTCCTTCTCTAAAACTGTTCCTCTTGTCTTTGTTTTTTTTGTTATTCTCTTCCAGGGTGTAATGTGGGAGGCCATATTGGGTTAAGGGTGTACCCCAAGGTGAGATGTAACTGGGCAGGAGTACATCAGTTATGGTCTACTTCAGCTAACTGCAAAATCACTGAGATGAAGAAGCTACTAACAAAGCCTGGTATAGCAGAGAACATACTGACAGTGATACTGCCAAAAGGATGTCTGTGCATGGAGTATGGGCTTGGCAAGGTGATACACTGGGACCCATCCCTGGTGGTGTTGCATAATGCAGTAGGAGACATTAGCCTAATAAAAATAAGGAAAGATTCCTCAAGCTGACGTTTCTAATAAGCTGCAGTGGAATAGCAGTTTTACCTTACCAGGTAAAATCTGGAGAGTTGTTTGGCACATTAGGTGAACCCAAAGTTTTCTCCACACTAACCTATTCCTTTGTCTTTCTTTTCATTCACTGCAGGGTTGTGGCAAAACAAAGCAGTATTGAGACATGCTAACATGAAGATGCATGTCTCTAAAATCATGAGCTCCTTGTACTAGTGTTGGTAGAAGAGTTTGTCAGCAACTGGTGCGAGTCAGTGTTTATGCCCCTTTTACAAAGCTCTCCTCCAGTTACATTCTGCTGCTTAAAAACTTTGGTAAACGAATTGTCCTTTTTGCCTTTTTGTTCTCTTGAGGATCACGTTCAGTTTCTCCATATGCTCTGCAGTCACTTGCCTGACTGAGTTGTCCACTTCACCATCTATTGTGTAGCAATGTATTTAAATAAAACAGTGCTGTCAAGTATGCAGTCTGTTTAAAAGAGTTAAATCTTAAAAATTAACTTTTCCTGAGGGCCCAGAAAGAGATTGTGCTAGGGTTAATAACCCTGAATGCATAAACTCAAGTCTGTATGTGGTCCTCCTCTGTTTCAATATAAGGGTAGGCTAGCCCTGACTGGATCTCAGTTATATCCTGCTGGAAAGAAGGAGGAGTTCATCAGGATTGTGGTTAATATGGAATCATCAAATAGAGAATTTTTATTTCCTTATACTTCATAGAAGGGTTACTGGAATGAAATAACTCATGTTTTGTTATATTTCTCCTTATTGTGTTATGTTTTGTGGCTTCATCCAGTGTAAATATTGTAAATATAAAACTGGAGGGAAAATCTGAATGTAGAGTGATAGTCTCACAGACTTATCAAGTATAAGCTAAGGTGTATAAATAAAGAGCTGAGTCAGAATGTGAGCAGTGTCCACTGAATCACTGACAGTGTAGGAGCTCTTTTGGTCTTTGCTGCTGCTTCTACCTAGCATTGTGGTGGTTCCTGTCACTCCAAGCAAAGTTCCATCTGCATGGTAGATATAAATATGCTTGCTGTTTTGTTTTATATTGATAATATTTAAAGCAGTATTTCTGGAACTATTGTTGTCTGCTGAGCCTACATCCTACTGTCTGCACCCACAACTCTTCATATATAGTATTAGAAGTGGGATTAGTGGGAAAGGTGCTGATCAAGTAACCACACCAGAGGAAGACTTCAGTGCATTCCTGGGTCTGAGTTGGGTTGAGGAAAGAGGTGGCCATCTACAGTATACCAAAAGCCATGTTAGACAGAGAAATGGCTGACCCTGATGTTAAGCCCAAAACCTCAATGAAAAAAAGAACCAGAGTGCTGTGACAGAGCCTTGGTCAGAGGAAAAGGAAGATGCAGAACCCCTAAAGACTTGACAGATTTGATTAAATGAGTATCCACACAACAGCTCAAGGCTGAGAAAGGAGAGAAAAAAGATGGAAAAGATTGATGAAAAGTTGAGAGAGATGTTCCAGGCTCTGCAGAGAAAGGACTGTCCCAAGTCTCAATCCAGATGCTAGGGATACAGAAACCATGGTGCTCGGTGTTTATCATAACGGTGATCATGGAATAGTGATCGCCATTAAGGTGGGTGTACATCACGAAAATAAATTCTGACATTGTACACTCGCAGTGAACTGCAAGGCGGTGACTGCTTTTCTATGTTATGTAGGGGCTGTGCCCCGCACCCTTTTAAGCATTCTCAACTCCAGGGGTGCATGTCGGGGTGTAAAACTTAAAAAAAAAAACCCTGACCCAACTCAAAAGCGATCATGCTCCAGAAATGAACCAGGCACCCTCCCAACCTCAGTCTATCACCTACCCACTACACCACACGGCCAGCTCGGTAGCCGACCACTGCACTACACCCACATACCCCTGCTTCTGCCCTTCACGTGGTGTAGTCTCCCCATACGTGTATATATAGCAACATCCTGTCATTGTATTCCCTACCCTTATCCAGTCAATACCCTGCCAGGTAGCCCATAACACAGGTGCCATGATTGAGTTGCCCTTTTGTAAGCACTCAATCATGGTCACCATGTTCATGGTATACCATGGCACTCTGAGAACTCATAGAAACATAGAATTTGATGGCAGATAAGGACCACTTGGCCCACCTAGTCTGCACATTTTCCCTACCTACTGTTACTTTGCAGATCCTACTTCATCTTCAGCTTTACCCACATTTCCTAATGACTAAGGTTCCCTTATGCTTATCCCATGCATTCTTGAATTCTGTTCCCATTTTGCCCCACCATCTCTGCTGGGAGGCTGTTCCAGACATCTATCACTCTTTCTATGAAGAAGTACTTTCCCATCTCCCCTGAGTTTATGCACCTCCAGCTTCATTGCATGTCTCCTTGTTCTTGAGCATTTTGTTGTTCTGTAAAATGCTTTCTCTTGAACCGTATTTATAGTCATGAGGTATTTGAAAGTCTCTGACATTTCTCCCTCTCCCTCCTCTCCTCCAGGGTGTACATATTGAGTCCTTTAGTCTTTTCTTATAGGGCTTTTGATGGAGACCCTGCACCATTTAGTTGCCTTCTTCTGGACCACTTGTACTCTGTCTGTGTCCTTCCAGTGATGTGGTTTCCAGAACTGGACACAGTACACTAGGTGAGGTCTCATCAGTGATCTGTACAGTGGTAACACCACCTCTGTCTTTCTGCTGTTGTTACCCCTCCTTATGCACGCTAACATCCTGCTAGCTCTCTCCCCACTTTGTCACACTATCTGGCCACCTTTAAGCCATCAGATATGATTATCACAAGGTCTCCTTCCTGTTTGGTGGCTGTTAATACTACATCCCCATTTTGCATTCCATCCCTGGGTTTCTGTGCCCCAGCTGCATAATTTTGCACTTCACATTGAAACTTAGTTGCCACACCTTGACCCTCCTCTAGCTTTCTTAGATCTCTAATAAATTTTCCACCCTCCCTGGAGTGTCTACACTGAGATGTAAAAAACTAAGTTGTGGCAGGATGATGACATTGAGGCACATTTAACCTGATTCAAGAGGATAGAAAAGTCTGTAGGTGGCCCTGGCAAAATGTGTGGTCCACTTAGCCCCCTACTTAATCAATAAGCCCAACTCCCCTACAGTCATGTGGACTCCCTACTTGCAAAAGACTATAACCAGGTGAAGGTAGCTATAATGGCCAGATATAATATTTGTGGGGAGACCTATGGGCAATAGTTCAGAAATTATAAGATCAAGCTTGGAGACCTACTACGAGAGTCATTTGCACAACTGAAAGATTTATATTATATATGGATGGAACCAAAGGAAAAGAGAATACAATAGGTGACAGATGTGATCATCTTGGAACAGTTTATCAATGTCCTCCCTGAAGATGAGCAACTCTGGGTCTGAGAGGTCAACCAGCTGATAGCGAAAGAGCTGTCAAGCTTGTTGAATACTAGCAGTTAGCATGCAGAACAACACCCAGGAGGGAACAGAGACACCAAGCCAGTAAGATCTGCCTAATGTACTCCTTTGAATAGTTCTGACAAACAGGAGGGGAGAACTAGACAGCCAGGGCCCAGACCTGATGTCATTTGCCATAACTGCAGGGAGAAAGACATATCAAGAGAAATGTCCAAATAAAAATGTGAAAGCTAACCTGGCTTTAGCTAACTGGGAAACTTTTTCAGTCTGCCACAATTGAAGGGAAGATGGAACAAGGTCTCTTGGACTCTGGAAGTAGGCAAACACTTGTTAGAGCTGACCTGCTCCTGTTAACATCTGTGCAGATGGAGACAGGGTTACCTGTGTGCATGGAATGTGAAACACTATCCCACTGCACAAATACAGTTTCAAGAAAGATAAAGACTTACATAGCTGCAACAGGACTGAAACTTACCTCACTTCTTCCCTAGTTACCAGTCATGACATCACTGGAATTAAAAAACTGTTGCTTTCTTTAAAGACTGAACCAGTCCTTGTCTCTACCCAGGCCCAAACAAAGAGAAATCTGGAAGCTGCAGAAAAGGAACAGGACTTCAGACTTTTTGTCTTTGAGGATTCTGATGTTTTTGGTGAGTCAAAAGGATTAAAAGACCAGAGGAAGTAAGAAGAAAAAGTGACTAGAAGAGCTGAGAAAGATCTGGACACTAAGTGGGACTTTGATACCTTTGGGCAAACAGACTGATGGGACTTTAAAAATGTGTTTGGTCAAGTGGCTTTTATTGAAGAGGGAACCTTACTGTATAGTTGAAAATTACTTATTATATAGAGTCTGTAAGAACCCTAAAACTGACAAGAATTGTGAGCAATTGGTAGTCCACCCCAAAGTGCCGTGCTGACCTATTACACCTAGTGCATGATAATGTCTTAGCAGGGCACATGGGAAAAGGGATGACCCTGAGTGGGCTCATCTTTAGATTCTTCTGGCCTGGTATTTACCAAGGATGATGGATTACTGTAAGGCCTGTCAAGCCTGCCAGAAGGTAGCCCCATTACCGTAAGGCAAAGTGCCCTTGGTAACCATCTCCATGGTTACAGTACCTTTCGCCCTGCTGGTCATGGATATTGTAGGCCCGTTAGAGCCCAGTAAAAGGGGAATTGATTCATTTTAACCCTAGTAGATTATGCCACAAGTACCCTAAGGCCATTCCAATGTGCACAGTTACTGCACAGAAAGTCACAGAAGAATTGACAAGGGGGTATTTTGTCGGGTTGGTATCCCCACTACCATACTAACTGACCAATTGACCAGTTTTCATTCACAAATGATGAAGGAATTGTGTAAGATTAGAGGGGTCACTGCAGTGAAAACCTCCCAGTACCACCCCAGACAGATGTGCTGGTGGAAGAATGAATAAAGTAATGAAACAACATGTTAAGAAGTTTGTTTCTGCAGAGGGATGGACTGTGACAGATTTCTACCTTACTTAATGTTTGCATACTGGGAAGTACCACAGGTGACTACTACTGTAGGTTGTCACTTTTTGAATTTCTTTATGATAGAAATCCCGGGGCCCTCTACATACGAAAGCATACTTAATCTGCTGGCAGAAACAGACCACCTCGGCCTATCTCTGTTCGCTGCGAGTGTGCAGCTAGCACACCAGATTGCAGCTGCCCCAACTCCCTCCCCATCTGTTCCTCCTTTGACTGCCCTCGCCCCCATCACCCAGACCTCCCCTTGCTTTGCCCCACCCCCTGCTTAAAGCTTCCCACTGTCTTACATGATACCACCCCTGTGGTGGACCATTCCATTTAGACACCACCCTCTCAGTGATATAGTGCCTCCTCATCTCCCTCCTAAATCTTCCCACTCCAATCTTAGTCTGTGTCCTCTTGTGTCCCTACCAGTCTTCAGTTTGAACACCCCTTCAGTTCTGGCTTTGTTTACTCCCCTCAAATATTTGAACATTTCAATCATATTCTCCTATCCCTCCTCTCCTCCAGTGTATACATATTCAGCTCCTGCAGCCTGTCTTCATAGGCTATTCCCTCCATCCCTTGTAACATTCTTGTTGCCCTCCTTTGCATCCCTCCAGTAAAATAATATCCCTCTTTAGACATGGCGCCAGTAATGCACACAGTAGTCCAAGTGCCGTCTGACCAACAATCTGTAGAGGGGCAGGACCACTTCCCTATGCCTGGATGAGAAACCCCTTGCGATACAGGCCAGCATCTTGTTAGCCTTAGCTGCTGCCTTCCTGCATTGGGCAGAGTTGTTCATGCTCCCTGTTATTAACACCCCTAGGTCCTTCTCTTCCTCAGTGATCCCCAGCCCTCACTCCCCCAACCAGTATTCCCTACTTGGGTTTTTGCCCGGCGTATAACCTTGCACTCTTTCGCATTGAATCCCAGCCACTTTTTCTGCCCATACTTCCAGTTTGGTTAGGGTCCCCTGCAATTGTTTCCATGCCTCCTTCTCATCCACCATTGCCCTATTTTGGTGTCGTCTGTGAACAGACTAACCCTACTCCCAATTCCATTTACAGTATCCATAATAAAGAGCCCAACTAGCACTGGGCTAACACTGATCCGGCACCACACCGCTTGTCACCATTCTGGGTGTCAAGAGCTCCCCACACAACCACCCACTGCAGCCTCCCCTGTAGCCAGTTCTCTATCCAGTTTGTCAGCTTTTTCCCACCCCTGCAGCAGTCAGCTTCCCCAGTTTCCCATGAGGCACCGAATTGAAGGCCTTGCTGAAGTCCAAGTACAGGACATCTATCGCATGACCCACATCCAACTCTCTTGTCACTCAGTCATAATATCCTGATTTGTCTGGCACGATCTAGATGTGATGAAAATAAATGGAATGACAGGTCAACAGGCGTTCCTGTGGTTGAGTACTTGACTAAGCTCATGTATAAATTGAGTAAATATGCACAAGTGGCACATGACACTGAGGTTAAACAAAAGGAATTAAAAGAAGACTATGATGTGGAAGTAAGAAACAAGTTTTTCCAGCCAGGAGACAAGATCTTCTTGTTATTGCCTTCTCAAGAAAACAAACTTTATCTAAATGGCATGGGCCATTCTCCAAGGTTAGGCAGACTAGCCCACTTACATATGAGACAGGTATCCCTGGACGAAGATTAGAGCCCGTGTATATCAAGCCAACTTACTGAAGGCATAGGCTAGTAAAAGTTCTATAAAACCAGACTTCAGCTGCATTACCCAAGGGTCCAGAGGATGGTATGGAAGAAGGCTACTAGAAGTTTGGAAAAGGGTGAGACAGAGTCCCCAGAACTAAAATAAATGCCCATCTATCTGAGCAACAGAAAAATGAAATGTGGGGGTGTATTGTGGATCTGTTACCTGTATCTACTTCTGTCTCAGGGAAGGTTACTCAGGTGGAACACTGCATAGGTATGGAACAGCTGCCCCTATACATCAGAAGTCAACGGCCAACATTAAGACTGAAATTGATAACATGCTGGATCTAGAAATTATTGAGCCTTCAATCAGCCCCTGCTCTTCCTGATGATAGTAGTGTCAAAAAGGATGGAAGCCTGAGAGTCTGTATTGATTTCAGAAAGGTTAGGAGATTTCAAAGTTTGATGGGTACCCCTGCCTCATGTGGATGATCTGAATGACCAGTTAGGAGGGTGACGCATATATCACAACTTTTGATCTCCCCAAGGGTTATTGGCTGATCCACTTGAAGTTGTCAGCTAGAGAGAAAACTGCCTTTGCTACCACTTTTGTTTTCAGTTCTGGTCATACCATTTGGGCTTTATTGTGCCCTAGTGACCTTTCAGAGGCTTATGAATACCATCATTGCCTACCATATAGAAACATAGAAACATAGAATTTGATGGCAGATAAGGACCGCTTGGCCCACCTACTCTGCCCATTTCCCTACCTAATGGATAAGCTGCAGATCCTAGTTAACAGCAGCCTACTTCTTCTACCCCCACCCCCTTGAATTGCCTTATGGCTGTCCCATGCATGCTTGAATTCAACCACTGTTTTGACTCCACAAACTCCTCCAGAAGGCTGTTCCATGCATCCACAACCTCTCTGTGAAAAATACTTCCTTACATTACCTCTGAGCCACCCCTTTATCTTCAAGTTGTGCCCCTTGTTCTTGCACACCTCTTTTTGAAAGATGCTACCCTCTTGGACTTTGTTGATTCCTTGAGGTGCTTGGAGTTTCTATCATGTCCCCTCTCCCTTCTTTCCTCGAGGCTATACATATTAAGCTCCTTTAGTCTCTCTTCATATGTCTTCCGGTGCAGACCCTGCACCATTTTAGTTGCCCTTCTCTGGACAGCTTCCATCTTGTCTATGTCCTTGTGGAGATTGGGTCTCCAGAACTACACACAGTACACCAGATGGGGTCTCACCAGCTGTCTGTACAGAGGGATAACAACTTCCTGTTTTCTACTGGTGATGCCTCTCCTATGCATCTCAGTATCCCCCAGCCCTCCTTACTGCCCTCTCACATTGCTTGCCCACCTTTAAGTCATCTGATATGACTACCCCCAGGTCCCTTTCCATTTTGTTGTTGTTAGTATCTCACCCCCATTGTGTACTCTTCCCTGGGTTTTGTTTCCCAGGTGCACTACCTTGCACTTCTTAGCATTAAATCTAAGCTGCCATACATTTGACCATTCCTCTAACCTTGCCAAGTCCCTTCTCATCCTTTCCACCCCACCTTGTGCATCAACTCTGTTGCAGATCTTTGTGTCATCTGCAAAGAGACATACTTTCCTTCAGTCCCTCTGCAATGTAAACACAAGACATTGAAGAGGACGATCTAATAGTGAACCCTCGGCACCCCACTAGTAACCCACCTTTCTTCAGAGTGGACTCCATTTACTATTACTCTCTGTGTCCTATTCTCCAGCCAATTCTTTACCCAGGCTATCATCTTGGGACCCACTCCCAGGCTGGCTAACTTGTATAATAATCTTTTGTGTGGGACTGAGTCAAATGCCTTGCTGAAGTCTAGGTAGGCCATGTCCACAGCCCCTCCTGATCTACTACTTTGGTCACCCAGTCAAAGAAATCTATTAGATTCATCTGGCATGACCTTCCTGCTATGAATCTCATGTTGCCTTGGGTTCTGTGCCCCTCTGGCCTCTAGGTGCTCAACAATTCTTTCCTTCAGAAGTGATTCCATCATTTTTCCTATCACTGAGGTTAAACTAACAGGTCTGTAGTTTTCTGCTTCTGCCCTGCTCCCACTTTTGTGAAGGGAATCACATCTGCACTCCTCCAGTCCTCAGGTACCACCCCATCCTCCCATGATTTGTTAAAGAGGGTAGTCAGTGGTGTCACTAGTTCTACCCTTAGTTCTTTAGAATTCGGGATGAATCCCATCAGGCCCCATTGCTTTGTCCACCTTCAGTTTTAAGAGTTCTTTCAGAACCCTTTCTTCTGTAAATGGGCTGGTATCAACTTCTGTATCCAGAGTGTTTCTATTGTTTGTTTTAGGTACCTCCCTCTTCATTTGTAAATACTGAGCTAAAATATTTGTTTAGTATCTCTGCCTTTTCACAGTCACCCTCTGCCCCCTTTATTAAGCCTCACTATCCCTCCTTAGTCTTCCTTTGCTCCTGATGTACCTAAAAGGTTTTATCCCCTTCTTAGCTGAGTTGGCTATCTTTCTTCAGTTCGGGCCTTTGCTGTTCTGACTGCCTTCCCAGCTTCCTTTTGCTTTAACTGATACAATTCTCTGTCCTGCTCCTTCTGTGATTCCTTGTACTTTCTGAATGCTTTCTTTTCTCTTGAACCTTCACTGCCACCTCCTTTAAGAACCATAGTGGTTTCTTACATCATTTTGTTTTATTTGCTTCACACAAAGGCTTGTTACCTCTGTGATGGCAGTTTTATTATTCCCCATTGTTCTTCCACCCTCCTTCCTGCCCATTTGCTAGTGCATTCCTTAGGCACCCACCCATTTTGGCAAAGTCAGTCCTCCTGAAGTCAAGTACTTTTGCCTTTGTATGGCTTGACTTCTATTACTGTGTTTATTGTGAATCATACTGTTCGATGGTCACTAGTTCCCAGATTGCTACCCACTTCTACATCTGTGATCCTCTCTCCATCTCCATTTGAGAGGACCAGGTCTAAGATTGCTCCTCTCGAGTGGGTTCCAATACTAGTTGTCTAGGCATGCCCCTGTAGGCATCTAGAATAACCCCACTCTTAGAAATGGCTGCTGCAACTGCACTCCAGTTAACATCTGGCATATTCAGATCACCATCAGCAATATCTCCCTTTATCTGCCATTCTAAGTATACTTTCTATCATTTTCTTGTCCATTTCCGCCCCTGAGAGGGGTATGTATACAACCCTGTGCAGATTGTGGTGCCATTGCCTGCCTCCAAATTGACCCACAGTGCTTCTTCTCCTCCTCCCTGTTTACCCTTTTGTTCTGTTGTTTTGATTCCTTCTCTTATGTAGAGAGCTACTCCTCCTCCTCTTTTACCCTTCCTGTCCCTCCTGTAGATAGTGTATCCTGGTATGTTTACATCCCAGTCATGGTTCTGTGTGTACCATGTTTCTGTGACTGCCACAGTATCCAGATGTTCCTCCTCCATCAAGGCCACTAATTCAGGAAGCTTATTAACCAGACTACAGGCATTGGTACTCATTGCTCTCCATTTTTGATGGCTTTACCTTCTGTAGCAGAGTTCTGCAGCAAAGTTCAGCATACCTGGATAATGTCATGGTCTTCAGCAGAGATTGGCAAAGCCATCTCTGAAATGTTTGGGCTGTTGTGGAGGCCATAGCTGCTGCTAGGTTAACCACTAACCCTAAAACGTGTTCACTGGGGATGACTGAAACACAATATCTGGGATTTGTTTTAGACAAAGGGAACTCAAACCTGAAATATCTAAGATAGAGGCTGTTGCTAACTGTCCAGTACCATCTCTAGAAACAAATGATGTTGTTTCTTGGTTTTGCAGGCACTAGCATAGGTTTGTTTAGGACTTTTCAAAACTGGCTGCCACTTTGACAGAATTAATAAAGAAGCATTAGCCAAACAGAGTTAGATGGACCAAGGAATGTGATGGTGCCTTTATTAAAACTAAGACTAAGCTGTGTTAGGTGTCAGTGTTGAAATGTCCTGATTTTGACAAACCATTAATAGTTCAGACAGATGCATCTGCAGTGGTTATTTGGTGCACTGGTAAGCCTGGAAAGCCCTGATGGTGAGCAGTCCATATTCTGTATTAGCCAAAAGCTGTATGACCATGAAACAAGATACTCTACTATTGAAAACAAGTATCTCATGACCAAGTGGACTGTAGAGTATTTGAGGTTTTACCTGTATGGCTCTGAGTTTACTTTGGTTATGGACAGCAACCCTCTGAATTGGCTGGCAGAATGAAAGACAAAATGTCAGAATTACAAGATGGTATTTAGCTCTGCAGCCATATTGCTACAGAGTGGTCCACAAACCAGGAGCTCAGCACAAAATTTATATTTTTATCTGGTATGGTACTGGTATTAGAGAAATGAAGAGCCGCTATAAGGGATTAAAGTTGTAAATGAATACTCTAGAAATTACAAATGTCTTTAGCTAGGGTATACTATTTAGCAGAAACGCATCCCCAGGAATTGAACTAGTATGGAGTGTGTTTAGCTGTACTATGGAGTTTGCTGGTCAAGCTAACACCATTATTAGGAGCCCCTGGGGTGGGGGCTCTCGGTGAGGGGTGCAGAGGCCCTACCTGCAGGGGCATGAATTTGGAACCCACTGAGTGATCCACTCTTATTTATTTATTTATTTTATTTATTTAAGCATTTAACCAGAAAAGCATACTGAGTGGGAGGCTCGATTCCAGATGCACCCTGGGGACTTGTCCCAACAGATACAATTATGATACAATCAAGTGAGATCAGGACAGGTGTAATAAACAGAGAGACACTAATCAAAATATGATTACAGGAGAGAGCACAAGTAAAAAAACTGACTGGCGACAATGATGGCACAAGGGGAAGAATGTGAAGGTGTAATGCTTTAGCCTCACTTAAGTGAGCCCTGCATAGGAGACTAGTAAGCAAGCTGGGTAGCTGAGGAATGGATCCAAAGGTGGTAAACTGAATAAGAAATTGGTTAGGATAGGTGGCAGAGGGTGGTGGTAAACAGAGTTCCTCCAAGGAAGGAAGATGACCAATGGGGTACCTCAGGGATCAACACTGGGACCAGTCCTGTTTAATGTCTTTATAACTGACATTGCAGAGGAGCTGGAAGGGAAGGTCTGCATCTTTGTGGATGACACCAAAATCTACAATGGGGTGGACACTCCTGGGGTGGGTGGGTGCAAAGGATAAGAAGAGACCGGAGAAAACTTAACAAGTGGTCAGGTATGGCAGCTGGGTTTCCAAGCTAACAACTGCAAAATAATGTACTTAGGCACAGAAACCCAGGGAAGAGTACAAAATGGGTAGAGTGGTTTTAATGACCACCAAACAGGAAAGGGACCTGGGGTAATAATATCAGAGAACTTTATAGTGGCCAGGCAGTGTGACAAGACAGTTGGGAAGGCTAGTGGGATGCTGGGGTGCATAGGGAGGGTATCACCAGCAAAAAGTGAGAGATAGTGTTTACTCTGTACAGATCACTGGTAAGACCCGCCTACAGTACTGTATCCATTTCAGGAGACCACATTTCCAAAGGACATAGACAGAGTGGAGGAAGTCTAGAATAGGGCACCTAAAATGGCACAGGCTCTGCATTAAAAGCCTTATGAGGAGAGACTAAAGAACCTCAGTATGGACACCCTAGAACAGAAGACATTTAAATACCTCACGGGGTAAATATGGTACAGGAATGAAGTGGTTTTCAGAAGAAAAGGTGCTCTAGAACAAAGGGACATGCTATGAAGTTGGAGAGGGTGAGATTTAGGAGATATGTGAAGAAGTACTTTTCACAGAAAGAGTAGTGGATTCCTGGAACAACCTTCCAGCAGAGGTAGTGGAGCAAAAACAGTGGTGGGGTTCAAGTATGCATGGGATAAGCACAAGGAAATCATAGTGGAAAGGAAAGGTTGAGGGAGAAGCTGCAGATCATGTGCAGTCTGTGGTAATAGTGTAGGTAGGGAAATGGGCAGACTGGATGTACAAAGGCAGTCCTTATCTGCCATCAAGTTCTATGTTTCTATGTTTCTAAGTATACTGCAGCTAAAATATGAAAGGAAGGGTGGAATAATGGGTGTGTAGTCCTCCATTCAGGTATTTTAAAAGGAATTTTTGCTTCCTTCTAACTATTCTTTGTCTAAAGTAGTTTCCTAGTCTTGTTTTTCTTTTATTCTCTTCTAGGGTGGAATGTGGGAGACCTTCTTGGTTTAGCTGCACCCCAAGAGGAGAGGAGAAGATAGGTAAATGGGGCAGGAGTGCATCAATTATGGTGTCCTTTGGCTAACTTCAAAAGCAGTGAGATGAAGAAGCTGCTGACACAGTGTGGTATGGCTGAGAACATACTGAGAATGACTGCCAAAGGGAAGCCTGTGCATGGAGTATGAGCTTGGCAAGGTGATGCACTGGGACGGGTTCCTAGTGGTGTTGTATAACACAGTCAGAGACATTAGCCTAAAACAAAGGAAAGATGACTCAAGCTGATGTTACTAATAAGCTGCAGTGGAATAGCTGTTTTACCTTGCCAGGTAAAAATCTGGAGTGTTGCCTGGCCCATCAGATGAACCAAAAGCTTTCTTCACTAACTATTCCTCTTTCTTTCTTATCTTTCACTGCAGGGTTGTAGCAAAATGAAAGCAATATATAGGCATGCTAGCATAATGAGCCTTGATAGCCTGCTCATACAGCTAAAATCCTTGGTCCAGATATTCAATAGGGTTGCGCCATGCGCAATAGGGTTTCTCTGAGCAAGTCCGAAAATGCGCCATTCTGCGATATTCAGCGGAGGCAGATGTGCTGTAAATCACACTGCGCAAACAGCATTGATAATGAAAGGATGCGCAACTGAAGGGGAGGAATCATGCATAAATGGTGCAGTGTGATATTCAACAACATGTGCCATGCAATAGGGACAAGCGGAAGTTGTGCGATAAGCGGAAATGAGCCAAAATAAAAAGGAACAAGAGAGAGGCGCAAGAACGCCATAGGAAGGCACATGTTGCTGAACTATAGCCAGCCACACAGGCAACACAGACACACAGGGCAGGACAGAGAAAGGGCACCTGGAACTCACAGGCACAAGGAAGGTGTGGGGAGCCACGGCCACAGCCACAGTGCAGAAGGGGAAGTGCCACACAGCACTGGGAGCCACCAGAGGAAGGTGTTCCCGGTGGGAAGTAGCAGCCAGGACAGCGGGGAACGCAGAAACAGCTGCCGGGGATACAAGCCAGGGACATGGCCAGTGCCACCATCCAGATGGAGGCAGTTATGAGGGGTGAAAAGGTGGGCAGCAGGGGCGTGGCCATGGAAGGGCCATCGGTGATGCCCCAACAGGCAGTACCGAGCCTGCACCAGCTTGAGCTGTACCACGGATACCGAGATCATGGGCTGGTACCACCTGAACCAGGCAATTCTGAGGCTGCTCTATGAGCTGTGCAGTGATGTGATGCAGGCACCCACACAGCGGAGCCATGCTCTGTCAGTGGAGACAGAAGTGACAGCTTGCATGTGCCTGCTCACCACGGGTACCTTCCAGAGACAAACAGGGGACACCACAGGCATAACCAGTCAGCCGCATCATGCCACCTCACCCAATTCCTCAGTGCACTGCTGCCACATGCTGCAGAGTACATCCATTCCCCAGCACACTGGTGGGCGCACAGCAAACAAACAGGAGTTCCACAGTGTATGAGTATGCCTGGCATGCTGGGGCAATAGACTGCACCCATGTGGCCATCCACCACCACCTGGCCCGGAAGGGCAGCAATATCAATCGGAAGGGCTATGCAAGCATCAACTACCAGGTGGTGTGCATGCCAGGGGCGCATAATGTCTGTGCCACGCACTCGGGGAGCACATGATGCCTTCATCTGGCACCAGTCAGCACTGTGCCACAGATTCGAGAGTGGGACATCTCCACTGGCCACTTAGTGGGTGAGTATGCAAACCAGCGGAAAAACATAGAGCTTGGGAGGGGCATAGTCAGAGGTGACATGGGTATTGGCCTAGATGGCCCAAGGCAGGGTGCTGCTGATCACCAAACTAACCTCCACCTCTACACACAGGTGACAGTGGATACCCACTCCATCCCTGGCTGCTCACACCATACCGGCAGTCCGCGACCCTATCGCAGCAACGCTACAATGAGGCACATGCCACCACATGCAATGTCATTGAGCAGGTTTTTGATGCTGAAGGCATGTTTCCATTGCCTGGACACGTCTGGTGGTGCCCTACAGTACAGCCTCAAAGGCCTGCAGGCTATCCCTGGACTGTTGCATCCTGCACAACATGGCCAACGACTGTGGGATAGCCGTACAGGTCAAAGAGGGGACAGTGATGGGGATGATGAGGACACTGGTGAAGATGGTGATGGGCAGCTCCCTTGGGCGAGGGACCCCGACTGATCTGGCTGGCACACCGCACCGAGACACCATCACAGAGGAGCACTTAGCCAGCCCAGGTAAGTCATGGGGCCATGCAGCCACCAGTGACAAAGGCACAACCCACAAACATGCATGGACAAACACCAGGGTGCATGCTGTCAAGGGAAGTGGCCGAACATGGAACCGCACACACTGCCAGGGATGGGCAAGGTCTAACATGGCACGCGGTCATACACACACACACACACCCACAAGACATGCACAAGGTAGGAGGCACACCGACCCAAACTGCCACCCCTAGCCACACACATGTCCACAGACCACCACGCCCACTGCCTGTCATTGTGTGTGCTGGCGCTGGGCACCATTGCACAGTGGCGGACAGCACAAGCGCAAGCATCATCTGCACACGCCACAGTGGACAGCAGACGGGAGGGTGTGCAGATGGAACGTGTGTGTGCGTGCAGGGCTGGTATCTCCACCTGTGCATTGCATGCTGAACAACACAATGCACACAGGGCAGCATCAGACAGTAGCCATGCTGGGTGTCAGGTCAGTCACACACCACAGTGCCACGGCCACCATGGATGCATGGGCAGCCCGCCAAGACCGCCAGCAGTGACAGACTGACCAATGGCCTCATTGGGTGGCACCGAGCGGTCCCCAGGGGTTCCACTGCATGAACGCAACCGTGCTCATGCAGGGGTCTCAGCACACTGAACATGCCTGCGCCAGGTGTGCTCAGGATGCCTACAGCTGAACCCGTGTCAACAAGGAGGGTGTCACAACGCCAGGAATGGGGTGGACATTGCACTGCGTGGGTCTCTGACGCATGGGCAAATAACTGTGTGCCCATTGTGGCCATGACAGCTGTGAATCCCTGTGTCTGCCTGTCAGCGGCAGTGGTCACATCCTCCTGCAACCGGTCCATCCATGCCAGGAGCAGGCGTTGTCTCTGCTGCGCTGCTCCTCTGCCTGGCGCAGAGCTGCACTGAGTGCATCCACCACCATCACAAGCCACATCTGCTGATTGACTGATGCTTGGGTATGCAGGTGTGCTCATCTAAGCGGTCATCTGACTGATCATGCATGCTGTCCCTCATGGTGTTCACGGCCCTGATGGTCATCACCTTTGAGGTAGGCACTGCACACCAGGGCCAGGCCTGGGCATGTCCACAGGAGGTGCACTGATGCCACCCCTGACACTGTACCCCTTGGCCATTGGCCGACTGCTGATACTGCCCTCCAGCTGCAGCTCTCCAGGGCTCAATGGTGCCACCGCAGTAGCCACAACAGCCCCACTGTCCTGGACACACACCAGTGCTGCCCACTGGTGCAGACAGGCACAGGCTGGAATGTGATGTCATGCAGGCCTCCATGGGCGTCACCACCCACAGCCATGCCCGTGATGTCACCTGCTGGTGGCCATCCTGTGGCCCACATGTCTCACTGCCCATGATGTTAGCTCCATCATCATCAGTGACAGATCTGGCACCAGCCGAGTTTCAGCATGCTGGCACCCATGGACGCTGGCATACTGGGACACGGGCAGGGCCTCCTCTGCACCTGCTCCACCATCAGTCCAGACATCCAGGTGGGCCCACTGTTGCCCTGACCCCATATGCCTGTGGAGGGGACAGGCCCTCCTCCATCTCCATGCTACTGCCCTCAGTGGAGAAACCCACCACCGCTGGACCCAGGTAGATGCTCCAGGAGCTGTAAGGGAAAAATAGTAGCATTAATGTATGTGACCTACCCTGTCCCCCATTGACAGACCAGGACCTACCATGCAGTGATGGGCTACCACCGTCTGGAATCCACCACCGGAACACCCTCGATGGCACAATGCTGCACGCTGCCAGCAACCCGCTCTTCTTGTGGGGTCAGGCGTTGCACTTCTGGCTGTCCCCACCGGTCGTGAGACCATGCTGCCCTGATGGCAGCCACCTTCTCCTAATTCTCTGCCTGTCCGTGACCATCTTCTTTTGTACTCCTGCACGGAGCACTGGTGGCTGCCATGCAGGTTGACAGCATGCGCCACCTCTTCCCATGCAGCAGCATGGGCCTGTGGTGTTGCCTGGTGTCCGCTGAGCAGCGGTTCCTGGTCAAGGTAGGCCTCAAACAGGGCATCTGTTTCTGCGTTAGTGAAGTTCAGCCTCCTCTTCCTCCCACGCCTCTGTTCCTCTTCCTCCACCTCACGATCGGTCATGATTCATCCTGTGAGAATGACAGGTGTTACCTGTGACTGTGCAGTCCATGCATGTCCCAAACACCACAGTCCACACTCCCAAACAGCATGCAACTCACCGCAATAGACTGCAGTAACCGACTATGGCCAATGCAGCCCAATGTTGCATTTTATAGTGCAACACATGCAAATGAGGTGAGGCGCATTTTAAGTGGATGCAAATGCAGTGACTGCGCCATTGAATGGCTGATTAGCCGATTTGCATATACCAGCAATATCGTGCTGTTGTACTTTGCGCAATTGTGTTGAACGTGCTGAGCCAAGGGCGAGTTCTGTGACATGCACAGTACACACCTAACTGCGCATGCCCGGTTGATGACACAGGTGCCTGCCATCCTGCTGACGTGTTGTGTTTGGGAGGCAATGCAGGGCAGGCCACCATTGTGCCAGTGGTGCTACTGCATTGTTCACATATATGGCGCTGTGGCACTGGGGTGCCATAGGTGCACTGGGGCAACAGCGCTGTAGGCCACTACAGGAGGTGGCACACAGGCACCCAATCACATTACATGCATTGGGTTCCAATTGAGCTGTGGCTGTCCATGCGTGAGACCCTTGACCCTCTGCCCGACCTTTGACCCTAGGCACCATATGTCAGGCATGGGTGCACCACTATCCGCTGTTCGGTGACAGCACGATAGGGAATGGCAGCACTGCACCGCGCAGCATCTGCATGTGGCAGGACCGCACTGCCGGCGCCATTTTGACTCCACCACTTTGCTGAGATGGCCGGAGAAGGGCAGTGATGTGGAGCCAGGTGGAGCTTGCCAACCTGGTGGCAATTGCAGAGCCTCATGCTGGGGCTCTCTGAGAGAGATGCACCCCTGGACAGGGCCAGGAGTGCAGTGTGGCAGGAGGTGGCCATGCTCTGAGGAGGCCACTGGTATGGGGCTATGGCGGAGCAGTGTCGCCACCATTATGGGGAACTCAGGCACAGGGACCCGGACCTGCTTTCCACCTGCAGGCACATACCAGGAGAGGCACGGTGCCATGGCCAGGTAGGTGCCCCATCCATACCTGTTATCGTCCATACAGGTATCACGGTTGCATGTGTCCGGCACATGGGGGCCGTCCAGTGTTGGTCATGGTAGTATCGGGTGTGGAGTGGATGGGTATGGCTGTGTGGGATTGCACACACATGGGGGCGGAGAGACTTTGCTACCAGATTGTACTGATGTTCCTCTCTCCATGTTTGCACCTTAGGCCCAGAAGAACGCAGGCAGGTGAGGGAGGATGCGCTGCCTGGAGGACCATCAGGACAGGAGGGCTGAAGGTCTGCAGCAGTGCATGGACCAGCCTGATGATGGTGAGTGCCTTACATCCATGATTACTATTCCATGCTGTATAACTGGGTGGGCAGCAGGGCATGGCCACCATCCATTGACACCACTGCCATGCACGCAACTTGTTACAGTCAGCACTGTCCAGTGGCAATGCATGTCTGGGAGTGCATCAATGGTGGTCCATACATGCACCAGGCACATGGCTGTGCCACTGCCTTCACACCACATAGCCAAGTCACTGTACGCCACGGTGGTGCTGTGCAGTACATGGGCGTGGTGTGTGCAGTGGTCCATGGCTGTGCCACCTAGGTAGGCAGGTCTTGTGGACACGGTCACTGTGGGTGGTCGCACCATCACAGAGGCATGGAACATGGCTGTATGCCATGCACAATGGATGGGCTGCAGGGGCTGACAGTCTCACTTATTGACTCTGCTCCCTCATCCTAGGTGGATGGCGACTCCAGGCACTGGAGCGAGGTATGCAGGAGCTGCTCCAGATGGTGAGGGTGACCCTGGAGCTATTGCAGAGGTTGGACAACAATGGGGTGAGGAGGAGGAGGAGACAACATCAGCACAACATGGAGGAGGACGAGCAGACGATGAGCACTCCATGCCCCTAATAACACCTTACCCCTGGACCCACCTCACACCCCTTCTTCCCTCTCCCATATGTTCACCCTGCCTCTTACCCGCCCCACCTGGTATGTGGCCCTTCCCTCATTGTATATAGTTGTATATAGTTTTTGTATTTCATTTTCAATACATTTGTTTTGTTATGAAAACTGTGGTGGTCTCTGGTTTACAGCAGGCTACAGGTGCTCAGCTGCAGTGGTGTGCATGGCATCAGGGTTGTGCATGCATGGGCATGTGTGTGCAGAGGTGAACCACTCTGGGGTGTGGGCAGGGGATCAGTCACTGTCTGTGGTTTGTGTGTTGTACTCTGTGCACTGGATGCCTGTGTGCAGTGGTCCACAGTGCCTGCACTGTGTGCATGGCACCGCTGTCAGACCATCCATGGCCTGTGCAGCTGACACCTTTGCATCTCTGTGATATGCACAGTCTGCTGGCATGTCAGTGGTGGCCGTCCATGCTGGATAACAACTGTACCCGGCACAATGCCAGGTTGCCTTCCATCCCCAGTATGGTGCACGTCTGCCTCCGGTGGCACTGTGGCCTCTGCTGTTGTTGTTCTTCCCCTCCATGCTGTCGCCAGTTCTGTTGCAGGGATGTGCTCCAGTGTCTGTCACCTGTGCTCCGCAGCATGCTGGTGGCATATAGCTTCATGATGCCTGCACAGGGTGGCTGGCACACCTGTGCAATGTAGGGTGCTGGCCATTGTATACATCAGCCATGGCCACACGCCAGTGGCTTGGTTGACCCACTACTGTGTTCCTGTGTCAGCGTGCCCTTGGGTATGGGTGGGTGTTTGTCCATTCACTGTGTTGCATCCTGTGTGGTGCATGCTTTCATGCAACACTGTGTGTGTCTGTGTTGGCTGTTGTGGCCAGTGCTGGGATGGGATGTGTCCTTGGGAGGGTGTGCAGGGTGCTGTACCACTGGTGGTGGGGTCTAGGGCATGTCCTATCACATATGGGGTACCTCGTGTGGAGGCATGGTGGTCTCTCAGCTGTACCTCGGGGGACGTTCAGGGGTGGTACTGTGTATGCTGTTGTTGCATTGCTGTCTGCTGCCACCTGCAGCAGGGTACACATGGTGGGGCTGCCTGCATGGCTCTGTGGTGCACAGGGTTGCATTGTCACAGTGGGGTGGTGGCATGCATAGGGTGTCCTGCACTGTTGGGCGCTACTCCTGGGAAGGGTTTATGGTTATCATGGTGCAGGGTGTGCTCTGCATTGGTGGGATGGTGTGGCATGGGGTGGTTGGCCCTCCTTGTGTGCCAGTCACAGCTTGCCAGGGGTGTGCTGGGGCACCATGGCCTGGCTGTGGGTTGGTTGCTGGTATCCATAGGCCAGTGGTTATTCCAACTCTCCCCAGTTGTGCAGTGCATGGGGTGTGGGGATGGTGTCTGTTCTGCTGTGTGCTCCTCTGCCCATCTGTGACATGGGTGGTGGGCCCCTGCATCCCTGGTTGTGCTGTTGCAATGCTGTCCTGCTCCACTGAGCATCCCTTGTTGCACTATGGTGCATCAGATATGCCAACTTCACATCCCTGGTTAAGCTATGGCAAAGGTGGTGCGATATTCAGTCGTCTGCCATAGGCGCATCTTAGCCTGCTCAGTTTTGATTATCGCTTCTTGTGCATAGGCGCCCGTGCACTGCGCTTCTCCTGCTGTTGCGCACTTTTTGGGCACAGTTTGAATATCTGGGCCTCTGTTTATACTAGTGTTGTTGGAAGAGTTTGCCAGCAGCTGGTGGAGGCAGGATTTATGCCCTTTACAAAGCACTCCTCCAGTTGCATTCTGCTGCTTAAAAAGCTTTTGAAACTAGTTATTCATTTTACCTTTTTGTTCCCTTGAGGACTGCGCTCAGTTTCTCAGTATGCTCTGCTGCTACTTGCCTGACTGAGTTGTCCCACTTCTCCTGTATTGCTCAGCAATGTATTTAAATAAAAAGAAAGTTTTTGTTAAAGTGTTTTTTTTCACTACAGGGCTACTGGCAAAGTTTAGTCACTAGAGTGAATATTTTTCTGACGCCTCACAGTTGATAGTGTTTAAGCTAAAATAGGGCCATCAAGTATTCAGTCTGTTTGAAAAGGTTGAATGTTAAAAATAAAAAATATGTAAAATAACTTTACCTGAGGGCAAGGAAAGAGACTTGGATGAGGGTTGATAACTCTTGAATGCATAAACTCATGTCTGTATGTGGCCCCCTTTGTTTCAGTATAGGGTAGGCCAGCCATAACTGGATCTCAATTATACCCTGCTAGACCTGAAGAATGGAGATCATCAGGAGCTGGAATAAGGCAGAACTATCAAATAGAGAATTTTTATTTCCTTATACTCCATAGAAGTGTAAGCCCCTCTCCTTTAGTAGAGGTGTATGCTTGCCTTAGAAACCCCTTTCCGTCTTTCCCTGGAGCTTAGATTTCATGTTTGTGCTCTGAGGGGAGTAATTTCTGTCAGCTGCCACTTGGTGGTAGCACACAGTGGTTAGCTTGGAGGATAGAAACCAGGAGTACTGCTAGGGCAGTAAGCAGGGAGGAGCTCCTCTCCCTCCCCAGGCAGGGTCGGCAGCTGAGTGGTGATGTGCTGGGTCCCTGGGTGGGCATCTGAATAGGAGGTCATCAGCTAGGCAGTTGTGTGTTTGTGTGGGTCCAGGCCCTGGAAAGGTCCAGTCAGGGAGGTAGACAGCATAGGAGCAGTGAGAAGGCATGTGGGACCATGGGGTCAGTGTAGGCCCTTGTTCTGGAGTTAGTGTTCCTGGATCATCAGGATGGCAGTTGGTTGTGGCAGGACAGCTGCAGCTCAGTGTGGCAGGGCAGCCCAGAGATGCTGGTGATGGGGCTGGGGAACCTCTACCCATTAGGAGGTCTGTTTGGAGGACAGGCCTTGGGGCTGCCACATTTTCTGAATGGGCCATGGAGTGCCCTGGAGGCCTTCCCTTGAGCTGGATTGTACTTATTGGGCAACAGGATGGAGGAGAAAAGAATATGTAGCTGCCTTAGCAATCTGGAGCCACACTCCTGGTAAACCATGGATGGTGTAAGAGGGAGAAGGAGAAGCACTTTTGGGACCAGGGAGGCCGTGTGAAGGCCTTGGGGCTAGAAAGTGGGATGCAAGGATGAAAGCACCTGGTGTGTAACAGCCAGACACGGGTGGCTTTGGAGAAAACTTACCATTTCCCTGCTAGGATAGTGCTCTGTGAGGAAAGTTATGGGAGCACTGCAGCCGGGCTAAGGGAAAGTAGCCTTTTGGTAGTGAAGCAGAAGCTTCTGATACTTACTGGTGCTGGAGAGTTCAAAGGAGCTTCACGTTCCAGTATTTTAAAGGTTTTGGCCTCGTGGAAAATCTCTGCTGTGAGGTATCTGAGTGTCTGCTGTAATGCCTCGTTCGCAGAGAAGAAGATGACTTGAGGTAGGCAGAAAACTACTTTCCAGCTAAAAGTATGTGTATGCTTTGAGTCAGCCTGGTGGTGCTGAGAGTTGAGGCACTGGATGCCACAACTAGCATCACGCTGGTGACCCAGGTTCAGACACGAGCCCAGGCCACCAGAGGTTGGCAGGGAGGGATAGCATTGAGCATCTGGCAGACTGCTCTCCTATCCTGGGAGGATCCAGGGAACCACCACTCTGTAGCAGCCCCTGGTGATGATAGGGGGCACTATCAGAGCAATGGCAGCAAGTGGGGCAGAGAAGGGCAGATGTTGGCATGTTGTGCCTCAAGACATCATTACCCGTCCACTCTGCAAGAGGCGACAAAATCGTCAGAAACATGGCGGTTAGTGACGATCTTGGCTCGCCCAGTGCCCTGGTTCGAGAGGATCCTGCCACAGAGTAAGTGAGTGACAATGGCCAGTTCTGTGGGGTGCTAGACCGGCCTAAGTGGCGCAGATCAGCGGCTGGAGATTGCAGGGATCCACGCTAAGGAGGAGTATAAAGAAAACAATATGATAAAATGAAGTATGTGTATGCTTTGTCAGTTTTGGTTGAGACTACCTCAGCTGTGGACCCTCCTGGAAAATAATGTTGGCCCTAGACAGTTCAGGAGGAGTGACTGCATGTGGGGCTTGTCTGGGATTTTTCCAGCATCCTGTAGGGGTAGGACAATTGCATTCCCTGGAGTGGAGGTGCTAGTAGGTCAATCCACCTTCTAGGCTGTGTGATGCACTTTAAAATTCAGTGGTGGTGTGCCTTCCTGGTGCTAGGACACAGGCCCTTTCTGGAAAGCTCTGCATAACCTGTGGGTCACGTGGAGAGATCCCTGTTTTCCAACTGGCTCATGGAGGGTGAAAGCAGTGCTGTGAGCTGGTGCCATTTTACAGCAAGTGCAGTGTGAAAGAAGGTGTGAGATCAGAGCTTGTGGCTGTAAGAGGAGAGAATTTTACTGTCAGTAACCAGGGACTAGCCAACTTTTCCTGAACTCTGGTGAGAGACAGCACAGGGTGCTGATTGAATGAATGCACAATGCCATATGGTGGGCAGAGGGTTTAAGTCAGAAGATGCTCCTCCCTCAGAGGAGCCTATGTCAGTGGTGCCTACATCTCTCTTGGCATGGATGTGAACAACAGAGGAAAATGACAGCCAGATGAACTGTGTGTCCACTGTGGATTGCAGGAGGCATAGCTAGATTGCCTTGTGCAGCATCTGCTCCAGCTCTGCCCCTGGAGGCATACTTGGTCAAGCCTCACCTGAATTCTATTGGGGATATCCTCTCAGTATTTTGGAAGGCCCATCCTCAGTGTGGTCACAGGGAAGTGTGGGGTCAAGACTATTTGAGAGACTCTCCTTGGAGACCCACCCCAGCAAAGAGGAGAAGCTGCTGGAACTTTTCTCTGATGTAATTGTGGAGATGGTGGAAGAGAAGAGTAGTGCTGCAGGACTAGATCCCGGCAGCAAGGAGGGGGGTACAGATTCTGCCCAGCCCCTCAACCAGCTGCTAACTATCCTTGTGGCAGAGGGAGAGGAAGGTGTCTCAAGCATTCAGTGGGCATCCCCTCAGGGCCCGGGAGTCCCCATCTCAATCCCTTCCGGGAGCAGCCCTCCAGCCCACGAAGATAGGCTGGTGGATGCAGCATCTGTGTGACTTAAAACTGCAGCAGCTAGCCTGGGGCCTTTTGGAGAAGCTTGACAAAAAGGAGGACAAAAGACTAATCTCAGAGGATGAGGACTTTGATGAGGGAAGCATGTTGGTAAAAATTTTCAATTTACAGACTATGAAGTATACCGTGCTATCCCCAGGCGATTTTATCATCCTGTGATTGCCTCTGGGACTGCATCCCCTACATACCATCATTATCAAAGGCCCTTAGATCCAGTATGAACAGACTAAACCACAGTGATCCCTTGAACCTAGCCTGTCATCAGGAAGTTGGCTAGAACCAGGCCAAATCTTCAGATCCAGCAACAGAGATCTACCTGAATGGTGTCAAGCTGAAAGGTGGGTGTGCCAAAGGGTGAAGGTTGAGTATCTGCAATTGATTATCCTTATGTTTCTGAACGATTCAGGGATATCACTGAGGAGATGCGAGAGGAGGGATCTTCAGGGAGCAGTTTGAGTGGCTAAAGCATCGGCCTGGAGCGGGAGGCCGCTTGTCTCAGAAACTCGACACAGAAGGCTCAGGCCATGTGCCATACTACCCCATGGAGAGGGCTTACCATCTTCAAGCATTTTGCACTGGTCCAGGACATGGCAAGCTACCGCTAAGTATTATGTGGTGTCAACAAACTCTTTTCTGGGACTTTACCACCAAGCCGGATCCGAATTTTATTTTCCACCTGATAGCGACCAGCTACTTGAGCACCCATTCACGTACTTGGGACTTGTGCCAGGATGACTACTCCCACAGCAGGTTTGGGTAATAGACTGAAATTAATGACTTTATAGTGCTATTTTATTGATCTTAACAGTTAAACAAATTAATCATTTTCCAGTACTAATCATTTTATCTACTTGTCTGCAGGGTAGGGGGTATGTTTTGCCTCTACTCTTTGTGAATGGTGTGTGTGTGTGTGTGTGTGTGAGTGCTTGGTTGGAAGGTAACTAAATATGTATTATTGTTTTGGGGTAACTTATATATGTGAACTTGGGGAGGTATAATATTGGGGTTGACTTTACTGTGATAATTTATCTACCTCAATCTGTTACTGATGTGCTGATTATGGTATTAGGTTGCTTGAAATGTTCTTACAAATTTCTGTCTTATTTGGTGCATCTGCATCTTTAATTTTAGAACCTCCTGGCACTGATAAGGTAAGAATCAGTTCTTCTCAAGGTTGATTTCTTTTCAGGGTTTAGTGTAGTGGGGAGGTCCCTGTATGGTTCAAAATTTTGCAGCATCTCTGCCTGTGGTCCAGGGAGTGTGCATACCTGGGCCACAGGTGGGGGCATTTGTTGGGCCCCTGCCATCATTACCAGGAGGGAATGATTCCTGGGCAGGGAGAGTGTAACCCCTCTCCTTTGGGACGGGCTTATGCTCACCTTAGAAACCCCTGTCTCTCTTCCCTGGAGCTGAGGTTTCCTGTTTCTGCTCTGGGGATTTCTACAATAGGACAGTACTCTGTGAGGAAAGTTATGGGAGCACTGCAGCTGGCTTAAGGAAATGCAGCCTTTTTGGTAGTGAAGCAGAAGCTGGGTACTACTGGTGCCAGAGAGTTCAAAGAAGCTTTACATTACAGTATTTTAAAGGTTTTTGCCTCGTAGAAAATCTCTGCTGTGAAGTTCTGTTGTGTGATATCTTGCCCTGCCTCACAGAACACCGCTTTGATAAATCCTCCCTTCATTCAAGATGTAAAAGTTAGCCCCATGGAGCTGTTGAATGTCTTTCAAGAAATGATGCCCCAGCCATGATCATTTAAGAGTTTCAGAGAAATAAAGTTCAAACTTTGGGTGAAAGTTTTTATTCTCTTGGGTTTATTTCTAAAGGTGATTTAGAAGGGTCCCAATGAAATTGAAATGTTTTAGTATTAGCAGTCTCTACAAGTTTCGGTTAGCAGGAGCCAAGCTTTCATGAGAAGATTCTGCACCTTCCAGCTGCCAGTGTGGTGGAGGTTTCAGATAGCCCTGCTGATGAAATTTTGGGTCATTGTCCACCGTGCCCCTTCCCAGGATTCTGAGTGTTTGCTGTAATGCCTCGAGCACAGAGAGAAGAAGATGGCTTGAGGTAGGCAGAAAACTATTTTCCAGCTAAAAGTATGTATGCTTTGGGAGTTTTGGTTGAGATTACTTCAGCTGCAGGCCCCTCCCTGGAAAATCATGTTGGCACCTGGACAATTCTGGGAGGTGGTGCAGAAGAGTTACTAGAATGCAGTAACTTGTGATTTGTTATATGTTTTCCTTATTGTGTTATGTTTTGTGGCTGCATCCAGTGTAAATAATGTAAATATGAAACTGGATGGAAAATTTGAATGCAGAATGACAGGCCCACAGAACTATCAGGTGTAAGTTAAGGTGTATAAGTAAAGAGTTGAGGCAGAATGTGAGCAGTGTCTAATGAACCACTGACAGTGTGGGACCTCTGTTGGTTTCTTCTGCTACTTCTACCTTGCACTGTAGTGGTTCCTGTCGTTCCAAGCAAAGTTCCATCTGCATGGTAGGCATTGTACATATGCTGGCATTTTTGTGTTTTGTTTTGTTTGTTTTTGTAATATATAAGTAGCATTTTGGAACATCTGTTGTCTGCTGAGCCTCTATCATCACTGTCTGCACCCACAGCTCCTCACAGAAGCCCTGTCAATCTTTTTCTGCCTAAACTGTCTTCCCTTTGCTGGTCGGCAGCAGGCAAACTCAGCAAGACCTGTATGAAAACTACAGCACACTGCCATAAATGGAGTATATTGAGTGAGCTGCAAACCCAGATTGATGAGTGGCTCATGTGGCAGTGTATGAAATGGCAGGAATGTTGTTAAGGCCATTGAGGACAGATCATTTACTCATGTGCTATGCTTTGCCCACTGCCCAAATTTAATAGTACAGGATTACCTCAGGAACAGTAACGAGACTGATGCCATGCTGACCTCTGCCCACCACTTGTGTGGACATTTTAGTCATTCCATGAAGGTCAGAAATGAGCTTAAAACCTCTAGATAAAAATGGAATTACACAGCACGGCTAAACTGGGAGATGGCCACGTGGTAAAATTTCAATTTTATATACTTTTTAATTTTTATGTGAGGTTCAGATGTATTTATTAAAGAGTCATTTATTTATCTGATATTTCATTTATATCAGTATGCATTAACCCTCTTTTTACTTCAGCATAACTTCCTACTCTATCTAATGGTAGTGATCTGGGATTGTATTATATAAATATTTTTTTATTTCCCCCTTTCTATCTATCCCTTTCATACTCCTATTCATATTCCATGTTGTAGCAATGTATAGAACGGTTGCCATATATTTTCAAAGTCTTCTTTCCTAGCCTCTTTCAAATATTGCACTCTCTCTCTCTAGGTTCATGGCTTGTGTCATGAAGTTCAGACATTGTTTAATATTTGGTGGGCTTGCATCTTTCCATTTTATTAGAATACGCTTTGCAACTGTCATAGCTATAGATATAAATGATTGTTGATGTTGGTTGATTTGTTCTGAATGTATTGCAAACATTGTAAATAATATCTTAAAGACGATACATATTTTTAACACTTGGTTTATGATTACGATATTTTAGACCAGAAGTTTGTAAGGTATGGACAGCTATGAATCATATGTATTAAAGTGTCCGATGTTTTAGAACATCTAGGGATTTTTCTGTTATGTTAATATTGATTTTATGTAATTTATGTGGTGTAAAATATGTCCTATGTAAAATATTGAATTGTATTTGTTGCATCTTACTTTATCTGATATTTATATATGGAGTTGCCAAAATTTCTTCCCAATCTTCTTCAGAGATTTCTGTTGCATTTCATTCTCCATTTCTTGTTCCCATCTCACCTTTAATTTGTGTATATCTCATGAGCTAATAGTAAATAAACTAGAGCATAATATGGAGATTAATTTTTATCCTCTCTTACTTTTTCCATTATATCCAAAATTGGTGTAGATAGAAGTTTCAATTTTCCATTGGTTTTGGTTATGTAATTTTTAATTTGTAAATGTTTCAAATAATGTGACACAGGTTGGTTGTACTGTACCTCAACTGTTCAAAATCCATAAAATGATTGTTTTGAAAAAGTTGTCCCATTTCATGTAGTCCTTGTAATTTCCATTACTTATAGATTTTATCATAAATTGTAAGGAACATGTTATAATTATTATATATTGGTGTATATTTTGTTTCCTTGATTTCCATTTTTAGAATCTTATAGATCTCATACCAACAATTTATTGTCACAGAAGTTGTTAAGTTTCTTTTCGTTATTTTCTTAGAAAATAGTGCATTCATTAAGTTTGTACACTCACATCTATTAGTTTCCATTTCTATTGAAATATTTTGCTCCCTTTGATAATTTATCCAATTCAATATAACCGTGATTTGTGATACCAAATGCTATTTATAGAAATCCAGTAATGCTAACCCACTTTGTTCTTTAGGGAGTATTAATTTCTCATATGATAGTCTCTGTTTTTTGTTTATCCAAACACAATTAGTAATTATCTTTTTAAAGTTTTAAAGAATTCTGGTGAAATATAAATTGGAAGAACTTGAAAAGTATAAAGTACTTTAGGTAATATCTGCATCTTAGTTATGTTAATTCTCCCTATCAGTGTAAGGGGTAGTGATTGCCATCTCCCCAGATCTGTTTTTGTTTGGGTTAAAAATTTACATAATTAATTGAATACATATTATCCTGATTTTTAGTCAGATATATACCCAGATATTTTATTGTTTTTTCAGCTGGACATATAAAGTCCTTAACCTGAGATTTAGTCTCTGGCATTTATTTGGATTGCTGATTTTTCATAATTGATCTTAAATCCTGCATCCTTACAAGACTTCTGTCACCTTAACAAATTCTCTATTCGTCTTTGCTGTTTGTTATATATAGAAGTTCATCATCTGCATGTAAGCCAATTTTATGGCACTCTCGTACCTAGTGTAACCCCCTCTGTCTTTGGGTTCTGCTTTATTAATTCTGCCAAGGGTTCTATACTTAATGCAAAAATAAATGGTGAAAGGGGCAGCCCTGTCTTGTCCCCATGTTAATTTAAATAAGGGTGATAATATATTGTTTATTTTAATCTGAGCCATTGGCTTATTATATATATTCATTTAATCCAATCTTTAAAACCTTCACCAAAAATCATCTTTTGTAATGTGTTTATATAAAAGACCATTCTACCTGGTTGAATGCCTTTTCAGCATCCACCATGAGTAACAAAGAGTCTTTTTCTTCTTTCCCTTGCAGAATGTTTAATGTACGTCCTCACATTTTCCCTAATTTTCCTTGCTTTGATGAAACCATTTTGATCTTGATCAATTAATTCTGAAAGTATTTTCTCTAGATGTTTTGCTATTATCTTGGTGAGGATTTTATAGTCTGCATTTAACAATGAGATTGGTCTATATGATTTACATAATTCTGGATCTTTATCTTGTTTATAAAATGTATATATATGTGCCTCATGAAAAGTAACTGATATTTTTTAATTGAAAACTTTTATTAAGCAAATTCACAAAAATAGGGATAAAGAAATCCTTGTATTCCTTAAACAACTCCACCTGTATCCCATTGGGTCCTGGTGACTTACCATTTTTAAATCATTCAATGCTATTTCCACTTCTTGTGAGTTATAGACTGATCCAGTCTTAACTTTAAATCTGTTGATAATTGTTTCAATGTTACTTTGTCCAGAATTTTTATCTGATATTCTTCCTCTGCTGACCTTTGGGAAGTGTAGAGTTCTTTATAGAATTGTAAAAGACTTTTGCAATGTCCATAGGATTACTATGCTTATTCCTTCCCTTCCTTGTATTTGTTTAATATTATTCCGTTCCTGATCTTTCTTTAACTGCCATGTTAATAATTTCAAAGGTTTGTTTGAATTTATATAGTAACCTGATTTCATAGCAAGTAATTGTTTTTCTGCTTTCTTTGTTATCAATGTATTATGTTCATCTTTTTGTTTACTAATAGAGTATATGTTTTTGTCATGGTTATTAGAGTATATTTGTTCTAGTATTTTAATCTCCTCTTCTAGTTGTTTATATTGCTTTTCCCAATTTCTCTTCCTAACCCCCTAATTCATGTAGTTTCCTCTCAACCAGGCTTTAAATGAATCACAGATAATTGTTATATCTGTATCTTCTGTATTTCTCTTAAATAATTCTTTTCTTTGACTCCAAATTCTTCCAATATCTCTCAAAAGGAGAAACAACATGAGTAGATTCAATAACTATAAGTGATCTGGAGCTAGGTAATGAAGAAAGAACTAAAGATTCACAAACAGAAAGTAATATGGAAAAATTGACCACCCACCCCCATTTTAACAAATAAAGAAGTAGGTTCAGAGTTAATGGGGCAATGAACAATTTACGCTTGGACATGATGAAAGCACCTGGAGACATAAGTGTTGCAGTAAAAGGAATATCAGATACAATAAGTACATTAACAGATAAGATGGAAGGATTAACAACATGTACAAAGAACTGGAACAAAGGGTATCCCAGTTAGAAGACATCAAAGGCCAGATGTTAAAAACCCAAACACAGCATAACATACAAATACAGTCTCTAATGGATAAAATTACAGATTTGGAAGACAGATCCAGGAGAGGAAACATATGGCTGAAAAACCTTCCAGAAGGGCTAGAAGAATCATGGGACCCCTAAACTTTTTCAAGCAAATGTTAACATAATCTATGGGAAAGAAATATCCTGAACAGAAGATAGTGCTGGACAGGGCACACAGAACAGGATCAAGATTTGTTAATTTAAATCAAACCTTTCCCGTATGGTGTTAATTAAACCACACAAATTTCAGGACAGAGAGGCAATATTGAAAAAGGCAAGGGTAGAAAAGGATAAAATCTGCAAACTTGACGTTCAATGTATACCCAGACTTATCAATAGATACAATAAACAAATGGAAACTGTTCAAACCAGCGAAAAAGAAAGTATATGAAAGGGGATAAGATTTTCAATGCAACATCCAGCAAAGCTTCGGTTCATGGTAAATGGTAGATTGACCTGTTTGATGATTACGAAGAAGTGGAGAAAGCTTTTGAGAAATGCTATAACCCCACAGAAGGCCACTTTTCACAAAATTTTCAGAAGAAAGGAAGAACACATCCATACGAATAAACTATAGTCTCTAAATTTATACTCATGAGAGGCGAAAAAGGAGGAAGAGAAATGAAAAGAAGGAATGAAAGGAATAACTAACAGGTGTAAAGGAAAAGGGATAGGAAGAAAAAGGAGAGGGAATGCCACTTTCTGTCTTAGATCTGCCTGAATGTCTTCCCCAGCCACAAAGATATCAGGTTTGCTACTGTGGTCTATCAGAACATTTGCCCCCCTCAGCCTTTGCTTATTATGACTGCTGGAGAGTTGCCATTGAAGCAGTTTACACACAATTTAGAGAAACCTCTGACAGGATTTACATGCTATTGAGGAGGAAAAACCCTCAATGAAGGAATAGAAATTAAAACTAAAACTATTGCTACAATCCATGTCCTGTGGATGTATTCTGGAATGAAGTAGGACAGAGCCTTGCCTTCTCTATAGTATGGGAGGCAAGATGAAGACCAAACAACAGGATGGATGTATGTGGAGGAGGCTGGGTGTTTCACAGCATGGTATGTCTAGACTTGGAAGACTGGTTCAGGGTGCGGCTTTATCTCTTTTCTGTACTTTGAGATAAGATAAATGAACGAGTAATAAGGAGGAGAAGAAAAATAAGACAGGAAGAAGAAATAAAATAAAATATATTTGGGCTTTCTTTAGACACTCGAGCTGCAACATATTGGTGCAAGGATGCCACCAGAGCATCTCTGCTATTCTTGGGGAGGGGCTCCTTGGAAGCCCCGGAAATGGCAGGATGAAACATGGATAGGGGTGATGGGGAAATAGGGGAGCACAATGAGAGAAAAAAATATTTTAAGGCAGTTTATATATTTAGAGGTCAGAATAACATTATAAATCAGATTAATAGAGATAAAACTAAGATAAAAACAAAAATAAATCTACATGGCATGATCTCGGATAAATTAACTAATGTACAAAAAGAATGGACTTATGGGAGAAAATTACAAATAGCAACATGGAATGTAAAAGGTCTGAGACAAAGAAATAAAATTACTAACGTTATAAACTATTTAGATAGAAAACAAACAAATTGTGTATTAATACAGGAAACATACTTTACAAAAATAGATTTTCATTGGTTTCAAAAAAAATGGAGAAAGGAATATATTCATCTCATACAACTTTAGCAAGAGGGTTGCTATCTTTTCACAGAAAATACCTGTCCTGAAATCTTGAGAAACACTATAGATCCAAATGGAAGATCTATAATAGTGGAGTTAAAATGGGGAACAAAATCTTTACTTTAGCTACGATATACAGTACACTCCAAATTATAACAACCCTCAATTCTTTATAGAATTTTTCTTGCAATTATCAAATTATAAATCCCCATATATTAAAGGGAAGATTTTAATCTGGTACTAAAAAATTCTTTTTTTCCATTTAAACTTTATTAATTTTCCAGCAGAGTGAGTAATAGCAGGACATCGACATTACATATACAGATACAGATACATTAATAATGCCCCAACACAAACAGTTAGACTACTCTGCCTTACCCCACTACCTAAACTCCCTGAGTACATCCCCTAATACCCCAAATCCCCCACTCCCCTCCCCCAGAAAAACCACCCCCTAACCCCCACCACCCCCACCCCACCCAAGGCACACACAATAAGTTAAATAAAACCACAATAGCATTAGGAACTAGTTAGAATAACAAATTTCAAACAGCCCCCAGATCTTTTCAAATAAGGTAGATTGTTATGCATAATAGCAATCATTCTTTCCAACCTTAAAGCCAGGAGCTCGCTTAGCCATTCCTTGTAAGAGGGACAAAACCTGTCCTTCAATGCCTAAGCACAAGCTTCTTAACCGAGACAGCAACCAAAGAAATGTAAAATCTCCTTTTCTTGACAGTAACAGCAGTCATGTCACCCAGTATGCAAATTTCAGGCCTAAACAACTCTTCCAGACCTAGAAGTGGGTTCAACTTACGTTGAATCTCATTCCATAGAGGAGCTACAGAGGGCAATGCCAAAATATATGTAACAGGTCTCCTGAACCCATCCCACACCTGTAGCATTTTGAATCATCTAACAATCCCAGGCTCTGCAATTTCTGAGGTGAATAATACATGTTATGTATAACTTTAAATTGTAAGAGCCTAAGTTGATCATGCTTCAAATACTCATGGCAAGCTATCCAGATACCCTTCCAGTCTAAAGAAAGGTCTGGAAACATTCCATTCCATTCCAGTAAGTACACGATGCAACCTTTCCAGCGCAGGCCCGTTGAAACAATACCACATACAACTTGAAATCACCTGCTGTGTCCCAACAAGGGACATATCCCTCCCAGAAAATCAACAGAGGCGTTTGTTCCCAGTCCGGGCCCACCTGTTGTAATAAAACATGCCTAATCTGCAACACTTTGAAAATGTCCTTATTGCACAAATTAAACTTACGTAATCAGAGTCTGCGCTGGAATTATGCCACCGCTAGTATCAAAGAAGTCCCCAGGAACAGTCCTTTAAATTCTCCAACCATCCAGGTTTAATCACCCTCCCACCAATCAGAAATGCGGATTCCCCACACAGGCTGCTTTCTATCCCTTAAGTGATTATATTTAAGAAATCTACATAGCTGGTGATGGGACCTAACCACCACCCCAATAGGGACCCTTTCAGAGCCAATGGTAGAGCTTTAGGAGATATAAAGAAAAGGGCCCTAGGATTAATCCCAAACTTGCTGATATAGGTCTTTCTATCTCCAACCATAACGGAGATATTCCGGTTGGGCACCACATCTAACTGAGCCCATCTACTATATTTACTCAATTGTGTAGCCCACCAATATAAACCAAAATGGGGTAGCCTTAATCCCCAAACTCTTTAGGAGCAGCCAGCTTGAAATACGCCATTCTGGACTTTTTATGCTTCCATATAAAATCAGCAATCATGGTATGAAGGTTCTTAAACCACGATAGGGAGAGGAATATATCCAATCTGCTAATTGGGTAAAAAGCCTGGGAAAAATATTCATTTTCACTATACCAATTCTACCCCAAAGGGACAGGGGATATTGATCCCATCGTTTAAGATCATGCTTAATGGTATGAACCAAGGGATCCAAATTTAACTGACGGAGACGCCCGCCTCATGAGTTAAAACTAAACCCAGATATTTAAAGGAGTTAGGGCTCCATTTAAGCCCCAGATCCATTACTTCCTCTTAAATAACCTGGAATTAAGAGGGTAAACCACAGTTTTATCAGGATTGATCTTATAATTGTAAATTTGACGAAACCCTTAAGTCGTCCAGTAATATAGGGATAGACTTAACTGGTCGTGATACATAGATCAGCAGGTCATCCGCATAGGCAGTAACCTTAATGGAAATCCCCTTATCTCAATGGGTTCTATTCCTTTCTCATGAAGTATCTTCCTAATCAGAGGCTCCAAGTACAAATTGAATAAAAGAGGGACAATGGACAACCTTGTCTTGTGCCCACGATATGGAAAGGAGTTAGAAATAACCCCATTACAACTGATCCTAGCAGATGGCTTGAATAAAGGGCTCTTAACCATCCTAAAAACTCCTCAGGGAACCCGAACCTATGCATAGTTTCAAATAAATACACCCAATAGACCCTATCAAAAGCCTTCTTGGCGTCCAAGGAGACCAGCGCCATGGGATGGGTGGCCTCCTCGAGGCCGAGAAGACATGAGCCAGAGTTCTAAAATGATCAATCGATGACCTACCCTTCATAAAGCCAACTTGCATACTCCTATGAGTCTAGGCAACACTTTGTTAATACGGTCCGCTAATACCTTAGCCAGGATCTTTAAATCACAATTCAAGAGCGATATGGGTCTATAACTAGCTGGGTCGGTAATTGGCCTATTAGGTTTGGGAAGCAAAACAATGAAAGCTTCATAAAATACTTTCTCCACCTCATTTCCAGCACATATATGACAGAACAGTCTGAGGAGGTGCAGGGCTAAAAATGGAAAACTTCCTATAAAAGTTGGGCCGAAACCGTCCGCCCTGGGTTTTATCTAGCGCCAAGCTCAATGGCCAGTTCCACCTCGGCTAAGGAAATATCTGCCACTAGAGAACTCCTCTCACACCAGTGAGAGTAGGCATGTCAAAACCCTCAAAGAACCCCTTATCTGGTGCTCTGAAGGCGGCGCTGACATTTCCCTGTAAAGATTCCCAAAATATTGACAAAAAGATGGGCAATCTCAGCCGGAGATGTTTTGACCAGACCATCCTCGTCAGAAACAATTCCCTCAATCAACCTAGAGGATTCTAATTGAGAGAGACGTCTTGCCAACAACTTCCCAGGCTTTTCACCCTGATCGATGTACTTAGCTTTTGTCTTAACCAATGCCAATTCTGATTGCTCTCCCAACAACTTGAGATAGGCATCTCTGGCCTTAATCAACTCCTCTTCCTTATCCCTGCTGAACTGGTTGGCAGAATCCACCTCCAGCGCCCTAATACGAACCAGAAGTTCCTTCATAATTCTATTTCTTTCCTTTTCCTGCCCGCTGTAAAACCAATTAGAATTCCCTTAAATAAGACTTAAGGGCCCCCAGAAAATATCTGGACGAACCTCATTGATTGAATTATTCTGAATAAATTCTTCAATCTGCTCAGATATAAATTTAACCGTCTTGGGCACCCTAAGAATTTGATTATTAAATTTCCACCTGCTCCCTCTCCTCATTAAGGATGCCATTGAGATAGCCACCATTACGGCGGCATGATCGGAGATAGCCCAGGTAGAATCTCAGACTTAAGGACCCCACTGAGAAGAGATCTAGAAACAAAACATAGTCAAGATGGGAAGATGTCCTATGTACAGGGGATGTAAAGGTAAATTCCCTGAGTCCGGTGGAGTACCTGCCAGATATCAACCAGCCCAAGTTGATCTAGCAATTCGGACAGTGCACGAGTTGGGTTAAGTGAGCCTGGGATTTACTGGATCTGTCCAGGAGGGGATCCAAGGTCAGATTGAAATCCCCACCCAGAACCACAGGAAGGTGGGCAAAAGGCAACAGAGCCTTGAGCAAACTTACAAAAAGTCCTGAGTATCCAGGTTGGGACCATAAATAGATCCCCATAACATTTCTATGTTCGATAACTTCCTCTCACCAAAACATACCTCCCTCTTTATCCTGAATTATTTGTAATGGCCTGAATGGTAAAGATCTATGCAGAAGGAGCATAGCTCCTCTACTCTGCGTGTGCCCTGAGAAGCAAAGGCCTGACCCATCTGCAGCTTCCTCATAGAATAAGATTCAGATATCAACAAGGTGTTTCTTGAAGAAACACTACTTCTGCCTCGTAAGTTCTATGTGCTTAAGAATTTTATATTGCTTGTCGCTAAGTCGAGCTCCTTTCACATTCAAGTGAGAAACTTGGTACAAATCAAAGTATCCATATCAACCTTAATATAACAACAGTATTATTAACTCTAGTTGGGCAACCTTATGATAATGAGCCAAAACAACAAACCAAGTTCCTGACTCATGAGTGCCTCTAAACATAGAACCCACCCACCACCCCCATAGCCCATAAAAAGAACTACTACAGCCCAACAACCCCAAATAACCCCATCCCCACACACACATACTCTGCTTGGTCCAGTGATCCCAGGACACTTGGCTCATCCTCCGATCACATCCGCCCCCAAAAACATTAAGCATTGAAATTAGATACGACCCCACTCTGTTGCAGTCCGGACATATACATTGCTGCCAGATTAGCACCCTCCTAAAACCGCTCTCCTTATGGAAATAATCTTGCACAGTATTATACAAGATAAAAGGAAAACCAGAGTAACATGCAACCATTGTATCCACCGAAATGTCACCCCTAGATGAGAATTTAAATCCATAAACCCCTAGAAGTCCAGGTTGATCAGGCTTCACAGGCCTTCAGGTTATCAGACATCCAGATAGACCCAAAAAGAAAACTTGTAGCCCCTAAGAAATGCTGCAAGCACCCTAGTGGTGCACATGTTCATGGGTCCTTAAATAAAAGCAGGTAGGCCTTCTGTAAAGCTTCTTTCGATGACTCCGACGACTCAAAGGATTTCCATTCGTCTTGAATTTTCACCTGAGCCTGGCAGGGTATGCCATGCGAATTTCACCTCGGCTGCTATCAGCTTTTTAACCACCACATGAAATGCAGCCCTCCTTTGCCTCACTGTAAATGGGAGATCTTGCACCACTCTCAACTTCACCCCCTCCCAATATAATACTTTATCTTCCTTGACCTTGGCCATAAATAGCTGGCGCTCTTGATAGTTCAGGAAGCGAAAAATAAATGGTCTTGGGGTCCCCCGGAGGTGGTAAAGGGCGAGGGCTCTGTGTGCACGCTCAATAATATATTGTAGCACCAAAGGGCGAGGGCCCCACTACTTTCATGATTAATTTCTGTATGAACTTAACAGGATCCGAACCTTCGACCTTCTCGGCAAGCCAATTATCACCATGTTGTTGCGACGGCTTCTCCCTTCGAGATCCTCTAACTTAGAGTCCATCCTGTTAATTTTCAGTTGCAAAGCATTTATAGTGGCCTCCATCTGATCCCTACAGGTCTCCAACGACTTAATTCTTACAAAATTATCAGAGATCTTCCGATTTAAATCCTCCATGGTAGAGAGGTAGAAGACTTGGTTTGCTGGCCAAGGCACCTAGCTTCACCTGAGCTCTTTCCTTCTAAGACTGCTTGAAAGGCAGAGTAGAGAAACCTACCAGAGCAAGGGAGAAGGATTAAGACTTAGTTTGGCTAACAGATTTACTGTGTGGTGGTGTTTTTATTTTTACTCACAGGGATTGCTACTGTTTGTTGCCAACATTTCATTGCTTTATTTTTCTCTGATTCAAATTGTTGTTGGTATGCCTTCTTCTGCATTATTACAAGGTGTGCCTACAGGTGTGTGTAACAGATTACTGCTGTAATCTTCTAATTCAAATTGTCTTTGTAAGGTATATCTTCTGTTACTGCTTTATTTTTTCTGGAGCAAAGTGTTTCTTACAGGGTATATCTTCTCTGAAATTATTACAGGTGGTGCTTTACAGGTTTTACAGTTTTATCTAACATTAGGATAAGCTTTCAGGGTTACTGCATTTGTTGTTGACTGATTGTTTCTGCTCTTACCTCCTTGTTCTTTTCGTCCGTGGTTCTTCTTTAGGCAAGGAAGGGCCCAGCCAACCACCCACGCTACACTCCTTTTATAGGGTACCACAGTTGTGACATTTCCTGTGGCAGAACAGGAAGGGCGGATCAGTGGGGCCTCCACAAGGTGATCTCATTTACAGGGGACTAGTAATTTAACTTGTTATAACAAGTTAAACAAAGCACAATTAAACCATTACTTGCATTTTTTCCTTTTTTTTCCTTCTAATTACTCTGACTAGGTTACAAACCCAACAACTTATTTGGAATGGATTTCATTAACTGCAGGTACTGTGGAACAATTTTCAGAAGGACAGTCTTACAGGATTTAGGACACTGTCCTACATGCTGGGCCTTTGGAGATCTTAGGTCTCAGCTCCGGGCAGCATGGGCAGAGATTGCACGCCTCAAATTTCATATTGAAGAGGAAATACATTATAAGAACCACCCGCCATTTCCCCAGCATCCAACAGAAAACCTCGACAAGAGAGGGTAGTTGGTCCAGGAGGTTGGCAGGTGGTTAGGAGGAGCAAATCAGGTGCCCCATCACTCTCTGTTGTCCAACACATTACCTCCAAAACCATATAAACACTACAAACAGGTATCTGCCTCTATCTCTGAAATCAAATAAAGAGGCAGAAGACACTGCAGAGCAGGACACTGCGGCACAGGAGCTAGCACAACAATACTCACCCAAATCAGGAACCAAAACTAAACAAGCACAAAGGAAATCCAAAAACTTCTGATCATAGGAGACTCCATGATTCGGGAGTTGATACCCATCTCCAGCCAGGGTGATGGTCAGATGTCTCCCAGGTACATCAGCATGGAGAGACACTGACCGCATTGCTAAATTGTTCACAAAGCAGGAGAAAACATTGATGTCCTAGTACACTAGGGACTAATGATCTCACCAGCCAGTCAGTTGTGGAGACCAAGGAACACCTGACTAAGCTGGGTGACAAACTATCATCTATTTCGTCCGGCATCTCCTTCTCTGAGATCCTGCCAGTCTGGGAGAAGGGAGCAGATGGACGGAAGGTCAGAGAAGGGGAGATAGGGGAGCTAAACATGTGGCTCAAGGACTGGTGCCAGGAAAAGGACACAGATTTGTAGGAACTGGCAACAGTTCTGGGAGCGGAAGTTCTTTAAATTTGATGGACTGCATCTGACTAAAGAGGAGTCAGTGCATTGGGGCAGAAGTTTGACGTCTTTGCAGAATATTTAACTAGTTAATGGGAGAGGTGCAGCACCCCATCCACGCCGAATGGAAGAACACCCTCCCTCAGCTAGTGGTCAAACAGGAATTCAGCGTGTTTGCCATTCATTTGCATCACCAGGTAAGAAAAAGGTTTGTCTCCCCATACGATGCACAGGGTAATGCCAAACTTCACCCAACAACTAACACACCAAAATCTGGCCAATGGAAAATCATGTACAAATGCTCACAGCCTGGGAAATAAGATCCCAGACCTGCAGGCAATAATGTCAGAGGCTAAACTGGACATAGTAGCAATTAGTGAGACGTGGTTTACCAGTAACCACACTTGGGAGACTTCAGTACCTGGCTATGTATTGTTCAGAAGAGACCGAGGTGCAAAAGGGGGGAGGAGTGGCCCTGTATGTTAATGAAAATATCAAAGCTACAGAAATTCAGAATACACATAAGGAGCCAGAAGAACTGTGGGTCACCTAGAAACAGGAAATGGGACAGCCATAAGAACTGGGGTTGTCTACAGGCCCCAGTCCAGAGGGGAGGACATAGACACATTACTGTTAGAAGATATACAAAACATGACAGCTAAAGGGAGGTTCTGATAATGGGAGACTTCAACATGCCAGATACAGATTGGTCAATACCAGCAGGAACATCTGCCAGAACTAGACTCATAGTGGATTCCCTGCAGGGAGGGCCTCAAACAACTGGTACAGCAACCCACAAGAGACAGGGCTATCCTAGATCTAGTACTGACTAACAAAGAAGGGATCACAGATCTCCAGGTAGAAGGTCACCTGGGGCCAGTGACCATCGCATGGTATGGTTCAATTTGGCTACTACATCTAAATCATCCCATTCCAAGGCAAAAATATGGGACTTCAGAGGAGCTGACTTTGATAAGATGGCCAACAGAGTTAAGCTAGCCCTGGCAAAAAGAAACACAGATGAGGAGGTACAGGCAAAGTGGGCAAGCATTAAGGATACAATACTTGAAGCAACATCCCATTGTGTTAGACAGAAAAGGAAGTGCAAAAGAAGAAGGAAACCACTTTGGTTCTCAAATACAGTAGCAGAAAAGGTCAGAGCCAAAAGGCTGGCCTTCAGGAAATATAAGGAACACAGCGGGATGAAGATAGAGGCATACCAAACTGCCCTAAGGAAGCAGGTAAGGCAGTAAGGCAGGCAAAGTCCCAAACTGAGGAAACACTAGCACGAACAGTAAAGAAGGTGACAAGACTTTCTATAGATACATTAGTGAAAGGAGAAAGTCCAGAGGGGTATTGCTAAGCTTAATGGAGAAAAGGGAGCATGTGAGGAGGAAGACCCTGTAAAGGCATCTATCCTAAATAGATACTTTTGCTCAGTATTTACTGAAGAGAAGGTAGGGCAGGGCCCATAGCTCAGCATCATGGACACAGGGGGAGGGAGGTGAGCACTACTCCCTTCACAAAAGAAAGGGTCCTACAAGAGCTTGCTAAGCTCAGGGTGGATAAGGCAATGGGACCTGATGGCATACATCCCAGGGTACTTAAGGAGCTAAAGGAGGAACTAGCAGAGCCATTAGCAGAATTGTTTAGTGAGTCTCTAGCACAGGAGAGGTCCCAGAAGACTGGAGAAGGGCTCATGTGATCCCGCTCCACAAGAGTGGTAGCAGGGAGGAGGCGGGAACTACAGACCAGTCAGTCTTACCTCAGTAGTGGGCAAGATTATGGAGGCACTCTTAAGGAAAGGATAGTGTAACACCTGGAATCCATAGGGGCACAGGATCCAAGACAGCATGGGTTTACAAAGGAAGGTCCTGTCAAACTAATCTCATAGATTTCTTTGACTGGGTAACCAGAGTGGTGGACCAAGGGGAGCAGTTGATGTCGCCTACCTTGACTTCAGCAAAGCTTTTGACACTGTTCCACATAGAAGATTGATAAATAAGCTAGGTAGGCTCTGGGGTGGGTGAAGTTGGTCAACTGGGTGGCAAACTGGTTGACTGGCAGAAAACAGAGAGTGGTGGTAAATGGTATACAGTCAGAAGAGATGCAAGTCACAAGTGGGGTACCTAGGGATCAGTCCTGGGGCCAGTCCTATTCAACATCTTCATTAGTGACCTCGCAGATGGACTAGAGGGTAAGGCTTGTCTGTTTGCAGATGACACCAAGATCTGCAACAGAGTAGATGATCCAGATGGGGTGGGCAGAATGAGAAGAGATCTGGATAAACTAGCAAATGGTCAGAAGAGTGGCAACTGGGATTTAATGCAAAGAAGTGCAAAATCATGCACATAGGGAAGAGAAACCCTGAAGCCACTTATAGGCTGGGAGGAGTTGCTAGCAGTCACAAAGGAAGAAAGAGACTTGGGCATCATCATCACTGATGACCTAAAATCATCCAAGCAGACCTCTCAAAGCAGTAGGTAAGGCTAGGGGTGTTAGGGTGTATTAGTAGGGGTATCACAAGTCGAAGAGGGAGGTAGTAATCCTCTGTACAAGACATTGGTTAGGCCCCATCTGGAGTACTGCGTGCAGTATTGGAGGCCACACCTTCACAAGGACATTAACCAAATTGAGGCAGTCCAGAGAAGGGCAACCAAAATGGTGCAGGGACTGCATCAGAAGACATATGAGGACAGATTAACGGAGCTCAATATGTATACCCTTGAGCAAAGGAGGGAGAGAGGTGATATGATCGAGACATTTAAACACCTTAAGGGCATAAACAAGGTGAAAGAGTCTAACATGTTTAAATATAAGAAAATAGCAGGACAAGAGGACACAGCATGAGATTAGAGGGAGGCCGATTAAGGGGAATGTGAGGAAATTCTTTTCACAGAAAGGGTGGTTGATGCATGGAATAGCTTACCACAAGAAGTGGTGGCTATGAATACAGTGCAGGGCTTCAAACAGGCATGGATAGGCATAAGGGAGCAATACAAATGACTATGAATAGATAGGTCACTGACAGAGCAAAGGCCGATGGCACATTTATAAGGTAGAAAAGAAATGGGCAGACTGGATGGGCCTTGCGGTCCTTATCTGCCGTCAACTTCTATGTTTCTATGTTTCTATGTTAGTGGAAAGAGATTTGATTTCACAGGCCATATCATCTAATGTTGCCTTGAATGGCCGAAATTCCGCCAAAAATTTTGCCAGGGTTAATGGTTCCTCTACCCCTGCTTCCTCTCCTACGCCCTGCTGCAACTGGAGAACCGAGGCCTTAGATTTCTTTCTGCGGCCTCTCGGAGGTGGCTGAGGGTATATCTCGCGGCGCTTTCCTCATTTCTTCTTCCATGCGTCAGCTTAACCAGGTCCCTGGCAGCTCGCGATCCTTATCTGCACAATTAAACAACCTCAAAACCGCAGATAAATGGGTCGAATGTAGTATTTGGGATCAGGTAGCGGAGCTCTCTGAGTACAGCCGCTACGCCGCACTGCATCACGTGACTCCGGTACTAAAAATTTGACAGAACATCAAATCAAATACATAGTTTTAAAACATCTATTAAGACCATTAAGGGTTTATGGTGGATCTGAAATTGTTAGATCCCTGGACACAAATAGAAAGTAATACAAAATGTTCTTATTACTGTACTGTACATCATACATATTCCAGAACTGATTTCTATTTAATATCAGAATTACTTTTATATACAGTTAAAAGCATGTCGGACCCAGGAATAGCCATATCTGATCATTCTCCTTGCATATTAGAAATATTATGGTCTTCTGTGGTGCAATATTGGAACAGCTGGAAAATGGACATTTCCTTAATTAAACATCCAGATATAAGGAGAACTGTAATGATTGAAATAAAAGAATTTTTAAGATAAATATAGTTTTTATATGCTTGAACAGCTGTTTGAACAGTGCAAGGCCTTTACAGACTTTGCCATGCTGCATAGAGATCATGCCATACACTCTCTTTCCTCGTACTATGAATCAGTGGTGCCTGATGGAAGTATTGATCCTAATTCTACAACTCTTTGAACATGTCACTAAGCTGTTAGTACTGCAAAGGTTTACCCATGCTGGTGCATGGACAACTACCATGAGATACTTTAGGGTGCTGGCATTAGGGTGACCGCATGAGGGCACCAGGAAACAGGGTGCATACACACAGTGTGCCACTGTTTTCTGTGTTTTGTGCCACCCTGTACCCCCATACAAATATAATCACCTCCACCCCAGGCATATTGGGGTGGAGGTGGTATAGTGGACAGCGCCTAAAGGTCCCAGACACCCTTGTTCTGTGTGCTGTAATGAGGGTGCCCTAATGATGGCACCCTTCTGATGGGATACCATACTGAAAACACCTGTATTGACCAGGCAATACTGTTTATTTGTGTGTTACTGCAGGTACTACTAAACATTTGGGAGCAGTTCAACCAGAATGGGGCAGCACTGGCAGTGGTCTTGTAGAGATGATGATTTAATGTGTGTACAGTGACGTCATTTGTATAGCATGGTGGAGTCCAGTATTTATGGTGTGGTGATCATATTAGATACCTGTTATAAGCATGTCATCAGGTCTCTACTTGAGTGGGAATTCAGATACACTAAGTGAGGTATTTGCAGGGCTTGTGTAGAAAACATAGTAACCCAGTAAGGCAAAAATAGCAAGCAGCAGCAGCAACATGCTACAAGCCATTCTTGATTTTGAGCATCATCCTCATCTGTTACAACCACGAGCACTAAGTTATCCTCATCCTCCACCAGATCCATAGGTACTTAATAGCCACATCAACCAAGCAGTATCAGTGTCATAAATCTCTATGGGCAGTTCTTTTCAGGTGGGTGTGAACAGCTAATGGTTTGCTGCAGCTCGTTGAGTGAGCCATACGCTGTGGTCTGCTGCTTCACTTGTGCAGGAATACATGGATGACCCAGAACAGCTTGGGATAGATGATGAATCATTGCTTTACTGGCATAGTAAGTTGTCAGTGTGGCTTACACTTCCGAAATTTGCTGTTGAGTACCTACCCTATCCAGCAGCCAGTGTAACATTGGAAAGAGTTTTCAGCATAGCAGGGCCATTATTACTGACAACAGAACATGTATTTTGAATAAGAATGTAGATGAACAGACACCTTCTGAAGAAGCCAACTCTGGACCTGGATATCCTAGCAAATTATTGCCTAGTCTTTAACCTGCATTTCTTAGGCAAAGTTATTGAGAAGCTCATGGCACTGCAGTTTGATGCACACCTGTCAACTTGTCACATCCATGAGCCCTCCAGTCTGGTTTCAGACCGAGGCATAGCAACGAGATGGCATTAGTTAAAGTGCACAATGACCTCCTCAAGGCTAGAGACAATAGTGAGTGGTCTGTTCTCATTCTCCTTGATCTTTGTTCAGCATTTGACGTTGTAGATCATGGGTTATTGTTGGACTGCCGGGAGCACATGAGATTTACTGACACCACCATCTTCTGGTTTGAGTCCTGTCTCAGGGGCAGGGCACAAAGTGTGGTGATGGGTACCTTTCATCATCCTTGATGCCACTGCCATGTGGTGTGCCTCAACACTCGGTCCTCTTATCCATGTTATTTGTAGTGTATATGCTGGGCCATGGGTATTTGATAGTACAAGCTGAGTTTTCACTGCTATGCAGATGATACCGAGCTGTACCTGTCTTTCGCACTGGGGATACTGAACATTGTCAAGGTGATGAACTTATGCCTAACTGATGTCCAGAAATAGATGGACTCTAGTTGGCTGAGGCTTAACCCAGACAAGACTGAAGGGCTACTGATTGAGCGGGATCAGAAAAGGGGGAATATATTGTAGTCATGGGGAGACCAGACTTTGGCTCAGGTTATCCAGGTTGTTGGCCTCTGCCAAGGAGAAAATCTAGGGTCATTTTTGATGAACATCTGACACTGGAGGTTCAGGTGTCAGCCATGGATAAGAGTGACTTTTACCATTTGAGCAACATTAACTGGATTAGGTTCCTTATCCCCCAGAAGACCTGCTGATCCTGGTACATGAGTTTATGACATCCAAGCTCTACTACTGCAATGTGCTCTACCTTGGGATTAGTGGGGTATCCTATACCTCCTGCAGCTAGTGCAGACTATGGCTGCCAGGTTGCTGACTGGCCTTATGAGGTTCAATTATTTGACCCTGGTGCTGTGGGACCTGCACTGCCTGCTGCTGAGGTGGTGAGTTACCTTCAAGGTTGGTCTTCTAACATGTAAAGCCTTACATGGGTTGTGTCCTAACTACCTGTCAGAGTTCCTCCATCCTGTTCAGTCCTTATGCCCTCCACTCTTCTGATGGTAGCTTCCTCTGGTCCCAAAGGCCCAGCTGAAATCTGTTGGTGACCATATTGGAAGTGGCCAGCCCTTTGCTTTGCAATTTGCTGCCCAGGGGATGGAAGGAGGTTCCCTCAGTTGAGGCCATTAAATAGGGATGAAAAAGTTTTTATTTGCCCAGAACTTTGGGAAATGAAGTTATACTGTATTATTATTCCTTTGTTATTCTGTATTTATTCAACTTATGTTTTAGTTATATTATGTTTGTTTTATGTATTTTATTCTGTCCCATATGTATGGCACCCTACGCCTTTTGGGAAGGGTGCCATTTAAATAAAGCTAGTACTACTACTACTACTACTACTACTGCTGCTACTACTATTACTACTACTACTGTATGCTGACATGAAAAATCAATCAAGAACACATCCCACCTTCTACAAAAATTAGAGTCTGATCAAGGCACCATGAGGTGGGAAAGGGAAACTCAAACCAGCCGGCAGAGGTGCAGATGGAAAATGAGGCTGTCAGTGCCCTTGTGGAGAACCCATCAGAGGAGGATAATTTGAGGGTCATTTTAGATAGTGTTCAGAAATCTAAGCCTCTGCACCTCCACTTGCAGACTATCCCAGTACCACCCTTTCTGTGAAATTGAAATACCTCATATCCTTCTTAAACCGTGTCCCTCCAGTTTCCACTTTTGATCTCTGATTCTTAACTCATTATTTTACTTATGCCAAAATTGTTCCTCACAGTTCACCTTGTTTTTGCCTTCAGTAACCTGAAGGTCTCTATAACATATCACCCCCTCTGTCACCCTGGTCTCCAGTGAATGCATGTACAAGAGCTTTTAGATGATCTTCATAAGATCTGCCCTGTTGAATCGTCTTGCCACCCTGCATTGCACCATATCCAGCCAATCACTATCCTTACCCTTTCTTAGGTGAGGACTTCAAACTAAGCACAGTATAACAGGTGCAGACTGACCAGTGACTGAGAGGTAACAGTACCTCCTTTTTCCTGCTGTCAGTGTCCCTTCTGATACACCACCACATACTATTAGCCTTACTATAGGCTTTGTATCCTATGAGCTTTACTGTAGGCCATTTCAATTGCCAAACATTAGACCACCTTCACGAGGTGCTGCTGCCCAAAGAACCAAACCTGAGTGAACTGATTGCTACCCTGCTGTTACTGCTGCTGCTGCTGCTGCTGCATCTGGCCTGCCCTCCTGTGCCTTCTCCTCCATGAGATGCTACAGCCCCAAAGAACCAAACCCATGTGAACTGATAGATGCTGCTGCTCCTGTGTCTGGCCCATCTTCCTGTGCCTCCTCCATATACTGCTGTTTCACCAAAGAACCAAACCTCAGTAAACTGATAGCTGCACTGCTGCTGATGCACCTAGCACATCCTCCTGTGCTCCTCCTCTTCCATGGGGTAATGCTGCTCAAAGAATTAAACCCAAGTAACTGATAACTGCCCAGCTGCTGCTGCATTTGTCTTGTGATTCTGTGCTTTCTCCTCCATGGGGTGCTGCTGCCTCAAAGCACCAAACTGAAATGAACTGATAGCTATGGTGCTGCTGCTGTCTGACCTACCTTCCTGTTTGTAGATGCTGTTTGAGGAGAACCGAGTGGCTTAAGATGCTTATTTGAACTTTTTTTTAGAAATGTTATAGAAAATAGAGAATATTTAAAGACTTTATGAAATTTTGAAACAACTTAATTAACTAGCACCATAGTTCGGTGCATTACTAGTGTAGTTAAGAATGTCTTCATGAGCGAGCAGCAGGAGTCAGCTTTTTATTTTTTGTCAGTGGTTATAGTGCGTTAAGTTCTAGCAAGTCCTGTAGGAAATTTACCCGGTTTGGTTGTAGTCTTTACTTTGCCATCCTGATGCTTTTTGCTGTCAACCACAGTACTGCAGTCTATTTCAGTCTGACACAATTTTCACTGAGATACAAAGATACAGTGTTATCTTACTTGGGTTTGTCTATACTGTCTGCTCATAGTCCTGCATTTACTTACCTCTGAGTTTGAATTTCTACACTGCTTTCTTCCTTTAATTCTATTCTGAGAGCCTGACTTATTATTTCTCTGGAAAGCAGCTCCAAATATTGTAATCAATACCGCAGCTTTGACTGATAGTTGACAGCACTACAATGCGCCACAACTCACTGGACCACATGAGTTTTACAACTTAATTCTAGAAGTTTGTATTGACTTTTGAAGGCTGCTGGTGGAGGATGAAATCGATAGAAGTCTATTTTAGAAGGACAAGCCTGCACTGAATTTATTGTTGTGGCTGTTACTGAAGCTGCCATCTAAATCTGAGCTCATTTCTGGTAGCCAGAGTTCTTGCCATGGCTGTAGCTGCCTACCCTCCTTATGACTATCTTTGACCCTTAAAACTGTTGTCATTTTAGCTGTGAACTGTTTATTGAATTTTGCCTGTCCAACATATGATTAAACCTGGATACTACATGTATGAACCTTTATTACAGTAATGAGAGTACTGCTCTTCTGTTTGCAGTTATACTAGTCTTATCAAGCAATGCAGTAATTGTTTAAAATAAAGCTGAACAGTATTCAATGGGTTTTAAATCTTATCACTGGACTAATTCTCACTGATACTTTGGATTTAAATGCACTACAGGACTTGTGCACTGAGCTGCCGTGGTTCTTCTAATCTCTTTAGATTTAATTAAAATTGTCTTATTTGGTTTCTTTGTTTAGGGATCTGGTGGGTTTTGTGTTATAGAGGTGTTGTAAAAGTGGTTTATTTATTTAGAGGTTGGGTGGGTCATAGATACATAGATACTGTTGGCAGATAAGGGCCTATGGCCCACCCAGTCTGCCCGTTTGAGCTTTAAGTTCCTTTATGTTTTCTAGAAGTCTGTTGTCCCTTACCCTGGCCTACAGGATTCCTTATGTCTATCCAATGCATTCTAAAATCCTGTGATTGTTTCAGCCCCACCACTTCCTCTGGCAGGGTGTTCCACTTGCCCACCACCCTTTCTGTGAAGACATTTTTCTCATGTTTCCTCTGAATCACCCTCCTCCAACTTCATCCCATGCCCTCTGGTCCTGGAACATCTTTTTCACTGGAAGATAGTGTATTCCTTCACCCTGTTCCTCCCTGTAAGGTACTTGTATGTCTCTCTCATATCCCTTCTCTCCATCCACTCCTCCAGGAGTACATATTCAATCCTTCAGCCTGTCCTCATAGGACTTGGATTGCAATCTCTGTACCATCTTTGTTGCCCTCCTCTGAACCTTCTCCACCCTATGTCTTTATGTAGGTAAGGTCTCAGAACTGTACACTATACTTCAGGTGGGGCCTCACTAGTGTCTTGTATAGTGGAATTATGACCTCCTTTTTCCTGCTGGTGATGACCCTGCCTATGCATCCTAGCATCCTATTTGCTTTGCCTGCTGCCTTGTCACAATGTTTCCCTACCTTGAGGTAATCAGAGATGATAATCCCAAGGTCCCTTTCCTCTTGGTGCATGTTATATCTTCATCTCCCAACTGATATGTTGCTCCAGGACTTTTGTGCCTGATATGCACAGTTTTGCACTTCTTTGCATTGAATTTCACCTGCCAAACCCTCAACCATTCTTTAAGCTTCTACAGGTCCCTTCCCATTCTGTCCACACCCTCTGGCATTTCCACTCTGTTACAGAGCTTTGTGTCATCAGCAAATGGGAAATTCTGCCCTCTAGGTACTGTGCAATGTCACTGATGAAGATGTTGAATAGAACCAGTCCCAGCACTGATCACAATGGTACCCCACTGGTCACTCTTCCTCTGTGGAGTGACAGCGATTTACCACTACCCTTTGTGTCCTGCCACCCAGTCAATTACCCACCCACCACACTACTGTCCTGCACACTCCCATACTCCCTAGTTTATTTAATAGCCTTCTATGCGGCACAGTGTCAAAGGCCTTGCTGAAGTCCAGATAGGCCACATCCACTGCCCTCCCAGATCTTGTCCTTAGTCAAAAACTCAAGGTTGGTCTGGCATGACCTCCCCGGTAAAACTATGCTGCCTTGGGTCCTGTAGTCCATTGGCAACCAGATGTTCCATCAATCTCTCCTTCAGTAGTACTTCCATGATCTTCCCCACTACTGAGGTCAGGCTGACTGGTCTGTAGTTCCACACTTCCTCTTTGTTCCCACTTTTGTATAAGGGACTACATCTGCTGTCCTCCAGTCTTTGGGTACCTCTCCTGTTTCCAGTGATCTGCTAAACAGGATTGCCAGAGGTTTGACCATCACCTCTCTTTGTTCCTTTAGGACCCTGGGTGTACCCCATCTGGCCCCATTACTTTATCAACTATTATTCCTTCCAGTTCCATTAGGACCCTTTCCTGTGTAACAGACTTGTGTCCATTTCTGCACCCTTCCCACCCCTTGTACACTCTTCAGGCCCATTTACCCTCCCTTCTTCAGTAATGACTGAGTAGAAATAGCTATTCAATATGTCAGCTTTACTGTTGCCATCCTCCATGCTGCCCGTCCTCCCCTTCAGTCTCACTAGCCTTCCCTTTGTCCTTATGTACCTGTAAAGGTTTTGTCCCCCTACCCACTGATTTTGTGATGCACTCTTCTGTTTGAGCTTTGGCTTCCCTTACTGTCCTCCCTGTCTCCCTTTGCTTCTCCCGGTACTTCTTCCTTTCTGCCTGTGTCTTTTCTATTGCCTGAATTCGATCTTTTGACTTTCACTTTTCCGCTACCTCCTTGGAAAACCATAATGGCCTCCTCTTCCTTTCCACTTGCTAACCTACTTAATGCATAATTCTGTTGCTCTTGTAATACCTGTTTTAAATATTACACACTGTTCCTCCACCCTGATTCCCCCTACTCCCATTAGAGCCTCTTTCAAGCATGTCCCCATTTTCCTAAAGTCTGCCCTCTTAAAATCCAGGATATGTGTTTTGTGCTGTTTGGTTCTGCTTCATGTGTGATTTCAAACCACTGTGGAAGATGGTTGCTGTTCTCCAGGTGCTCCCCACAGTTACCCCATCACACTGTCCCTGTTTGTGAGCACAGGGTCCAGTATTGCTTTGTACCAAGTTGGTTCCATGACCAGTTGCTTAAGGAAGGCACCTTGAAGGAGTCCAGATATATCTGCTCCTGATTGATGCTGCTGCTGGAAGGCTCCAGTCCACATCTGGAATACTGAAGTCACCAACCAGCATCACCTCCCTCTTGTCCACCATCCTTTGGATGGCTAGCATTAACTCCCTATCTGCCTCTTCCTCCTAGGCTGATGGTCTGTACACCACCCTGTGCAGATGGCTGACCCCATATTCCCTTCCAGCTTAACCCACAGTATCTCCCCTGGAATCACAGAAGGAGCATGACAGGGAACTTCATCAATTAAAGAAGAAAGAAGTGGGAAGGCAGTCAGAATAGCAAAAGCCCAAATTGAGGAAAAAATAGCCAATTCAGTTAAGAAGGGGATAAAACCTTTTATAAGTACATTAGGAAACATAGAAAGGTTAAGGGAGGAATAGTGAAGATTAATAAGGGAGAGGGAGGTGGGCAGAGTGAGACAGTGAAAATGGCAGAGATACTGAATGCATACTTTTGTTCAGTATTCACAAAAGAAGATGAGGAGGAGATACCTAAACCAGACAATAGAAGCACTCTGGGTGGGGAGTTGACACCAGTCCATTTACAGAAGAAAGAGTCTTGAAAGAACTCCTAAAACTCAATGTGGACAAAGCAATGAGGCCTGACGGGATTCATCCCAGAATCCTAAAAGAACTAAGGGAGGACCTAGTGACACCACTGACCACACTTTTAACAAATCATGGGAGAATGGGGTGGTACCTGAGGACTGGAGGAGGGCAGATGTATAACCCTTCACAAAAGTGGAGCAAGACAGAAGCTGGAAACTACAGACCTATAAGTTTGACCACAGTGGTAGGGAAAATGATGGAATCACTTCTGAAAGAAAGAATTGTTGAGTACCTAGAGGCCAGCAGGGCACAGGACCCAAAGCAACATGGATTTACAGCAGGAACATCATGTCAGATTAATCTAATTGATTTCTTTGATTGGATGACCAAAGTAATAGACCAGGAGGGCTGTGGATATAGCCTACCCAGACTTTAGCAAGGCATTTGATGCAGTCAAGCACAAAGATTAATAATCAGTTAGCCACCCTGGGAGTGGGTCCCAGAGTGGTAGCCTGGGTAGCAAACTGGCTGCACAACAGGACACAGAAGGTAATAGTGAATGGAACACATTCTGAAGAAGGGGTTACTAGTGGGTACCTCAGGGCTCAGTACTGGGTCCAGTCCTCTTTAACATCTTTATAGGTGACATTGCAGAGGGTCTGGAGGAAAGGTATGCCTCTTAGCAAATGACACAAAGATCTGTAGCAGAGTTGATACACAAGGGGGTAGAAAGGATGAGAAGGGACTTGGCAAGGTTGGAGGAATGGTCAGATATATGGCAACTTAGATTCAATGCAAAGAAGTGCAAAGTAATGCACCTGGGAAACAAAACCCAGGAGAAGAGTACACAATAGCAGGAAGGTACTAACAACAACAACAGAAATGGAAAGGGACCTGGGAGTAGTCATATCAGATGATCTAAAGGTTGGTAAGCAATGTGAGAAGTCAGTAAGGAGATCCAGGGGGATACTGGGATGCATAGGAAGAGGCATCACAAGCAGAAAAAGGAAGTGGTTATCCTCTGTATAGACAGTTGGTGAGACCCCATCTGGAGTACTGTGTGCAGTTTTGGAGTCCTCATCTACGCAAGGACATAGACAGGATGGAAGCAGTCCAGAGGAGGGCAACTAAAATGATGTAGGGTCTGCATCAGAAACCATATGAAGAGAGACTGAGAGAGCTTAATATGTATACCCTTGCTGAAAGGAGGACGGGGACATGATAGAAATGTTCAAGTACCTCAAGGGAATCAACAAAGTCCAGGAAGGTAGCATCTTTCAGAAAAAGAGGTGTGTAAGAACAAGGGGCACAATTTAAAGATAGAGGGGACGGCTCAGGGCTAATGTGAGGATTTTTTTTTCACAGAGAGCATGGTGGATGCATGGAACCACCTTCCTGGGAGGTTGTTGGGTCTAAAACAATGGGGAATTCAAACATGCATGGCACAGACATAAGGCAATTGTAGTGGGGGTGGCAGGAAGTAGGCTGTTGGTTAACTAGAATCTGCAGCTTATCCAGTAGGTAGGCAAATGGGCAGACTGGTGGGCCAAGTGGTCCTTATCTGCCATCAAAGTCTATGTTTCTGTTTTGTTCCTCCTGGATCTCTGTGGCCTTTATGCAATCTTTCACATAAAATGCCACTCCTTCTCCTCCCTTTCTGCCTGCTCTGTCTCTTCTGAATATGTTACAGTTGGGTATGGCCATCTCTCAGTCATGGTTATCATTACACCAGGTCTCTGTGATGACCACAACATCCAGGTCTGACTGCACAATGGCAGCATCCAGATCCTCCATTTTGTTGCTAAGGCTCCTGGCATTGGCACACATGGCTTTCTATAATATGACCTCCTGAACTGTTTAGCTGTTCTACTCCAGCCTCCTCTGATTGTCCTTTATTCCTGGTTCTCCTGCCCTTCTGTCATAATTTTGCTCCTTTCTGCCTATCCATCCCTTGGGTGCCTATCTCCATCTTTTGCACACGCTTTGTAGACATATCTCCTCCTCCTGTTCACTGGTTCCACTGCTAGCTATGGGGTGGGCAATTAGGTACCCTCCTTGCTGGCCTGCCCCCACTTTGCTAGTTTAAATGCTTGTCCATGTAGCATTTAAACTTATCATTGAGTGCTTGATTCCACTCCAGGATGGATGCAGGCCATAAGGCTTGAACAAGCCCTCATCCCTCCAGGTGGGTCCCCAGTCACCAATGAATCCAAACCTTTCTCGCAGCACCAGTTCATCAACCATGTGTTAAAGTTCCTGGTACATGCTCCCATGCTCTCCCATGCCTCTCACAGGTCGTACTTTCAAGAAGGTGACACAAGTAGCTACTTGCTTGTGACCCTCCCCATTTTCTAAACTTTTCCTGAATTTCCTTAGGCTCCCTGTTTGCCAGGTCATTAGCACCTAGGTGGATAATTACATCCAGCTCATACTGCTGTTTTGCCTTCCCAGTAATCCCCGGATCTTCCCCATCACTCCATGCCATGGCATCTGGTAGGTGCCTCACCTCCTGTCCTCCCCTCATGTGTTCTTAGCTGGATTGCTCTTACAGTAGAGTCTCCCACCAGGATTCACTTCCTCTTTCTCTGGGGTCCACTGCTTCTCCCACTGAGGTCACCGCCACATGACCTCCATATCCTTCCTTACACTTCTCTGGGTGCCGCTGCTTGGTTGTCCCCATTTGCCAGGATGGCATATGAGTTCTGAGCTGGAATAGGATTTGGGATGTGCCTCTGCCTGACTGTCCTAACCATCCCTGAGCCCACCATCATCCAAGTGCTCCTCATTCTTAGCATCCTTTGAGGCAGCATCATTGCACTGGGAGGTCTCTGGATAGGGGTGAAGGTACTGTTGATCCAGTTTACTTCCAGTCTGAGTATGGCTACCTCATCCCACAGTCCAGAGAGATACCTGCAGCTAGGGAAGCAGCTCAGCATCCAGAAGGTCTGCCTGAATACGGCTGCCCCACATCCACTGCATTGCACCACTCCCCACATTATACTGCATTTATATTGCTGTTCCAGTAGTTGTCTGTTACTGAAGTCTCCTTCTAGTTTCCTCTTTATTAATTTACTGTCATTAAAATACTGACACCAATCTTCAGGCACTATTTTCTTAAAGAAGGAAAACAACAACAAATGAGTCAAAACAATTGTTGTGCTGAAGACGGACTCCTGCTGCCTTATGCCCCTCCTACTCCACAACACCAATGATTCTCCACATTTGGCTAATGTCAATAAGATTTAACAGGGCATTTAAGCAAGACTAGGGGCAGGGGCAGAAGGGTGGGTGACAATTTGCAGGAAGTAAGGAAAGCAAAGAAATAACAGCACCACTAAATGTACTCCAGACTAGGTGTCAAATTTTCAAAGGCCTCAAAACAATTCCAAGTAAAGACAGCAAAGAAACAAGAGCACCACTAAAAGCACACCAAACTAGCTTTAAAACAAAAACAGCAATGAACAGTGACTGCACTGTACTGAAAGAAATCTAGATCCTTCCACTTTTGTCCTCTTCTGTAAAACCAAAATCAACCTGCTACCTCAAATCTGATGTAGCCCCACCTCCAGTTATCACATAGCTTAGGACAGAGGTCAGACAATTAGCACACCTCCCAAACTAAACGGCAAGTCAGACAACCAAAGATAACATTTGCAGAAAGTAAGGAAAGCAAAGAAATAACAGCACCATTAAAAGCACACCAAACTAGCTTTACATTTTCATAAGCCCCAAAACAATTCCAGGTAAACATAGCAAACATATATTAGCAACACTAAAGCACACCAACTTACATTTCAAATTTTTAATAGCTCCAAAACAATTCAATGTAAAGACAGCAAAGAAATAACAGCACCACCAAAAGCACACTAAACTAGCTTTCAAATTCTCACCACCCCAAAACAATTCCAAATAAAGACAGCAAAGACAAAACAGCACAACTAAATGCACACCAATCTAGTTTTCAAATTTTCAACAGCCCCATAACAATTCCATGTTACAGCAGTAAAGAAATAACAGCACCACTAAAAGTTCACCAAACTATGTTTAAAATTTTCAACTACCCAAAACAATTTCAAAAAGACAGCAAAGACATAACAGCATTACTAAAAGCACACCAAACTAGGTTTTAAATTTGCAACAGCCCCAAAACAATTCCATGTAAAGACAGCAAAGAAATAACAGCACCACTTGAAGTAAACCAAACTAGGTTTCAAATTTTCAACAGCCTAAAAACAATTCCAAGTAAAGACAACAAAGAAAAACAGCACTACTAAAGCACAACAAACATGGTTTCTAATCTTTAACAGCCCCAAACAATTTCCAGTAAAGACAGCAAAGAAATAAGAGCACCACTAAAGCACATCAAACCATGTTTCAGATTTTCAAAAGCCCCAAAACATAAAGATAGGACAGAGATAACAGCAGCTCTAAAAGCTCACCAAATGAGGTTTCACATTTTTAACAGCCCCACAATAATTACAAGTGAAGAGAGCAAAGAACTAACATCACCACTAAAAGCACACCAGACTAGGTTTTAAATTTTCAGCAGCCCCAAAACAATTCCAAGTAAAGACAGCAAATGCATAACAGCACCAATAAAAGCATACCAAACTAGGTTTCACATTTTCAACAGCCACAAAACAGTTCCAAATAAACACAGGAAAGAAATAACATCACAACAAAAACACACCAAACTAGATTTAAAATGAAAACAGCAATTAGGAGGTACTGCACTGCACTGAAATGAATCTGGATCATTCCCCTTCTGGCCCCTTCTGAGAAACTAAAAATCAACCAGCTGCCTCAAATCTGATTTAGCTACACCTATAGTTATCACATAGCTGAAGACTGAGGTCAGACTAATAGTACCTCTCTCAAACTACAGGGCAAGACAGACAAGCCAAGAAGAAAATTGTAGCAAATAAGGAGAACAAAGAAATAGAAACATCACTAAAAGCACACCAAACAAGGTTTTAAATATTCAACAGCCCCAAACAAATTCTAACTAAAGACAGCAAAGAAATAACAGCCCCACTAAAAGCATATCAACCAAGTTTCAAATTTTAACAGCCCCAAAACAATTCCAAGTAAAGACAGCAAAGAAATAACAGCACAACTAAAGCTCACCAAACAATGTTTCAAATCTCCAACAAATCTTGAAAAGTTCAAATTAAAGACACAAAATAAGTAACAGCTTCACTAACAGTACCCCAAAATATATTTTAAAACAAAAACAGCAATTAAGAGTTACTGCACTGCCCAGAAAAGAATATCGAACCTTTCCTCTTCTGGCCTCTTCTGAGAAACCAAAATCAACCTGCTACCTCAAATCTGAGTTACCCCATCTACAGTTATCATGTAGCTGAGGCCATAGGTCAGACAATTAGTATCCATCCTCTAAACAATAGGCAAGACACAAAAGCCAATGCAAAATAAACAGCAAGTAATGACAGCAAATAAATAACAGCACCACTAAAAGCACACAGACTACTTTTCAAACTATCAACTGCCCCAAAAGAAGTCCAAGTAGAGACAGCAAAGACATAACAGCACCATGAAAAGTACACCAATCTAGGTTTCAAATTTTCAACAGCCAAAAACAATTCCAAGAAAAGACAGGAAAGAAATAGCAGCAGCCCTAAAAGTACACCATTCTAGGTTTCAAATTTGAAACATCACCAAAACAATTCCAAGTGAAGATAACAAAGATGTAACAGCACCACTAAAAGCAGAGCAAACTTGGTTTCAGATTTTGAACAACCAGAGAACAATTCCAAGTAAGGACAGCAAAGAAATAACAGCACCAATAAAAGTACACCAAACTATGTTTTAAATTTTCAACTGCCAAAAAACAAATTCAAGTAAAGACAGGAACAAAATAACAGCACCACTACAAGCACACAGACTAGGTTCCAAATCTTCATCAGCCCCAAAAGAGTTCCATGTAATGACAGCAAAGAAATAACAGCGCTATAGAAGCACACAAAACAAGGTTTAACATTTTCACAGTTACAAAACATTTCCATGTAAACACAGTAAGGAAATAACAGCTCTACTAAAAGCACAACAATCTAGGTTTCAAATTTTTAACAGCCCCAACACAATTCCCAGTAAAGACAGAAAAGAAATAACAGCACCACAAACAGAACATCAAATTATGTTTCAAATTTTCAACTACCAAAAACAATTCCAGGTAAAGAGAGAAAAGAAATAACAGCACCACTCAAAGCACACCAAACTAGGTTTAAAATTTTCAGCAGCCCCAAAACAAATCCATGTTAAGACAGCAAAGAAATAACAGCACAACTAAAGGTTCACCAAACTAAGTTTCAAATTTTCAACTATCCAAAAACAATTCTAAATAAAGACAGCAAAGAAATAACACCCCTACTAAAAACACAACAAACTCAGTTTCAAATGTCTAATATCCCCAAAACAATTGCTAGTAAAGACAGCAATGAAATAACAGCACCACCAAAAGCACACCAAACCAGGTGTCAAATTTTCAGCATCCCTAAAACAATCTCATGTAAAGACAGCAAAGAAATAACAGCAGCACTAAAAGTACACCAAACTAGGTTTCACATTTTCAATTACTCAAAACAATTCCAAGTAAAGAGAGCAAAGACATAACAGCACCACAAAAAGCACTCCAAACTTAGTTTCAAATTTTCAACAGCTCAAAAACAATTCCAGGTAAAGACAGCAAAGTAATAAGAGCACCACTAAAAGCACACCCACTTTTTAAATTTTCACCATGCCTGTATCATTTCCAAGTAAAAAGCAAAGAAATAACAGCAACACTAAAGGGACACAAACTAGGTTTCAAATTCTCAAGAGTCCCAAAGCAATTTAAAGTAAAGACAGCAAAGAAATAATAGCACCACTAGAAGCACACCAAACTAGGTTTGAAATGTTCAACAACCCCAAAACAATTCCAAGTAAAGACAGCAAAGAAATAACACCACCACTAAAACACACAAAAAACAAGGTTTAAAACAAAAACAGCAATGAACATTGACTGCACTGTAATGAAATAAATCCTTCCCTTTCTGGCCTCTTCTGAGAAAAAATCAGCCTGCTACCTCAAACTTGATATCACCCAACCTCCAGTTATCGTGAAGCTGAGTCCAGAGGTCAGACAATTTGCACCCTCTCCAAAAATACTGGTCAAGACAGACTAGCAAAGACAACATTTGCAGCAAGTAAACAATGCAAAGACATAACAGCACCACTAAAAGCACACCAAGCTAGGTTTCACAACTTCAACAGCCCCAAATAAATTCCAACTAAAGACAGCAAAGAAATAACAGCACCACTAAAAGCACATCAACCAATTTTCAAATTTTCAGCAGCCCAAAATGATTCCAATTAAAGACAGAAAAGAAATAACAGCACCACTAAAAGTACACCAAACTATGTTTCAAATTTTCAACTACCCAAAACAATTCCAAGTTAAGAGAGCAAAGACATAACAGCACCACACAAAGCACACCAAACTAAGTTTAAAATTTTCAACAGCTCATAAACAATTCCAAGTAAAGACAGCAAAGACATAACAGCACCACTAAAAGCACACTGAACTTGGTTTCAAATTTGCACCATGCCTATATCAAATCCTAGTAAGAACAGCAAAGAAATAACAGCAACACTAAAGGGACACCAAACTAGGTTTCAAATCTTCATCAGCCCCAAAAGAATTCCATGTAATGACAACAAAGAAATAACAGTGCTACTATAAGCACACCAAACTAGGTTTAAAATTTTCAACAGTCACAAAATATCTCCAAGTAAACACAGCAAGGAAATAACAGTGCTACTAAAAGCACAACAATCTTGGTTTCAAATTGTTTACAGCCCCAAAACAATTCCCAGTAAAACAGCAAAGAAATAACAGCACCACAAAGAGCACACCAAACTATGTTTCAAATTTTCAACTGCTCAAGAACAATTCCAAGTAAAGAGGAAAATAAATAACAGCACCATTGAAAGCAAACCAAACTAGGTTTCAAATTTTCAGCAGCCCCAAAACAATTCCATTTTAAGACCGCAAAGAAATAACAGCACAACTAAACATTCACCAAACTAAGTTTAAAATGTTCAACTACCCAAAACAATTCCAAGAAAAGACAGCAAGGACAAAACAGCACCACTAAAAGCACTCCAAACTAGGTTTCAAATTTTCAACTGCCCCAAAAATTCCATGTAACAACAGCAAAGAAATAACTGCACCACTAGAAGCACACCAAACTAGATTTCAAAAGTTCAACAGCCCAAAACAATTGCCAGTAAAGACAGCAATGAAATAACAGCACCTCTAAAAGCACACCAAACCAGGTTTCAAATTTATAACTACCAAAAACAATTTCAAGTAAATAAAGCAAAGACATAACAGCACCACTAAAAGCACACCAAACTAGGTTTCAAATTTTCAAGCATGTCAAAGCAATTTAAAGTAAAGACTGCAAATAAATAATAGCACCACTAGAAGCACACCAACTAGGTTTAACATTTTCAACAGTCACAAAATATTTCAAGTAAACATAGCAAGGAAATAACAGTGCTACTAAAAGCACAACAATCTTGGTTTCAAATTGTTTACAGCCCCAAAACAATTCCCAGTAAAACAGCAAAGAAATAACAGCACCACAAAGAGCACACCAAACTATGTTTCAAATGTTCAACTGCCCAAGAACAATTCCAAGTAAAGAGGGAAAAATAACAGCACCATTGAAAGCAAACCAAACTAGCTTTCAAATTTTCAGCAGCCCCAAAACAATTCCATGTTAAGACAGCAAAAATAACTGCACAACTAAACATTCACCAAACTAAGTTTAAAATTTTCAACTACCCAAAACAATTCCAAGAAAAGACAGCGAAGACAAAACAGCACCACTAAAAGCACATCAAACTAGGCTTCAAATTTTCAACTGCCCCAAAAAATGCCAGTAAAGACAACAAAGAAATAACAGCACCACTAGAAGCACTCCAAAGTAGGTTTCAAATTTTCAAGAGCCACAAAACAATTCCATGTAACAACAGCAAAGAAATAACTGCACCACTAGAAGCACACCAAACTAGATTTCAAAGTTTAACAGCCCTAAACAATTGCCAGTAAAGACAGCAATGAAATAACAGCACCTCTAAAGCACAAAACCAGGTTTCAAATTTTCAACTACCTAAAACAATTTCAAGTAAATAAAGCAAAGACATAACAACGCCACTAAAAGCACACCAAACTAGGTTTACATTTTCAAGCATGTCAAAGCAATTTAAAGTAAAGACTGCAAAGAAATAATAGCACCACTAGAAGCACACCAAACTAGGTTTGGAATTTTCAACAACCCCAAAACAATTTCAAGTAAAGACAGCAAGGAAATAACACCACCACTAAACTCACAAAAAACAAGGATTAAAACAAAAACAGCAATGAACATTGACTGCGCTGTACTGAAATAAATCTGGATCCTTCCCTTTCTAACCTCTTCTGAGGAAAAATCAACCTGCTACCTCAAACTTGATGTCACCCAACCTCCAGTTATCATGAAGCTGAGGCCAGAGGTCAGACAATTTGCACTCCTCTCCAAAATTGCTGGTCAAGATAGTCTAGCAAAGGCAACATTTGCAGCAAATAAGCAAAGCAAAGAAATAACAGCACCACTAAAAGCACACCAAACTAGGTTTCAAATCTTCAACAGCCCCAAACAAATTACAACTAAAGACAGCAAAGAAATAACAGCCCCTCTAAAAGCACATCAACCAAGTTTCAAATTTTCAACAGCCCTAAAACAATTACAAATAAGGACAGCAAAGAAATAACAGCACAACTAAAGCACACAAACCAATGTTTCAAATGTTCAACAAATCCAAAAAGTTCAAATTAAAGACAGCAAATAAACAACAGCATCGCTAAAAACACACAAAAATAGGTTTAAAACAAAACAAACAACAATGAAGAGTTACTGCACTGCCCAGTAATGAACATGGATCCTTCACCTTTAGCCTTCTTCTGAGAAACAAAATCAATCTTCTACCTCAAATCTGAGTTACCCCACCTACAGTTATCATGTAGCTGAGGCCATAGGTCAGACAATTAGCACCCATCAGCTAAACAATAGGACAAGACAGATAAGCTAATGCAAAATTTGCATCAAGTAATGACAACAAATAAACAACAACACCTCTAAAAGCACAACAAACTACTTTTCAAATTGTCAATAGCCCCAAAAGAATTCCAAGTAGAAATAGCAAAGAGATAACAGCAGCATTAAAAGGTACAACAAACTACATTTCAAATTTTCAACAACCAAAAACAATTCAAATAAATACAGGACTGAAATAACAGCAGCCCTAAAAGCACACCATAATAGGTTTCAAATCTGAAACATCACCAAAACAATTCCAAATTAAGATAGCAAAGAAATGGCATCAACACTAAAGCACAGCAAACTAGATTTCAAATTTTAGCAGCCACAAAACAATTCCATGTGAAGACAGCAAAGAAATAACAGCACCACTAAAACCTCACCAAACTAGGTTTCAAATCTTCAACAGCCCCAAAACAATTCCACGTAAAGACAGCAAAAAATAACAGCACCACTAAAGCACACCAAACTAGGTTTCAGATTTTCAGCAGTCACAAAACAATTCCACATTAAGACAGCAAAGAAATAACTGCACCACTAAAAGCACACCAAACTAGGTTTCAAATTTTCAACAGCCCCAAACAATTCCATGTAGAGACAGCAAAGAAATAACAGCACCACTAAAGCACACCAAACTATGTTTCAAGTTTCCAACTGCCCAAAACAATTCCATGTTAAAACAGCAAAGAAATATCAGCACCACTAAAAGTACACCAAACTATGTTTCACATTTTCAACTACCCAAAACAATTGAAAGTAAAGATAGCAAAGACATAACAGCACCACTAAAAGCACACCAAACAAGGTTTCAAATTTTCAACAGCTCCAAAACAATTCCAAGTAAAGGCAACAAAGAAATAAGAGCACCACTAAAAGCACACCAAAACTAGGTTTCAGATTTTCAACAACTCCAAAACAATTCCAAGTAAAGATAACAAAGAAATAAGAGCACCACGAAAAGCACACCAAACTAGCTGGCCCAGTGGCACTAAGGGATGAGGCGCTGGATGCCACACCTTGTGCCACACCAACAACCTGTGTTCGGAATGGGCATGGGACACGGGGGTCAGCATGGGTGGAGTAGGATCGAGGATCTGGAGGACTGCTCTCCTTCTCTGGGAAGGGGGTTTCCTGGTGCTGGCATTGGTTGCCCCCTGGCAGAGGCAGGGGAACAGGGTGTCACACCATAACATGGGGTGGAGCTGGGATGGATGCCTTCTTGCTGGCATCATTGCACATCTCAGCTCCAGGGGACAGTGAAGAAAAATTGCCAGCCCTTGCGTATGAGCCACCCTAGGTGCCCGACTCTTCAGCCACCACAGTTCCACTCCAGTGGCCCCACTTGGGAGGGCTTCACCGGATGAGAGTTTGGGTACCGAGCATAGGTGAGCCTATTTGCAGGGCTAGGGGTGCTGGTGACACAAAATTAATGAAAACAAAGCACACCAAACTTGGTTTCAGATTTTCACCATCACCAAATCTATTCCAAGTAAAGACCAAAATGAAATAACAGGAGCCCTAGAAGCACACCAAACTAGGTTTCAAATTTCAACAGCCCCAAAACAATTCCATGTAAATATGGAAAAGAAATAACAGCACCACTAAAGGGACATCAAACTAGGTTTCACATTTCCAAGAATCCCAAAACAATTTAAAGTGAAGAGAGCAATGATAATAGCACCACTAGAAGCACATCAAACTAGGTTTCAAATTTTCAAGAGCCCCAAAATGATTTCAAGTAAAGACAGCAAAGAAATAACACCACTACTAAAAAATACAAAAAACTAGGTTTAAAACAAAACAGCAGTGAACAGAGGGGAGATATTCAGACATGTGCCAATGTCCACTGCAAGTCTGGTGCAGCACAAGCCAGAAGCTCCATGGCAAACTGGGAGCCATATTCAGAAGATGTGCCACTGGAAATGCACCAGTGCAAGATGGCTGAATATGGCAAAGATGCACCTTGGTACAACCAGAGATGTGCCGATGCAACAATGGATGCACTGAGCAGACCTGAGCACTAACCCAGTGAGCAGGGCAAGAGCAACAGGCCCAGGGACACATAGCCAAGGAAGCACAGGGACAAGGGCAGAGGACCCCACCAGCAGGGCACACCTGGGTACACAGAAACACTGATCTGAGGGAACACAGGGCACCAGTGGATGGTGCACAGCCAACACCAGTCCACCAACCACGGAAGAAGCACCCATCCAAAACTCTGCCACCACAGCAATGCCAATGGCAGGGACATGCAACAGACACCCACCAGGCAGGCCCAGAGTGTGCCATGTGCATGGTGCCTGGAGACAGGGCAAACACAAAGGGCAGGTGACCTGGGGCAAGTGAGGCACAGGACACACAGGGCCACACAGGGTACTGGCTGTAGTGGGAGGGGCACTGCAACTCGACCCAAAGTGGACATCGCAGCCCACAGGCAGATGGCAGAGCAGGCAGACAGGTGCACAAAGTGCAGGGGCAGACACAGGCCACCATGGGACACATGACACAGGGCCATGCAGAGGACAGGAAAATGGTCCACATGCACAGTGATCACAGGGGCAATGTCCCAGGGGGATGGTGGAGGTCTACCAGAGACACAGCAATGCACAGCAGAACTGATATAGGAACAGTGAAACACAGAAACATAGAAACATGACAGCTAAGAAGGACCACCAGGCACAGATCTGCCTAAGGTGCCTAGCAGAAGGTTAGGATAGCTCTAACAACCCACCCATCCCTGTGGCAACCACCCCACCTAACCCTCCAACACCAGACCCAAGTGTCTGGCCCATGCCACAGAAAGCCACATATGGTGACCTCCCCAGCACCAACCCTGGGAGCACAAACCAGATGTCCACCACCCTATCAGTAGAAAGGTTCCAACTGATGCATCCCCTAAACATGCTGACAACCACCATTACCATATGCCCTGGGCCCTCATTGCCACAAAGGCTAGGAAGACCATCCCCTGGCCCCTGTCTATCCCCTTCACACAGTGACACATTCCTATCAGAAACCCCATCCGTCCATGGTCCAGTGAATACAAACCCAGTCCACCCAAGCTAGCACAGCACGTCAGATTATTGAGCACAGCCAAAATCATAGGTACTACGCACTGCACCGTCCCCAGCCAATCCACATCCATAAGTCAGGAATGGTCTCCAAAACTGCACTCCAGACTCCAAATGTGGCCTGACCAGCTGGTGACATAAGAGGATAATGGCAATTTCCATCCTGCTGGTGAATCCCCCATGCAGCCCAACATTCTGCTAGCCATGGCCAATGTCTTCCCACAGTGGTTTGCTACCCTAGGTCCCTGAAACAATAAAACCCTGGTCCCTCACCCCAGAGGCACCACCAGTGCCAGACCCCCAGGTTGTAAGTCCCATTAGAAGTCCCTCCCATGTTATTGGAATTGCATGAGTGCATGCTGATATCCAAATGCTATAAGGTGGATCAGGCCTCCAGGACACCTAGGTCAGTGTGCATATTCCCCCACCTGGCTGCCCACCCCAGTACAAATCCTCATATTGTCTGTGAAGAGATACACCAAACCCTCCTGACCCTCAGTTATATCCACCATGCCCATGTGAAACACCACTAGAAACAACACGGACCCTCAGGAACCCTACACATGACCCCCCGTGGTGGACCCCATGGACTAGCACCTGATATCTGCAGCATGGCTCCCCACACCACCTGAAAAGCAGACACAGGCACAGGGATGTAGCAAAATAAACACTTTATAGAACAGCAGAAACCATACAAAAGTCAAAACCCAGGGGCAGGGATGAGGGAGGTGAAAGGAGGATTGGGACAGGAAATAGGGGCTATACAATGGGATGGGGACTTCAGAGAAACAGGGTAAGCTAGGGAAGGGGGTATGTACAGGAATGGCCTATTGCCATCCTCTGCCTGATGTCCCCTGCTGCTCAACGGCCCATCACACAGCAGGTGTGCCCTCAGCTGGTGCCACTGGATTCAAGTATCCTCCTGTCACACCCAGGATCCTCAGCAGGGTCTGCAATAGGGGCATAGACCCTCTGGCACCATCCATCATCCACCTATGGCAAGGGACAGGACAGGCAATTAGTGCAATGCCCCAAAGACCCTGACCCACCCACAGTGTGCAGTGGACAGCAGGGGGCACACACCCCTGGAAGGACCACAATGGACCCTCGCATGGTGGCTCACACTAGCCAGCCACATGGCACACCATAGTGGTGCAGACAGGCAGATGATGTAGCACAGCATCAACATGTGCAAATAAGGCATGGTCACATGGCACAGAGTGAAAGCACCACCACAGCACATGCACATGCCCACCCCACCAGCCGGCACACAAGGTGGTCAAGTAACAGCCAAATTGGCACACACAATGGACAGTGCACCAACCATGGCTGTGCAGGCATGTGGCTGTGGTGACCATGCCTGACCTTGTCCCCATTGCTATCCACAGAGACACATACCAGATATGTGACAAAGCCTACCTGCCCGGGCGGTGCAGTGGGCACTGGCTGCTGTGCTCTGGGGTCCCTCTGCCCTGCCACAGCCTCCCTGGCCCACCTGTGATCCTCTGGCCCTATAGAAGGATTGAAGAGGGAGGACATGAGTACATATGCATGTATGGAGAGCCCACCACCATCACACAACCTGCATGGTGCAGGGTGTGTCCCTGTATGTCCTAGGCCTCCATGCATGCATGACTGCAACATAAGCAGCAGCCATGAATGATGCACAGCAGCCACCAAGACCATGATGAACCCCACTGCAGACCATGCCACCCAGACCTACACCCACTACAGAAGAGCATCTGGGCATGCATGCTACATCCATACTACCTGGCTGTGGCACCTCCCATGCTGGACACACACCTGCAGCCTGTGCAACCTCTCTGGGTCCCTCCTCCACAGGTCCCCATAATGATTGCAGCACTTCTCCAGGGTCCTGGGCATCCCTGTCCACCTTTCTAGGGCCCAGACTCCTGCTGCCACACAACACCCCAGGCCTGCTGGAGTGGCACCTGTCCATAAAGCTGCCCAACAAAGGGCTGCACTACAGCAACCAGCGAGTTATCTCAATGTCACTCCAGTTGCTAGAGCATCTGTTCCTCCACTACATCATGGCTCCAATCAGCAGAAGCAATGCTGGTGGAAATGGTCAGAAAACCATGCATGTGGGTGCCACCTGTGTATGGCGCATATTCACAAATGGCAGGATGCAATCATGCAGCATGGGATGCACAACCACAGTGTGCAGTGCAGATGAAAAGCAGAGTCCCAGGCATGGCCTGGCAGGTGCACGAGGTCTCATATATGACCGGAGGGTCAGTGATACCCACACAGTGCATGTGTGCAATAGGTGCCAGTGTCGAAGCACGCACATGCGTGATTCCATCCCAGCACCACAGAGCATTGGCACAGCATTGCACAAGGGAAGCAAGTTGTGCGATAAGCGTGTGCTATGTTGTGCTCACTTGTGCACTGTGGGCATGTGCAGTGCACATGCACACTGCGGCATGTGGATAATGCATGCACAGGTAATGCACCACAGGGTTGTTCCAGCGCAACTCGATTGCACATGGTGCAAAATCGTGATATTCAGGCACTGTATGCAAATCACCTCATCAGCTGATGCATAGCACAGTAGGGTGCATTACCATTTCATTACCTTTGTGCACAGGCTCATTTGCATGCACTGCACCTTATAAGAGCCACCAAAGCGGCACAGGCCACAGACCGATATTGCAACCTGTTAGGTAAGTGGCTGCCAGCTGAGAGAAATGGAGGCCTACATCAACACTGCTACAAAGGGATGCACTGGACCTTGCTGACACTGACCCACTGTGCTGTTCCAGTTCACAGGTAGTAACATGTCTGCAAATGAAGGAAAGGAGGATCATGGAGCTGCACAAGCAGCAGAATGCCCTGTTTGAGGCATATCTGGACAGGGAGAACCTGCTAAGTGGTGTCGCACACACCTCAGGAGCAGTCGGGCAGGTTGGGGAGGAAGTGGCATGGTATGTGAACATGCACTGCAGGCACCAGCACACTGCACAGGAGTGCTGGAAGGTCAGTACAGACAAAACTTGGCTCAAAGAGAAGGTGGTGGCCATACTGGCATCCCGCAAGGTGACCAGCAAAGGCCCACCAACCACTCCATCACTGTCAGCCACAGAAGAGCTGGTGACAGCCACCATCAGCCACATGGCAGTGGAGGGTGTGCCCAGTGGTGGCTTCCAGACTGGTGGCAGCCCTTCACTGCATGGTGAGTATGCACTCAACAGACATGCCTGGCAGGTGTGGGATGGACATGCAAGTGTGCCTGCTGCCATGCTGCATGACACATGCATGGATGGCTGCAGCTCTGCATTGCACCATCATGGCCAGTGGCAATGGTGACATGCACATGGGGGAGGGAACATGAATGGTACAGCACCACTAATTCTCTGTTTCTGTCTTGTAGCACCCTCATGCCTACATGGGGAGGACCACACAGAGGTGGCTGCTCCATGGACATGGATGCAATACCCTCCATCTCCACTGTAGTCCAGAGCAGGAGAGGCTTGGCTCAGCTGTGTGAAGCAGGTGGATGTCCTAGGCCTGGGGTCAGATGACACCCTGACTGAGTTATTGCAGGATGCCTGCCTCCCAGTGCTGTGCGCTGAGACTCAGCTCAGGGCCGGGCTGGGTCCAGCTCTGATGATGACATGACACTGATCCTGGACAGTATATGGACTGCAGAACCTGGCACATCCCTGGGAGTTTCACAGACAACAGCAGGCCCCAGTGATGTGCCAGCAGCTGCACAGCTGCCACCCATCCCCACTGGCATGGTGGTGTGTGGCACCACCGCTGTGTCTTGTGTGGGTGGCAGTGGTGCTGTTGTTGTGGCTTTGCAGGGCACTGCCCAGCAGATGGTAGGGTACCAGCAGCTGGATGCAGGTACCACAGGGCAGCATGACCCTGCTGCGGTGCAGGACACTGTACCCCACTATGGCCACCTGTGAAGTGCCCACCAGTGTGGGATGCTGGGCAGCATGCCATTCCCCAGCAGCCCAGCATTTGGCCCAGGAGGCAGGATACTAAATGGCTGACTGAGCACACTTGGTTGCTGTGGGCTTCCATTGAGAACCAGGCACTGCTTGCCACAGAGGTGCATGCACTGTGTGAGGGAGGTGCATCAGCTGGCCGAGCAGCAGGACAGGGGCACTGTGAGTCTCACTGATGAGCTCTGCCAGATGTGGAGGCCATGACTGCATCAATGGACTGCATGACAGGTGCCATTGTGTCCGGGCTTGCATCTGTGGCAGCCATTGTGCTTGGTCATGTGCAGAGGACCCCTGCAGTGCTCTGTCCACCCTGGAGTGCACCAGACACCCCCCATGGCTGATGTGCAGCCTGCAGCAGATGATCGGACCTGGCGTGGCCACCCATGAGGAGCCATGGCAGCTGAGAACTCTCACAGTTGGCCTGATATGTGTGTGCTGTCCTGACTGCTGTCTGCTGCTGCTGACCCATGCACCGTGGGGTGGTGGTGTTGCAGCATGAATGTGGTGACGTGCATGTGTACTGTGGCACATGCTCCCCATGTGTGCTGTCCAGGCTGCTTGGACATGTGGCATGGTTGTGATGACAGCAGCCCGCGATAGTTGTGCCTGTGCACTGGTGTCATGCATCTGATCCATGCCATGTCCTCAGCCTGTGTGTCTGTGCACATGCTTGTGCTGTGTGTGAGTGTGTGTGTCTGTGTGCCATTGCATCCACCATGCCTGCAGAATGCCCATTCCTTGCATGCCTCCCACTGTGTTTGTACAGGCCCATGTGTGGTGTGCCAGTCCATGTGTCCCGTGCATGTGTGTCGGTGCACTTACCAGCACTTTCCATAATGCTCCGTGTGATAGTTTCATGATGCTGCCTGACCTCCCCTGCCAGGCAGGGATCCTTCTCCCTGGTGGTGGCTGCCCACCACCCTCCAGCACATCCTCATTGTCATCCCAGCTGCTGTCACCCTCATCCACCTGGATGGCTATCCCACAGTCAATGGCCATGTTGTGCAGAATGCAGCAGGAATAGGCCACCGTCTTTCAATCGGCTGTATTGTAGGGCATTGCCTGACCTGTCTAGGCAATTGAATTGTATTTTCAGCATGCAAAAGACACACTCAATGATACTGCATGTGCCGGTATGTGCCTCATTGCATTTCTCCTGCATGCGGGATGCAGGTTGCCTGTAGGGGGTGAGCAGCCAGGGCTTGAGTGGATATGCGCTGTCACCTGTGAGAGGAACGGCATGGTTAGCACTACACTGTGTTGTGGTGGCCACCTTGTCCCTGTCACCCACTGCCCACCCACCACATCCACTCTCTGCTCACTCCTCCCACTGCCCTGCTGTGCAAGCTCCTGGCTCATGCCCTACTCACCCACCAGGTGGTGCATGGGGATGTCCCCACATTTGAACCTCTGGCACAGCACAGAGCTGTGCCAGCTGAATGCATCATGTGCACTCCTGGGGTGTGTGGTGCAGACATTGATATGCACCCCGTGGCATTGCAGGCCACCTGGCAGTTGATCAATGGGTATCCCTTTCTGTTTATGTATACTGGCCCATCAGGCACAGGGGTGCATGGATGCCTACTTGGGTGCAGTCTATGGTCCTGATCATGCCTGACATGCATGCCACCCTGTGGAGGTCCTGCATGTTTGCCGTACACTCTGCCTGTGTGCTGGGAACCATATGTACTCTAGTATGTGGCAGCAGACTGTTGAGGAACTGCGTGAGGAGGTGGGACATGGTTGACTGGGTGATGCCCGTGGTATCCCTGTTGGTGTTTGGAAGGGCCCATGGTGAGCAAGCACATTAGAGCCATCACCTTAGTCTCCACTGACATGGCATGACTATGTCTGGTGGGTACCTGCATCTCCTCACTGCACAGCTCACAGAGCTGCCTCAAAATAACCCTCTTCAGGAGGTAGCAACCCTATCTCTGTATCACTATAGTTTTGGATGTGATACATTCACAGTACCACCTGTGTCAGGCATACCACTGCTGGGTCCTTAATTGCTCATGTTTGTGTTCCTCCTGCCTCCTCACCCCACATTACTGCCTCCATCAGGAATGGTGTGGCATCCATCTCTCTGTAGGTCTCTCTGTTGGTTGTCACAGGGTTGTGCATCTGCTGTCTGTGTGTTTGAGTCACTTTTATAGGCTCAAGTTAGGCTGACGCATCTTGTTATTTGCTCCAGACTTGTGCCATGATTTCTGGTTGAATATCTCATTGTGCCACATATTCATGGGAACGCCCCTGCACTTGCACTGGATACATTACATTCATGCCATGGTGCAGTGATACTTCCCTGTGCAGCTACGGTGTTTGAATGTCACTCAGCGGTGCATTTCCACAGTTGCACCGGTGCAACTCAGTTGTGCCATGTGCAACTGCTCTGAATAGCTCCCCAGAGATTGTACTGTACTGAAATAAATATGGATCCTTCCCTTTGGGCCTCTTCTGAAATAAATCAACCTGCCACCTCAAATCTGACGTAGCCTCACCTCAAGCTATCATGAAGCTGTGGCCAGAGGTCAGACAATTAGCAACCCTCTCCCAAACTACTGGTCAAGACTGTCTAGTCAAGACAACATTAGCAGAAAGTAAAGACAGCAAAGAAAATAACAGCACCACTAAAAGCTAACCAAACTAGGTTTCAAATCTTCAACAGACCGGAAAGAATTCAAGTAAAGACAGCAAAGAAATAACAGCCCAACTAAAAGCACACCAAACAATGTTTCACATGTTCATCTAATCTAAAACAGTTCAAGGAAAAGACTGCAAATTAATAACAGCACAACTAAAACACACCAAGCTAGATTTAAAACAAAAAAACAGCAATGAAGAGTTACTGCACTGCACTGAAATAAACATGGATCCTTCCGTTCCCCTTCCAGCCTCCTCTGAGAGACTAAAAATCAACCTGCTACCTCAAATCTCACTTAGCCCTGCCTCCAGTTATCATGAAGCTGAGGCCATCAGTCAGACAATTAGCACTGATCCACTAAATAATAGGTCAAGACAGACGAGACAATGCAAAATTTGCAGCATGCAATGACAACAAATAAATAACAACACCACTAAAAGCACACCAATCTATGTTTCTAATTGTCAACAGCCTATGAAAGAATTCCATGTAGAGACAGCAAAGACATAATAGCACCACTAAAGGTACACCAAACTAGGTTTCACATTTTCAACTGTAAAACAACAATTCCAAGTAAAGAAAGGACAGAAATAACAGCAACTCTAAAAGCAAATCATACTAGGATACAAATGTCCAACATCCCCAAAAGAATTCCAAGTGAAGATAGTAAAGTAATAACATCACCACTATAAGTACAGCAAACTAGGTTTCACATTTTCAGCAGCCACAAAACAATTCTGAGTAAAGACAGCAAAGAAATAACAGCACTACTAAGAGCATATCAAACTATGTTTCAAATTTGCAACAGCCCCAAAACAATTCTATGTAAAGACAGCAAAGAAATAACAACACTAAAGGAACATCAAACTAGGTTTCAAATTTGCAACAGCCCCACAACAATTCTACATAAAGACAGCAAATGAATAACAACACCACTAAAAGGACACCAAACTAGGTTTCAAATTTTCAACAGCCCCAAAACAATTCCAGGTAGAGACAGCAAAGACATACCAGCATCACTAAAAGCACAACAAACTAGGGTTCAAATTTTCAACAGCCCCAAAACAACTGTAGGTAAAGGCAGGAGAGAAATAACACCAGCCCTAAAAGCACACCAAACTAGGTTTCAAATTTTCAACACCCCCAAAAGTCCAAGTAAAGGCAGCAAAGACATAGCAGCAGCACTAAAAGCACACCAAATTAGGTTTAAATTTTTCAACAGCCACAAAAATAATTCAAAGTAAAGACAGCTAAGAAATAACATCACAACAAAATGCACACTAAACAATGGTTTAAAATGAAAACAGCAATGAGCAGATACTGTACTGCACTGAAATAAATCTGCATCCTTACCATCCTGGCCTCTTCGGAGAAACCAAAAACCAACCTGTTGCCTCAAATCTGACATGCCTCACCTCCTGTTATCACAAAGCTGAGGACAGAGGTCAGACAATTAACAACTACCACAAACTATAGGAAAGACAGAAAAGAGAAGAAGACACTGCTTCAAATAAAGACAGGAAAGAAATAACAGCACCACTCACAGAACACGAAACTAGGTTTCAGATTTTAATCAGCCCCAAAACAATTCCAAATAAAGACAGAAATAAAATAACAGCAACACTAAAAGAACACCAAACTAGGTTTCAAATTATCAACAGCCCCAAAAACAATTCCATATAAAGACAGCAAACAAATAACAGTACCACTTAAAGCACACGAACTAGGCTTCAAATTTTCAACAGCCCCAAATCAATTCAAGTAATGACCAAATGAAATAACAGCTCCAGTAAAAGCATACCATACTAGGTTTCAAATTATCAACAGCCCCAAAACAATTACATATAAAGATAGCAAAGAAATAACAGAACCACTTAAAGCACAACAAACTAAAGCTTCACATTTCAACAGCCAAATCAATTCCAAGTAATGACTGAAACAAAATAAAAGCAGCAGTAAAGGCACACTAAACTAGGTTTCAAATTATCAACACCCCCAAAACAATTCCATGTAAAGACAGCAAAGAAATAACAGCACCACTAAAAGAACACCAAACTAGGTTTCAAATTTTCAACAGCCCCAAATTAATTGGAAGTAAAGACCAAAAAGAAATAACAGCAGCAGTGAAAGCACACCAAAGTAGGTTTCAGATTTTCAACAGCCAAAAACAATTCCATGTAAAGACAATAAAATAACAGCACCCTAAAAGGACACAAACTAGGTTTAAAATGTTCAACAGTAATGAAACAATTCAAAGTAAAGACAGCAAAGAATTAATAGCACCACTAGAAGAACACCAAACTAGGTTTCAAATTTTCAACAGCTCCACAGCAATTTCAACTAAAGACAGGAAAGGAATATCAGCACCATTAAAAGACACACCAAACTCAGTTTCAAATTTTTATCAGCCCCAAATCAATTCCTAGTGAATACAGGACAGAAATAACAACTGCCCTCAAAACACACCAAACTAGATTTCATTTTTCAACAGCCCCAAAACAATTCCAGGTAAAGATATCAAAGAAATAATTTTACCACTAGAACCACACCAAACAAGGCTTCAAATTTTCAACAGCATGAAAACAATTCCAAGTAATGACAGCACAGACATAACAGCACAAATAGAAGCACAGCAGAGTAGGTTTCAAATTTTCAAAAGCCACAAAACAAGTCCAAGTAAAGACAGCAAAGCAATAACATCACAACTAAAAGCACACCAAACTAGGTTTAAAATGAGAACAGTAATGAGCAGTTACTTCACTGCACTAAAAAATCTGGACTCTTCCCTTCTGCCTGTCTGAAAACAAAAATCAGCCTCCTACCTAAAATCTGACTTAGCCCCACCTTCAATTATACATAGCTGAGGCCAGAGGTAAGACAATTAGAAACCCTTCAGAAACTACAGAGCAAACAAATAAGCCAATATAAAATTTGCAACAAGTAATGACAGCAAATAAATAGAAGCACCACTAAAAACAAACCAACCTAGGTTTCAAATTTTCAACAGTCACAAAACAATTCAAAGTAAAGACAGTAAAGAATTAACAGCACCACTAAAAGCACACATAACTAGATATCAAATTTTCAACAGTCCAAAAACAAATAAAAGTAAAGAGAACAAACAATTAACAGCACCAATAAAAGCTCACCAATCAAGGTTTCAGATGATCAAAAAAACCAAAACAATTCCAAATAAAAAGCAAAGAGATAACTGCAGCACTAAAAGCACACCAAACTGGTTTACAAATTTCAACAGCCCCAAAACAATACCAAGTAAACACAGGAGAGAAATAACAGCAGCCTTAAAACCATACAAAACTAGGCTCCACATGTTCAACAGCCACAAGACAATTCCAAGTAAAGACAGCAAAGAAATAACATCACACCTAAAAGCACACCAATCTAGGTTTAAAATGAAAACAGCAATAAGAAGTTTCTGCAATGCACTGAAAGGAATCTGGAACCTTCACCTGCTGGTCTCTTCTGAGAAACAAAAATCAACCAGCTATATGAAATCTCACTTAGCCTGGCCTCCTGTTATCACGCAGCTGAGGCCAGAGGTTACACAATTTACATCCCTACCCAAAACAACAGGGAAAGACAGACAAGTTGAGAAAAATTTGCAGCAAGTAATTATAGCAAAGAAATAACAGCACCACTTAAAGCACACCAAATAACATTTCAGATTTGCAACAGTGCAAAAACAATTCCAGTAAAGACAGGACAGAATAAACAACAGCCCCAAAACTCACCAAACTAGGTTTCAAGTTTACAACAGCTACAGATCAATTCCAAGTAAAGGTAACAAAGAAATAACTTTACCACTAAAAGCACAGCAAACCAGGCTTCAGATTTTCAACATCCCAAAACAATTTCAAGTAAAGGCAGCAGAGACATAACAGCACAACTAGAAGCAGCGCAAATTAGGTTTCAAATTTTCAAAAGCCACAAACAATTCCAAGTAAAGACAGTAAGGAAATAACATCACAACTAAAAGCACACCAAACTAGGTTTAAAATGAGAACAGTAATGAACAGTTACTACACTGCACTGAAATGAATCTGGATTTTCAACTCCTGTGCTCTTCTGAGAAACCAAAATAAACCTGCTACCTCAAATCTGACTTAGCCCCTCCTACAGTTATCACATAGTTGAGTCCAGTGGTCAAACAGTTAGAACCACTCCAGAAACTGCAGGGCAAGATAAATAAGCCAATAAAAATTTGCAGCAAGTAATGACAGCAAATAAATAAAAGCACCACTAAAAGCAGACCAAAATAGGATTCAAATTTTCAACAGTCCCAAAACAATTCAAATTAAAGACAGCAAAGAATTAACAGCACCACTAAAACACACAAAACTAGACTTCAAACTTTCAACAGCCTCAAAACAATTAAAAGTAAAGAGAGCAAAGAAACACCAGCACCACTAAAAGCACGCCAAACTATGTTTCAAATTGTCAACAAAGCCAAAACAATTCCAAATAAAGACAGCAGAGAGAGATAACTGCAGCACTAAAAGCACACCAAAATAGGTTACAAATTTCAACACTCCAAAACAATACCAAGTAAACACAGGCTAGAAATAACAGCAGCCTTAAAACCATACAAAACTAGGCTTCACATTTTCAAAAGCCACAAGACAATTCCAAGTAAAGACAACAAAGAAATAATATCAAAACTAAAAGCACACCAATCTAGGTTTAAAATGAAAACAGCAATCAGAAGTTTCTGCAATGCACTGCAAAGAGTCTGGAACCTTCATCTGCTGGCCTCTTCTGAGGACACAAAAATCAACCAGCTACATGAAATCTAACCTAGCCTGGCCTCCTGTTATTACGTAGCTGATGCCAGTGGTTACACAATTAACATCCCTCCCAAAACAACAGGGAAAGACAGACAAGCTGAGACAAAATGTAGCACATAATTACAGCAAGAAATAACAGCACCACTAAAAGCACACCAAACGAGGTTTCAAATTTTCAACAGCCCCAAAACAATTCCAGGTAAAGACAGAACAAAATTAATAACAGACCCCAAAACACACCAAACTAGGTTTAAAGTTTAAAACAGCCACTATACAAATCCAAGTAAAGAGAGCAAAGAAATAACTTTACCACTAAAAGCACAGCAAGCCAGGCTTCAGATTTTCAACAGCCCAAAATCAATTCCAAGTAAAGACAACAGAGAAACAACAGAACAACTAGAAGCAGAGCAAACTAGGTTTCAGATTTTCAAAAGCCACAAAACAATTCCAAGTAAAGAGAGCAAATAAATAACATCACAACTAAAAGCACACCAAACTAGGTTTAAAATGAGAACAGAAATGAACAGTTACTACACTGCACTGAAATGAATTTGGTTTGTTCCACTCCTGCCTCTTCTGAGAAACAATAATCAACCTGCTACCTCAAATCTGACTTAGCCACTCCACCAGTTATCATGTAGTTGAGTCCAGTGGTCAGACAGTTAGAACCCTCCGAAACTGCAGGGCAAGACAAACAAGCCAATACAAAATGTCCAGCATGTAATGAAAGCAAAGAAATAAAAGCACCACTAAAAGCAGACCAAACTAGGTTTCAAATTTTCAATTATCCCAAAACAATTCAAAGTAAAGACAGCAAAGAATTAACAGCACCACTAAAAGCACACTAAACTAGGTTTCAAATACTCAATAAATCCAAAACAATTCCAAGTAAAGACGCAAAGACATAATTGCAGCACTAAAATCACACCAAACTAGGTTTCAAATTTTCTACATCCCCAAAACAATTCCAAGTAAAGACAGGACAGGAAAAAGAGTCACAAAAGCAGACCAAAGTAGATTTTAAATTTTCAACAGCCAAAAAACAATTCCAAATAATGACAGCAGAGACATAACAGCACAAAGAGAAGCACAGAAAACTAGGTTTAAAATTTTCAAAAGCTACAAAACAATTCCAAGTAAAGACAGAAAAGAAATAAAATCACAACAAAAGCACACTAAACTAGGTTTAAAATGAGAGCAACAATGAGCAGTTACTTCATTGCATTAAAATGACTCTGGATTCTTCCCTCCTACCCTCTTCTAAAAAAACAAAAGTCAACCTGCTATCAAACATCTGACTTAGACCCACCTCTGATTATCATGAAGATGAGACCTGAGGTAAGACAATTAGAAGCTCTCCAGAAACTGCAGGGGCAAGACAGACAAGCCAATACAAAATGTGCAGCTAGTACTGACAGCAAAGAATTAAATGCAGCACTAAAAGCAGACCAAACTATGTTTCAGATTTCCAACAGCCCCAAAACAATTGCAAGTAAAGATAGGACAGAAATAACAGCAGCCCTCAAGGCACAGCAAACAAGATTTCACATTTTCAGCAGCCACAAAACAATTCCAAGTAAAGATAGCAAAGAACTGGACTTGCAGTATAGCCAACAGGTTAGAAGAATGAAGTGTGAATGAGCTAGCTATATACAGCACACCTGACCTGAGTTTGATTCTCACAACCTCCATTTGCATACTGTGTGACTCTGAGCAAGTCACTTAACCACCCAGTGCTCCCAGTTCACCACTGAAAACAGGCACTTGTGCCTAGTGGGCCTTTCCCAGTTACCAAAGACTAAACTAAAAAATATAAAAACATCACTACTAAAAGCACACCAAACTAGTTTCGCATTTTTAGCAGTCCCAAAAACAATTCCAAGTAAAGACAGCAAAGACGTATCAGCACCACTAAAAGCATACAAAACTGGGTTTCAGATTATCAACAGTCACAAAACAATTCCAAGTAAAGACAACAAAGAAATAACAGCACCAATAACAGAACACCAAACTGGACTTTAAATTTTCAACTGCCCCAAATCAATTCCAAGTAAAGACCAAAAGAAATAACAGCAACAGTAAAAGCATACCAAACTAGTTTTCACATTTTCAACTGCCCAAAACAATTTCATGAAAAGACAACAAGGATATAATAGCACTACTAAAGGGACACCAAACTAGGTTTCAAATTTTCAACAGTCCTAAAACAATTGAAAGTAAAGACTGCAAAGAGTTAAAAGCACCAGAAGAATAACATCAAACTAGGTTTCAAATTTTCAACAGCTTCAAAGCAATTCCAAGTAAAGACAGGAAAGGAATATCAGCACCATTAAAAGCACACCAAACTAGGTTTCAAATTTTTATTAGCCACAAAACAATTCCAAGTGAAGACAGGACAGAAATAACAACAGCCCCAAAGCCCACCATATGAGGTTTCATTTTCAACAGCCACAAAATAATTCCAAGTAAAGATAGCAAAGACATAATTTTACCACTAAAACTACACCAAAGAAGCTTCAAATTTTCAGCAGCCCAAAACAATTCCATGTAACAACAGCAGAGACATAGCATCACAAATAGAAGCAGAACAAACTCAGTTTCAAATTTTCAAAACCACAAAACAATTCCAAGTAAAGACAGCAAAGAAAAAACAACACAAGCAAAAGCACACCAAACTAGGTTTAGAATTAGAACAGCAATGAGCAGTTACTTCACTGCTCTAAAATGAATCTAGATTCTTCCCTCCTGCCCTCTTCCGAAAAACAAAAATCAACCTGCTACCTAAAATCTGATTTAGCCCCACCTCCAATTATCACAAAGCTGAGGCCAGAGGTAAGACAATTAGAACTCCTCAAGAAACTGCAGGGCAAGACAGACAAGCCAATACAAAATTTGCAGCAAGTAATGACAGCAAAGAAATAAAAGCACCACTAAAATCAGACCAAACTAGGTTTCAAATTTTCAACCATCAGAAAAAATTCAAATTAAAGACAGCAAAGAATTAACAGCACCACTAAAAGCACACAAAACTAGACTTCAAATACTCACAAATCCAAAGCAATTCCAAGTAAAGACAGCAAAGACAAAATCGAACACTAAAATCATACCAATCTAGGTTTCAAATTTTCTATAGCCCCAAAACAATTCCAAATAAAGACAGGACAGAAATAAAAGAGCCACAAAGACACACCAAAGTAGGTTTCAAATTTTCAACAGCCCAAAACAATTACAAGTAACGACAGCAGAGACATAACATCACAAATAGAAGCAGAACAAGCTTGGTTTCAAATTTTCAAAAGCCACAAAACAATTCCAAGTAAAGACAGCAAATAAAAACAGCACAAGTAAAACACACCAAACTATGTTTAAAATGAGAACAGCAATGAGAAGTTACTTCACTTCACTAAAATTAATCTGGATTCTCCCTCCTGCCCAATTCTAAAAAAACAAAAGTCAACCTGCTATCTAAAATCTGACTTAGCCCCACCTCCAGTTATCACAAAGAAGAGGCCAAAGGAAAGACAATTAGAACCCCTCCAGAACCTGCAGGGTCAGACAGACAAGCCAATACAAAATGTGTAGCAAATAATGACAGCGAAGAAATAAATGCACCACTAAAAGCAGACCAAACTAGTTTTCAAATTTTCAACAGCCCCAAAACAATTGCAAGTAAAGACAGGGCAGACATAACAGCAGTCCTCAAGGCACAGCAAACTAGGTTTCACATTTTCAAAACCACAAAACAATTCCAAGTAAAGATAGCAAAGAACTGGACTAGCAGTATAGCCGACAGGTTAGAGGAATGAAGTGTGAATGAGCTAGATACATACAGCAGACCAGACCTGAGTTTGATTCTCACAACCTCCACTTGCATACTGTGTGACTCTGAGCAAGCCACTTAACCACCTAGTGCTCCCAGTTCGCCCCTGAAAACAGGCACTTGTGCCTAGTGGGCCTTTCCCAAAACCAAAGATTAAAATAAAACAAATAAAATAAAATAAAAACATCACTACTAAAAGCACAAAAAATAGTTTTCTCATTTTAGCATCCCCAAAACAATTCCAACTAAATGCAGCAAAGAAATATCAGCACCACTAAAAGCACACAAAGTATTTTCAAATTATCAACAGCGACAAATACAATTCCAGGTAAAGACAGCAAAGAAAAACAGCACCAATAAAAGAACACCAAACAAAGTTTTACATTTTCAACAGCCCCTAATCAATTCCAAGCAAAGAACGAAAAGAAATAACAACAGCAGTAAAAGCACACCAAACTAGGTTTCAGATTTTCAACAGCCCAAAAGATTCCATGAAAGACAACAAAGAAATAACAGCACTACTAAAGGGACACCAAACTAGGTTTCAAATGTTCAACAGTCCCAAAACAATTCAAAGTAAAGACAGAAAATAATTAATACCACCACTAGAAGAACACCAAACTAGGTTTCAAATTTTCAACAGCTCAAAGCAATTCAAACTAAAGACAGGAAAGGAATATCAGCACCATTAAAAGCACACCAAACTAGGTTTCACATTTTATCAGCCACAAAACAATTCCAAGTGAAGACAGGACAAAATAACAACAGCCCCAAAGCACACCAAATGAGGTTTCATTTTCAACAGCCCCAAGAAAATCCCAAGTAAAGATAGCAAAGAAATAATTTTACCACTAAAACCACACCAAAGAAGGCTTCAGACTTCCAACAGCATGAAAACAATTCAAGTAACAACAGCAGAGACATAACATCACAACTAAAGGCACACGAAACAAGGTTTAAAATGAGATCAGTAATGTGCAGTTACTTCACTGCACTAAAATGAACCTGGATTCTTCCACTCCTGCCCTCTTCTGAAAAACAAAAAAATCAACCTGCTACCTAAAATCTGACTTAGCTCCACCTCCAATTATCACAAAGCTAAGGCCAGAGGTAAGACAATTAGAACCACTCCAGAAACTGCAGAGCACGACAGACAAGTCAATACAAAATTTGCAGCAAGTAATGACAGCAAACAAATAAAAGCATCACTAAAAGTAGACCAAACTAGGATTCAAATTTTCAACAGTCCCAAAACAATTCAGATTAAAGACAGCAAAGAATTAACAGCACCACTGAAAGCACACAAAACTAGACTTCAAATTTTCAACAGCCCCAAAACAATTCAAAGTAAAGAGAGCAAAAAATACCACCACCACCACCAAAAACACACCAAACTAGGTTTAAAATTGACAACAAAGCAAAAACAATTCCAAATAAACACAGCAAAGAGTTAACTGCAGCACTAGAAGCACACCAAACTGGGTTACAAATTTCAACACTTCAAAACAATACCAAGTAAACACAGGAGAGAAATAACAGCAGCCCTAAAACCATACAAAACTAGACTTCACATTTTCAACAGCCACAAGACAATTCCAAGTAAAGACAGCAAAGAAATAACATCACAATTAAAAGCACACCAAACTAGGTTTAAAATGAGAACAGCAATGAGCAGTTATTAAACTGCACTGAAATGAATCTTGATTCTTCCACTCCTGCCCTCTTCTGAGAAACCAAAATCAACCTGCTACCTCAAATCTGACTTAGCCTCTCCTCCAGTTATCACGTAGTTGAGTACAGTGGTTCGACAGTTAGAACCCCTCCCGAAACTGCAGGGCAAGACAAACAAGCCAATACAAAATTAGTAGTAAGTAAAGACAGCAAAGAATTAACAGCACCACTAAAGCACGCTAAACTGGGTTTCAAATACTCAACAAATACAAAACAATTCCAAGTAAAGACAGCAAAGACATAATTGCAGCACTAAAATCACACCAAACTAGGTTTCAAATTTTCTACATTCCCAAAACAAGTCCAAGTAAAGACAGGACAGTAATAAAAAGAGCCCAAAAGCTCACCAATGTAGGTTTCAAATTTTCAACAGCCGAAAACAATTCCAAATAATGACAGCTGAGACATAACAGCACAAACAGAAGCACAGGAAAGTAGGTTTCAAATTTTCAAAAGCCACAAAACAATTCCAAGTAAAGTCAGAAAAGAAATAACATCACAACTAAAAGCACATCAAACTAGGTGTAAAATGAAACAGCAATGAGCAGTTGCTTCACTGCTCTAAAATAAATCTGGATTCTTCCCTCCTGCCCTCTTCTGAAAAACCAAAATCAACCTGCTACCTAAAATCTGACTTAGCCTCACCTCAATTATCACAAAACTGAGGCCAGAGGTAAGAAAATTAGAACCCTCCAGAAACTGCATGGCAAGACAGACAAGCCATTACAAAATTTGCAGCAAGTAATGACAGCAAAGAAATAAAAGCACGACTAAAAGTAGACCAAACTAGGTTTCAAATTTTCAACAGTCCCAAAACAATTCAAATTAAAGACAGCAAAGAATTAACAGCACTACTAAAGCACACAAAACTAGACTTCAAATTTTCAACAGCCCCAAAAGGTTCAAAGTAAAGAGAGCAAGAAATGCCACCACCACTAAAACACACCACACAGAAACATAGAAACATAGACTTTGGCAGATAAGGACCACTTGGCCCACCCAGTCTGCCCATTTCCCTACCTATTGGATAAGCTGTAGATTCTAGTTAACCAACAGTCTACTTCCTGCAACCCCCACTATAATTGACTTATGTCTGTCCCATGCATGCTTGAATTCCCCACCTTTTAGACCCACAACCTCTACAGGAAGCGGTTCCATGCATCCACCACTCTCTGTGAAAAATTTCCTCATTACCCTGAGCTGTCCCCCTCTAACTTTAAATTGTGCCCTTGTTCTTATACATCTCTTTTTCTGAAAGATGCTACCCTCTTGGACTTTGTTGATTCCCTTGTGGTACTTAAAAGTTTCTATCATGTCCCCCGTCCCTCCTTTCATTAAGGGTATACATATTAAGCTCTCTCAGTTCTCTTCTTATTGTTTCTGATGTAGACCCTGCACCATTTTGGTTGCCCTCCTTTGGACTGCTTCCATCCTGTCTATGTCCTTGCATAGATGAGGGTCTCCAAAACTGCATGCAGTACTCCAGATGGGGTCTCACCAACTGTCTTTATAGAGGGATAACCACTTCCTTTTTCTACTTGTGATGCCCCTCCCTATGCATCCCAGTATCCCCAATGGCTCTCCTTACTGACTTTCACATTGCTTACCCACCTTTAGGTCATCTGATATGACTACACCCAGATCCCTTTCCATTATTGTTGTCATTAGTACCTCCCCTGATATTGTGTACTCTCATCCTGGATTTTTTTCCCAGGTGCATTACTTGCACTTTTTGCATTGAATCTAAGTTGCCATATGTCTGACCATTCCTCCAACCTTGCCAGTCCCTTCTCACCCTTTCTACCCCTTGTGTATCAACTCTGTTACAGATCTTTGTGTCATCAGCAAAGAGGCATACCTTTCCTTCAGACCCTCTGCAATGTCACCTATAAAGATGTTAAAGAGGACTGGACCCAGTACTGAGCCCTGAGGTACTCCACTAGTAATCCCCTTTCTTCAGAATGTGTTCCATTCAATATTACCTTCTGTGTCCTGTTGTGCATCCAGTTTGCTACCCAGGCTACCACATTGGGACCCACTCCCAGGCTGGCTAACTTGATTATTAATCTTTTGTACCGGACTGTCAATGCCTTACTAAAGTCTAGGTAGGCCATATCCACAGCCCTCCCTGGTCTATTATTTTGGTCACCAAGTCAAAGAAATTGATTAGATTCATCTGACATGACCTTCCTGTTGTGAATCCATGCTGCTTTGGGTCCTGTGCCCGCTGACCTCTAGGTACTGAACAATTCTTTCTTTCAGAAGTGATTCCATCATTTTCCCCACCACTGAGGTCAAACTAACAGATCTTTAGTTTCCTGCTTCTGCTTTGCTCCCACTTTGTGAAGAGGAATCACACCTGCCCTCCTCCAATGCTCAGGTACCACCCATCTTCCCATGATTTGTCAAAAGTGTGGTCAGTGGTGTCACTAGGTCCTCCCTTAGCTCTTTTAGGACTCTAGGGTGAATCCCATCAGGCCCCATTGCTTTGTCCAACTTGAGTTTTAGGAGTTCTTTTAGGACTCTTTCTTCTGTGAATGGAGTGGCATCAACCCTCTACCCAGAGTGCTTCTACTATTTGGTTTAGGTAACTCATCCTCTTCTGCTTTTGTGAATACTAAGCAAAGTATTCATTCAGTATCTCTACCTTTTCACTGTCTCTCTCTGCCACCTCCCTCTCCTTTATTAATCTTCACTATTCCTCCCTTAACCTTTCTATGCTCCCTAATGTACCTATAAAAGGTTTTATTCCCTTCTTATCTGAGTTGGCTATCTTTTCCTAGGTTTGGGCCTTTCCTTTTCTGACCACCTTCCCCACTTCTTTCTGCTTTAATTGATACAGTTCCCTATCATGCTCCTTCTGTGATTCCTTATACTTCTTGAATACAGCCTTTTCTCCTTAACCTTCCCTGACACCTCTTTTGACAACCATAGTGTTTTTTATTCCACTTTGTTTTCTTTATTTGTTTCACACAAAGGTGTGTTGCCTCCATGATGGCAGTTTTGATATTTCTCAATTGTTCTTCCACCCTCCTTTCTGGCTATTTACTACTGCATTCCTCAGGTATTCACCCATTATGCCAAAGTCAGCCCTTCTAAAGTCCAGTATCCTTGTCTTTGTATGGCTTGTCTCCATGGTTGTGTTTATTGTGAAGCACACTGTGCAGTGGTCGCTTGTTCCCAGATGTCTACTGACTTCTAAATTTGTGATCCTCTCTCCATTTCATAGTATCAGGTCTAATATTGCTCTCTCCCAAGTGGGTTCCACCACTAGCTGTCTAAGGCATGCCCCTTTAGGGCATCGAGAATGACCCTTCTCTTGGATGTGGCTGCAGTCCATGTCACCCAGTTAACATCTGGCATATTCAGGTCCCCATCAACAGTATCTCCCTTTTTCAGCCATTTTGAGAATGCCCTCTATCATTTTCTTGTCCATTTCCTCCCCTTGAGACGGGGTCTGTTTATAACCCTGTGTGGATTGTCATGTCATTCCCTGTCTCCAAGGTGACTCAGAGTTCCTCTTGTCCTTCCCTTTACTTTTTAGTTCTGTAGCTTTGATACATACTAGGTTTCACATTGGCAACAAAGCCAAAACATTTCAAATAAAGACATCAATGAGATAACTGCATCATTAAAAGCACACCAAACTGGGTTACAAATTTCAACACCCCAAAACAATACCAAGTAAACACAGGAGAGAAATAATAGCAGCCCTACAACCACAGAAAAACTAGGCTTCACATTTTCAACAGCCACAAGACAATTCCAGGTAAAGACAGCAAAGAAATAACATCACAACTAAAAGCACACCAATCTAGGTTTAAAATGAAAACAGCAATCAGAAGTTTCTGCAATGCACTGCAAGAAATCTGGAACCTTCACCTGCTGGCCTCTTCTGAGAGACCAAAAATCAACCAAGCTACCTGAAATCTCACGTAGTCTGGCCTCCTGTTATCACGTAGCTCATGCCAGTGGTTACACAATTAACATCCTCCCCAAAACAACAGGTAAGACAGACAAGCTGGCAAAATTAGTAGCAAGTAATTACAGCAAAGAAATAACAGCACCAGCAAAAGCACACCAAATGAGGTTTCAAATTTTCAACAGTCCCAAAACAATTCCAGAAAAAGACAGGACAGAAATAACAACAGACCCCAAAACACACCAAACTAGGTTTAACGTTTACAACATCTACAAAACAATTCCAAGTAAGGATAGCAAAGAAATAACTTTACCATTAAAAGCACAGCAAACCAGGCACCAGATTTTCAACAGCTCAAAATCAATTCCAAGTAAAGACAGCAGAGAAATAACAGAAGGACTAGAAGCAGTGCAAACTAGGTTTCAAATTTTCAAATGCCACAAACAATTCCAAGTAAAGACAGCAAATAAATAACATCACAACTAAAAGCACACCAAACTAGGTTTAAAATGAGAACAGCAATGAGCAGTTACTAGACTGCACTGAAATGAATCTGATTCTACCACTCCTGCCCTCTTCTGAGAAACCAGTAATCAACCTGCTACCTCAAATCTGACTTAGCCCCTCTTCCAGTTATCATGTAGTTAAGTCCAGTGGTCAGACAGTTAGAACCCCTCCCAAAACTGCAGGACAAGACAAACAAGCCAATACAAATTTGCAGCAAGTAATGACAGCAAAGAAATAAAAGCACCACAAAAAACAGACCAAACTAGGTTTCAGATTTTCAATTATTCCAAAACAATTCAAATTAAAGATAGCAAAGAACTAACAGTACCACTAAAAGCACACTAAACTAGGTTTCAAATACTCAACAAATCAAAACAATTCCAAGTAAAGACATCAAAGCTATAATTGCAGCACTAAAATCACACCAAACTAGTTTTCAAATTTTCTACATTCCTAAAACAGTTCCAAGTAAAGACAGGACAGAAATAAAAAGAGCCCCAAAAGCACACCAAAGTAGGTTTCAAATTTTCAACAGCCCGAAAACAATTACAAATAACGACAGCAGAGACATAACATCACAAACAGAAGCAGAACAAACTAGGTTTCAAATTTTCAAAAGCCACAAAACAATTCCAAGTAAAGACAGCAAAGAAAAACAGAACAAGTAAAAGCACACCAAACTAGGTTTAAAATAAGAACAGCAATGAGCAGTTACTTTACTTCACTAAAATGAATCTGGATTCCTCCCCTCCCCCTCTTCTAAAAAACAAAAAGTCAACCTGCTGTCTAAAATCTGACTCAGCCCACTTCCAATTATTAAAAAGATGAGGCCAGAGGAAAGACAATTAGAACCCCTCCAGAAACTGCAGAGTAAGATGGACAAGCCAATACAAAATGTATAGCAAGTAATGACAGTGAAGAAACAAATGCACCACTAAAAGCAGACCAAACTAGGTTTCAAATTTTCAACAGCCCCAAAACAATTGCAAGTAAAGAGAGGACAGAAATAACAGCAGTCCTCAAATCACAGCAAACTAGGTTTCACATTTTGGCAGCCACAAAACAATTCCAAGTAAAGAAAGCAAAGAACTGGAATGGCAGTATAGCCGACAGGTTAGAAGAATGAAGTGTGAATGAGCTACAGGACATACATACAGCAGACCAGACCTGAGTCTGATTCTCACAACCTCCATGTGCATACTGTGTGACTCTGAGCAAGTTACTTAACCATCCAGTGCCCCAGTTCACCCTGAAAACAGGCACTTTTGAATAGTGGGCCTTACCCAGTAACCAAAAATTAAAATAAAAACAAATAAAATAAAATAAAACATCACTACTAAAGCACACCAAACCAGTTTTCTAATTTTATCAGCCCCAAAAACAATTCCAAGTAAATGAAGCAAATACTTATCAGCACCACTAAAAGCATACGAAAGTATTTTCAAATTATCAACAGTGACAAATACAATTCCATGTAAAGACAGCAAAGAAAAACAGCACCAATATAAGAACACCAAACTGGGTTTTACATTTTCAACAGCTCCAAATCAATTCCAAGTAAAGACCAAAAGAAATAACAGGAGCAGTAAAAGCACACCAAACTAGGTTTCAGATTTTGAACAGCACAAAAATAATTCCATGTAAAGATAACAAAGAAATAACAGTACTACTAAAGGGACACCAAACTAGGTTAATTTTTAACAGTCTCAAAACAATTCAAAGTAAAGACAGCAAATAATTAATAGGACCACTAGAAAACCATCAAACTAGGTTTCAAATTTTTAACAGCTGCTAAGCAATTCCAACTAAAGAAAGGAAAGGAATAGCAGCACCATTAAAAGCACACCAAACTTGGTTTCACATTTTTATCAGCCACAAAACAATTCCAAGTGAAGACAGGACAAAAATAACAACAGCCCCCAAAGCACACCAAATGAGGTTTCATTGTCAACAGCCCCAAAACAATTCCAAGTAAAGAAAGCAAAGAATTATTTTACCACTAAAACCACACCAAACAAGACTTCAAATTTCCAACAGCCTGAAAACAATTCCAAGTAACAACAGCAGAGACATAACATCACAACTAAAGGCACACGAAACAAGGTTTAAAATGAGATCAGCAATGTGCAGTTACTCATGCACTAAAATGAACCTGATTCTTCCACTCCTTCCCTCTTCTCAAAAAAAAAAATCAACCTACTACCTAAAATCTGACTTAGCTCCACCTCCAATTATCACAAATGCTGAGGCCAGAGGTAAGACAATTAGAACCACTACAGGAACTGCAGAGCACGACAGACAAGTTAATACAAAATTTGCAGGAAGTAATGACAGCAAAGAAATAAAAACATAACTAAAAGTAGACCAAACTAGGATTCAAATTTTCAACAGTCCCAAAACAATGCAAATTAAAGACAGCAAAGAATTAACAGCACCACTAAAGCACACAAAACTAGACTTCAAGTTTTCATCAGCCCCAAAACAATTCAAAGTAAAGAAGCGAAGAAATTCCACCACCAATAAAAGCACACCAAACTAGATTTCAAATTGTCAACAAAGCCAAAACAATTCCAAATAAACACAGCAAAGAGATAACTGCAGCACTAAAAGCACACCAAACTGGTTACAAATTTCAACACTCCAAAACAATACCAAATAAATACAGAGAGAAATAACAGCAGCCCTAAACCATACAAAACTAAGCTTCACATTTTCAACAGCCACAAGACAATTCCAAGTAAAGACAGCAAAGAAATAACATCACAACTAAAAGCACACCAAACTAGGTTTAAAATGAGAACAGCAATGAGAATTACTACACTGCACTGAAATGATTCTGGATTCTTCCACTCCTGCCTCTTCTGAGAAACCAACAATCAACCTGCTACCTCAAATCTGACTTAGCCCATTCTCCATTTATCACGTAGTTATGTCCAGTGGCTAGAAAGTTAGAAACCCTCCCAAAACTGCAGAGCAAGACAAACAAGTCAATACAAAATTTGTAGTAACTAAAGACAGCAAAAATTAACAGCACCACTAAAATCACACCAAACTAGATCTCAAATTTTCTACATTCCCAAAACAGGTCCAAGTAAAGACAGGGCAGTAATAAAAAGATCCCCAAAAGCACACCAAAGTAGGTTTCAAATTTTCAACAGCCAAAAACAATTCCAAATAATGACAGCAGTGATATAACAGCACAAACAGAAGCATGGGAAAGTAGTTTTCAATTTTTAAAAGCCACAAAACAATTCAAGTAAAAACAGAAAAGAAATAACATCACAACTAAAAGACACCAAACTATGTTTACAAAGAATCAGCAATCAGCAGTTACTTCACTGCACTAAAATAAATCTGGATTCTTCCTTCCTTCCCTCTTCTGAAAACAAAAAATCAAACTACTACCTAAAATCTGACTTAGCTCCACCTTCGATTATCACAAAACTGAGGCCAGAGGTAAGACAATTAGAATCCTCCAGAAACTGCAGAGCAAGACAGACAAGCCAATACAAACTTTTCAGCAAGTAATGACAGCAAAGAAATAAAGGCACCACTAAAAGCAGATGAAAAAAGATTCAAATTTTCAACAGTCACAAAACAATTCAAATTAAAGACAGCAAAGAATAAACAGCACCACTAAAAGCACACAAAACTAGACTTCAAATTTTCAACAACCTCAAAAGAATTCAAAGTAAAGAGAGCAAAGAAATACCACCACCACTAATAGCACACGAACTAGGTTTCACATTGTCAACAATGCTAAAAACAATTTCAAATAAAGACATCAATGAGATAATTGCAGCACTAAAAGCGCACCAAACTGGGTTACAAATTTCAACACCACAAAACAATACCAAGTAAACACAGGAGAGAAATAATAGCAGACCTAAAACTATAAAAAACTAGGCTTCACATTTTCAACAGCCATAAGACAATTCCTGGTAAAGACAGCAAAGAAATAACATCACAACTAAAGCACACCAAACTAGGTTTAAAATGAAAACAGCAATCAGCAGTTTCTGCAATGCACTGCAAGGAATCTAGAGCCTTCACCTGCTGGCCTCTTCTGAGACCAAAAATAAACCAGCTACTGGAAATCTCACTTAGCCTGACCTCAGGTTACCATGAAGATGATCCCAGTGGTTACACAATTAACATCCTCCTTAAACAATAGGGCAAGACAGACAAGCTTAGACAAAATTTGCAGCAAGTAATTACAGCAAAGAAATAACAGCACCACTAAAGCCCACCAAATGAGGTTTCAAATTTTCAGCAGTACCTAAACAATTCCAGGTGAAGACAGGATAGAAATAACAACATACCATAAAACACACCGTAGTAGATTTCACGTTTACAACAGCCACAAAGCAATTTCAACTAAAGATAACAAAAAATAATTTTACCACTAAAAGCACAGCAAGCCAGGTGACAGATTTTCAACAGCACAAAAACAATTCCAAGTAAAGACAGGAAAGACATAACAGCACAACTAGAAGCAGAGCAAACTAGGTTTCAAATTTTCAAAAGCCACAAACCAATTCCAAGTAAAGACAGCAAAGAAATAACATCACAATTAAAAGCACACCAAACTAGGTTTCAACTGAGAACAGCAATGAGCAGTTACTTCTCTTCACTGCACTGAAATAAATCTGGATTCTTACACTCCTGCCCTTTTCTGAAAGCAAAATCAACCTACTACCTCAAAGCTGACTTAGCTCCTTCTTCCATTATCACAGTTGAGTCTAGTGTTCAGACAGTTAGAACCCTCCAAAACTGCAGGGCAAGACAAACAAGCTGATACAAAGTTTGCAGCAAGTAATGACAAGAAAGAAATAAAAGCACCACTAAAAGTAGATCAAACTACATTTCAAATTTTCAAAAGTCCCAAAACAATTCAAAGTAAAGACAGCACGAATTAACAGCAGCACTAAAAGCACCTAAACTAGGTTTCAAATTCTCAACAAATACAGAAACAATTGCAACTAAAGACAGCAAAGACATAACTGCAGCACTAAAATCACACCAACCTAGGTTTCAAATTTTCTAGAGCCCCAAAATAATTTAAAGTAAAGACAGGACAGAAATAAAAGATCCCAAAAAGCACACCAAAGAAGGTTTGCAAATTGTCAACAACACAAAAACAATTTCAAGTAACGACAGCGGAGACATAACACCACAAACAGAAGCACAGCAAAGTAGGTTTCAAGTTTTCAAAAGCCATGAAAAAATTCAAGTAAAGACAGAAAGAAAAAAAGTCACAACTAAAGGCACAAACTTAGTTTAAAATGAGAACAGCAATGAGCAGTTACTTCACTGTACTAAAATGAATCTGGATTCTTCCACTCCTGCCCTCTTCTAAAAAACAAAAGTCAGCCTGCTATCTAATATCTGACTTAGCCACACCTCCAAATATCACGAAGATGAGGCCAGAGGAAAGACAATTAGAACCATTCCAGAAACTGCAGTGCAAGACAGAAAAGCCAATACAACATTTGCAGCAAGTAATGACAGCAAAGAAATAAATGCACAAATAAAACAGACAATAGTAAGTTTCAAATTTCCTACAGCTCCAAAACAATTGCAAGTAAAAAATACAGAAATAACAGCAACCCTCAATTCACATCAAACTAGGTTTCAAATTTTAGCAGCCACAAAACATTTCCAAGTAAAAATAGTAAAGAACTGGACTTACAGAATAGCCAACAGGTTAGAGGAATGAAGTGTGAATGAGCTAGATACATACAGCAGACCAGACCTGAGTTTGATTCTCACAACCTCCACTTGCAGACTGTGTGACTCTGAGAAAGTTCACCTAACCACCCAGTGCTCCCAGTTCACCCTGAAAACAGACACTTGTGCCTAGTGGGCCTTACCCGGTTATCAAAGATTAAAATAAAAACAACTAAAATAAAATAAAACATCACTACTAAAAGCACGCCAAACTACTTTTCACATTTTAGCAGCCCCAAAAACAATTCCAACTAAATACAGCCAAGACATATCAGCACCACTAAAAGCACATGAAACTAGATTTCAAATTATCAACAGCCCCAAAAACAATTCCATGTAAAGACAGCAAAGAAATAACAGTACAAAAAGAACACCAAACTGGATTTTAAATTTTCAACTGCCCCAAATCAATTCCAATTAATGACCGGAAAGAAATAACAGGAGCAGTAAAACACACCAAAATAGGTTTCAGATTTTCAACAGCCAAAAACAATTCCATGTAAAGACAACAAAGGAAAAACAGCACTACTAAAGGGACACCAAACTAGGTTTCAAATCTTCAACAGTCCCAAAACATTTCAAAGTAAAGACAGTAAATAATTAATAGCACCACTAGAAGAACACTAAACTAGGTTTCAAATTTTCAACAGCTTCAAATCAATTCCAACTAAAGACAAGAAAGGAATATTTGCACCATTAAAAGCACACCAAACTAGGTTTCAATTTTTATCAGCCCCAAAACAATTCCAAGTGAAGACAGGACATTAATAATTTTACCACTAAAACCACACAAACATGACTAGATTTTCAACAGCCCAAAACAATTCAAAGTAATGACAGCAGAGACATAACAGCACAGATAGAAGCACATCAATGCAGGTTTCAAATTTTCAATAACCACAAACCAATTCAAGTAAAGACATCAAAGAAATAGCATAACAACTAAAAGTGCACAAACTAGGTTTAAAATGAGAACAGCAAGGTAAAGTTACTTCACTGCACTAAAATGAATCTGGATCATTCCCTTCTGCCCTCTTCTGAAAAAACAAAAATCAATCTGCTAAATAAAATCTGACTTAGCCCGCCTCAATTATCACAAAGCCAAGGTGAGAGGTAAGACAATTAGGACCCCTCCAGAAACTGCAGGGTAAGACAGACAAGCCAATACAAAATTTACATCAAGTAATGACAGCAAGAAATAAAAGCACCACTAAAAGCAGACTGAAATAGGATTCACATTTTCAACAGTCCCAAAACAATTCAAATTAAAGACAGCAAAGAATTCACAGCACCACTAAAGCACACAAAACTAGACTTCAAATTTTCAACAGCCCCAAAAGAATTCAAAGTAAAAGAGCAAAGAAATACCAGCTGCACTAAAAGCACAACAAACTAGGTTTCAAATTGTCATAAAAGCCAAAATAATTCTAAATAAAGACAGCAAAGAGATAACTGCAGCACTAAAAGCACACAAACTGAGTTATAAATTTCAACAGCCCAAAACAATAGCAAGTAAAGACAGGAGAGAAATAACAGCAGCCTTAAAACCATAAAAACTAGGCTTTACTTTCTCAACAGCCACAAGACAATTCTAAATAAGACAGCAAAGAAATAACTGCACAACTAAATACACACCAATCTAGGCTTAAAAAGAAAACAGCAAGGGCAGTTTCTGCAATGCACTGAAAGGAATCTGGAACCTTCACCTGCTGGTTTCTTCTGAGAACCAAAATCAACCAGCTACCTGAAATCTCACTTAGCCTGGCCTCTGTTATCATGTAGCTGAGGCCAGTGGTTACAATTAACAACTCTCCCATAACAACATGGCAAGACAGACAAGCTGAGAGAAAATGTGCATCAAGTAATTAAAGCAAAGAAATAACAGCACCACTAAAAGAACACCAAATGAGGTTTCAGATTTTCAATGGTCCCAAAACAATTCCAGGTAAAGACAGGACAGTAATAACTACAGATCCCAAAACACACTAGGCTAGGTTTCTAGTTAACAACAGCCACAAAACAATTTCAAGTAAGGATAGCAAAGACAGAACTTTACCACTAAAAGAACAGCAAACCAGGCTTCAGATTTTCAACAGCCAAAACAACTCCAAATAAAGACAGCAGAGAAATAACAGCACAACTAGAAGCAGAGCAAACTAGGTTTCAAATTTTCAAAAGCCACAAAACAATTCCAAGTAAAGACAGCAAAGAAATAACATCACATCTAAAAGCACAAGAAATTTAAAATGAGAACCGCAATGAGCACTTAGTACACTGCCGTGAAATGAATTTGGATTCTTCCATTCCTGCCCTCTTCTGACAAGCCAAAAATCAACCTGATTCCTCAAATCTGACTTAGCCCTCCTCCAGTTATCATGTAGTTGAGTCCAGTGGTCAGACAGTTAGAACCCCTCCCGAAACTGCAGGGCAAGACAAACAAGATAACACAAAATTTGCAGCAAGTAATGACAGCAAAGAATGAAAAGCACCACTAAAAAGCAGACCAAACTAGGTTTCAAATTATCAACAGTCCCAAAACAATTCAAAGAAAAGATTGCAAAGAATTAACACCACCACTAAAAGCACCCTGAACTAGGTTTCAGATACTCACAAATCCAAAACTATTCCAAGAAAAGACAGCAAAGACATAATTGCAGTGCTAAATCACACCAAACTAGGTTTTAAGTTTTATACAGCCTCAAAACAATTCCAAGTGAAGAGAGAACAGAAATAAAAAGAGCCCCAAAAGCACACCAAAGTAGGTATCAAATTTTCAACAGCCTGAAAACAATTCCAAGTAATGACAGCAGAGCCATAACAGCCCAAACAGAAGCACAGCAAAGTAGGTTTCAAATTTTTAAAGCCACAAAGCAATTCCAAATAAAGACAGAAATGAGTTAACATCACAACTAAAAGCACACCAAACTAGGTTTAAAGTGAGACAGCAATGAGCAGTTACTTCACTTCAAGAAAATGAATCTAGAATCCTCCCCTCCTGCCCTATTTAAAAAAACAAAAGACAACCTGTTATTTAAAATCTGACTTAGCCCACCTCCAAATATCACAAAGACATCACAACCTAAAGCACACCAAACTAGGTTTAAAATAAGAACAGCAATGAGCAGTTACTACAATGCACTGAAATGAATCTTGATTCTTCCACTCCTGCCCTCTTCTGAGAAACCAAAAATCAACCTGCTACATCAAATCTGACTTAGCCCCTCCTCCAGTTATCACGTAGTTGAGTCCAGTGGTCCGACTGTTAGAACCCCTCCCAAAACTGCAGGGCAAGACAAACAAGCCAATACAAAATTTGTAGTAAGTAAAGACAGCAGAGAATTAACAGCACCACTAAAAGCACACTAAACTGGGTTTCAAATACTCAACAAATACAAAACAATTCCAAGTAAAGACAGCAAAGACATAATTGCAGCACGTAAATCACACCAAACTAGGTTTCAAATTTTCTACATTCCCAAAACAAATCCAAGTAAAGACAGGACAGTAATAAAAAGAGCCCAAAAAGCACACCAAAATAGGTTTCAAATTTTCAACAGCCGAAAACAATTCCAAATAATGACAGCAGAGACATAACAGCACAAACAGAAGCACAGGAAAGTAGGTTTCAAATTTTCAAAGCCACAAAAGAATTCAAGTAAAGTCAGAAAAGAAATAACATCACAGCTAAAAGCACATCAAACTAGTTTAAAATGAAAACAACAATGAGCAGTTACTTCACTGCTCTAAAATGAATCTGGATTCTTCCCTCCTGCCCTCTTCTGAAAACCAAAATTCAACCTGCTACCTAAAATCTGGCTTAGCCTCACCTCAATTATCACAAAACTGAGGCCAGAGGTAAGACAATTAGAAGCTCTCCAGAAACTGCAGGGCAAGACAGACAAGCCACTACAAAGTTTGCAGCAAGTAATGACAGCAAAGAAATAAAGCACCACTAAAAGCAGACCAAAATATGATTCAAAGTTTCAACAGTCCCAAAACAATTCAAATTAAAGACAGCAAGAATTAACAGCACCACTAAAGCACACAAAACTAGACTTCAAATTTTCAACAGCCCAAAAAGGATTCAAAGTAAAGAGAGCAAAGAAATACCACCACCACTTAAAACACACCACATAGAAACATAGAAACAAAGACTTTGACGGCAGATAAGGACCACTTGGCCCACCCAGTCTGCCCATTTCCCTACCTATTGGATAAGCTGTAGATTCTAGTTAACCAACAGCCTTCTTCCTGCAACCACCACTATAATTGACTTATGTCTGTCCCATGCATGTTTGAATTCCCCACCTTTTAGACCCACAACCTCTCCAGGAAGCGGTTCCATGCATCCACCACTCTCTCTGTGAAAAAGAATTTCCTCACATTACCCCTGAGCTGTCCCCTCTAACTTTAAATTGTGCCCCTTGTTCTTATACATCTCTTTTTCTGAAAGATGCTACCCTCTTGGACTTTGTTGATTCCCTTGGTGCCTTAAACTTTCTATCATGTCCCCCTGTCCCTCCTTTCATCAAGGGTATACATATTAATCTCTCAGTCTCTCTTCATATGGTTTCTGATGTAGACCCTGCACCATTTTAGTTGCCCTCCTCTGGACTGCTTCCATCCTGTCTATGTCCTTGCATAGATGAGGTCTCCAAAACTGCATGCAGTACTCCAGATGGGGACTAACCAACTGTCTTTATAGAGGGATAATCACTTCCTTTTTCTACTTGTGATGCCCCTCCCTATGCATCCCAGTATCCCCAATGGCTCTCCTTACTGACTTCTCACATTGCTTACCCACCTTAAGGTCATCTGATATGACTACACCCAGATCCTTTTCCATTATTGTTGTCATTAGTACCTCCCCTGCTATTGTACTCTTCTCCTGGATTTTTATTTCCCAGGTGCATTACTTTGCACTTCTTTGCAATGAATCTAAGTTGCCATATGTCTGACCATTCCTCCAACCTTGCCAAGTCCTTCTCACCCTTTCTACCCCTTGTGTATCAACGCTGTAACAGATTTTTGTGTCATCTGCAAAGAGGCATTCCTTTCCTTCAGACCTTCTGCAATGTCACCTATAAAGATGTTAAAGAGGACTGGACCCAGTACTGAGCCCTGAGGTACTCACTAGTAATCCCCTTTCTTCAGAATGTGTTCCATTCAATATTACCTTCTGTGTCCTGTTGTGCATCCAGTTTGCTACCCAGGCTACCACATTGGGACCCACTCCCAGGCTGGCTAACTTGATTATTAATCTTTTGTAGCGGACTATGTCAAATGCCTTGCTAAAAGTCTAGGTAGGCCATATCCACAGCCCCTCCCTGGTCTATTATTTTGGTCACCAAGTCAAAGAAATTGATTAGATTCATCTGACATGACCTTCCTGTTGTGAATCCATGCTGCTTTGGGTCCTGTGCCCGCTGGCCTCCTAGGTACTCAACAATTCTTTCTTTCAGAAGTGATTCCATCATTTTCCCCACCACTGAGGTCAAACTAACAGGTCTTTAGTTTCCTGTTTCTGCCTTGCTCCCACTTTTGTGAAGAGGAATCACATCTGCCCTCCTTCAGTCCTCAGGTACCTCCCCATCTTTCCATGATTTGTCAAAAGTGTGGTCAGTGGTGTCACTAGGTCCTCCTTAGCTCTTTTAGGATTCTAGGGTGAATCCCATCAGGCCCCATTGCTTTGTCCAACTTCAGTTTTAGGAGTTCTTTAGGACTCTTTCTTCTGTAAATGGAGTGGCATCAACCCTCTGCCCAGAGTGCTTCTACTATTTGGTTTAGGTAACTCATCCTCTTCTGCTTTTGTGAATACTGAGCAAAGTATTCATTCAGAATCTCTGCCTTTTTCACTGTCTCTCTCTGCTCACCTCCCTCTCCATTATTAATCTTCACTATTCCTCCCTTAACCTTTCGATGCTCCCTAATGTACCTATAAAAGGTTTATCTGAGTTGGCTATCTTTTCCTTGGTTTGGGCCTTTCCTTTTCTGACTGCCTTCCCCACCTCTTTCTGCTTTAATTGATACAGTTCCTATCTTGCTCCTTCTGTGATTCTTATACTTTTTGAATACAGCCTTTTCTCCTTAACCTTCCCTGACACCTCTTTTGAGAACCATAGTGTTTTTTTATTCCACTTTGTTTTCTTTATTTGTTTCACACAAAGGTCGTTGCCTCCATGATGGCAGTTTTGATTTTCTCAATTGTTCTTCCACCCTCCTTTCTGGCCATTTACTACTGCATTCCTCAGGTATTCACCCATTAAGCCAAAGTCAGCCCTTCTAAAGTCCAGTATCCTTGTCTTTGTATGACTTGTCTCCATGGTTATGTTTATTGTGAAGCACACTATGCAGTGGTCGCTTATTCCCAGATATCTACTGACTTCTAAATTTGAGATCCTCTCCATTTAAGAGTACCACGCCTAATATTGCTCTCCTCCTGTGGGTTCCACCACTAGCTGTCTAAGGCATGCCCCTGTGGGGCATCGAGAATGACCCTTCTCTTGGATGTGGCTGCAGTCCATGTCACCCAGTTAACATCTGGTATATTCAGGTCCCCCATCAACAGTATCTCCCTTTTCAGCCATTTTGAGAATGCCCTCTATCATTTTCTTATCCATTTCCTCCTTGAGATGGGGGTCTGTTTATAACCCCTGTGCGGATTGTGATGCCATTCCCTGTCTCCAGGTGACTCAGAGTTCCTTTTGTCCTTCCCTTTACTTTTTAGTTCTGTAGCTTTGATACATACTAGGTTTCACATTGGCAACAAAGCCAAAACATTTCAAAAAAGACATCAATGAGATAACTGCCTCATTAAAAGCACACCAAACTGGGTTACAAATTTCAACACCCCAAAACAATAACAAGTAAACACATGAGAGAAATAACAGCAGCCCTACAACCATAGAAAAACTAGGCTTCACATTTTCAACAGCCACAAGACAATTCCAAGTAAAGACAGCAAAGAATTAACACCACAACTAAAGCACACAAATCTAGGTTTAAAATGAAACTGCATTCAGAAGTTTCTGCAATGCACTGCAAGAAATCTGGAACATTCACCTGCTGGCCTCTTCTGAGATACCAAAAATCAACCAGCTACCTGAAATCTCACTTAGCCTGGCCTCCTGTTATCACGTAGCTCAGTCCAGTGGTTATACAATTAACATCCTCCCAAAACAACAGGAAAGACAGACAAGCTGAGAAAAATTAGTAGCATTTAATTACAGCAAAGAAATAACAGCACCAGCAAAAGCACACCAAACGAGGTTTCAAATTTACAACAGTCCCAAAATAATTCCAGGTAAAGTCAGGACAGAAATAACAACAGACCCCAAATCACGCCAAACTAGGTTTAATGTTTACAACATCTACAAAACAATTCCAACTAAAGAGAGCAAAGAAATAACTTTACCACTAAAAGCACAGCAAGCCAGGCACCAGATTTTCAACAGCTCAAAATCAATTCCAAGTAAAGACAGCAGAGAAAATACAGAAGGACTAGAAGCAGTGCAAACTAGGTTTCAAGTTTTCAAATGCCACAAAACAATTCCAAGTAAAGACAGCAAAGAAATAACATCACTAGTAAAAGCACACCAAACTAGGTTTAAAATGAGAACAACAATGAGCATTTACTTCACTGAAATGAATCTAGATTCTTCCACTCCTGCCCTCTTCTGAGAAACCAATTATCAACCTGCTACCTCAAATCTGATTTAGCCCATCCTCCAGTTATCACGTAGTTTAGTCCAGTGGCCATTGTTAAGTCCAGTGGTCAGACAGTTAGAACCCTCCCAAAACTGCAGGACAAGACAAACAAGCCAATACAAATTTGCAGCAAGTAATGACAGCAAAGAAATAAATGCACCACTAAAAACAGAACAAACTAGATTTCAGATTTTCAATTATCCCAAAACAATTCAAATTAAAGATAGCAAAGAATTAACAGTACCGCTAAAAGCACACTAAACTAAGTTTCAAATACTCAACAAATACAAAACAATTCCAAGTAAAGACAGCAAAGCCACAATTGCAGCACTAAAATTACACCAAACTAGCTTTCAAATTTTCTACATTCCCAAAACAGTTCCAAGTAAAGACAGTACAGAAATAAAAGAGCCCCAAAAGCACACCAAAGTAGGTTTCAAATTTTCAACAGCCGAAAACAATTACAAATAACGACAGCAGAGACATAACATCACAAACAGAAGCAGAACAAACTAGGTTTCAAATTTTCAAAAGCCACAAAACAATTCCAAGTAAAGACGGCAAAGAAAAAAAGAACAAGTAAAAGCACACCAAACTAGGTTAAAAATAAGAACAGCAATGAGCAGTTACTTTACTTCATTAAAATGAATATGGATACCTCCCCTCCGCCCTCTTCTACAAAAACCAAAAGTCAACCTGCTATCTAAAATCTGACTTAGCCCCACCTCCAATTATCAAAAGATGAGGCCAGAGGAAAGACAATTAGAACCCCTCCAGAAACTGCAGAGTAAAGACGGACAAGCCAATACAAAATGTAGCAAGTAATGACAGTGAAGAAACAAATGCACCACTAAAAGCAGACCAAACTAGGTTTCAAATTTTCAACAACCCCAAAACAATTGCAAGTAAAGAGGACAGAAATAACAGCAGTCCTCAAATCACAGCAAACTAAGTTTCACATTTTGGCAGCCACAAAACAATTCCAAGTAAAGAAATCAAAGAACTGGACTGGCAGTATAGCTGACAGGTTAGAGGAATGAAGTGTGAATGAGCTACAGGAGATACATACAGCAGACCAGACCTGAGTCTGATTCTCACAACCTCCATGTGCATACTGTGTGACTCTGAGCAAGTTACTTAACCATCCAGTGCTCCCAGTTAGCCCCTGAAAACAGGCACTTGTGAATAGTGGGACTTTCCGGTAACCAACAATTAAAATAAAAACAAATAAAATAAAAACATCACTACTAAAAGCACACCAAAACAGTATTCTCATTTTAGCAGCCCCAAAAACAATTCCAAGTAAATGAAGCAAAGACATATCAGCACCACTAAAAGCACACAAAAGTATTTTTCAAATTATCAACAGTGACAAATACAATTCCATGTAAAGACAGCAAAGAAAAACAGCACCAATATAAGAACACCAAACTGGGTTTTACATTTTCAACAGCCCAAATCAATTCCAAGTAAAGACCAAAAGAAATAACAGGAGCAGTAAAAGCACACCAAACTAGGTTTCAGATTTTCAACAGCACAAAAATAATTCCACGTAAAGACAACAAAGAAATAACAGCACTACTAAAGGGACACCAAACTAGGTTAATTTTTAACAATCTCAAAACAATTCAAAGTAAAGACAGCAAATAATTAATAGGACCACTAGAAAAACATCAAACTAGGTTTCAAATTTTTAACAGCTCCAAAGCAATTCCAACTAAAGAAAGGAAAGGAATAGCAGTGCCATTAAAAGCACGCCAAACTTGGTTTCACATTTTTAATAGCCACAAAACAATTCCAAGTGAAGACAGAACAAAAATAACAACAGCCCCCAAAGCACACCAAATGGGGTTTCATTTTCAACAGGCCCAAAACAATTCCAAGTAATGAAAGCAAAGAAATTATTTTACCACTAAAACCACACAAACAAGGCTACAAATTTCCAACAGCTTGAAAACAATTCCAAGTAACAACAGCAGAGACATAACATCACAACTAAAGGCACACAAAACAAGGTTTAAAATGAGATCAGCAATGTGCAGTACTTCACTGCACTAAAATGAACCTGGATTCTTCCACTTCTTCCCTCTTCTCAAAACAAAAAAATCAATCTACTACCTAAAATCTGACTTAGCTCCACCTCCAATTATCACAAAGCTGAGGCCAGAGGTAAGACAATTAAAACCACTCCAGAAACTGCAGAGCATGACAGACAAGCCAATACAAAATTTGCAGGAAGTAATGACAGCAAAGAATAAAAGCATAACTAAAAGTAGACCAAACTAGGATTCAAATTTTCAACAGTCCCAAAACAATGCAAATTAAAGACAGAAAGGAATTAACAGCACCACTAAAAGCACACAAAATTAGACTTCAAGTTTTCATCAGCCCCAAAACAATTCAAAGTAAAGAGGTGAAGAAATTCCACCACCACTAAAAGCACACCAAACTAGATTTCAAATTGTCAACACAAGCCAAAACAATTCCAAATAAACACAGCAAAGAGATAACTGCAGCACTAAAAGCACACCAAACTGGGTTACAAATTTCAACACTCCAAAATAATACCAAGTAAATACAGAGAAATAACAGCAGCCCTAAAACCATACAAAACAAGGCTTACATTTTCAACAGCCACAAGACAATTCCTAGTAAAGACAGCAAGAAATAATATCACAACTAAAAGCACACCAAACTAGGTTTAAAATGAGAACAGCAATGAGCATTACTACACTGCACTGAAATGATTCTGGATTATTCCTGCTGCCCTCTTTTGAGAAACCAACAATCAACCTGCTACCCCAAATCTGACTTAGCCCCTCCTCCATTCATCACATAGTTTAGTCCAGTGGTCAGAAAGTTAGAAACCCTACCGAAAATGCAGAGCAAGACAAACAAGTCAATACAAAATTTGTAGTAAGTAAAGACAGCAAAGAATTAACAGCACCACTAAAATCACACCAAACTAGATCTCAAATTTTCTACATTCCCAAAACAGGTCCAAGTAAAGACAGGGCAGTAATAAAAAGATCCCCAAAAGCACACCAAAGTAGGTTTCAAATTTTCAACAGCCCAAAACAATTCAAATAACGACAGCAGAGATAAAACAGCACAAACAGAAGCATGGGAAAGTAGTTTTCAATTTTTCAAAAGCCACAAAGCAATTCTAAGTAAAACAGAAAAGAAATAACATCACAACTAAAAGACTCCAAACTATGTTTAAAATGAAAACAGCAATCAGCAGTTACTTCACTGCACTAAAACAAATCTGGATTCTTCCTTCCTTCCCTCTTCTGAAAAATCAAAAATCAACCTACTACCTAAAATCTGACTTAGCTCCACCTCCAATTATCACAAAAACTGAGGCAAGAGGTAAGACAATTAGAATCCTCCAGAAACTGCAGAGCAAGACAGACAAGCCAATACAAACTTTTCAGCAAGTAATGACAGCAAAGAAATAAAGGCACCACTAAAAGCAGATGAAAAAGGATTCAAATTTTCAACAGTCACAAAACAATTCAAATTAAAGACAGCAAAGAATAAACAGCACCACTAAAAGCATACAAAACTAGACTTCAAATTTTCAACAACCCCAAAATAATTCAAAATAAAAGAGCAATGAAATACCACCACCACTAATAGCACACCAAACTAGGTTTCACATTGTCAACAATGCTAAAAACAATTCAAAATAAAGACATCAATGAGATAACTGCAGCACTAAAAGCACACCAAACTGGGTTACAAATTTCAACACCACAAAACAATACCAAGTAAACACAGGAGAGAAATAACAGCAGCCCTAAAACTATACAAAACTAGGCTTCACATTTTCAACAGCCACAAGACAATTCCTGGTAAAGACAGCAAAGAAATAACATCACAACTAAAAGCACACCAAACTAGGTTTAAAATGAAAACAGCAATCAGCAGTTTCTGCAATGCACTGCAAGGAATCTAGAGCCTTCACCTGCTGGCCTCTTCTGAGAGACCAAAAATAAACCAACTACTGGAAATCTCATAGCCTGACCTCAGGTTACCATGAAGATGATCCCAGTGGTTACACAATTAACAACCCTCCATAAACAATAGGGCAAGACAGACAAGCTTAGACAAAATTTGCAGCAAGCAATTGCAGCAAAAAATAACAACACCACTAAAAGCACCCCAAATGAGGTTTCAAATTTTCAACAGTCCCAAAACAATTCCAGGTAAAGACAGGATAGAAATAACAACATACCACAAAACACACCATAGTAAGGTTCAAGTTTACAACAGCCACAAACAATTTCAATTAAAGATAGCAAAGAAATAACTTTACCACTAAAAGCACAGCAAGCCATGCTACAGCTTTTCAACAGCACAAAACAATTCCATGTAAAGACAGCAAAGACATAACAGCACAACTAGAAGCAGAGCAATCTAGGTTTCAAATTTTCAAAAGCCACAAACCAATTCCAAGTAAAGACAGCAAAGAAATAACATCACAAGTAAAAGCACACCAAACTAGGTTTCAACTGAGAACAGCAATGAGCAGTTACTTCTCTTCACTGCACTGAAATGAATCTGGATTCTTACACTCTTGCCCTTTTCTGAGAAAGCAAAATCAACCTACAACCTCAGAGCTGACTTAGCCCTTCTGCCATTATCACGTAGTTGAGTCCAGTGTTTAGACAGTTAGAACCCTCCGAAACTGCAAGGCAAGACAAACAAGCTGATACAAAGTTTGCAGCAAGTAATGACAACAAAGAAGTAAGAGCACCACTAAAAGTAGATCAAACTACATTTCAAATTTTCAAAAGACCCAAAACAATTCAAAGTAAAGACAGCAACAAATTAACAGCAGCACTAAAAGCACCCTAAACTAGGTTTCAAATACTCAACAAATACAAAACAATTGCAACTAAAGACAGCAAAGACATAACCACAGCACTAAAATCACAGTAAACCTGGTTTCAAATTTTCTAGAGCACCCAAAATAATTTAAAGTAAAGACAGCGGAGACATAACACCACAAACAGAAGCACACCAAAGAAGGTTTCAAATTGTCAACAGCACAAAAAATTTCAAGTAACGACAGCAGAGACATAACACCACAAACAGAAGCACAGCAAAGTAGGTTTCAAGTTTTCAAAAGCCACGAAACAATTCCAAGTAAAGACAGAAAATAAATAATGTCACAACTAAAGGCACACCAAACAGTTTAAAATGAGAACAGCAATGAGCAGTTACTTCACTGCACTAAAATGAATCTGGATTCTTCCACTCCTGCCCTCTTCTAAAAAAACAAAAGTCAGCCTGCTATCTAAAATCTGACTTAGCCACACCTCCAAATATCATGAAGATGAGGCCAGAGGAAAGACAATTAAACCATTCCAGAAACTGCAGGGCAAGACAGAAAAGTCAATACAACATTTGCAGCAAGTAATGACTGCAAAGAAATAAACGTACCACTAAAACAGACCATACTAGGTTTCAAATTTCCAAAAGCTCAAAACAATTGCAAGTAAAAACAATAAAGAAATAACAGCAGCCCTCAATTCACATCAAACTAGGTTTCACATTTTCAGGAGCCACAAAACATTTCCAAGTAAAATAGTAAAGAACTGGACTTGCAGAATAGCCAACAGGTTAGAGGAATGAAGTTTGAATGAGCTAGATATATACAGCAGAAAAGACTTGAGTTTGATTCTCACAACCTCCACTAGCAGACTGTGTGACTCTGAGCAAGTTACCTAACCACCAGTGCTCCCAGTTCACTCCTGAAAACAGACACTTGTGCCTAGTGGGCCTACCGGTTATCAAAGATTTAAATAAAAACAACTAAAATAAAATAAAAACATCACTATTAATAGTACGCCAAACTAGTTTTCACATTTTTAGCAGCCCAAAAACAATTCCAACTAAATACAGCAAAGACATATCAGCACCACTAAAAGCACATGAAACTAGAATTCAAATTATCAACAGCCCTCAAAACAATTCCATGTAAAGACAGCAAAGAAATAACAGTACTAATAAAAGAACACCAAACTGGTTTTAAATTTTCAACTGCCCCAAATCAATTCCAATTAATGACCAAAAAAGAAATAACAGGAGCAAAAAAAACCCCACCACAATAGGTTTCAGATTTTCAACAGTACAAAAACAATTCCATGTAAAGACAACAAAGGAAAAACAGCACTACTAAGGAAACCAAACTAGGTTTCAAATTTAACAGTCCCAAAACAATTCAAAGAAAAGACAGCAAACAATTAATAGCACCACTAGAAAACACTAAACTAGGTTTCAAATTTTCAACAGCTTCAAATCAATTCAACTAAAGACAAGAAAGGAATATCTGCACCATTAAAAGCACACCAAACTAGGTTTCAAATTTTAATCAGCCCCAAAACAATTCCAAGTGAAGACAGGACAAAATAATTTTCCACTAAAACCACACCAAACAAGACTTCAGATTTTCAACAGCCAAAAACAATTCCAAGTATTGACAGCAGAGACATAACAGCACAAATAGAAGCACATCAATGCGGGTTTCAAATTTTCAATAACCACAACCAATTCAAGAAAAGACAGCAAAGAAATAGCATAACAACTAAAAGCACACCAAACTAGGTTTAAAATGAGAACAACAAGGTAAAGTTACTTCACTGCACTAAAATGAATCTGGAGCATTCCCCTTCTGCCCTCTTCTTTGAAAAAACAAAAATCAGTCTGCTAAATAAAATCTGACTTAGCCCGCCTCCAATTATTACAAAGCCAAGGCGAGAGGTAAGACAATTAGGACCCCTCAGAAACTGAAGGGTAAGACAGACAAGCCAATACAAAATTTACATCAAGTAATGACAGCAAAGAAATAAAAGCACCACTAAAAGCAGACCGAAATAGGATTCACATTTTCAACAGTCCCAAAACAATTCAAATTAAAGACAGCAAAGAATTCACAGCACCACTAAAAGCACACACAACTAGACTTCAAATTTTCAACAGCCTCAAAAGAATTCAAAGTAAAGAGAGCAAAGAAATACCAGCTGCACTAAAAGCACACCAAACTAAGTTTCAAATTGTCATCAAAGCCAAAATAATTCCATATAAAGACAGCAAAGAGATAACAGCAGCACTAAAACACACCAAACTGGTTATAAATTTCAACAGCCCAAAACAATAGCAAGTAAAGACAGGAGAGAAATAACAGCAGCCTTAAAACCATAAAAACTAGGCTTTACTTTCTCAACAGCCACAAGACAATTCCAAATAAAGACAGCAAAGAAATAACATCACAACTAAATACACACCAATCTAGGCTTAAAATGAAAACAGCAAGGGGCAGTTTCTGCAATGCACTGAAAGGAATCTGGAACCTTCACCTGCTGGTCTCTTCTGAGAGACAAAAATCAACCAGCTACCTGAAATCTCACTTAGCCTGGCCTCCTGTTATCATGTAGCTGAGGCCAGTGGTTACACAATTAACAACTCTCTCATAACAACAGGGCAAGACAGACAAGCTGAGAGAAAATGTGCAACAAGTAATTAAAGCAAAGAAATAACAGCACCACTAAAAGTACACCAAATGTGGTTTCAGATTTTCAATGGTCCCAAAACAATTCCAGGCAAAGACAGGACAGTAATAACTACAGATCCCAAAACATACTAGGCTAGGTTTCAAGTTAACAACAGCCACAAATCAATTTCAAGTAAAGATAGCAAAGACAGAACTTTACCACTAAAAGAACAGCAAACCAGGCTTCAGATTTTCAACAGCCAAAACAACTCCAAATAAAGACAGCAGAGAAATAACAGCACAACTAGAAGCAGAGACAAACTAGGTTTCAAATTTTCAAAAACCACAAAACAATTCCAAGTAAAGACAGCAAAGAAATAACACCACATCTAAAGCATAAGAAATTTAAAATGAGAACCACAATGAGCACTTAGTACACTGCTGTTAAATGAATCTGGATTCTTCCATTCCTGCCCTCTTCTGAGAAGCCAAAAATCAACCTGCTACCTCAAATCTGACTTAGCCCTCCTCCAGTTATCATGTAGTTGAGTCCAGTGGTCAGACAGTTAGAACCCTCCCGAAACTGCAGGGCAAGACAAACAAGATAACACAAAATTAGCAGCAAGTAATGACAGCAAAGAATGAAAAGCACCACTAAAAGCAGACCAAACTAGGTTTCAAATTATCAACAGTCCAAAACAATTCAAAGAAAAGATAGCAAGGAATTATACACCACCACTAAAAGCACCCTGAACTGGGTTTCAAATACTCACAAATCCAAAACTATTTCCAAGTAAAGACTGCAAAGACATAATAGCAGTGCTAAAATCACACCAAACTAGGTTTAAGTTTTTACAGCCTCAAAACAATTCCAAGTGAAGAGAGAACAGAAATAAAAAGAGCCCCAAAAGCACACCAAAGTAGGTTTCAAATTTTCAACAGCCTGAAAACAATTCCAAATAATGACAGCAGAGCAATAACAGCCCAAAAGAAGCGCAGCAAAGTAGGTTTCAAATTTTCAAAGCTACAAAACAATTCCAAGTAAAGACAGAAATGACTTAACATCACAACTAAAAGCACACCAAACTAGGTTTAAAGTGAGAACAGCAATGAGCAGTTACTTCACGTCAATAAAATGAATCTAGATTCTTCCCTCCTACCCTCTTCTAAAAAAACAAAAGTCAACCTGCTATTTAAAATCTGACTTAGCCCCACCTCCAAATATCATAAAGATGATGCCAGAGGAAAAACAATTAGAAGCTCTCCGAAACTGCAGGGCAAGACAGACAAGCCAATATAAAATGTGCAGCAAGTAATGACAGTGAAGAAATAAATGCACCACTAAAAGCAGACTGAACTAGGTTTCAAAGTTTCAATAGCCCCAAAACAATTGCAAGTAAAGACAGGACAGAAATAACAGCAGCCCTCAAGGCACAGCAAACTAGGTTTCACATTATCAGCAGCCACAAAACAATTCCAAGTAAATATGTAAAAGAACAAGAAAGGAAGTATAGCCGACAGGTTAGAGGAATGAAGTGTGAATGAGCTAGATACATACAGCAGACCAGACCTGAGTTTGATTCTCACAGCCTCCACTTGCATACTGTGTGACTCTGAGCAAGACACTTAACCACCCAGTGCTCCCAGTTCACCGCAGAAAACAAGCACTTATGCCTAGTCTGCCTTTCCCAGTAACCAAAGATTGAAATAAAAACAAATACAATAAAATAAAATAAAACATCACTACTAAAAGCACACCAACTAGGTTTCAAATTGTAAACAAAGCAAAAACAATTCCAAATAAAGACAAGCAAATAGATAACTTCAGAATTAAAGCACATCAAACTAGGTTACACATTTCAACAGCCCCAAAACAATACCAAGTAAAGTCAGGAGAGAAATAACAGCAGCCTAAAACCATACTAAACTAAGCTTCACATTTTCAACATCCATCAAGACAATTCCAAGTAAAGACTGCAAAAAATAACATCACAACAAAAAGCACACCAATCTAGGTTTAAAATGAAAACAGCAATGAGTAGTTTCTGCAATGCACTGAAAGGAATCTGGAACCTTCACCTGCTGGCCTCTTCTGAGACACCAAAAATCAACCAGCTACCTGAAATCTCACTTTGCCTGGCCTCCTGTTATCACGTAACTGAAGCCAGTGGTTATACAATTAACATTCCTCCCCAAAGCAACAGAGCAATACAGAAACACTGAGACAAAAGTTGAAGAAAGTAATTACAGCAAAGAAATAACAGCACCACTAAGTGCACACAAATGAGGTTTCAAATTTTCAACAGTCCAAAATCCAAAACAATTCCAGGTAAAGACAGTATTGAAATTACAACATACCCCAAAACACACCAAACTAGGTTTCAAGTTTACAACAGCCACAAAACAATTCCATCTAAAGATAGCAAAGAAATAACTTTACCACTAAAAGCACAGCAAGCCAGGCCACAGATTTTCAACAACATAGAAACAGTTTCAAGTAAAGACAGCAAATACATAACAGCACAACTAGATGCAAAGCAAACTAGGTTTCAAATTTTCAAAAGCCACAGACCAATTCCAAGTAACACAGTAAATAAAGAACATCACAATTAAAAGCACACCAAACTAGGTTTCAAATGAGAACAGCAATGAGCAGTTACTTCTCTTCACTGCACTGAAATGAATCTGGATTCTTACTCCTGCCTTTTCTAGAAACCAAAAATCAACCTACTACCTCAAATCTGACTTAGCCCTTCTCCAGTTTTCACTCAGTTGAGTCCAGTGGTCAGACAATTAGAACCCCTTCCAAAACTGCAGGTTCAAGATAAACAAGCCAATACAAAGTTTACAGCAAGTAATGACTACAAAGAAATCAAAGCACCACTAAATGTAGATCAAACTATGTTACAAATTTTCAAAAGTCCCAAAACAATTCAAAGTAAAGACAGCAACAAATTAAAAGCATCAATAAAAGCACACTAAACTAGGTTTCAAATACTCAACAAATACAAAACAATTCCAAGTAAAGACAGCAAGACATAATTGCAGCACTAAAATCACACCAAACTAGGTTTCAAATTTTCTACAGCCTCAAAACAATTTCAAGTAAAGACAGGACAGAAATATAAAGATCACCAAAAGCACACCAAAAGTAGGTTTCAAGTTGTCAACAGCACAAAAAAAATTCAAGTAACGACAGCAGAGAAATAACACTACAAACAGAAGCACAACAAAGTAGGTTTCAAGTTTTGAAAGCCACAAATCAATTTATTTATTATTTATTTATTGAAATTTGTAGACCGGGTAGGCCCACTGAGACAACCAAGCACCTTTTTCAGGGTGACCTGGAATTAATTAATCCTAAGTAAAGACAGAAAAGAAATAACATAACAACTAAAAGCACACCAAACTAGGTTTAAAATGAGAACAGCAATGAGCAGTTACTTCACTGCAAGAAAATGAATCTAGATTCTTCCACTCCTGCCCTCTTCTATAAAACACAAAGTCAGCCTGCTATCTAAAATCTGACTTAGCCCCACCTCCAATTATCATGAAGATAAGGCCAGAGGAAAGACAATTAGATCCATTCCAGAACCTGCAGGGCAAGACAGACAAGCCAATACAACATTTGCAGCAAAGAAATAAATGCACCCCTAAAAGCAGACCATACTAGGTTTCAAAGTTCCAACAGCCCCAAAACAATTGCAAGTAAAGACAATTCAGAAATAACAGCAGCCCTCAATTCACATCAAACTAGGTTTCACATTTTAAGCAGCCACAAAACAATTCCAAAGTAAAGATAGCAAAGAACTGGACTTGCAGTATAGCCAGCAGGTTAGAGGAATGAAGTTTGAATGAGCTAGATACATACAGAAAACCAGACCCGGAGTTTGATTCTCACAACCTCCATTTGCAGACTGTGTGACTCTGAGCAAGTCACCTATCCTCCCAGTGCTCACAGTTCACCCCTGAAAACAGACACATGTGCCTAGTGGGCCTTACCCGGTTACCAAAGATTTAAAAAACAAATAAAATAAAATAAAAACATCACTACTAAAAACCACGAAAATAGTTTTCACATTTTTAGCAGCACAAAAACAATTCCAACTAAATACAGCAAAGACATATCAGCACCACTAAAAGCACATGAAACTAGAATTCAAATTATCAACAGCCCTCAAAACAATTCCATGTAAAGACAGCAAAGAAAACAGTACTAATAAAAGAACACCAAACTGGGTTTTAAATTTTCAACTGCCCCAAATCAATTCAATTAATGACCGAAAAGAAATAACAAGAGCAGTAAAAACACACCAAAATAGGTTTCAGATTTTCAACAGCCCAAAAACAATTCCATGTAAAGACAACAAAGGAAAAACAGCACTACTAAAGGGAAACCAAACTAGGTTTCAATTGTTCAACAGTCCCAAAACAATTCAAATTAAAGACAGCAAATAATTAATAGCACCACTAGAAGAACACTAAACTTGGTTTCAAATTTTCAACAGCTTCAAATCAAGTTCAACTAAAGACAAGAAAGGAATATCAGCATCATTAAAAGCACACAAACTAGGTTTCAAATTTTATCAGCCCCAAAACAATTCCAAGTGAAGACAGGACAAAATAATTTTACCACTAAAACAACACCAAACAAGACTTCAGATTTTCAACAGCCCAAAAACAATTCCAAGTATTGACAGCAGAGACATAACAGCACAAATAGAAGGACATCAATGCGGTTTTCAAATTTTCAATAACCACAAACCAATTCCAAGTAAAGACAGCAAAGAAATAGCATAACAACTAAAAGCGCACCAAACTAGGTTTAAAATGAGAACAGCAAGGTAAAGTTACTTCACTGCACTAAAATGAATCTGGATCATTCCCTTCTGCCCTCTTCTGAAAAACAATAATCAGTCTGCTAAATAAATCTGACTTAGCCCGCCTCCAATTATTACAAAGCCAAGGTGAGAGGTAAGACAATTAGGACCCCTCCAGAAACTGCAGGGTAAGACAGACAAGCCAATACAAAATTTACATCAAGTAATGACAGCAAAGAAATAAAAGCACCACTAAAAGCAGACTGAAGTAGGATTCACATTTTCAACAGTCCCAAAACAATTCAAATTAAAGACAGCAAAGAATTCACAGCACCACTAAAAGCACACACAACTAGACTTCAAATTTTCAACAGCCTCAAAAGAATTCAAAGTAAAGAGAAAAAGAAATACCAGCTGCACTAAAAGCACACCAAACTAAGTTTCAAATTGTCATCAAAGCCAAAATAATTCCATATAAAGACAGCAAAGAGATAACAGCAGTACTAAAACACACCAAACTGGGTTATAAATTTCAACAGCCCACAACAATAGCAAGTAAAGACAGGAGAGAAATAACAGCAGCCTTAAAACCATAAAAACTAGGCTTTACTTTCTCAACAGCCACAAGACAATTCCAAATAAAGACAGCAAAGAAATAACATCACAACTAAATACACACCAATCAAGGCTTAAAATGAAAACAGCAAGGGGCAGTTTCTGTAATGCACTGAAAGGAATCTGGAACCTTCACCTGCTGGTCTTTTCTGAGAGACAAAATCAGCCAGCTACCTGAAATCTCACTTAGCCTGGCCTCCTGTTATCATGTAGCTGAGGCCTGTGATTACACAATTAACAACTCTCCCATAACAACAGGGCAAGACAGACAAGCTGAGACAAAATGTGCAACAAGTAAATAAAGCAAAGAAATAACAGCACCACTAAAAGTACAACAAATGTGGTTTCAGATTTTCAAAGGTCCCAAAACAATTCCAGGTAAAGACAGGACAGTAATAACTACATATCCCAAAACATACTAAGCTAGGTTTCAAGTTAACAACAACCACAAAACAATTTCAAGTAAAGATAGCAAAGACAGAACTTTACCACTAATAGAACAGCAAACCAGGCTTCAGATTTTCAACAGCCCAAAACAACTCCAAATAAAGACAGCAGAGAAATAACAACACAACTAGAAGCAGAGCAAACTAGATTTCAAATTTTCAAAAGCCACAAAACAATTCCAAGTAAAGACAGCAAAGAAATAACATCACATCTAAAAGCACAAGAAATTTAAAATGAACCATAATGAGCACTTAGTATACTGCCATAAAATGAATATGGATTATTCCTCCTGCCCTCTTCTGAGAAGCCAAAATCAACCTGCTATCTCAAATGTGACTTAGCCCCTCCTCCAGTTATCATGTAGTTGAGTCCAGTGGTCATACAGTTAGAACCCCTCCGAAACTGCAGGGCAAGACAAACAAGATAACACAAAATTTACAGCAAGTAATGACAGCAAAGAATGAAAAGCACCACTAAAAGCAGACCAAACTAGGTTTCAAATTATCAACAGTCCCAAAACAATTCAAAGAAAAGAAGCAAAGAATTATCACCACAAATAAAAGCACCCTGAACTAGGGTTTCAAATACTCACAAATCCAAAACTATTCCAAGTAAAGACAGCAAAGACATAATTGCAGTGCTAAAATCACACCAAACTAGGTTTTAAGTTTTCTACAGCCTCAAAACAATTCCAAGTGAAGAGAGAACAGAAATAAAAAGAGCCCCAAAGCACACCAAAGTAGGTTTCAAATTTTCAACAGCCTGAAAACAATTCCAAATAATGACAGCAGAGCAATAACAGCCCAAAAAGAAGCAACAAAGTAGGTTTCAAATTTTCAAAAGCTACAAAACAATTCCAAGTAAAGACAGAAATGACTTAACATCACAACTAAAAGCACACCAAACTAGGTTTAAAGTGAGAACAGCAATGAGCAGTTACTTCCGTCAAAAAAATGAATCTAGATTCTTCCCTCCTACCCTCTTCTAAAAAAAAAAGTCAACCTGCTATTTAAAATCTGACTTAGCCCCACCTCCAAATATCATAAAGATGATGCCAGAGGAAAAACCATTAGAAGCCCTCCGAAACTGCAGGGCAAGACAGACAAGCCAATATAAAATGTGCAGCAAGTAATGACAGTGAAGAAATAAATACACCACTAAAGCAGACTGAACTAGGTTTCAAAGTTTCAATAGCCCCAAAACAATTTCAAGTAAAGACAGGTCAGAAATAACAGCATTCCCTCAAGGCACAGCAAACTAGGTTTCACATTATCAGCAGCCACAAAACAATTCCAGGTAAAGATATCAAAGAACAAGACTGGAAGTATAGCCGACAGGTTAGAGGAATGAAGTGTGAATGAACAAGATACATACAGCAGACCAGACCTGAGTTTGATTCTCACAGCCTCCACTTGCATTCTGTGTGACTCTGAGCAAGACACTTAACCACCCAGTGCTCCCAGTCCACCGCTGAAAACAAGCACTTATGCCTAGTCTGCCTTTCCCAGTAACCAAAGATTGAAATAAAAAAAACAAATACAATAAAATAAAATAAAACATCACTACTAAAAGCACACCAACTAGGTTTCAAATTGTAAACAAAGCAAAAACAATTCCAAATAAAGAAAGCAAATAGATAACTTCAGAACTAAAAGCACATCAAACTAGGTTACAAATTTCAACAGCCCCAAAACAATACCAAGTAAAGTCAGGAGAGAAATAACAGCAGCCCTAAAACCATACTAAACTAGGCTTCACATTTTCAACATCCCAATACAATTCCAAGCAAAGACGGCAAAAAATAGCATCACAACTAAAGCACAGCAATCTAGGTTTAAAAGAAAACAGCAATGAGTAGTTTCTGCAATGCACTGAAAGGAATCTGGAACCTTCACCTGCTGGCCTCTTCTGAGAGACCAAAAATCAACCAGCTACCTGAAATCTCACTTTGCCTGGCCTCCTGTTATCACGTAGCTGAAGCCATTGGTTACACAATTAACATTCCTCCCCAAAGCAACAGAGCAATACAGAAACACTGAGACAAAAGTTGCAGATAGTAATTACAGCAAAGAAATAACAGCACCACTAAGTGCACAACAAATGAGGTTTCAAATTTTCAACAGTCTCAAAACAATTCCAGGTAAAGACAGGATACGAATAACAACATACCTCAAAACTCACCAAACTAAGTTTCAAGTTTACAACAGCCACAAAAGAATTCCAAATAAAGATATCAAGAAATAATTTTACCACTAAAATCACAGCAAGCCAGGCTAGAGATTTTCAACAGCACAGAAACAGTTCCAAGTAAAGACAGCAAAGACATAACAGCACAACTAGAAGCAAAGCAAACTAGGTTTCAAATTTTCAAAAGCCACAGACCAATTCCAAGTAAAAACAGCAAATAAAGAACATCACAATTAAAAGCACACCAAACTAGGTTTCAAATGAGAACAGCAATGAGCAGTTACTTTTCTTCACTGCAATGAAATGAATCTGGATTCTTACACTCCTGCCTTTTCTGAGAAACCAAAAATCAACCTACTACCTCAAATCTGACTTAGCCCTTCTCCAGTTATCACTTAGTTGAGTCCAGTGGTCAGACAATTGGAACCCCTCCCAAAACTGCAGGGCAAGACAATCAAGCCAATACAAAGTTTACAGCAAGTAATGACAACTAAGAAATAAAAGCACCACTAAATGTAGATCAAACTATGTTTCAAATTTTCAAAAGTCCCAAAACAATTCAAAGTAAAGACAACAACAAATTAAAAGCACCGATAAAAGCACACTAAACTAGGTTTCAAATACTCAACAAATAGAAAACAATTCCAAGTAAAGACAGCAAAGACATAATTGCAGCACTAAAATCACACCAAACTAGGTTTCAAATTTTCAGCAGCCTCAAAACAATTTCAAGTAAAGACAGGACAGAAATATAAAGATCCACCGGCCGGTGGCACTGAGAGTTGAGGCGCTGAATGCCACACCTCGTGCTATGCTGGTGACCCAGGTTTTGGAATGAGTCCAGGCCATCAGGGTCGGCATGGGAGGGAAAGGATTAAGCATCTGGAGGACAGCTCTCCTCTCCCGGGAGGGTGGGGGTGTAGACTCAGCACTTGTCTGACCTCTGGCAGAAGCCAGAGCTTAACAAATACATGAGCACACAGAGAAGGGCTGGGAGTGAGGGCGTCGGCAGGGGCCTTGACATCTGTGCATAGCCACTCCCCAGAACAAGGGAAAATACTCACGGGGCACCGAGGAAGGGGCTGGGTTATAGGCCCTAATGTCTGCTTCCTGCCTGACCACAGGAGGATACCGATGAAAAGTTGACTGATCGAGGTGCACCTGCCCCACCTCGTACCCACCTGGGAGACATATCCACGGCTCCATGGGGTCTACTGGGAGCTCCAGGTAAGGCAGTAGCGGGGTAATTCCCTTAGCGACTCCTGACAGAGAGGTGCTACGATAACGAGGGGAGAGATTAACTACAATTTAAAAAAAATATATTAAGATCCCCAAAAGCACACCAAAGTAAGTTTCAAGTTGTCAACAGCATGAAAACAATTTCAAGTAAAGACAGCAGAGACATAACACCACAAACAGAAGCACAGCAAAATAGGTTTCAAGTTTTCAAAAGCCACAAACCAATTTATTTATTATTTATTTATTGAAATTTGTTGACGGAAGGTCCACTGAGACAACCAAGTCCCTTTTTCAGGGGTGACCTGGAATTAATTAATACTAAGTAAAGACAGAAAAGAAATGACATCACAACTAAAAGCACACCAAACTAGGTTTAAAATGAGAACAGCAATGAGCAGTTACTTCACTGCACAAAATGAATCTAGATTCTTCCACTCCTACCCTCTTCTAAAAAAACAAAAAGTCAGCCTGCTATCTAAAATCTGACTTAGCCCCACCTCAATTATCATGAAGATGAGGCCAGAGGAAAGACAATTAGAACCATTCCAGAAACTGCAGGGCAAGACAGACAAGCCAATACAACATTTGCAGCAAAGAAATAAATGCACCCCTAAAAGCAGACCATACTAGGTTTCAAATTTCCAACAGCCCCAAAACAATTGCAAGTAAAGACAATACAGAAATAACAGCATCCCTCAATTCACATCAAACTAGGTTTCACATTTTCAGCAGCCACAAAACAATTCCAAGCAAAGATAGTAAAGAACTGGACTTGCAGTATATCCAACAGGTTAGAGGAATGAAGTTTGAATGAGCTAGGTACATACAGCAGACCAGACCTGAGTTTGATTCTCACAACCTCCATTTGCAGACTGTGTGACTCTGAGAAAGTCACCTATCCTCCCAGTGCTCCCAATTCACCCCTGAAAAAGACACTTGTGCCTAGTGGGCCTTACCTGGTTACCAAAGATTAAAAAAACAAATAAAATAAAATAAAAACATCACTACTAAAAGCACACCAAACTAGTTTTCATATTTTTAGCAGCCCCAAAAACAATTCCAACTAAATACAGCAAAGACATATCAGCACCACTAAAAGTACATGAAACTAGGTTTCAAATTATCAAGAGCCCCAAAACAATTCCATGTAAAGACAACAAAGAAATAACACTACCAATAAAAGAACACCAAACTGGGTTTTAAATTTTCAACTGCCACAAATCAATTCCAATTAATGACCGAAAGAAATAACAGGAGCAGAAAAAAACACCAAAATAGGTTTCAGATTTTCAACAGCCCAAAAACAATTCCATGTAAAGACAACAAAGGAAAAACCACTACTAAAGGGAAAGCAAACTAGGTTTCAAATGTTTAACAGTCCCAAAACAATTCAAAGTAAAGACAGCAAATAATTAATAGCACCACTAGAAGAACACTAAACTAGGTTTCAAATTTTCAACAGCTTCAAATCAATTCCAACTAAAGACAAGAAAGGAATATCTGCACCATTAAAAGCACACCAAACTAGGTTTCAAATTTTAATCAGCCCCAAAACAATTCCAAGTGAAGACAGGACAAAATAATTTTACCACTAAAACCACACCAAACAAGACTTCAGATTTTCAACAGCCAAAAACAATTCCAAGTATTGACAGCAGAGACAAAACAGCACAAATAGAAGCACATCAAAGCGGGTTTCAAATTTTCAATAACCACAAACCAATTCCAAGTAAAGACAGCAAAGAAATAGCATAACAACTAAAAGCGCACCAAACTAGGTTTAAAATGAGAACAGCAAGGTAAAGTTACTTCACTGCACTAAAATGAATCTGGATCATTCCCCTTCTGCCTTCTTCTGAAAAAACAAAAATCAATCTGCTAAATAAAATCTGACTTAGCCGCCTCCAATTATTACAAAGCCAAGGAGAAGGTAAGACAATTAGGACCCCTCCAGAAACTGCAGGGTAAGACAGACAAGCCAATACAAAATTTACATCAAGTAATGACAGCAAAGAAATAAAAGCACCACTAAAAGCAGACCAAAATAGGATTCACATTTTCAACAGTCCCAAAACAATTCAAATTAAAGACAGCAAAGAATTCACAGCACCACTAAAAGCACACACAACTAGACTTCAAATTTTCAACAGCCCCAAAAGAATTCAAAGTAAAGAGAGCAAAGAAATACTAGCTGCACTAAAAGCACACCAAACTAAGCTTCAAATTGTCATTAAAGCCAAAATAATTCCATAAAAAGACAGCAAAGAGATAACAGCAGCACTAAAATACACCAAACTGGTTATAAATTTCAACAGCCCAAAATAATAGCAAGTAAAGACAGGAAAGAAATAACAGCAGCCTTAAAACCAAAAAAACTAAGCTTTACTTTCTCAACAGCCACAAGACAATTCAAATAAAGACAGCAAACAAATAACATCACAACAAAATACACACCAATCTAGGCTTAAAATGAAAACAGCAGGGCAGTTTCTGCAATGCACTGAAAGGAATCTGGAACCTTCACCTGCTGGTCTCTTCTAAGAGACCAAAAATCAACCAGCTACCTGAAATCTCACTTAGCCTGGCCTCCGTGTTATCATGCAGCTGAGGCCAGTGGTTACTAATTAACAACTTTCCCATAACATCAGGGCAAGATAGACAAGCTGAGACAAAATGTGCAACAAGTAATTAAAGCAAAGAAATAACAGCACCACTAAAAGTACACCAAATGTGGTTTCAGATATTCAATGGTCCCAAAACAATTCCAGGTAAAGACAGGACAGTAATAACTACAGATCCCAAAACATACTAGGCTAGGTTTCAAGTTAACAACAGCCACAAAACAATTTCAAGTAAAGATAGCAAAGACAGAACTTTACCACTAAAAGAACAGCAAACCAGCTTCAGATTTTCAACAGCACAAAACAACTCCAAATAAAGACAGCAGAGAAATAACAGCACAACTAGAAGCAGAGCAAACTAGGTTTCAAATTTTCAAAAGCCACAAAACAATTCCAAGTAAATACAGCAAAGAAATAACATCACATCTAAAAGCATAAGAAATTTAAAATGAGAACCACAATGAGCACTTAGTACACTGCCGTGAAATGAATCAGATTCTTCCATTCCTGCCCTCTTCTAGAAGCCCAAAATCAACCTGCTACTCAAATCTGACTTAGCCCCTCCTCCAGTTATCATGTAGTTGAGTCCAGTGGTCAGACAGTTAGAACCCCTCCGAAACTGCAGGGCAAGACAAACAAGATAACACAAAATTTGCAGCAAGTAATGACAGCAAAGAATGAAAAGCACAACTAAAAGCAGACCAAACTAGGTTTCAAATTATCAACAGTCCCAAATCAATTCAAAGAAAAGATAGCAAAGAATTATCACCACAACTAAAAGCACCCTGAACTAGGTTTCAAATACTCACAAATCCAAAACTATTCCAAGTAAAGACTGCAAAGACATAATAGCAGCGTTAAAATCACACCAAACTAGGTTTTAAGTTTTCTACAGCCTCAAAACAATTCCAAATGAAGAGAGACAGAAATAAAAAGAGCCCCAAAAGCACACCAAAGTAGGTTTCAAATTTTCAACAGCCTGAAAACAATTCCAAATAATGACAGCAGAACCATAACAGCCCAAACAGAAGCACAGCAAAGTAGGTTTCAAATTTTCAAAAGCTACAAAACAATTCCAAGTAAAGACAGAAATGACTTAACATCACAACAAAAGCACACCAAACTATTTTTAAAGTGAGAACAGCAATGAGCAGTTACTTCACGTCAATGAAATGAATCTAGATTCTTCCCTCCTACCCTCTTCTAAAAAAAAAACAAAAGTCAACCTGCTATTTAAAATCTGAATTAGCCCCACCTCCAAATATCATAAAGATGATGCCAGAGGAAAATCAATTTGAAGCTCTCCCAGAAACTGCAGGGCAAGACAGACAAGCCAATATAAAATGTGCAGCAAGTAATGACAGTGAAGAAATAAATCCACCACTAAAAGCAGACCAAACTAGGTTTCAAAGTTTCAATAGCCCCAAAACAATTGCAAGTAAAGACAGGACAGAAATAACAGCAGCGCTCAAGGCACAACAAACTAGATTTCACATTATCAGCAGCCACAAAACAATTCCAAGTAAATATATCAAAGAACAAGACTGGCAGTATAGCTGACAGGTTAGAGAAATGAAGTGTGAATGAGCTAGATACATACAGCAGACCAGACCTGAGTTTGATTCTCACAGCCTCCACTTGCATACTGTGTGACTCTGAGTAAGACTATTAACCACCCAGTGCTCCCAGTTCACTGCTGAAACAAGCACTTATGCCTAGTGTGCCTTTCCCAGTAACCAAAGATTGAAATAAAAACAAATACAATAAAATAAAATAAATCTTCACTACTAAAAGCACACCCAACTAGGTTTCAAATTGTAAACAAAGCAAAAACAATTCCAAATAAAGACAGCAAATAGATAACTTCAGAACTAAAAGCACATTAAAGTAGGTTACAAATTTCAACAGCCCCAAAACAATACCAAGTAAAGTCAGGAGAGAAATAACAGCAGCCCTAAAACCATGCTAAACTAGGCTTCACATTTTGAACATCCACAAGACAATTCCAAGAAAAGACGGCAAAAAATAGCATCACAACTAAAAGCACACCAATCTTGGTTTAAAATGAAAACAGCAATGAGTAGTTTCTGCAATGCACTGAAAGGAATCTGAACCTTCACCTGCTGGCCTCTTCTGAGAGACCAAAAATCAACCAACTACCTGAAATCTCACTTTGCCTTGCCTCCTGTTATCACGTAGCTGAAGCCATTAGTTACACAATTAACATTCCTCCCAAAGCAACAGAGCAATACAGAAACACTGAGACAAAAGTTGCAGAAAATAATTACAGCAAAGAAATAACAGCACCACTAAGTGCACAACAAAGGAGGTTTCAAATTTTCAACAGTCTCAAAACAATTCCAGATAAAGACAGGATACAAATAACAACATACCTCAAAACACACCAAACTAGGTTTCAAGTTTACAACAGCCACAAAACAATTCCATCTAAAGATAGCAAAGAAATAACTTTACCACTAATAGCACAGCAAGCCAGGCTACAGATTTTCAACAGCACAGAAACAGTTTCAAGTAAAGACAGCAAATACATAACAGCACAACTAGAAGCAAAGCAAACTAGGTTTCAAATTTTCAATAGCCACAGACCAATTCCAAGTAAAGACAGCAAATAAAGAACATCACAATTAAAAGCACACCAAACTAGGTTTCAAATGAGAACAGCAATGAGCAGTTACTTCTCTTCACTGCACTGAAATGAATCTGGATTCTTACTCCCTGCCTTTTCTGAGAAACCAAAATCAACCTACTACCTCAAATCTGACTTAGCCCTTCTCCAGTTTTCACTCAGTTGAGTCCAGTGGTCAGACAATTGAACCCTCCCAAAACTGCAGGGCAAGATAAACAAGCCAATACAAAGTTTACAGCAAGTAATGACAACAAAGAAATAAAAGCACCACTAAATGTAGATCAAACTATGTTACAAATTTTCAAAAGTCCAAAACAATTCAAAGTAAAGACAGCAACAAATTAAAAGCATCAATAAAAGCACACTAAACTAGGTTTCAAATACCCAACAAATACAAAACAATTCCAAGTAAAGACAGCAAAGACATAATTGCAGCACTAAAATCACACCAAACTAGGTTTCAAATTTTCTACAGCCTCAAAACAATTTCAAGTAAAGACAGGACAGAAATATAAAGATCCCCAAAAGCACACCAAAGTAGGTTTCAAGTTGTCAACAGCACAAACAAAATTTCAAGTAACGACAGCAGAGAAATAACACTACAAACAGAAGGCACAACAAAGTAGGTTTCAAGTTTTCAGAAGCCACAAAACAATTCCAAGTAAAGACTGAAAAGAAATAACATAACAACTAAAAGCACACCAAACTAGGTTTAAAATTAGAACAGCAATGAGCAGTTACTTCACTGCACGAAAATGAATCTAGATTCTTCCACTCCTGCCCTCTTCTATAAAAAACAAAAGTCAGCCTGCTATCTAAAATCTGACTTAGCCCCACCTCCAATTATCATGAAGATGAAGGCCAGAGGAAAGACAATTAGATCCATTCCAGAAACTGCAGGGCAAGACAGACAAGCCAATACAACATTTGCAGCAAAGAAATAAATGCACCCCTAAAAGCAGACCATACTAGGTTTCAAAGTTCCAACAGCCCCAAAACAATTGCAAGTAAAGACAATTCAGAAATAACAGCAGCCCTCAATTCACATCAAACTAGGTTTCACATTTTCAGCAGCCACAAAACAATTCCAAAGTAAAGATAGCAAAGAATTGGACTTGCAGTATAGCCAACAGGTTAGAGGAATGAAGTTTGAATGAGCTAGATACATACAGAAGACCAGACCGGAGTTTGATTCTCACAACCTCCATTTGCAGACTGTGTGACTCTGAGCAAGTCAACTATCCTCCCAGTGCTCACAGTTCACCCTGAAAACAGACACTGTGCCTAGTGGACCTTACCGGTTACCAAAGATTTAAAAACAAATAAAATAAAATAATAACATCACTACTAAAGCACGCTAAACTAGTTTTCACATTTTTAGCAGCCCCAAATACAATTCCAACTAAATACAGCAAAGACATATCAGCACCACTAAAAAGTACATGAAACTAGGTTTCAAATTATCAACAGCCCTCAAAACAATTCCATGTAAAGACAACAAAGAAATAACAGTACCAATAAAAGAACATCAAACTGGTTTAAATTTTAAACTGCCCCAAATCAATTCAATTAATGACAAAAAGAAATAACAGGAGCAGTAAAAACACCAAAATAGGTTTCAGATTTTCAACAGCCCAAAATCAATTCCATGTAAAGACAACAAAGAGAATAACAGCACTACTAAAGGGACACCAAACTAGGTTTCAAATGTTCAACAGTCCCAAAACAATTCAAAGTAAAGACAGCAAATAATTAATAGCACCATTAAACTAGGTTTCAAATTTTCAACAGCCCCAAAGCAATTCCAACTAAAGACAAGAAAGGAATATCAGCACCATTAAAAGCTACACCAAACTAGGTTTCACATTTTTATCAGCCCCAAAACAATTCCAAGTAAAGACAGGACAAAAATAATTTTACCACTAAAACCACACCAATCAAGACTTCAAATTGATTTTCAACAGCCCAAAACAATTCCAAGTAATGACAGCAGAGACATAACAGCACAAATAGAAGCACATCAAAGCGGTTTTCAAATTTTCAATAACCACAAACCAATTCCAAGTAAAGACAGCAAAGAAATAGCATAACAACTAAAAGCACACCAAACTAGGTTTAAAATGAGAACAGCAATGTAAAGTTACTTCACTGCACTAAAATGAATCTGGATTCTTCCCTTCTGCCCTCTGCTGAAAAACAAAAATTAATCTGCTAAATAAAATCTGACTTAGCCCAGCCTCCAATTATCACAAAGCCAAGGTGAGAGATAAGACAATTAGGACCCTCCAGAAACAGCAGGGTAAGACAGACAAGCCAATACAACATTTACAGCAAGTAATGACAGCAGAAATAAAAGCACCACTAAAAGCAGACCGAAATAGGATTCACATTTTCAACAGTCCCAAAACAATTCAAATTAAAGACAGCAAAGAATTCACAGCACCACTAAAAGCACACAAATCTAGACTTCAAATTTTCAACAGCCCCAAAAGAATTCAAAGTAAAGAGAGCAAAGAAATACCAGCTACACTAAAAGCACACCAAACTAAGTTTCAAATTGTCATCAAAGCCAAAATAATTCCAAATAAAGACAGCAAAGAGATAACTGCAGCACTAAAAGCACATCAAACTGGGTTATAAATTTCAACAGCCCAAAACAATAGCAAGTAAAGACAGGAGAGAAATAACAGCAGCCTTAAAACCATAAAGAACTAGGCTTTACATTCCACAACAGCCACAAGACAATTCCAAATAAAGACAGCAAAGAAATAACATCACAACTAAATACACACCAATCTAGGGCTTAAAATGAAAACAGCAAGAGGCAGTTTCTGCAATGCACTGAAAGGAATCTGGAACCTTCACCTGCTGGTCTCTTCTGAGATGAAAAATCAACCAGCTACCTGAAATCTCACTTAGCCTGGCCTCCTGTTATCATGTAGATGAGGCCAGTGGTTACACAATTAACAACTCTCCCCATAACAACAGGGCAAGACAGACAAGCTGAGACAAAATGTGCAACAAGTAATTAAAGCAAAGAAATAACAGCACCACTAAAAGAACACCAAATGAGGTTTCAGATTTTCAATGGTCCCAAAACAATTCCAGGTAAAGACAGGACAGTAATAACTACAGATCCCAAAAACACTAGGCTAGGTTTCAAGTTAACAACAACCACAAACAATTTCAAGTAAAGATAGCAAAGACAGAACTTTACCACTAAAAGAACAGCTAACCAGGCTTCAGATTTTCAACACCCAAAACAACTCCAAATAAAGACAGCAGAGAAATAACAGCACAACTAGAAGCAGAGAAAACTAGGTTTCAAATTTTCAAAACCACAAAACAATTCCAAGTAAAGACAGCAAAGAAATAACATCACATCTAAAGCACAAGAAATTTAAAATGAGAACCGTAATGAGCACTTAGTACACTGCCGTGAAATGAATCTGGATTCTTCCATTACTGCCCTCTTCTGAAAAGTGAAAAATCAACATGCTACCTCAAATCTGACTTAGCCCCTCCTCCAGTTATCATGTAGTTGAGTCCAGTGGTAAGACAGTTAGAACCCCTCCCGAAACTGCAGGCAAGACAAACAAGATAACACAAAATTTGCAGCAAGTAATGACACAAAGAATTAAAAGCACCACTAAATGCAGACCAAACTAGGTTTCAAAGTATCAGCAGTCCCAACACAATTCAAAGAAAAGATAGCAAAGAATTAACACCACCACTAAAAGAACCCTGAACTAGGTTTCAAATACTCACAAATCCAAAACTATTCTAAGTAAAGACAGCAAAGACATAATTGCAGCACTAAAATCACACCAAACTAGGTTTTAAGTTTTCTACAGCCTCAAAACAATTCCAAGTGAAGAGAGAACAGAAATAAAAAGAGCCCCAAAAGCACACCAAAGTAGGTTTCAAATTTTCAACAGCCTGAAAACAATTCCAAGTAATGAAAGCAGAGCCATAACAGCCCAAACAGAAGCAGCACAGCAAAGTAGGTTTCAAATTTTCAAAAGCCACAAAACAATTCCAAGTAAAGACAGAAATGACTTAACATCACAACTAAAAGCACACCAAACTAGGTTTAAAGTGAGAACAGCAATGAGCAGTTATTTCACTTCAATAAAATGAATCTAGATTCTTCCCTCCTGCCCTCTTCTAAAAAAAAAACAAGTCACCCTGCTATTTAAAATCTGACTTAGCCCCACTTCCAAAATCATAAAGATGATGCCAGAGGAAAACATTTAGAAGCCCTCCCGAAACTGCAGGGCAAGACAGTCAAGCCAATATAAAATGTGCAGCAAGTAATGACAGCAAAGAAATAAATGCACCACTAAAAGCAGACCAAACTAGATTTCAAAGTTTCAACAGCCCCAAAACAATTGCAAGTAAAGACAGGACAGAAATAACAGCAGCCCTCAAGGCACAGCAAACTAGGTTTCACATTATCAGCAGCCAAAAACAATTCCAAGTAAAGATAGCAAAGAACTAGACTGGCAGTATTGCCGACAGGTTAGAGGAATGAAGTGTGAATGAGCTAGATATACAGCAGACCAGACCTGAGTTTGATTCTCACAGCCTCACTTGCATACTGTGTGACTCTGAGCAAGACACTTAACCACCCAGTGCTCCCAGTTCACCCCTGAAAACAGGCACCTGTGCCTAGTGTGCCTTTCCCAGTAACCAAAGATTGAAATAAAAAACAAATACAATAAAATAAAATAAAATAAAACATCACTACTAAAAGCACACCAACTAGGTTTCAAATTGTAAACAAAGCCAAAACAATTCCAAATAAAGACAGCAAAGAGATAACTTCAGAAATAAAGCACATCATGCTAGGTTACAAATTTCAACAGCCCAAAACAATACCAAGTTAAGTCAGGAAGAAATAACAGCAACCCTAAAACCATACTAAACTAGGCTTCACATTTTCAACATCCTCAAGACAATTCCAAGTAAAGACTGCAAAACAATAACATCACAACTAAAGAACACCAATCTAGGTTTAAAATGAAAATAGAAATGAAGTCGTTTCTGCAATGCTCTGAAAGGAATCTGGAACCTTCACCTGCTGGCCCTTCTGAGAGACAAAAATCAACCAGCTACCTGAAATCTCACTTTGCCTGGCCTTCTGTTATCACGTAGCTGAAGCCAGTGGTTACACAATTAACATTCCTCCCAAAGCAACAGAGCAATACAGAAACACTGAGACAAAAGTTGAAGAAAGTAATTACAGCAAAGAATTAACAGCACCACTAAGTTCACACCAAATGAGGCTTCAAATTTTCAACAGTCCCAAAACAATTCCAGGTAAAGACAGGATAGAAATAACAACAAACCTCAAAACACACCTAACTAGGTTTCAAGTTTAACAACCACAAAACAATTCCAACTAAAGATAGGAAAGAAATAACTTTACCACTAAAAGCACAGCAAGCCAGGCTACAGATTCTCAACAGCACAGAAACAATTCCAAGTAAAGACAGCAAGGACATAACAGCACAACTAGAAGCAAAGCAAACTAGGTTTCAAATTTTCGAAAGCCATAAAACAATTCCAAGTAAAGACAGCAAATAAAGAACATCACAATTAAAAGCACACCAAACTAGGTTTCAAATGAGAAAAGCAATGAGCAGTTACTTCTCTTCACTGCACTGAAATGACTCTGTTCTTACACTCCTGCCTTTTTCTGAGAAACCAAAATCAACCTACTACCTCAAATCTGACTTAGCCTTCTCTCCTTTTATCACTTAGTTGAGTCCAGTGGTCAGACATTTGAACCCCTCCTGAAACTGCAGGGCAAGAAAAACAAGCCAATACAAAGTTTGCAGCAAGTAATGACAACAAAGAAATAAAAGCACCACTAAATGTAGATCAAACTATGTTTCAAATTTTCAAAAGTCCCAAAACAACTCAAGTAAAGACAGCAACGAATGAACAGCACCAATAAAAGCACACTAAAATAGGTTTCAAATACTCCACAAATACAAAACAATTCCAAGTAAAGACAGCAAAGACATAATTGAAGCACTAAAATCACACAAAACTAGGTTTCAAATTTCCAACATCCCCAAAACAATTGCAAGTAAAGACAATACAGAAATAACAGCAGCCCTCAATTCACATCAAACTAGGTTTCACATTTTCAGCAGCCACAAAACAATTCCAAGTAAAGATAGTAAAGAACTAGACTTGCAGTATAGCCAACAGGTTAGAGGAATGAATTTTGAATGAGGTAGATACATACAGCATACCAGACCTGAGTTTGATTCTTACAACCTCCACTTGTAGACTGTGTGACTCTGAGCAAGTCACCTATCCACCGAGTGCTCCCAGTTCACCCCTGAAAACAGACACTTGTGCCTAGTGGGCCTTACCCAGTTACCAAAGAATTAAAAAAAAACAAATAAAATAAAAACATCACTACTTAAAGCACGCCAAACTAGTTTTCACATTTTAGCAGCCCCAAAACAACTCCAACTAAATACAGCAAAGACATATCAGCACCACTAAAAGCACATGAAACTAGGTTTCAAATTATCAACAGCCCCAAAACAATTCTATATAAAGACATCAAAGAAATAACACTACCAATAAAAGAACACCAAACTGGGTTTTAAATTTTCAACTGCCCCAAATCAATTACAATTAAAGACAAAAAGAAATAACAGGAGCAGTAAAAACTCAACAAAATAGAGTTTCAGATTTTCAACAGCCTAAAAACAATTCCATGTAAAGACAACAAGGGAATAACAGCACCACTAAAGGGACACCAAACTAGGTTTCAAATGTTCAGCCATCCCAAAACAATTCAAACTAAAGACAGCAAATAATTAATAGCACCACAAAACTAGGTTTCAAATTTTCAACAACTCCAAAGCAATTCCAAATAAAGACAAGCAAGGAATATCAGCACCATAAAAAGCATACCAAACTATGTTTCAATTTTTATCAGCTCCAAAACAATTCCAAGTGAAGACAGGACAAAAATAATTTTACCACTAAAACCACACCAAAAGGCTTCAATTTTCAACAGCCCAAAAAAATTCCAAGTAATGACAGCAGAGACATAACAGCACAGATAGAAGCACATCAAAGCGGGTTTCAAATTTTCAATAACCACAAACCAATTCCAAGTAAAGACAGGAAAGAAATAGCATAACAACTAAAAGCACACCACACTAGGTTTAAAATGAGAACAGCAATGTAAAGTTACTTCACTGCCCTAAAATGGATCTGGATTTTTCCTCCTGCCCTTCTCTGAGAAATGAAAATCAATCTGCTAAATAAAATCTGAGTTATCCCCACCTCCAATTATCACAAAGCCAAGGCGAGAGGTAAGACAATTAGGACCCCTCCAGAAACTGCAGGGTAAGACAGACAAGCCAATACAACATTTACTGCCAGTAATGACAGCAAAGAAATAAAAGCACCACTAGAAGCAGACCAAAATAAGATTCACATTTTCAGCAGTCCCAAAACAGTTCAAATTAAAGACTGCAAAGAATTAACAGCACCACTAAAAACATGTAAAACTAGACTTCACATTTTCAACAGCCCAAAAGAATTTAAAGTAAAGAGAACAAAGAAATACCAGCAGCACTAAAAGCACACCAAACTAGGTCTCAAATTGTCATCAAAGCCAAAATAATTCCAAATAAAGACAGCAAAGAGATAGCAGCAACACTAAATGCTCACCAATCTTGGTTACAAATTTCAACAGCCTCAAAACAATAGCAAGTAAAGACAGGAGAGAAATAACAGCAGCCTTAAAACCATAAAAACTAGGATTTACATTCTCAACAGCCACATTTCAATTACAAGTAAAAAGAGCAAAGAAATAACATCTCAACTAAAAAGACGCCAATATAGGTTTAAAACGAAAACAGCAATGGGCAGTTTCTACAATGCATTGAAAGGAATCTGGAACCTTCATCTGCTGGTCTCTTCTGAGAGACCAAAAATCAACCAGCTACCTGAAATCTCACTTAGTCTGGCCTCCTGTTATCATGTAGCTGAGGCCAGTGGTTACAAAATTAACAACTCTCCCAAAACAAGAGGGAAAGACAGACAAGCTGAGACAAAATGACAACAAGTAATTACAGCAAAGAAATAACAGCACCACTAAAAGCACACTAAATGAGGTTTCAGATTCTCAATGGTCCCAAAACAATTCCAGGTAAAGACAGGACAGAAATAACTACAGATCCCAAACACACCAAGCTAGGTTTCAGGTTAACAACAGCCACAAAACAATTCCAAATAAAGATAGCAAAGACATAACTTTACCACTAAAACACAGCAAACCAGGCTTCAGATTTTCAACAACTGAAAACAATTCCAAATAAAGACAGCAGAGAAAGAACCGCACAACTAAAGCAGAGAAAACTAGGTTTCAGATTTTCAAAAGCCACAAAACAATTCCAAGTAAAGATAGCAAAGAAATAACATCACAACTAAAAGCACAAGAAATTTAAAATGAGAACAGCAATGAGCACTTAGTACACTGCCATGAAATGAATCTGGATTCTTCCATTGCTGCCCTCTTCTGAGAAACCAAAATCAACCTGCTACCTCAAATCTGACTTAGCCCCTCCTCCAGTTATCATGTAGTTGAGTCCAGTGGTAAGACAGTTAGAACCCTCCGAAACTGCAGGGCAAGACAAACAAGATAACACAAAATTTGCAGCAAGTAATGACACAAAGAATTAAAAGCACCACTAAATGCAGACCAAACTAGGTTTCAAATTATTAGCAGTCCCAACACAATTCAAAGAAAAGATAGCAAAGAATTAACACCACCACTAAAAGAACCCTGAACTAGGTTTCAAATACTCACAAATCCAAAACTATTCTAAGTAAAGACAGCAAAGACATAATTGCAGCACTAAAATCACACCAAACTAGGTTTTAAGTTTTCTACAGCCTCAAAACAATTCCAAGTGAAGAGAGAACAGAAATAAAAAGAGCCCCAAAAGCACACCAAAGTAGGTTTCAAATTTTCAACAGCCTGAAAACAATTCCAAGTAATGAAAGCAGAGCCATAACAGCCCAAACAGAAGCACAGCAAAGTAGGTTTCAAATTTTCAAAAGCCACAAAACAATTCCAAGTAAAGACAGAAATGACTTAACATCACAACTAAAAGCACACCAAACTAAGTTTAAAGTGAGAACAGCAATGAGCAGTTATTTCACTTCAATAAAATGAATCTAGATTCTTCCCTCCTGCCCTCTTCTAAAAAAAAACAAAAGTCACCCTGCTATTTAAAATCTGACTTAGCCCACCTCCAAAAATCATAAAGATGATGCCAGACGAAAAACATTTAGAAGCCCTCCGAAACTGCAGGGCAAGACAGTCAAGCCAATATAAAATGTGCAGCAAGTAATGACAGCAAAGAAATAAACGCACCACTAAAAGCAGACCAAACTAGGTTTCAAAGTTTCAACAGCCCCAAAACAATTGCAAGTAAAGACAGGACAGAAATAACAGCAGCCCTCAAGGCACAGCAAACTAGGTTTCACATTATCAGCAGCCAAAAACAATTCCAAGTAAAGATAGCAAAGAACTAGACTGGCAGTATTGCCGACAGGTTAGAGGAATGAAGTGTGAATGAGCTAGATATACAGCAGACCAGACCTGAGTTTGATTCTCACAGCCTCCAGTTGCATACTGTGTGACTCTGAGCAAGACACTTAACCACCCAGTGCTCCCAGTTCACCCCTGAAAACAGGGACTTGTGCCTAGTGTGCCTTTCCCAGTAACCAAAGATTGAAATAAAAACAAATACAATAAAATAAAATAAAATAAAACATCACTACTAAAAGCACACCAACTAGGTTTCAAATTGTAAACAAAGCCAAAATAATTCCAAATAAAGACAGCAAAGAGATAACTTCAGAAATAAAAGCACATCATGCTAGGTTACAAATTTCAACAGCCCCAAAACAATACCAAGTTAAGTCAGGAAAGAAATAACAGCAGCCCTAAAACCATACTAAACTAAGCTTCACATTTTCAACATCCTCAAGACAATTCCAAGTAAAGACTGCAAAACAATAACATCACAACTAAAAGAACACCAATCTAGGTTTAAAATGAAAATAGAAATGAGTAGTTTCTGCAATGCTCTGAAAGGAATCTGGAACCTTCACCTGCTGGCCCCTTCTGAGACAAAAATCAACCAGCTACCTGAAATCTCACTTTGCCTGGCCTTCTGTTATCACGTAGCTGAAGCCAGTGGTTACACAATATATTCCTCCCAAAGCAACAGAGCAATACAGAAACACTGAGACAAAAGTTGAAGAAAGTAATTACAGCAAAGAATTAACAGCACCACTAAGTTCACACCAAATGAGGCTTCAAATTTTCAACAGTCCCAAAACAATTCCAGGTAAAGACAGGATAGAAATAACAACAAACCTCAAAACACACCTAACTAGGTTTCAAGTTTACATAGCCACAAAACAATTCCAACTAAAGATAGGAAAGAAATAACTTTACCACTAAAAGCACAGCAAGCCAGGCTACAGATTCTCAACAGCACAGAAACAATTCCAATTAAAGACAGCAAGGACATAACAGCACAACTAGAAGTAAAGCAAACTAGGTTTCAAATTTTGAAAGCCATAAAACAATTCTAAGTAAAGACAGCAAATAAAGAACATCACAATTAAAAGCACACCAAACTAGGTTTCAAATGAGAAAAGCAATGAGCAGTTACTTCTCTTCACTGCACTGAAATGACTCTGGATTCTATCCTGCCTTTTTCTGAGAAACCAAAATCAACCTACTACCTCAAATCTGACTTAGCCCTTCTCCTTTTATCACTTAGTTGAGTCCAGTGGTCAGACCTTAGAACCCCTCCTGAAACTGCAGGGCAAAAAACAAGCCAATACAAAGTTTGCAGCAAGTAATGACAACAAAGAAATAAAACCACCACTAAATGTAGATCAAACTATGTTTCAAATTTTCAAAAGTCCCAAAACAACTCAAAGCAAAGACAGCAACGAATTAACAGCACCAATAAAAGCACACTAAAATAGGTTTCAAATACTCCACAAATACAAAACAATTCCAAGTAAAGACAGCAAAGACATAATTGAAGCACTAAAATCACACAAAACTAGGTTTCAAATTTCCAACATCCCCAAAACAATTGCAAGTAAAGACAATACAGAAATAACAGCAGCCCTCAATTCACATCAAACTAGGTTTCACATTTTCAGCAGCCACAAAACAATTCCAAGTAAAGATAGTAAAGAACTAGACTTGCAGTATAGCCAACAGGTTAGAGGAATGAATTTTGAATGAGGTAGATACATACAGCATACCAGACCTGAGTTTGATTCTTACAACCTCCACTTGTAGACTGTGTGACTCTGAGCAAGTCACCTATCCACCAGTGCTCCCAGTTCACCCCTGAAAACAGACACTTGTGCCTAGTGGGCCTTACCCAGTTACCAAAGAATTAAAAAAAAAAACAAATAAAATAAAACATCACTACTTAAAGCACGCCAAACTAGTTTTCACATTTTTAGCAGCCCAAAAACAATCCAACTAAATACAGCAAAGACATATCAGCACCACTAAAAGCACATGAAACTAGGTTTCAAATTATCAACAGCCCCAAAACAATTCTATGTAAAGACATCAAAGAAATAACACTACCAATAAAAGAACACCAAACTGGGTTTTAAATTTTCAACTGCCCCAAATCAATTACAATTAAAGACCAAAAGAAATAACAGGAGCAGTAAAAACTCAACCAAATAGGTTTCAGATTTTCAACAGCCAAAAACAATTCCATGTAAAGACAACAAAGGAAAAACAGCACCACTAAAGGGACACCAAACTAGGTTTCAAATGTTCAGCAATCCCAAAACAATTCAAACTAAAGACAGCAAATAATTAATAGCACCAGACAAAACTAGGTTTCAAATTTTCAACAACTCCAAAGCAATTCCAAATAAAGACAAGCAAGGAATATCAGCACCATAAAAAGCACACAAACTAGGTTTCAATTTTTTATCAGCTCCAAAACAATTCCAAGTGAAGACAGGACAAAATAATTTTCCACTAAAACCACACCAAAAAGGCTTCAAATTTTCAACAGCCCAAAAAAATTCCAAGTAATGACAGCAGAGACATAACAGCACAGATATAAGCACATCAAAGTGAGTTTCAAATTTTCAATAGCCACAAACCAATTCCAAATAAAGACAGGAAAGAAATAGCATAACAACTAAAAGCACACCACACTAGGTTTAAAATGAGAACAGCAATGTAAAGTTACTTCACTGCCTAAAACGAATCTGGATTCTTCCCCTCCTGCCGTCTTCTGAGAAATGAAAAATCAATCTGCTAAATAAAATCTGAGTTATCCCCACCTCCAATTATCACAAAGCCAGGCGAGAGGTAAGACAATTAGGACCCCTCCAGAAACTGCAGGGTAAGACAGACAAGCCAATACAACATTTACTGCCAGTAATGACAGCAAAGAAATAAAAGCACCACTAGAAGCAGACCAAAATAGGATCCACATTTTCAGCAGTCCCAAAACAGTTCAAATTAAAGACTGCAAAGAATTAACAGCACCACTAAAAGCATGTAAACTAGACTTCACATTTTCAACAGCCCCAAAAGAATTTAAAGTAAAGAGAAACAAAGAAATACCAGCAGCACTAAAAGCACCAAACTAGGTCTCAAATTGTCATCAAAGCAAAAATAATTCCAAATAAAGACAGCAAAGAGATAGCAGCAGCACTAAATGCTCACCAATCTTGTTTACAAATTTCAACAGCCTCAAAACAATTGCAAGTAAAGACAGGAGAGAAATAACAGCAGCCTTAAAACCTTAAAAACTAGGATTTACATTCTCAACAGCCACATGTCAATTCAAGTAAAAAGAGCAAAGAAATAACATCTCAACTAAAAAGACGCCAATATAGGTTTAAAACGAAAACAGCAATGGGCAGTTTCTACAATGCATTGAAAGGAATCGGAACCTTCATCTGCTGGTCTCTTCTGAGAGACCAAAAATCAACCAGCTACCTGAAATCTCACTTAGTACGGCCTCCTGTTATCATGTAGCTGAGGCCAGTGGTTACAAAATTAACAACTCTCCCAAAACAAGAGGGAAAGACAGACAAGCTGAGACAAAATGACAACAAGTAATTACAGCAAAGAAATAACAGCACCACTAAAAAGCACACTAAATGAGGTTTCAGATTCTCAATGGTCCCAAAACAATTCCAGGTAAAGACAGGACAGAAATAACTACAGATCCCAAACAACACCAAGCTAGGTTTCAGGTTAACAACAGCCACAAAACAATTCCAAATAAAGATAGCAAAGACATAACTTTACAACTAAAAACACAGCAAACCAGGCTTCAGATTTTCAACAGCACAAAACAATTCCAAATAAAGACAGCAGAGAAATAACAGCACAACTAGAAGCAGAGAAAGCTAGGTTTCAGATTTTCAAAAGCCACAAAACAATTCCAAGTAAGATAGCAAAGAAATAACATCACAACTAAAAGCACAAGAAATTTAAAATGAGAACAGCAATGAGCACTTAGTACACTGCCATGAAATGAATCTGGATTCTTCCATTGCTGCCCTCTTCTGAGAAACCAAAAATCAACCTGCTACCTCAAATCTGACTTAGCCCTCCTCCAGTTATCATGTAGTTGAGTCCAGTGGTCAAACAGTTAGAACCCTCCCGAAACTGCAGAGCAAGACAAACAAGATAACACAAAATTTACAGCAAGTAATGACAGCAAAGAATTAAAAGCACCACTAAAAGCAGACCAAACTAGGTTTCAAATTATCAACAGTCCCAAAACAATTCAAAGAAAAGATAGCAAAGAATTAGCACCACTACTAAAAGCATCCTGAACTAGGTTTCAAATACTCACAAATCCAAAACTATTCCAAGTAAAGACAGCAAAGACATAATTGCAGTGCTAAAATCACACCAAACTAGGTTTTAAGTTTTCTACAGCCTCAAAACAATTCCAAGTGAAGGAGAACAAAAATAAAAAGAGCCCCAAAGGCACACCAAAGTAGGTTTCAAATTGTCAACAGCCTGAAAACAATCTCCAAGTAACAACAGCAGAGTCATAACAGCCCAAACAGAAGCTCAGCAAAGTAGGTTTAAAATTTTCGAAAGCAACACAACAATTCCAAGTAAAGACAGAAATGACATAACATCACAACTAAAAGCACACCATTCTAGGATTAAAGTGAGAACAGCAATGAGCAGTTACTTCAGTTCACCAAAATGAATCTGGATTCTTCCCTTCTGCCCTCTTCTAAAACAAACAAAAGTCAACCTGGTATCTAAAATCAGACTTAGGCCCACCTCCTAATATCACAAAAGATGAGGACAGAGAAAAACTATTAGAAGCCCTCCAGAATCTGCAGGGCAAAACAGACAAGCCAATATAAAATGTGCAGCAAGTAATGACAGGAAGAAATAAATGCACCACTATAAGCAGACCAAACTAGGTTTCAAACATTTCAACAGCCCCAAATCAATTGCAAGTAAAGACAGGACAGAAATAACAGCAGCCCTCAAGGCACAGCAAACTAGGGTTTCACATTATCAGCAGCCACAAAACAATTCCAAGTAAAGATAGCAAAGAACTAGACTACTAGTATTGCTGACAGGTTAGAGGGAATGAAGTGTGAATGAGCTAGATACATACAGCAGACAAGACCTGAGTTTGATTCTCACAGCCTCCACGTTGCATGCTGTGTGACTCTGAGCAAGACACTTAACCACCCAGTGCTCCCAGTTCACCCTGAAAACAGGCACCTGTGCCTAGTGTGCCTTTCCCAGTAAAAAAGATTTAAATAAAATACAAATAAAATAAAATAAAACCTCTCTACTAAAAGCACACCCAACTAGGTTTCAAATTGTAAACAAAGCCAAAACAATTCCAAATGAAGACAGCAAAGAGATAACTTCAGAAATAAAAGCACATCAAACTAGGTTACAAATTTCAACAGACCCAAAACAATACCAAGTAAAGCCAGGAGAGAAATAACAGCAGCCCGAAAACCATACTAAACTAAGCTTCACATTTTCAACAGCCACAAGACAATTCCAAGTAAAGACTGCAAAAAATAACATCACTACTAAAAGCACACCAATCTAGGTTTAAAATGAAAACAGCAATGAGTAGTTTCTGCAATTCACTGAAAGGAATCTGATACTTCACCTGCTGACCTCTTCTGAGAGACCAAAATCAACCAGCTACCTGAAATCTCACTTTACCTGGCCTCCTGTTATCATGTAGCTGAAGCCAGTCATTACACAATTAACATTCCTCCCCAAAGCAACAGAGCAATACAGAAATGCTGAGACAAAACTTGAAGAAAGTAATTACAGCAAAGAAATAACAGCACCACTAAGTGCACACCAAATGAGGTTTCAAATTTTCAGCAGTCACAAAACAATTCCAAGTAAAGACAGCAAAGACATAACTGCAGAACGAGAAGCAGAGCAAACTAGGTTTCAAATTTTCAAAAGCTCAAACCAATTCCAAGTAAAGACAGCAAAGAAATGACATCACAATTAAAAGCACACCAAAATAGGTTTCCAATGAGAAAAGCAATGAGCAGTTACTTCTCTTCACTGCACTGAAATGAATCTGGATTCTTACACTCCTGCCCTTTTCTGAGAAACCAAAAATCAACCTACTACCTCAAATCTGACTTAGCCCTTCTCCAGATATCACATAGTTGTGTCAAGTGGTCAGACAGTTAGAACCCCTCCGAAACTGCAGGGCAAGACAAACAAGTCAATACAAAGTTTGCAGCTGAGTAATGACAACAAAGAAATAAAAGCACCACTAAAAGTAGATCAAACTATGTTTCAAATTTTCAAAAGTCCCAAAACAATTCAAAGTAAAGACAGCAACGAATTAACAGCACCACTAAAAGCACACTAAACTAGCTTTCAAATACTCAACAAATACAAAACAACTCCAAGTAAAGACAGCAAATACATAATTGCAGCTCTAAAATCCACCAATTTAGGTTTCAAATTTTCTACAGCCCCAAAACAATTCAAGTAAAGACAGGAAAGAAATATGAAGATCCCCAAAAGCACACCAAAGTAGGTTTCAAATTGTCAACAGCCCAAAAATAATTTCAAGTAACTACAGCAGAGACATAACACCACAAACCGAAGCACAGCAAAGTAGGTTTCAAGTTTTCAAAGCCACAAACAATTCCAAGTAAAGACAGAAAAGAAATAACTTCACAACTAAAAGCACACCAAAGTAGGTTTAAAATGAGAACAGCAATGAGCAGTTACTTCACTGCACTAAAAATGAATCTGGATTCTTCCACTCCTGCCATCTACTAAAAAAAAAAAGTCAGCCTGCTATCTAAAATCTGACTTAGCCCCACCTTCAATTATCATGAAGATGAGGCCAGAGGAAAGAAAATTAGAACCATTCCAGAAACTGCAGGGCAAGACAGACAAGCCAATACAAAATTTGCATCAAGTAATGACAGCAAAGAAATAAATGCACCAATTTAAAGCAGACCAAACTAGGTTTCAAATTTCCAACAGCCCAAAAACAATTGCAAGGAAAGACAGGACAGAAATAACAGCAGCCCTCCAGGCAAATCAAACTTGGTTTCACATTTTCAGCAGCCAAAAGAATTCCAAGTAAAGATAGTAAGAACTGGACTTGCAGTACAGCCAATAGGTTAGAGGAATGAAGTGTGAATAAGCCAGATACATACAGCAGACCAGACCTGAGTTTGATTCTCACAACCTCCACTTGCATATTATGTGACTCGAGCAAGTCACCTAACCACCCAGTACTCCCAGTTCACTCTGAAAACAGGCACTTGTGCCTAGTGGGCCTTACCTGGTTTCCCAAGACTAAAATAAAAACAAATAAAATAAAACATCACTACTAAAGCACACCAAACTAGTTTTCACCATTTTAGCAGCCCAAAAACAATTACAAGTAAATACAGCAAAGTCATATCAGCACCACTAAAAGCACATGAAACTAGGTTTCAAATTATCAACAGCCCCAAAACAATTCCAAGTAAAGACAGCAAAGAAATAACAGTACCAATAAAGAACATCAGACTGGGTTTAAATTTTCAACAGCCCCAAATCAAATCCAAGTAGAGACCAAAAGTAATAACAGGAGCAGTAAAAGCACACCACAATAGGTTTCAGATTTTCAACAGCCCAAAACAATTTCATGTAAAGACAACAAAGAAAGAACAGCATTACTAAAGGGACACTAAACTAGGATTCAAATTTTCAACAGTCCCAAAACAATTCAAAGTAAAGACAGCAAATAATTAATAGCACCACTAGAAGAACACTAAACTAGGTTTCAAATCTTCAACAGCTCCAAAGCAATTCCAACTAAAGATAGGAAAGGAATATCAGCACCATTAATAGCACACCAAAATAGGTTTCAAATTTTATCAGCCCCAAAACAATTTCAAGTAAAGAGAGGACAGAAATAACAAAACACCCATAGCACACCAAATGAGGTTTCATTTCTCAACAGCCCCAAAACAATTCCAAGTAAAGATAGCAAAGAAATAATTTTACCACTAAACCACACCAAACAAGGCTTCAAAATTTCAACAGCCCAAAACAATTCCAAGTAATGACAGCAGAGACATAACACAAATAGAAGCACATCTAAGTAGTTTTCAATTTTTCAAAAGCCACAAACCAATTCCACGTAAAGACAGCAAAGAAATAACATCAGAATTAAAAGCACACCAAACTAGGTTTAAATGAGAACAGCAATGTACAGTTACTTCACTGCACTAAAATGGATATGGATTCTTCCCTCCTGCCCTGTTCTGAAAAACCAAAATCAGCTTGCTACCTAAAATCTGAAATAGCCCCACCTCCAATTTTCACAAAGCTGAGGCCAGAGGTAAGACAATTAGGACCCCTCCAGAAACTGCAGGGTAAGACAGACATGCTAGTACAAAATTTGCAGCAAGTAATGACAGCAAAGAAATAAAAAGCACCACTAAAAGCAGACCAAACTAGGATTCAAATTTTCAACTGTCCCAAAACAATTCTAATTAAAGACAGCAAAGAAATACCAACATCACTAAAAGCACACCAAACTAGGTTTCAAATTTGTCATCAAAGCCAAAATAATTCCAAATAAAGACAGCAAAGAGATGACTGCACCACTAAAAGCACACCAAACTAGGTTACAAATTTCAACAGCCCCAAAACAATACTAAATGAATACAGGAGAGAAATAACAGCAGCCTTAAAACCATACAAAACTAGGCTTTACATTTTCAGCAGCCACAAGGCAATTCCAAGTAAAGACAGCAAAGAAATAACATCACAACTAAAAGCACACCAATCTAGGTTTAAAATGAAAACAACAATGGGCAGTTTCTGAAATGCACTGAAAGGAATCTGAAGCTCTTCACCTGCTGGTCTCTTCTGAGAGACCAAAATCAACCAGCTACCTGAAATTCACTTAGCCTGGCCTCCAGTTATCATGTAGCTGAGGCCAGTGGTTACAGAATTAGCATCCTCCCTAAAACAACAGGGCAAGACAGACAAGCTGAGACAAATGTACAACAAGTAATGACAGCAAAGAAATAAAAGCACCACTAAAAGCAGACCAAACTAGGTTTCAGATTTTCAACAGTCCCAAAACAATTCTAGGTAAAGACAGGACAGAAAAATAACAGACCCCAAAACACACCAATCTAGGTTTCAAGTTTACAACAGCCACAAAACAATTCCAAGTAAAGATAGCAAAGAAATAACTTTACCACTAAAAGCACAGCAAGCCAGGCTTCAGAGTTTCAACAGGACAAAAACAATTCCAAGTAAAGACAGCAAAGACATAACAGCACAACTAGAAAGAGCAAGCTAGGTTTCAAATGTTCAAACGCCACAAAACAATTCCAAGTAAAGAAAGCAAAGAAATAACATCACAATTAAAAGCACACCAAACTAGGTTTCAAATGAGAAAAGCAATGAGCAGTTACTTCACATCAGTGCACTGAAATAAATCTGGCTTCTTACACTCCTGCCCCTTCTGAGAAACCAAAATTCAACCTACTACCTCCAAATCTGACTTAGCCCCTCCTCCAGTTATCACATAGTTGAGTCCAGTGGTCAGACAGTTAGAACCTTCCTGAATCTGCGGGCAAGACAAACAAGCCAAAAAAATTTGCAGCGAGTAATGACAACAAAGAAATAAAAGCACCACTAAAAGTAGATCAAACTACGTTTCAAATTTTCAAAAGTCCCAAAACAATTCAAAGTAAAGACAGCAACGAATTAACAGCACCACTAAAACACACTAAACTAGCTTTCAAATACTCAACAAATCCAAAACAATTCCAAGTAAAGACAGCAAAGACATAATTGCAGCACTAAAATCACACTCAAACTAGGTTTCAAATTGTCTACAGCCCCAAAACAATTTCAAATAAAGACAGGACAGAAATTTAAAGAGCCCCAAAACATACCAAAGTAAGTTTCAAATTTTCAACATTCCAAAAACAATTCCAAGTAACGACAGCAGAGACATAACACCACAAACAGAAGCACAGCAAAGTAGGTTTCAAGTTTTCAAAAGCCACAAATTAATTCCAAGTAAAGACAGAAAAGAAATAACATCACAACTAAAAGCACAGCAAACTAGGTTTAAAATGAGAAAAGCAATGAGCAGTTACTTCACTGCACTAAAATGCATCTGGATTCTTCCCCTTCTGCCATCTTCTAAAAAAAAAAGTCAGCCTGCAATCTAAAATCTGACTTAGCCCCAATTCCAATTTTCACGAAGAAGAGGCCAGAAGAAAGACAATTAGAACCCCTCCTGAAACTGCAGAACAGACAAGCTAATACAACATTTGCAGTAAGTAATGACAGCAAAGAAATAAACACACCACTAAAAGCAGACCAAACTTGGTTTCAAATTTTCAATAGCTCCAAAACAATTGCAAGTAAAGACAGGACAGAAATAACAGCAGCCCTCAAGGCACAGCAAGCTGGGTTTCATTTTCAGAAGCCACAAACAATTACAAGTAAAGATAATAAAGATCTGACTTGCAGTATTGCCCATAGATTAGAGGAATGAAGTGTGAATGAGCTAGATACATATAGCAGACCAGACCTGAGTTTGATTCTCACAACCTCCCCTTGACATACTGTGTGACTCTGAGTAAGCCACCTAACCACCCAATGCTCCCAGTTCACCCTAAAACAGGCACTCGTGCCTAGTGGGCCTACCCAGTTACCAAAGAATAAAATAAAAACAAATAAAATAAAATAAAGGACTTCCAGTTCCGGTCATGCCGCTGTGAAGACATGTGCTGCTTGGCTCTCACCTCAAACTTTCAAATAGAGCATATTTTACTTATGTAAATAATTGATAATTAAGCTACGACCATGGTGCTCTGTGTACTGGCAATGCTATGGCTAATCAAACATGGAATGGATTTCAGCCTATTGCAGAAAATGCAGAAACTGACCTGCACAAATGAAGGCGATGCCTGGGTCTGGATACTAGCGAGCTCTGAGAAAAAATCTCAAAACTAAAACACAAAAAATCGGAACTGAATGCTGAAACCATACTTCAGGCTATTACTGATTTCTGAGGACTGGTCCGTGAATCATTTAAAGATATAAGGCATGAGATTACCCTCCTACAAAACAGAGCAAATGAAGCGGACCAACAGATTTCCTGAACACCAACGACTAGATGACCTAGAGGAATTGGTTAGATCTCTAGCGGCAGAACAGCTCGCAATATCAGCTTGTCAAGAGGATGTTGAAAACAGGAGCAGGAGGTGAAATATCTGTATTTTTGGTCTCCCAGAAGGCCAGGAGGGCAGCGACCTTCTCGCTTAGCTGATTATTTTCTCCGGTTGTCACTAGCCCTGGATTCTGACTTTCAGCTAGATGCTGAAAGAGCCCATTGTGCTCTTGGGCCAAAACCAACTTGCTAAGATGCCAGACCCTACTCCTACCTAGTCTGTCTACTCAGCTACCAGACCAAGGAGTCCCTCCTTAGCAGAGCTTGGCAGAAAGGGAGAATTATGGAGGCCAATCCAGATTACTATTCAATAATGATTATGCCCCTTACACCCAGAGGCAGTGAAGAGATTACAGCCCGTTGTTCCCAGTATTGCATTCACAAAAGCTATGCTTCAAAACTCCTTACCTGGCTAGGCTTGTGGTTCATCTGCCCTCTGGCCAGCAGTCCTATTCATCAGCTTTGAAGCTGCGACTGATCTTCTTACCAAGGGTATAATTACAGAGAAGACTATGGAGGCAATGAAGCCACTTCAGAAGCAGGGCCCAGTCAACACGAATCAATGCTCCCCAAGCAACACTTCCAATCTCTGGTTTACTAAAATGACTGCAACTAATACGTAATCCAACCCTGCCTAGCTGAGACTTTTTTCCCTTTTGGAAGCATGTACCATCTGGCGGTGAGTTAAGAAGAGGGTCTGTTTTACTTTAACTTGGGGCTTGGGGATAGTAGTGGTGGGAAGGGCAGTGGAGGGGCCCAGATGTGAAGGGAGTAAGTGCTTTCCCTCAGGTCCAGGCTTTCATACAACCTTTACAACCTGCACTTGGCCTCGGATTGCTGTTGGGACATCCACAATCATCTCGAAGGGGGTGTCCCACCATATTGGGGTCTGGTCCTTGGTGGTGCACTTCTTCCTTTGCTTAGCTCAGCCTGGGCTCCTCTCTGTCATGAACCTCTCCTTCCTGTCCTGGCTCCTTCAGTGATGGTTTCTGACCTCCTCATTCAGAATCTACCTTTAAAATTATCGGGTGCCTATTGTGGGGTCTGATAACTCAAATCATAAAACTCTGGACATAATTATCCCATACCTTGCTTTTTGGACATTCCTGGGACTACTACTTTAAACTAGACCGTTAAGGTTTTAACTTTATTGTTTGTTCTAGGGTTTCTTCAGTATGGGGATTGGGTTGGGATGACGGGGAGGGGTGGGTTAAAAGGGACAGATGTCAGAATATACTGGTTAACAATGTCATCTATACAATGATACCAATCCCACTATGATGATAAGGGGCTTAGCCCCAAACTAGCATTGCAAAGAGGATGGGGTCCCTGAGGGAGCTGGCTACATTTCGCACTGGAGTTTGGGCTTGATCTGACACTCCCTCATAAAAAACAATTCTGTCTTTGAGGGATCCTTCCCTCACAACCTGTGCAGGGGAAGGGGTGAGAACAAATTGATCGGATTATTTTATTTTTAATTTTTTTGCATGACAGATTTTACTGTGTTGTATATTTGAGGCCCTCGAACCCTCTCCTCTGACTACCTAATAATCAAGCTTAATATGTATTTAGGAGGAAGACAGGCTCCTATATAGTAAACTTTGAATGTGCCTCAGGTGGCTGTCTGACTTTTACTGTCCCCGAGGTGGAACTTCCACCATATGGGGAGCTCCTTAGTTTAGCCCAGCTTGGCCTTACTGTCGGTGCCCTCCCTCCTTGATTTGGCTCCTTGGGTGGTGGATCCTGACCTCCTCACTCAGAGTTTGCCTTCACAATTACTGGGTGTCTTTTGGAATGTGAGAGGCTGGATCACTCAATCCATAAAACTATACTGATGCCTCACTTTTCAGGGCATTCCTTGGACTACAACTTAATCTTATAATGCTAGATTTTGACCCTAGTGTTTGTTCCAGAGTTTATTTAGCAGGAGTGGGATGGGATGGATGGGGGGTTGCAATGCACTGAAAGGAATCTGTATCTTTCCTGCTGGCATCTTCTGAGAAACCAAAATCAACAAGCAACCAGAAATCTCACTTTGACTCACCCCTGTTATCATGTAGCTGAAGCCAGAAGTTAGACAATTAACACCCCTCCATAAAACCACAGGGCAAGACAGACAAGCCAAGACAAAATTTGAAGCAAGTAATTACAGCAAAGAAATAGCAGCACCACTAAAATCACACCAAACTTGATTTCAAGTTTACAACAGCCCCAAAACAATTCCAAGTAAAGATAGCAAAGAAATAACTTTACCACTAAAGCACACAAAACAAGGCTCCAAATTTTCAACAGCCTGAAAACAATTCCTAGTAAACACAGCAGAGACATAATGGCACAACTAGAAGCACAACAAACTAGGTTTCACATTTTCAAAAGCCACAACACAATTCCAAATAAAGACAGCAAATAAATAACATCACAACAAAAAGCACACAAATTGGTTTAAAATGAGAAGAGCAATAAGCAGTTATTACACTGCACTGAAATGAATCTGAATTCTTCCCATCCTGCCCTCTTCGAGTAACTAAAAATCAATCTGTTACCACATATCTGACTTGGTCCCATTTCCAGTTATCACATGGCTGAGGCCAGAGGTCAGAAAACTAGAACCTCCTGAAACTGCAGGGCAAGACAGACAAGTCAATACAAGATTTGCAGCAAGTAATGACAGCAAAGAAATAAAAGCACTACTAACAGTAGACCAAGCTAGGTTTCATATTTTCAACTGTCCCAAAACAATTTAGACTAAAGGCAACAAAGTATTAACAGCACCACTAAAAGCACACAAAACTCGGTTTCAAATTTCAACAAATCCAAAGCAATTCCAAGTAAAGACATAATTGCAGCACTAAAGGCACATCAAACTAGGTTTCAAATTTTTAACAGCCCTAAAATAATACCAAGTAAGACAGGACAGAAATAACAACAGTACTAAAACCACACAAAACTAGGTTTCACATTTTCAACAACCACCAAGAATTCCAAGTAAAGACAGCAAAGAAATAACATCAAAACTAAAGCACATCAAACTAGGTTTAAAATGAAGAAACAGCAATGAGCAGTTTCTGCACTGCACTGAAATGAATCTAGATCCTTCCTGGGTCTCATCTGAGAAACAAAAATCAACCAGCTACCTGAATCTAACTTAGCCTCGCCTCCTTTATCATGTAGCTGAGGCCAGAGATTAGACAATTAACATCTATCCCCAGAACTGCATGCCAAGGTAGACAAGCCAAGACAACATTTGGAGCAAGTAATGACAGCAAAGAAATAACATAACCACTAAAATCACACCAAACTAAGTGTCATACATTTTAACAGCCACTAAACAATTCACCAAAAGATAGAAAAGCTATAATAGCACCACTAAAAGCACACCAAATAAGGTATCACATTTTCAATAACTGAAAAACAATTCCTAGTAAAGACAGCAAAGAAGTAATAGCACCACTAAATGCACACCAAAAAGGTTTCCATTTTCAACAGCCCCAAAAGAATTCCAAGTAAAGAAAGCAAAGAAATAACAGCAAAATTAAAAGCACACCAAACTAAAGTTTCAAATTGTTATCAGCCAAATAACAATTCTGAGTAAAGATAGGACAGAAATAACAGTAGCCCTAAAAGCACAACAAACTAGGTTTCAGATTTTCAACAGCACCAAAACAATTCCTAGTAAAGATAGCAAAGAAGTATTGTCACGTCTAAAAGCAAAATATGCAAGGCTTCAAATGTGCAACAACACAAAAATAATTACAAGTAAAGAGAGCAAAAACATAACAGCACAAGTAGAAGCACACCAAACTATGATTAAAATATTCAAAGTCACAAAACAATTCCAAGAAAAGACAGCACAGAAATAACATCACAACTTAAAGCACACCACACTAGGTTTAAAATGAAAACAGCAATGAGCAGTTACTACACTGAACTGAAATGAATCTGGATCCTTCCCTCCTGAATGCTTCAGAGAAACCAAAATCAATCTGCTACCTCAAATCTGACTTAGCCCCACCTCCTGTTATCATATAGATGAGGCCAGAGGTTCAGATAATTTGAACTGCCCCCAAACTACAGAGCAACACAGACAAGCCAATACAAAATTTGCAGCAGGTGATGACAGCAAAGAAATACAAGCACCACTAAAAGCAGAACAAACTAGATTTCAAATTTTCAACAGTCCCAAAACAACTCCAGGTAAAGACAGGACAGAAATAATGATAGTCCCAAAATAGCACCAAACTAGGTTTCAGGTTCATAACAGCCCCAAAACAATTCCTAGTAAAGATGGCAAAGAAATAACTTTACCACGAATTGCAACACCAAACACAGCTTGAAATGTTCAACAGCCCAAATACAGTTCCAAGTAAAGACAGCAGAGACATAACAGCTCAACTAGAAGCACAGCAAACTAGGTTTAAAATGAGAATAGCAATGAGCAGTTACTACACTGCACTAAAATGAATATGGATGCTTCCTCCTGCCTCTTATGAGAAACCAAAATCAGCCCTACTCCCTCAAATCTGACTTTTCCCACCTCCAGTTATCATGTAGCTGAGGACAGAGGTCAGACAATTAGAATCCCTTCCTAAACTGTAGGGCAAGTCTGACGTGCCCCAAAACAATTCAAAATGTGACAGCAAAGAAATAACAGCACAACTAAAAGCACACCAACAAGGTTTCAATTTCTCAACAAACCAAAAACAATTCCAAGTAAAGACCAGGACAGAAATAACAACAGCCCCAAAATCACAAAAAATAGGTTTCAGGCTTACAACAGCCCAAAACAATTCAAGTAAAAGTAGCAAAGAAATAACTTTACCATGAAAAGCACACCAAACAAGGCTTGACATTTTCAATAGCCCAAATAAAGACAGCAGAGAAATAACAGTAAAACTAGAAGCACAGCAAACTAGGTTTACAATGAGAACAACAATGAGCAGTTACTGACAGACAAGCCAATACAAAATTGCAGCAAGTGATGACATCAAAGAAATAACAGCACCACTAAAAGCAGAACAAACTAGGTATCAAATTTTCGACAGTCATAAATGAATTCCAAGTAAAGACAGGACAGAAATACCAAAAGTCCTCAAATCACACCAAACTAGGTTTCAGATTTACAACAGCCCCAAAACAATTCCAAGTAAAGATAGCAAATAAATAACTTTACCACGAATAGCACACCAAACAAAGCTTGAAATTTTCAATAGCCCAAAACAGTTCCAAGTAAAAACAGCAGAGGCATAACAGCACAACTAGAAGCACAGCATACTAGGTTTAAAATGAGAACAGCAATGAGCAGTTACTACACTGCACTGAAATGAATCTGGATACTTCTCCTCCTGCCTCTTATGAGAAATGAAAAATTGGCCTGCTCCCTCAAATCTGACTTTGCCCCACTTCCAGTTATCACGTAGCTGAGGCCAGAGGTCAGACAATTAGAATCCCTTCCTAAACTGTAGGGCAGGTCTGACAAGCCAATACAAAATTTGCAGCAAGTAATCACAGCACAGAAATAAAAGCACCACTGAAAGAAGACCAAACTAGGTTTCAAATTTTCAACATTCCTAAAAGAATCCAATGTAAAGACTGCAGAGAATTAACAGCAATACTATAAGTACACAAAACAAGACTTCAAATTTTCAACAGCCCCAAAACAATTCAAAGTAAAGACAGCAAAGAAATAACAGCGCCACTAAAAGCAGAACAAGTTAGGTATCACATTTTCAACAGTCATAAATGAATTCCAAGTACAGACAGAATAGAAATAACAAAGTCCCCAAATCACACCAAACTAGGTTTCAGGTTCTCAACAGCCCCAAAACAATTCCAAGTAAAGATAGCAAAGAAATAACTTTACCATGAATAGCACACCAAACAAAGCTTGAAATTTTCAACAGCCCAAAAATAGGTTCCAAGTTAAGACAGCAAAGACATAACTGCAGCATTAAAAGCACATCCAACCAGGTTTCAAATTTTCAACAGGCCCACAACAATACCAAGTAAAGACAGGAGAGAAATAACAGCAGCCCTAAAATGACACAAACCTAGTTTTCACATTTTCATCAGCCACAAGACAATTTCATGTAAAGACATCAAAGAAATAACATCACAACTAAAAGCACACCAAACTAGGTTAAAAACGAAAACAGCAATGAGATGTTTCTGTACTGCACTGAAATGAATCTGGATCCTTCCCCTGCTGGCCTCTTCTGAGAAACCAAAAATCAACCAGCAACCTGAAATCTCACTTAGCCTGGTCTCCTGTTATCCACGTAGCTGAAGCCAGTGGTTAGACTATTAACACCCCTCCCGAAACAACAGGGCAAGACAGACAAGCGATACAAAATTTGCAGAAATAATTACAGCAAAGAAATAACAGCACCACTAAAAACACACCAAACTAGGTTTTACATTTTCAGCAGTACGAAAACAATTCCAAGTAAAGACAGGATAGAAATAACAACAGCCCAAAACAATTCCAATTAAAGACAGCAAAATAAAAGTACCACCAAACACACCAAACTAGGTTTCAAATTTTCAACAGCTCCAAAACAATTCAAGTAAAGACAGCAAAGAATAACCACACTACTAAAAGCACACCAAACTTGGTTTAAAACAAAACAGCAATGAACAAGTACAGCACAACATTGAAATGAATCTTCATCTTCTTCCTTCTGGACACTTCAGAGAAACCACAAATTAACCTGCTACCTCAAATCTGACTTAGCACCACTTCCAGGTATGACATAGCTGAGTTAGAAGATCAGACAATTAGCACCCCTCCCAAAACATACAGGGCAAGACAGACAAGCCAAGACAAAATTTGCAGTAAGTAAAGACAGCAAAGAAATGACAGCACCATCAAATTAGGTTTCAAATTTTCAACAGCCCCAAAACAGTTCCAAGTAATGATAGAAAGAAATAAGAGCACCACTGAAAGCACACCAAACTAGGTTTCAAATCGTCAACAAACCAAAACAATGGGGGCGTGGCTTGGTGCCAAAGCAGTATGGCCACTTTAACTGCTAGCTCTCTGGCTTTAGGGATTGATCTGGTGGCATCCAACATTGGTGTGACCCCCTCTCTGCACAGATTAGACATACATAGCATGGGGATCTACTGGGTACTTTTTAGTGAGTCTATTTTAGCGTGAGTGCCTCTTTCTGTTCTTCAGTGTCGGGTCATGGCCTGCAGGCCATGTTTGCGATATGACTTATGCAGCACTGGTCTGTGGGAGACCCGTTAAATATGGCATGAGATGTTTAACAATGTATGGCCCAAATGGCCCGTCTAACCATGGCTGTTACTGCTACAAACCAAACCCTGCATAACATCAAAGTGAGAATGTTCCATAGCGAGCGCAGGCTAGGCTTGCATGATGCACACTATTCAGGAGCTCACTGCCAACCAGAGGAACAAAACTAAATAATTCATCAGCTGCAAGATAAGGTTGATGTACCTAGAGAACCGCAGCTACTGCAACTAACCAACACTTTGTAGGCTTTCTAGAACATGTGGAGCAACAAGAATGCTCTAAACTTTCTGCAATTGGTCATACCTCAACTCTTGGGCCTTCCAGACAGCTTCAGGTCACAGATTGAAAATGCACACTGCTTGTTAGCTCCCTCCCAGGCCTGGAGAAAGGCCCAGGCCTCTACCGGCAAGATTCCTTGACATTTGCCAAAAGAGGTGATAGCAGCTACAGCCAGAAACCTGTTTCTAATTTTCTGTCAGGGTTATTGCATCCAAATATTTCAGGGCTATTCCAAGAGCTCTCAGAAAGGGTTCTCCCTGCCCAAATAATATTGCAAAAGCATAGTTACAACTACCCTCCGGTATCCTGCAACTATGCAGGTGTCTATAATGGGGCCCAGCTGCTTTTTTCCTCACCTGAAAGACTTCTGGATTTCCTAGAACTAAACACCCAACAGAATTTTCGGGACCAGCAGTTGAGTCAAGTCTGTACCACCCTGCATCCCTGTTGACTCCTGTGAATGACCAGATGGAATCACAACCCCACAGGGCTCCCAGATCTGAAGGTGTTCAATGCTACCCTCCCTTAGGATCCAGAAAACATCAGCCATCCATGGCATACCAGAGACAGTATCCTGCAGTGTATGGCATAGCTCCTGGTGCTTCTGAAGAAGAGACTCAGGGATTCCAGTAGGAATCAGGACTTCAGGCCTTCTTCACACCAAATCCCTATGAGCTCCCACAGTCTCACTTGTGGAAGGAGCCTGAGACCTCTGACCTGGACAATTCCCACCCTGGAGGAACTGGACCAGCCCCAACGCTACTACAGCTAGCAGATCCTGGGTGTAGGTTGCTGCTGCTCCCTTGTCACTCTCTGGCAGCCCAGCTCAGCAACCACTGGCTTCTAAACCACAGCAGGCCAAAGATTCCTCACCAACCTCAGCCAGTACTTGCGGCCTGCTGACCCTCCACCCTGACTGGTTCTTCAGCTAGTTGGAATTTATATTTAATCTCTGGTAACTGCTAGAGAAACAGGGGCTTAATTGAGGGGAATGGGGAGCCCCTCCTAGATGGACAGTTTAGTGGGGCCTGCACTGCAGGGTTCATTGCCTAATAGTACTGCTTGCATATTTTTGTACACAGATCATTTCAGCTTGTTGTATATATGCTGGTTTAAATGTCCAGAGTGATTAACTTGGGGTCTAGGCTGCAGTCTCCTCCACCATCAAGCATCAGAGGTGGCTCAGGTTGACTGATGGCCTCTTCAGGTGGAGCTCCCTCTCCCCATTAGCCACTTAGGCACCCCATTGCTAGGCTCTCCCCATTGGCCATGGATGGCTGGTATATCTGGCCTCAATGCCTGACCATGCTTGTACCCCCACGGGGACAGAGTCTGTCCCACAGCCTTGGCTGCCAATGCTTTCCTCTGTACCCCCACTTGGCCAATATTGGGCATGGTTGTGTATATAGTTATATGTGGTTTAGCAGTTTTCATTGTTATATAACTGCAATAGTGTTATTTTGTCCTTACCTCCTGACTGTTGATAATATGGTTACTGTATGGTATAGGAGAGGCTGTTGTCCCCGGCTCACTATTGCTATGTGCATTCCACCCAGGCACCTTCTCATCTCAACCTCCCAATCTCAGAACCACCTCACTTTCAGCTCCAAACCTCCCTCTGGGATCATGGATGACACTTTTATACCTGGAACATTGGGGTCTCAATAACCCAGTAAATGGAACCAGGTATCATCACACATTAAGAGGTCAAGGTCTGAAGGAGCTTTGCTTGAGGAAACCAAATTTAGAAAATCTGATACTGAAAGGCTGAAGTGCATGTGGGTGGATCAGGTCATTGCGGCCTCTGCACCCACTTGTAAATGCTGGGATAGCCATACTTTGCACAAATCTTTGAAGTGGACCCAAACCAAGGTGATAGCAGACCCACAAGGTAGAAGGGTAGTAGCTCTCCTCAGCAGACTGGAAGGCCTTCTAATTATTGCAAATATATACAGCCCAAATGAAGACTCCCCAATGTTTTTCATGCTCTTTTCCAAGCCATCACTCTCTTATCTTCCTGGACACCCCGGTAATTCTGGGTGGAACTTCAATCTCCCTTTAGATCCCAGCTGGGATATGAGCTCCACCAGTGTTGACCAGCACCCTAAGGCCCAACACTCTCTCCAGAAATTAATCGTGGACTTGGGACTGCAGGACCCTGGTGTATCCTTCACCCCAGAGAGAAAGATTAAACTTTTTCTCCCCTGTCCACAACTCACACAGCAAGCTGGATTTCTGGCTGGTCTCCCCACTATAATGAATGGTTTGGTAGATGCTCAGGTCCTCCCAATGGTCATCTCTGACCACTCTCCTGTTCAACTCCACCTAGTCCAAAACTCCCAGACACTGCGGTCCCTGGCTTGGTGGCTGGACCCTGTTACTGCATGACCCAGACTTCCCTCCTGGCTACAATTGGAGGTGGAGACCTTTCTCCAGTACAATATCACACCCTCCTCTTTTCTGTCTGTGGAGTTGGGAGGCCCTTAAGGCCATGATCATGGGTGCAATAATGAGGATCTCAGCCAGCCGTTGTAAATGCCGGAAAACCAGCTCAAAACTCCTAGACAGTTGATCATGGATTTAGAAACTAAATCCAAGGAGACCCCACTTCAAGCTTTCTTCCCTTAGGCCGAGAAATCATGCAGACCAGACTTCTAATTAATGATCTACTGGCCAGGAAGGCTGAACTGGCCATCTTGCACTTGAAACACAAATACTGGGAAAGTGGAAAGAGGGAGGAGAAAAGTCTTGGCTATTGGCTTGAGGAAACAGAGAGCTGAGAGCCACATTCCCAGACAAAACATAATGGGGCCAAGCCAGCACCCTACTGAGCAGATAAATGAGACAATGGTGGACTTCTACAAGGCACTCTAGTCTTCCTCCCAGGAAATGGATGCTCAGGAGGTTAGCTGCTTTCTCGTTCTCTCCCACTCCCTCATCTGACACCACAACAGAGGAGTTTGTTAGAGGTACCTATTGAGCCCCAGGTAGTCATTGACATCTTCCACTCTTTGAATAGTGGGAAAGCTCCAGGGGCAGATGGTTTTCCCCAGAGATGTGGTGGCTAGTGGCTACTCAAATAGCCCCCCTCTCAGCTCCCTGTTTAACTCAGCAATTACTCTGGGCCCTCTTCCCACCACTCTTAGGAAGGCAGTTATTACGATCTTGCCTAAAAGGAGAAAGACCCCACACTTCCTCTAGCTAACACCCTATCTCACTGATAAATGTGGATAGCAAAGCTTTTGCAAAAATTCTCACTACCAGGCTAACCCCACCTCCTCACATCACTGATACACTATCCCAAGTGGGATTTGTTCCAGGTCAATATAGAAGGGACCACATCTGCTCAATGATCAACATCCTCTCATTTGTGGACCACTGCCCCACCTCAGCAGTAGTGGTGGCAATTGACTTGAGAAGGCTTTTGATTACCTTGGAGGGATTACCTCCTGCAAGTCACAGAAGCCATGGGCTTCGGATGGAACTTTCAACACTAGGTAAAGGCCTTATATCATGCCCCTACAGCCTGGGTTCTGGCCAATTCCACTCTGTCCACTCCTTTCATTTAGGGAGAGGCACCAGACAAGGCTGACCCATTTCTCCCTCCTGTTCATCCTGGCGGTTGAGCCTCTGACTGTGGCCATCTATAATTTCCAGCAAATTGAAGGCTTCCACATTGGCACTGGCATATATTCTACCCTCATGTATGTGGATGACCTTCTAGTTCCCCAGTGAATGCCACAACCTCCTACCCCCTTTCCATTCTAGCAGACTTTACCCAGCACTTTGGCCTGAAAATAAACCAGTCTAAAACAGAAGTGCTCCCCTCAACTCCCATTGTAAGGAGACACAGCTGGCCCTTTTGGGACTTCAGTGGATTCTCACACCTTGGTGTATCTAGGTATCCATCTAACCCCAGACCTGGCCAAATTATGGGATATCAACCTTAAACCCTCTCTTAGCTGAAATCAAAACAGAGTGCAACTGGTGAAGTGGGCTCCATCTCACCCATGCTGGCAAAATATATGCCCTGAAGATGGCAACTGCCCCCAGACTTTCTATACAATCTCACACATTCAGCTGGAGATCTCAACCCCTTGACTCAAGGCAATAGACACAACCTTGCCATCTTCATCTGGGAGGCATCTGCCTTTATTATAGCAAAATAAGCTGAGATCCCACTGGATTCAAGGGGCTGGGGTCTCCCTGGATTGACGTGTACAAGTGGGCCTTACTGTGGCCCAAACCCTAACATGATTCACCTCAGCACTTACAGAGATTCCCCAGTGGGTCCCAATAGAGACCACAATGGCCCAAGTGCACTCTCTCTCTCTCTCCCTGTCCTGCTGTATAATCTCCTCCCAAACACTTAGGTCAGTTCCCTACTATCGCCAACTTGGTCTGTACCTGCATACTGTACATAAAAACTTTGGGCAAACCTCACCCACTCTCTACTATTCTCCTATCAGGACATAACTCCATTTTGGTGGAGGGCAAGCCCTTGTACTGGCCAAAGGGGCAAATGAAAGGGATTCAGGCCCTAGTTGACATACTAGAGTTGGATGGGGTCATGATCAAAACACTTGGAGCTGGACCAACTGTTTTATTTGGGGAAATCTGCATTTGGCAATATTTGCAACTTCATAGTTCAGTCAAGAGTTACAAAATAAAATCTTCTTCCCTGAAATTTGAGAGGGCACTCTACTGGCAAAATGACTCTCCACTAAAACTGGTAGTGCCAGCCTCATATACTCTACTCTAAGAGACCAGTTGCCATCCCAATCCACATGAGCTAAAGACAAATGGGAGGCACCCTCCAGAAGTTTATCACAAAGTCCCTGTGGGCACAGTGCTGAAAATGGCCCACTCAGCTTACCCAGATGTGAGGAATATGCTCATACAAAACAAAATTCTCTCCCACAGGTATAGTACACCCTCAATGCTCTATAATCTACACTTGATGGACAATGATTTGTGCTGGAGAGGTTGCTCTGCTGCAGGGAATCTGGTACATATCTTGTGGTCCTGCCCTATATTACAGCCTTTCTGGTCAGCTGTTCAGGGCCTTGTGATGCAGGTCTTGGGCATGGAACTAGAAGCAGATCCTCTGATGTGGATCCTATGCTTCCCTCCACCTCAGTGAAACTAAACAGGCAGCAGGTGAGGTGGCCATCTCTGCTCCATCTCCAAGCTAAGTGGCTTATCCTTTCCTGCTGGGGAACAGTGGAAGTGGCCACCATCTCTGAGCTACTGAACCTCTTTTCAAAAGTGGCTGCCCTGACAGGCTCTCCCATATCATTTACAATACCCTTACAAAATATCATCGCTGCTGGGCTCCCTACTTGGCCTATCTGTCCCCCATGTGTGGATTGGGTGACCCCTGCTTCTGTCATCAGGCTGGGTTTATATAGAATGAACCTACAGGGTCCAGTGGAGGGCTGGGTAGCTTCCCACCATGGCTACCTGGTAATGGTAGCCAGCCCTCATTAGAATTTCCCATCTGTTTGTATGGTTAGGAGAAAGGAAATATTGTTATTAGGATTTTGTTGTTTGTTATGCTCTACAGGTAGAGATGTGAATTATGAATCACCCTTTGATTCTGAACAATATGGGGTGCCTTATCCTTCAGTTATCCTAGCTTCCAATGTGATATGTGACTGTAGCACTCTCGCTTTTAATCAGGCCTAATTTCTGAACTGTCATACTGGACCATCTTCTGCATACATAAGAGCTATGTACCCTTATCCCTTCATCAGGGACTGAACTTTTCTCTTGACCTGTGATCACAAGTTTTATTGCTCTGTAACCATGCTGTGTGTGTGGCATCCTGACATGTACTTGTACTTGTATGTATGCTGCTTTAAAAATCAAATAAAAAGCATTAACAATGAAAACAAACCCAAAACAATTCAAAGTAAAGACAGTAAAGACATAACTGTACCATTAGAAGCACACAAACTAGGTTTCAAATTTTCAACAACCCCAAAACAATACCAAGTAAAACACAACAGAAATAACAGCAGCTCTAAAACCAGACAAAACTAGGTTTCCATTTTCAACAGCCACAAGACAATTCCAAGTAAAGACAGCAAAGAGATAACATCACAGCTAAAAGCTAGAAGCACACCAAACAAGATTTAAATGAAAACAGCAATGAGCAGTCTCTGCACAGCACTGAAATGAATCTGGTCCTTCCCTTGATGGCCTCTTCTGAGAAACCAAAATCACCCTGCTACCTCAAATCTGACTTAGACTTGCTCCAGTTATCACGTAAGCTGAGGCCAGAGTTCAGCTAATTTGCACAATGCTCTCAGTAGTTACTTGACACACACACAACCCAAGAAGAAAATTGCAACAAGCAAAACAGCAAAGAAATAACAGCACCACTAAAAGCTCACCAAACAGGGTTTCAAATTTTCAACAGCCCCAAAACAATTCCAATAAAAGACAGGAAAGAAATAACAGCACCAATAAAAGCACATCAAACAAGGTATCATATTTTCCAAAGCCCAAAACAATTCTATGTAAAGACAACAAAGAAATAACAACACAACTAAAAGCACACTAAAACAGGTTTAAAATTGTCAACAGCCCCAAAAACAATTCCAAGTAAAGACAGTAAAGAAAGAACAGCACCATTAGAATCACACCAAACTTGGTTTCAAATTTTATCAGCCCCAAAACAATTCCAAGTAAAAGCAGAACAGAAATAACAGCAGCCTGAAAAGCACAACAAACTAGGTTTAAAATTTTCAATAGCCAGAAAACAATTCCAAGTAAAGATAGAAAAGAAATAACCTTAGCACTAAAAGCAAAACCAAACAAAGCTTCAAATTTTCAACAGCCTGAAATCAATTTCAAAAGGACAGCAAAGACATACCAGCACAACTAGAAGCACAGCAAACTAGGTTAAAAATTTCCAAAAGCCCCCAAAAAATTCAAAGTAAAGACAACAAAGAATAACAGCAACACTAAAAGCACACCAAGCTAAATTTAAAACAAAGACAGCAATGAGCAGTTACTGCACTGCATTGAAATGAATCTGGATCCTTCCCATCTAGCCTCTTCTGATAAATCAAAAATCACTTGCTACATTAAATCTGACTTACCTCACTCCAGTTATCACATAGCTCAGGCCAGAGGACAGAAAATTTGTATGAATCCCTCAAACTACTGTACAAGACGGACAGGCCAAGAAGAAAATTACAGCAAGTAAAGACAGCAAAGAAATAACAACACAACTAAAAGTGCACCAAACTGGGTTTCAGATTTCAACAGTCTGAAAACAATTCCAAGCAAAGACAGAAAAAAGGTAACAGGACCACTAAAACCACACCAAACCTGATTTCAAATTTTCAACATCCCAAAACAATTCCAACTAAAGAAAGAAAAGAAATAATAGCAACACTAAAACCACAACAGATGAGGTTTAAAACAAAACAGCAATGAACAGTTACTGAACTGCATTGAAATGAGCCTGGATCCTTCTTCTTCTGGCCTTTATGAGAAACTAAAAATCAACCTGCTACCTCAAATCTGACTTGGTCCCAGCTCCAGTTATCACACAGCTAAAGCAATAGATCAGAAAATTAGCACCCATTCCCCAAAGTACGGGCAAGACAGAAAAGTCATTACAAAATTTGCAGCATGTAAAGATAGCAAAGAAATAATAGCACCAATAAAAGCACACCAAACTAGGTTTCAAATGTTCAAAATTTCCAATAAAATTCCAAGTAAGGCAGCAAAGAAATAACAGTACCATTAGAAGCATACCAACTAGGTTTCAAATTTTGAACAGCCCCAAAATAATTCTAAGTAAAGAGAGCAAAGAAATAACACCACCACTGAAAGAACACAAACTAGGTTTCACATTTCACCAGCTCCAAAATAATTCCAGTTAAAGACAGCAAAGAAATAACAGCACCTCTAAAACCACACTAAACTAGGGCTTCAATTTTTCAACAACCAAAAGCAATTCCAAGTAAAGACAGCAAAGAAATCACAACACTACTAGAACCACACCAAAATAGGTTTAAAACAGAAAGAGCAATGAACAGTGACTGCACAGGCGTGAAATAAATCTGGATCCTTCCCTCTGGCCTCTTCTGAGAGACAAAACATCAACCTGCTACCTCAAATCTGACTTAGCCCTGCCTACAGTTATCATGTGGCTGAAGCCAGAGGTGAAACAATTAGCAGCAATCACCTTAACTACAGGTAAGACAGACAAGAAAACTGCAGCAGATAAAGACAGCAAAGAAATAAAGCCCACTAATAGTACACTGAACTAGGTTTCAAATTGTCAACAGCCTCGAAACACTTCCAAGTAAAGATAGGACAGAAATAAAAGCAGCCCTGAAAAGAACACCAAACTGGGTTACAAAATTTCATCAACCTCAAAATAATTCAAAGTGAGGATAAGAAAGAAATAACATCACCACTAAAAAGCACGCCAAACTAGGTTTCACATTTTCAGTAGACCCAGAACAATTCCAAGTAAAGACAGCAAAAGACTTAACAACACAACTAAAGCACACAAAACTAGGTTTGAAACAAAAAGCAATGAGAAGTTACTGCATTGTACTGAAATTAATTGCAATCCTTCCCTTCTGGCCTCTTCTGAGAAACAAAAATCACTCTGCTACCTCAAATCTGACTTAACCCTGCCTCCAGTTATCACGATCTGAGGCCTAGGGTCAGACAATTTGCTCACCTCAATCAAACTACTGGGAAAGACAAACAAGCCAAGAAGCAAATTGCAGCAAATAATGACAGCAAAGAAATAACAGCACCTCTTAAAGCACACCAAACTGGATTTCAAATTTTAAACAATTCCAAAACAATTTCAAGTAAAGACACCAAAGAAATGACAGCACCACTAAAACCTCACCAAACTGGGTTTAAAACAAAACAGCAATAGCAGTTACTGCACTGCCCTGGAATGAATCTGGATCCTTCTCCTCTGGCCTCTTCTGAGAAACCAAAAATCAACCTGCTACCTCAGATCTGACATAGCTCCACCTCCAGATATAATATAGCTGAGGAAAGGATCAGACAATTAGCATCCCTCCCCCAAACTACAGGGCAATACAGACAAGCCAAGTCAAAATTTGAAGCAAGTAAAGACAGCAAAGAAATAACAGCACCACTAAAAGCACACCAATGTAGTTTTAAAATGAAAACAGCAATGAGCAGTTATTGCACTGAAATGAACTAGACTCCCCTCCTGGCCTCATCTAAGAAACCAAAATCAACTACTACCTCAAATTTAACTTTGCTGAACCTCCAATTATGATGTGGCTGAAGCCAGAGGTCAGACAATTAGTACCCATCCTCTAAGCTACAACAAGACAAGACAAAAACTGCAGCAAGTAAAGACAGCAAAGAAATAAAACACTATAAGCACATCAAACTAGGTTTCAAAATGTCACCAGCCTCAAAATAATTCCAAGTGAAGACTGCAAAGAAATAATATCACCACTAAAAGCACACCAAACTAGGTTTCAAATTTCCAGCAGCCCCAGAACAATTCCAGTTAAAGACAGCAAAGTCATAACATCAGCACTAAAAGCACACCAAATGAAGTTTCAGAGTTTCAGTAACCACAAAACAATTCCAAGTAAAGACAGCAAAGAAAAAACATCACAACTAAAAGCACAACAAACTAGGTTTAAAACTAAAACAATAATGAGAACTTACTGCACTACACTGAAATAAATCTTGATCTTTTCCCACCTGGCCACTTCTGAGAAACCAAAAATTGACCAGCTACCTCAAATCTGACTTAGCCTCACCTCCAGTTATCATGTAGCCAAGGCCAGAGATTAGACAATTAACACCCCACCTCCAAACTACAGGGCAAGACAAACAACCCAAGGCAAAATCTGCAGCAAGTAATGACAGCAAATAAATAACAGCCCCATTAAAGGCACACCAAACTCGTTTTTCAAAATCCCCAAAAATTCCACATAAAGACAGGAAAGAAACAACAGAACCATTAAAAGCACACCAAAGTACATTGCAGATGTTCAATAGCCCCTAAAACAATTCTAAGCAATGACAGCAAAGAAATAACTGTACCACTAAAAGAACACCAAACAAGGTTTCAAATTATTAATAGCACGAAACAATTCCAAGTAAAGACAACAAAGAAATAACAGCATATCTAAAAGCACACCACACTAGGTTTCACATTTTTAACAGCCCCAAAACAATTCCAAATACAGACGGTAGAGAATAACAACACAACTAGAAGCACAAAAACTAAGTTTCAAATTTTCAACAGCCCCAAAACAATTCCATATAAAGACAACAAAGAAATAACAGCACCACTAAAAACACACCAAACTAAGTTTTAAATTTTCATCAACCCTAAAAGAATTTCAAGTAAAGACATCAAAGAAATAACAGCACCACTAAAAGCACACTAAACTAGGTTTCAGATTTGCAACAGCCCCAAATCAATTCCAAGCAAAGACAGCAAAAATATTAACAGCAGCACTAAAAGAACACCAAACTTGGTTTCAAATTTACAACAGCCCCAAAGCAATTCCAACTAATGAGAGCAAAGAAATAATACCACAAAGAGCATAACAGATGAGGTTTAAAACAAAACAGCAATGAACAGTTACTGCACTGCATTGAAATGAAACTGATCCTTCCTTCTGACCTCTTCTGAGAAACCATAAATCAGCCAGCTACCTCAAATTTGAATTAGCCCCAGCTCCAATTATCACAAAGCTGAAGCAATAGATCAGAAAATTAGCACACCTCCACCAAAGTATGGAGCAAGACAGAAAAGCCAAGGCAAAATTTTCAGCACATAAAAACATCAAAGAAATAATAACACCATAAAAGCACACCAAAATAAGTTTATAACAAAACAGCAGTGTGCAGTTAGTGCACTGCAGTGGAATGAATCTGGATCCTTCTGGCCTCTTCTGAGAAACCAAAATCAACCTGCTATCTCAGATCCGACGTAGCTCCACCTCCAGATATAACATAGCTGAGGAAAGGGATCAGACAATTAGCACCCCAAAGTACAGGGCAAGACAGACTAGCCAAGACAAAATTTTCAGCACATAAAGACAGCAAAGAAATAACAGCACCAATAGGGGCACACCAAAGTAGGTTTAAAATAAAACAGCAATGAGCAGTTACTGCACTGCACTGAAATGAATCTGGATCACTCCCCAACTGGCCTCTTCTGAGAAACCAACAATCAACTGCTACCTCAAATTGACTTAGCCTCACCTCCAGGTATCATGTAGCTGAGGCCAGAGGTACAGAAAATTAGCATCCTCAATCAAATTGCAGGGCAAGACAGACAGCCTGAGACAAAATTAGCAGCAAGCAATGAAAGCTAAGAAATAATAGCCCACTAAAGGCACACCAAACTAGGTTTCAAACTTTCAAACAGTCCCAAAACAATTCCAAGCAAAGACAGCAAAGAAATAACAGCACCACTGAAACCATACCAAAACAGGTTTAAAACAAAAACAGCAATGAAAAGTGACTCCACTTTAGAGACATAAATCTGGGTCTTCCTCTTGTGGTCTCTTCTGAGAAACCAAAATCAACCTGTTATGTAAAATCTGACTTTGCCCCACCTCCAGTTATGATGTGGCAGAAGTCAGAGGCCAGACAATTAGTACCCATCCTCTAAACAACAGGAAAGACAGACAAGCCAAGACACAAATTGCTGCAAGTAAAGACAGAAAAATTAAAATAACAACACTAAAAGCACACTGAAATAGGTTTCAGATTGGCAACAACCCCAAACAATTCTAAGTAAAGACATCAAAGACATAACAGCAGCACTAAAAGCACACAAAACTTTGTTTCAAATTTTCAACAGCCACCAAACAATACCAAGTAAAAATATCACAGAAAAACAGCAGACCTAAAAGCACTCCAAACTAGGTTTTAAAATTTCACTAGCCCCAAAATAATTCCAAGTGAAGATAGCAAAGAAACAACAGCACCTCTAAAGCACACCAAACTAGACTTCAAATTGTCAAGTGCCACAAAACAATTGACAGTAAAGACAGAAAACAAAGAATAGGGCCACTAAAACAAACCCAAGTAGGTTAAAACAAAAACAGCAATCAACAGTTACTGCACTACACTGAAATGGATCTTGATTCTTCCCTGCTGGTCTCTTCTGAGAAACCAAATATCTACATACTACTTCAAATATGACATAGTCCCACCTCACGTTATCACATAGCTAAGGAGAGATGTCAGACAATTAGCATCCCTCCCTCAAACTACAGGCATGACAGACAATCCAAGAAGAAAATTTGCATCAAGTGAGGGCAGCAAAGAAATAACAGCACCTCTAAAACCACACCAAACTAGATTTCACATTTTCAACAGCCCAGAACAATTCCAAATAAAGACAGCAAATAAATAACAGCAGCACTAAAAGTACACCAAAGAAGATTTCAGACTTCCAACAGCAAACAAAACAATTCCAAGTAATGACAGCAAAGAAATAACAGCACCACTAAAAGCACATAAAACTAGGTTTCAAATTTTCAACAGCACAAAACAATTCCAAGTAATGACAACAAAGAAATAACAGCACCACTAAAAGAACACAGCACTAGGTTTCATATTTTAACAGCCCCAAAACAATTCCAAATACAGACAGCATAGAAATACCAACACAACTGAAAGCACACCAAACTAGGTTTCAAATTTACAACAGCCCCAAATCAATTCCAAGCAAAACAGCCACAAAATAACAGTACCACTAAAAGCACACCAAATTGTGTTCAAATTTTCAACAGCTCCAAAGCAATTCCAACTAAAGACAGCAAAGAAATAAAGCACCACTAAAACCACACCAGACATGGTTTAAAACAAAAACAGCAATGAACAGTTACTGCTCTGCTTTGAAATGAATCTGGATCCTTCTTCTGGCATCTTCTGAGAAATACCAAGTATCAACATGCTACCTCAAATCTGACTTAGTCCCAGCTCCAGTTATCACACAGCTGAAGCAATAGATCAGAAAATTAGTACCCCTCCCAAAGTATGGGGCAAAACAGAAAACCAAGAGAAAATTTGCAGCACATAAAGACAGCAAAGAAAGAACAGCACCAATAAAAGCACACCAAACTAGGTTTCAAATTTTCAAAAGTTCCAATAGAATTCCAAGTAAAGACATCAAAGAAAAAATAGCACCATTAAAAGTATACCAAACTAGCTTTCAGTTTTTCAACAACCCCAAAACAATTCCAAATAAAGACAGCAAAGAAATAACAGCACTACTGAAACCTCACCAAACTGGTTAAAGACAAAACAGCAATGAACAGTGACTGCACTGTACTGAAATAAATTTGGATCCTTCACCTTCTGCCCTTCTGAGAATCCAAAATCAACCTGTTACCTCAATTCTGACTTACCCTTCTTCAGTTATCATGTGGCTAAAGCCAGAGGTCAGACAATTAGCAACAGTAACCTAAACTACAGGTGAGAGAGACAAGACAAAATTACAGCAAGTGAAGACAGCAAAGAATTAAAACCACCACTAAAAGCACACCAAACTAGGATTTAAATTGTCAACAGCCCTGAAACAATTCCAATTAAAGATATGATCAGAAATAACAGCAGCCTAAAGCACATCAAACTAGGTTTTGAAATTTCACCAGCAGCAAAACCATTCCAAGTGAAGATTGCAAAGAAATACCATCACCATTAAAAGCACACCAAACCAGGTTTCAAATATTCAGAAGCCCCAGAACAATTCCAACTAAAGACAGCAAAGACATAACATCACCACTAAAGGCACACCAAACTAGGTTTCCAAGTTTCAGCAGCCACAAAAAATTCCAATTAAACACAACAAAGAAATAACATCAAACTAAAAGAACAATAATCTAGGTTTAAAACAAAATCAGCAATGAACAGTTACTGCACTGCCCCAAAATGAATCTCAATCTTTCCCCACCTGGCCTCTTCTGGGAAACCAAATGTCAACCAGCTACCTCAAATCTGACTTAGCCTCACCTCCAGTTATCACATAGCTAAGAAATAACAGCACCACTAAAAGCTTATCAAACTACTTTTCATATTTACAACAGCCCCAAATCAATTCCAAGAAAAGACAGCAAAAAAATAACAAATAACAGCACCACTTAAGGAACATGAACATAGGTTTCAAATGTTCAACAGCCTCAAAACCATTCAAAATAAAGACAGTAATAAAATAACAGCACCACAAAAGCACGCCAAACTATGTTTCATATTTTAAACAGCCACAAAACAATTGCAAGTAAAGACAGAAAAGAAATAACAGCACCACTGGAAGCACACCACCTAGGTTTCAAATTTTCACCAGCCCCAAAATAATTAATTTAAAGACAGCAAAGAAATAACAGCACCACTAATAGCACTTCAAACTAGGTTTCATATTTAAAACAGCCCCAAACCAATTCTAAGAAAAACAAAAAAAAATAACAGCATTACTAAAGCACACCAAACTAGGTTTAAAACAAAAACAGCAATGATCTGCTACTGCACTACACTGAAATTAATTTGGATCTTTCCCCACTTGGCCTCTTCTGGCAAACCAAAAATCAACTGTTTCCTCAAGTCTGACTTAGAATAGCCTCCAGTTATCACATAGCTGAGGCCAGAGGTAAGATAATTAGAACCCCTCCCCAAACTACAGGGTAAGACAGACAACCTGAGACAAAATGTGAAGTAAGTAATGAGAGCAAATAATTAACAGCCCCTAAAGGCACACTAAACTAGGTTTCAAATTTTCAACAGTCCCCAAATAATTCCAAGAAAAGACAGCAAAGAAATAACAGCACCACTAAAACAACACCAAACTAGGTTTAAAACAAATACAGCAATGAAAAGTGACTGCACTTTAATGAAATAAATGTGGGTCATTCACTTTATGGCCTTTATGAGAAATCAGAAATCACCTGCTACAGCAAATATGGCTTTGTCCCACTTCCAGTTATCATGTGGCTGAAGCCAGAGGTCAGACAAATAGTACCATCCCCTAAACTACAGGCAAGACATACAAGCCAAGACATAATTTGCAGCAAGTAAAGACAGCAAAGAAATAACACTAAAATCACACCGATCTAGGTTTCAAATTGTCAACGGCACCAAAACAAATCCAAGTAAAGAAATCAAAGATATTACAGCACCACTAAAAGCACACCAAAATAAGTTTCACATTTTCAAAAGCCACAAAACAATTCCAAGAAACGAAACAACAGAAATAACAGCAGCCGTAAAGCACTCCAACCTAGGTTTCAAAATTTCACCAGCCCCAAAATAATTCAAAGTGAATATAGGAAACAAATAACAGCTCCACTAAAAGCACATCACACTAGACTTCAGATTTTCAACAGCCCCAAAACAATTCACAGTAAAGACAGAAAAGAAATAACAGTATGGCTAAAAGCAAACCAAACTAGAGTAAAACAAAACTGCAATGAGTAGTTACTGCACTACCATGAAATGAGTCTCAATTCTTCACCTTCTGGCCTCTTCTGAGAAACCAAGTATCAACATACTACCTCAAATCTGCCTTAGCCCCACCTCAAGTTATCACGTAGCTGAGTAGTGAGGTCAGACAAATAGGACACCTCCCAAACTACCGGGCAAGACAGACATGCCAAGAAGAAAATTTTCATTAAGTAAGGACAGCAAAGAAATAACAGTACCTCTAAAAGCACACCAAACTAGGTTTCAACTTTTCAACAGCTGCAAAACAATTCCAAGTAAAGACAGCAAAGAAAAATAGCACCACTTGAAGAACACAAACTGTTTCAAATGTTCAGCAGCCCCAAAACAACTCCAAATAAAGACAGTAGAGAAATAATAGCACCCATAAAAGCACACCAAGCTATGTTTTAGATTTTAAACAGCCACAAAAGATATGCAAGTAAAGATAGAAAAGAAACAATAGCACCACTGAAAGCACACCAAACTAGGTTTAAAATTTTAACCACCACAAAACAATTCCATTTAGACAGCAAAGAAATAACAGCATCACTAAAAGCACATCAAACTAGGTTTCGTATTTACAGCAGCCCCAAATCAATCCCAAGAAAAGACATCAAAATAAAATATTAACAGCAACACTAAAAGCACACCAAACTAGTTTAAAAAAAGCAATGAGAAGTGATTGCACTCTACTGAAATGAATCTCCATCCTTCCCATTCTGCCTTTTCAGAAAAACAAACTATCAACCTTCTACCTCAAATGTGACTTTGCCTGCATCCAGTTGTCCTGTTTCTGAGGCCAGAGGTCAGACAATTAGCATCGCTTCTCCAAACAACTGGGCAAGACAGACAAGCAAGAAGCAAATTGCAGCAAATAAAGACTGCAAGGAAATAACAACACCTCTAAAACACACCAAACTGGGTTTCATATTTTCAACAATCCCAAAACAATTCCAAGTGAAGACAGCAAAGAAATAACAGCACCTTTAAAAGTACACCAAGCTATTTTTCAAATTTTCAATTGCAATAAAACAATTCAAAGTAAAGACAACAAAGATACAACAGTACCATTAAAAGCACACCAAACTAGGTTTAAAAAAAACAGCAGTGAGCAGTTACTGCACTGCACTGGAATAAATCTGGATCTTTTAGCTTCTAACCTCTTCTGAGACACTGAAAATCAACCTGCTACCTCAGATCAAACTTAACCCCACCTTTAGTTATAAAATAGCTGAGGCAAGGGATCATACAATTAGCACCCTCCCCAAAGTGCAGGACAAGACAGACAACTCAAGTCAAGATTTGCAGCAAGTAAAGACAGCAAATGAACAATAGCACCACTAAAAGCACACCAAACCTAGGTTTCAAATTTCAACAACCACAAAATAAGTCCAAGTAAAGACAGCAAAGAAATAACATTACAACTAAAAGCACATCAAACAAGGTTTGAAACAAATACAGCAATAAAAGTGACTGCACTTTAGTGAAATAAATGTGGGTCATTCCCCTGTGGCCTCTTCTGAGAAATCAAAAATCACCTGCTATAGCAAATCTGACTTTGCCCCACCTCCAGTTATCATGTGGCAAAAGGCAGAGGTCAGACAATTAGTACCCATCCCTAAACTACAGGCAAGACATACAAGTGAAGGCATAAATTGCTGCAAGTAAAGATAGCAAAGAACTAACAACACTAAATGCACACTGAACTAGGTTTCAAACTGCCAACAGCCCCATAACAACTCCAAGTAAAGAAATCAAAGACATAACAGCACCACTAAAAGCACACCAAACTAGGTTTCACATTTTCAACAGCCACAAAACAATTCTAAGAAAAGATACGACAGAATCAACAGGCAGCTGAAAAACCACTCCAAACTAGGTTTTAATATTTAATCAGCCCACAATAATTCAAAGTGAAGATAGCAAAGAAATAACAGCAACACTAAAAGCACAACAAACTAGAATTCAAATTTTCAACAGCCCCAAAACAATTCACAGAAAAGACAGAATAGAAATAACAGCACCACTAACAGCAAAAAAAAAAAAATTAAGCTAAAAATAAAACAGTAATGAGTAGTTACTGCACTGCCATGAAATGAATCTCAATTCTTCCCCTACTGGCCTCTTCTGAGAATCCAAATATCAACATATTACCTCAAATCTAACTTAGCCCCACCTCAAGTTATCACGTAGCTCAAAAAGAGGTCAGACAATTAGGACACCTCCCCAAACTACCGGGCTAGGCAGACATGCCAAGAAGAAAATTTGCATCAAGTAAGTACAGCAACAAAATAACAGCACCTCTAAATGACAATAAACCAGGTTTTGAATTGCCAACAGCCCCAAAACTATTCCAAGTAAAGACAGCAAAGAAATTACAGCACCACTTAAAGAACACAAACCTAGGTTTCAAATTTCACCAGCCCCAAAACATTTCCAAATAAAGACAGCTAAGAAACAACACCACCACTAAAAGCATATCAAACTAGGTTTCATATTTGTAACATACCCAAAACAATTCCATATAAAGACAGCAAAGAAATAACAGCACCACTAAAAGCACACCAAACTATGTTTCAGGTTTTAAACAACCACAAAACTATTGCAACTAAAGACAGAAAAGAAATAACAGCACCACTGGAAGTACACCAAACCAGGTTTCAAATTTTCACCAGCCCCAAAACAATTCCATTTAAAGAAAGCAAAGAAATAACAACACCACTAAAGTTTATCAAACTACTTTTCATATTTACAACAGCCCCAAATCAATTCCAAGAAAAGACAGCAAAAAAAAATAATAGCACCACTTAAGGAACATGAACGTAGGTTTCAAATGTTCAACAGCCCCAAAACAATTCAAAATAGAGACAGTAAAAAATAACAGCACTACTAAAAGCACACCAAACTATGTTTCATATTTTAAACAGCCACAAAACTATTGCAAGTAAAGACAGAAAAGAAATAACAGCACCACTGGAAGCACACCACATAGGTTTCAAATTTTCACCAGCCCCAAAAATAATTAATTTAAAGACACCAAAGAAACAACAGCACCACTAATAGCACTTCAAATTAGGTTTCATATTTAAAACAACCCCAAACCAATTATAAGAAAAGACAACAAAAATAACAGCACTACTAAAGCACACCAAACTAGGTTTAACAAAACAGCAATGATCTGCTACTGCACTGCATTGAAATGAATCTGGATCTTTCCCCACTTGGCCTCTTCTGACAAACTAAAAATCAACTGTTTCCTCAAATCTGACTTAGAATAGCCTCCAGTTATCACACAGCTGAGGCCAGAGGTAAGACAATTAGAACCCTTCCCAAACTACAGGGTAAGACAGACAATCTGAGACAAAATGTGAAGTAAGTAATGAGAGCAAAGAATTAACAGCCCCCAAAGGCACACCAAACTAGGTTTCAAATTGTCAAACAGTCCCAAAATAATTCCAAGAAAAGACAGCAAAGAAATAAAGCTCCACTAAAACCACACCAAACTAGGTTTAAAACAATACAGCAATGAAATGTGACTGCACTTTAATGAAATAAATGTGGGTCATTCCCTTTATGGCCTTTATGAGAAATCAAAATCACCTGCTACAGCAAATATGGCTTTGCCCCACTTCCATTTATCATGTGGCTGAAGCCAGAGGTCAGACAAATAGTACCATCCCCTAAACTACAGGCAAGACATACAAGCTAAGACATAATTTGCAGCAAGTATACAGCAAAGAAATAACAACACTATAATCACACCGACCTAGGTTTCAAATTGGCAACAGCACCAAAACAATTCCAAGTGAAGAAATCAAAGATATTACAGCAGCACTAAAAGCACACCAAAATAGGTTTCACATTTTCAAAAGCCACAAACACTTCCAAGAAAAGAAACAACAGAAATAACAGCAGCCATAAAGCACTCCAACCTAGGTTTCAAAATTTCACCAGCCCCAAAATAATTCAAAGTGAATATAGGGAACAAATAACAGCTCCACTAAAAGCACATCACACTAGACTTCAGATTTTCAACAGCCCAAAAACAATTCACAGTAAAGACAGAAAAGAAATAAAAGCACGGCTAAAAGCAAACCAAACTAGTGTAAAAACAAAACTGCAATGAGTAGTTACTGCACTACCATGAAATGAGTCTCAATTCTTCACCTTCTGGCCTCTTCTGAGAAACCAAGTATCAACAAATTACCTTAAATCAGCCTTAGCCCCACCTCATGTTATCACGTAGCTGAGTAGTGAGATCAGACAAATAGGACACCTCCCAAACTACTGGGCAAGACAGACATGCCAAGAAGAAAATTTTCATTAAGTAAGGACAGCAAAGAAATAACAGTACCTCTAAAAGCACACCAAACTAGGGTTTCAACTTTTCAACAGCTGCAAAACAATTCCAAGTAAAGACAGCAAAGAAAAATAGCACCACTTGAAGAACACAAACTGTTTCAAATGTTCAACAGCCCCAAAACAACTCCAAATAAAGACAGTAGAGAAATAATAGCACCAATAAAGCACACCAAGCTATGTTTTAGATTTTAAACAGCCACAAAATATATGCAAGTAAAGACAGAAAAGAAACAATAGCACCACTGAAAGCACACCAAAGTAGGTTTAAAATTTTAACCACCCCAAAACAATTCCATTTAGACAGCAAAGAAATAACAGCACCACTAAAAGCACATCAAGCTAGGCTTCATATTTACAGCAGCCCTAAATCAATCCCAAGAAAAGACATCAAAAAAAATATTAACAGCAACACTAAAGCACACCAAACTAGTGTAAAAAAGCAGCAATGAGAAGTGACTGCACGCCACTGAAATGAATCTCCATCCTTCCCATTCTGGCCTTTTCTGAAAAACAAACTCTCAACTTTCTACCTCAAATGTGACTTTGCCCTGCATCCAGTTGTCCTGTATCTGAGGCCAGAGGTCAGACAATTAACACTGCTTCTCCAAACAACTGGGCAAGACAGACAAGCCAAGAAGCAAATTGCAGTAAATAAAGACTGCAAGGAAATAACAACACCTCTAAAAGCACACCAAACTGGGTTTCATATTTTCAACAATCCCAAAACAATTCCAAGTGAAGACAGCAAAGAAATAACAGCACCATTAAAAGTACACCAAGCTATTTTTCAAATTTTCAATTGCAATAAAACAATTCAAAGTAAAGACAGCAAAGATACAACAGTACCATTAAAAGCACACCAAATTAGGTTTAAACAAAACAGCAGTGAGCAGTTACTGCACTGCACTGGAATAAATCTGATCTTTCAGCTTCTAACCTCTTCTGAGACACTGAAAATCAACCTGCTACCTCAGATCTAACTTAGCCCCACCTTCAGTTATAAAATAGCTGAGGCAAGGGATCATACAATTAGCACCCTCCCCAAAGTACAGGACAAGACAGACAACCCAAGTCAAGAGTTGCAGCAAGTAAAGACAGCAAATGAATAATAGCACCACTAAAAGCACACCAAACCTAGGTTTCAAATTTTCAACAGCCACAAAAGAAGTCCAAGTAAAGACAGCAAAGAAATAACATTACAACTAAAAGCACATTAAACAAGGTTTGAAACAAATACAGCAATAAAAGTGACTGCACTTTAGTGAAATAAATGTGGGTCATTCCTCTGTGACCTCTTCTGAGAAATCAAAATCACTTGCTATCGCAAATCTGACTTTGCCCCACCTCCAGTTATCATGTGGCAAACGGCAGAGGTCAGACAATTAGTACCCATCCCTAAACTACAGGCAAGACATACAAGCGAAGGCATAAATTGCAGCAAGTAAAGATAGCAAAGAACTAACAACACTAAATGCACACCGAACTAGGTCTCAAACTGCCAACAGCCCATAACAACTCCAAGTAAAGAAATCAAAGACATAACAGCACCACTAAAAGCACACCAAACTAGGTTTCACATTTTGAACAGCCACAAAACTATTGCAACTAAAGACAGAAAGAAATAACAGCACCACTGGAAGCACACCAAACCAGGTTTCAAATTTTCACCAGCTCCAAAACAATTCCATTTAAAGAAAGCAAAGAAATAACAACACCACTAAGCTTATCAAACTGCTTTTCTATTTACAACAGCACAAAATAAATTCCAAGAAAAGACAGCAAAAAATAACAGCACCACTTAAGGAACATGAACGTAGGTTTCAAATGTTCAACAGCCCCAAAACAATTCAAAATAAAGAAAGTAGAGAAAAATAGCACCACTAAAAGCATATCAAACTAGGTTTCATATTTTCAACAATCCCAAAACAATTCCAAGTGAAGACAGTAAAGAAATAACAGCACCATTAAAAGTACACCACGCTATTTTTCAAATTTTCAATTGCAATAAAACAATTCAAAGTAAAGACAACAAAGATACAACAGTACCATTGAAAGCACACCAAACTAGATTTAAAAAAAACAGCAGTGAGCAGTTACTGCACTGCACTGGAATAAATCTGGATCTTTCAGCTTCTAGCCTCTTCTGAGAAACTGAAAATCAACCTGCTACCTCAGATCTAACTTAGCCCCACCTTCAGTTATAAAATAGCTGAGGCAAGGGATCATCAATTAGCACCCCTCCCCAAAGTACAGGACAAGACATACAACCCAAGTCAAGATTTGCAGCAAGTAAAGACAGCAAATGAATAATTGCACCACTAAAGCACACCAAACCTAGGTTTAAAATTTTCAACAGCCACAAAGAGTCCAAGTGAAGACAGCAATAACATTACAACTAAAAGCACATCAAACAAGGTTTGAAACAAATACAGCAATAAAAAGTGACTGCACTTTAGTGAAATAAATGTGGTCATTCCCCCTGTGGCCTCTTCTGAGAAATCAAAATCACCTGCTATAGCAAATCTGACTTTGTCCCACCTCCAGTTATCATGTGGCAAAAGGCAGAGGTCAGACAATTAGTACCCATCCCTAAACTACAGGCAAGACATACAAGCTGAAGGTGTAAATTGCAGCAAGTAAAGATAGCAAAGAACTAACAACACTAAATGCACACTGAACTAGGTTTCAAACTGCCAACAGCCCCATAACAACTCCAAGTAAAGAAATCAAAGACATAATAGCACCACTAAAAGCACACCAAACTAGGTTTCACATTTTCAACAGCCACAAAACAATTCTAAGAAAAGATACGACAGAATTAACAGGCAGCTGAAAAACCACTCCAAACAAGGTTTTAAAATTTCATCAGCCCTACAATAATTCAAAGTGAAGATAGGAAAGAAATAACAGCACCTCTAAAAGCACAACAAACTAGAATTCAAATTTTCAACAGCCCCAAAACAATTCACAGTAAAGACAGAATAGAAATAACAGCACCACTAACAGCAAAAAAAAAAAAGTAAAAACAAAACAGTAATGAGTAGTTACTGCACTGCCATGAAATGAATCTCAATTCTTCCCCTACTGGCCTCTTCTAAGAATCCAAGTATCAACATACTACCTCAAATCTAACTTAGCCCCACCTCAAGTTATCATGCAGCTCAAAAAGAGGTCAGACAATTAGGACACCTCTCCCAAACTACCGGGCTAGGCAGACATGCCAAGAAGAAAATTTGCATCAAGTAAGTACAGCAACGAAATAACAGCACCTCTAAAATGTCAATAAACCAAGTTTTGAATTGCCAACAGTCCCAAAACTTTTCTAAGTAAAGACAGCAAAGAAATTACGGCACCACTTAAAGAACACAAACCTAGGTTTCAAATTTTCAACAGCACCAAAACAATTCCAAATAAAGACAGCAAAGAAATAACAGCACAACTAAAAGCATATCAAACTAGGTTTCATATTTGTAACATACCCAAAACAATTCCATATAAAGACAGCAAAGAAATAACAGCACCACTAAAGCACACCAAACTATGTTTCAGATTTTAAACAACCACAAAACAATTGCAACTAAAGACAGAAAAGAAATAACAGCACAACTGGAAGCACACCAAACTAGGGTTTCAAATTTTCACCAGCCCAAAACAATTCCATTTAAAGAAAGCAAAGAAATAACAGCACCACTAAAAGCTTATCAAACTACTTTTCATATTTACAACAGCCCCAAATCAATTCCAAGAAAAGACAGCAAAAAATAACAGCACCACTTAAGGAACATGAACGGTTTAAATGTTCAACAGCCCCAAAACAATTCAAAATAAAGACAGTAAAAATAACAGCACCGCTAAAAGCACACCAAACTATGTTTCATATTTTAAACAGCCACAAAACAATTGCAAGTAAAGACAGAAAAGAAATAACAGCACCACTGGAAGCACACCACCTAGGTTTCAAATTTTCACCAGCCCAAAATAATTAGTTTAAAGACAGCAAAGAAACAACAGCACCACTAATAGCACTTCAAACAAGGTTTCATATTTAAAACAGCCCCAAACCAATTCTAAGAAAAGACAACAAAAATAACAGCACTACTAAAGCACACCAAACTAGGTTTAAAACAAAAACAGCAATGATCTGCTACTGCACTGCATTGAAATGAATCTGGATATTTCCACTTGGCCTCTTCTGACAAACCAAAAATCAACTGTTTCCTCAAATCTGACTTAGAATAGCCTCCAGTTATCACATAGCTGAGGCCAGAGGTAAGACAATTAGAACCCCTCCCCCAAACTACAGGGTAAGACAGACAACCTGAGACAAAATGTGAAGTAAGTAATGAGAGCAAAGAATTAACAGCTCCTAAAGGCACACCAAACTAGGTTTCAAATTGTCAAACAGTCCCAAAATAATTCCAAGAAAAGACAGCAAAGAAATAACAGCACTACTAAAACCACACCAAACTAGGTTTAAAACAAATACAGCAATAAAAGTGACTGCACTTTAGTGAAATAAATTTGGGTCATTCCCTTGTGGCCTCGTCTGAGAAATCAAAAATCACCTGCTACAACAAATCTGACTTTCCCTCCTCCAGTTATCATGTGGTTGAAGCCAGAGGTCAGACAATTAGTACCCATCCCTAAAATACAGACAAGTCATACAAAGAATGCCATAAATTGCAGCAAGTAAAGATAGCAAAGAACTAACAACACTAAAAGCACACTGAACTATGTTTCAGATTGTCAACAGCCCCAAAACAACTCCAAGTAAAGTCAAGAAAGACATAACAGCACCACTAAAAGCACACCAAACTAGGTCTCACATTTTCAATAACCACAAAATAATTCCAAGAAAAGATACAACAGAAATAACAGCAGCCCTTAAAGCACTCCAAACTAGGTTAAAAAATTTCACTAGCCCCAAAATAATTCAAAGTGAAGATAGGAAAGAAATAGCAGCACCACCTAAAGCACACCAAACTAGACTTCAAATTTTCAACAGCCCTAAAACAATTCACAGTAAAGAAATAACAGCACCACTAAAAGGAAACCAAACTAGGGTAAAAAAAACTCAGCAATGATTAGTTACTGTACTGCCATGAAATGCATCTTGATTCTTCCTTCTGGCCTCTTCTGGGAAACCAAGTAGCAACATACTAGTGCAAAACTGACTTAGTCCCACCTCAAGTTATCACATAGCTGAGAAGAGAGGTCAGACAATTAGGACCCCTCCCCAAACTACCTGGCAAGACAGACATGCCAAGAAGAACATTTGCATCTAGTAAAGACAGTAAAGAAATAACAGCACCTCTGAAAGCACACCAAACTAGGTTTCAAATTTTCAACAGCCCAAAAACAATTCCAAATAAAGACAGTAAAGCAATAACAGCACCATTAAAAGCACACTAAATTATGCTTCAGATTTTAAACAGCCACAAAACAATTGCAAGTAAAGACATAAAAGAAATAACAGCACCACTGAAGGCACACCAAACTAGGTTTCAAATTTTCACCAGTCTGAAAACAATTCTATTTAAAGACAGCACAAAAATAACAGCACCACTAAAGGCACATCAAACTAGATTTCATATTTTCAACAGCCCCAAGACAATTCCATAAAAGACAGCAAAGAAATAACAGCCACACTAAAAGCAAACCTAACTAGGTTTCATATTTTCAGCAGCCCCAAAACAATTCCAAATAATGACAGCAAAGAATTACAGCACCACTAAAAGCACACCACACTAGGTTTCTAATTTTCAAAAACATGAAAAGAATTCCAAGTAAGGAGAGCAAGGAAATAACAGTGCCACTAAAAGCGCACTAAACTAGGTTTCAAATTTCAACAGTCCCAAAACAATTCCAATTAAACAGCAAAGAAATAGTAGCACCGCTAAAAGCACACCAGATGAGGTTTAAAACAGCAGTGAACAGTTACTGCATTGCATTGAAATGAATCTTTATCCTTCTTCTTCTGACCTCTTCTGAGAAACCAAAAATCAACCTGCTACTGCAAATCTGACTTAGCCCTCAGCTCCATGTATTACACAGCTGAAGCAATAGATCAGAAATTAGCACCTCCCACAAAGTATGGGGCAAGACAAAACATCCAAGACAAAATTTTCAGCACGTAAAGACAGCAAAGAAATGACAGCACCATTAAAAGCACCTAAAACTAAGTTTAAAATTTTCAACAGCCCTAAAAGAATTCAAAGTAAAGACAGCAAAGAAATAACAGTGCTACTAAAAGCACACTAAACTGGGTTTCAAATTTTCAACAGCCCCAAAGCAATTCCAAATAAAGACAGCAAAAAATAATAGCACCACTAAAGCACACCAGACATTGTTTAAAACAAAACAGCAATAAACAGTTACTGCACTGCATTGAAATGAATCAGAATTCTTCTTCTGTCCTCTTCTGAGAAACCAAAAATCAAGCTGCCACCTTTATGGAAAGATGCAATAGTTATCCCTATATACAAATCTGGTAATAAAACAGAAGTTTTAAACTATAGACCTATATGTCTAACATCAGCAATAGGAAAACCTTAGAAAAGCTAATCTTACAAAACTAGAAGACCATATAAAAATAATTATATGACAGGTTTCTGTTCTCAGCCAATAACAGAACAGAACACCTGTCAGTTATTCCCTCACAAACTGCAAACCAAACCCCCAAAGTCATTTATTTACTGAAACCCCACCCACAGTTGTTTAATGAAACAATAACCCACCCACAGTCATTTAATGAAATATTAACTCCACCAACAGTCATTTAGTGAAACATTAACCCCACCCACAGTCCTAATGAAAACTATCCCAAGCCCACACACAGAACATGCTCAACATTCAGAGCAAACAATTTAAAATGTCTGCACTACCAACTGATCATTTAAAGTACAACTCTCCTTTTAAATGCAGACACTCTTCTTTATCCCCAGTACAGCGTCAGGCTCCTTGTTGGCAAAGCACACCACCTGCACCTCTCACCCTCCAGTCTGTGAAACATGGAACAGAGGAGGGCCTCCAGGCACCTTCACACTGCCTCCTCCTCTTCGCTGGTGTCCCTGTTGGCCACTGGCTGTACTACAATGCCAACAAGCACAGGGAGGGAGGGTGGCTCCTCTGCCACATGTCCTTAGGATCACCTTACCTGCACCTCATTGCCCTTCCTCCAGCTCATCATGGAGTGCTGCCTAAAGAGGAAGAGAATGAGAGGGCACAACACTCCTCGCAACCAGTGGTGACTTGTTTATGCTTGACCGCTCTGCCCAATGTGGCAGGGCTCAAAGGGAAGCTGTTGAACTCTTCTCAGGTTCCGAGTAGTTGGCAACAGCGAACACCTCATCACTTAAGCAGTGAGAGCTGCCCTGCTTGGCTGTTTCTCCCACAACTCCCCAATCAGGAAAATGTTCTCCTACCACCGATATCCCTCAGAATTGCTTGAATTCCATCTCCACCCACTCTTGCTCTTTCGACTGTCTCTCCATCTTATGCACCATCACCCCTCTTCCCATTGAAACCTGTCCTGTGAGGGAGAACTACAGGTGACAGGCTGAGTGATTTCTGACCGCCGTAGTGTCATCAGTTCATTCAGAAACTGCAGGTTTAGGACAGTCATCAGTAGATTTGCAGTCTCCTTGCCATGTAAACCTGTTTGTCAGAGTGGATGGGACAGGTACTTGATTACCCAAGCTCATAAACTTACACAGGAATGTACTGTGAGGCTACTGGCAGCGATCTAAAGGCACACTGAGCTGAGGTAGATAAAACATAATTTGCCAACACACTCCAACTCATATAGTAGTAGTAAATATTTAATGAGTTGAGATATTTATTGACTGACCCTGTGTTGATTAAGTGCCTCGCTTCACCTCAGTGTTTAATCCCCACAGAAGCTAGTTATTGCTTTGTATACTAAAACTCACTGAATGTTATCACTTAAATAACCTTCAAAATATCACACAGCATGGTTTCACTAGAGGCAAATCATGCTTGACTAATCATTTGCATTTTTTCAAAATGTTAGCTCATCACTTGATGCGGGTCTCCCAGTAGATTTGTTTTTCTTGATTTTGCTAAGGCTTTTGATAGAGTTTCACATAGCTTTCTAATACAGCATATGAACAAGATGGAGTTTCCCTATGCTTAATAAACTGGATTGAATCATGGTTACAAAAACCATAGACAATGTACTTCAATTCAGGGATATACATCTCCTTGGGCAGAGGTTACAAGTGGAGTTCTCCAGGGCTCAGTTTTAGGCCCTGTCTTATTCAACATTTTAATTTCATCAATGCAGTCATCCAATAATACCTGGATGTCAAAGTACGCAGATGACTGCAAAATTGGCTGTATTGTAAACTCTTTAGAGGCTGCTGCAGATCCTCAGAGGGAGATATCTGCACTGGAGTTATGGGCAAAAAGAACAAGATGAAATTTAATGTACAAAATGCAAAGTAATGCACTAGGGATACAATAATAAAAGATATAATTATTTTCTGAATCAAGTCTTGTTGCAAGAAACAGAATACTGAAACAGATTTGGGAGTAATTATAGATAACTTCAACTTTGAAAATAATCACTAAGGTCAAGAAATGTCAACAAATAATGGCATGCATACTGAAACACATAAAGAGTAGACAACCTGGTGTTATTTTACCTTATACAAGAGTCTGGTCAGATCATAGTTGGATTACTGTGCTCCTTTCTGTGCTCCCCATACAAACAGAGGAAACAAATTAATAGAGGGAGTACAAAGGAAAATGACAAGAAAATCATGGGCATGACAAATAAGACTTATGGAGAAAAGCTTCAAGAATTAAAACTATATTCTATGAATTATTGCCAAATACATGGAGAGCTTTGTTTAACATACAAAGTTATAAAAGATCCTGTTATTATTGAATCCTTATGCCTAGAGACAAATTTTACTATAACACAGACTAGATCACACAACCTTAGATTAAGAGGTGCTCATTGTAGAACAAAAGAGAAGCCACTGGTACAACCAGTATGTAATTAACAATTGGAATATCCTTCCGGTGAAATTATTGAGAGTAATAACATGGAAACATTTAAACATAGGTTAGACCAGCATATGGGCAATATAAAATATTATATATTATACAAATAATTCCACCTTCAGGTGGCAAGATCATATAAAGGCATCACCTCCTGATCTTGTAAAACTACTTGATACTGTGATACCTCGAATCTGACTTGGAGCCAGCTCCAGTTATCACACTGCTGAAGCAAAAGATCAGAAATTAGCACCCTCCCCAAAGTATGAGAGGACATGGAAAAGCTAAGACAAGATTTGCAGCATGTAAAACAGCAAAGAAATAATAGCACCACTTAAAGCACACCAAACTAGGTTCCAATTTTCAAAACTTCAAATAGAATTCCAAATAAAGACAGCAAAGAAATAACAGCACCAATAAAATCATACCAGCCTATGTATCAAATTTTCATCAGCCCCAAAATAATTCCATTTAGACACAGCAAAGGAATAACAGCACCACTAAAAGCACACCAAACTAGATTTCACATTTTAACAGCCCCAAAACAGTAGACAGCAAACAAATAAAAGCACCACTAAATGCACAACAAGTCTAGGTTTAAAACAAAACAGCAATGAAAAATACTGCACTGCACTGCACTGAAATGAATCTCCATCCTTCCCATTCTGGCCTCTTCTGAGAAACCAAAATCAAGCTGTTACCTCAAATCTGACTTAGCCCTGCATCCAGTTATCATGTATCTGAGGCCAGAGGCCAGACAATTAGCATCCCTTCCACAAACCCAAACTACTGGGCAAACAGACAAGCCAAGAAGCAAATTGCAGCAAATAAAGACAGCAAGGAAATAACAGCACCTCTAAAAGCACTTCAAACTGGGTTTCATATTTTCAACAGTCCTAACACAATTCCAAGCAAAGACAGCAAAAAATAATAGTATTACTAAAAGCACTCCAAACAAGGTTTAAAACAAAAGCAGCAATGAGCAGTTACTGCACTACACTGGAATGAATCTTGATGTTTCTCCTTCTAGCCACTTCCTGAGAAATTGAAAATCAACCTGCTACCTCAGAACTGACTTAGCCCCACCTCCAGTTATAATGTAGCTGAGGGAAGGATCAGATTATTAGCACCCCTCCCCAAAGTACAGGACAAGACAGACAACCCAAGTCAAAGTTTGCAGCACATAAAGACAGCAAAGAAATAATAGCACCACTAAAAGCACACCAAACCTAGGTTTCAAATTTTCAACAGTCAAAAAACATTCCAAGTAAAGACAACAAAGAAATAACATTACAACTAAAAGCACACCAAACTAGGTTTAAAATGAAAACAGCAATGATCAATTACTGCACTGCACTGAAATGAATCTGGATCTTTCCCCACCTGGCCTCTTCTGAGAAACCAAAATCAACTGCTACATCAAACCTGACTTAGAATAGCCTCTAGTTATCATGTAGCTGAGGCTAGAGGTAATACAATTAGCACCACTCCACGAAACTACAGGGCAAGACAGACAACCTGAGACAAAATTTGCAAGTAATGAAAGCAAAGAAATAACAGGCCCCTAAAGGCACACCAAACTAGGTTTCAAATGTTTAACAGTCCCAAAACAATTCCAAGTAAAGACAGCAAAGAAATAACCACACCACTAAAACCGCACTAAACTAAGTTTAAAACAAATACACCAAAGAAAAGTGACTGCACTTTAGTGAAATAAATTCTCGTTGGACCTCTTCTGAGAAATCAAAATCACCCACTAGAGAAATTCTGACTTTGCCCGACCTCCAGTTATCATGTTGCTGAAGCCAGAGGTCAGACAATTAGTACCCATCCCCTAAAATACAGGCAAGACATACAAACTGAGACAAAAATTGCAGCAAGTAAAGACAGCAAAGAAATAACAACAGTAAAATCACACCAAACTAGGTTTCAAATTGTCAACAGCCCAAACAACTCACATGAAGACATAAAAGACATAACAGCACCACTGAAAGCACACCAAACTAGGTTTCAAATTTACAACAGCCACAAAACAATTCCAAGAAAAGATATGATAAAATTATCAGCAGCCCAAAATCACTGAAACTAGGTCTTAAAATTTCACCAGCCCCACAATAATTCAAAGAGAAGATAGGAAATAAATAACAGCACCAGTAAAAGCACACCAAACTAGACTTTAAATATTTAACAGCCCCAAAACAATTCACAGTAAAGACAAAAAGAAATAACAGCACCACTAAAAGCAAACCAAACTAGGGTAAAACAAAAACAGTAATGAGTAGTTACTGCACTGCCATGAAATAAATCTCGATTCTTCCCTCCTGGCCTATTCTGAGAATCCAAGTATCAACATATTACCTCAAATCTGACTTAGCCCCACCTCAAGTAATCACATAGCTGAGGAGAGAGGTCAGACAATTAGGACACCTCCCAAACTACTGGGCAAGACAGACATGCCAAGAAGAAAATTCGCATCAAATAAGTACAGCAAAGAAATAACAGCACCTCTAAAACCACAATAAACTAGGTTTCAATTTGTCAACAGCCCCAAACAATTCCAAGTAAAACAGCAAAGAAGTAACAGCACCATTTAAAGAACACAAACCTAGGTAAAAAATGTTCAACAGCCCCAAAACAATTCCTAATAAAGGCAGCAAAGAAATAACAGCACTACTAAAATCACATCAGAATAGGTTCCATATTTTCAACAGCCTCAAAACAATTCCATATGAAGACAGCAAAGAAATAACAGCACCACTTAAAGCACATCAAACTGGGTTTCATATTTACAACAGCCCCAAATCAATTTCTAAGCAAAAGCAAAAAAAAAAAATAAAAATAAATAAATAACAGCACCAAGAAAAGCACACCAAACTAGGTTTAAAACAAAACAGCAATGAGAAGTTACTGCACTGCACTGAAATGAATCTCCATCATTAAAATTCTGGCCTCTTCTGAGAAACAAAAATCAACCTGCGACTAAATCTCACTTTACCTCTGCATCCAGTTATCCTGTATCTGAGGCCAAGGGACAGAGGTCAGACAATTAGCACTCCTTCCTCAAATTACTGGGCAAGACAGACAAGCCAAGAAGCAAATGCAGCAAATAAAGACAGGAAGGAAATAACCCCAGACTCCTGAATGACCATTCCCCTATCCTATTCCACTGGGTAGCCTCAATCCCAAACCCAAAGCCCAGACCACCTCCGTGAGGTGCCTCCGCCCTGGTGGGCTGAAGAAACTTAAAGCACTCTCACCCAGATAGACTGGTCCCCATTCAGCAGGCAATCAACATTGACACTGCCCTCACCTTCTTCACTCACACCTTCAACATGGCCTGTGATCTCTTTGCACCCTTAACCAAAATCCGTCCAAAAACAGAATGCACCCTGGGTTAGCCCGCCTCCTACAATTACTTAGAAACCGGGATAACCTCTGGCACCTTGCCACTGAAACAGGTCGTCTGTCTGATAGGCAAGCATACAATGCAGCCCGAATAAGTGTTCATGGGCCATCAGAAAGGCCAAGGCAGACCATTACCAGGCCTCCCTCACTCCTCCTGGGGCTCAGCCCGACCTTCTGGGATAATATTAAGCAACTCAATGGTAAACTTGCTCCCCTGCCCCATCCCAGCTCACTAGAAATGGCACCACCTCCACCGAGCCTGCCACCATAGCTAACTGGTTCAACACCACTTTCACTGACCTTAGCTCAGTCCTCCTAGTAATTCTTTGACCCTCCCCAGCCAACCTCCCCTGTCCTCCATCACCCCAGCTTCCTCCTGTGAAAGATTTCCACCCGGAAGCCAGACCGATCCTAATCAAAGCTCTCAATGGCAACAATCCCGCAGTGACTCACTGGACCCCAGCATCCTCAGGCTGGTGCTAGATGAAGTCCTTGCACCACTCACAAACCTAATTAACCAGTCACTCTGCCTGGGACAATTCCCCACAGCTTGGAAAACAGCCATTATCACACCTATATTCATAAAGGGGCAACAGGTCAGTGGCCAACAACTACGGCCAATCTCCATTCTCCTCCCCTCTCTAAAGCCCTGAGAAAGTGGTGGCCATTCAAATCACTGATTATCTGGCTAAGCATAACATTTTATGCCCAGAGCAACATGGCTTCCATGCTGGTCACAGTACCAGCACTGCCCTTATTGAATTCTCCAACTTTCTACACTCCTTCTTGGACACCAGCTCCTAGCTGGTGCAGTGTTCATTGACCTCTAAAGGCTTTTAGACACTGTCTCCCATCCACTTCTGCTGAATGCTCTCTGCCACACTGGTCTCTCGGCTGGCCCCTGGCATGGTGTGCTAGCTATCTTGACACCCGATCTCAGTGTGTCAAAATTAATAGCACACTCTGATACCGTCCCATTCTCTCTGGGGTCCCCAAGGCTCCATCCTGTGCCCTCTCTTCTCACTGTATCTGAACACCCTGCCTCAGTGCATGCCCTGGCAAAATTCTGCTGTATGCAGACGACGCTGTCCTTTTGCCACCCAACGCAATCCCATCTCCCTACAGGACTCCCTACAGCAGTCTTTCAACAGTGCCGAGGCTTGGCTTAAGGAGCTTAGACTCATCATCAATCTTAAGAAAACCAAAACTATGCTCTTTTCCCACCCCCAAAACAAAGCTAGCAACCACCCACTCTATATCCTTTCGAGTACCAACCAGCCACTGGAACAAGTCTGCTCCTACAAATACCTTGGGGTTACCTTCGATTCAGCCCTCACATTTCACAACCACATCGACGCCCCATCCGCCATCAACACACGGGTTGGCATCCTATTCGCCATAAAACCTGCCTTCCCCAAATGCTCTCCGGCTAGCTGTTACATCATCCGTATGTCCCTTGTAGACTATGGTCTACCAGTATATGGTGCTGCCGACACCACTGCACTCAACAAAATTCACCTAACCCTGAATAAAGTGTGCAGATTGATTACTGGTGCCCCAGGCTCACACACACCTGTCAGCTCTATGTCGATGCTAACCTGCTTACCCTGGATGAACGGCTCCAATACCAAACCTGTCTCCTCACCAAAAAATCCCTACTCAGGCTCTCCTGGGGTAACGGCATCCATCCACCAGAGCCCTCCCACTGTTGCAACATGGTCTTCCCACAAGACCACTCTAAAGGTCCCCAGATCTAGAACCAGCCATGGCAAGAGGTCCTTCTGCTATAGAGCCCCAACCTGGTTTAACTCTCTCCTGCCACCATCACCAATGCCATCACCATCTCCACGCTCAAAACCACACTGAACCATCTTCAGCACTGTAACTGCTCCTGTCTCTGAACATAGCCTCCACCTCTGCTTCTCTTGACAATGCCCCTGGGCAGCTCTCCACCTAACCATCCTCCACCACATCCCTGTACACCATGCCTATGTTTAACCTGGCCAGTGCCAGTTGTATCAGTGTTTACCTACCAGAATGCTCACTTGATACCAACTTGTGGACACCTGTTATCAATTACATGTACCGTAGTACCAATTTGTATTTGTCTGTCCACAATGTGATGTGGCGCCTCTGTTGAACGCCTATTGTTTTGCAAATCTTTATGTAACCAAAACACAATGTATGTCTTTATGTGACAAAGTATCTTTGGAAACGAGCCCCTGGCTCAAAGGTTGTAAACTGATTCTTAAATAAATAATAAATAACAGCACCTCTAAAAGCACACCAAACTGGATTTCATATTTTCAACAGTCTCAAGCTAATTCCAAGTGAAGACAGCAAATAAGTAACATCACCATTAAAAGTACACCAAGCTACTTTTCAAATTTTTAACAGCCCCAAAACAATTCCAAGTAAAGGCAGCAAAGAAATAACAGTACCACTTTAAGCACACCAAACTAAGTTTAAAATAAAACAGCAATGAGCAGTTACTGCACTTCACTGGAATGAATCTGGATCCTTCAGCTTCTAGCCTCTTCTGAGAAACTGAAAATCAACCTGCTACCTCAGATCTGATTTAGCCCCACCTCCAATTATAACATAGCTGAGACAAGGGATCAGACAATTAGAACCCTTCCCCGAAGAACAGGACAGGACAGACAACAAAAGTCAAAATTTGCAGCACATGAAAACAGCAAAGAAATGATAGAACAGTATAAGCACACCAAACCTAGGTTTCAAATTTTCAACAGCCACAAAACAATTCCAAATAAAGACAGCAAAGAAATAACATTACAACAAAAAGCACACCAAACCAGGTTTAAAACAAATACAGCAATGAAAAGTGACTGTACTTTAGTGGAATAAAAGTGGGTCATTCCTTGTGGCCTCTTCTGAGAAATCAAAATCACCTGCTACAGCAAATCTGACTTTGTACCTCCTCCAGTTATCATGTGGCTGAAGCCAGAGGTCAGACAATTAGAACCCATCCCTCAAACTACAGGCAAGACACAGAAGCAAAGACATAAATTGCAGCAAGTAAAGACAGCAAAGAAATAACTTCACAACTAAAAGCACACCAAACTAGGTTTCAAATAAAATAGCAAAGAGCTGTTACTGCACTGCATTGAAAAGAATCTGTATCATTCCCCACCTGGCCTCTTCTGAGAAACAAAAATCAACTGCTACCTCAAATCTGGCTTAGCCACACCTCTAGTTATCACATAGCTGAAGCCAGAGGTAAGAGAATTAGCACCCTCCATCAAACTACAGGGCAAGACAGACAACCCAAGACAAAATTAACAGCAGGTAATGACAATTAAGAAATAACAGCACCACTAAAAGCACACCAAACTAAGTTTCAAATTTTCAACAGCCCTAAAATAATTCCAAGTAAAGACAGGAAAGAAATTACAGCACCACTAAAACACACTAAACTAGGTTTCAGATTTACAACAGCCCCAAATCAATTACAAGCAAAGATAGCAAAAAAAAAACAGCATCACTAAAAGCACACCAAACTTGTTTACAAATTTCCAACAGCCTCAAAGCAATTCCAACTAAAGACATCAAAAAATAATAGCACCTCTAAAAGCACCCGACAAGGTTTAAAACTAAAACAGCAATGGCTACTTACTACACTGCATTGAAATGAATCTGAATCCTTCTTCTTCTGGCCTATTCTGAGAAACCAAAATCTACATAGTACCTCAAGTCTGACATAGCCAAAGCTCCAGTTATCACAAAGCTGAAGCAATAGATCAGAAAATTAGCACTCCTCCCCAAAGGTATAGGGCAAGACAGAAAAGCCAATAAAAAATTAGTAGCACGAAGACAGCAAAGAAATAACAGCAGCACTAAAAGCACACCAAACTAGAATTGAAATTTTCAAAACTTCCTTTGAGTTCTAAATAAAGACAGAAAAGAAATAACAACACCATTAAAAGCACACCAACCTGGGTATCAAATTTTAACAGCTCAAAAAATTTCAATGTAAAGATAGCAAAGGAATAAAAGTACTACTAAAAGCAGACCAAACTAAGTTTCAAAATTTCACCAGCAGCAAAACAATTCCAAGTGAAGATTGCAAAGAAATACCATCACAATTAAAAGCACACCAAACTAGGTTTCAAATCTTCAGCAACCCCGAACAATTCCAAGTAAAGACAGCAAAGACATAACATCACAACTAAAAGAATAATAAACTAGGTTTAAAATGAAATCAGCAATGAAGAGTTACTGCACTGCACTGAAATGAATCTCAATCCTTCACCACCTGGTCTCTTCTAAGAAACCAAAAGTCAACCAGCTACCTCAAATCTGACTTAGCCCCAGCTCCAGTTATCACACAGCTGAAGCAATAGATCAGAAAATTAGCACCCTTCCCAAAATATAGGACAAGACAGAAAAGCCACGACAAAATGTGCAGCATGTAAGAACAGCAAAGAAAAAACAGCACCACTAAAAGCACACCATACTAGGTTTCAAATTTCAAAACTTCCAATAGAATTCCAAGTAAAGACAGCAAAGAAATAACAGAAGCATTAAAAGCACACCAACCTAGGTATCATATTTTAAACAGTCTCCCAAATATTCCAAGGAAAGACAGCAAAGAAATAACAGCACCACTAAAGCACACCAAACTAGACTTCACATTTTCAACAGCCTGAAAACAGAAGACTGCAAACAAATAAAAGCACCACTAAAAGTACACCAAACAAGCTTTAAAACAAAAACAGCAATGATAAGATACTGCACTGAAATGAATCTCCATCCATCCCATTCTGGCCTCTTCTGAGAAACCAAAAATCAACCTGCTACCTCAGATCTAACTTAGCCCTGCATCCAGTTATCATGTATCTGAGGCCAGAGGTCAGACAACTAGCACTCATCACTGAAACGATGGGGAAAGATAGACAAGCCAATAGGCAAATTGCAGCAAATAAATACAGCAAAGAAATAACAGCACCACTAAAAGTTTCAAATTTTCAACAGCCCCAAAACATTTCCAAGTAAATAACAGTACCAATAAAAGCACACAAAACTAGGTTTAAAACAAAATAGCAATGAGCATTTACTGCACTGCACTGGAATGAATCTGGATCTTTCTCCTTCTGGACTCTTCTGAAAACTGAAAATCAAACTGCTACCTCAGATCTGACTTAGCCCCATCTCTATATATAAGATAGCTGAGGACAGGCATTAGACAATTACCACCCCTCCCCAAAGTACAGCACAAGACAGACAAGCAAAGACAAAATTTGCAGCAAGTAAAACAGCAAAGAAATACCAACACAACTAAAAGCACACCAAACTAGTTTTCAAATTTTCAACAGTCACAAAATAATTCCAAGTAAAGATAGAAGAGAAATAACATCACAACTAAAAGCACACCAAACTTGGTTTAAAATGAAAATAGCAAAGAGCTGTTACTGCACTGCATTTAAATGAATATGAATCATTCCCACCTGGCCTCTTCTGAGAAACCAAAATCAATCATGCACTTCAAATCTGACTTAGCCTCACTTCCAATTATCACATAGCTGAAGCCAGAAGAAAGACAATTAGCACCCTTTATCAAACTACAGTGCAAGACAGACAACTGGAGACAAAATTAAAAGGAAGTAATGACAGCTAAAAAATAACAGCACCACTGGAAGCACAGAAAACTAGCTTTCAAATTTTCACCTGCCCCAAAACAATTCCATTCAAAGGCAGAAAAATAACAGCACCACTAAAAGCACATCAAACTAGGATTCATATTTACAACAGCCCCAAATCAATTCCGAGAAAGGACTACAACAAAATTAACAGCACCACTAAAAGAACATCAAACTAGGTTTAAAACAAAACAGCAATGATAATTTACTGTACTGCACTGAAATGAATCTCCATCCTTCCCATTCTGGCCTCTTCTGAGAAACAAAAATCAACCTGCTACCTGAAATTTAACTAAGCCTGCATCCAGTTATCCTGTATCTGAGGCCAGAAGTCAGACAATTAGAATCTGTTCCCCAAACTACTAGGCAAGACAGACAAGCCAAAGAAGCAAATTGCAGCAAATAAAGATAGCAAGGAAATAAAAACATCTCTAAAAGCACACCAAACTGGATTTCATATTTGTAACAGTCCCAAAACAATTCCAACTGAAGACAGCAAAGAAATAACAGTACCACTAAAGCACACCAAACTAGGTATACAATAAAAACAACAATCAGCAGGTACTGCACTGCACTGTAATGAATCTGGATCTATCATCTTCTAGCCTCTTCTGAGAAACTGAAAATCAACCTGCTACTCAGACCTCACTTAGCCCAACCTGCAGTTATAAAATAGCTGAGGCAAGGGATCAGACAATTAGAACCCTTTCCCTTAGTACAGGACAAGACAGACAACCCAAGACAAAATTGGCAGCACGGAAGACACCAAAGAAATAATAGCACCACTGAAAGCACACCAAACCTAGGTTTCAAATGTTCAATTGCCACAAAACAATTCCAAATAAAGACAGCAAAGAAATAACATTACAACTAAAAGAACACCAAACTAGGTTTAAAACAAATACAGCAATGAAAAGTGACTGCACTTTAGTGAACTAATGTGAGTCATTCCCCTTGTGGCCTTTTCTGGAAATCAAAATCACCTGCTTCAGCAAATCTGACTTTGCCCTTCCTACAGTTATCATGTGGCTGAAGCCAGAGGTCAGACAATTAGAACCCATCCCCAAACTACAGGCAAGACATACAATCAAAGACATAAACTGCAGCAAGTAAAGACAGCAAAGAAATAACATCACAACTAAAAGCACACCAAACCAGGTTTAAAATAAAAACAGCAATGATCAGTTACTGCACTGCACTGAAATGAATCTGGATCTTTCAACATCTGGCATCTTCTGAGAAACCAAAATAAACTGCTACCTCAAATCTGACTTAGAATAGCCTCCAGTTATCACATAGCTGAAGCTAGAGGTAATACAATTAGCACCACTCACCCAAACTACAGGGTAAGACAGACAACCTGAGACAATATTTGCAGCAAGTAATGACAGCAAAGAAATAAATGGCCCCCTAAAGGCAAATCAAATTAGGTTTCAAATATTCAACAGTCCCAAAACAATTCCAAGTAAAGACAGCAAAGAAATAATCACACCACTAAAACCACACCAAACTAGGTTTAAAACAAATACAGCAAAGAAAAGTGACTGCACTTTAGTGAATAAATTCCTTTGGGGCTCTTCTGAGAAATCAAAAATCACCCACTACAGAAATTCTGACTTTGCCCGACCTCCAGTTATCATGTTGCTGAAGCCAGAGGTCAGACAATTAGTACCCATCCTAAAATGCAGGCATGACACACAAGCCAAGACAAAAATTGCAGTAAGTAAAGACAGCAAAGAAATAACAACACTAAAACCACACCAAACTAGGTTTCAAATTGTCAACAGCCCAAAACAACTCCAAGTAAATACATAAAGACGTAACAGCACCACTAAAAGCACACCAAACTAGGTTTCAGATTTTCAACAGCCACAAAACAATTCCTAGAAAAATATGACAAAATTATCAGCAGCCCAAAAATAACTCCAAACTAGGTCTTAAAATTTCACCAGGCCCACACTAATTCAAAGAGAAGATAGGAAAGAAATAACAGCACCACTAAAAGCACACCAAACTAGACTTCAAGGCCCAGATATTCAAACTGTTCCCAAAATGTGCGTAACAGCAGGAGCAAGCACAATTTAATTAAGATATGCGCAACAGATGTGATATTCAAACATAGAGCAAAACAAATTGCGTAAGCAGCCAACATCTGAATATCGCACAAACTGCACCGTGGCGTAACCAGAAAGGGAAGCTGAGCAGAAAGGTTGCACCATAGCGCAACAAGGCTAGCCCAGCTGAGCAGTCCAGAGGTGCCATAGCGCAAGCAGAGCCCCTCCCACCCCAGCAGAGCAATGGAACTGCACAACCAGGAGGCAGGCTGGGGCCCACCGCCAGCCATGCCACACATGGGCACAGGAACACACTGCAGAACCAACAAGACACCTGCACACCCAAGCACAGCATCACTGGGGTAGAACAGATAATCCACTGGCCCATGGGGACAAGCCAACAAGCACAGCTGGGCCATGATGCCCCAGCACAACCACTGGCAGGCTGAGACTGCCACACACAGGGGTTGACAACCACAGTGCACATCATCCCCATCTGCACAGCACACCCTGCACCGTGACCCCAAGACACCACCCATGTGCAGTGACTGTCACTGCAGTAAACACCATGCATCCCCCCTGGCAGACGCCAACCTCATGTAGCATAGAACCATACAAGCCAGACCCACCCTGTGCACCCAGCAGTGGGCGGCAGCAGATGGCAAGACCGACAGAAAGTCACTGCCACACTGGAGACACCTCCCCATGCACACACACACACACACACACGCACACACACATACCCAGGACCATACCACCCCAGATGGCATGACACCACTGCAACTGAGCAACCATAGCCAGCTGCAAATCAGAGACCACCACAGTATTCATAAAAAATATATATATATTTCAAAAATAGAAAGTAGAACAAGAACAATAACAAAACTATTTACAAGAGCGGGGGTAGGGGTACAAGGTAGGGGTGGGCAAGAGGGGAGTGAACAACTGGGAGAGGAAGGCAGGGTGGGAGGGATGGGTGAAGTGGGAAGGGAAGCCTGTCTAAGGCCTAGCAGGCTGGTCCTCTGCTGCCTGGTGCCGTCTCAGTTGGCTGTGCCAGCCGCCGAGCCCACGGTGCTGGATGTCCTGGAGGATGTCATGGTTCTCAAGGGACACCCGGTCAGCTGCTGGAGGGCATGCTCAATCCTGTGTAGGACGATGAGGCCTAGGAAAAGGAACACAGTCAATGGCTGTGACTGTCCACAACCCTGAACACCACCCAACCTGCAAGGCATATAGCCCAATGTCCCGCACCTGTGATGGTATGCACCCACCCACAGTGACCATGCACATGACATGCCCAACCAGGCGGCACCAGCTATGTGCACCACTGCACACACACACTACCCATGTCCATCACAGCACAAACAAGGCTGTCAAGTGATGTGGCAATGTGGTGGGATGCCAGTTCCACAGCCATGTGCCCAGTGCATGCATGGACCACCAGTGACGTTCTACACAAATGTGCAGTGACAGTGACAGTGATGACTGTCGCCTGTGTCGCGTATGGTTGTGTTGTCCATGGCTGGTGGTCATGCCCACCCGTCCAGCATGCAATAGCATCCATGATGTAATGATACTCACACTCAGCAAGCAGCTGTGGCTGCTGCTGCTGCTTGATCCCACCCCTCGCAGCACCACCGTCCGCCACCTGGGCCCTGCCACGTCTTCCTCAGCCCATGCCTGCATCTCTCTGCCAGGCCTGTGGGAGACAAATGTTGAGAAAAACATCAGTGTGACACCAAAGCAGACTGCCCCTGCCCCAGTGAGTGTGCCTGCCCACACAGCCAGACCCATGCATCTCACACCTGCACATACTGACACAGCCAACCATGGCAGAGCCATCCCCCATGCACAGCCACCAAAACACACTCACACCCCTACGGAGAATACAGGTGCATAGATGGTACACCCACCTGGCCTAGGCACAACACCCTCCTGGCACGTGACCATAGGCATTGCAGCACATCTGGCTCCCTCCTGCAGAGGTCACTGAACCTGTGCCAGCACTGCTCTGCAGACCGGTGCCACCCATCACCCTCACCAGGTCAGTGGCCACCTGCAGCCAGACCTGGGTGCGAGCCATGGTGAGGGGTTCCTCCCATACAGTGCCCCATAGTGGGCTCAACCAGGGCCACCAGGTTGGCCACCTCTACTGGGCTCCATTGGGGAACTCTCCTGTGTGTCATAGTTGGAGTTTTACAGCAGGCAATATGGCGCCCTGCAGCGTGGCAACCCCACGTGGAAATGTTGCGCAATAGACCACCATAGGTTCCAATCGCTGTTCAAACAGCACCGTCCGGTTCACATAGCACTGTCACCAAAAAGTGCAATAGGGCCGTACACATGGCAGCTGAACAGTGCCAGGGGCAAAGGTCGGACACCAGGTCAGGGTCTATGACGCAAGGCCACGCAGGCGCCATCTGATGTCTATGCATCCTGCGCAACCGACCACCTGCGCCAGTGCCACAGTGGACTATTGTGCAGTGCCACAGCACTATATGGTGCCCAGTGCTAGAGCGCCACTGGCACAATGGTGGCCATGGCCTAAATTGCCGATCGCGCACAGCACGTCATTAGTGGCAGACACCTGCGTAAGCTACCTGGGCATGTGCAATGCAGTGTACCACAGTCACAGATCTGCGCCATTGGCTCAGCTGGCTCAACCGTGATTGAGAAAAGCGCAATGGTGCGATATTCAGCCGACACATGCAAATCATCTGATCAGCCATTCAAAGGCGCAGTGGCGCGATTTGCATCTCATTACAGTTGCTCCACTCCTAATTTGCATGCATTGCACTATAAATGTGTGACATTGGGCCGCGCTGGCCAGATTCGGTTACTGCAGGTGAGAGGTGGGTTGCATGCTGTTGGATGTTCTGGACAATGGGCATGGGATAACGCTGTAGACTGCACAGTGACAGGTGTCCACTTCCACCCATACAGATCGCCATGACCGAGCAGAGCCAAGGTGAGGGTGAGGATGGTGGGCGAAGGGAGAGGAGGAGGCCCAACTTCACCACGGCAGAGACAGAGGCCCTCTTCCAGGCCTACCTGGAGGAGGAGTCACTACTGAGTGGATGGCGGGCACCCCTCAGGCCCATGTGGCTGCATGGGAGGGGTAGCTCGGGCAGTGAACCTGCACGGAAGCCACCAGCGCTCTGTGCAGGAATGCAAAAGAAGATTGAAACAGACCGCAGGAGGGCTAAGGAGAAGGTGGCATCCTCAGGGCGGCACGTGCTGGCACTGGCGGGGCCAGCCAGCGGTGGTGGAGCTGACCCTGGCTGAGGACCGACTGGCTGCATCAATGCAGCGCAGTGCTATTGAGGGCATACCAGGAGGTGGATTCCAGACAGGTGGAAGCCCATCACTGCACGGTATGACATGGTGGTGGTGTTGGGGGGAAGGTTGTTCACATGCACTCATGTCCTCTCTTTCTGTTACAGATCCTGTTCATCTTCAGGGGATGGTGGTGGTGGGTCCAGGCAGTGAGGATGACCTGCTGGACATGGAGGAGGGCCCATCCACCTCTGTCACCAGCCAGCATGCACTGCACCAGCATGCACACTGGGCTGCCAACTCTGGTGTGGTGGAGTCAGGTGTGGGGGTGCACAGCCTGTGTCTCAGCAGTCTGGCATGCAAGCATGCCAGCAGCCTGTGACTGTGGCTGTAGCATGTACCTGCACCATTGATGATGCAAGGACTGCAATGGGCAGTGACATGTGTGTGTCCCATGATGGACACACAGCAGGCCAGCATGTGCCCCTGGGCCTAGCTGGTTCCAACATGTGTGCCAGCATGTTGGCACAGTCCCAGGCTGTGCCTGTCAGCACCAGTGGGCAGCACCGGTGGCTGTGCAGGTGTCTGGCACTGTTGCGGCCACAGCAGTGGAACGAGTGGTCCCTGGGGCACAGCAGTTGGAAGGGCAGCAGCAGCAGTCACCCACCAGGTCTGGGGTACAGTGTCCAGCAGTGGCACATGCCCGCCGCCTTTGATATGCCCATTCCTGGTCCTGGTGAACAGCGCCCACCCTCAGGGGTGTTGAGCATCAGGACCTTCCACACCCTGGGGACAGGATGCCATTGTGGCAGAGTACCCATTTGAAGAGCACACCCACCTGTTGCAGGAATCAGTACAGCAGCAAAGGCGGGTTGCAATGTCTGTGGAGGCACTGTGTGCGGCTGTGGAGTGCCACAGCAGGGACTGTGCTCTGTACCATGCAGAGATGGTCCATATGCAGATGGATGTGACTGCCGCCATTGACAGGCAGACCCAGGCATTGGTCGCTGTCGTGGCTGCATTGGGCATACATGCAGGTGCTCCTGTACCGCGCACCCACACAGTATGCTCTCCACTCCCGCTTCCCGTGTCATGTGACACCAAGCCTGTCAATGCCAGGTTCAGCTGTGGGCATCCCAAGCACCCTGGTGCAGGTATGTTTGGCATGCTACAGACCCCACAGCGGACAAGGTCATGATCGTGCAGTGGGACCTCTGGTGGTCCATCGGTGCCACCCATGTGGCCCCTGCTCAGCCTGCCAGTGCTGTTGGGTCATGGCGGGGTGCCCATACATCCGTGGTGGCTGTGGAATGGTGCAACATGACTGACCTGTCTCCCAGTGAGGGCCCTGTCTGGTGCTGCCCTGTGTGCACTGTGCATCATGGTGGGCAGTGCACTGGTGGGTGCCCTGCACATCACACCGACATACAGACCACCACACCATCTTGACTGCTGTCCACAGGTGCATGTGCATGATGATGCCTGCATTGTACTGTACACCAAGGTGCAAGGGTGCCCAGCATCTGACACCGTGCTTGGACAGTACAGGTGGTGGGTGTGGTCTGTGTTTTGCCATGTCTGTTCCTGCTCTGCTGTGCACCTGCCCATGTACGCTTTGTGCCTGGTGTGTTTGTGTGTGTGTGTGTGTCCATATTACTGTTCGCCCTCTCTGATGGTGTGTTTGTGTGCCTTGTCCCTTCCACCCTTGCCATCATGCACCCCTGGTGTGTTACTCTGTGTGCCTGTGGGTTGTGCCAGGACAGTGTTGTTTGCACATGGCCCCTTGACTTACCTGTGTTGTGCATAATGCACCTCCGTGATGGTGTCCCAGTGCAGCTGGGCCTGCGGATCAGTCGGGGTCCCGCCATCCGGGGGGCTGCTCATCACCATCAACACTGGCGCTGCTGGCGTCCCCATTGCTGTCCCCTCTTCAACCTGTACAGCTATCCACAGTTATTGGCCATGTTGTGCAGGATACAACAGGCCAGGAATATCCACAAGCCTTTGAGGGGTTGCACTGTAGGGCACCGCTGTAGGTGTCTAGGCATCGGAAGCATGCCTTGAGCATCCCAAACACCGCTCAATGATGTTGCGTGTGGCGGCATGTGCCTCATTATAGCGTTGCTGCGATGGGGTCATGGGGCACCGATACGGTGTGAGCAGCCAGGGACAGAGTGGTATCCGCTGTCACCTGTGTGGAGATAGTGGAGATCAGTCTCATATTCAGGTCCATATTGCCCATATCCCTGTGTGCCACTACCATGGCACCTGTGGCATTCCACCCTTGCCCCGAGTTTGCATTTCCTACATGCGTACTCACCCACTAGATGGCCTGTGGGGATGTCCCACTCTCTCAATTGATGGCACAGTGCGGACTGATACCATATGAAGGCATCATGTGCTCCGCCAGGGTGTGTGGCACAGACATTGATTATACGCCCAGTGGCATCACACACCACCTGGCAGTTGACACTGGGGAAGCCCTTTCTATTCCTATATGCGGCCCCATCGGGCCAGGTGGCGTGCGAATGGCCACATGGGTGCAGTCTATGGCCCTAGCACGCCAGGCATACGTGCTACCCTGTGGAATGCCTGCATGTTTACTGTACGCCTGCCGCGGTGCTTGGGAAATGAATGCTCGCAGCATGTGGCAGCAGTGGGCTGAAGAATTAGGTGAGGATGCGTGACGTGGCCGACTGTGTGATGCCTGTGGTGTCCCCTGTTGGCCTCTGGAAGGTGCCCATGGCGAGCAGGCACATGCAGGCTGTCACCTTGGTCTCCACTGACAGAGCATGACTCTGTTGTGAGGGTGCCTGCATCACATCACTGCACAGCTCACAGAGCCGCTTCAGTATTGCCCTGTTCAGATGGTACCAGCCCACGATCTCTACATCTGTGTACAGCTCAAAGCTGATGTGGGCACAGTACTGCCTGTTGGGGCGTACACCGATGGGCCCATCCACGGCCACATCCCCTTCACCTTGCATTCTCACTCCTCATTACAGCTTCCATGTGGAAGCTGCCACTGTCCATCTCCTGGCTTGTGACCCCCGGCTGATGTTGCTCTGTTACCCCGCTGTCCTGACTGCTACTTCCACTGCACCAGGCACCCCCACTGGCCTCTGCAGCCTATGGCCCCTGCTTCCTTGCCTGCCCTGGCCTGTCACTGTCTGTCTTTCTCTCTCTCTCTTTCCCACTTGGCATCCCTGTGGTGTTCTTGTGCCTCTTCCTTGAGCCTTTTATTTTGGCTCATTTCGCTGGGCGTAATCTCTCGGCTGTTCCACTGATGCGCATTGCACAAGTCTTTGATATCGTATTGCGCTTCTTTTATGCATGGATTCATTCTTTAGGTTGCGATGCCATCATTTTGCGAATGGTGCTGTTGCTCAGCATGTTGTCAGTGGCGCAACTGCCTCCTGCTGAATATCGCAGAATGGTGCACTTTTGACTTGGCGCAGGTAATAACCTCATTATGCATGGCGCAACCTTTGAATATCCGGCCCCAAATATTTAACAGCCCCAAAACAATTCACAGCAAAGACAGAAAGGAATAACAGCACCACTAAAAGCAAACCAAACTAGGGTAAAAACAAAAATAGTAATGAGTAGTTACTGCACTGCCATGAAATAAATCTCAATTCTTCCCCTCCTGGCCTCTTCTGAGAATCCAAGTATCAACATATTACCTCAAATCTGACTTAGCCCCACCTCAAGTAATCCACGTAGCTGAGGAGAGAGGTCAGACAATTAGGACACCTCCCCCAAACTACAGGGCAAGACAGACATGCCAAGAATAAAATTTGCATCAGGTAAGTACAGCAAAGAAATAACAGCACCTCTAAAAACACAATAAACTAGGTTTCAATCTGTCAACAGCCCCAAAACAATTCCAAGTAAAGACAGCAAAGAAATAACAGCACTGCTTACAGAACACAAACCTAGGTTAAAAATGTTCAACAGCCCCAAAGCAATTCCAAATAAAGACAGCAAAGAAATAACAGCACCACTAAAATCACATCAAAGTTAGTTTCATATTTTCAACAGCCCCAAAACAATTCCATATAAGGACAGCAAAAAATAACAGCTCCACTAAACGCACATCAAACTGAGTTTCATATTTACAACAGCTCCAAATCAATTTTAATCAAAGGCAGCCAAAAAAAAAAATAACAGCACCACTAAAAGCACACCAAACTAGGTTTAAAACAAAAACAGCAATAAGAAGTTACTGCACTGCACTGAAATGAATCTCCATCATTAAAGTTCTGGCCTCTTCTGAGAAGCAAAAAATCAACCTGTGACCTCAAATCTCACTAACCCCTGCATCCAGTTATCCTGCATCTGAGGCCAAGGGCCAGAGGTCAGACAATTAGCACCCTTCCACAAATTGCTGGCCAAGACAGACAAGCCAAGAAGCAAATGCAGCAAATAAAGACAGGAAGGAAATAACAGCACCTCTAAAAGCACACCAAACTGGGTTTCATATTTTCAACAGTCTCAAAGCAATTCCAAGTGAAGACAGCAAAGAGTAACAGCACCATTAAAAGTACACCAAACCACATTTCAAATTTATATAATGTGGGTCATTCCCCTATTGGCCTCTTCTGAAAAATCAAAAACCACCTGCTACAGCAAATCTGACTTTGCACCTCCTCCAGTTATCATGTCAATGTAGCCAGAGGTCAGACAATTAGAACCCATCGTTTAAACTACAGAGAAGACACAGAAGCAAAGACATACATTGCAGCAAGTAAAGACAGCTAAAAATATCATCACAACTAAAAGCACACCAAACTAGGTTTCAAATTAAAATAGCAAAGAGCTGTTACTGCACTGCATTGAAATGAATCTGTATCATTCCCCACCTGGCTTCTTCTGAGAAACAAAAATCAACTGCTACCTCTAATCTGGCTTAGCCTTGCTTTCAGTTTTCACATAGCTGAAGGCAGAGGTAAGACAATTAGCACCCTCCACCAAACTACAGGGCAAGACAGACAACCCAAGGCAAAATTAACAGCAGGTAATGACAGTTAAGAAATAACAGCACCACTAAAAGCACACCAAACTAAGTTTCAAATTTTCAACAGCCCTAAAAGAATTTCAAGTAAAGACAGTAAAGAAATTACAGCATCACTAAAGACTCACCAAACTAGGTTTCAGATTTACAACAGCCCCAAATCAATTCCAAGCAAAGACAGCAAAAAACAAACAAACAAACAAAAAAAACAGCACCACTAAAGCACACCAAACTTGTTTTCAAATTTTCAACAGCCACAAAACAATTCCAACTAAAGACATCAAAGAAATAATAGCACCACTAAAAGCACACCAGACGAGGTTTAAAACTAAAACAGGAATGGCTAGTTACTGCACTGCATTGAAATGAATCTGAATCATTCTTCTTCTGGCATATTCTGAGAAACCAAAATCAACATGGTACCTCAAGTCTGACATAGCCAAAGCTCCAGTTATCACAAAGCTGAAGCAATAGATCAGAAAATTAGCACTCCTCCCCAAAGGTATAGGGCAAGACAGAAAAGCCAATACAAAATTAGTAGCATGTAAAGACAGCAAAGAAATAACAGCAGCACTAAAAGCACACCAAACTAGGATTGCAATTTTCAAAACTTCATTTTGAATTCTAAATAAAGGCAGAAAAGAAATAACACCACCATTAAAAGCACACCAACCTGGGTATCAAATTTTTAACAGCTCACAAATATTTCCATGTAAGGACAGCAAAGGAATAACAGCACTCCTAAACACACACCAACTAAGTTTCAAAATTTCACCAGCAGCAAAACAATTCCAAGTGAAGATTGCAAAGAAATACCATCACAATTAAAAGCACACCAAACTAGGTTTCAAATCTTCAGCAGCCCCAGAACAATTCCAAGTAAAGACAGCAAAGACATAATATCTCAACTAAAATAACAGTAAACTAGGTTTAAAATGAAATCAGCAATGAACAGTTACTGCACTGCACTGAAATGAATCTCAGTCCTTCCCCACCTGATCCTTTCTGAGAAACCAAAAGTCAACCAGCTACCTCAAATCTGACTTAGCTACAGCTCCATCTATCGCACAGCTGAAGCAATAGATTAGAAAATTAGCATCCCTCCCCAAAATATAGGACAAGACAGAAAAGCCATGACAAAATGTGCAGCATGTAAGAACAGCAAAGAAAAAACAGCACCACTAAAAGCACACCATACTAAGTTTCAGATTTTCAAAACTTCCAATAGAATTCCAAATAAAGACAGCAAAGAAATAACAGAAGCATTAAAAGCAAACCAACCTAGGTATCGCATTTTCAACAGCCCCCAAAATTCCATGTAAAGACAGCAAAGGAATAACAGAACCACTAAAAGCACACCAAAATAGGTTTCAAATTTTCAACAGCTCCAAAACAATTCCAAGAAAAGACAGCAAAGAAATAACAGCCCCACTAAAGCACACCAAACTAGACTTCACATTTTCAACAGCCTGAAAACAGAAGACAGCAAACAAATAAAAGCACCACTAAAAGAAAACCAAACAATCTTTAAAACAAAACAGCAATGAGAAGTTACTGCACTGAAATGAATCTCCATCCATCCCATTCTGGCCTCTTCTGAGAAACCAAAAATCAACCTGCTACCTCAAATCTAACTTAGCTCTGCATCCAGTTATCATGTATCTGAGGCCAGAGGTCAGACAATTAGCATCCATCATTGAAACAATAGGGAAAGACAGACAAGTCAATAGGCAAATTGCAGCAAATAAATACAGCAAGAAATAACAGCAATTCCAAAGCACACCAAACTGAGTTTAAAATTTTCAACAGTTGCAAAACAATTCCAAATGAAGGCTGCAAAGAAATAACAGCACCACTAAAAGTTTCAAATTTTCAACAGCCCCAAACATTTCAAGTAAATAACAGTAGCAATAAAAGCACACCAAACTAGGTTTAAAGCAAAAACAGCAATGAGCATTTACTGCACTGCATTGGAATGAATCTGGATCTTTCTCCTTCTGGCCTTTTCTGAGAAATCGAAAATCAAACTGCTACCTCAGATCTGACTTAGCCCCACCTCTACATATAAGATAGCTGAGGAAAGGCATCAGACAATTACCACCCCTCCCCAAAGTACAGCACAAGACAGACAAGCAAAGACAAAATTTGCAGCAAGTAAAAACAGCAAAGAAATAACATCACAACTAAGAGCACACCAAACTAGGTTTAAAATGAAACAGCAAAGAGCTGTTACTGCACTGCATGTAGATGAATATGAATCATTCCCCACCTGGCCTCTTCTTGAGAAACCAAAAATCAACTGCGACTTCAAATCTGACTTAGCCTCGCCTCCAATTATCACATAGCTGAAGTCAGAGGTAAGACAATTAGCACCCTCTATTAAACTGCAGTGTAAGACAGACAACTGGAGACAAAATTAAAAGCAAGTAATGACAGCTAAGAAATAATAGCAAAATTGGAAGCACACAAATTAGCTTTCAAATTTTCACCTGCCCCAAAACAATTCCATTCAAAGACAGAAAAAAATAACAGAACCACTAAAAGCACATCAAACTAGGATTCGTATTTACAACAGCCCCAAATCAATTCCAAGAAAGGACTACAAATAAATTAACAGCACCACTAAAAGAACATCAAACTAGGTTTAAAACAAAAATAGCAATGAGACTTTACTGCACTGCACTGAAATGAATCTCCATCCTTCCCATTCTGGCCTCTTCCAAGAAACCGAAAATCAACCTGCTACCTGAAATCTGACTAAGTCCTGCATCCAGTTATCCAGTATCTGAGGCCAGAAGTCAGACAATTAGCATCTGTTTCCCAAACTACTGGGCAAGACAGACAAGCCAGGAAGCAAATTGCAGCAAATAAAGACAGCAAGGAAATAACAGTACCTCTAAAAGCACACCAAACTGGATTTCATATTGTTAACAGTCCCAAAACAATTCCAAGTGAAGACAGCAAAGAAATAACAGCACCATTAAAAGTACACCAAGCTATGATTCAAATTTTCAACAGCCCCAAATCAAGTCCAAGTAAAGATAGCAAAGAAATAACAGTACCACTAAAACACACAAACCAGGTTTCACATTTTCAATAGCCACAAAACAATACCAAGAAAAGATAAGGCACAAATAACAGCAGCCCTAAAAGCACTCCAAACTATATTTCAAAATTTCACCAGCCCCAAAACAATTCACAGTAAAGACAGAAAAGAAATAACAGCACCACTAAATGCAAACCAAACTAGGGTAAGAACAAAACAGCAGTGAGTAGTTACTGCACTGCCATGAAATGCATCTCGATTCTTCCCCTTCTGGCATCTTCTGAGAAACCAAGTATCAACATACTACTCAAATCTGACTTAGCCCTTCTCAAGTTATCACATAGCTGAGGAGAGAGGTCAGACAATTAGGACCCCTCCCCAACCTATCGGGCTAGACACACATGTCAACAAGAACATTTGCATCAAGGAAAGACAGCAACGAAATAACAGCACCTCTAAAAGCACACCAAGCTAGGTTTCAAATTTTCAACAGCCCCAAACAATTCCAAGTAAAGACAGCAAAGAAATAACAGCACCACTTAAAGAACACGAACCTTGGTTTCACATTCTCAACAGCCCCAAAACAATTCTAAATAAATACAGCAAAGAAACAACAGAACCATTCAAAGCATCCCAAACTATGCTTCAGATTTTAAACAGTCACAAAATAATTGCAAGTAAGCATAGAAAAGAAATAACAGCTCCACTAAAGCACACCAAACAAGGTTATAAATTTTCACCTGCCCCAAAACAATTCAATTTAAAGATAGCAAAGAAATAACAGTGGGCGGATATTCAAAGGGTTGCGCCATGCGTAATAGGGTTCGCATGCCTAAGTCTGAAAGTGCACCATTCTGCGATATTCAGCAGGAGGCAGTTGCGCCACCGAAAACAGGCTGAGCAACAGCGCAATGCAAATGACGGCATGTGCAACTCGAGAGGGCGGATCCCTGCATAAAGAGCGCAATCGACATTCAAGGGTTGTGCAATACGCAACAGCGGAACAGCCGGAAGTTGCGCCACAGTGGAAATGAGCCAAAATAAAAGGCTCAAGGAAGAGTGAAAGAGCTACAGAGATGCCAAGCAAGACAGACAGAGAGAGACAGACAGTGATAGTCCAGAACAGGGCAGGCAAGGGAAGTTGTGTGGGCCATAGGTTGCAGAGGCCAGTGAGGGTACCCGGTGCAGTGGAGGTAGCAGTCAGGACAGCGGGGCAACAGAGCAACATCAGCCAGGGGGTCACAAGCCAGGAGATGGATAGTGCCAGCCTCATGGAAGCTGTAATGAGGAGGGTGAGAATGCATGCTGCAGGGGACGTGGCCGTGGAAGGGCCGTCGGTGGTCCGCCCAACAGGCAGTACCGCGCCGCATCAGCTTTGAGCTGTACACAGATGTAGAGATCGTGGGCCGGTACCGCCTGGACAGGGCAATACTGAGATGGCTCTGTGAGCTGTGCAGTAATGTGATGCAGGCACCCCTCACCATGGAGTCACGCCTGTCGGTGGAGACCAAGGTGACAGCCTGCATGTGCCTGCTCACCACGGCACTCTTCAGAGGCCGACAGGGGACACCACAGGCATCACACAGTCGGCCACGTCACGCATCCTCACCCAATTCCTCAGCGACTGCTGTCACATGCTCGCGGAGCACATCCAGTTCCCCAGCACTGCGGCAGAGTGTACTGCAAACATGCAGGAGTTCCACAGGGTAGCACATATGCCTGGCATGCTTAGGGCCATAGACTGCACCCATGTGGCCATTCGCACGCCACCTGGCCCAGATGGGGCTGCATATAGGAACAGGAAGGGCTATTCCAGTGTCAACTGCCAGGTGGTGTGTAATGCCACTGGGTGCATAATCAATGTCTGTGCCACACACCCTGGCGGAGCACATGATGCCTTTATATGGTATCAGTCCGCACTATGCCATCGATTCGAGAGTGGGGACATCCCACAGGCCATCTAGTGGGTGAGTACGCATGTAGGAATTGCAAACATGGGGCAAAGGTGGGAATGCCACAGGTGCTATGGTAGTGGCACACAGGGATATTGGCAATATGGACCTGAACATGATACTCATCTCCACCATCTCCACACAGGTGACAGCGGATACCCACTACGACCCTGGCTGCTCACACCATACTGGCACCCCATGACCCCATCGCAGCAACGCTATAATGAGGCGCATGCTACCACATGCAACATCATCGAGCGGGTGTTTGGGATGTCTCAAGGCATGCGTCCGATGCCTAGACACCTCCGGGCGTGCTCACAGTACAGCCCCTCAAAGGCCTGTGGGATATTCCTGGCGTGTTGTATCCTGCACAACATGGCCAAAGACTGTGGATAGCCATTCAGGTCGAGGAGGGGACAGTGATGGGATGCCAGTGGCGCCGGTGAGATGGTGATGAGCAGCCCCACCTTGGACAGCGGGACCCTCAATGATCTGGCAGGCCCAGCTGCACCGGGACACCATCATGGAGGAGCATATGCACGACACAGGTAAGACAAGGGCCATGTGCAACTAACACTGTCCTGGCACAACCCACAGGCACACAGAGTAACACACCAGGGTGCATGATGGCAAGGGGAGTGGAAGGGACCAGGCACACTAACACACCATCAGGGAGGGTGAACAGTCATATGGACACACACACACACACACACCAGGCACAAAGCATACATGGGCAGGTGCACAGCAGAGCAGGAACAGACATGGCAAACACACAGATCCACAGACCACACACCACCTATACTGTCCAAGTACGTGTGTCAGATGCTGGGCAACCTTGCACCTTGGTGTACAGTACAATGCAGGCATCATCATGCACACGCACTGTGGACAGCAGTCAGGATGGTGTGCAGGTGGTCTGTATGTCGGCGTGATGTGCAGGGCACCCACCAGTGCACTGCCCACCATGACACACAGTGCACACAGGGCAGCACCAGACAGGGCCCTCACTGGGAGACAGGTCAGTCATGTTGCACCATTCCACGGCCACCACGGATGCATGGGCGACCCGCCGTGACCCAACAGCACTGGCAGGCTGAGCAGGGGCCACATGGGGTTGCACCGATGGACCACCAGGGTCCCACTGCACGATCATGATCTTGTCCACACTGGGGTCTGTAGTATGCCAAACATACCTGCACCAGGGTGCTTGGGATGCCTACAGCAGAACCCGGCATCGACAGGCTGGGTGTTGCAGCGCCGGGAACAGGGAGTGGAGGCGTACTGTTTGGGGTGCGTGGTACAGGGCACCTGCTTGTGTGCCCAATGCAGCCACGACAGCGACCAATGCCTGGGTCTGCCTGTCAATGGCGGCAGTCACATCCATCCGCATATGGACCATCTCTGCAAGGTTCAGAGCACAGTCTCTGCTGTGCGCTCCACAGCCATGCACAGTGCCTCCATGGACGTTGCAACCTGCCTTTGCTGCTGTACTGATTCCACGCACGGCGGTGTGCTCTTCAAATGGGTACTCTGCCACAACGGCATCCTGTCCCCAGGGTATGGAAGGTCCTGATGCTCAACACCCTCTGAGGGTGGGCACCGTTCTACCAGGACCAGGAATGGGCATATCAAAGGGTGGTGGGCATGTGCCACCACTGGACACTGTACCCCAGACCTGGTGGGTGACTGCTGCTGCCCCTCCAACCGCTGTGCCCCAGGGACCACTCTGTTCCACTGCTGTGGCCGCAACAGTGCCAGACACCTGCACAGCCACTGGTGCTGCCCCACTGGTGCTGACAGGCACAGCCTGGGACTGTGCTGACATGCTGGCACACGTTGGAACCAGCTAGGCCCAGGGGCACATGCTGGCCTGCTGTGTGTCCGTCATGGACACACATGTCACTGCCCATTGCAGTCCTTGCATCATCAATGGTGCAGGTATGTGCTACAGCCACAGTCACAGCGTACTGGCATGCTTGCATGCCAGACTGCTGAGACACAGGCTGTGCACCCCCACACCTGACTCACCGACACCAGAGTTGGTAGCCCGGCGGCATGCTGGTGCAGTGCATGCTGGCTGGTGACAGAGGTGGATGGACCCTCCTCCATGTCCAGCAGGTCTTCCTCACTGCCTGGACCCACCACCACTGTCCCCTGAAGATGAACAGGATCTGTAACAGTGAGGACATGTGAGTGCATGTGAGCAACCTTCCCCCAACACCACCACCATGTCATACCTGCAGTGATGGGCTTCCACCTGTCTGGAATCCACCTCCTGGTAAGCCCTCAATACTGCACTGCATTGATGCAGCCAGTCAGTCCTCAGCCGGGTCAGCTCCGCCACTGCTGGCTGGCCCCGCCTGTGCTAGCACGTTGCCGCTCTGAGGGCTGCCACCTTCTCCTTCACCCTCCTGCGGTCTGTCCCCATCTTCATTTGCATTCCTGCATGGAGCGCTGGTGGCTTCCATGCAGGTTCACTGCCCAAGCTACCCCTCCCATGCAGCCACATGGGCCTGAGGGTGCCCTGCCATCCATTCAGTAGTGGCTCCTCCTCCAGGTAGGCCTGGAAGAGGGCCTCTGTCTACACCGTGGTGAAGTTGGGCCTCCTCCTCCCCACCATCCTCACCCCTCACCTTGGCTCTGTTCAGTCATGTCGATCTGTATGGGTGGAAATGGACACCTGTCACTCTGCAGTCTACAGCGTTATCCCATGACCATTGTCCAGAACATCACACAGCATGCAACCCACCTCTCACCTGCAGTAACCGAATCTGGCCAACGCAGTCCAATGTCACACATTTATAGCGCAATGCATGCAAATTAGAGTGGAGCAACTGTAATGAGATGCAAAATCATGCCACTGCACCTTTGAATGGCTGATCAGATGATTTGCATGTGTCAGCTGAATATCGCGCTGCGCTTTGCGAATACGGTTGAGCCGGCTGAGCCAATGGGCATATCTGTGACTGTGTGGTACACTCGCATTGCGCATGCCCAGGTAGCTTACGCAGGCATCTGCCATGCTGATGATGTGCTGTGCGCGATCGGCACTCAGCCCATGGCCACCATTGTGCCAATGGCGCTACAGCACTGATCACCACATGGCGCAGTGGCGGTAATGCGCAATAGTCCACTGTGGCACTGGCACGCAGGTGTCCGATTGCGCAGGATGTGTGGATGTCCGATGGTGCTGTGTGTGCTTGCGCCACTGACCCATGACCTTGTGCATGACTTTGCCCCGGTGCTGAAGTAGCGCCGCTATGTGTACGGTAGTTTATCGCGCTGTTCGTGACAGCGCGATGTGGACCGACGGCGCTGTTCTGGAACAGCATGATAGGCAGTGATGGAGTTGTATTGCGCAACATTTCCACGCGAGTTAGCCGCTGTTGAGCACCATATTGCCACTGTACAGTTTGACAATGGCATGCAGGAGAGCACCACAATGGGGGCTTTGGAGTTAGCCAACCTGGTGGCTGTGGTGGAGCCCCACTATGGCTCACTGTTCGAGGGTGTGCCCTGCAGGTGCCACGCACCCATGTGTGGCAGCAGGTCGACGCTGCCCTGGAGCAGGCCACTGGGTGGAGGAGGACCCTGAACAGTGCAAGCACCGCTATGGTGACCTGCAGAGGAGGGAGCGTGCTCTGCTTGAGCGCCTCAGGTCATGTGCCAGGAGGGGCATTGTGCCCAGGCCAGTGGGTGTGCTGTGTATGTACCGGTATTGTCTGCATGGGTGACTCGTGATGTAATCTGCGATGGGTGTGAGTTGGGCTGTGGTTTGCTGTGAGGTGTTTGCAGGTGTGTGCTGTTTGGGTCTGGATGTGTGGGCAGGCACACTCAATGGGACAAGGCTGTCTGCTTTGGGATCTCACTGATGTTTTTCTCTTCCTTTGTCTCCACAGGTGTGGAGGAGCGGCAGGCACGGGCTGAGGCATGGGATGGCAGTGCCAGGGTGGCTTGTGGAGGAGGGGTGCAACAGCCACAGCAGCAGCAACAGCAGCAGCCTCAGCAGCAGCACCTGATGCAGCGGCTTGATGAGGGTGAGTGTCATTACAACATGGATGCTATTGCATACTGTGGGGGCATGGCCACCATCCATGGACAACACTGCCATGCACGTGACGTGTGACAGTCAGCACTGTCCAGTGGCACTGCATGTCTGTGAGTGCATCACTGGTGGTCCATGCATGCACTGGGCACATGGCTGTGGCACTACCTTCCACGACAGCCATGTCACTGAACAGCCTTGGTTGTGCTGTGCTGGGCATGGGTGTGTGTGTGTGCAATGGCTCACATGGCTGTTGATGCCTGGTTGGGCTTGTCTTGTAGCACGGTCACTGTGAGTGGGTGCAGTCCATCACAGGGTGGGGCACTTGGCTGTATGCCATGCATGTTGGGTGGGCTTCAGGGTTGGAACAGTCACAGCCATTGATTCTGTTCCCTTGCCCTAGGTGTCTGGGTCCTGCACAGGATTGAGCGGGCTGTCCACCGCCTGCTGGAGGTGTCCACAGCGTCCCTATCCATTCTGCAGGAGATGCACCGAGGGGTGTCAGTCAACGGAGGAGGTCACGAGACCAGAGGCAACCTGCTACTGTGCAGCCTGGAGACAGTAGCTGTCCCACACCTACCCCCTTTACCCTTCCCTCACACCCTGCCTTCCTCACCAAGTTCTTCACCCTGCTCCTTACCCACCCCTACCTTGTACCCGTACCCCACCCGTTTTTTGTATATATCTCTCTGTACATAGTTTATTGTTGTGTGTTCGTGTTGATATTCCTTTATAAATCTATTTTGTATGAATACTGTAGTGGTCTCTGATTTGCAGCTGGCTATGGGTGCTCAGTTGCAGTGGTGTGCATGGCATCTGGTGTGGTATTGTCCTGGGATTGTGTGTGTGTGTGCATGGGGGTGTCCCTGGTGTGGTGGTGGCTTTCAGCCGGACTGGCCGTGTGCTGCTACACACGCTGAGTGCTCCTGGTGGGTCTGGCTTGTTGGTTCGGTGGTACACATGGTTGCATGTGCCAGGGGGCCTGGGGAGTCCTGCAGTGATGGTCACAGTCACTGCTCATGTGGGTGGTGTCTTGGGGTCACAGTGCAGGGTGTGCTGTGCACACGGGGTCTCTGGACACTGGGGTGGTCCGCCACCTTGTGTGGCAGTCTCAGCTTGCCAGTGGGTGTGCTGCAGTAAACGGCCGGGATGTGCTTTCTTTGCTTGTCCCCATGGGCTGGTTGATATTCGTCCCTCTCCCAGTTATGCTGTTCTTGTGGTGTGGGGTGCATTGTTAGTTCTGCAGTGTGTCCCTGTGCCCATCTGTGGCATGGGTGGTGGGCCTCCTACCTCCCTGGTTGTGCTGTTCCATTGCTATGCTGCTGGGGTGTCATTGCTTGCCCTATGGGCCTCTGGACTGCTCAGCTGGGCTGGCCTTGTTGCGCTATGGCACATCGTATCTGCTCAGCTTCCCTCCCTGGTTGCGCTATGGCACAGTTTGTGCGATATTCAGACATTGGCTGCTTGCGCAATTGGCCTTGCTCCATGTTTGAATATCGCTGACGATTTGCGCGCAAGTGACGGCGCTGTTTTGCTGTTGGCAAGACTTTTGGTGCAGTTTGAATATCCGTCCAGCACCACTAAAAGAACATCAAACTAGGTTTCATATTTTCAACAGCCTCAAAGCAATTCCATATAAAGACAGCAAAGAAATAACAGCACCACTAAAAGCACATCAAACTAGGTTTCAGATTTTCAACAGCCCCAAAACAATTCCAAGTAATGACTGTAAAGAAATAACAGTACAACTAAAAGCACATCACACATAGGTTTCAAATTTTCAAAAGCAGGAAAACAATTCCAAGTAATGACAGCAAAGAAATAACAGCACCATTAAAAGCACCACAAACTAAGTTTCACATTTTCAACAGCCCTAAAAGAATTCCAAGTAACGACAGTAAAGAAATGACAGTGCCACTAAAAGCACACTACACTAAGTTTCACATTTTCAACAGGCCCAAAACAATTCCAACTAAAGACAGCAAAGAAATAATAGCACCAGTAGAAGCACACCAGACGAGGCTTAAAAGTAAACAGCAGTGAACAGTTACTGCATTGCACTGAACTGCATCTGGATCCTTCTCCTTCTGACCTCTTCTGAGAAACCAAAATCCAACCTGCTACCTCAGATCTGACTTAGCCTCAGCTCTAGTTATCACACAGATAAAGTAATAGATCAGAAATTAGCACACCTCCCCAAAGTATGGGGTAAGACAGAAAAGCCAATAAAAATTGCAGCACTTAAAGACAGCAAAGAAATAACAGCATCACTAAAACACACCAAAGTAGGTTTCAAATTCTCAAAAGTTCCAATAGAATTCCAAGTAAAGACAGCAAAAAATAACAGCACCATTAAAAGCACAACAACCTAGGTATCAAATTTTCAACAGCCCCAAAATAATTCCATGTAAAGACAGCAAAGAAATCACAGAACAACTAAAAACACACCAAGCTAGGTTTCAAATTGTCAACAGCTCCAAGACAATTCCAAGAAAATACAGCAAAGAAATAACAGCACCACTTAAAGCACACCAAACTAGGTTTCAAAGCCCAGATATTCAAAGAGTTGAGCCATGCGCAATAGGGTTGCGCCTGCACAAGTCTGAAATGCGCCGCTTACGATATATTCAGCAGGAGGCAATTGCACCCCCCCAAATCACACCGAGCAACAGCGCAATGATAATGAATGCATGCAGAACTGAAGGGAGGAACCATGCATAAATGGCACAGTCACGATATTCAACAACATGCACCATGCGCAATAGGGAGCCAGCGGAAGTTGCGCCATAGCAGAAATGAGCCAAAATAAAAGGGAGCAAGGGAGAGGCACAAGAATGCTACAGGGAAGCCACATGAGAGCCAAATACAGCAAGAAACACTGGGCACCAGGGACACACAAGGCCAGGCAGAAAAGGGCACCTGGAACAACAGGCTCAGGGAAGGTGTGGGAGCCACAGTGCAGAAGGGAAGTACACCACACAGCAATGAGGCCAGCACAGGCCGGTGTTCCCGTGCAGGGAAGTAGCAGTAGGACAGTGGGGGAATACAGAAACTGTTGCCGGGGGTGAACACAAGCCAGGGACATGGCCAGTGCCACTATCCAGATGGAGGCCGTAATGAGGGGGTGAGAAGGTGGGCAGCAGGGGGCGGCTGGTGGAAGGGCCCGTCGGCAGTATGCCCTCAACAGGCAGTACCAAGCCTGCACCAGCTTTGAGCTGTACAGTGATACAGAGATTGTGGGCCAGTACCACCTGAATCGGGCAATTGAGGTGGCTCTGTGAGCTGTGCAGTGATGTGATGCAGGCACCCACATGACGGAGCCATGCCCTGTCAGTGGAGACCAAAGTGACAGCTTGCATGTGCTTGCTCACCACGAGTACCTTCCAGAGACCAACTGGGGACACCACAGGCATAACCCAGTCAGCCAAATCAGGCCACCTCACCCAATTCCTCAGCGCACTGCTGCCACATGCTGTGGAGTACATCCATTTCCCCAGCACACGGTGGAGCACACAGCAAACATACAAAGAGTTCCACAGGGTAGCACGTATGCCTGGTGTGCTAGGGGCAATAGACTGCACCCATGTGGCCATCTACACACACCTGGCCCGAGGGGCCGCATATAAATTGCAAGGTCTATGCCAGCATCAACTGCCAGGTGGTGTGCGATGCCAGGGTGCACATAATCAATGTCTGTGCCATGCACCCTGGGGAGCACATGATGCTCTTTATCTGGCACCAGTTGGCACTGTGCCACAGATTCGAGAGTGGGGATATCCCCACTGGCCACCTAGTGGGTGAGTATGCAAACCACATGGACAATCATAGGGCCTGGGGGCATGGTCAGAGGTGACATGGGTAGTGGCCTACATGGCCTGGGGCAGGAGATGCTGATCACCAAACTAACCTCCACCCTCTACACAGAGGTGACAGTGGATACCCACTCCATCCCTGGCTGCTCACACCCCATCGGCGCCCTGACCCCATCACAGCAATGCTACAATGAGGCACACAACACCACACGTAATGTCATCGAGTGGGTGTTCGGGATGCTGAAGGCACGTTTCAGTTGCCTGGACACCTGTGGCGGTGCCCTACAGTACAGCCCTCAAAGGCCTGCAGGCTATTCCTGGCCTGTTGCATCCTGCACAACTTGGCCAATGAATGTGGGATAGCTGTACAGGTCGAAGAGGAGGACAGCAATGGGGACAATGAGGATACCAGTGACAATGGTGATGGGCAGTCCCTCCTTGGGTGGGGACCCCGACTGCTCCGGCTGGCACAGCTGCACCGAGACACCATCATGGAGGAGCACTCAGCCAACCCAGGTAAGTCATGGGAGCCATGTTCAACCAACAGTGGCTAAGGTACAACCCACAAACACGCATGGACACACACCAAGGGTGCATTCCATAGGGAAGTGGCCGGGCATGGAACCACACACACAACCAGGGATGGGTGAGGTCTAACATGCCACATGGATGGACACACACACACACACACACACACACACACACACACACACAGACACACACACAATGCAACATGCTTGCACAAAGGGTAGGAGGCACACTGACCCAGAACACCACCCTAGTCACACACATGCCCACAGACCACCACGCCCACCCTGTCCTTGTGCATGTGTCAAATGCTGAGCACCATTGCACATTGGTATACAGCACAATGCAGGCATCATCATGCACACGCAACTGTGGACAGCAGCCAGGAGGATGTGCAGATGGACTGTGTGCCTGCATGAGGGCCAGGTACCCACCCATGCAATGCCCGCTGAATGACACAATGCACACAGGGCAGCACCAGACAGTAGCCACGTTGGAGACAGGTCAGTCACGTGCCACAGTGCCCCGGCCACCACGGATGTGTGGGCGGCTCCGCTGGACCTACCAGGACTGACAGGCTGACCACTGGCCTCATGGGGTGCCACCGATGGTCCCCAGGGGTTCCACAGTGTGAACATGACAGTGCTCATGCAGGGGTCTGCAGCACACCAAACATGCCTGCGCCAGGCGTGCTCGGGATGCCCACAGCTGAACCCGGTGTCAAAGAGGGTGTCACATGACACCAGGAATGGGGTGGACAGTGCACTGTGTGGTGTCTGCGACGCATGGGACATGACTGTGTGCCCATTGTGGCCATGACAGCAGTGAATGCCAGTGTCTGCCTGTCAATGGCAGCAGTCACATCCTCCGCAACTGGTCCATCCCTGCCAGGATCAGAGCGGTGTCTCTGCTGTGACACACCACTGCCCACTCCAGGGCCGCATGTAGTGCATCCACCGACGTCAAGCTGCATCTGCTGGTGGACTGATGCTTGCCGTATGTGGGTGTGCTCATCCAAGAGGTCATCAGCCTCCTCAGCATCCTGTCCCTCAGGGTGTGCGTGCCCCGATGCCCAGCACCCCTGAGGGTGGGTGCTGCACACCAGGACCAGGTCTGGGCATGTCCACAGGCAGTGCACTGATGCCGCCCCTTGACCCTGTACCCCAAGCCCATTGGCTGACTGCTGACGCTGCCCCTCCGGCTGCCACTCACCATGGCTCACTGGTGCTGCCACAGTGGCCGCAACAGTCCCCTGTCCTGTACTCACACCAGTGCTGCCCCACTGGTGGTGACAGGCACAGGCGGACTGTGATGACACACAGGCCTCCAGGACAGCACCACCCACAGCCATGGCCACGATATTACCTGCTGTGTGGCCATCCCATGGCACACATGTGTCACCGCTCATGCCGTTAGTGACATCATCATCGGTGATGGACCCGCACCAGCCTGAGTCACAGCATGCTGGCATCCATGGACGCTGGCACGTTGGGACATGGGCAGGGCCTCCTCCGCACCTGTTCCAATAACATCAGTCTAGACAGCCAGGGGCCCACTGTTGCACTGAGCCACATATTCCTGTGGAGGTGGAAGGGCCTACTCCATCTCCATCTGACTGTCCTCAGTGGACAGGCCCACCACCGCTGACCCATGCAGATGCTCAGGATCTGTAAGGGAAAACAAAGTTGTGTTACTGCATGTTACCCACCCTGCCCCAATAGACAGACCATGATCTACCATGCAGTGACAGGCTACCACCCGTCTGGAAGCCACCACCAGAACACCCTCAATGGTACTACGCTGTATGCTTACAGCAACCTCTCCTCCTGTGGGGTCAGGTGTACCACCTCCGCTGTCCCCACCTGTCTCAGCTCATGCTGCCCTGATGGCAGCCATCTTCCTTTATCATCCTCATGTATGTGCTCATCTTCTTCTTGTACTCCTGCACGGAGCACTGGTGGCTGCCATACAGGTTCACTGCACGTGCCACCTCCTCCCATGCAGCAGCACGGGCCTGTGGTGCTGTCCACTGAGAAGTGGCTCCTGATCCAGGTAGGCATCAAACAGGGCATCAGTCTTAGCCTTGTTGAAATTAGGCCTCCTCCTCCTCCTCCCACCACTGTGTTCCTCCTCTCCCACAACTCGCTCAGTCATTATTTAGCCTGTAAGAATGAAAGTTGTTACCTGTGACTGTGCAGTCCCATGCATGTCCCAAGATCCACAGTCCACACGCCCAAACAGCATGCAACTCACCAATAGACTGCAGTAATCGACTATGGCCAGTGCAGCCCAATACCGCACTTTAATAGCACAACCCATGCAAATGAGGCGGTAGCAACTTTAAGTGGATGCAAATTGCAGTGCTGTGCCATTGAACGGCTGATTAGCTGATTTGCATATGATGACTGAATATCACGCTGTTGCGCTGTGCAATTGTGTTGAACATGCCAAGCCAAGGGTGCAGTTCTGTGACATGCGCAGTACATACCACCGCGATGTCCGGTTGCTGACGTGGCGCCTGCCGCACTGCTGACATGCTGTGTGCAGGAAGCAATGCGGGCACAGCCACCATTGTGCCAGTGGTGCTACAGCCATGTTCATCTATATGGCACTGTGGTACTGGGCCATCATAGGCGCACTGGGGCAACAGCGCAGTAGGCTGCTACTGGAGGTAGCACACAGGCATCCAATTGTGCTACACACATTGGGTTCCAATGGCGCTGTGCCTGTCCATGCGCCAGAGACTCTTGATCCTGTGCCAGACATTTGCCCCTAGGCACCATGCATCAGCATGGGTGCACCACTATCGTGCTGTTCGGTGACAGCACAATTAGAGAATGGCAGCGCTGTACGCACAGCATCTGCGCGTGGTGGAGCTCACTGCAGAGTGCCATTTTGAGCCGATTGAGCAAGTGGAATGGCACGGAGGAGGACTGCACAGTGGACCCAAGTTGAACTGGCCAACCTGGTGGCCGTTGTAGAGCCACTTTATGGCCCATTGTTTGGGAGGCACCCTGGACAGGTCCAGGAGCCAGGTGGGGAGGAGGTGCCCTGGAAGAGGCCACAGGAAGGAGGCAGATGGCAGAGCAGTGCCACCATAGGTATGGCGACCTGCGGAGGGGGAACTGGACCTGCTTGCCCACCTGCAGGGATGTGCCAGGAGGGCACGGCCAGGTACATGTTACATCCACATACCTTTATCTTCCATATGGGTAACATGGTTGTATGTGTCTGGGACATGGGGAGGGACTGTCCAGTGTTGGCTGTGGTGGTGTTATCAGGGTGTGGGGTGGGTGGGTCTGGTTGGGTGGGAGTGCACACACACATGGGGGCAGGGGACTTTGCTACAGGATTGTACTGATGTTCCTCTCTCCATGTTTGCACCACAGGGCCAGAGGAAAGGCATCTAGCCTGGGAGATGCGGTGCTAGCAGGAAGACAGGGCCGCTAGGAGGGGCGAGTCAACAGTGCCTGAGGGACCGGCACAATGATGGTGAGTGCCATACCTCCATGATTACTATTTCATGCTGTGTAACAGGGTGGGCAGTGGGGCATGGCCACCATCGATTGACACCACTGCCATGCATGCAACTTGTTACAGTCAGCACTGTCCAGTGGCACTGCGATGTCTGGGAGTGCATCGATGGTGGTCCATGCGGCACCGGGTACATGGCTGTGTCACTGCCTTCGCACCACATAGCCATAAGTCACCAAACAGCCATGGTGGTGCTGTGCATGACTTGGCTGGTGGGTGTGCAGCAGTCCACATGGCTGTATGTGCCTGGGTGGGCAGGTCTTGTATACGTGATCACTGTGGTGGTCACACACCATCACAGAGGCATGTCCCATGGCCGTATGCCATGCACAGTGGGTGGGCTGTATGGGGCTGTGCATTCACACCTATTGACTGTGCTCCTTGTCCTAGGTGTCCGACAGCTGTAGACCATCCATGAGGCATTGTGGGAGACCTTGCAAGTGGCGAGGGAATCGCTGGACATATTGCAGGGGTGTGAGGAACTGGGTGTCCGGGCGGAGACACAGCAGGCGGAGCAGCCGGAGCGGGAGCGGGCCCGTGAACATATATCTGCCCATGATTTCTACCCCTTACCTCCTCACACCCCTCCTTTCCTGTCCCATTTGTTCACCCCTGCCTCTTACCCACCCCACCTTGTTTGTGGCCCCCACATTTGTACAATGTATTGTAAATAGTTCCTTCGATATGTTTTTGAATACAGATCTTTTGATATGAATACTGTGGTGGTCTCTGATTTGCAGTGGGCTATAGGTGCTCAGCTGCAGTGGTGTGCATGGCGTCAGAGGTGGTGCAGTCATGGTATGTGTGTGTCCGTGGGGAGGTGACTATGGTGTGGGGTAGCTATCAGTCAGTGTCTGTGGTGTGTGTGTTGTGCCCTGTGCACTGCATGACTGTGTGCAGTGGTCCATGCTCTGTGTCCATGGCACCCCTGTCAGCCCGTCCATGGCCTGTGCAGCTGACACCCTTGCATGTCTGTGACCTGCATGGTCTGCTGGCATGTCAGTGGTGGCTGTCCATGCAGGGCAGCCACCGTACCTCTCACAATGCTGGGTTGCCTCCGTCACTGATGGTGCATGTCTGCCTTGATGACACTGTGGCCTCCGCAGTTGTTGTCCCACCTCCATGCTGTGGCTTGTGTGTGTTGCAGGGGATGTGCACCACTGTCTGTGACTTGTGCTCCTGGCAAATGATGGTGGCATACAGATCCACAGTGCCTGCGCAGGGTGGCTGCCACTCCTGTGCCATGGAGGACTGCAGGTTGTGTGCACACAGTTTTCATGGAGCCCTCACTGGGGGCTTGGTTGCCGCTACTGCATCCTGTGTTGTTGTGCCCTTGGGTATGGGTGGGTGTTTGTCCATGCACTGTGTGGCATCCGGTGTAGTGCATGCTTCCCCACCACTGTGGGTGTCTCAAGCTGGCTGTTGTGGCCAGTGCTGGGTTGAGGTGTCTCCTTGGGAGGTGTGCAGGGTGCTGTACCACTGGTGGTGCTGTCCAGGGCATGCCCTGTCCCTCAGGGGTACCCTGCAGCAATGCATGGTCGGTCTCTCCAGCTGTACATTGGGGCTGTGCGTGGTGGCACTGTGTATGCCGTTGTTGCATTGCTGTGTGCTGCCACCCACTGATGGGTGCTCATGGTGGGGCTGCCTTGTATGGTTCTGTGCTGCACAGGGTTGCATTGTCACAGTGGGGGTGGTGGCATGCATGGGGTTTCCTGCAGTGGTGGATGCTGCTTCTGGGCAGGGTGTCTAGGGGTCATGGTGCAGGGTGTGCTCTGCATTGGGGGTGATGTGGCATGGGGTGGTCAGCCCTCCTTGTGTGCCAGTCACAGCTTGCTAGGGGTGTGATGAGGCACCATGACCCGGCTGTGGGTTGGTTGCTTGTCTCCATGGGCCAGTGGTTATTACAGCCCTCCCCAGTTGTGCAGTACATGGGATGTGGGACGGTGTCTATTCTGCTGTGTGTTCCTCTGCCCATCTGTGGCATGGGTAGTGGGCCCCTCCCCTGGTTGTGCAGTTGCATTGCTGCACTGCTACTGGGGCATCCTGTTTGTGCTATGGCACCTTCTGGACTGCTCAGCTGAACATCCCTTATTGCTCTATGGCACATCAGATCTGCTCAGCTTCCCTCCCTAGTTGTGCTATGGCACAGGTGGTGCGATATTCAGTCATCGGCTGTAGGTGCATCTTGGCCGGCTCAGTTTTTGAATATCACACCTCTTGTGCATGGGCACAATGGACCCTGCACTTGCTCCTACATTATGCGTACTTTTAGCTAGGTTTGAATATCTGGGGCCCAAATGTTTAACAGCCCCAAAACAATTCCAGTTAAAGACATCAAAGAAATAACAGCACCACGAAACTAGGTTTCAATTTTTCAACAAACCCAAAATTCCAAGTAAAACAGTAAAGAAATAACGCTCTACTAAAACTTTGCCAAAATAGGTTTAAAACAAAACAGCAATGAACAGTGACTGCACTGCACTGAAATAAATCTGGATCCTTCCCCTTCTGGCTTCTTCTGAGAATCCAAACATCAATCTGCTACTCTATTCTGACTTAGCCCCACCTCCAGTTATCATGTGACTGAAGCCAGAGGTTAGTCAATTAGCAACAGTAACCTAAACTACAGGCAAGAAAGGCAAGACAAGACAGAAATTTCAGCAAGTAAAGACAGCAAAGAAATAAAACACCACTAAAAGGACACCAAACTAGGTTTAAATTTTCAACAGCCACAATACAATTCCATATAAAGACAGCAAAGAAATAACAGCACCACTAAAAGCACATCAAACTAGGTTTCAGAATTTCAACAGCCCCAAAACAATTCCAAGTAATCACAGCAAAGAAATAACAGCAGCCCTAAAAGCACCCCAGACTAGCTTTCAAAATGTCACCAGCCCCAAAATAATTCCAAGTGAAGATTGCAAAGAAATTACATACCACTAAAAGCACACCAAACTGGGTTTCAAATTTTCATCAGCCAAGAACAGTTTGAGGTAAAGACAGCAAAGTCATAACAAAACCACTAAAGACACATCAAACTAGGTTTCAAAGTTTCAGCAGCCACAAATCAATTTCAATTAAAGACAACAAAGAAATAACATCACAACTAAAAGCACACCAAACTAGGTTTAAAACAAAACAGCAATGAGCAGATACTGCACTGAAATGAATCTCAATCCTTCCCCACCTGGCCTCTTTGAGAAACCAAAAATCAACCTACTACCTGAAATCTGACCTATCCTCACCTCCAGTTATCATCAAAGAAATAACAGTGCCACTAAAAGCACACTAAACTAGGTTTCAGATTTACAAGAGATCCAAATCAATTCCAAGCAAAGACGGCAAAGAAAATAACAGCACCACTAAAAGCACGCCAAACTTGGTTTCACATTTTCTACAGCCCCAAAGCAATTCCACTAAAGGCAGCAAAGAAATAATAGCACCACTAAAAGCACACCAGATAAGGTTTAAAACAAAAACAGCAATGAACAGTTACTGCACAGCATTGAAATGAATCTGAATCCTTCTTCTTCTGGCCTCTTCTGAGAAACCAAAAATCAAACTGTTACCTCAAATCTGACTTAGCCCCAGCTCCAGTTATCACACAGCTGAAGCAAATGGTCAGAAAAGTAGCGCCCTCCCAACATATGGGGCAAGACAGAATAGCCAAGACAAAATTGTCAGCATGTAAAGACAGCAAAGAAATAACAGCACCACAAAAAGCACACCAAACTAGGATTCAAATTTTCAAAACTTCCAATAGGATGCCAAATAAAGACAGCAAACAAATAAGAACACCATTAAAAGCACACCAGCATAGGTACTGAATTTTCAACAGCTCCAAAACAATTCCAAGAAAAGACAGCAAAGAAGTAACAGCACCATTAACAGCACAGCAAACTAGACTTCACATTTTCAACAGCCCCAAAACAGTAGACAGCAAACAAATAAAAGCACCACCAAAAGCACACCAAACTAGGTTTAAAACAAAACAGCAATGAAAAGTTACTGCACTGCTCTGAAATGAATCTCCATCCTTCCCATTCAGGCCTCTACTAAGAAACCAAAAATCAACCTACTACCTCAAATCTAACTTAGCCCTGCATCCGGTTATCATGTATCTGAGGCCAGCGGTCAAACAATTAGCACCCCTTCCCCAAACTAAGGGCAAGACAGACAAGCCAAGAAGCAAATTGCAGCAAATAAAGACAGCAAGGAAATAACAGCACCTCTAAAAGCACACCAAACTGGGTTTCACATTTTCAGCAGTCCCAAAACAATTCCAAGTGAAGATAGCAAAGAAATAATAGAACCACTAAAATTACACCAAGCTATGTTTCAAATTTCAACAGCCCCAAAACAATTCCAAGTAAAGACAGCAAAGAAATAACAGTACCACTTAAAGCACACCAAACTAGGTTTAAAAAAAACAGCAATGAACAGTTACTGCACTGCACTTAATGAAACTGGATCCTTCTCCTTCTAGTCTCTTCTGAGAAATTGAAAATCAACCTGCTACATCAGCTCTGACTTAGCCCCACCTCCAGTTATAATGTAGCTAAAGCAAGGGATCAGACAACTGGCAGCAATCCCCCAAAGTACAGGGCAAGACAGACAACCCAAGTCAAAATTTGCAAGTAAAGACAGCAAAGAAATAATAGCACCACTAAAAGCACACCAAACCTAGGTTTCAAATTTTCAACAGCCACAAAACAATTCCAAGTAAAGACAGCAAAGAAATGACATTACAACTAAAATCACACCAAACTAGGTTTAAAATGAAACAGCAATGATCAGTTACTGCACTGCACTGAAATTAGTCTAGATCTTTCCCCACCTGGCCTCTTCTGAGAAACCAAAATCAACTGCTACCTCAAATTTGACTTAGAATTGCCTCCAGTTATCATGTAGCTGAGGCCACAGGAAAGACAATTAGCAACCCTTCCCCAAAACTACAGAGCAAGACAGACAACCTGAGACAAAATGTTCAGCATGTAATGACAGCAAAGAAATAACAGCCCCTAAAGGCTCACCAAACTAGGTTTCAGATTTTCAACAGTCCCAAACAATTCCAAGTGAAGACAGCAAAGAAAGAACAGCACCACTAAAACCACACCACACCAAACTAGGTTTAAAACAAATACAGCAATTGAAAGTGACTGCACTTTTAATGACATAAATGTGGGTTGTTCCCTCGTGGCCTCTTTTGAGAAACAAAAATCAACCTGCTACCTCAAATCTTATTTTGCCCCACCTCCAGTTATCATGTGGCTGAAGCCAGAGGTCAGACAATTAGTACCCATCCCATAAACTACAGGCAAGACATACAAGCCAAGATGAAAATTGCAGCAAGTAATGACAGTAAAGAAATAACACTAAAAGCACACAGAACTAGGTTTCAGATTGTCAAAAGCCCAAAACAATTCCAAGTAAACACATCAAAGACATAACAGCACCACTAAAAGCACACCAAACTAGGTTTCACATTTTCAACAGCCAGAAAACTATTCCAAGAAAAGCTATGACAGAAATAACAGCAGTCTTAAAAGTGCTCCAAACTAGGTTTCAGAGTTTCACCAGTCCCAAAATAATTCAAAGTGAAGATAGGAAAGAAATAACAGAACCATTAAAAGCACACCAACCTGGACTTCAAATTTTCAACAGCCACAAAACAATTCACAGTAAAGACAGAAAAGAAATAGCAGCAAAACTAAAAGCAAACTAAACTATGGTAAAAACAAAAACAACAATAAGCAGGTACTACACTGCAATGAAATGAATCTTGATTCTTCTCCTCTTGCCTCTTCTTAGAAACAAAGTGTCAACATAGTATCTCAAATCTGACTTAGCACTGCCTCAAGTTATCACATAGCTGAGGAGAGATGTCAGACAATTAGGACCCCTCCCAAACTACCAGGCAAGACATACCAATAAGAACATTTTCATCAAGTAAGGAGAGCAAAGAAATAACAGCACCTCTAAAAGCACATGAAACTAGGTTTCAAATTTTCAACAGCCCCAAAACAATTCCAAATAAAGACAGCAAATAAATAACATCACCAGTAAAGCACACAAAACAATGTTTCAGATTTTAAATAGCCACAAAACAATTGCAAGAAAAGACAGAAAAGAAATAACAGCACCACTGAAAGCACACCAAACTAGGTTTCATATTTTCACAAGCCTCAAAACAATTCCGTTTAAAGACAGCAAAGAGATATTAGTACCACTAAAAGTACACCAAACTAGGTTTCAGATTTTCAACAGCCCTAAAACAATTCCAAGTAACAACAGCAAAGAAATATTAGCGCCATTAAAAGTACACCAAACTAAGTTTCAAATTATCAACAGCACAAAAACTATTCCAAGTGAAGACAACAAAGAAATAACAGCAGTGTTAAAAGCACACCACACTAGGTTTCACATTTTTAACAGCCCCAAAACAATTCCAAATAAAGATGGCAAAGAATTAACAGCACCACTTAAAGCACATCAGACTAGATTTCAAATTTTCAACAGACCCAAAAGAATTCCATATAAAGAGAGCGAAGAAATAACAGCACCACTAAAAGCACATCAAACTAGGTTTCAGAATTTCAACAGCCCTAAAACAATTCCAAGTAATCACAGCAAATAAATAACAGCAGCCCTAAAGCACCCCAAACTAGCTTTCAAAATATCACCAGCCCAAAATAATTCCAAGTGAAGATTGCAAAGAAATTACATCACCACTAAAATCACACCAAACTGGATTTCAAATTTTCAGCAGTCCAAGAACAGTTTGAGATAAAGACAGCAAAGTCATAACAAAACCGCTAAAGACACACCAAACTAGGTTTCAAAGTTTCAGGAGCCACAAATCAATTCCAATTAAAGACAACAAAGAAATAACATCACAACTAAAAGCACACCAAACTAGGTTTAAAACAAAACAGCAATGAGCAGATACTGCACTGAAATGAATCTCAATCCTTCCCCACCTGGCCTCTTTTGAGAAACCAAAAATCAACCTACTACCTGAAATCTGACCTATCCTCACCTCCAGTTATCATCAAAGAAATAACAGTGCCACTAAAAGCACACTAAACTAGGTTTCAGATTTACAAGAGATCCAAATCAATTCCAAGCAAAGACAGCAAAGAAAATAACAGCACCACTAAAAGCACGCCAAACTTGGTTTCACATTTTCTACAGCCCCAAAGCAATTCCAACTAAAGGCAGCAAAGAATAATAGCACCACTAAAAGCACACCAGACAAGGTTTAAAACAAAAACAGCAATGAACAGATACTGCACGGCATTGAAATGAATCTGAATCCTTCTTCTTCTGACCTCTTCTGAGAAACCAAAATCAAACTGTTACCTCAAATCTGACTTAGCCCCAGCTCCAGTTATCACACAGCTGAAGCAATTGGTCAGAAAAGTAGCGCCCTGCCCAACATATGGGGCAAGACAGAAAAAGCTAACACAACATTTGCAGCATATAAAGACAGCAAAGAAATAACAGCACCACTAAAAGCACACCAAACTAGGATTCAAATTTTCAAAACTTCCAATAGAATGCCAAATAAAGACAGCAAACAAATAGCAACACCATTAAAACACACCAGCATAGGTACTGAATTTTCAACAGCTCCAAAACAATTCCAAGAAAAGACAGCAAAGAAGTAACAGCACCATTAAAAGCACAGCAAACTAGACTTCACATTTTCAACAGCCCCAAAACAGTAGACAGCAAACAAATAAAAGCACCACCAAAAGCACACCAAACTAGGTTTAAAACAAAACAGCAATGAGAAGTTACTGCACTGCTCTGAAATGAATTCCATCCTTCCCATTCTGGCCTCTACTGAGAAACCAAAAATCAACCTACTACCTCAAATCTAACTTAGCCCTGCATCCGGTTATCATGTATCTGAGGCCAGAGGACAAACAATTAGCACCCCTTCCCCAAACTAAGGAGCAAGACAGACAAGCCAAGAAGCAAATTGCAGCAAATAAAGACAGCAAGGAAATAACAGCACCTCTAAAAGCACACCAAACTGGGTTTCACATTTTCAGCAGTCCCAAAACAATTCCAAGTGAAGATAGTAAAAAAAGAAACAAAGAACCACTAAAATTACACCAAGCTATGTTTCAAATTTCAACAGCCCCAAAACAATTCCAAGTAAAGACAGCAAAGAAATAACAGTACCACTTAAAGCACACCAAACTAGGTTTAAAACAAAACAGCATTGAACAGTTACTGCACTGCACTTAATAAATCTGGATTCTTCTCCTCTAGCCTCTTCTGAGAAATTGAAAATCAACCTGCTACCTCAGTTCTGACTTCGCCCCACCTCCAGTTATAATGTAGCTAAAGCAAGGGATCAGACAACTGGCAGCAATCCCCAAAGTACAGGGCAAGACAGACAACCCAAGTCAAAATTTGCAGCAAGTAAAGACAGCAAAGAAATAATAGCACCACTAAAAGCACACCAAACCTAGGTTTCAAATTTTCAACAGCCACAAAACAATTCCAAGTAAAGACAGCAAAGAAATGACATTACAACTAAAATCACACCAAACTAGGTTTAAAATGAAACAGCAATGATCAGTTACTGCACTGCACTGAAATGAATCTAGATCTTTCCCCACCTGGCCTCTTCTGAGAAACCAAAAATCAACTGCTACCTCAAATCTGACTTAGAATTGCCTCCGGTTATCATGTAGCTGAGGCCACAGGAAAGACAATTAGCACCCCTTCCCCAAAACTACAGGGCAAGACAGACAACCGAGACAAAATGTTCAGCATGTAATGACAGCAAAGAAATAACAGCCCCTAAAGGCACACCAAACTAGGTTTCAGATTTTCAACAGTTCCAAACAATTCCAAGTGAAGACAGCAAAGAAAAACAGCACCACTAAAACCACACCACACCAAACTAGGTTTAAAACAAATACAGCAATTGAAAGTGACTGCACTTTAATGACATAAATGTGGGTTGTTCCCCTTGTGGCCTCTTTTGAGAAACCAAAATCAACCTGCTACTCTCAAATCTTACTTTGCCCCACCTCCAGTTGTCATGTGGCTGAAGCCAGAGGACAGACAATTAGTACCCATCCACTAAACTACAGGCAAGACATACAAGCCAAGACAAAAATTTCAGCAAGTAATGACAGTAAAGAAATAACACTAAAAGCACACAGAACTAGGTTTCAGATTGTCAAAAGCCCCAAAACAATTCCAAGTAAACACATCAAAGACATAACAGCACCACTAAAAGCACACCAAACTAGGTTTCACATTTTCAACAGCCAGAAAACTATTCCAAGGAAAGCTAAGACAGAAATAACAGCAGCCTTAAAAGCACTCCAAACTAGGTTTCAGAATTTCACCAGTCCCAAAATAATTCAAAGTGAAGATAGGAAAGAAATAACAGAACCACTAAAAGCACACCAACCTGGACTTCAAATTTTCAACAGCCACAAAACAATTCACAGTAAAGACAGAAAAGAAATAGCAGCAAAACTAAAAGCAAACTAAACTATGGTAAAAACAAAAACAGCAATAAGCGGGTACTACACTGCAATGAAATGAATCTCGATTCTTCCCTCTTGCCTCTTCTTAGAAACAAAGTATCAACATAGTATCTCAAATCTGACTTAGCACTGCCTCAAATTATCACGTAGCTGAGGAGAGATGCAGACAATTAGGACCCTCCCCAAACTACCGGGCAAGACAGACATGCCAATAAAAAATTTTCATCAAGTAAGGAGAGCAAAGAAATAACAGCACCTCTAAAAGCACATGAAACTAGGTTTCACATTTTCAACAGCCCCAAAACAATTCCAAATAAAGACAGCAAAGAAATAACGTCACCACTAAAGCACACAAAACAACATTTCAGATTTTAAATAGCCACAAAACAATTGCAAGAAAAGACAGAAAAGAAATAACAGCACCACTGAAAGCACACCAAACTAGGTTTCATATTTTCACCAGCCTCAAAACAATTCCATTTAAAGACAGCAAAGAAATAGCAGCACCACTAAAATCACATCAAACTATGTTTCACATTTTCAACAGCCCCAAAACAATTCCATTTAAAGACAGCAAGAGATATCAATACCACTAAAAGCACACCAAACTAGGTTTCAGATTTTCTACAGCCCCAAAACAATTCCAAGTAACAACAACAAAGAAATATTAGCACCATTAAAAGTACAACAAACTAAGTTTCAAATTATCAACAGCACAAAAACAATTCCAAGTGAAGACAACAAAGAAATAACAGCAGTGTTAAAAGCACACCAAACTAGGTTTCACATTTTTAACAGGCCTAAAACAATTCCAAATAAAGACGCTAAAGAATTAACAGCACCACTTAAAGCACATCAGACTAGATTTCAAATTTTCAACAGCCCCAAAACAATTCCATATAAAGACAGCAAGGAAAAACAGCCCCACTAAAGCACACTAAACTAGGTTTCAGATTTTGAACAGCCGCAAAACAATTCCAAGTAACAACAGTAAAGAAATATTAGTACCACTAAAAGAACATCAAACTAGATTTCAGATTATCAACAGCATGAAAACAATTCCAAGTAAAGACAATGAAGAAATAATAGCACGCTTAAAAGCACACCACACTAGATTTCACATTTTTAACAGCTCCAAAACAATTCCAAATAAAGACAGCAAAGAAATAACAGCACCATGAAAGCACATCAAACTGGGTTTCAAATTTTCACAGCCCCCAAACAATTCCATATAAAGACAGCAAAGAAGTAACAGCACCACTAAAAGCACACCAAACTAGGTTTCAAAGTTTCAACAGCCCCAAAACAATTCCATATGAAGACAGCAAACAAATAACACCATTAAAACACCCCAAACTAAGTTTCAATTTTCAACAATCCTAAAAAGAATTCCAAGTAAAGACAGCAAGACAATAACACCACCACTAAAAGCGCACTAAACTAGGCTTCAAATTTACAACAGCCCCAAATCAATTCCAAGCAAAGACAGCAAATAAGTAACAGCACCACTAAAGCACACCAAACTTGGTTTCAAATTTTCAACAACCCCAAAATAATTCCAACTAAAGACAGCAAAGAAATAATAACACACCAAACTAGGTTTCAAATTTTCAAAAGTTCCAAAATAATTCCAAGTAAAGACAGCAAAGAAATAACGGCACCACTAAAAGCACACCAAACTACATTTCAATTTTTCAACAACCCCAAAACAATTTCAAATAAAGACAGCAAAGAAATAACAGCACTTCTAAAACCACAGCAAACTAGGTTTAAACAAAACAGCAATGAACAGTGACTGCACTGTAGTGAAATAAATGTGGATGCTTTCCTTCTGGCATCTTCTGAGAAAACAAAAATAATCCTGCTACCTCAAATCTGACTTAGCCTCACCTCCAGTTATCATGTGGCTGAAGCCAGAGGTCAGACAATTAGCAACCATTACCTAAGCTACATGCAAGACAGACAAGCCAAGACAAAAATGTCAACAAGTAAAGACAGCAAAGAAATAACAACACCATTAAACGCATACTGAACTAGGTTTCAGATTGTCAGCAGCCACAAAACAATCCCTAGTAAAGACAGGACAGAAATAACAGCAGCCCTTAAAGCACTCCAAACTATGTTTCAAAATGTCACCAGCCCAAAATAATTCCAAGTGAAGATAGCAAAGAAATAACATCACCACTAAGAGCACACCAAACTTTGTTTCAAATGTTACAGCCTCAGAACAATTCCAAGTAAAGACAGCAAATACATAACATCACCACTAAAAGCACACCAAACTAGGTTTAAAATTTTCAACAACCACAAAACAATTCCAACTAAAGACAGCAAAGACTTAACATCACAACTAAAAGCACACTAAACTAGGTTTAAAATGAAAACAGCAATTAGCAGTTACTGCACTGCACCGAAATAAATCTGGATCCCACACTTCTGCCTCTTCTGAGGTCAGTATTAGCAAAAAGTTTTTTTATTATTTCAACTTTTGTTTACTGGTAAGTGTCAGTTTGTCCAGATGTTACAGCTACAATAATAAATGCAATGCAAAATTAAAACAGATATGATGCAGTATTACAAAACAATACATAACACTACATTACTTAACATCAAAATGCATTACAATATTTTTCATAATAAGTTAACATTCACATTGCACTTTACTCATATAATATTGTTTTAACCTAAGTTTAAAAACTCCATTACTAATGTCTTCTGAAAAGGTTGGTGGCAGACCATTCCAATGTTTTGCTGCCATAAATGAAAATGAACTTTCTCCATTTTTGGTTTTCCTTTTGGAACCACTAACTTAATAGTTGTAGTTGATCTCAATGATCTTTCTAGCTCCTTAAATTGATAAAACAAATATAAAGGGATTTGATCTTTGTCTCATAACATTATCCGTAAGACAATTTAAGTTATACTCAGTATTTAACTTTGGAGGAAGCCAATCCACTAGCTGATACAATAAACAGTGATGAGTCTGATATGGTGCTTTAAGTACAAACCTACATATACTGTGAAATGTAGTGTAAAACATATTTTTAAAGGGTGGGTTGGGAAAGGGATAGTAAATCTGTTATAAGTTATATTGGTGTCTAAAAGTTTTAGGTACTTTATTCGTTAATGGTGTTTTTTCAACAAATTCTTGATGTTTTTGTTACATTGGACCCTGAGGCATAGCTACTCATCAGCCCAGCTATTGAACCTCCACCCTTTCAGAAACCCTCCCTATACCCTGATATGTATAGATGCTGCAGGGTGGTAGGTATTATCCATAGGTGGAGGATTGGGTGGAAGGGCTTGAAAGAGAGCTACTGGGGAGAATTTGATCAGGGTGGTGGGATTTAGGAGGCATCCTGGGGCAAAATGGATACTAAAGAGGAATCCTCCTTTCTGGTTCCCACACCAATGGGTTCCACTGGTTCGAATGGGCTTGGACCAGGTAGCCTAATAGTCTCCATTCATCCTACTTGAGCAGTTCTTTGCAACACTAAGTCAATAAGGAATAAGACTGTTATTATGGTGGATCTGATTTCTCAGTCAACCTGTCTTGTATCACAGAAACTTTCTGGATAAAGCACGCAGTTCAGTTCTAGAGGCAATGATCCCAGCAGGTTTTTTTTGTACATTGCCAGAGGATGGATCACAGGGTGGGGGAGAGGACATCCATTTTAGATCCAGCCTGAACTTCTCTGTACTCCAGTGGGACCTACCAGTTCATCTGAGAGTGTAGCCATCCAAGGTGTTCCAGGTGTTTGCTGCAGGATCCTTCTTGTGTACCAACCTCCCAGCCACAAGAATGAGTTCCTGTAGGAAGTCATGGACTTCATGGCTGACCAGTGTTGGAGTCACCCAGATGGTTAAAACTGGGTGATTTCAATGCCTTAGTCGATGATGAACTCTTGCCCTTGGTCAAGATCTCCAGTTCATGAAATCACTGGGACTGTCAGAGGTTAATTACCTCCGTGACCCACCTCGCATGGCCACTCTCTGTATCTGGTGTTCACACTGGGTCTCGAGATTGATAACCTCAAGGTTGATCTGGTCATTTGGTTGGATCACTGCACTGTGAAGTTCTTATTTAGCCCCTCCTGAGAATCCTCCCCTGCAGTAATGGCCTGTTACTGCCCTTTAAGAGGTTTGACACCATTAGTGTTTCAGGTGGTATTGAACCTATCGGGTGTGTTGATTGCTTACAAAGCAGGACTGGGAGAAGTGGTGATGGCATGTAACAGGCCGTTATGTCAGCCCTTGATTCTGTAGCACTGGTCAGTGTACGACCCTTAGCCTCATGCTTGAGGGCCTCATGGTTTGATAGGGAGATCAGGAGCTGAAGACCCAGGGTCAGAGGCTAGAGTGCCACTGGCAGAGATCCCGGGCTGAAGAGGACAAATTTGGTTTTGAAATTCTATTATAAGGACTATCAGAAGACAGTCTCCCACAAGAAGGCAGAGTTCCTGTACAGGAAGATTGCCTCAGTGAAAAATAGAGCTGCTCAGCTCTTCTGGATAGTAGACAGGTTTCTTCACCCTACCTGTCTCCAGCCATTGAAAGCTTTGTCATTTACCAGATGTGAAAAGTTTGTTCTATTTTTTGCTGATAAAGTACTCTATCAGATAGAGTATCTCCCCAGGGCTTTCCAGTCAGCATATGGGGTGCAAAACCTGGGATTAACAGATGCTCTCCTCAAGTCTGGAGTGAGTTTGATCCAGAGGAGGTGAATGAGTTAGTAGGATTGTCTCAAAGCTGCAGCCAACACATTGTGATCAGGACCCTGACCCAACACACACTTCTTAGTGGGCTGTGTTGGGTCAATAGGCCTGTGTTTGCTGAGATAGTCTGGTGTTCCCTTTGGGGGTCCCAAACCTTAAAAGAGATGCTCATGAAACCCTCTTGAAAAAGCCTTCTTTAGACCCAGCCTGTCTGGGGAATTACAGACCCATTCTAACTCTTCCTTTTAGAAAAGGGTATTGAGAAAGTGGTGGCTGTATAACTCGAGGCATGTCTTGCTACCTATGAAATTTTAAACTGTTTCCAGTCTAGCTTTAGGTCCAGGCATAGTATGGAGACCGCTTCTGTCAGGGTGCAAATGATCTCCTTAGGGCGAGACATGGGAAACAATCTATTCTTGTTCTCCTTGATCTCTACTGCATTTGACACTGTTGATCATGGGTGCTACTGGATCTCCTTCAGGAACTTTGTGGACATGCCAGCCTTTTCTAGGCAAGATGAAAAGAGTGGTGATTTGAGTTTTTTCTACTCATCAGATGCCCTTGTCCTGTGGAGTCCTGCAGTGCTCAATCCTGTTGCCCATTCTATTCATGGTGTATATGCTTCCCTGGGAGCCAGTATGGGTTTTCACTGTTATGCAGGTGACACCCAACTGCACAAGTGTTTTACACCTGGACAACAGGGTGTGGTCTTTGTATACAGTTCTTGCCTTGCCAAGGTCCAGGGCTGGCTGTCCTCCAACTGGCTAAAGCTTAACACAGGTAAGACAGTGGTACTGGTGACTGAGCCTGGTTATCGGCGGGCCACTGAGCAGATCAGGGGATTCTGGCTTAATACTCAATGACTCCCAGCTGACCATCTCAGTGAAGGTGAAAAATCTGGGCATAATCCTTGACAGCTGTCTGACACTAGAGGCTCAGGTGTCAGCCATTGTCCAAAGTGGTTTTCACCACTAAGGACTATCACCTGGATTAAACCTTTATTCTCTCTGCTGACCTGCCTAACTAATACATGCCTTTCTGACATCCAGGCTTGATTACTGCAATGCCCTATACCTGGGCTAACTGGAGGTGCCTGCATCACCTGCAGCTAGTGCAGAACGCAGCTGCTAGGCTGTTGGCAGGCCTTCCTATGTCCTGCCATATAATGCTAGTTTTACATGGTCCTCTCTGACTGCTGATATGGTGGCAGATTGCCTTCAAGGTCAGATTCTGACCCATAAACCCAACATGGCCTAGGGCCTTTCTACCTGTGGGATCTATTGTCTCCACATTCTCTACATTCTCTTATGAGGGCTATTAGCAGTTCCCAGGGTCCGTTGAAATCATCTGGCAATTGTCCATTTGCTGTAGCCAGTCCAGCCCTTTGTAACTCTCTTCTAAGATCTTTGAGAGGCCCTCTCTGGAAGCTTTTAAAAGGGGTCTAAAGTCCCACCTATTTCAGGAAGTATTTTTCCGATATTAAAATTGTTACGTACACCTTAATTATACCAAGTTTTATTTAGTTTTAGTTGTGTAATAGTACTGACTGTTACATTTTATATTTTATTCTTGTTCGCATTTTAAATTGTCTTATTTTATTATTGTATACTTTCACCAATGTACATCAACTAGAGCCTATGGGGATGGGTGCTTTATAAATAAACTTTACTTACTTACTGTGCCTCCTCCATATGCTGCTTCCCAAAGAAACAAACCAAAGTGAATTGATAGCTACCGTGCTGCTGATGCATTCGCGCATCCTCCTGTGCCTCTTCCTCCTCCACTATGGTGAGCTGTTACTCAAAAAACAAACCTGGGTGAAATGATAGTTGCCCTGCTGCATATGTTCTGTATTCCTGTGCCTCCTCCTCCATGGGGTGTTGCTGCTTCAAAGAACCAAACCTCAGTGAACTGATTTATTTATTTATTTAAACATATCATTGGAATTACAACCCTTGCTGCCCTGCTGCTTCATCTGGTCCAACCTCCTGTGCCTCCTCCCCTCCTCCATGGGGTGTAGCTGCCCCAAACAGCCAACCAAGTGAACTGATAGCTGCACTGCTGCTACTGTTGATACTGTTGTGTCTGACCCAACCTACTGTGCCTCCTCCTCCTGGGGTGCTGCTGCCCAAAAGAACCAAACCCAGATTAACTGATACCTACCTGCTACTACTGCTGCTGCTGCATCTGGCCCATGCTCCTGTGTCTCCTCCACACGGTGCTGCTGCCCCAATGAACCAAACTTGAGTGAACTGATAGCTGCCCTGTGTTGTTGCTGTGTGTGACCCATCATCCTGTGCCTCCTCCTCATCCATGGGATGCTTTGCTCAATAAAACAGACTTGAATGAACTGGTAGCTGCCCTGCTGCTTCCCCTCTACTTCTGCATCTGGACTGTCCTCCTGTTCCTCCTCCATGGGATGCTACTTCCCAAATAACCAAACCTGAGTGAACTTAAAACTGCCCTGCTGCTGCATCAGTCCACCCCTCCCTGTGCCTCCTCCTCCTTCATGGGTGACTCTGCCTCAAAGAACCAAAAGCGAGTGAATTGACAACTGCCCTGCTGCTATTGCTGTTGTATATGTTGCATTCTCTAGCCCTATCCTCCTGTGCCTCCTCCTCCGTGGTGTGCTGCTGCCCAAAGAACCAAACACAAGTGAACTGATAGATGCCCTACTACTGCTGCTGCTGATGATGATGATGATTCACAATAACAATTGATAGAGCCTGTGAACATTATTAATAGCAGTGGTTTTCAAGCTGCATCTTCTCCACTGTCATGCCTCCTGTATGACCTGCTGATGTGGTTGTTCTCTCTGTGGGTGATAATGTCATGCTGTATTCATGGCATGGCCATTGCAGGCATGAAAGTAAGTATGGATGAGTGATGACCAACATTTATGTATATTGCATATATATATATATATATATATATATATTTTTTTCTTTATCTTAAATGTGTGTATCCATTCTTGTGGCAGATAATGCCATCATCGCCTTGCTTACACCAACACCCAGACTCATCAACTGCCATCTTCTGGACTAACTGCCTAAGTTCCACCTCCCAGTTCCAGACACCAATACTTTCCAACCATGGCTGAGCTGTCTACTACTATCTCTTTCTTTTCTGACTTTCCATTAGACTGCAGTTAAATAGTACCTCTACCTGCTGTACTTCCTAATTAGTACCTTGCTTATGAATGTTTGTAAGGCATATCTATGAAACTCTGTTCCATGATGTAAAAACAAGATTCAGCTAAAATTATCATAGAGACAGATATGACAGAGTGCGACCTCAGACTGATGTAATCTGTCACAATGATCTGGCCAGCTGCTAGCTGGGTCACAATTTATGCCTAGCAACCAATAACTACAAAACCCTGTCTTATTGAAGAGATGGATGGACAGATTGATTTGAAGAGTCAGGACAGGCTGCCTTATGTCCTGGTGGAGAGATTGATTTGAAGAGAGACTAGAAGAGACATGCTGATTTCATGTCTTGAATTCTGTTCTAATTTGCTGAAGGAGAAGAGACACCAAAATGTTTTCTGATTTGTTTATTTTATTCTTGTGATTTAGAATAATAAATCACCACTGGTGAATGATCTACAACTTCTCCTGGACTGCTCATGTTTCCTGATCTAGGCCTCCATTATATTTAGTGTCAGAGGAATCTAGATTAGTTACAAGTGGTGTCATTCTATGTCAAACCACACTACATCCAGAAGCCTCTTCACATTTGGTTTTAGAAGTGGATTTGAACCCCAACTCCATTCAGAGACCATTTGGAAAATTATCATTTTTATTAACCACCTTGGATGTTACAACATTCCATACATTCATACACTTAAAGAAATGGAGTGTCAGTGTGACTCACGTCTTGTTTTTCCTCAGTTCCCTTGCTTTGCCTCCTCCACTGAACAATGTGCACTGTCTAACATGTGCCAATATAGAATAGCCATGTAGACTGTCCCTCATCAAAGAGGATCCTATCTGATTTGACACTCACTCTTTGCCACACCACTGGCCCTCAGATGACTCATGCTTATCCTAAAACCATTGTGATTGCTGGTGCAACGTGTTTTCTTTTTTTAATTCCATTTTCCCCACAGGTTAGGTTAGTGAATAGTGAAACTCTAGGTATTTGACTGTGCTATTGTAGTTTGTATAGGGTAGGTTGAAGGCTGGATGGCTTCATGTCTTTATTTCAGGTGTTTAAAAAAAATATTTATGCTTCTCTTCACAGGTCTGTCTCTCTCTCTTTGGTAATACTACCATCCTGCTGAGGGCATTCTACTTTCTTACTTTCAGGGTGCCTTGTTTAGGACATGCAATCATATGTGTGAAGATAGGTAGTATGTTTATAGCACTGTTTTCTTTTTAAATTCTGCTTTCTTCACAGGTTAGATTAGTGAATAGTGAAAGTTTAGGTCTTTGACTGCTTTATAGCAGTCTGTATGGGAGTAGGTGGGAGGCTGGATGGATTAATCTCTCCATTCTGGGTGTTCTGAATAATTTTCCTTATATTTCTCTTTGCAGAGCTGTCTACATCAATTATGCTATGTCTGGCCCATCCTCCTCTGCCTTCTTCTCTGCATGGTTACTGCTGCCCCAAAGAACAAAACACAGGAGAAGTGATAGGCCCCTACTGCTGCTGCTTCTGTTGCTGCTTCTGGCCTGTCCTCCTGTGCCTACTTCTCCTGCATGGGGTGCTGCTTCCCAAAAGAACAAAACATAAGTGAAGTGATTAGAAATGGGAGAAGTCAGAAAATTTGATCCACAAATTAATTTGCAGATTTAGTGTGATTAATGAAGTTTAGATTGATCTGCAAAGTGCAAAATTTCACTGTGAAGTGCAGAATCTTGCACACAAATTGCAAAATTTCACACACATACATCAAATTTTCACCATTCATGGGCAAAATTCCACTTTTGTAGGTGAAATTCAGCTGTTCATGGGTGAAATTCTGCAGTTTGTGGTTAGGTGAATTTTTAAGCTAATAGCACAAATTCGCAAATTGCTCTACAGAGTCAAATTCGGCAACCGCTGTAACCTGACAGTGAATTAAAACTTTGCAGCATCTCTTGAAGTGTTAGGTGTGCTACCACCATTGATTGATTGATTGATTTAATTTTGTTAACTGGGTAGGCCCTCTGGAATCAAGGGTCCTTTCTGTTGCTGCTTCTTCTGCTGCATCTGGCCCATCCTCCTGTGCCTCCTCCTCCTGTATGGCTGCTGCCCCAATGAACAAAACATGTGAAATGTTAGCTGCACTGCTCCTTCTGCTGCTGCTGTATCATATCTGCTGGTTTTCTACCTGACTCCCTATGACCATCATCTAATCTATTTGGTGAGAAAAGTCCATAGGCCCAAGGTATCCCCCAAAACCTTACTGGTTTGGTCCTCAAATCCTTGGATCAAGTGTGCTCCAAAATGAGCTGGCTAATGTAGATTGGTCATTCATCCCTCATGCCACCTCTATCTATTCTGCCCTGGACTATGTCATGTCCAAGTTCCTCTTGGTCTGGGACACCATGCCCCCTCAGACAAACTCAGGTGTGGGGCTCACACCTCCACTGGATCACTGCAGATACCATGGCCAGTCTCAGGCTAGGGGCCAGGCTTGGGAATACCATAAAGTCACCAGCTCCATGTTAGCTTACCAGAAGTACCTACTCTGCATAATACTTGCACACATCTAATACTCCAGGCAAAAGCATATTATTTCAAATTGACCTTCCACACCAATATTAATCACTCTACTAAATTCTGGAAGGTGGTACAAAATTGCTCTTCTCCCTCCATCTCAGCCTCCACCCCGTCTTACATACAGGTGGCTCCATGGTAACAGAACTGTTTGCAGTGGCTATGGGTTTAACGCCTTCTTCACAAACTGTACATCATCACTCCTATCCTCTCTCCCACCTGCCCCAGTAGCCACTCCCACCTAATCTCACGCCTCGAACCTTCTCCTTTGCTGTCTCCTTCTCTCCATATACCCCAGCTGACGTTTCAGCACTACTTGCCTAAACCCTCCAAGGGCAAGTGTCCCACATGGTTGAATCCCAAATTACTCTTCCTGTCAGCCCCAGCCATTGTCTCCCCTCGGCCTCACTCTTCAATATTTCCTCCCTCTTGCTTCAATCCCAGCTGAATGGAAGCATGCCACAGTCATCCCCTTGCCAAAGGTGGCAACCTCCTCCACCAGTAACTACTGCCCTATCTCCCTCCTCCCCATCCTTGAAAAACTCCAGGAACACTTAGTCCTCTTCCAGCTTTTCCCTTTCTTTGACTCCACCTCCTTCTTCACACCTTACCAGTCTGGGTTTAGGAAGTTACACTCCACCTCCACTTCTCTCCTGAGGCTCACTGACTCCATCTTCACCAGTATGGATCAAGGCCACATCACCTCCACCATCTTTATCGACCTCACATAGGCTTTTGACACTGTATCTCCCCTTGCCTCCTTTACAGCTTTCTCTCACTGGGATCTCTAGGGAGGTCACCAGTTGGTTCCCTCCTATCTCATAGGCAGGACACAGTCTGTCAGGATTGGAAACACCATCTCCTCCTCCCTCCCTCCCCATCTCAAATGGTGTTCCCCAAGGCTCAGTCCTTGGCCTACTGCTGTTTTCCATCTTCCTAAATGATCTGCCTCAGCCTGCCCCCACATCCATTCATATTTATAGACAACACTGTCCTGTATGCATCTGGCCCCCAAAATCTGATGTGGCAGCCAGACTTCAGCACGACTTCAACAATGTACAGCTCTGGTTTCACTCAAATCAACTCTTTCTAAATGCCAAGAAGACTGTCTCCATGACCTTCAGAACAAGATGGAGACTCTCTCAGCTCCCGTCCCCACCTTCCACACCCTGGATGGAGCTATGCTGGAGGACTGTACCTCCTTTAGATACCTCGGTGTCTGGCATGACCAGCATCTTGACTTTTCTGTACATTTTGAGGCCATCCACAGAAGCTGCATCCCAAGCTGGGTGCTCTGTACCACAATAGTGGATGTATCCCTGTAGGCACACTGTGCAATTGTACAGAAAATGATTCTCCCAATCTTTGACTATGGTGACATAGTCTACAGTGCCACTCCCAAGACTTTTCTAACCCAGCTGGATACCCTCTTCCACTCTTTCTGCCATATCACCCTTGACTTGCCCTCCACTACCCACTACTGTGTTCTTTATCAATCCCTGTAGCCTCCTCTCATTTAAGGATGAGGGCTGTCCACTGTGCTCAACTTACAGACAAGTTCTGAACCCAGGCCTTGCCCCTGTACCTCTCCACTGCCCCGTCTCACCTCCCCACCTCCACACTCCTCAGAGATTTTGACACCCGCTCTTTCCACCATCCCATGTAAGTCCACCACTGCAGGCCAAGCAGCCTTCTCTTACTGTATGCTTAATTGTAGATTCACTCCCCTCAGTCATTCATCATGCCTCCTTCACTCACCACCTCAACTCCCTCCTCAAAGCCCAATTCTGCTTCACATGCGAATGCACATAACCATCCTTCTCCTGTCTCAAGCCTGAGACACTTATTAACCTGTTACAAAGTTGGCAGTTCATGCTGTCGCATTGAAACTCTGGCTGTGTTATACCTGGACCTACTGTAATCATCTGAGATCTGGGATTTTACTATGACATAGGCATTTTCTTACTGCTTGGAACACTATATCTGTTGTATCTCTGTTTATAATAATGTACTGGGTATCACAATATCTTGTTGTATCTCTGTTTAAAATAATGTACTGTGTCCTTTTATGTCACTGTATTATTTTGTACTGTCCCCATTACCCCCCACCCCAGGACACATCTGGAATCAAGCAGTCATCTGCTCAGTATGCCTTCCTGGTAAAGCTTTTAAATAAATAAATAACATTTTAATATATTTTCAATTTACTAATAGACAGAGAAAATAAACTTTTAATAACCAGACTGGAAAGGTGAATATGAAATTTCTAGAGATGTGACTACAACTGTGTCACTCACTGCTTCCTGATTGAAAATGCCTTCCTGAAAGAGGAAAGTTCACAACAGAACTATATGTGTACAATATAGTATGTTTGGGAAGTGAAGCACTGAGTACAAGGTGGACTGAGTCATCCAGAGTCTGGACGGACTCATTTCCTGCCCCGGAGAGAATTTAAAATTGTGATTTTATTTTATTTATTTTAACTTGCTTACCCAGCTAACACCGTGCTTGTCCTGCTCACCCTCATTTTCCACAATCACCCAGAAAAAGAGGAAAAATTAATAGCAGGACTGGACACTTTCCTTATAAAACAAAATATTTTGTAAAATAATTAATTAAAAAAGTAAGTTGGGGGTTCTAATGAGCAGCTAAACTGGACACACGTGTTTTCCTACTGCTTTCCTCGCTAGCGAAATAAAAGTAAAAATAAGTTTAAAAATACCTGAAAGATATGAAATTTGGTTCTCTAGCGATCTCGGACAAGAATATGGATGAATATCTGATGCCAAACCTGACAAAAGTCAGTGAATAGCCAACAAAAGTTCTAAGAAGATGGCAGCTGGTATGGCAGGAGAAAATGGGGCCTGGTATCACTGTCATTGGCCCGGAGGTCACGGTGCTTGGCGAGAACTAACGGAGCCAGGTGATAGCAGCATTGGAGCCACAACTGATTAAACTAGACTGGAAACTGGATTCAAATCTACAAGAAGTCCAGGAACAGCAAACAGCACAGGCTAACCATATAGTGGAGGTGGAGGACCGGATTTCGGATGGAGGATGAGATGGCGGCTGTCCCGGGCAAATACAGGCACTTCAAAAGAGTTGGCTGAGTTCAAAGAGGCATTCGACTACCAGGAGAATTATCACCGATGCCTTAATCTGCATCTAAGAGGGCTACCAGAAGGGAGAGAAGGGGCTAGCCCGCTGGACTTCTGTGCTCAGGTATTGCCAGAAATATTGGGCCTAAAGCTATCAAAGGGCGCCTAAAGATGGAGAGCTCACCGAGCAGTGATGCCTCTACTGCCTGCAGATCAGCCCCTGAGCCAAGTGATCATGTGTTTCCACAATTTTCAAGATCAGGAAGAGTGCTGAAAGCGTATAGAGAGGAGGGAGTTTAACATATGAAGGGCATCGATTATTTATATCATGAGGACTACTCTGCACCCTCCCTGAAGAGAAGGAAAATGTTCAACAGAATAATGCAACAGTTGAGAGAACTAAAGGTAGAAAATTTCCTACTGTATCCTGCTATGTTGAAAATAAAGCATGAAGGGTGATTTACTCATTCTGGGACTTTGAAAAGGCACAGCAATTTGTTAGTGGTCTGAAGCAAAAAATGCGTTGAATGAGGTAACAAAAGCATTATGAGTATTTAACAGTGGAGAGGAGGGTATGACTGTATCAGTGTGCTTTGGTTTTATTCTAAACTATTATTTCATCTGTCTCATCTGGATGCTGTTTGTTTTGTCATCTGGACCAAGATATTAAGCTCTAGCTAAAACAACTGCATTATTCATGTACATACAAGTGCTAAAGCAGGGTGCCTTGTTCATGTTTTTGCCCCTCTCATTTTGCTGGAACATGTGGGATGTAAGGTGAGCCTAATAGAAGCAGAACTCTCTCATGCTGCCAGACTTTCTTGTGCCAAAGAAGGTACGATGGAGAAAGATTAGCCAAAAAGGATGGGTAGTTGGAACAAGTGGAGGAACTATGGGCAATGTGGGGATAAGGCAATGGTGAACGAAAGAAGCAAGAGAGGAGAATGGTGGCCGGAGAAGGGCTTTGCACATGACTTGACTATTTTTATACACTCGCACCCCACGGAGAAACCTATTAGTGATCCTAAAGATGGGGCATGGGGAGGCGGGGACATGAACAGTTGCCCTGACATATGGAAATAAAATGCGAGTATGAGAGTCTCATTTGGGCTCGAAAAACAGAGCAACTTGCTTGAGACACTAAGACATCAGCAGGAGCACTTATGCGATGTGCATACTTCTGGTATCATAGACGGGGTGGTCTTTGTGCCTTGTTTCTTGTTTTAATCCCTGGGCCTAATGAAGAAAAACCTGGACTATGCACAGATTGAAGGGCTCAAATCATGTGGCACACATAATGGGGTCCAAAGAAGCAGGACTTTCTCGTGCTATGGAACTTTCTGGTGCTAACAAACATGTGACAGAGAATGGATGTGTGGAGTGAAGATGAGTTGATGAACTAAATGGAACATAGTGGGCTATATAGGGGCTGGGTAACAACAGGTGAAAGGAGGAAAAGGAGAGGCTGATGGCTGGGAGAAGGGCCCTGTGCGTGAGTTTAAAGGCCAGGTCTGCTTTCCTATGCACTCGCTTCCAATGGAGGAATTCACTCATGAATGGAAATAAGGGACTTCAGGAGGGATGAAATGATTGCATATTAAATGGGTTGATGTCTGGTACTGGAAAACATTAAGAAAGAAGAGATTAAGACATGATGGGGACAGTATGAAAAGAAAAGCAGGGATGCAACCGAGGGGGTAGGAGAAGACCGTATAGAATATACAAGGAAAGGGTGGAAAAGGAAATGGAGAATATTTATGACCACAAAGAATAGGTGTACAGTATCTAAGGAGAGCATAAATTGCAAAAGTTAGGATTTCCTCTCAATAATTGTGTCTGGGAGAGAGGGTGGGCAAGGGAGTGGCGTGGAGGGGAGAAATGAGATCAAGGAGAAAGGAAGATGGATGAAGGGTAAAAACAATAAAATAAATCGGCTGTAGGGCTGGGACACGCAAGTGTCAGAAAGGGATTGATTAGGACACTCGAGCTGAAAAGGCAATTAGTGTCACAAAGGGAACAAATAGAAGGGAAAGTAAAGGGAGAGGAAAACATGGCAAGAGGCGTCACGGGAACTAGAGGAACAAAAAGGAAATGCATTTACGTAGTGGGGTAAGGCAAGGAAAAAGAAGGAGAGATATGGGGAATAAAGGGACAAGGAGAATTGGGGAGGATGGGAGGGAAGGTATCATTACTAAAAATAGTAAGAAAAGAAAGGACAGGGATAGGTAAAATAGATGTTACAAATGTTACTGTTATTGTTGTAGTTGTTATGTGTGTTGGTGCAATCATTCTGTTGTGTGCAATAACAGGTCTTACATATGAGGAGAATAAGGAAGGTGTAGTGAAATCCTAAAGCAAATAATTGGATCAAATGGAACCGATACTACTAACAGGGGGAACCGAGCAAGTATGTATATAACAATGGATAACACAAAATATCAATGTAGTCTCATGGAATGTACGAGGCATCACAAACCCAATCAAAAGGACATCGTTACTGATGGGCTCTGAAAGGTAGGGGCACAGGTAGCTCTGATACAGGAGACCCATCTAACAGACATTGAGCACGCTAAATTGCCACAGAACTGGGTGGGGAGGCTATGCAGCATCCTTTTCGCGCATAAGAAGGAGTGGCCATATTGGTGCCAAGGCTCTCCCTTTGGCAATTACTAAAGTAGTTAAGGACCCTAAAGAGGGAAGATATATATTCATCTCAGGAGAACTTAATGGGAAAAAATAACGTTGGGTGTATTTACACTGGCAGTATCTGAGCCACAATTTTATATGTCCTTACTGGATTTGCTGACAAGGAACAATTCCCAGGACTTATCCTGGGTGGTAACTTAACTGGACAGTGGATCCAATAATGGATCACCAGAAGGAAAGGGAGGAGACAAGAGATAATGAAACAATGGGAGATGGGTATGGTGGACATGGACCTCATAGAAAGTTAGCGACAGCCAACCCAGAGGCAAAGGAATATACCATTTTCTCTAACCCACATAAACGTGGTCCATAATCGACTATATTTATCTACCCAGGGGTGGTATACCACAGTGCAATATATAATACATGGCCCTATACACATATCTGACCATGCAATGGTTATCCTGAAAATTAAAGGAGGGGAAAGTGGAGAGGCCCTAATCAGTGGAAATTCAACATACATGGCAAAAAATAAAGAGTTTAAAGAACACTTGACAACCCAGTGGTGGGGATTTATGGAGACCAATGTAGGGAAGTATCTAAGACAATGCTGTGGGAGGCGGTAAGGTATATGAGGGGGATAATCATAGAATATATGGCCAGATTGAAAAAACAGAAAAAGAGACACGGATAGAGTTAGAGGGGAAACTGAAAGAATTGGAAAGAAGAGTGGCAGGGGCGAAACGGAGACAACCAGGTTGTTGGAAACAGCAAGGAAACCCTAAATGCCCATCTTAAAGCAGAAGAGGAGAAAACAGAGCTTTATTGGAAACGCTGCATGTTTGAATGGGGAAACAAACCAAGTCCATTACCAGGGTTTTAAATAATTGATTAGCAGTTTTTCTTGGGACTATACAAACTGTACTGAAAGTATTTATACAGATTTTCTAGAAGTGCTGTGTTTTTTAAACATAGTGAGGCAAGAGCTATGAATTTTCACTAAGATTTAGCATTTTATGAGCAAAACGCTGATCAATTTTAGAGTTATATTAATCCCCGCATTACTCACTAAACTGCTGAAAAGGGCAGGGCTGCATAAATATCATAGGAGTAAAAGACAAACAGGGGAACCTTCACAAAGATATGAAAGGTATAAAAGAAAGTTTTAGGCTTTCTATCAGCATCTGTATCATGCAGAGCAGGCGGGTAACTGTGTAGAAATGCAAAGATTTTTAGAAAAGTAAAGTTACCGGAGGCTACTCCAAGCCCAGAGAGAGATGCTTAGCCAACCGATTACAAAGGTGGAAATAATGAATGCGATACAGAAGCTGCAAAGTGGTAAAGCTAGCTGCCCAGATGGATTCTCCATAGAGTACTACAAAATGATGGGAGGCCAGATAGGGAACTGTTAGAGAAGTATTTCACCAAAATGAGGAGACAGGCGAGATAAACCTGCCCCAAACTTGTTATGATGCCACTATATGTTTAATACTTAAAGTGGGAAAAGATGCAGAGGAATGTGCCTCCTAATAGACCAATTTCTTTGCTTAACTGAGACTTGAAAATTCTGGCTAAGGTCTTGGCACTGAGGTTGGAGCAAAACTTCCAGAGCTGGTTCACCCAGATCAAACCGGTTCATTAAAGGGCGACAATCATTTCATAATATGCGTCATCTCCTCAATATTATATGGAGATCGAATCAGGAAAAGAAGCAGTGGAATTATATCCATGGATGCAGAAAAAGCATTCGACAGAGTGGAATGGGAATACTTATTTGAGGTGATGTCCCAGTTTGGTCTGGGTGAACCACTCGTCAGATTGGTAAGGGCAATGTGTGGGGCCTAGAGCAAGGTACTGGTAAATGGGAAATTATCAGCGGGGTTTAAACTGGAGAGAGGTACGAGACAGGGCTGTCCTCTGTCCCCCTGCTATTCGAATGGCAGTTGAACCATTGGCTATAGCCATAATGAGTTGTGTAGCAATTACAGGAATTGAAGGGACAAAGGAATCACAGCATAAGCTCACTTTATATGCAGATGACATGTTAGTGTTTGTGAAAAATCCAAAACAATTGATGCCTCCCCTACTGGCTTTGGTAAAAGAGTTTGGGGCCTTCTTGGGATATAAAAGTATTTGGGGAAATTGGAAATGATGTGTTTTCCTGAGATAGGTAAAGAAACAGAACAGTGGGATTGAAGCAAGTAGGGAGGTGTTTTACTTATCTTGATATAATGGGTGGACAGGTCGCTGGGTTCTCTGTATAGTTTAAACTATACGGAATTAGTGAAAGTAATAGGGTAGACCTTAGAAGATGGGAACAACTACTGATTTCATGGATGGGTAGACTAAATACTGTCAAAATGAATGTGCTCCCCAGGATATTGTATCCGTTATAGATGTTGCATGTAGGGCTTACGAGAGGGACATAGACAAGAGAGAAAAGATATTTCAAGTTTTATTTAGAGGGTAAACTGCCAAGGGTTAATTTGCAAAAATTAAAAATGGAAAAGGGAAGGGAGGTCTAGTCCTACCAGATATACATAATTATAGACTAGCAGTGCAGCTGAGATACATAGCAGATTGGGTGCATCAACCTAGGGAAGCCAGCTGGGTAGAATTAGAACAAGTGGGAGCATTGGGACGACTCACAGCATACCTGCACTCTAGAGGTGCAAGAGTATATCGAACTAAAGTAATAATAATCCATTAGTGGAACAGGTCTTGATAGCCTGGCGACAGATTAGAAAGCAGGGTGGACATGACAAGGGAAACCATACTATTACCTGTGGCAAAAATCCCTTTTTCTTACCAGGGTTGGAGGATAAAGGCTTTCATGAGTGTAAACAGAAGGAATCTGGAGTCTAGGGAATGTCCTGGTACAAGAAACCTCTGTACCTTTGAAACTATGCAGAAGGAGCTGGGGTGGAGAGGCAGCACCTATTTCGATATCTGCAGGTAAGGACATTCATGCAAGCTGGCAAAGGAGGAAAAAGGACTCAAACCGGATAAGGTAGAAAACCTAATATACCAGGTTAAAGTGGACCCCAAAGGTTTTATCAGGAAGGAGGTCAAGAGAGGAAGTCAGAGACCCCAGATAGAACAGGAGAACAAGAATGTTGTGGGAAAGAGATCTGGAGAGACCTGTCACAGAGAAGAATTGGAGCATAGTACTCCCCAATGCATAAGGGATCATGGCATGTAATAGATACAAAGGGGCATACTACAAGTTTCTTCATCAACTGTATTACCCACCAGTGATAGTTCACAAAGCACACCCTTCAATATCACTGGTATGTGGGAGATGTGGAGTGGGAAGAGCCACATACATACATTGCTTCGGACTTGTCCCATCCTACAACTCTTTCGGGGAGGTAGTGGAAGAGTGGCAGCAATAGCTGGAAGGGAGATGGAAAATTATCCACTTCTGTGTCTGTTTGGAATGGAGGTGGAGAGGGAGAGGAGGGAACCCACTTACTAGGTGGATGAGAGTCTTGTTCATCCTAGATCAGCATTGTATATAAATACATGGGTGTCTCATGTAAGGCTGAACCTTAAACAATGGAGGCAGATGATACTGCAAACACTGGCATTGGAGAGGTTGACCCATGTATTGTGGGATTGGGAGGAGGTTTTATAAAACTTGGTTACCCTATATGTCCTCATTAAATCCAGAGGAGTAAGTAATATTAAAGGCAGGATTTGGCTGTTGAGAGTGGTAGTAAGACCCAATATTTATCAATAAATTAAAGGCTGAGCTTAAGAAATTGTATTAGAGCTGCAAGACTACATACCTCAATAGCTATGATGTATTAATTGGATAGGAAAGGAAACATTAATGGAATGCACAAATGATTGCACCTGTTGATGTTGTTTTTAATGTGTAATGTGACTTTCATGTTGAAGGTCAGGGTGTCTGTATGTCACTATGTGTGAAAATCAATAAAAAATTATACAAAAAAAAATTTAAGTGACCACTACGGCTGTTGTTACTCCTGCTCTCAAAGGAGCTGCAGATGGGGCCTTGCATAGAGAGCTGTTCATAAAATACATCTGTTTCAGTTCAGTGACTGTAATGTAAACTAAAACAGCTGTAATTTAAATAAAATGAGTTCTGTATTATTGTGAAAACAGAACACCAACTTCTGAAGAGGATCAAATCCATCAAGGATTGCTATGTGAGGGGAAAATAAATCACGAGCTGCAGGTGTAATCCCGACACCCCCATAGCGACACAGCTACAGAACAGCCTGCAATTCTGACCACAACTACAGTGCAACTCCACAGCACCCAACACGCCCCCACAGCATCAGCAGGTGTGTCGGCGGCTAAAAGTGAAACACCGCACCTGCACCCACTGGTCACAGAAACCCGCTGAGGAAATGGAAGTGGAGTACATTGACAGCAAAAGGGCCATAGGCTGCTGGTGGCAGAGAGATTTGCCTACCAGTGAGAAAGAACCCGTGGTGAGTGCACATACTGGAAGTGCTGCAAGAGGTAGCCAGCAAATGCAAGGGCCGGACGATAAATGTGGCTGAGGGCCCACCAACACTGATGGGCACACACAAACATGTTCTGAATACCACAGCTGTAGGAGTCAGCAGGTTCCAAGCAGCAGTACAGCAGAGAACAAGGGACAATGTTAAGAGCAGTCAGCAAATCATAGTATCATGCTGTTCAGGGGTCAGCAAGGCTGTAGGAGGAGCCTACTGTCGGTATCCCTCCTAAAGAGATCAGCTCAGCATGTCAGGAGAAGCATGAGGAGGGCACCTGTGGATCCATGAACACTGGCCATCCTAACAATCGCTGAGGAGTACCGCAGGACCCACAGAGGTGAGCCATTTCTGCTCCATGACTCTGGGCAGGGAGGGGCTGGCAGTGAGTACAGGTTCCTGCTCTTCAGCACCACTAGGAACCTTGAGTTCTCAGCCCGCACAGCCTGGCTAGGAGATGACATGTTCAAGTGCTGCCCCAGGCTGTTCACCTGCTGTACACACTACATGGGGTGGATGGGGCCACTGTCTTGCCTGGCTGTGTACGTCCTCATGTCCAAGAGGACTGTGGCTGCATATGCAGCGCTGTTCCAAAAGGTGTCTGAGCTGTGCCCAGTAGATGGACCCCGCCGCATGCTCCTGGACTTTGATCTTGCAGCACACAGAACTATCCGGACAGTGCTGCACCAAATGGAGGTGCATGGTGCTTTTCCACCTGTGCCAGTGTGTGACAATGAATTCAGCAGACTGGGGGCTTTTGTACAAGTACAGCATGGACGATGTGTGCACCATGCATCCCTGGATGCTGCCAGCCCTCGTCTTTGTTCCCTGGGTGACGTCTGCACCTCCTATGAGGAACTCCTTAGCTGGGAGTACTTCAGGGAGCATGACGAGGAACTGACCCGCATCCTCAACTATTTTGAGGACACCTGGCTGGGCAGACCTGTCCACAGTGGGCACTGCCACAAACCGCTGTTCCCCATCCCTGTGTAGAACTGCCATGCTGCTGTTCTGGAGGGGATGCCATGGACCAACAATGCCATTGAGAGCTGACACAGGAATTTAATGCCTGTTGGGTGCAGCACACTCTCCATGTGGCTGTTCCTGGATGTCCTGCATGGGTAATAGTGGCTAATGGAGGTTAAGTTGCAGCAGGTATTGTCGGGCCAGGTTGTAGGGAGCACCGTTGGCAGTGATGGGAGAGTGCCGGAGGATCATGGACCTGGTTGGCCAATATAGCACGGACTACCTGATGGGACTGGTGCAGAACATCAGCCTGCAGGTGTGAGTCCTGGGGTGCATGGGGAGGTTCTGCAGCCTTGCCTGTGCTACCTCTTGCAGACACCTTCCATGCCCTGTTCTGTACTGTCATGGGGACAATGTCCTCCAGGTGGTCCGCACCCTCGTGGTCTTGTGGCCTCGTTGCCTTCTGTGATGCCTCTCCATTGTCCAGCTGCATTGGGGCCATCCTCTGTGTCTGCTTCCCCGCATCTGTGTGTCGCGGCCTGGTCACTGATTCTGTGCCTCCCGTGTACTCCACCCACCATCAGTTGTGCTGTGCTGCAGCTTGTGGGTCGTCCATGGCTCGGGATGCTCGCCATTGTGTCCTGCACCGTGGGTACCACCAGTGCTAGTGCTGCGGCGTTCTGTGGATGTTCGTGTGTCTGTCCATCGGGTTCCTGCTGTGGCAGCTGCAGCGCTGCAGCGGTGTTTTGTCCATTGGTGTCTGGGGCGTCCAGGACTATTTGTGTAGTTTACATGGTGTCGCTGTGGGGATGTCAGCCAGGATGCTGGTGCCCTCATGTGGTGCTTCTGACAAAACTGGCAGCATGAAAGCAGAAAAATACAGCAATACCCTCTCTGTAAAACAATTTTTCTTCCAAACAACAGTGCCACTTAATGGTAAGTGTACAAACAGAAGGACTACTTTACAAGAACATAATTTTTAAGTGATTTTAAATTTGAATGATTATTCATTACAATTAATTTATTGTATTTTTATTGAATTTTATTAACCTGGTATGCCCACTGAAGTATATTAATTGCACAAGTAGTAAAGTAGTTGGTGTAGAAATTAATTTAAAATTTAAACACACATTTTCTAAACCAATAATATGCTCCTGGGTTGTGATGGTCGTGCCCCAGGGCTTGTGGGCATAGCACAATACTGCCAACCCATGTTGCTGACATTACAGTGACACTTACCAACATACTTGTGATGGTGTTTTGTCACTCTGCAAGGTCATCGCCCACGAAACTCTGAAGAATGTGGTTGTCCCTTCGTTGGATGTCATCCCACTGGTGTTTCAGCTGCTTTATGGTGCACTGTGGACTTCTGTCATCTTCACTGACACTCTTGGCTATATCAACCAGATGTTTGTCCCCAGAGAAGTAGATCCTCTCCCCAAAGAGATCAGTGGCATCCTTGCTGACCTCAGCAACCAGAATACTGGTCTCCTTTGGGGAAAATGGGAATGACACTCTTTTGGGTTGCTAGTGGTTATAGAACTTGTGACACTTTTCTCACTTGCAGTTGCTGTAGCTATGTCTTCTAAATCTCCTCTCATCTACTATAAAACCACATTATAATACTGCAGAACTGAGAAATGCAATCCTGCAGATAACGCTATCAGTTCCACTGTTTACAAAGAACACTGTTAGGAACTGGGAATAGTATTCCAGTGCATTGAAAACATCATCAACGATGCATGGCGGAATAAACAGTTTTTCAGAAATCCTCTGTACTGCAAGGAATCCAGTGTGCCTTGACCAGGCCATGGACCCCTCAATTTCTGGAACCTAAACAGTTTTTCAGAAATCTTCTGTACTGCAAGGGATCCAGCGTGCCTTGACCAGGCCATGGACCCTCAATTTCTGGAATCTAAACAGTTTTCAGAAATCCTCTGTACTGCAAGGTACTAGCTCTGACTTTTGGATTTGGTACCAGTGGAAGCTGATTTCCAAGTGGCCCACACTATCTCCTGCTGAACACACCTCTAACTACTGTATCTCCTCTGTGTCTCTAGTTGGATTTATGTGCTAAGGTTTAATAATTTGTTTAATCCTTACAGTCATTTTAAGTTCTGAGTTGATATTAGAAGTGAATTTAGAGCTTTTTTTTGGATATTAGAAGTGAATTTAGAGCTTCTTTTTTTTTTTAACTGTTGACTTTTCCATTAGCAGATTATATCCTCTCACCACTAGAGGGTTATATCTCTATCTCTTTATCTAGTACATAAGCCATGTGGTCTCTCTCTGCCTTTCTCTCGCCTCTCCTCCTCCTCCTTGCCCTGGCCCTCTTCTTCTCTCCCTGGTCCTAGCGACCCCACACCACACCACCCCGCCACCCGCCACCCTCTACTCTGGTTTCCACTGCTACTCCAAGGGAGCTCTCCACTTCCACTCGAGACTTGTGCTTGGCGCATGGTTTGATATTCCTGGTTACTTAACCCAACCACTACTCTCAACAAGTGTGGCCACCTCTCTACACTGTACCACCTTGCAGTCCATATGGGACACAGCCTGAAACCTTGCAACTTCTACTCCAGGAAACAACAATCAAAACTATCTCTCAAAGAGCTGCGACTCTGCTCCTAAAACTCCTACTCCTCCTCCTTCTCATCTCAGGCAGCGTCCATCCCAATCCTGGCCCTAGAAGCTCAGGCCACACACAAACTCTAAAGTGCCTTATCCTTGCAACCATTAATATCTGCAGCCTACTACCAAAGCTGGATGCACTCCAAGCCTTCATATGCCAACACAACCCTGACATCCTTGCAGTGGTGGAAACTTGGCTGACACATAAAGTTCCTGACTCAGCAGTAACAATACAGGGCTACAATGTCCACAGGCTGGACCGGTATCCAAAAAGGCAGTGGTTGCACAATCTATATCAAAGACTCCCTGTCTTGGCACCCTGTAGCAACTCCATCACTTTCTGCCTCAGCCCAGATTCTGCCAATAAAAATCGTCCTAGGTCCCAACCATAAAACCCTGACTATTGTCTCCATATACATCCCACCCAGGGACTCTAAACATGGATTCAACAATGTCCTAAACTTTATCAACTCTCATCCTTCCAAAGCTGAACTTATTCTACTAGGGATTTCATCATAAACTGGTTAGCATCGAGTGCCAGTGCCTATAAAGACTCCATCTCAGCTGCTAACCTCATGCAAATGGTAAACTCCCTACTAGGATTAACTACAAGACTGGCACCAGTACCCTCTTGGATTGGGACCTAACCACCCCCCACAAGGTTTCTCCTACGACCATTCTCCCAGACTCACTCAGTGACCGCTCCCCAGTCATGTGTGCATGGTCTAACAAATTTCTTCAGCCCCTCCCAAAATTATGCTAGCAGAGTCCTTCCTCGTGGAAAACTTCCACATCTCAAACAACACCTGCTTCTACAAGACTGGCTACCATCTATGAAGCAACAGATGTTAGCTTGGCTCTTGATCACGTCATCTCAATTTCAACAAAGCCTGTGACCTCTTTGCCCCTGCTAAAAGGCTCAAAACAAAATCTCTCTCTAACCCATGGGTCACTGCGGCTCTTCTCTCACAGCTGAAACTAAGGGATCACCTCTGGGCAGTTGCCAGGGCCACTGGCAAACAACTGGACATCCAAAATTACAAACAAGCATGAAATACCTGCACAAAGCCATACGGCTAATGAAATCTACCTATTACAAAGAGCGCTCTCACCAATACATGGGAAATGGTCGTGCTTTCTGGGACAATATCAAGGATGTCACAGGGAAGCAGCTAAAACCTCTCCAGCCATGTTAATGGTTGATGGATCCTCAACCCTTGACCCCAAGGTGATCGAAACATCTTTAACATGGCTTTTTCAGACCTTAGTGCTGTTCTACCCATGACTTTTTCGGAAAGCAGGGCCTACTCCCCAAATACCTCAGCCCCTCAGTCTAACCATCCCTCTTCTACTTCAGGAAGGTAGGCTGAATGAAGCTCGCCGCTATATTACTGCAGCTATCTCTAAATCTAGATCTAGTAGTGACACCCTGGACCTTAAGCTTCTGTTACTCACCCTCGATGAGGTAATTCATCCATTAACAAAATCCTAAACCTCTCTCCAGCTGTGGAAAATTCCCACCTATGGAAAACAGCCACCGTGACACCCATCCATAAAAGTGGGGACAAGACGATTCACTCAAATTATCGCCCTATCTCCATACTGCCCCCACTCTCTAAGGCACTTGGCGCATCGTGGCTCATCAACTTACCGACCACTTCGATAAACACAATATACCTTGTCCACAACAACACGGCTTCCGGAAGGTCACAGCACCACCACAGCCCTTCTTGAGTTCACTGGAGCTTTGCACAAATCACTTGACAATGGCCTTCTCACAGGGGCCATTTTTCACGACCTCTCAAGGCCTTGATACAGTACACCATGGACTACTATACACCAACTACTGAATGCCGGGCTATCACCTGACTCTTCTCTCTGGTTTAAAAGCTACTTAGAAAACCAGTCACAGAGAGTAAAAATAGCAGGCGCTCTTTCTAACACCCTGCCTGTTCGCTCGGGTGTCCCACGGGATCCATACTGGGACCCTCCTTTTTAGCCTTTTCTTAAACTCCTCCTTACCACTGCTCTGAGCAGATCATACTATATGCCGATGATGCTGTTGTATTCTCCACTCACAAAGATCCTGCAACTCTTCAACACAACCTTCAACTTGGTTTCAGTTCTGTAGAGACATGGTTTCTTAATCATAAACTGGTCCTCAATGACAAGAAAACCAAATCTATGCTCTTCTGCAGCTCTCATAACCCACAGAAGCTACATCACTTGGCTATCTCCACCACAGGGAACACTCTAGATCAGGTGGTGTCCTTCAAATACTTAGGGATACAGCTTGACCCTAATCTCTCCTATGGACTTCATGTAGATAATGTAGCTACAGCTGCTAATACACGGCTTGGTCTCCCCTACAAACACAGACCACACTCACGCCAGAAGCTTTGAAGGTTGCAGTCCTGAGCTCTGTGATCTCTGTAATAGACTATGGTCTCATCATTTATGGCTCGCACAACCACAACCCTTAGATGCCTCTCAACTGCCTTAAATAAAGCATGTCGGCTCATCACTGGTGCTCACTGTCTCACCCACACATGTGACCTGTACACTCATACCGGCTGGCTCAACTATCAAACGCATAAAGTTTCTCACCTGCTCCATGGTCAAAAAATCTACCTTGGCCTTGCACCTTCTGGGGTCTCAACTCTGTTACAACACCGAATTAACAAATGGTGCCTTAGGAGATCCACACTACAGCTACTGAAAGTCCCCCACTGTTACACTTCACAGGGACAATGCTCTTTGCTTATCGAGTACCACTCTGGTTCAATGGCCTCAGCCCAACCATCTCCTCTGCCCCAACTATTGGTATGTTTAAAACTAGGTTCTGGGACTATCTCACTACCAACAGCTCCTGTGACTACCCAACTTAACCTTGTTTCTCCACTTCCCTTTCTGCTCTAGTTGTCCCCCCTCCCTCCCCTCCTCACTGGATTCTACCCTCATATCTTAGTATACCCAATGCTGCACTTTTCACCCTTTGCCACCCTTCCTACATTCCTTCTCCCCCTACCCTCTTCTCTCCCTATGACTCTGGCACTTCTTATCTGTTGTCTATTTTCTCAGACAAATGCCGCTGGCTGCCTTGTTACAATGCTACCCTTGAACTGTATTAATCTGTACTGTGTTTGCAATGTCCACATTGTTGTAATGCCTGTCTTGATGTTCCCCATAATTTGTATTTCTCTGATGTGGAACCTTTGTAAAAGAGCCATGGCTCAAAGGTATTTGTAATCCTAGACTTGATAAATAAATAAATAAATAAATAAATAAATAAATAAATAAAATAACATTCCATGATTCAAATGAAATGCAGAGTACAGTTCCACAGAACTCAGTGTGGAAATACAATATGATCTAATTCAACTTTTGACACTCAAAATAACTTTATGAGCCCCAGTTACATGTGTTCAATCCATTAGGAATCAAGTGGATGCATTTGAAGTTAAATTCACCCACTTGATTATATGGAAATGACATGTAATGGTCACAGAATGATTATCTGGGAATATTATTCCACAGATCACAGCCAGTGGAATTTCACAAAATGAACAGTGAAATTCCACTGGCAGAATAGTCATTCTACATTAATGCCATAGGAGGAATTCTGAATTCTGCACAGCACTAAGGATGAACACGGATACCGGAAATGCTCTTTCTCCAATGTAGACCATTATAAAGTATTACTTTTTTTATTTTGATTTGTTTAATCCCCATCCTGGTCAGCCCACATTCATGCTGGACCCCATGATCCAACTGAGAGAGTATCCAGTTCGGGAGGTGCATGCATATATCAGGGATGGTGCCTGCTGGGGTCGGCAGTTATCTGATGTACCGGGACATTTCACCTCCATTCTCCCCCTTAGAGAGGAGCTTGCAATGTCAGCAATGGCCAAGCTGTGCACTTCTGCTCACAGCATGCCAGCTGGCTGCTCCACCTCCATCCACCTTTTTGCGGGACCTGGCATGCCAACACCCAGCTACCAGTAGGTGTCAGCCAAGTGCTGGTCTCTGTTTGCCTACCTCCCAGGATGGTAGAGAGCTTTCCTCTGGATTATCAATCTTCTCTCTGCCCGTCTGACCATGGCAACCCGCTTGTTCTGCAGAATGTGGGTTGCCGGCATGGCAGGAGATAAGCTTTGATGCCTCATCCCTCCTCGCCACTGGACAAGCCTATTATAAAGTATTTCTATGCTTCATTTATGATTGTCTTCTCCATTCAGGAGCTTTCCTGCAACAGTAGGTTAAGGAGCTCACTAGGGTGACAACATACTGTTGTTTGTTTTGCTTATTTTAAATCTGGACAAGATCATGGGCCAAAGACCCAGTCCCTGACTGGACATGCTATCCTGTCAGTCAGTTGTGGCATGGCTCCTGCTTTTTAGCTGCCTCTCATCCCCCAGCCAGAAGCCACTTCAACTGAGAGTGATTCAGGACATTGACCCTGACTGACATGCTATCCTGCCAGGAGGTTGCTGCATGTCTCCTGCATTTTAGCTGCCACAGCCCGCTCTCATCCCCACTGCCAGAAGCCATTTCAACCAGAGTGATTCAAGGACATCAGCCCCTGACTTTGCGGTATCCTGCCAGGCTCCTGTTTTCAGCTGCCACCAAATCTGGACTTTTCCTGGACTCACAATCTAATTTCCTACTTATCCCTTACTTGATTTTCTTCCAGTCTGATTTTTTCCCTGTTATCACAAGCATAGCTCAGTTTAGTACATTTACAGAAGGGCTCCTTCATCGTACACTGTAGATGTTTAGACTACAATTTTAATGTGCTAAATTGTTCAAATTGTTATTGCCTAACATGCTTTCTATCTCAGCTTTGGTCTGTTTCCAAATTGCCCTTCCCTGTCTTCTAACCCCTGACTTTCACCCTATTTCTCCCACCTCCCTGTGCTGTTTTAAACTCCATTTCTCCCTTATTTTCTTTACTTTCTGCCTGCTGCTCCTATCCTCTCCTACCCAAGCCTTTCTCTAATAGCTCCGATTTCGAGTCTGCTCTGCCCTCCTACCAATTTGGCCCTGCTGCAACATTCTGGCCACCTGCTGTTCCTCTCTCTTTGTCTGCCCTGTTACCAACATGCTCACGATTCCACTCCTACTAAACTGAAACCTGCTCTTTTTCTCCTCCTTGGGACACGACTGACGGGCTCACTATCCTGCCAGATGGTTGGACGACTACTTTTCCAGCAGCCACCTACCTCTCATCCCCTGCCAGAAGCTGCTTCAACTGAGGTGATTCTAAGTAAGGTTTTCTGTTCCTGGACTGCGGCTCATTTGAACTCAGCCACCTTTCCTGAGGCTTCAGCCTGACTGGCTGCCTGCACAATCTAGCTCCTGCTGATTTGACCCTGGTGCTAAGAGCTACCAATTGTCTCTGCAGCATTGAATCTGGACTTTTCCTGGACTCTCAATCTAATTTCCTACTTATCCCTACTCAATTTTCTTCCAGTCTGATTTTTTTCTGTTAAATCAAGCATAGCTCAGTTTAGTACGTTTGCAGTAGGGCTCCTTCATCATATACTGTAGATGTTTAGACTGCAATTTTAATGTGCTAAATTGTTCAAATTGTTGAAATTGTTGTTGCCTAATTTTGAGTTCTATCTCAGCTTTGGTCTGTTTCTAATTGCCCTTACCTGACTTCTAATCCCTGGCTTTCAACCCTATTTCTCCCCCTCCCTGTGCTAGTTTTAAACTCCATTTCACCTTATTTTCTTTACTTTCTGACTGCTGCTCCTACCCTGTCTCCCCAAGCCTTTCTCTAACAACTCCAATTTCAGAGCCTGCTCTGCCTTCCTACCAATTTGGCCCTTGTGCCACGTTCTGCCCCCTGCTGTTCCTCTCTCTATTGTCTACCCTGTTACCAACACACCCACTGATTCCCTCCTACTAAACTGAAACCTGCTATTTTTTCCCTCCCTTAGGGACATCAACCCCTGACTGGGCATGCTATCCTGCCAAGTGGTTCGGCATGGCTCCTGCATTTCAGCCACTGCCACCCACCTCTTATCCCCCTGCCAGAAGCTGCTTTTAACCAAGAGTGATTCAAGGTATGTTTTTCTGCTACTGGAGACAGTGATTGCTTAAGGAATCTGGGGAGCATGATTAAGCATGGCCCATTCAAACTCAACTGCCTTTTCTGAGGCTTACACCCAATTGGCTGCCTGCATAGTCCAGCTGCTGCAGATTGGACCGTGGTGCTATGGGCTACCAATCACCTCTGCAGTGCTGAATCTGGACTTTCCTGGACTCTCAATCTAATTTCCTACTTATCCCCTACTCAATTTTTCTCCCACCCACACACCTCTACCCCATCACTCTTTAAATCTGCATCCCCACTGTGATCTCTTCCCCACCTCCCTATTAGCCTGCAAAGACTGTGGGTGGTACCTTATCTCTTAAAAGGGCATCTCACTTGACAACCTGAGACCAAACCTGTCCTTGGTCAATCCCTTTATTTCTTCTTGTATTTCTCAAGTACTGCAGTCCTCCCAAACACTTACATATCATACAGCAGCAAGCCTGTTGGCTCATCCTCTCAGTATTTGCATTGCTTCATGCCCACCTCCTACTTAGTTCCTCCTGCTACAAGGAAAGGGACATGTTACCATCACTTAGAGATGGCACCCTAACTCTACATTTGTCCCTGCTATCTCAATTTTTGCTGGTTGGCAACACATGGGCAAGCTGTTTCCATCTCCTTGGACACCTGCATCCCCATCCCACCACCACCCATCAACATGATTTTGGTATCCTGCATATCTGGTAAACAGTCCTCTTCTTGACATCAAAGCCCACTGCCTCTAAAGCACCTTAAGTTGCAGGCAACTAGGATCATTGGATCCTGCTTCCATTGTCAGGCAACATTCATCCTAACACTGGCCCCAAATCCATGGTTGCTAATCCCTTAGTAAAGTCTGGCACTATCTCAATTGCCTCTATCAATATTTGCAGCCTTCTGCCCAAACTAGACTCGCTGTAAGCATAGGTAATACAGCACAAACCTAACGTCCTGTCAATGGTTGAGACCTGGTTCATGCCAGGACTGCAACCAATGAAATCCAACTCACAGGCTACACCCCTTCTAGCTAGATAGGAATGACAAAGGGGCAATGGTTTCATAATCTATATAAAACACCTACAGGGCAGGGTTCTGCCACATCTAAAATCCAGGAAAAATATACAGATACTTTCTGTGAAACTAATTCTAGGAGCCCAAGGCAAGGGTTTAACCATAATCTCAGTTTACATCCCTCCAAAGGAGCAAACTTAGGGTTTCAAGTACTCCATGAATACCTTGTTGACCTCCCCACTAATTCTGAGGTACCAGTGATGGGGATTTTAATATAAATTGGTGTCCCATGACTCTGCTCCTACAAAGATGCCATCTCTGCAATCAGCATCCACCAACTAGTTGACCCACCCACTAGCACAAATTACCGAACTAAGACCTGCACCATTAGACTTGATACTGACAAATCACCCAGATAGGAATACACGCTTAATCATGCTCCCAGATTCCTTAAGCAATCACTCTCCATCCTATGCTCCTGGACCAATAAGGCTCAGAGACCTCTGGCAAAAGTGTTAACATCCCATCTCCAAAAAAGGCAATTATGACACCTAAAACAACACCTTAAGCAGCAGAGCCGGCCCCTGTCTTCACTACGATGGATGGTGGCATTGCCTTGGAAATCTTTATCAACATTTTCAATACCACCTGTGATATTTTTGCTCCTATAACTAAAAGGAAGGTCAAAGAATCCCATAAATATTGGATAACTCTGCATCTTATACACCAGTTAGATGCTAGAGACCACCCTTGGCACAAGTGCAAAGTTTGGGATCACCTCTAAGCCTTCAAAATTACAGGACTGCCCATAATAAATGTACCCAAGCCATTCGTCAGGCTAAGGCCAATTACTTTAGGTCTGAGTTAAACACCTCCTGTGGCAATAGCTGCAAATTCTGGCAAAACATAAAATGCTTACTGGGAAACCAGACAAAATGGGGCTGACCATATTGAGCCTATGTGGGACCGTCACACAGGATGAAAAGACCATCGCTAATGTCTTCAACAGATCTTTCACAGATCTCAGTGGGATGCTTCCCCTGACTTCCTTAATCAAGGTAATGGTGACATAACAAGTACACAGAGTAACTCGTCTCAAAACACAACCCCACCAGTCTACCTCAAGGTAATCACAAAAGTTGAGGCAAAAAAATCTTTGAAAGTGCTCGTAAAACTAGGCATAGTGGCGATGGTCCAGATCTGAAACTAATTTCCTAACCTCAACAAGCTTTTGGCATCCCTGACAAGAATATTTAACCTCTCTTTCATCACCAGTAAATTCTCTAAGTTATGGAAAGCTGCAGTGGTAACCCTATTTATAAAAAGTGAGGATAGGATGATCCACACTAATTACAGGCCAATTTCTGTTCTCTCCCACCTCCAAAGCTCTCAAGCAGATAGTCTCTGATCAGTTAGTTGATCATCTCAACAAATACCAACTGCAATGCGATCAGCAACATGGCTTTAGAAAACTTCACAGTACTACAACTGCTCTAATAGAGTTCACTGCTTTCATTCATGATGCCTTTGACAGAGGGCACTTGGTAGGTGTTACCTTTATAGACCGCACCACGGCCTTTGATACTGTCAATAATGAACCCCTTCTGATGCAACTGGGGTGCCACAGGTATTTATTTATTTATTTTTATTTGCATATTCGGATACAACCTTTGAGTGACAACTCTTTTACAAAGGTTCCACTTCATGAACACAAGACATTAACTACAGACTAGTTTACATTTACTGGACAATGCAATATATTCATACAAATTACAATGGGTACACTATACTCTTCATGAAGAATGACACAGTTACAAAGTAAAATGTGGAAAACACAATAACATGTGAGAAGACCCAGGCACATAATAATAATGGAGGAGCCTTGTCAGATATTATCCTAAGAGAGAAGAGAAGAGAAGTCAATCTTAGTTACCAGAGGGAGAGAGAAAGAGACAGGAGAGGGGTGTGAGAGAGAGAGAGAGAGAGAGACAGAGAGGGAGGGAGGGAGAGAGAGAGGGAGGGAGAGGGAGAAGTGTTAAAGGAGAATCTGAGTGAGGGGATAGGAGATAGGATGCATTGAAAAGTGAAAGATAAAGCGGAGAGGGCTAGGAAGAGGGTGAGTCAGGGTAGAAAGAGAGGAATGGTTCTGAGACAGGGGAATAGACAAGAGGAGCACTGTAAAATGAGGGGAGAGAGGGAGAGGAGGGGAGATAGAGAGAGAGAGGATAGATAGAGAGAGAGAGGAGGGAGAGGAAGAGATAGCGAAGGAGCAGGAAAGTGAAGGGAGGGAGTGTGGGATAGGGAGGGTACAAAGTACATAGTAGAGGAGGTGTAACCCTGGGGAGTGAGTTTATAGGGAGGGATAAGGTAACACAAGGGATAAACTCAGTGAGTGATGAAAAAAAGGGGACAGGGTATAGTGGCTAACAGGATAACATTAGGTGCCGAGGGAGATGTACTAGAGGGAAATACCGGATCAGCCCAGGCATACACAGGTGCTCTTGGTCAATAGAAACTGCTTGAGTTCAGTCTTGAAGGTTGGGAGGTTGGCAGAGCTAAGTGCAGCAGCAGGGGTCTCATTAAGCCACAGAGGTGCTCAGAAAGAGAAGGAACATTGCCCCAAGGCAGTCCTCTGAAAGGGAACATAGAGCTGGTGGAGCTCAGCACCTCTGGTGTTGTACTGTGACTTGATTGCCATAAACAGATCAGAGATAAAAGATGGGGTTAGACCAAGTAAGGCCTTCTTCCCAAGGAGGCAAGGTTAGTATCTTATTGTGTTCCTCAGGGATGGCAGGTTGGCTTTCTCATAAAGTGTACAGGTGTGCATCAGGCAGTCCACCTTTAACAGTAGTCTGCATACCTTGTTCAGGGTTGTGACCACCCTCTTGAGTGCCAAGTCAGCAGCCGCTCCATAAACTACCAGAGCATAGTTGACTATGGATGGAAAGGAGCTGGAGATGGAGAGCTGGAATGTATCTAGTGTGAGGCTTTTTCTGTGTTTGTACAGTACGCCAAGTCTGGTGTTCATTGCCTTGACTATGGTGTCAATGTGTTGCACATAGGAAAGGGTGTCATCAATCATGATCCCCAGGTACATGAAGGAGTGTACCTGTTCAAGAGAGACTGATCTGTTGTTAATGATTGTCAGAACAGGGTGCCGCCTCTTAAGTTGGGGGCTAGAGAGGAGTATTATTTTAGTTTTTATAGTTTACTAATAATCTTTGGGAGCTGAACCAGACCTCCAGCTGTTGGAAGGCAGTCTGCAATTCAGCCTGTAGCTGCCCCAAGTGGGAGTGACTGCTAAGTATGACCGCATCGTCACGTATTTGATAATTTTACTTGAGCAGGCCTCAAGTAGAGCATTCAGAAATAAACTGAACAGCAGGAGTACCAGGATGGACCCTTGGGGAACACTAAAAATACTTTAGAGTCTGGACACTGAGTGGCCAATTTTGACTCTTAGGGATGTGGATGAAAGATAATCCTTAAACCACAGGACAGCATTAGAGGCAATGCCAGGTGTACAGAGTTGAAACAGGCTGACCGTATCGAAGGCCTTGTTAAGTCTATAAATATAGAGCCTACCAATTTTCCCTCATCCAGGGCTTTGTGAACATAATTAGTGTAATTCACTAGGGCAGTGGCAGTGCTGTGTTTTTCCTGAACTCAGTGACTTGGTCTGTCACAATCCTCTCCAGAGCTTTGGAGAGGAAGAGAGAGATAGAGATGGGCCTGTAGTTTGCAATGCAAGTCCTGTCACCTCCCTTGTGGACAGAGGTCACCTGCACTTGCTTTCAAGAGTGATGGGAACTTTGCCAGAGTAAGAGACTTATTAAATATTTTGGAGATGGGCATTATGAGCACGTCAATTGCAAGAGCCGTAATCTTTATGTCAGTGTTATCACAGCCCAGTCTTGTTTTACCCAGGACCTTTTTCATGAACCTCACGGCCTGTTTGACTGTACCGTTCTTGAAATAGAAGTTAGGATGATGCTTAGATGAGGTATGTTGTTTAGGTTTATGTCACAAGGCTTAAGGTAGTCAGCGGAGAACAGATTATTGGTCCAAAAATGCAGAATTGAACTCTTTAGCAATAGTATCAGGATCCATAGTGCTAGAGCCATTTATATTGAGCAATAGATGTTTCTTTTATCATCCTTCCATGGAGTTCCTTTAGATTTTCCCAGAACTGCCTGTCATCCCCAATTACTATCCAGTTGTTTTTGCAGTGATTGGCCTTTGCACTCCAAATGAGTTGGATTCATTTGTTTTGACAGCCCTATACTTCTGCATATCACTTTCATCCCCTGTAGCCTAGCCTACTCCAGAGGTTATCCCTGTCCCTCATGGTAGCCAGTAGATCACCAGTAATCCACTCATTATTATACCCCTAGGTCTTTCTTTTGTAACCGGGCATAGGTGTCACAAACCTTGTTGAACTGATCAATGAAGTGTTGTAATGCTAGATCAATGTCATGCACCAGGTCAATTGGGGACCAGTCAGTCTGGGTGAGAGCTTCCTTGAATGCTTGAAGCTACCCTTTTCTCAGTATTCTACTATGCACAAAGGTAGGTGTAGCTTTTTAAATTTGTTGGACCACCTGCAGATGATTGGGGAATGGTTGCTTAGGGAGTCAGAATGCACAGTGACCTCTGATATCCTAGCAGGCTCACTCGAAAGGAACCAGTCTAGGAGTGTATGATTGTCAGATTGTCAGTTCAGTCTTGTGGGCTCACTGACCAGTTGTGTGAGATAAGAAGTGACCACACCATCCTTTATGTGCCGAGTCTTGACTGAGTCAGTTAATGTTGAAGTCACTTGTGACTATGAGCTCAGTGTTCCTGTCAGTGCCAGACACAGCCTCAAGGACTTTGCTTAGGCCCTCTTTGGCCTTCCTGGGTGGGAGGTAGACCACGCATTGTCCAGAGCTTTATTGTGGGGTCCAAACAGGAGCCTTACTGCAAGTAGCTCATGGTCATCAACACTAGTTGTAATTGGGAGAACAACCTCTTGAATATTATCCCACATAAATTAGACAACCACCACACCTCTTTCCTTTCCTATCATTCCTGAATGACTGGGACCCAGTCAGTCCAATTTCACAATCCTAACATGGGGATAGCCACATTTCTGTTAAGCAGATTATCTCGAGACAATGCAAGGCAGCCCAGGCCTGTAGCTGCACTGCCTTAGGAAGTAGGCTGCAAATATTCAAGTAGAATTTTTAGGTCATTACTCTTTGACCCTTTAGCCCTGGGCTTGCTGAGAGGGCCAAAATTAGGGTACACATTCTCTGAAAGGAGTAGGAGTAAGAACACGGCTTTCCTTGCAGTGATGCTGAGGATAGAAATGACTTACCCTTGCTTTTCTAAGACTAACAGAGGAAAGCAGAAACCTTTTAAAGGCACTATAGATGAGTGGGGAAGAATAATAAATTCAGCTCAAGAGTGATATAAGGAATTGAAATGGAATCCGGACTGCCTGCTCTTTATGGTCACAGCCAAGTGGGTAGTGATAGCTAATGCTTTCAACTGACTGCATTTTAAAGGCTAAGATCAAATTAGTCAGTGGGATGTTGAGGATCCATAACTCTGACTAGCTTTGCACATAGGAGAAAGGTCAGCAATAGTGCTGCGATAGCAAAACCATTATCACAAAATCACAAAATCACAATTTGGTTGGCTGTTATTTTAGAGAGGAAGTTATTGTCAGGTATGCAGAGGAGAAATAGGGAAGAAATGAGGAATAAAATAGGCTAGGTTTCTTTAAGGGATGCTTATTGCAAATAAACACTCTGAGAGGAACAGTGGAAACAGTGCATCACCGTGTGGTGGAGGAGGGTATTTAATAGAGGTTGGGGTCGGAGTCGGGCAGGGTGGTGGGACAAATTACAGAATTATCCAGCAGCACTTGAAATATCAGTGATGGGAAAATTGCAAGCAGAGGCACTGAGTTACAGTGCTCAGCAGGCCATCCAGTCAGCTGAGGTCTGAGAACTGTTGCTGTCCTATCCAACACTGGTAGCAGACTGGAGCAGCCTATTGAATTAGCAGGATGAAGTCCACAGCAATTTCAAGTTCCATACGTGAATCCGTGCAGGGAGGGTAGGCAGCATTGTATGGCAATCTGGCTAGTGTGGGGCTAGGCCACTAGCCACTATGGACCATGGCAGGGCTGGATCCTGAAAGGAAAGCAGAGGAGAAGGGGTTAGAGAAGAACAGGCTAGGCAAGCAAAGCAGTGGGTGTGCCAGTAGCAAAGACAAAGGAGGTGGGAGTATGTGAGAAAAGAAGGTGGAAAGGGGATAGGTACAGGAGAGAGCTTGCTGGGGTTTGTCTCCTATTAATGGTGGAACCAAGAAAGAACAAAGGGAAAACAAAGCATTGATTAGGAGTACTGGGAAGTGGGGATGAAAAAAATGTCATCGTAGAAGGTAGGGCCAGAAGGTGGAATCGTGTCACGGTATGGCAAAATGGGAAGAAAGAGAGGAAAAATGAACTGCCATGGAGTTCCAGTGGCTTCAGGTCAGGGTGGGTTCCATGCCTGAATCAGTGCAGAAAGGCTTTGCACCAAACAAGGCAGGGAAAATGGAGTGAGTTTAAAATTAACAGCCACAGAATAGTGGCTTAATCAGTTAGGGCAGGGGCAGGACAGATAGCAGCAAGGGTCCCCTACCATGGTTGTGTCACCTAGTAGGACAGAGGGAGATAAGGGATTCAGGGTGAGGAAGAAAGATGGCGAAGCTAGGAAGGGCAGTGCAGGTAGTGACAAGAAAATAAATTAAGAGCCTCGGATCACCAGCTCAATGGCAGCACACTAGACCTGGGCTGGGAGCCAGAGGGCAGGGTACAGGACAGAATGAGAGAGTACAAGTTTGAACAGGGAAAGATAAAGGCTACATAGGTGAGACAGTAACTATAACTCGTTCTCTAAAACAACAATAACAAATAAGCAGGCTAGTAAGGTAAGGCAAACAAATGGTATGACTAGTACAGTTTAGCACACTTAATTCCAAAGTTGACCCTCAACACTCATACATCCACACCAGTTTATCTCGTGCTTGAATTAGGGTAATCAGTTATAATCAAAAACTATACAGTACAGAATTACCCCAGCAGCACTTGAAATAGCACTAGGAAAACTGAAGCCAAGGCACCGAGTTACAGTGCCCTGCAGCCATCCAATCAGCAGAGGTCAGAGAACTGTTGGCAGCCTATCCAATGCCAGTAGCAGACTGGAGCAGCTTATTGAATTAGCTGGATGAAGTCCACGCATTTCAAGTTTCATACCTGAACCAGTGCAGGAGGGCGGGCAGCATTGTGTGGTGCACCCGGCTCAGTGTAGGGCAGGCCACTAGCCACAATGGGCCCGATGAGGGCTGGAACCTAAATCAGTGCAGGAGGGTGAGCAGCATTGTGTGGAACAACTGGCTCAGTGTAGATCCGGGCCACCAGCCACAATGGGCCCACGGTGGGGCTGGATCCTGAAAAGGATATATCATCTGACTCATTGTGCTGGTTCAGGAGCTACCTCTCTGGGCATGACCAGCAGGTAAAAATCACCAATACACTGTCAGATACACAACGCTAATGTATTGGAGTCCCCAAGGTTCCATTTTAGGTCCTCTGCTGTTCAGCCTCTTTTAGATAAACTTCCCAAGCATGTCATTATAAAATCCTCCTTTATTGAATGATGATGTAATATAACAAGCCACGCTGACTCCACCACCCTTGAATCTCATCTGCAACACAACTTCAAAACTGTGGAAGGCTGGTTCTGTAATGCTAGGTTACTATTAAATTACAAAAAACAAAGACCATGCTATTTGCCTCAACCCATAGTCAACACAAATTGGCCATGATCACAATAAAAAATGCATAATGAACCTATCAAGAAGGTCAATAACTTTAAATATCTTGGTGTCATCCTAGACAGCTCCCTCTCCTACTCCACTCATGTTGACCTAGTCACCAGGTCTGCAAATTATAAGTTTGGACAGCTATATAGACACTGACACTGTCTAACTGGAGCAGCTCTTCAACTCACCATTACTAGCTCAGTCTGTTTTAGACTATGGCCTTGTCATTTACAGTGAGGATTCTGACACTACCCTCATACGTGTGCCACCACCTGAATAATGCCTGCAGATTAGTCTCGGCCCTCAAGCCTAACTCACACCTTTCACCTATTTTCTCAATTGAGCTGGCTAGGTCTGGAAAATAGAATTCATTACCAGGCATATCTGCTAGCCAAAAAAGCTGTCACAGGCCTGATGTCACCCGAGATCGTTCTATGCTCTGCCCAGAAGAAACAGTAAGGCTGATCAGAGCATCAAACTACAATCCATCAAGGTCCCTTTCTGTCATAGCTCACAAGGCAGAGATCCTCAGCTACTGTGCTCCGCTCTGCTTTAACTCCCTTCCAACTGATCTAATCGCTAAACCAAATATGTATCCTTTAAATCTAAACTCTGCAATCACCTCACAATGCAAATGAAGTATGCCCCTTTATGACCATTTCCCTTTACCATTGGCTCTCTGTCCCTTGTGACATACTTCTATCACCCCTGACTTTTCTACTTACCCCCATCTTACTCTGCTCTCCCTCCTTACCAATGCCTCTTTCCCCAACCCCTCTAGACTACTACTTAGAATTCTCCTCACAATCCCACCCCTTTTCCACCTAACTCCTTTTCATCTTCCTCGCTCCTCGATACCCCCTCCCTACCTATAACTTGACAATGTAAACCAGTTACTCTGGTTTCCTGCATCATTCTCATTTGTTCCTATTTCTTACTGTTTGTAATGTCTTGACTTAATGTCCCCCTTTACTCACCTAATTTCATTTTTATAATTCCATGATTAACCTGATTACTAGTCATTGCTTTGTTTGACCATTCTTTAGTATTGTAATGTGTTAAGTTACTATTGTTTGTTTATTTTTTCTTGATGTGGAACCTCTGTAAATGAACTTTTAGCTTAAAGGTTGTAATCCTAGACTTTAATAAATAAATAAAAAAAATAAATGAAGTAGACATGGGTGACCATGACAATCCACACATATAAAAACAACAGTAATACATAGCAGGCGGACTATAATACAGTCAAACATTTGCAAGCGTTGACATCTAGAAGATGTTTCCTAACACTTTTTAAAGATAGGTACTGTGGTACAAGCAACCACAACTGTGGTGTGGGACGTGATCCTCACAATGAGTATAGTATGGAAGGAGTTGAGGTGGGGACAGACTTGGTGCAGCGACCACAGTACTGTGAGCCCAGGGTGAGGATGGGAAGGAAGGAAGTTGCACCATCACAAATGTCCTGGACTTCAGGCAGGCAGATTTGACAAAGTGAGGGAGATATTCTGGAATGAAATGGGGCAGCAGGAGAAAATAGAAGTGGAGGAATTATGGAATTCAATTGGGGGTTACAAGCCACTGAACTCTGCATAGGAAGGTAAGAAAGAACAGAAAAGAAAGAGGCAACTCTGGTTCACCAAGGAAGTGAGGAGGGTAACTGGGGAAACAAAAGGGCATTCAGAGCATATATGAGGACACAGGGAATGACGACAGGGACACTTACAGGGAGAAGCTGAGGGTGGCAGGCAGAAGATTGGGAAGGCAAAAGCAGAAACAGGAGAATTGCTAAGCAGGCCAAAAGGGCGATAAAACTTGGTATGTAGGACAGAATAGGAAGACAAGGCTGGGGATAGTAAGGGTGAAGGGAGAGGGAGAGTACAAGTGGAGGGGATATTGAAAGGCAGAGATGCTGAATAGGTACTTCTGCTCAGTGTTCATGGTGGAAGGAAGGGAAGGAAGAGGACCAGTGTTAAGGGAGGGAAGGGATGACATAAGGGTGGATCCTAGCCTGTTCAGTGAGGACAGAACAGAGAGGAATTAGGTAGGTAGAGGTGGACAAGACAATGGGTCCCAGATGCCCTGCATCCTAGGGTACTCTGAGGACTAAGAGAGAGCTGACTGCACCTCTGGCAAGGTTGTTTAACTTGTCCCTGGATACAAGGTGGGTGCCTAAAAACTGGAAGAGGATAGATGTGGTGCCACTTCACAAGAGTGGCAGCAGGGAGGAGGTGGGTAATGTCATCGGTCAGCCTCACCTCAGTGGGGATAAGATGAAGGAGGCACTATCGAAAGAAAGGTGGTCAGCTACCTTGTAGAAAATGGGCTACAGGATGACAGACAGCATGGCTTTACACAAGGAAGTCATGCCAGATGAACCTCATAGAGTTTTTGATTGGGTGACGAGGGTGGTCGATCAGGGAAGGGCAGTGGACGTGGCTTATCTGGACTTCGAAGGCCTTCAACACTGTCCTCCACAAAAGGCTGGTAAATAAGCTGGAAAGTTTGGGAATGGGACAGAAAATAACAAGGTGGATGGAGAACTGGCTGAAGGACAGAAGCCAAAGGGTGGTGCTAAATGGGGGTTCATTCCAGGGAGAAAGGGGTGATAAGTGGAGTGCCCCAGGGTCGGTGCTGGGACCCACCTGTTTAATATCTATATCAGTGACATAGCAGAGGGTCTGCAGGGAAGGTCTGCCTATTTGCAGATGATACAAAGATCTGCAATAGGTTGGACACCCCAGGGGAGGCTATGAGGAAGCTCTAAGGATTCTGGAGGGTGGCTGGAAACCTGGCAGCTGAAATTCAATGCCAAAAGTGTACAGTAATGCACATGCGCATAATAACCTGCAAGCCATTTACACACTGGGGCAGGATGAAATTAAGGCATTTGAGCAGGTGAGGGATCTGGGGCTTATAATTTCAAATGACCTTAAATTGGGGACCCAATGCAGCAAGGTGGTGGGCAAAGTGAATAGAATGCTGGTGTGCATAGGCAGGGTATAACAAGCAGAAGGAGGCAGGTCCAATCACTACACTGTGGGGTTAGTTTTAGCGCCCCCATTTGTAGACCTACCCCTGTGGAAATGGTCAGTACTGCCCTTCACAGGTGTAAGCTCTGAAGGCCTGGCGCGGTGCTCGACCCATTGTCCCTCACAGTGTGGCAAGCAATGATCCAGAGACCCTCATGGTGGCCTATAACTCAGCTGTTTCATCAGCCCTGGATGTCACTGCTCCTGTCTATGTTCATCCTCTCCCTTCACCCTCGGTCCCCATGGTTTGATGGGACTTTGAGGAAGATCGCGATTAGGACACAAGTTAGAGCATTGCTGGTGGAAATCTGCCCTTGATGCGACCACCTTAGATTGATGGATAATTATTAAATCTATCAATCTGCAATCACCCATAAGAAGGCAGAGTTCCTGTCTGGGAGATTGCGGCCACTCAGAATCGACCAGCTCAGCTTTTTAAACGGTAGACAGACTGTGCAACCTAGCCTGTCAGCAAGTTTGAAAGCCTTTTGCAAATAGAGTGCGATGAACTCCTTGATTCTTTGTGTCTAAGGTGGTTGACATCAGAGCGGTACTCCAAACCGCACAATCTATGGGCGTTGCTGTGGATTGGCTTGAGACCACTACTTTTAGCTTTCCTGGAATACCTTTGACTGACCAGAGCTCATGGATGTCATGGATTGTCCAGTGTGCTCGCCCAACATGCTGTAGTTTGGACCCAGGACCAACTTCTCTGATTTGGGTTGTAATGATTCCATCGGTCCAGTCCTAACACGGATAGTCTGGTGCTCCTTGAAACAAGTGAGTTTCCATGTTCCCTGAAGGAGGCGGTGGTAACACCCTCTTAAAAAAGCTTCTTTGGACCCAGATTGCCATGCAAACTACAGACCAATCTCTAATCTTCCCTTTTAGGGAAGGTGATTGAGAAAGTAGTGGCTGCACAGCTGGAGAACCATTTGACCATCCATGACATCTATGAACCCCTCCAGTCTGTATTTCAAAGAGACATAGTACTGAGACAGCGCTGGTTTGGGTGCTCAATGATCTCCTGATGGCTAGAGATAGGAAAAGCCATTCCATCCTGGTTCTTCTAGATCTCTCATCAGCATTTGACACTGTGGACCATGGGGTTCTGCTTGACTGCCTGAGGTTCATCTGTGGATTGTCAGGTACAGTCCTCAGATGGTTTACATCCTTCCTCATTGGAAGAACTCAGAGTGGTGTCCGGGGTTTATTTCTTGAACCCAGTTTCTCTGTCTTATGGGGCTCCTCAGAGATCAGTGCTGTCCCTCATGTTGTTCACAGTGTACATGCTGCCCCTCAGAGACATTGTAAGAAGGAATGGGCTGAGATTTCACTGCTATGCTGATGATACCCAGCTCTACCTTTCTTTGCACCCGACCAAGATGGAGCTCTCTCAGTCTTTAATAGCTGCCTTACAGAAATCCAGAAATGGATGGATTCCAGTTGGCTAAAGTTGAACTCGAAAAGACTCAGGTATTGGTTGTGGATCTGACGCACCAGATAGGGGACCAGGGTGAGTTCATCTTCTGGGCTTTTTCTTGGGGTATATCACTCCCAACCTCTGAATGGGTGCGAAACCTAGGAGTAATTTTTGATGAAGGTCTGACTCTGCATTTGCAAGTGCCAGCTGTCATCAAATCCTCTTTTACCATCTGAGGAATATCTCCAGGATTAAGCATCTTGTTCCATCTGGTGATCTTTCTATGCTGGTCTATGCCTTGTGTCCTCATGCCTTGATTACTGCAAGTCCCTTTATCTAGGGCTACCTGGGTGGAAATCTGCCGCTTGCAGCTAGTGCAGAATGTGGTGGCTATGCTTTTGGTGGCAACTTCAGATCCTGTTATATTACGCCGGTGCTGCATGGACTGCACTGACTGCTGGTACAGCGGCGGATCACCTTTAAAGTCAGTCTTCTGACTTTTAAAGCCCTACACAGACTAGGCTCAGATTACCTGAAAGAGCTTCTGGTCTCCTACTGCCATGAGCGATTGCTCTGCTCTAGCTGACGAGGGTTGCTAGAGATTCTGAGGGCGTGTTTGAAATCTTCTGGGGCCCGGGCATTTATGCAGTGGCCCCTTCCCTATAATTCTCTACCCCATCAGTTACAGAAATGCAGGACTGTGGAGGGATTTAAGCAAGCTTTAAAAACACTTGTGGATTCAAGCTTTTGGTGAATAAATAATCTTGTATTGGATTATCTGTTTTATATTACTCTATGTCCTGGATATTTGATGTGTTCTTTTAAATTTGTTAGGTGCCTTGATATTTTGAAAGACGCCCTAACAATAAAGCTATTATTATTATTTCAAATCCATGGTGAGACCTCACCTGGAGTATGGGGTCCAGTTCTAGAGACCTCACCTATGCAAGGACATAGATGGGATTGAAAGGGTTCAGAGAAGGGCAACCAAGATGGTGCATGGTTTGCATGGTAAGCACTATGAGAAGAGGTTGAAGGAGTTGGATCTGTACCTGGAGACTAGAAGGAAGAGGGTGGACATGATGGAAATGTTTAAGTACATGAAGGGGATTAATAAGGTAAGGGGAGCTTATTCACAAGAAAAGTAACTGCTAGAACTAGGGATCATAGTCTAAGATTAGAAGAGAATGGTTTAGGGGCAATGTGAGGGCGTTACTTCACTGAGAGGTGGTGGAGCCCTGGAACTGTGTGCTGGAGAAGAGGTGGTAAGGGTCAAAACAGTGAAGGGATTCAAGAGGGCATGGGACAGACACAAGGGGTTGACTATTGGGCGGCGGGAGATCTCTGGACAAGGGGGGCAAGTAGGGGTGTAAGGTGCAGACTCGATGGGCCAAGGGTCCTTTTCTGCCACCAGATTTCTATGATTCAATGACCTGAACAACCTACCACAGGCCTGCCACTAACAGATGCTACTGTATGTGGATGATGCTGTCATCTTTACTAGTAATCCTTACCCACAGCAACTGGAACATCAACTACAGCATAGTTTTGTAGAAGCTGAGGACTGGTTTAACACTCACAAATTGATCCTGAATTACAAAAAAACTAAAGTTATGCTGTTCAGTGGCACCCATAGCAAGCATAAATCTCAACCACTTACAATCCAAAACTGCATGGGAGTACCTCTGGAACAGATGCTACACTTTAAATATCTAGGGTAACCCTGAACAGCTCAATTTCTTATGCTCAGCACATCGACAATGTTGCTTGGGTTGTCAACATCAAGACTGGTCTGCTCTACAGACATAAACACTGCTTGACACCTGAAACCCTCAAAACTGCAATTATCAGTTCTGTCTTACCTACTGTCGACTATGGTTTGGTTATCTATGGTGCTGCTACTACTTCTTCACTCCATAGAATATCCATTGCACTAAATAAGGCATGCAAACTACTCATTGGTGCTGCGCCTTAACCTCACATACGACCTATCGCCCAATCTGGGTGGCTTCAACTAAGCGGAAGGATACAGTACCAAACATACCTGTTAGCTAAAAAGCACTTCTCAGCCTTTTGCCCCTGGAACTGCGAACCTCCTTAGCCCTTACTCCAGCTCCCAGCACACTCGAAGCTCAGCCCATCAATCTCTAAAGATTCCTAGGTGCAGAATATCTCAAGGGCAGCAGTCATTTGCTTACAGAGCCCCACTTGGGTTCAATGCACTTCCCAATGAAATCCTAGCTATACCAAGATTAGGTCCTTTCAAACATAGGCTCCATCAGCATCTCACGACAGATAGTTTCTGCAACTTCTTTACCTAATGAAACTACCACCTGTGCATACTCCAGTTCCTCTTTTCCACCACAAAGGTTTACCTTTCCAACCCTCGCTATATCCTCCTACCATCCCCCACTCTCCCACCCCACCACCTCCCTTCCTACCTACCTACCAACTACCCGCACCCTCCACTCTTTCTACTCCTACTGACAAAGCCTTCTGGCTGCTTACCACTATCTTCTCTCTTATTACTCCCCCGCTCCTTTCTTCTCCACTACTAAAGTTATTAATTCTAGATAATTAAAGTATGTACTTTACTGTTTTTTAAACCTAGTTTTTGTATTACCTCCTCCTTATGTTTGTTCACCCCTCCTCTGATGTGGGACCCTTTGTAAATGAGCACCTTGCATGCAAAGGTATTGTAATCCGAGACTGAATAAATAAATAAAATGATCTCCCCCCAGTCTGATCTGAAAAGGTAATCTAGGCTACCAAATATGTATACAACAAGGCAAGCCAAGGTGAATATTATATAAAATAATATAAGGGCTGGTGTGTGTAATGAGAATTTTACACAGACCTGAGGTGCTGGATGCTACATAAACCCAAAGGTGGGATATTCAGAAGGGTCACGCATGGCGCCAACACAGTTATGCCATGCACAACCCCTAATCGCCCTGATGCGATATTCAAGGGAATGTGCGTGGCACAAATCTTGATCGCCAGAGCACATCAGTAATGTAGGCAGCAGTGGGGGCGTGTCTACGATACTCCACATTATCCCGATATTCAGCCCGATGTGCTGAGCAGATGCAGTGCAACCCATACCTGCACCGCACACAGTTGAGCAAAAATAAAAGGAGCAACAGCTGGCCAACCACAGGTGAGCTGCCATATTGCAGAGTGCAACATGGCAGCTGCCAGCTATGGGTGGCCACCGATCTCGACGGCACCTTCATGGTAGCACCCCCATGGCTAATCACGGGCATATGTATAAAGTAAAGGTCCAAACTCCTGGTGGTCCAGTGGACTGCTCCCAGCCCGATTGTGGGCATATGTATAGAATTAAAGGTCCAATATCCTGGTGGTCCAATGGACCGCGTCCAGCCCGATCGCGGGCTTCAGTGATAAAATATTAAAATCCAATCCATCCCTGGTGGTCCAGCAGTACCTCCTCCCCACCCACCCACTAAGCCCCACCACCCTGCTCCCCTGGTCAGCGGCAGGCGGCAGCTCCCACCCGCATGCCGCCCACCGCCCGCCGACTGACATGGTACAGTGAGCTGTACGCCCATTGGTCCACAGTGTGGGCCAATGGGTGTGCAGCCTGTACCGTACTACACAGTCCAGAAATGTGGTACATAATGCTGAATTTTTCTGTCAGGTACCCCAGAAAACTATGCTGGATGAATTTATGAAGCTGCCACCTTCCATAACTGAGACTGCAGAATCTGCGATAAGATTTTTAAATCTGTATTTAGCAGACTTATCGGTTTCAGTTTTGAATTATATGCCCATCCTCTGATTTGTAGAGGAATATCAGCAAACCCTTTGTGAAAAAACTAGGAAATTACTTTTTATTTAAAAAAATTATCAAAGACTTTCTTCAAACACAAAGCTAATTCAAAGAAAATACTTAATAAAATTCAGACGGCAGACCATCCATTCCTGGGGTAGTTGCTACCTTCAAAATTTAATGACATCAGTAGTTTCTGAAGCTGAAATATAAGTAGTTAAAGACCTTGAAGCATCAGTGCTCATGGGCTGGCGCTTACAAAGTACAAAGATAACTGGAGATATCTAATTCTTAAGGAGTCTGTTATATCCGATGATTGTAAATAATTCTTAATTATATCTGAGATTTCCTGTGAGGATGACACCTGTTCGCCTTTTCATTTAGTAGGGAAGAAAAAGTAGACTTTTTTTTCCTTTTACAGGCTTCACAGGGGTCTCAGTATGTTTTGTTTTGGTTCCCATTTATAAGTTCAACACAAAGAGTGCTAGCCCTATCATATTGGAAGTTTTTCTTATCTGTTTTGATTAATTTAATTTGTGAAGACAAATTACCCTTGGACTGTGGGGTCAGGAACAATAAGTGTTGCAGTTGATAGTGTAACTTTAAATACTGAAAAAGTGAAGTCTGGCACTGAGTTTTCCTAATAATTGAAAACATTTTTGAATACCCCTTTTCCTATCTCTCCACCACTCCCCACAATCTCCATACAAATTAAACACAGATGCTCTGACCTGTAAAAGTTGTCTGATCTTTGTCTATATGCAGGGGTCAGAAAGCATGCTAACATTTAGTTTCCACCTAGTAATTTTAAGAGGTTCATCTAACTGTCTTCAAATCTGAGTTAGAACCATCAAATTGTGTGAAAATTAAACTGGCAAAACTTCTGTAGAGTGAATCCTTCAGTGACTGGAAAGAAAGATATAGTCAATCACAGTAGAATATTGGGCCCTCTGGTAAGTAAAGTGTGAACCCGATGTTACTATATCTGTGCAATTCATTAATTTTGCTTTTGTAATACATTTATGGAAGGCATGGGAAACACAATATATCTTTCAGACCTTCCTGACCCTTGGGAACTGCAATGCTACAATTAAAATCCGCTCAATATAATTAGTTTAGCAGTAGCTAAGAAAGGCTGTATTCTGTTAAATAAGTTAACCTTATTAGCCTTACCCTGGGGGGCATAGACATTAATTATCCTGCAGGGTTCACTATCCCAATAACCTTCGATGACAAGGATATGGCCAGGAAGAAGATCAACTAATTTAAATATGGAAAACCTATTCCTGTGAATCATAACCCAATCCTGTCAGCCTTGTCTGAACCGAAGAACTAGTAAAGGGCCCACAGCCATTTAGGTCTAAAACATTGCAGTTGAGCTAATGATCCCATCCATGTTTCCTGCACCAACATAATATCTATAGAGTAGTCACGTGCACACTGATACTCTGCCTGTCATTTTCTGTTACTCCGTAAACTGTGACAATTAATAGAGGCTGCAACAGTACAGTGCATCAGTTAATTGTTATAATTAATCTTTTTCTCCTTTTCTTTTTGCCTTCATACAAATTCTCCATGGGATGTGACATGTCGGAAGCCACTGGTGTGTGTCAGACACCTCTTCTTCCATCCCCACATCCCCTCAATTTGCATTGCTATCCTCCAAATGGGTTATCACTTTCAACATCAGTGGGAAGTTCAGGCTGTTTATTGATTGGTTCTGGTGGATCTTCTTCTTGGTTGGGGGTTACTCATGGCATTAACCATGGTGAGGGTGGTGGTATGTCTGTTTGAAGTTCCTTATCTCCCTCATCCTGGGGATTTGAGTAACAGACAGGCTGGAAAGATACAGTCTGATGCAGAGAATCTGCTGAAAAGACAGAGAGTCCTCCTTTTTCAAAGGCATAGATGGTTGAATAACTGATTCTTCAGTGTTAGGGGCAGAAGGAGGTGGTGACTGGGAGGTATCAGTGGGAGACCTCCACCTGCACTTTGTTGATCAGTTCATCTGGGTTTAAAGGATTCAATTTATTTGAATCTGCCTGTGGACATTCTCAAGACAGGTGTCCATATTTGTCACATAGATTACATCTCATGTGGTTAGAACATTGAAAACTGTTATGGCCCACTTCATTGCACAGACTACAGTGGGTTTATCAGACACACTTGAAGGTGTGTATTAACCATAACAGTAACATGCCTTAGGCTGTCCCCATAAAGCAGACTTCTCGATCCTGACCAAGAAAAAAAAAAACAGTTGAGCAGGTGACAAATGCCATCCTCTATTTGGCAGAGTTTACCTTGAATTTCCATCCACCAGTCCAAAATTGCTCTCCGTCCAAAATAAGCTTCTGGGTACTTAGGACTTCATATCTCTGTTGGAGCCAGTGGTAAATGTCAGCCACAGGCACACTCTCATTATGAAACATTAGCATGATCATTTTAATCAGAGGTTTAGTTAAAGGGATGGCCACCGAAAGGAGTCCATAACAAGAAACATTTTAGTTGGTTATATTTATACCAGAATTGCTCTAAAAGCTGTGGGGTTAAAACACTGATGTCAAAAGTGTCTTCCCTGAGATGTGAATGAATGCAAACACATCTGTGGGGGAGAAATCAGGGAGTTTTATGAGTTGCCAATCAGGCCTGAGTTCTAAACCCCGTTGTGCTTTGCGTGAACAGCATGATGTCTTGGTAGAGGCTTAGTTTTATGTTTTTAACAAAAAGTTCTGATAGTAATGGCCAGCAAGGGGATGCTGCAGCTGGAGTTCTTGCATCTGCATTATTTAACAGAGGAGGTAACACTACATTTGTCGAGTCAGATGAAGGAGCCTTAGCAATAACTACTGAAGGTTCAGACCCTGTAATGCTGGAAGTTGTGTTACGTGGAAGCACAGATAAGGAAAAGCCATTCATCCATGTTTCTTCTTTCTGAAAGTAACTGGCATTTAAATGTGTCTGATCATCACAACTACCATAGTAGCCCCCTCCCCTCCCTCCCGTATTTGGAGTAGCAGAAACCAGCTTGGTTTGGGGGGTTGCGTGTTTTGATGTTGCAAGTTTACTGTCAGCTGCACCGGGGAATCCCTAGACTGGGAGGCGTTGACTTGGGTCCCATACTGTGTCTGGGATTTGGGCACTGTCCTGTGCCTGAATCCATCTGGCTGCTCAAGTCCTCAGTTAGGAGACCAAGCACTATCCTGTTCCATTTGGGGCTGAATGCCAAATGCTGCTTGCACTACTGCAGCTGCGGACAATGACTTTGTTCTGATGCAGGGGTTCAGTAATGGTCTGCAATGGCGTTCCATTCCTGACTTCCTCATCAGGTTTCCTGAATCCAGGTATAAATGTCTAATAGCACACATCAAAGTTTCTCTTTTATGATGCATTTCTTCTCTCCTTTGACTAGCAAGATTATCATCCTTGGCTATCATGTTGTAACACCAACTTGTTTTCCTAAGTCTGTTTTCCAGATAGACTCTGAGGCTGTGATCACTGGTATGTTAGACATGTCCATACTTGGAAGGTTTATCAACTTACTGCCAGTATTGTCTGTGGGTGGAGTCTTAGTCCAGGAGTGTCCACCCCTGTAAATGCCATTCCCAACTGAGCCCCTGACACTGAGTTGTGGAGTTAGAGAATAAGCCATAGTTTCTGTCGTTGTTAACAGCACAGCCATCGAAGCTACACAACCTGGATTCGGTCACCTCTTGCTGCTTTCTGACAACAGAAGATCACGGGTGCCATACCCTCCGTAGACTACAAAATGGGTACCTCTTGACCAACTATAGTATGTGTTGCTGATTTAGTTTTCCCCAGTCTGACATCATTTACATTCCAATGGTAAACTTTAAATGTTCATGGCGTTCTAGTATTAGAATCGGGTTGGTATTGCACACTGGGGTTTTTACTTTCTCAGTTTTACCTTGGCTGCAAAGATGAACACAGTAGCTTTACTTTGATCATGCGGGTCAGTCTGACAGACAGTGCCTTTGTACCTTGTGTAGTGTGAAGAAGGGCACTTTGATTTTCTGCTCCAATGTTTACATTGGTACTGCTACTATGTGGCTTCATTGTCAAGCAGGTCTGCCTTATTTCAGTCTCGAGGAATGGAGTTTGTTCATGGCTATTGACAGTTCAAGTGGCATGCTTTAAAATGTTGTTCTTCATCCTGTATCAGTTGTTGTAACATAAGGCATTCAGAATCAGACATATGAGTGGTAAGGTTTACCATATTCAAAGAAACATACTCTGTGTTACATTGTCCTGGATTCCCCCTTTTCCTCACAAAGAGACAGAGACCATTGTTTGTTGTTGTGCTCAATTTGGCAATTAATTTATTTATATATCATAATTCCATGTTCCATTTCATCATCTTTTATTATTATATCTCTCAGAATTTCATTTATTTTCATCCATATATCCATCTCTGATCATCCCTCTTTCCCTCTTTTCTCCCCGGTGAAAACCTGGGTACCTTCTTCTTCTCATTTTCTGTTCAGTAGCGGTGAAAACCGAGACCACTTTCTCCTTCATCTTCTTCCTCTTTGTGTTATTCCTTTTCTTCTCCCCCTCCCCTCCCCTCCCTTTTCCCTTTTCTCCTGCCATCCAACTTTGGCAGTCCATAACATATTAATATCTGCCATCCACCTTTGGCAGTCCAAACTGTCCGACTGGATCGTCTGTCATCCGCCTTTGACAGACCCCCATACAGTCCCTTCTTGACTGTCTTCCCTCTTGCTCTGCCATGTAGGGTGGGTGGGAGGGATCAAAACTCCAGCAAAAGTGGCTGAAACCCCCTCTGTGCTGTCCATTATGTACCTTCTCTTGCCCCTCCTTCCTGTTACCTGGCCATTGTTCTATCCCTTGTTCCCTCCTTCCTTCTCCCTCCGCTCTGAGCACAACCAACCTAATGAAAGGAAGGGGTGCACAGGACAACCTGGTCTGCCTTAAAGGGCAAACTCCATTGTCCTGGATTCCCCTTTCCTCACAAAGAGACAGAGACCATTGTTTGTTGTTGTGCTCAGATTGGCAATTAATTTATTTATATATCGTAATTCCATGTTCCATTTTATCATCTTTTATTATTATATCTCAGAATTTCATTTATTTTCATCCATATATCAATCTCTGATCATCCCTCTTTCTTCCTCTTTTTCTCCCCAGGTGAAAACCTGGGTGCCTTCTTCTTCTCCTTTTCTGTTAGGTACAGCGAAAACTGAGACCACTTTCTCCTTCATCTTCTTTCTCTTTTTGTGTTTTCCTTTTCTTCCCTCTCACCTCCCCTTTTCCCCACTAGCCAGTCTTCAGCTTGCATTGGATGACTGGCTTTCCCTCACTAGGGTATTATTCTCTCTTACCTCAGGGAAGATCCTTCTTAAACCTTCTCTTTTCCCCTTTTCCTTTTTTTTATATTCCATTTTTGTGTGTCTCCTCCATGCCTCTATAAATCTCATCATTTCTGTGTTAAACATGTCTGTAGCTAGATCTGACAGGTACCCCATCCAATCTGTAGAAATCTTCTACCCATTCTTCTACACCCCACAGATTACCTGTCCTCCCATATTCCTTACCAATGTCCCTACCCTTCTGTTCATCTTTCTCCTGGCCATATCCACCGCTCTTGGCTATGCTCCTGCCTCAAACCCTCCTTGGTATCATATCTGACCAGGCAAGACTTACCTGAGGCCACCACTGCTGTCTTGTTCCTAGGTCCCTTTTCATCTGTAAGTATGTGTCTACCCAGGCTTGCCTGACAGGTCTTTGCCCCAAATGTATAATAATTAAGTCTGGACTGGGTCACCATCCCTTAAGTTCCTTCAAGGTGGGAAGCAGTTGTGTCCATCTCATCCCCGGATGCCGCCAAACCAACCTACACTATTTCACATCTTGGTACAGCTGCTTTCCCCAGCCTTTTCTCTGCTCTCCTTTCTGCCCGATAAATATAGGAGTGGCTGCAGATTCAGACTTCCGTGATCCTCCCTCTTCCTATGGGTTTAAGCAAAAATCATTATCTTATACATGCTATTAGTTTCCCCAGTAGTATTCCCTCCCTGTCCTCCCCGTCCCATTTGTCTCCACATCTGTAACACAAAACAAAGGCAATATGTTAATTTCTTACTTCAGTGCTCGAATGTATCTCTTATAACTGGCAGACCTGCGTGTCATTTCCAAAAATATCATTCACAGTTTGCTGCTGCCCACTGTGAAGCAGCCCCAATCCTCAAGAATGGGGACGAATAATTAGCCAGGTCCTCCCAAGGAATTGCAAGCCTTTTTTAGCAATGCTGTGACTTGATATCCGGTGACTCCTTTCCCATCACCATGAACAAATAATCTCCCAGTCCTGGTCCCATGCTCTGCGGAAAGCCCACAAAGCCTGCACTGGGCATACTGTGTCTCTCTCTGTCTCTTTAGTGTCACTATGCAACCCTGTCCCTTTAATCCATTTTGACCTCTTAATCTTGATCTGTATCTCTTTCATCCCCATCTCATATCTTCCCATTCTAATCCCCCTTCCTTGTCTTTATTGCCATGGCCTACCACCTCACTCACTCTCATGGCCCCTGCAAACATTACAACATAAATCGTGTGACATAGCTGGGCCTCGATCTTTGACCTGCATATTGCGAGAGCACGTACTTCAGTTTTGAAAGCCACTGCTCCCATACTGGTCTTCTGTTGTCTACTGTCCCTTGTTTCAACCTACCCCAACCCTGCATCATTCTTCTAATGAACAATGATTTTGTCAGGTTCATCCATCCCTTTAGACTGCAGATAACACTAATCCCTGCCAAGTAGACCCCCATTGTGGTGTGGGCTGTTCCTTTTGCCACTGCTCCATGGTGAACTTTCCTAACTGTGCCTCTGTGAGTGGCCTCCCTTACCACCATCTGGTGTGTTGCCCTGAATATTTGAAACACTCTGCCAGGCTCCATCATAGGCCCTGAGTCCGAGGCACCCATGAGCTGCAAAACAACAGTTCTGCTCCTTCTTGCCAATGTCCCAGATGTCCATTGGTATGGGTGTTTTTCCTCCTCTGCTGTTGGTGCCAGCCTCCAAAAGCAGTCCAGCTGCAGATGGGAAAGGCTGTCAGCCAGGGTATTGTGCACCCATCTATGTTTTTGCTCTGAATTACATATTCAGCTGCAAGGCCCTTAACACCAACCATGCAATACTTGCATGACTGTTTCTGACCTGGCTCCCTGTTGTTTAGGACCTCCACAACTGCTCTATTGTCACACCAGAATGTCACTCTCTGATCCCGTAATTCTTCCCCCAAACCAGGTACACGCCCAGATGGGCATGATCTGTAACAGTGTTATATCTCTTACCTTGCCATCCCTTACCCAATCTGATGGCCATGGTTCTGCAAACCATCTGCCCTCAGATAGCCCCCATGCCAAGGCCCCGGCTGCATCTGTGTAAAGCTCAAGGTCTGGGTTATACACCCATTCCTCTTGCCATCCTTGACTCCTTTTGTCATATCTACCCAATGGTGTGGTCTGGTCACTCTGGCTGTGACCCTTGCTAACCTTTTGTGAAAGCCCTCCTGGCCCAATAGCCCTGCACACGAAGTTCAGATGTCCCAATACTTGTTGTACCTGTTTTAGTTGTACTCTTATTCTACTGGTAAGTATCTTAATCAGTTCCTTCAATTTTTTCACTTTTTATCTGGCAGCTGAAATATTTCCCGAAACAACTATCTCAATGCCCAGAAACTCTAACACCCTACTGGGCCCTTCTGTTTCCCAGGTGCCAGCGGGACCCCCTAGTTCCTACGCAGATGTTGGAAGCTGGCTAACATTTTTGCTGCTTCTCGTTTCCCACTGCCTATGAAAAGGAAATCATCCAAATAGTGAATCACTGTTTTATAACCAGTCCTTTTTGAAATATCCACTGCAAACATGTGCTGAAAGCTTGAATGTCGCACATGCTATAAAGCAACCCATGGGCATGGCTTTGTCGAAATAGTACTGTCCCCAGTTTTAAACCCCAACAGGTCCCAATCCTCTTTTCGAACAGGAAGTAATCTGAAAGCTGACTCTATGTCTGTCTTAGCCATCCATGCATCTGCAGTTGCCGGATAATCCGGACTGCATCTTCCAGGGTGGAATATGTCACTTTACTATATTCCTCGCCGATAAAATCATTCACTGACTCACCTTCCGGAAAGGATAGGAGATGAATCACTCTATATTCCCCTTCCTGTTTTTGGGGACCCAACCCAATGGGAAATCCTCATATTCTGCAATGGGGGTATCATATGGTTCCTCTATTCTCCTGCTGCCTTCTCCTTCTCTATTTTTGTCATAACATTTCTTCCTCCTCTCACTGAATCCAGATTGTTCGCCTCTCTGGCTTGTCTTGGGCCCTCACACTGCAATGAAAACCTGTGTGAAAACCTTTTTAATAATTTCTGCCGTTTTCCTATCTGGGTATCTGTCTAACCATTCCTCCATGCCTCTATCCTGATGGAGGTTCTAGCTTCTTTAAATTGCTACCTTGTCCTCCTTTCTTTCCCGTCAAAGTCTCTCCCTCTGGTTGATGCCCAGCCTTGCTGGTCATTGATTCTAACTCCCTCCTCTATTCCATGTCTGCCCTTTATATCCCTGCCCTTTCTGAAAAAACTGCTGACCTGACCCTTGCCCCCAGATCCTTGTGTTCCTTGGACCCATGTTGTCCTGCATCTGCTCGCGGATGTGATCCCCACATTCGAACAGCCATGCCGGAAACAGCATTGTGTCCAGGGCAAAGGCCTATATGAGCCCAGCAACATCTTTGTAGCATGGTACCTTTTTCCCAAACTCTCCCTCAGGCGTGGACTGATCGGTTCAGTAGTCTGTCCACAAGTCTAGTTGTTTCGTGTCCCATCTTACATCCCCATATGTCGCCATTCTCTGCCGAAAGAATTCATCATAATATATCCACCCAACACCCCTTTTGCTTTCGCTCTCCTTATTATCAGGGAGTATGTGATGAGCGGGATGCCCAACTCAGGCCTCCTCTCCAATACTATGGCTGATAATGTGGCAAAATCTAGAAAGCACCCTTCCCAAGTCTTCCCTTTAGTGAATTTGTCCTCCTCTTTCTTGCCTAACAACACCACCACTGCTGCATTTCACTTTTCCTATATTTTCTGTTTCCTCGTATTTCACAGCCGCTTTCCGGCTTACTAAGCTAATATACACATACTCTCACTTCCATATTTTTTCCTTTGTGACCAACAGACGTGTTCTCCACTCTCATCCCAAAGTTCCTTTTCCTCTTTCTCTCTCTCCTTCCTTCTCTTTCAGCACCTCTTTTCCTGCCTAATCTCAGTCAGTGTTGACTCCATCTGGCCCAAACCTCCTGAGCCAAGTGCGAAACAATTTGACCTATGTACTCCTTGATGCTGTCACCAACAGAGCCGAGTGCATTACCTGTGGCCTTGTCCGCTCTTTGCTGCCTGCTGTCATCCTGTCTCCCCAGCATGTTTCCCCTGGGTGAAGGGTTGGTGTCCTACTAGTGGCTGTGGAGGAACCACTGTACGCTGGGGATCCAGTCTGGGCTCCACTGGGGGAACCACCACCTGGTCCTGGGGAGGTACTGATGGGACCGGGTCTACTGATTGCAGAGGTACTGGACTAGCCACCTTAGTAGGTCCTGCTATCAGTGGTTGTGCCCTGGTTGGGCTGTGTGGCTTCTCAGCTGGCCACTTCCTCTGCCCTCTTTACTCTTCACGCTTTTCTTTTCTCCCGGACCTCCCTGGTTCCTCCTTCCACCAACTCCCACATTCTTTTGGCTTTCTCAGCCAGCTCCATTATCACCCTGTAGGTGTCTTCCTTCAAAGGCCTGCTCTTCTTGGGTGCCATGTTCCTTGCTTCTTGTCAACTGTGAAGACACTGAAGAAGAAAAGAAAATTACATTATTAAAAACAAAAACTCTGCCTGGGGCAGTATCCAGTGTCCAGGCCTGCTTCCCCATAGGCAGCCTCTAACTGCGACGAACATGCCTTTTGTTGCTCCTTTATACTCTTAGGTGTCAGCTAATTATTGTCCCCAGTCTTGTTGCCGGGTGCCGGCTACCCCCTAAAACATGGCTCACCCCACCCCCAGGATCATGATCTTTCCCATGGCGAAACCTCTTTGGACCTTTGTTTCCATTTTTTTTTACATCCTTTCCTTGGACTCCTTCAGTTGTTCAACCTGACCCAACTGGTGTGTTATGTCATGCTGCATGGCCTGGTCCATTTCACCAGTCCTCTGGTCGCTCCTCATTGCCCATTGCTAGGCCCCTTGGCAGTCTCTCCTTCCTTTGCTGACCTCGAGCATCCCCCCTCTGGGGTTCTAGGCCTCTCCTCAGTCCTGCCAGGCCAACTCAGGCCTCTGCTCCCTCTTGGCCTGCTCCCCCGGCATGTGATGTCATGCCGCATGCCTATTTTTTTTTGTGTCCATCTGTTGGCCTTTCCCTTGGCCTCCCTTGTCCTCCCAGTCATCCAACATCGTGTGCCCCCCAGCATGTGGCATCACACCAACTTCTGCTTCATTGACCCCCCACTTGCTAGGCTTTTCTTTAGGTCCTTGCCCCTAAACCTCAACCGACTGGCTTGTAGCCAGCGAACAACCAGATCTCTCCTGACCCAATCGCTAGCTAGGGCCATGGGGCAGTGAACCGATGCTGTCCCTCCAGTCAGCCCTTCAGCATCCACAAACCATGCGGTCGGCTGGCATGCGGCATAAATGCAGCACTGCTCTGCGCAGATCACTGGTTTCCCTGTAAGGACAACCGAGCGCCAAGGACCTGCGTTGGGCGAGCAATCCCTGCCATTCCACAGCTCCAGTGCAAAAGTCCCCTGGTGCCCAGTGCACAAACAACTGCAGGCCCACCAAGGATTCCAGTTATGCCCACCATGCCCTGCAAGGCCTCAGAGACCTGCCTCCTCATGTCAGCCGTGACTCGCCTCAAGAGCAATTCCAAAGCCCCTCCTTTACCAAACCCCCTCCTTGCACTTCAGAGTAGACTCGCACTGTAATCCACCAGCTCTACTCGACAAAGGCCAGTGCAGGCCTCGGTCAATCCACTTCCACCCTCTCAGGCTGCTCTCTCCAGCCAACCTCAGCTCCTCTGTCTGAAAGACTCCTGGCCGAGCCACCATGCCTATCCAGCTAACCTCGCTCTTGTGTGTCCATGCACCCCTTGATCTGCACCAAGGCCTACCACCTCTGTGCAGCTGCAAGACCCTGGTCCAAACTGCAAAAAAAAACCACAGCCTTGCACCAGCAATGCTAACTCACCTCAAACAAAACTATCATGCCAATCAACTACCACACAAAGCATACTACTTCAGTACAGCTGTAAAATCTTTTTAAAACTCTCCAAACGCATTCACTCAAAAAATCTTTCAATAAGTCCAATGAACTAGCCACATACTATTCACCTTCACAAGATGATTTCTTTTACTATAAAGATTTAAATATGTATTATTTTTTTTGAGTAAAATAATCTATACCATTATATATTATCATTATTCAGCTGTTTATCTTATTCTTATCACATTTCCTTTTTTTTTTGGAAGCTCTCTTACCTGCAATATCCTAAGTGCACAAACCTCTCTAGTTGCCAATCTGATGTGCTGCAGTTCCAATGAAATCAAAACTCTAGCAAAAGTGGCAGAAACCCTCTGTGCTGTCCATTATGTACCTCCTCTTGCCCCTCCCTTCCTGTTACCTGGCCATTGTTCTATCCCTGTCCCTCCACTTCCTTCCCCCTCCTCTTCTGAGCACAACCCACCTAATGAAAGGAAGGTTGCACCAGGACAACCTGGTATGCCCCTTAAGGGCAAACTCCATTATCTGCTATGATTTCTTTTTGACTTCCCATTTCAGAGGTCTTGCTGCATCAAAGAATACTTCATTCTCCAAAACAGCTGAGGCAGGGATGAGACCTGCTCCCCAGCCTTCTTGACGTTCATCCTCTCCATTTGTCCTCCCAGGACTGGCCATCCTGAAGACAGCCAGTGGTTCCTCCTATGGGAGTAGGGAAAATTTTATTAACAGAAGACTTCTTTACAAACCACAAAATTTCACATACGTTCCATCAGTAAATCACAGATTGTTTACATTCATTTCATGTGATTGGAGTATCTGAGTCTGCTATCAAGGAAGGCATTTCCAATATTCTAATAACAAATGACTATGTACAGATTTCATTCCTAAATAATACACGTTTCAAATCAAATTCAATTTTCTTTAAAGTTCTTGATGAGATTAATGTTTTTGTTGCAAGGTTGCTGTTCAAATATGCTATTTCATTACTGTAAAATAACATTCAGAGTGTCAATATTCCATTTCTTCCATTCTCTTGAAAATACCCCATACATTATATTTATATATGTTACTGTGGCAAACAGTGGTTCATTCCAATTTTCCACTAAAAAGTTCAAAGATCCCTGTATAAATGTACAATGAAAATATATGCTCAATATTTTCTTCCTGCTGTATGCATTCCATTCTGCTACATTGTCTATCTGTTATCTGTTTGTGTTTTTGGGTTTGCTTTAATATTAATTCTTTCATGGCAACTCAGCCAGTGCAAGTCCCACATTAGTGGGGAATCCTGGGGTTTTGTAATAGTTGTAGAAGAAAATTTCTAAATATATTTGGACACTTGGGAAGACTATGGAAACAGTGCAAATCTGATCCAATAAAAGCTTATATATATTTTTCATGTGGAGTGTTACTATCATATTACTGGTAACTTTCCATTGTTTACATTTAAAAAGTCTTCCTGACATATTGTGGGACAGAAGAAATACTTTTACTACCTTTAAAGTACTTGTTTCCTATTGTCTAAACCAAACTCTACAGGACTCAAATACCCAAGGTTCCCATCCATTATCCATATTTACTAACAAAGGCTTTATATTAGGCATAAAATATACTATTATAAAATAATAATGGATGAACCATATTTAATCCACCCTTCATAATTGGTAAATAGGTTATAGCTCTCTTTATAGGGCTGAGGTGACTGCCCATAATGTCTGGAAAAATAAACCAAGCAATCTTGTTTCAAGTACCTTTAGCGGTAGAAAGATGTAACTTAAAATAGAAATAATGGAATAAGATAGATTTTAATCATGTAAACCTCTTTTTTCCAGCATTTTCCATTTGTTCCATTGATTTACTTTATTTTGCCCAATCTCAATTTTAGGGCCCCAGTTTAATACATCCAATGGCCCATCTCCAAAATGTATTCCTAGAATTTTTATTGTATCTCTGCTTATTCTTATATTTGTAATTGTAGTCTCTGCCTGACCACTGTCCCTAATCGTCTTCCAACCCACTTTGTGAAATTCAAGGAGGCCCTGATATGTTACCAAATACCATGCACTGGTGTACAGCTTCCTGGACTGCCTGTTCATCTGCAACTATTAAACTCATATCATCAGCCTATTCCATTACTTTATGGGGTGTGGCGTGTAATGCTATATGTATTGGAGATATCATCTGGGATTCATTTATGCATTTAAGCAAAGGGTCTAAAGGCATAAAGAATAGGGCTGAGTGGACATTCCTGCCTAACTCCTCTTTCTATTCTGACCATAGTCCCCTTCCATCCATTTACTACAGAAACTACAGTAGCTGTGTGATACAGTTTTTAATGCAAGAGATGGTAATATTCAATACTTGGTAGTGTTTTAAAGTGCACCACAGAAACTTGTGATTTACTGAATCAAAGGCTTGTTTTTGGCCTGAAGAGACCAAATATCCTGACATTTGCTTGATGTTCCCTTTTCTACTAATTCCCTCAATAAAATTATATGATCAGATATACTACATCCAGGTATAATACTAAATTGAGCTTTTGAAATCACCTGTTGTGCTATTTTAATAACCTGATGGCTATAATTTTAGCCAGGACTTTGAAATCAGTGTTTAATAGGCTTATTGGCCTCCAGTTTTGTACATGTTTCTTTTCCTTTCCCTTTTTTTAAACATAAATCAGACCGCCTATATTCTTTTCTAGAGGTAAGGTGTCATTTGGAGAATATAGTTATGCACTGTAGCCAATTCCTGTCCTAATTCTGATCCTAAAATTTTATATATTTGGTAGGCCATGTAAGCCTGGGGTCACCCCTGTTTTTATGATATTTATTACCTCTTCTACTTCCTTCTGTTGTATGTCTCTAGTATTAAGCTGTACTATAGTATGTGGCATATCTGGAACCTCATTTTGGAACAATTAACCTTGAGCCTGACCTACATTTGATTGGATTGGACCATATAATTTTCTAGTGTAAGGGCTAAACAATGCTGAATTCCTATATTGTCTGTATATACATGTTGATGTTCATCAATTAGAGCTTCAAATTCTTTATTTTCTACTCTTTTTGCAGCTTTCATATGGGCAAATGATGTTGAAGGAACCAGCAGTACCAAATTGTTGTTGTTGCTATAATACTTTTGCTTTTTGTGAATGATATTCTGTAATATCCTTTTTATGTTACTTAGTTGTTTAGTAAAATCTTGTCCTGCAGTGTATGATAATGTTAAAAGCTTTTGTAGTTATTGCCTTTACCCTAAGTGTTCTACGTGTTGTGTATTATTATGCTGTTTGCTAAATTGTTTTAATAATGCTTGTAATTCCCTTTTGTGTCAGTCCACCATACCTCTATATTTTCATATCGATAAAGACTGATTTCCTAGCAGCTATAAAATTATTAATTTGTTCTAATAAATCTCTTTCTGTAATAGTGATATATTTAATTTCCATGTTCCAGGACCTTTTAGTAGAGTATGTTCTGACCTAATAAAATGGACAATAAATTGTGATTGGAGAATTCTGCCACCTCCACTTTAGCCTTTGATACCATTAAATACTGTGAAACAAAAGAAATCTGTGGATGGCTACAGGGCCTTTATGAAAAGTGGATGTGTGCACCTTTTCAATTGTTAAATATGCATCCTGAAGTCTGGCTGTTTTTAAAACTGTAGCTAAAAATTTGAGTCACATACAATTTTGGATGTTTTGCTAGTTTTAGATCTGTCCTTTGTTGATAATCCACAATTAAAATCACCTCCAAAATGTCATATTGAGATGTATGTAGATATGGTTGTGCCATTTTGAGTAAATCTATCCCAAGAGATTGTGTTTGTGACGCATAGGCGTTAAATAATCTATAGGCCACATTATATATCCTAACATCCATAAGTAACAACCTGCCTGGAAGTAAGCCTAATACTTTTATTACTTCTGTATTAGGCATATTAAACAGAATACCAATCCCAGAGCAAGGTTCCTGCCCAAAGGACCAAAAGGATGGGCCCAGGAACCATGCTTTTGTGCTCAGGTGACCTCAACCAGGAGTGTAGCCTTATATCTTGTAGAAAAATAATCCCCATTATTAGGCTGATAAAAGGAAAACAATGTATTTCTTTCAGGCTGTCTCTTTATACTGTTAACATTCACAGTATGAATAGAAAAGGAAGGAGCCATCTAGATTAGAAAAGCTGATGTACAGCAAACACTCAAATATTTCACTTTGGTCTCCCCCTTCTGGGAAGACTTTCTTTATGTTTAACCTTTGCTTTTGCTTTTCTTTTGGGGGGCCAAAGTATCCATTATTGACTCTGTATCTGTGGTTTGTTCAGGATGTGAGGATATTACAGAAGCGGTGTTAGAATCTGTATCCTCTGAATTGTCTTACAATTCATATTTATTTCCTAAGGGATATGTTCTGTTTTGGAAACCTTGGACAGTGGGGACCCCTTTTCTACTTCCCTCATAATTCTTGTTGTGGGATAACAATCACTGAGTGGGGCATTCTATTCATAGGTAGGTCTCTGGGTACAGCAAACACTGTGTTACCCATAGGTATGGTTCCTACCTTTTGGGGGTCATCTCTATGGAGGTGGGATGTGTCTGTCTCTACAGGGTTTCTATCTCCTCTCCAGAGGCTACTGGAGTCTGCATAGATGTCTGGGGCTGAGGGTCAGGAGACCGGGACAAGGTTTCAGGCCCTACATGATTTATCTTGTTTGCAGTTATTTTGTTCTTTGCACCAGGCTATTAATCAGTCTTTGCTCCTCTCCATCTGCTAGATTCAGAGAATTGTGGGCTGCCCACATGCACTGCTGAAACATGTAGCCAGATTCTTCACATAGCACACATTTTGGTTCTTCTACACACTGATTCCCCTAGTGTCCTATTTCTCCACATACTGAACATTTTACTTTGTCACAAATGCTGCTTAAGTGACTGATTGAGCCACATTTGAAACAGACCTTCGGTTGGCCTGGGTAGAAGAGTACCCTCTGTCTCTTCCTAACATAAAACTGTTTGGCAGATGTTGTATCCCTGTTTCTGTGGTTTTAGCAAACCCTCACTTCCCATCCATCAATGTAAATATTCTGTGTATCAAGATTGCTTTGGGATCATCTAAGACCGTACATCATTGTTTCAGCCATACAGTCATATAATTCATGCTCACCCCCTCATTCCTGAACAGAACTGTAATCATTTTCTGTACCAAGTTTAGTGAGGGGGATAGAATAGAATGGGGTACATATGGGGGTATTTTGTAGCTGTGAAATTTCAACCAAAACCTTTCTAAGCCATTTAACATTTTAAAACTAACATCAAAATTAGGCTTGTGAAAACATGTATCAAAGCATGTATTTCATATGCAAAAATTTCAATGAGTCTTTTAGCAAAGTTCGTCCCACAAACACACAGTCTGGCATTTCTTCCAAGCCCCCACATATTGCAACCTTACTGCATTGTGCCTTTCAGCTTATTGGGTGGGTACTGAAAACAGGAGGCATATGTCTGAGCATTTGTGGAAGTTTCTAGTGCTACATTCAATTGTGGATGTTGTGTACAGAACCCAGGGCACTGGGGTTTTGCAGCCATGCATCTGGTATCCTGTCTGAGATTTCTTCCTCATTTGGTCTGTCTGGTGGGAGATTCAGAGTGTGGTTTTGAGTGAGCTGTAGCTCTGTGGATAAAAAAGGTCCAGTAGCTGTGGATTCATTTCTGTTACCTCTTCCTCCTCCTTTGGACCTGTATTGGAGATGAGGCTGAATGCCAAGTCCCTGTGTTGGTATCCTTTTCCCATCCTGCCACCCGTAATGTGTTGTAAACTATTCACACTTCCTTGGCTCCAAGGAGGACATATTAGTCAGGGTACATCTTAGGCTGGTGTGTTTTGCAACTGTTTCTGCCATTCCAGACGTATCCCCAACAGTGCTGTGTAATTTTCTTTAATTGCTTTTGATTTCTATCCAAAGGCTGCTCCGAAGCATTTTGTTTCTGGATAGTCAGCTGTGGTAAGTCACCAGTTGTTGTAAGATCTGTCAATGGCTTTGTTTGTAGATGGGCCAGAAGTTCTTTCTTTTATCTAAATATCATTGTTCCTCCAAAGCCAACAGTTTTATAATTTCCTCATTGTCTGTATTTGTTTGGCCTGCACTCATACTAGCAGCAGTTTGTGATTTTGGAAAAGCTTGCTCTTTTTCTTTGCATACTCTGTAGGCATATCTTGTATATTTTGCTGATATTGTTGTTAAATAAGTCTTGGTTTCTGTGTTTTGTGCCACTTGCCCTTGTTACATTTCTCCTTTTCTTCCATTTTTCTCAGTCTCTCACTGTTCAGAGACAGGGAAAGTCCATCTCCCTGCCTCCACCACCTCCTCCATGCTTTCCTCAGCCACTCCAAGGTCAGGCATCTTGGCAGAATGCCAGGATGTAAGTATCCTACTACCTGACAGTAAGGGAATTTGTTTAATAAGAAAATCATACAATCCATAGAAGCAGAACAAATGATATAAAATATAATCCGTGAGGAATGTCAAATAAACAGTACAAAGAAAATAACAAATCCATTGAGTACAAAAAGCAACAGAAATGAATAAAGTTGAATAACAGTCAGAAAACCAATAAATCATTAACAGGGACATCCGTATCAGTAATCCATGAAAGATTTCTCCAGTATTGTCACAAAACCTGTGACTGATACCCTTAGTTTCTAAGAAATAAACAGCTCTAATCTCGACTGTAATTTTGTAAGCAATTCCCCATAAATTAGATATTTCTGTTGTAAAGTAAAAAGACAGCAATTGTCCCAGAGGAACCTTTTAAATACAGCAAATATAATGTGAAGAGAACTCTTTTCCTACTTATCCTATGCTGGAGAGCACAAACCATATATAAAGTCAGCACAAGTAAGAGATGCAAATATTGGTGCCTGCCATTCCAGTGACACAAAGGGAGGGATAGTGAGGCTGAATAGAATGAACGGTGGGCGGGCAGAGGGGATAGTGAACAAGCAGGGATACTGAATGAATATTTCTTTCACAGAAGAAAGGGTTCTGAAAGAACTCCTAAAACTGAAGGTGGACAAAGCAATGGAGCCTGATGGAATTCACCCCATAATTTTAAAAGAATTAAACAGAGAACTAGTGACACCACTGACTACCTTTTTAACAAATCATGGGAGGATGGTGTAGTACCTGAGGACTGGAGGAAGGCAGATGTAATTCCCCTTCACAAAAGTGGGACCAAGACAGAGGCAGGAAACTAACCTGTTAGTTTTCTGTGGTAGGGAAAGTGATGGAATCAATTCTGAAGGAAAGAATTGTTGAGTACCTAGAGATCAGTGGGCACAGGACCCAAGGCAGCATGGGTTCACAGCAGGAAGGTCATGTCAGATGAATCTAATTGATTTCTTTGACTAGGTGACCAAAGTAGTAGACCAAGGAGGGCTGTGGACATGGCCTACCTAGACTTTAGCAAGGCATTTGACACAGTCCACACAAAGATTAATAGTTAAATTAACCAGCCTGGGAGTGGGTCCCAGGGTGGTAGCCAAATAAAACATAGGCTGGACAACAGGACACAGAAGGTAATTGTAAATGGAATCCACTCTGAAGAAAGAGGGTTACTAGACTTTAGCTGGACTCTGCAACACTTTTCTGGATGGGATTTTCTGATTAGCTGTAACTTGTGTTAATTTCCTTAAAAGAGCTGTTTTACTTAAAATTGTGGGTAATTTAAACATGTTTTGATGTGATGTTTGCTAGTGATTCAGCCTTTTCTGGGGATCTGTGTGGGCTAGGCGGCTAGGCGCCCAACCCCCCAAACCCTCCCAGTCTTTTGTTGTGCAGATTCTTGTTTCTTGCACCTAATTGCAGATTGCCTGCAATAAAATTGCCTTCTCACTGCCTTCTCCTCTGTCCCCTGACTTGCAGCCGGCATTGCCCTCCAGCTCCAGCCGCAGAAGGGCTCCGAGCCGCCAGCGGGCAGCGGTGACCTCCAGCCAACCAAGAGTTCCAGGAGGCGGGAGAAGCAGTGGAAAGAGTACGGGCAAAGCCGCAACCAATCGGGAAGCGACCGCTGTCTCTGCCTTGCTTCATTGTGCGCCTTTCCCATTGACTTTAGCTGGACTCTGCAACACTTTTCTGGATGGGATTTTTCTGATTAGCTGTAACTTGTGTTAATTTCCTTAAAGAGCTGTTTTACTTAAAATTGTGGGTAATTTAAACATGTTTTGATGTAATGTTTGCTAGTGATTCAGCCTTTTCTGGGGATCTGTGTGGGCTAGGCGCAGGCCTAACCCCCCCCCAAACCCTCCCAGTCTTTTGTTGTGCAGATTCTTGTTTCTTGCACCTAATTGCAGATTGCCTGCAATAAAATTGCCTTCTCACTGCCTTCTCCTCTGTCCCTGACTTGCAGCGGCATTGCCCTCCAGCTCCAGCGCAGAAGGGCTCCGAGCCGCCAGCGGGCGGCGGTGACCTCCAGCCGACCAAGTTCCAGGAGGCGGGAGAAGCAGTGTGAAAGATGCGGGCAAGCCGCCAAAATTTTGCCAGCCCCCCCCCCCCCTCTTGGTTAATTGTATTTATACACTCTTTCCGCCATTTCTCTCATCCGCCCACATCTAATTCCTTCTCTGTTAACCCATACCTACCCGCACAATGCTAACTTGTTTCCTTTTGCTCCTTAGCCTCTCATCTCCCCATTCCATTATGATAATCATATTATACCCCTGTCATGACGAATAAGTTAATGAGTATGTTCTGCTCTCCACTGCCATCCACAATGTACAACCATCTATTCCTTATTCACTTTGAACCACTATTACACTGCAACCCCTGGGTATCCACATAAAGCCTCTCTAACAATCCAGCTCTCCCTAGCCTTTACATGTATCCTGGATCTATAAAACCCTTTATGCCTGTCCATCAGACTCCTATGTTATGATAAAGACACACCTATATAACAGCCATCTCCACTACACAGTGTGCATCTAGGATTAGGAAATGCTCTGATCACTCTCTATCCCTATCCCTTGGAGCCCTAGTCAAATTAATCTTCTACCTCCTTTATGCATTGGCACCATTGAGATTAATCCTGGCCCCATTGTCAATTTATCTTCCCTTCTGAGCTGACTACCATAAAGGACTAAGCTTCATACTTCAATGCTTGCAGCCTCCTAAAAAGTTCATCTTAATACAGGCTGGGTGGCACATACTCTTCCAGACTTCCTGGTCATCTCTGAATCTTGGCTCAGGCCTACAACAAAAGACAGTGTTGTAAACCTTCCCAATTACCAGCTCTTCAGAGCAGATCGCCCTTCCAGGGGGTGGTGGGGTGGCCATATACATTAAGGACACCATCTCTGAAACCTGCCTCATCAACACATCTGAGCCAAATGAATTTGAATGTTTATCAATCAAAATTTGCCTTCTAATTCGTCTCCATTTAAACTGATTGGATGCTATAGGCCCCCTCTGTAGGCCTTAAACTGCTTTCTCACCTAGGGTCAATTCTCAACAAGGCCCTGAAGATACCGTCATCCTTGGTGATTTGAATTTAAACTGGTTGTCTAATGTATCTGCACCTTTGATAACCTTTTGTGACACCTATGGATTCACACAGCTGATTAAAGACCCAACTAGGATTAACCGAAGAAATTCCAGCAACAGCTCACTCCTGGATATTATGTTGGTAAACAAGCCTCACTTATACTCACATGCAGGAGTACTGCCAAGTGATGTGAGTGACCATTACCCTATAGCTGGCATAAGATCCACACTCAAACCACCAAATCCTGCAGAATTTATCCTCAAAGGTCAAAAAAGAATTTCAATATCTCAGGTTACCTCCATGACCTGAGTACTACAATATATTAGCAGATTTCTATCTTACAACCTCTGTTGAAACAGCACTCCAGACTTTAAAGGATATTATCACCAATGTTCTCAATATTCATGCACCTATCACCAGTATCAGAACTAAGGTAAAATCCTGCCCTTGGTTCACCTCTGAGCTTAAAGCAGCCTTGAGAACCAGAGACAAGCTGTGGAAAAGGCAAGAAAACAAAGGACACCAGTGATTGGCTAAATTTCAGAAAAGCAAGGAATTCATGTACAAAAAATAAGAACTGCCAAAACTGCCTACTATACAGCTGAATTGGATGCCTCCTACAATAACCCATCAGACTCTGGGGTACAATAAAAGGACTTCTGGGCCAGAATTCTACTCCTGCCTTAACCACCAAATTGCTGCTAAATGACACAGAAATTACAGGTAAACAAGAAATCTTAAATACCTTCAATGTTCACTTCACCACTGCTGGCCTAGCATTTGACTCATCACCTGCAAATATCCTGAGATCTTCCTTGAACCTGCAAACTACTGTGGGACAAATGGCCACTTCAACTTTTTCCTTCATCCCAATATCCGTGAAAGAAGTGGAAGATCTCCTCTCTAATTTAGACACAACTAAAAGTGCGGTGCAGACTCCTGGATCCCTATTTCTGAAAATTGCTTCACATGTCTTATCTTCCCCTTACTCATCTCTTCAATCTTTCCCTAACTACTGGATCATTCCATCTACTTGGAAAACAGCTCAAGTAGTTCCATTACTCAAATCTGGTGATACTAGGGATCTCAACAATTACAGACCTATCTCCATCCTACCAGTACTATCTAAGATGCTCGAAAACTAGTAAACTCTCAGTTAAGGGACTATCTGGATAACAATAACCTTCTAAATTCTGCACAATCTGGATTTAGATCAAAGCATAGCTACCATTACTGCCTTAGCCAAGGTAACCAACGATTGGCAGACTAATTTGGACAAAAAAATTTTACCTGTGCTGTGTTTCTGGATTTGAGTAAAGCCTTTGACACAGTGGATCATGACTTATTACTCACCTCCCTTAACTCATTAGGCCTGGATTCCCTATCACTCAACTGGTTTAGGATTACCTTTCAGATAAGTCGCAACTGGTTAGAAATGGAAATTACCTATCCACCTCAAAACCTCTGCTAAGGGTGTACCACAAGGCTCTATTCTTGGCCCTATCCTCTTTGCTATTTATATAAACAATATTGATGCCAACCTCACTCAATCTAACATTCATCTGTTTGCTGATGATACTGTATTGTATGTCAGCAATCCCTCACCTTCAAAGCCTGTGAACTCTACAATCCGAATTCTCCATTCTGCAGCACAATCTACTTGACAAAAACTACTTCTAAATGCAAAAAACAAAAGCTATGTTCTTTACCACAAAGAGTTGTACTACCACTACCCAGCATCCAACACCTACATATATCCACCTTACTTGGAGAAACTTGAATTTGTTGATAACTTCAAATACCTTGGAGTCTGGATAGATAACAGGCTTGACTATTCTGTCCATATTGAAGAGTTACTTAAAAGCTAAGACAGAAGCTCGGACTATTTTTAGAATAAACATTACCTAAACAGTGATTCCAAAAAAGGTTAATTCAGGCCTCATTCCTATCCCTCATTGATTATGCTGATTTTCTACTGCCATTGTTCAAGTCATCTCTTACATAAGCTGGACACCCTGTATCACAGGTCCATAAGATTTATTACTGACCTTCCCTCCAACACCCATCATTGCTCCCTTTATATGGCAGTCAACTGGACATCATTGCAACACAGAAGAAATAGGAATGCTGTTATCTGAATACTCAAAGCGTTAACAGGCAAACTACCGACCTATATCACTGATTGCTTTACCCAAATTACAACCAGGCCATACACCTTAAGGATCAGTAAACTCATCACATTAAAGGTCCCCAATGCCTGCACCCGGTATGGGAGGCTGCTTTCAGCTATTCCTTAGCAGCTGCATGGAACTCTCTCAAAATCCATGAAGCTAGATAGCCTACTACCTCTGGCATCCTTCAAAGATTGTTCTCAGCCCTTTTCCAGAGCTCTGCAATTGCTTTTATAAAGCATAATCCCCACCTATCTGACCCAACTAAACCTCCCTTTTTCTATCCATTATATTAACTCAATTTCTTTCTTCGAATCACCTATTATATTCACTAAAAACTAGTTTAGACCATATAACTTATATTTTAGGACTGCTATACCCTTTGTCCTCTTTTTTCCTACAGGCTAAATGGTTCTATTGTTACTTGTATATATGTAAATTGTTGTATATAATCATTTCATGCCATTGTATTGCTATTTATTCTATTCTTGTCTATGTAATAATACTTGTATCCTCATTTGTATGACCACTCAGGTCCATCTTGTAAATGAGCTTTGCTCAATGATGTTCGCCTGAATAAATAAAGATTTTGATTGATTGATTGATTGACTAGTAGGGGTACCATGGGTTCAATACTGGGTCCAGTCCTTTTAATGTCTTCATAAGTGACATTGCAGAGGGACTGGAAGGAAAAGTGTGCCTCTTTGCAGATGATACAAAGATCTGCAACAGGGTTGATACACAAGGAGGTGTGGAAAGGATGAGAAGGGACTTGTGCAAGGTTGGAGGAATGGTCAGAAGTATGCAGCTAGGATTCAATGCAAAGAAGTACAAAATAATGCACCTGGAAACAAAACCCAGGGGAAGATTATATAATGGGGGGTAGTAACAAAAACAAAAGGAAAGGGACCTGGGGTAATCATATCAGAGGAACTTAAGGTTAGCAAGCAATGTGAGAAGGCAGAAGGAGAGCTGGGGTATACTGGGATGCATAGAAGAGGCATCCCAAGCAGACAAAGAAGTTGTTATCCCTCTGTACAGACAGTTGGTGAGACCCCATTTTGAGTACTGCGTCCAGTTCTGGAGACCCCGTCTCTGCAAGGACATAGACAGCATAGAGGCAGTCAGAGGAGGCAATTAGAATGGTGCGGGGTCTGCAAGAGAAGCCATATGAGGAGAGACTAAAAGAGCTTAACACGTATACCCTAGAGGAAAGGAGGAGAGGGGACATGATAGAAAGGTTTAAGTACCTCAGTGGAACCAACAAAGTCCAAGAGGTAGCATCTTTCAGAAAAGAGACATGCAAGAACAAGGGACACAATTTAAAGATGGGGTGGTTCAAGAGCAATGTGAGGAAGTATTTTTCACACAGAAGGTAGTGGATGCATGGAACAGCCTTCCTGAGGAGGTTGTGGGGTCTAAAACTGTGGGAGAAATTCAAGGAAACATGGGACAGACATAAGGCAATTCTTGTGGGGGTAGGAAGAAATAGGCTGTTGGTTAACTAGGATCTGCAGCTTATCCTATAGGTAGGAAATGGGCAGACCAGGTGGGCCAAGCGATCTTTATCTGCTGTCAAAGTCTATGTTTCTATGTTTCTTAAGTTCCCAATATAAGAACAAGAGAAAAATAAATGATGCATATCCTCCAAAAGTTGAACACAGCCTGGCCTACAGCAAATCCTGTCTGTCACCTGTTTCTGTTTCTGGTTGCTTTTAAGTTCGGTTTTCATGGCAGCAAAGCCATAGGACATCCCAACACCTTTCAGTGATTCTGGGCTCTGCAATCAAGAAAGTAAGGAAGGCAAAGAAGCAGCAGGACATTTTGGAAATGTTTCCTGTTCCATAAAGTGGAGATTAATAATATTGTCATAAATCAGTTTTTGTCAGAGATTGGATCTGTACCCCCGTCAGGCAATGTCCACCCCAATCACGGGCCTGGCAGCACTGGTCCTCCCCTGAAATCTCCTGGGCTGCGCATTGCTTCTATGAACATCTGTAGCCTCCTGAAAAACTGGACTCTCTACACTGCTTGGTGATGCTTCATAAACCTGATGTTGTTGCCCTGGTTGAAACCTGGCTGTCTACCTCCACTCCTAACTCTCATGTCTCTCTCCAGCTACACTCTCCACTGGTTGGACCATGTCGAGCAGGGAGGTGGGGCTGTGTCTTCTATTTGAAGGATTCTCTCATGGGGCTACCACTCCCCGCCTGACCTCGACCATGAGGCCCAGGCACTTACTCTAAAGCTGTCCCCTGACCCAGCTAGAGGCCCATTATTCCTAACCGTAGCCTACATACCCCCAAGAACCAATGCCAGGCCCTGGGCCACTAATTGACTACCTCACCTCCCTACCCAACTCGTCGGACCAAATCTTGGTGGGCGACTTGAATATAAACTGGCTCTGCCCCTCGTCCTCCTCCCACCATGAGGCTTTCAATTCAATTGACCTAACTCAGCTGGTCACACAGCCTACTAGAAAAAACCCTAGGGAGGGACAAGCACCCTCTGATATGGTCCTCACCAACAGGCCAATCCGCATCCACAACATCCAAATCCTCCCTGACTGCCTCAGTGACCACTCCCTGTGCTTTCAACTGGGAAACCCCTCGGCCCTCATCCCCAGTCAAAACCACCTCTTGAAGGCGGCTTAGGCCTGGGGACTCATAGGCCTTAAGCGCTTCCTTGCCCACACTGATTGGTCCCCTCTGGAGGGCAACCAACATTGACTTGACCCTGGCCTTCTTTGTAAGCACTTTCAACTTTGCCTGTGATATCTTTGCTCCCATAACTGCTAGGAGGTCCAAAGTGAAACATGCCCTTGGATCACCCTGCCCTACTGTGGCAACTTAAGCAATGCGACAATCTTTGGCACCTTGCTGTTGCTACTGGCCGTTCAGCTGACAGGCAGTCCTATGCTGCCACCCACAGCCAGTGCACCTGGGCCATCCCTAAACAAAGGCGGAATACTACCAAGCCTCTCTTACCTCCTCCTGGGGAACCCCAGGTGCTTCTGGGACAACATCAAGCAACTGAATGGTCACTCCCAGTCCCCTCTCCTTCTCTTCTCAACATCAATGGTACCGTCTCCTCTGACCCTGCCCTCATTGCCACCCACCTCAATAACTCCTTTACAGACCTTAGCTCAGTACTTCCTGGTAACTTTTCAGTCCACCTCCTCCATCTGGACCACCACCCATTGCCGACCCTCTTTCCACCTGCGTCGTGTCACCATGCAAGAAGCTAGGCCTTACTTGCTAAAAGCCCTAAAGGTAACACCATGGTAATGACTCACTTGATCCCTGCCTTTTACGTCAGGTCCTGGATCAGGTCCCTCTTATCTATTACGTGCATTTTCAACAAATCACTCTGTCTCGGACAATTCCTCTGCCTGGAAGATTGCCACAGTTACCCCTGTCCATAAAGGTGGTGACAGGACTCTTCCGGTAACTACCAACCATCTCAATCCTCTCCCCCCCCTCTCTAAAGCGTTAGAGAAAATTGTGGCGTCCCAAGTCTCTGACTACCTCTGTAAATACAATGTTCTCTGCCCTGAACAACACGGGTTCAGAGCAGGTCATAGTACCAATACTGCACTCCTGGAATTTTCCAACTTCCTCCATGCCTCCTTGGACTCTGGTGTCCTGGCTGGTGCTATAATTCATTGACCTGTTCAAAGCATTCGATACCGCTTCGCATCCTCTTTTGCTCTCCCCCCTCGACCTAATAGGCTTTGTCTCAGGACCTGTTTCCTGGTGCACCAGCTATCTCTCTGCCCGCTCCCAATGTGTGAAAGTCAACGGTACTCTCTCTGAAACATGCCCCATTCACTCTGGGGTGCCGCAGGGCTCAATTCTTGGACCCCTACTATTCTCACTCTTTCTTAACTCCCTACCCAGCAGTTGTACGGGTAAGATGCTTCTCTATGCTGATGATGCTGTTCTCGTTGCCTCCCACAATGACCCCATGCTGCTACAGAACTCCCTCCAACTAGTCTTTGACTCTGCAGCTACCTGGTTGACTGAGCACCGACTTGTTATCAACCTTAGAAAACAAAACGATGCTCTTCTCCCACCCCCAAAATAAGTACAGCAAGTTTCCCTTAGCTGTCCACCACACCACCCAATCTTGTCATTGACCAGGTGCAGTCCTATAAATATCTTGGTATAACCTTTGACCCTGCACTTTCATTCCATGGACATATATCTGCCCTAAATTCTTGTCGCCAACTCACGGCTAGGCATTCTTTACCGGCAGAAATGCCTCCTCCTGATGCCCTCCGCCTGGCTGTCACCTCCTCTGTCATGTCTCTCATTGACTATGGCCTTCCGGTCTATGGCTCAGCAGATCAGACTGCCCTCAACAAGGTTCGCCTCACAGTTAATAAGGCCTGCAGACTTATCACTGGTGCTCCCAGACTCACTCACACACACATGTGAGCTGTGCACCCTGGCTATCCTACTCAACCTGGAAGAGCGACTCATGTATCAGACATGCCAGCTCACCTTTAAAGCCCTCGTGGCCCTCCCCATAGGCCTATCCAACTCCATCGCCGTACTGCACTGACCCTGATCACGCGAGCTCGTCAAAGAGCTACCCTAGTTATTCCGAGAGCCAGGACCTCTCAAGGTCAGAGGGCATTCCCTACCGTGGCGCCACTGGTATAACTCCCTCCCTGCCAGTGTCTCAAACTCACTAACCTTAGCTTGCTTTAAGCCCAGGCTCAGAAACTTCCTGCTTAGCTCTCGCAAATGCAACTGCCGCTAGCCTAGTGTAAAAAAAAAAATATATACTCCATTTGACAATGCTCAATGAGTGGCTCCCCTTCCTTTCCCTACTAATTCCTCCTCCCTATCTCCTCCCTCTACTCCCACCAGTCTCCCCGACCATAAGTTTTGCACCTTTTGTTATCTTTTGCTTCGTTTGAGATTGTATTCTATTGAAACAAAATTGTAATTGAACTGTAACTTTTTGTTTGTAAGTACTGTGTCCCTTGTACTACTGTTCTGATGTCCTCTTTGATGACGGTACCTTTGTAAATGAGCCTCTGGCTCAAGGGTTTCTAAACTGATGTTTAAATAAATAAATAAATAAATAAATAAATAAATAAATAAATAACACCCCACTGTCTGAACTTTACAAAATATCCCTCTGATATGGGATTGTGGCCTGACGCATTTTGGCAATCCTATGAGTTCTCGCATTCCAATCCTAAAACCAAAAGTAAACTGAACATGTAAAGAAATCCAACCAAAACTTTCCCATATGGAGGAGTAAGGGTTGTAGATTCATTACCCAGAATTGACAGTGGAAGAACACCACAGGGTTAACCATGTTCAAACCCCACTTAAGTTTTGGGAGATATAAATATTCTCTTCAGGGATTGAGGTGACTTCCCATATCACCCGGAAAAAATATTCAATAAGGTAGTTTCTTTAGATTTCAGAGGAGGAATACATGGCATACATAAATAAAATTGGTAACAAAAAGTCTTAATAAAATAAATTCTCTTAGATTTAGTCATGGTCCATTTATTCCAATGGTGGACTATCTCCTGTCCCTTAGCAAGTTTAACTCCCAGTTATGTACATCTTGTACAGGGGCACTGAAGTCTAGACCCAAAATTCTGAGAGTAAGATTGGAGATCCTGATGCCCTGCATATCCAGACATGGTGTAGCTCCCTGTCCGAGTACAAAACCTATGCATTTGTCCATATTCAGAGATGCCCCAGGAAGGCCACTAAAGTCATGTCAAATCTGGATTGCTTTAGCAGCTACTGTCCTGGAAAGTGCCAAAATACAAACATCATCTGCATAGGCCATTGCAGAAAAGGAACCTTCCTGTTGGGAAGAAATACACAGTATACACTTATTGAGAACATGAAGTAGTGGGTCCAGGCTAAAATATATAAAACTGGGCTGATAGGACAGCCTTGTTACACACCTTGTCAAAGAGGAAGCAGTGGCCACAATAACCATTAACAAATGGTGTAATGGTAGCTGACCTATAAAGGGTCTGAAGCCAAGAGATAAATAACTTCTGGGATACCATATGTATGTAATGTGAGCCATAAAAATGCATGTTATACCAAATCAAAAGATCCCTGTTGATCCAGAGAAAGGACAGCCTCTCCGGTACAACAAGTGACTCCTCTCAAAAAGTTCCCAAAGTAGGATAAGCTGATCAGTAACCAATTGACCAGGAATGGCACATGATTGTGCCGAAGAGATTAAATACAGAGCCATGGTAAGAAGGCACCTATTTAAAATTTTCAGTCAGTACTTTAAAGTCGACATTCAAAAGACTGATTGTCCTCCAATTACTCAGCAAAAATCTATCCTCCTTTTTAAATAAAAGATCAAAAGACCACCCGCCATGTTCAAAGGGATATCAGAGGAATCCAGCATGAAGTTAAAAACATCAGCCAGCTCTGAGGAAAGTTCGCCCCCATGAGTCTGTAGAATTCCCAGTTAGGCCATCTTTCCCTGGGCTTTCCCACCCTGTAATGATGAAATGGCTGATAGAACCTCCTCTCCTGAAATAGGAAGGACAGTCTATCAAGTAAGGGCCCTGGGCAACTAGGGACTGCGGAAGAGGCAAAACAAATCAGTGGAGGGAGCCAGGTCGATTGAGACTGTGGAAAACAAAGCCTGCACATGAGACTTAACTTCCAACATTACCTCCTTTGGTGTCGACACCACCCAATCATCAGACATTCTGAGACATTCTATGGTGCATTTCGAACTCTGTCCTTGCAACTTAAAATGGACATATATTAAGAAAGAGCCTTGTGTACCAAACTCTTGTTGATAAACAAGAGAAGAAAGTTGTTTTTATGAAAAGTCTTCATGGCATCTTTAAATTCTTTAATTTGGTCCATAAAATCATGTCTAGTAGATTGTACCAAAGACATCAGGTGATGCAAATGTGTGCAAAGTCACAAATACTGAACAAATACAGAATTATGAAACGCATGCTCAAGAGACTGAAACAGCAAATGCAACTCCTTCTCAGTGTTCCCCACCACAGCACAGGGTCCTCATACATAACATAAACAGATTTTCTACAAAGAAAAAATAATGAATGTGTTGAATGACCTCAGATTGAAATAGTATGGAAGAATTTAATTTCCATAAATCAGGACCATGGGGAAATGTGAGATGTGTTTCTATTTTATGTAATAATAGGCAATGGTCTGAAAATTCACTATAGCAACTTGAGCAGATTTCAATGGCAATGCTGAATTCATAAGAAAGAAATCAATCCCCATTGCCAAAACACCCCTGTGAAAGGCAGGATCCACTCTAGATGTCAAAGAATAATATACATCTTTTAAATGTGCTGTCTGCAAAATAGATTTCAAACAAGACATATCACAAAATAGTTTCATAGTGGTAGTACCCTTCCTCTATCCCAATAAGACAACCCACAATTAAAGTCTTCTCCCCATAGGACATTATGAGGGTATGTAGATATGGCTGAACCAATTTAAATAGGGACACCCTGTCTGCCTTTTTTGTGGAGCATATGTATTAATGAATCATAACAACATACCCTTGTAGTTTTTTGTTTATTAAGATCTAGGATTACAAAATACCTTTGAGCCAAGACTCTTTTACAAAGGTTCCATGTCAGGAATATACAGAGAATAGTGAAAAAGTAACATTAGTAAACATCGAAAATGAGAACTCGACCAGGCACCAAATCACTAAGTTTTAATAACTGCACAGTAGAGGCATTAAAAGAATACGCAACCCCTGAACAAGGCTCCAACCCCAGAGACCAGTAAGATACACCCATATCCACAATTTAGTGGCTTGTGTGAGTTTTGCCACAGTGTGCAACCTAGTGTCCTGTAGGAAGAACAATATCGGCACCAGTAGAGAGTAGGAGGCAAAGACTAAGAGGCATTTAGAGTAGTTTTTAATGCTGTTCATGTTAATCATGCAGCTTAAGATTGAGGAAGTCATGAATTAAACCAGAGAATCATGGAGGTTTATGTTTAGTAGATTTTGTGGACTTCTCCTGTCTTCCTTCCCTTTAGGTGAAGAATGGTTGGCAGAAGAAACTTCCTCACACTCTGGCAGGTCCTCACCAGAGGGATCCCCATCTGTCTCTTTTCATCACCAGGGAACCATCTGACTCTGCATCTGAGGAGTCTGGGGTCCCATGCAACAATTGAAATCTGTTAGATGTGGGTGTAGGAGAAATCTTTGGGACCTTTGAGGCTGTTTGGCCTCTAGGTGGATGCTTACATGTCTCCATTGTAACCTGTGGAGAAGAAACTACAGGTTGCAGGGGAGGGTGGTGAGTGCATAGCCTGTGAATCCATAAGAATAGAAAACTCCATCTGTTGAGGAACATCAGACATTGTTTCCTCATAAGTACTACCATCATTGTCTTCCTGAGGGGGCAGAGAGGGTTTCATGACCCCTGAAGTAACTGTCCCATGAACACTAACGTTCCCTGAGGATCATGAACAACTGGTGCAGTGTAGAAACCTGGGTAGCTGGGAAAGCATGGCCTCTCTGAGCTCTGGCAACTAGCAGATGTTGTCCCTTGAAGTCACTCAAGAGGACTGTCGATGTGCAGCCTTCAGTCAGGTGGTATAGGAGTGTCCCAAGGGCCCATAAATTACAAAACACCGGACTATGACATTGCCTGGTGTGACCCATAGCATTACACAAAGTACACTTTAGGTGATCGCAAACACTGCTAAATGGCCAGGCATGCCACACTTGTAGCATATCCTAGGCTGCCCTACGTAGAACTGGACCCTGGTCCCTACCCAAGAAAATGAATTTGGAAGGTGCTGAAGACCTGTCTCTGTGTAGCGAAGAATTACTCAAACACACCACCCACCAGTCCAGAGGTCTTCTGTATCAAAGATGGACTCTGGATACCCTAGAACAGTACACCGTTGTTATAACCAAAACATTAGATCAGTAAAACTCCCTTCATTCCTAAACAGTACAGTAATGAATTTATGAGCAGGCCTAGTGATGGGAATCACCTCAAAGGAGAACCATAACAGGGAAGTTTTAACAGCATTGCATCATTCCCAAAACATTTCCAGGTCTGATTTTAACTTAAAACTAACATCAAATGATGACTCCCCAGACACATGGATCAATGCATAAATTGCCCTGCCATCCTCAAGGACATTACTGTTCCTCCCTGAGCCCCCAGGAGGACATAGGGCCAAAGGAGATAGAAGGTGGTGGAGGTGCTCCAGTATTGGATGTGTGGCAGTGGCTTGGGCGGGCCCTTGCATATCTGACCCAGAGGTTTTTTTCCTTGTGGTGTTTTTATGCCTCACCAATGTGGGATGTGCAATGTCATCCCAGCCTGAGATGGGTGCTCCCAACCACGTCCGGAGGACAACGCCCGATGTCTACCCCTTCGCTTAAGCCCCATATGCATAGCAGTGCAGCCAGTTTCCACCGGGGCGCTGCCACCCGGACTACCCTGGATCCTCTCCCTGAGAGAGGAGAGCAGTCCTATGGATTCTCGATCCTCTCTCTCCCTGTCGACCACTGGAGGACGGGCTCGTTCACGAACCGGGGTCACTGACGCAGCGAGGTGTGGCATCCAGTGCCTCAACCTCAGCGCCACCAGGCCGGTTGTATTTCACAACTTATAATAAAGAAGTACAGGCAAATCATAACTTATCCATTTGTTTCTTGGGGTACTACTTCATATCTAGGTCATAAACTTGCCGCAATGAGGTTGTACATTAGTTATGAATACTTCTTTGATAACATAGCTTTGTTGTAGCACCTCATTTACATCTGGATTGCCAGATATAATATTTGACAATAGCAAAAATCACTTGCAAAGTTTGTGTGGAATAAGAATCCCAATACTGAGAATATATTGAAAAGATCAATTCTGTGTAGGTTAATGAGAATAACAACAGGACTTTCCAAATTGAATGATCTCATCCCACAAATGTTGTACATAAGTACATTCTAAAACAGATGTTCTAGAGTCTCTAATATATTTACACAAGTGTTTCTTGGGCAAAATCTTTCTTCTTTAGATTTGTGTTTATTATTATTTTTACATTCTATCTACCATGGATGGTCAGCACAGTAGGTCCTAGGCAAAATCTGGTATCCTTACATTTGTTAATTGGGAGATTGCTATGGTCGTTCCTCCACCAGGACACATAGGTAAAGTCACCACTTCTTGACAAACAGTTTTCATGATTGTAGGATATACTTGTTTTTAGGGCTAGATAAAAGTTGAGTGCAGGAAACTTTCCATTTTATTAATTTCTGGAAAATAGGCTTAACAAATGCTGACATAATATCGACTCTTGTTAATAACCTACATTTCCTTGTGCCCATGCATCTAGGCCAATTTCACCATTCTAAGATACATTCTTGCCAAATTTTCATCATTTGACTTTGCCAACTTATGACATTAACATGTAAAAAAACTATAATAAAAAATTATGGGATTAATCATTCCTATTCAACCTTCCTGAATGGATCGATAAGTCACATCTCTTTTAATGGAATTTAAATGACTTCCCAAAATGACCTAAAAATACTATACAATCTTGTCTCAAACTGCACTGGAGGAGGAAAATAGCATTAACATAAATAAAAATGGGAAGTAACAAAGTTTTTATCAATAGTACCCTTTTCCATTTGAAAATTTGTCGATTAGCCCATGATTTAGATAAGTTATCTGCTATATCCATTTTCTTTTTATTCTACCTTACAGAGCAATCTTAAAACATTTCTTCGTAGTTGGTTCACCCTTACTTTTAAACAAATCGCCATTTTAAGCATTGGTTTAAAAACTTTCTTTTAGTAGGATCCTGTAGATTTTGTGCCCCAAGTCCTATTGATAAGTTTTCCTCTCATCTGATCTGCTCAAAGTTGGGAACAGCACAGCCAATAACATCTTTATTTACACCCCTTTATTTAGTTGAGATCCTTTATCAGTCAAATTCAGGCCATTATCATTACTATGAGAAACTGCCTTCACACCACCAATGTCTTGTACTGTATTCTGTATTGTATGGTGATTCAACGCGTCACAAGCAACAGAGTGAGTTACAGCCATTTTAGGAGAAGAAATTAGTTTGCCAGTACTCATAAACTCAGTATCCTTGTACTGAGCAACTGCAGGGTCTGAAGGATCTGGTGTCCAACAACCGTCATTCTCTGAGTCCCAGCCTGCATTTTGGAGTGCATCTGCAGGGCACCGCACTATTTCTGGCTGCATTCTCTGGTGCTGAATACCCAGAGATTTTTGGGAGGAATGCCTTGATCCGGGAGCAGCAAGGGAGAAGTTTACAAGAGCTCTCTGCCACAATGGAGGCTGAGCTGTCACATCAGCAAACCACAGATTACAAAGTGTCTCAGTAGCTTGCTGCTGTTTTAGAACTGAACCATCACTAGAAATAATGGGAGTTTGCTCACCCACGATAGATTCACAGTCCTTCGTCTCGGCAATTACAGGATCCACTTACTGTTGTTCTTGATCAGAAGAAATGACAACTCATGATGTGCTGTCAATGTCCTGAGCTGAATGAAAATCCTTCCTGACTGCTTCATGTCAATTTCCAAGTCCATTTGATCCTCAGCCGTAACAATAGAATTAGGTGCAGTAGCGGTACAGAACTCTCCAAGATAGCAGGAGAGTATGAAATTTCAGTAGAATCTTCCATCTCAAAGTTGTGGAGATAGGGAGAGACCTGCTCCCAGTATCCCACACATCCATGCACTCAGGTGTGTGTGGCAGCCATCTTGGCAGACAGCCTGCATTTCCCCTATACAGAGTAGGGAAATGTCCCCGTGTCCTGGCCAAATTTCTCCCATTCACTAAAAATACCACTAACAGCTTAATCTGGTTCAATATCAGTTGGCATTCATCTGTATCTTCTTCCCCAGGATGCGGCAGAAAAGAAGCAGAATTGTTTAGTCCTCCTTTCCCAGTCAACAAAAATGAACTAAACTAAACTAATTCCTTCAACTAGATTACTTTTCTCCTAAAGTTTCTTATTACCAGTTATTGATTTTTATCATTCTGCCAGGGATAGGTTATTGTCAAGGATTAAAATTGTTTTGAACCAAACTGCATGATTAACTACCCAGTTACTGTCCCAGACCCATCACTGTGCCCTGCTCAAGCATGTTGGATGGCTTCCCTAAAGTATAGATACAAAGTTCAATTTAGGATTTTGGCAAAAAGATAACTTTGAAGTTAATATGTTTAGTTTTAGACAGGCATTGAGAAATTATTTGTTCTTAGAGAGTGATTGTAAATGTTTTGTAAATGAGTATGCTTTGTATGTCAGTGATTAGCTACATTAACTTGTTTTGCTTAGTAATTATATGCAGTATTTATATGTTTTGTCATTATTCATTGTTATTGTGTATTTGTATGTTTTCATGTACTCCAGTCACCCATGAATATGGGTCTTTATCTATGGACCTACCAGATTAAATAAACAAAACAAAACCAACACAAGTGTTGCTATAAAATACTTTAAATATACTTAATAGTACAATTTCTTACAGCTAAACACATCTACTCACATTCAATTTTAATGTTATTTGTAAGTAAATTATATGTTTTGAGTGTGCAAAATTGGAAAATGAATACATTTCTTATCCAAATATGTTTATTGTTCATGGTAAGGTCCTCTTTTAACTCATTCCAGCACTAGGGGAGTAGCTGTTGATGTGCCCTGGGCTCCATCTTTGGACCACCTATGTGGTCTCTTCATAAATCAACTGCCTGATACCTGTCAGACAACCAACATACTCCACTATGCCGATGATGCTGTCATCTGTTCCAAAACCCTGACATAGACAGCCTTACCACCACTCTCCAAAGTAACTGCAGTTCACTAGAAGTTAGTTCTCCAATAACAAAACTGGTCCTACATTACAAAAAACAAAGACCATGCTTGTCTCTAGCCACAGAACAGTAAAGTTTCACATTTTGTCATTTGAAATGGACAGGGCAAAACATTGAACAGGTAGAGACCTTCAAATACTTTGGAGTATTTCTGGATGACACTTCATTATTTGCCCTCCAACATTGACAATGTAGTGGCCATAGTTTACAGAAGACTTGGTGTCCTGTACCATAACTGTAACAATCTCCTGGTGATGCTAGATACCTTATTGTGGAAATTTGTGGCAAGCTCTATTCTGTCACTTACAGATTCAATGAGCTTATGCAACTAATGTCTAGTTATGCTTGTACAACTGTTGATAAACTTTGGACTTTCACACTCTCTGTTCCACGAGGAACTACTGCCCTGTCAGGGGTACCAAATGGCAAGGAACCCTCAAGGAGGGTTCTACCCCTAAAAGTATCATGGGAAGGATTCCCTTAGGCTAAAGTACTGAAGGAATGAGCCACAAGGAGAGGTATGCCACTGGAGGAGGAGGATGGAAAAATGGTGGAGCAATGAAAAAGTGCTTCTGAGTGAGGCTGGAATGAACTGACTTATATAGCTCAGGTGGGGCATGGCTGGTTGCTTCAGCCCATTGAACTGCAGGAATAGCCTTTCAATTCAATGGGCTTATGCACCTTAGTGAGTAGTTATGCTTGTGCAACTGTTGATAAACTTTGGCTGATCGCACTCTGTTCCATGCAGAACTACCACCCTGTTGGGGTACAGAAAGGTAAGGAACCCTCAAGGAGTATTCCACCCTAGAGGTGCCATGGTAACGATTCTCTTAGGCTAAAGGTACCTTAGGAAGGCCCCTAAAAAGAAAGTACTTGGCAGCAAACGTTGACCATGGAGACTGAGGAGCACAGATTGTCAGCAACCAGTGATGAGTGGAAAAAGACTCAGACTGAGATGCAAAGCTGATAGATATCAAAACTGAAGCAATGAAGCATGACTTCCAAAGCTGAGAGGAATGGCAAAAGGAAAGTCACCACGCAACTCCATCCAACAGTGGAAACCTACCTAATAAACTGACAGAAATATACTACAATACGGACTACCTAGCTTTTATGATCTTTGGCATGGAGGATAGGAAAACAAAACCTATAAGGAGGAAACCTCTGGGGATCCAAGGCCTAGGTTGCCTTCCTCCAGGCTTAGGATTCATTTAGTGATGGCTTGGCTATTGCAATTTACAGACCCTATTCAGGGCAAAAACAATTTGGAGGAAGGCCTCACTCTATCCCACTAAGGGGGCTGCAGCCGAACTCTGCAGCAAGGGAGACTCCCACTTAGGAGACCTCACTCCAAGGTGGGAGGAGGAAATCAACAACAGCTCAAAGGCACTCACCCGGCCTTGACAAGGGAGGCCTAAAGATGAAGCTGAACATTTGAGAGGTAGAGAAAGGAGGACTTGGAGACCAGGTGAACCTTAGATGGTTTTAGGGAGAATAACTTATGAAGGAGGCGGCCAACTTGGTCCACACAGCTAAAGGAGCTCCCTTGGGTTTAATGCCCAACCCTTCAGAAGCTGAAGTCTTAAATTCTACAACAAGAGGAGCTGCTGATACATCTGCATGGTTAAAGCTCTGCCTGGGTGAGGACATTCCACTGCGGGGCTGGGTGACAGGACACCGCCAGAGGTTCACATGCTCAAGATGCAGACTGCATGTGTGTAGAGGAGACCGTCAGCTGTAGGGCAAACCCTGAGCCATATTATGGTGTGGATGTGATTTACATGCGTCTGATAAGGAGTAGTTGGAGGGTACTGCATATAGGAGACCTGCACGTAGGCCTGGGTGATGAAAGTATGAGTAGACAAGACCTCCACATAGGTCAAAGTTTGTATGCTGATACCAGTAAATAGGTATAAGCAGTTAAAGAGGAGTCTGGTCAAAAGTACTACTTTGCAGAATCAGACTCAGCCTACCCCAAATAACTCTCATAAAAAATGAGGTTTCTACATTACTCTGTTTTAAGTTACAATGTATTTTGTAACCCTGATCTCACTCCCCGTTCAAAAGCCAGTTTCAGTGAAGAGCCACTGATGATGTCACAACCAGAACTCATAGACTACAGTATCATCCCTGTCAGCAACCTTGTAGTATCTATTTCTCTGAAGTTATAGAAACTGCAGCTGCAGTAATCATTAAAACAAATGACAGAGTTGCCTGCAGTGCTTGCATTTACAGAATGTACTTGTGCATGATACTAAACTCTAGTGCATCAGGAGGTGGTTTTGGAATACAGTGCTGAATCAAAATATAGAATGTCAAAGTGGTGTACAATTTTAGAATGTTTTTGGGGAACATGAAATCTCGGGATGTGGCAGGGTTGAGCCATCTCACAGTGTGGTGGGACACTCAGTCTCAGAATGTGACAGGGACACACGTCGAGGAATTTAGCAGACACTGGCAATACTGGACTATAAGTAAGGATGTACACTGTTGGAATATGGCAGGACACACCATTTTATTTTGAAACTGCTTGTTCTTGACACATTCCAGAATTGTATGCACCCACCACTATTCAAAATTGTGCATTACATCTCCACCACAATCCAACATTTTGTGTCCCAGCCATATTCCAAAATTTCACACCCTGCCATATTCCAATGTCGTGTTTCATTGCTACATTTTGAAACTGTCAGTGTGACAGTGCCACATTCTGAAGTCGTACATCAGTGCCACATTCCAAAATTGTACACTGCCACCTGATTCCGAAATAGTCATTGCCACATTCCAAAATGTGCATCAGTGCCACATTCAAAAATGTACATCACCACCATATTTCGAAATCTTGCATCACTGCTATGTTCCAAATTGTGTATTCTTCCATTTCGAAATTGTCATCACCACCACATTCCAAAATGTGACCACCAGATTTCAAAATCCACGTCACTGTCACATTCTGAAATCGTGCATCACCACCACATTCTGAAATCATGCATCACTGCTACATTCCAAAATCGTGACTCACCACCACATCTTGAAATTGTGCATCACTGACACATTCCGAAATCATGTGTCACCACCACATTAAAAATTGTGCATCACTGCCAAATTCTGAAACTGTGCTTCACCTTCACATTCCAAAATAATGTGTGACCGCCACATTTCAAAATCATGCATCACTGCCACATTCTGAAATCATGCATCACTGCCCTATTCAGAAATCATGTGTTATCAGCACATTTTGAAAATATGCATCAGTGCTACATTCTGAAATGTGCATCAGTGCCACATTCCAAAGTTGTGCATGACCACCACATTTTGAAATTGAGAGACAGCATGACATTATGAAGTTGTACGTCACCACCAGATTCTGAAATTGTACTTCACTGACACATTCTTAAACTGCATGTCTCTCTCTACATTTTAAAATTGTAAATGTCTTCCACATTCTGAAAAGTCTGTTAACTTCCAAATTCCAATACTGGCTGTCATTGCCACATTCCAAAACAACACATTCCCATCACATTCTGAAAATGAGTATTACTGCTACATTCAAAATTGCATGTCCAAGTTACATTCTAAAATTATGCATCCATCTCATTCTGAAATTGCATGTGACTAACATAGTCTGAAACTGAGTCACCATCACATTCTAAGATTCCATGTCCACGCTGCATTATGAAATTGAATGTTGCCACCACATTCTGAAATCAAACATACATACCAACCATGATCTAAAATTGTGCATCACCACCACAAGCCAAATGAGTGCATCCAAGACACATTACAAAATTACATATCCCTACCACCTTCCACTACTATGTCTCCCACATTTCAAAACTGTGTATCTCTGTCACATTCTAGAACTATATGACACCACTATGTTATGAATTTCAGCGTCCCTGCCACTTTCCAAAATTGTGTGTCCCTACTACTTTCTTTTTTTTTAATTCCCATTTTTATACTTTATTTTCAATATACATCAATCCAAATAGATTTCTAAATACATTAATAACTTCAGGTGGAACTGACCTGCATAATAATACTGGATAAATCAAAAGTGAGTCTGCCAAAGGCGTGGTGAAATAAAGATATGGGGGGCACACAGTTCCTTTGTTGCCAATTACCCAGAGTTATTTTTTCTGTATAAAAAATGAAATATTTATTAAATCTAAATGAATTTACAATATTTCAAATAATTTTAAATGTTAGAAAATTTAACGCACCTTATGTGCTTTTTATATAGAACAACTTGAAGGTCCTCTCTGCATGAAACAGACTTAACTTTTTCTGTGAAAAAATGTAATGGGACCTTTATTTTGTATCTAAAATAATTATTAAACTAAAACCACTCTATGCATTTAGTGAGGAATATTCCTGTTATCACAGTGATAAACCTTATCAGAAAACCGAATAATCCTATTCAGTATGTTTCTGCATCTGTTAAAATAATGAGGACCATTGTAAACATACACCAACAGAAAAGATATGCTGTTCAATTATTTATTTATTTATTTTTCATGGCTTTGTGACAACATCTGCTTTATTATTCATTAACAAAAAGCCACCTAGTGCATTTTATATTTGTAACTTCAATGACAAAATGTATGTTAGGTTAACTTTTCTTTAATGTCTAATTTTCTTGAGGCTAGTTTAAGGTATATTGTCTTTAAAAATGACATGAAATTAGACCTCAGTCATCTGCTTCCTGTCACTTCCTATTATTCTGATCTTGTTCATCAATCCTTGGGGAATCAAAGCCTATGTGGCTCCCTTCTTTTTTTTATTAAACATCTTTATTAATTTCCACAAAAACACCTCAATACAGATACATAGTTGAGTGCGAAATGGAGGAATATAAAACAACCAGACACTAACTCACCCATTCATCGGAAAAATAAAATCCCTCCCTCCCCCACCCCTCCCAAGGCTACGCATAAGCACACCCTAACTTGCCAGCCCTGAAGTGTTCAGAGGCCAGGCCTCCACGCCATAAGGAAGCGTTTCAAAAGAACTCAAAGCGCCGTGTATGCTTTCAATCTATTCTGCATACAAGCGATATGTTTTCTAATTGTACTGCCAAGGTACATTCTCGGTACCACTCCAACAAGGAGGAGCTTTATCACTGGTCCAATGCCTTAAGATAACCAATTTAGCCACAGCAGATAAAAGCGACATTTGGGCCTTTTTAGCCTTGGAAGTGCCAACTGGAAAAGGCTCATCAGACATACCTCAGGGGTAAACAAGTTTGTTAAGCCAAGGATAGGGTCTAAGAGATTGTTGATAGCCCACGAAGGACCTGAATTGAAGGGCATGACCATACCATGTGATATAAGTACCATCTTCCTTCCTACACCTCGCACAAAGAGATGTATCCTTTGCCCCATATTTGCACAATCGGGATGGGGATAAGTATAAGTGGTGCATTAAGTTAAAATGTACCATCCTCAACTGGTCTTGTTTTACATATTTATACATTGTAAGCCACAATTTCTTCCAGAGATCGGGTGCCTCAGATATTCCTAGCTCCCTTGTCCAATAGAAGCATACCCTAGAGGAAGTCTGTGGTCCCATTCCTGAAGTGTTTTGTATACCTTAGAAACTGAATTTGGTTGAGAGGCTATGGTGAAAAGTATATCGGCATCTCGGTCCCCATAATCAACTAGAGCCCTCTGAGAAAAAATAGATGTTAGGGCCTTACTAATTTGTAGCCACTTAAAGAGGTCCTGATCCACAGCCCGAAACATTCACCAACTGATCAAAGACCGAGGACCCCCATTCACCCAAAAATCCGAGATTCTAAGGTGGCTTTACCTGGGGCCAAAATGTGGTGGACAGGGTCTTACCCCCAACCCTGATGTGGAGATTTTCAAAAAGGGTTGGTTGATGGATAGATACCATTTAACAGGGAGGTAATTTTGACAACTGCTGAAGGCCTTATGACCATCCCATAGGGTTATTTTTCAATGGTTTGGGTATAACCGATGGAGGCATATAACAGGGCCCATAGGAGCAGCTCACCCTCTTCACCAACCCTCACTCTATGTCAACCCATAAGGGCAAGTAAGCCGATTGGGCACCTAGCACTCCAATAGACCAACTTGCCTACGTGCTGTGACATAATATAGAAAGAGAGACAGCAAGTCCTCCCTTTAATTTTGGGGCTGTTAATTTAATATAGGACCTCGTTCCCTTTTCCCTTCCAAATAAATAGATTACAGCCCTCTGTAAGTTGGTAAACCACGTCTTCAGGAGGTATCATGGAGCATACCCAAGGGTATATTAATCTGGGCAGAATGTTCATTTTATGACATTCAGCCTACCCCAAAGTGACAGAGAGAGCAGTCTCCACCTATCCATAGCCCCAGAAATGGTTTTAACTAGACTACTCAGGTTATTTTTGATCATGTGATTCAGTCCAGTGCTAATGTTTATCCGAGATAATAAGCGACTTTACCTCCCAACATAAGCCAAATGATGATAAATCAGCCTTCCTAACATTGGTATTTAAGGGAGAATCTTCATTTTCATGCGATTTAACTTGTAGTAAGATATTTTGGAAAAGGAATCTATTTCCTCCAAGATAGCTGGAACCGAGTCTCGGATCTTCAACATGTAATAGTATATCATCTCGTATACGAATACATGTATCTGGCATCCCCACCTGTATACCCTTAATCAAACAGTTTCTAGCCAATCTATGTAATAAAGGCTCTAGGTATAGGTTAAATAGTAGCAGGGGATAAGGGACAACCTTGCCTCGTGCCTCGCTCCAGCTTTACTACGGCGACATAAGCCCATTACATTTCACTCTAGCAGAAGGGAAGAATATAGGATTTGGACCCATCTCAGGAACACATCGGTAAACCAAAGGCAGACAGGGCAGCAAACAAATAATCCCAGCATACCCTATCAAATGCCTTTTCGGCATCTAATGAAATAAGTATTGCTGGGATCTTGGCATCCTTAACAACAGTAATCAGGTGCAATAACTTCCTCATATGATCTTGGGGCGATCTCCCCTCATAAAACCCACTTGTTCCCTACTAACCAACTTGTCCATAACATTGGACAACCTGTTAGCTAAGTTTTTTGCTAGAATTTTGATGTCCGTATTTAGAAGGGAGATAGGCCGATAACTATCCATACTGAGAGGGTCCTTTCCCTGTTTTAAAATGAAAGAAATCGTCACCTCCAGGAAACTAGGCTCTGATAACCCATTATCAAACCAGTACTGAAAGACCTCCTTTAGAATTGGGGATATTAGCGAATAGCAAGCTTTGTAAAATTACTAGGGAACCCATCCGGGCCAGGGACCTATCTAGAGGTATTTGTTGGATGGCCTGCTGGATATCTAAAACCGTTATTGGAGCACTCAGAAAAGCTGCATCGCCTCCGTTATTTTAGGCAACTCCACTGATCTGAGAAATAGCCTAATGTCATCCATGAAGGTTTACACTCTGGGTCAACTGCATTAACTCCTGAAAATACAAGCCAAAGGCATTCGCCATTTCCCTGGGTCCGTGCAAACCTGCTCCCCATGTCCCTTACGTATTCCGCTTATGAAGTGGGAAGAATCTAGTTGACGGATGCGCATAGTGAGCAATTTCTCCGCCTCTCCCTACATCTAGATATTGAAACCTAGTCCTCAAAAGGGCCAGCTCCGCCTTCTGAGACATTAGACTCGCATATTGGGCCTGCAACTGATGAAGCTAGCCCAATCTGCCGAGTTGAGACAGGATAAGTTACTTTCTTCCATCCTAATCAAACCTAGCAGGGAATCCAATTCGCGCCTGCTGCCTCGTTTCTTATTAGAGGCCATTTTAATCAGTTCTCCCCTCAGAGAGCACTTTAAAGCAGCCCAAATTAGGTCCTTACGATCCACTGAGCCTTGATTACTTTCCAGGAAGTCCTTGATGAAGTCAGAATGTGCATTAGCGAGGATTTCTCCTTCAACATCTGGCAATTAAACCTCCATTGTGGAGACCGCCTAGACCCATGGCTAACCGGTATTCCAGACTGCTGGTGCATGATCAGATATTACTCTGGTTGTTATCTCAGCCCGTGTTTATCCAGGTATTGCAAGCTAGCTAGCTAAAATATAGTCTATTCGAGAGTATGTCTTGTGTGCGGCGGAGAAAAGGTGTATTGACGTGACATAGGATTAATTAACCGCAAACATCAACCAGGGCGCCTTACTGATGAGATCCTTCAACGTCCTTTGTGCAGTGGGCTCTCGATGATATACTCCCCGGAGGAGCACCAGCTATTTTGCAGCAGAGTTTCTGTAAGAAAGTGATTATAACATTTCCTTCTTCCTTTTCTGGCAATCCAATAATAACCAGGTTATTCCTTCTACTGTGGTCTTCCAAGTCCTCCAGCTTCTCTTCTAACTTTTTCATTCTGTGCCTCATATTAATAAACTCAGACTCACTCCTTTCCTGTTTCTTCTCTATTGAAATAATCTTAACTTCGAGTCCCCAACTCTCCTGGATAGTACCTCCACAGTGCCTTTAATATCATGCAGATCCTCGGAGATTGACTTGATGGCTGTCTGGAGGGTTGCATTATCTCAAAAACCTGGCTTCTGATAGGGAGCCTCTAGTGTGGGCATCTTCATAATGCTAGCTGCCTGCTGCTTGGCCGCTTGCGGCCTTCTCTTTCTCAAGGCCCCGGGAGGGGAGTGCCTCGGGGTGCTTTTTCATAAAAGCATCCATCAAATCGGTGGTCGCTAAAACCGGGGAGAATTGCCACGCACTTCACACAGCTGGGATGGGTTTCAAATCTTAAATGCACAATTACCGACCAAAATCGGGAGAATAAACACGGAGCTCTGGGAGGTGAATGTCTCCGTCTAGGCTGCCATTACATGACCATCCGTCCCTACTACTTTCTGAGAGTATGGCATTGCTGCATTCCACTGTTGCAGTCTAGTGGCATTTCAAAATCTCATATCTGCAATATTCTAAAAACTGTACACATTTTGTCATTCCAAAGCCATGTTTGCCATTGTATTCTAACCCCCATCACATTCTTAAATACTATACCCTGTGTCTGCACAGCATGGAAATGCAATCCATGATCCACCAATGTCAGCTTTCCTTTTTCAGATATTTACTACAACTGCAGTTTTGTGTGATGTAGAGAAACGAGTCTTATAAGGCAGTTTGCAAGAAGGACTAGGCTATGAGCTCTGGTTGTGACATCATAAGTACTGTTTTGGCTACAAGTCCTTTATGAATGGATGTTGCAATACTGTTTAAAGTCTGGACCATTATAGCTTTCACTAATCTGATACTTTAATGGCACATATTATTCATTAATGGCCATTAATGTATGAGCATCAAACTTAACAAATAAATGAATGGCGTAAAGAGCATTAATTTCTACACATGGCAATAGTTACGGTATTTAATGGGTGAACATTTCTTTTAATGGTCATTAATGTATTGGCAAAACATGACCATAATGTTTATGACACTGAAAAGCTCATTGCACAATATTAATGACACTGAAAAGCTCATTGCACAATATTAATGGCCATTAAATACATCATTAAAGAGCCTATTACAAGATTTAAGGATGCACTTCACCCATTAAATATTTAATGGGTACCAGTCATGGTTCATTGATGGCATAGAAGAATAAATTAATGGTCTGCACGATGAACCATCAATAATTCATGGCAATTTAATGGAAAGATGCATTGACATTAAAAATGGTGATACACCATTTAATGATGAAATTTAATGGGTTTGCATGATGACAATGGGAAATTAATGGAATTCTATTTTTTATGCAGTAGTGCATGTTGCTGGTGACCCTGTTCCTTGGGGCAGCCGCATAACTGAAATGAGGACACTCAACTACAAATATGGGAAAAAGGTGGTAGTGGCTTCATAATGTGGGAAATACACAGTGCACATCATCAAACATGGAACAACAAACTTAGAACACTGTTGAAATTACTAGTGCCTTTATTTCTGTGTTTATAAAAATCAATATAAATTAAAATAAACGTGCAGGGATAACTGTAAAGATCTGTTAGTAGAAACATATGATAGCAAAAGCAATTCAAATATTGATTATAATGTGGAAGTATAATAAATGTGTGAGCAACAATTTGAAAGTGCGTAATGTAATTTCTCAGACATTGCAGTGGTAAAAGTGTAAAATAAAAATTGTAAATGTAGAGTGTGCATCTAAAATTATTGAAGGAAATGTAGTGGTTAAGAAGTGTGCAAGAAAACTTGTAGATTATTTGCAGTGCAATTACAGTGTGCATCTTAAAATAAGAAAAATAATGCAGTGGTAAAGGAGTGTAATACAAAATTAATGGAGTACATTTACAGTGCAGTGAATAAAAGCAGTGGACATCAGTCTGGACTGTAATAAAGCCGAAATGAGACTCAAGAATGCAGTGTGCACTCCACTTCCCTCTGAGGAGCTACTAAAATGATCCAAGGCATGCATCAAAAAATTATGAGGAAAGGCTCAGTGAATTAAATATGTACTCACTGGATGTAAGAAGGGACACGAGGACATGACAAAAACATTCAAATATGCCAGAGAAATAAATAAGGAAGGGAGACCAGCTATCTGCAGAAAAGAATGAGCACTAGCACTAGAGGTCACGATATGTGGCTAGAAGGGGAAAACTCAGAGCAATGTGAGGAAAGGTATCCTGTGATAAGGGCATCCACTATTGAGCATTTACAAAAGATCGACTCGATAAGGCACCTGTTTACAGGGCTACTGGACGGGGAAAATGCGGTTTAGCGACATCCTGTCGCTATATACACGCTTGGGGGAGGCGAGCATGCCATGTGATTGTCAGAAGAGGAGGGAGGGTTTATGAGGTGTAGCATGATGGTAGCTTGCCAAGCTGGCCATGTGGCATGGTGGGTTCATGGCAGGCTAGGGTTGGGAGGGTGCTGGGCGTGTTGAGATTTTTGCACGGTCTGTATAAACCCTGACATTCACCCCACTGGAGATGAGATCCTTTAGTAGGGGTGCAGGGGGTGAAGTCCTCCACATAAAAAAAAAAACATTCAAGTCCCTGGCAACCTTTGCTGTGCACTGGAAGTGTACATCGCAAAATGGATTTTCGCTTGATGTACATTTGTCCTAACGCGATCAACTTTCCCATGACCGCTGCTATCACACAGAACCAAGAGGAAGTATTTCTTCATACAGAGGGCAGTTGAGCTCTGGAACAGGCTGCCAGAGAAGTGGTGGGGAAAACCATGGGGCATTCAAGCATGCATGGGATAGACACAGGGACTAGAGACTAGAACATAATGGAAGAATGGAAACAGGTCCAGCAAGATCTGACGGAAGGAATCAAGACATTTCTTAAAGCTAAACCAGGGCAAACTGGATGGACCTGGAGGTCCTTTTCTGCTGACAACTACCATGTAACTATGCAAGGTTTTAAATAATTGATTAGCACTTTTTTTCCTTGCGACAATACTAACTGTACAGAAAGCATTCATATAGGTTTTCTAGAAGTGTTATGTTTGTTAAACACGGTGAGGCAAGTGCTATGCATTTTCATAATATTTTAGAACTTTTATGAGCAAAACGCTAATCAATTTTAGAGTTAAATAAAACTCTGCTATGTAAAGCTCCAGACCTGTTTGTTTGCCAAAAGGCGCTCCTGGGCCTAACAGCCCCTGTTTTAACAAATTGTTTCTGTACTGACTCCAACCAATACAACACCAGGAATATTGTCAGGAATTCCTTAAGCCTCCTTTCTGGCATACTCAACTGGGCAAGCAGTCATGTGCTGTCATGTTCACTAACTGGTTAAATGAATTGCCTGATACTCTGGTGAATCTCCCCAAGATTAATCAGTTTAAGAGATCTTTGTGGTCTGCCCTTGTAGTACATTACAGTTGTAACTGTTCAACTGTTCTGTTTTATTTGGCTTCTCTGTACATATCCTGTGACTTTTGTACAACAATCTGTATGGATTTTTTGGAAGCATAGTGTCAGAGTGACACTCTGCAATGACTCCAACACAGCGGTACATCCCGACCATGGACACAGCGCCGTGGAACCACAGTGACACCCCCACACACAGCATCAGCATGAGCACCAATGAAGCACTACAAAGATGGCCAGCAACAGTGATCCCATTTCTGCATTGGAATGGGAGGGTGTCAGTGGAGTATGTGGAAGCGCCAAGGGCCATAAACTGCTGGTCATGGATGGCTACACATATCAGTGGGAGCAGACACACAGGAACAGGACGTATTGGAAGTGCTGTGAATATACCATAGCATGGTGTAAGGGTTTGGGCACTGACAGTCATTGGGGCTGCACCACCCTGTCTGGTGCACACACAACCATGTGCATGACTCCATGGGGTGGGAGTATGGCATGTGTGTGCTGCTGTCAAGAAGATGGCCCTGGACATCAATGAGAGCAGCCAGCAAATCATCATGGCATGCTGCTCAGGAGTCAGTGAAGCTGTGGAGGCAGACTTTCCCATACCACTCCTGAAGAGGTTTGCTCAACGGGTGCGGTCGAGTGCACAGCTGGTGCCAGTGGACCCCCAAGATTGCAGAGAACACCATCCCAGATGAATATTGCAGGACATTTGCAGATGAGCCCTTCCTTATGTACAACTCTGGGGCATCACTGAGCATAGGTTCCTGCTGTTCAGCACCAGCAGGAACCTGGAGTACTCTCCCGAAGCCCTGCCTAGCTTGGGGATGGCACCTTCAAGTGCTGTCCCTACATCTTCCAGAAGCTGTACACTCTGTGTAAAGTGGAGAGAACAACAGTACTACCCACCATGTAGGTCCTTATGACCAAGAGGACTGTTGTGGTGTACACGGAGGTGTTCTGGAAGGTGGCCGAACTGTGCCCAGTAGCGGCTCATGACACATATTAATTGAGATTTCTAGATGACCACTTACAAGGCACTGCAGAATGTCTTCCTGCAGTAGGAAGTCCATGGGTGCTTTTCCACCTGTGCCAGTGTGTCTGGAGGCAGATACAGCAGCATGCAGAGCTCACGTGGATGTATACTGGCGACAATGTCTGTACCATGCACCTCCATGTGCTGCCTGTCCTGGCAGTCATGCCCCCTGAGGATGTCTGTGCCACATATGAAGAGCTCCATGGCTGGTCCTATTTCACATAGCATGAGGAGGCCCTCACCCCATCCTCAATAATTTAGAGGGCACCTGACTGGGCAGATCTGTGTGCAGTGGGCACTGCAGGAAGCCACTGTTCCCCATCCCTGTATGGAACTGCCACTCATCCATCATGGAGGGATGCCATGCATAAACAATGCCATCGAAGGCTGGCAAAGGGCATTCAACTCCCTGCTGGGTGAGGTGCACCCTGTGGTAGTTCCTTGATGTCTTTGTGGGGAACAGCAACTAATGGAGGTCAAGCTGCAGCAGGTCATGTCTGGCCAGGCTGTTGGGAGGTCCTATAGGTGGTGGAGAGAGAACTCTAGGTGGCTGGTCAAACTCGTTGACCAGTATGGTAGCCAGAGTCACCAGGACTGCCTTATGGGACTGGCCCTAAACATCTCCATCCAGGTCTGAGCTCAGGGGGCATGAGAGGGCTTACGGCTCCAGACCTCTGTGTGGTGTCCCCAGCTGCCACCTGTCTGTGTGTCCATGGTGTGGGGTCTTATGTCGAGCTGTGGTCCATCCATGGAGCATTATGTGTGTCTTTGCTTGCAGAGCCGCGTGCCTGCCATCCATCCCCACCTTGCCATCAGCTGTAGTTTCCTATGCTGCCTGTTCAATCTACTAGCTACCTGTCAGTTCCAGCCATGGCTCTGTGTGGGGAGGGTGCCTGTCATTGGGTTGCTGTTGGACAGTATCTGTGCGTGGCTGCCATTCTGTTGCCAGTAGTGTCAGTGGCTGTCAGGGTGTGCATGCAGGAGCTTGTGTTGGGATTCTGACCATTGAGCAGGTGTGCATCTGGGTTGTTTGTGGTGTGTCCCCAGTGTCAATGCAGAGGATGTTGCTGCATTTACCATCACTATTCTGTGGTGCTTACAATTTGTTAAAAACTGTATGAAATTGATTAGCCTTTATTGCTTTGAGTCTGACTCAGCTGCATTTCTTCTGGAACTGTGTATTGCACTTGTAATGTGTTTTGTGACTATGTATTTCACATGGAACCTTTGTAAATGAGCATCTTTGCTCAAAGGTATTCTGCAAAGTTTTCAACAAATAGATAAATAGAAATTCCCATTTCTCAAAGCAGCTAATGTCACTGATAGACAATTATAACCCCTGCTATTAGCCAGATCCATTACTCATCTCTCTACAGCAGTACCCCATCAGTGCTAGACAGGATCCAGTAAAACAGAGGGCAGTCTTGCACAGGGATTAACAAAGGTATGTGAATCAAGAGATACCCTGGTTCAAATCCCACCATTTCAGCTAATTCATGGTTTGACTATGAGAAAATCACTTGAACATCCTGTATTTGGCACAAAACTAAGCAGTCATAATATTATTGGGAACAGTCACTGCCATGTAGCAACAGGAGCAGACAACATGGACCCCGAGTCCCTCATTCACTCTGGCACTAGACTATCACTTTTCAATGTATTTCTGGGCATTCATCTGCACAACTGAGTACAAACAGGACCCCATTTGCTGATGGTCTCCCCACCAGCGCATTTGTATGGCAAGTCCTTGCACCAACTTGTAACACTACTTTGTTGGTTTAAGACCATTTTAAGTATAATATTTAAATTACAGATGAATTAGATGGAAAATGTACCAGTATTTCCTTTCTACAATTTTATGGAAATATCTGTAATTTACAGCACAGTTACATACTCATACCTGTAAGAAAACAGGAACATCAATGCTTTTTAAAGAAAAACTTTCAAACATACTATGTGGAAAAAAAAAAAACAAATCCACAAAACTGTTGGAAACCGTTCTCTAAAACAGCAGACCCACAAACCCTGTGTGAATAGTGTCCTAATTATATGAGTCCCTTGATGCAGTGAATTCTAAGCAGAGGCTTCCGTGAGAAAACAATTTGTAGTTAAATTTATCGACTGATAAGCGTATTTACATTTTCACACATCACTGCATTTCTAAATTCAAACCCTGGTAATATTCTTCAACATTCTTAAGCAGTTCAGAAGTGTATTGTGCAAGCCAGTGGTAAATGGAAAGACTGTGTGTTTGGCAGGTAAATCTCAGTTATTATGTTTACATGTCTGACTCATGGTGTGTGAACAAACAACTCTCATTTTTTACCTAACTGTCTGAGAAGATGGACTCAAAGCCTTGTCTTTTCAGATGAAAATATACTTGTCTGATGCTGGCTGTCAGGTAGTACTTGGACCCTTGAGATTCCATATACAGTACTGAAGACAGATCTGAGCTCTGCAATACAATATACCTACTGTAACTGAAATGTTTTGCAGCCCTCCACAATAACATTTGAGAATTCCCTATGCTTGCATGTCATGAGTTTTAATTTCTCCATTGGCATGTAAATTTTGCTCAATTGTCTTTAAGCACTACACAAAAACATGCATGCCTTTTAAGGTCAGGTTTCTTAGAAATAAAGCTTACATTTGTTATGCCTGCTCTTCATGTTGGGAGCTGCTAGTGAACTCTGCTGCAATAGTACGTAAACTGTATTTTGCTGCATTTTCTGGGCACAAATGCAGTGATTTTTAAAAGTGTGCTGTGGATTTGTTGGCTGGTGGCAGGGACATGATACAAGGAGTGTAGGGTAGTGAAGGGAAAAGGGGACCATGCTGAAATTGAAACCATTGTGTGCAGCTAGAGCACTTGGCTGCAAACAACCAGTAAGGCATTTGCAGTCTTTAATTAAAAAAGACTCAGTTCAGACTGAGTTTGATCCATTAGGAACTGCTGGGACCGAACTCAGCTGTAAGTAAACTGTATTTTACAGCTTTTTTCTGGGTACAAATGGTGTGATTTTCAGTTTGCTGTTAGCTTCTTGGCTGAGGAGGTAGGGTGGTGAGGCAGCAATTGTGGGGTAGGAAGGGCAGGATACCTGTGCTGAAATGAGCAATTGTGGATGGTTAGAGAATATGACTGCAAGCAGACAATAAGATGCTTGTTCATACTAATTTCAGATGAACTGTGGGAGGACGACAGAGCAAAAGAGAGTCTGAAGGGTTTCTGTAGGATAGTCCACAGGTTTGCAAGATATTGTTTGATTCTGCTTCTGGTCCAAAATCGAAACATCTGGTGCACCCACCAAGGGTACTGTAATTGATTCATATATGATTCAACTGTGCATTGACTCAGATATATGTGGTGCTGTGGGCTGGGTTGTACACAGATCTATTGATGCAGTAAATATTTATTTAACATTTCGGTAACTGGGAGAGGCACACTGAGCCGAAGTCCATTTACAGGTGCAACCTGTGGGAAAAGGAAGTATGGTAGTGCATATATAATGATAGATTACAATAACATAAAAATCTAGAAAAACAGAAAACCCTGTTTGTAGAGGGCTATGTAAGGTCTTAAATCCAAGAACTGTTAGAGAATAAGATGTGTTAGGACAGGGTTAAGTAAAGGTTCCAGCAAAAACACACAAATCTGGGGTAGAGAAGGGTAGTGGCTTATATTTAGGTTTGAGGGAAGGTATTTAGATACCTTATAAGTACCCTTCCTGGGCTGCAGTAGTAACTAGTTTTAATCTCAAAGATTGTCAGGTGTACCTCTCTGCTGTACCTGAATACAAGGGACATCCCTCATTTTACTCCTTTCTATTGCTCTGACCCTGATGGAACAGGAGCTGCCCACACAAAGAATGTGCTATAGGTTCAAACTTTATAGCATAAATTTAATATATTCTAAGATGATAACTGCAATTTAAACTTTGTGTAGGTAAACACAATGGTTTCCACTGTGTTTTGACCTTGTACCTCCATGGTTGAGACTGTGTCCCTCATTATGAGGGTCAGGGTTCCAAATTGTCCCATATTTTGTGTATCTGTGTCCCTCATTTCAGTGACAAACAGTTGAGAGGTATGTAGTCACAGAACAACTCAAGGAAATAGTAAGACCCTCTTTAGGAGAGTAACATCTAAGGAAAGGATTTATCATAACTAGAACTCAAAGAGGGGACAGAGAAGCCATAGACAGCAGGCAGATGGGAAGGTCTTGGGTTGGGAAGTTATTACAAGTCCTTCAGAATCAAACTCCTCCAGGGTAGTCTGTGGAGGTGTGAAGGATGACTGGTCTGCCAAAAGGCTTATGACACTTGATTCAAAATGTCCGCAGCATGGACCATTATATACTAGCTGCAGAACAGGTTGGGATGGGTACCAGGGTTCTCCAGTACAGCTATTCTCCTTCAGTGCCCCAATAATTCGAACAAGGATGGAAGGTGGTGGGAAGAGGGTTGCCAGAGGATTGTTGCTCCAGAAGAGGGTAGACATTCTGGGATAGCAACAAGCAACCATTTTCTTTGAGGGATGTGGTTCATGCTACTCCCTAGGTCTTGAGAGAGCACCCTGTTGCCACTATTGCCCCAGCAGCAACAATGTCTGTTGTGGGGAGTGCATTCAGAAATGCATAGCTGGGAAGAAGGTGCTCATAGTGAGGACTCAGTTGTTAGAGGTTCTGAGTCAGTGGTCTGTAGCACAGACTGTGTGGGAGGGCAGTGTGCTGTCTCCCAGGGATGACAACAGATAGGGTACTCTTTAAGGTAGAAGGGTTTATCAGGAATGTAGTGGGAGGTCAGATGTAATTGTCCATGTTGAGACAAACAATGTGGTAGGGTAGCCACAAGGAGTAGTTAAAGAGGATAGTTATAACACAGTTTCAGAGCACTGGAGGACAGGCTTTAGGGATTGGCTGGTAATGTGACATTCTCAGAGGTTCACACAGTATACAGAAAGGGAGGCAAGGAAGCTGAGCTGATTCATCAGGAGCTGGCTGTGGGGGGAGATGGGACACCCCATAAGAACCTCTCCTTCTCAAGTGAAGGAAGGTCATGATCTCCACTATGTTTATGCAATATGGGTGCAAGTTGGAGCTACAGTAGGTGCTTGTATCACTTCCATCCTAAGCTACAAAATACCCAGGGGTTACAGGGGTTGGGAAGCACAGAACAATAGAAAAAAATGCCCAAGCTCTAGCAAGATGATGTGGCAACTCTCCACGGCCCAACTCTGCCTACTAGGTACCCTACTTCCATCCAGGCTAAACACCTGAGGAGCTTTGGAGCCCCAAAGGCCCCACCACAGGGGTTAAACTGTGGGCACTGAAACAGATGAAAAAGTCCCAGACATGGCAGATGATGGCTCAGGGTGGGGGCATAGTGATAGGGCTGGCAGGGTTGAGGGAGTAAAAAAAAAATAATAAATTAGGTCTGAGCAAAGGACGGAGAAGGACAGCAGGCAGGGTTCCTGGATGACTGTGGGGTTAAATGGCACAAGCCATGTAGCATGAATGATTTATGGGGCATTGCAGCAGATGTCAGTCCAGACATAATGGCAGTGAAGGAAATGTGGCTATCACACACAAATGACTGGGGCTCATGATCCCATTCTATATGTTAGGTGCCCTTCTATGTGTTATTCAGGAGGAACAAGAAAAGGAGAAGGAAGCTGCAATATACATTAGGGAAGGTATCAGAGTATTAGAGGACAATGAGACTGGTGATAGTGGCATAGTGGAATCACTATGGGTGCTGCTTATGGCAGATGGTGGAAGGGTTTTCTGCATAGGAGTAATCTATATACTCCTAGTCAGTCAGAGGATGTGGACGGGGCACTTGCTGTAAGGAAATCATCCTGTTAGGAGACTTCAATATATTAGGCATGGACTGATGAATCCTAGTGGCATGAAGCACCAGAAACAGATATTGGTGCACGCTTTCTAGGACTGCTTCCTTACTCAACATGTGGATGATGTGGAGGAACAGATAAGGGAGGGACCATACTAGACCTAATTCTGTCCAGCTGAGATAGCACTGGAGTGGTTAACCAATGACGATCCCACATACACATGCATGTGGATTAAACAGTTTTGTTTGCTTCTGGTGTTTCGGTCCCAGAGCAGGTATTATCATTTAGCATGACTTCAACAATGTCCAGCATTGGTTTTGCTGAATCCAGCCCTTACTAAATGTCCCAAACAACTGTCTCTCTGACATTTGGTACTAGACAGAGTACAGAGATTTGCAAGGCTCCAACAGACATGTGATATTGCTTTATGTCATGACAGGCAGGGTGCAGTAGCAATTATAAGAGTGAAAGAGAAGCCATTGTTGGAGTGAACTGGAGTAGCTGAATGATGTTGTTATGTTTCACCCATTTGTTTGATATTCTGATCTCTGGCCTCCAATACATAACAAATTGATGACAAAGATGGCAACTATTCCTGTTCCACCTCATTTCATTCCTGGAGTGCCTGGGGAGACAACAATTACTTTTAAAACTTGGCATTGCACATTTGAAAACTACTTGCCAGCAGTTAGTAGTGATAACTTTTCTGAGACAAGAAAATGAGCATTATTGATCCACTGCTTAGGTAATGGAGTGGCTCTACTACATGTTAACATTGCTGGATGAGACCTACAAAGGAACTATTATTGCTCTGGCAGTAGACTTCACTTCAAAAGTCAATGTGGCTGCTGAACAACATTGCTTCAGACATTGAGCACAACATCTGGGAGAGTCACTTGATCACTACGTTCCTACTTTGATGGAGTTAGCTGCTTCTTGTAAATTTGGGGGTTCAATGAGGAGGTGATCAAGGATCAGCTTGGGGAAAAACATGCTCTGCAAGAATTCAAGAAAGCCTGTCTGAGACTGATCTGTTGCTTGTAAAAGCTGTAACAGTTGCTCACCAGACTAAGACTGCAATCAGTAATGCTAAACCATTTTAAAAGGAGTACGCACTCAAGTAAATGCAATACAAGAAAGATCAAGCACTGCCCTGTAATGAAACAACAACATAGATACAAGGGAAACCCTAAATCTTGTCATAAAGAAAATGATAAAGTAATCACTGTTTTGCCCTGCAAAAGCAGCTACAGTAAATGTTACATATGTGGTAAAATCAGACATTTTACTAAAGTCTGTCATTTCACATCTTGCAAACACAGCATCCTAAGCTTAGATACCCGTGCACACAGGAGGGATGCTATTGTGCAAATTAATCTCTGTACAGCCAGGGAGAGGGCTGGATTTTCAGTCCTCTGAAATTGGTGCAGCTGTGGGAAATCTGCTGCAAGTGAAGCTTCACTTGTGGGAGCTGCTGTTTTCCCTGCACACGCCATATTTTCAAAGTAGGAGCCAGTTTACCATTGGCTCCTCAATTTCACGGCAGCTTGTGGCAGTTTTTTTTAGCCACAGCTGCACCCAAATGGTGCACTTAGTGTAATCAGGCACACCATCCCTGCAGCAGCATGGACTGAAAATACAGGTGTCAGTAGGTGCAGAAATTTCAGTCCACACTGACTGCTGCAGAGAGGGACATAGTCCCAGGAGGGTTGAAAATCCAGTCCAGGGTGCTCAGCGGAACTGTTAGTTGATACTTAGTCAGTTGTGTCTCTACTACCTGAACATATGTACCTACGTTACTTTCATATGTGACTTATAACAGATGTGCTTAATATGGACAATCAATTTTACCAGACAAAATGTCAAAACCAAAATTGTTGCTATAGGGGCTTATGATAAACCCATCTGATACAATAGATAAAGGTAGCCTGCTATACCAGAAACTTTGGCTGCTGATTAGGTGTTGATGAGCCTTACCACAACACTGCCTTACAGTATTATACTGTGGCTGTTGAGGTGCTAATTGGGCTCTCTACCACTGTCTGACTGCAGTGATTCTGCAAATGAGGCATGTTAACTACTGTAAGTCAGCTAATCATGTTATTTTGGGCTAAGTTGAGAGGGGACAGCTGCAAGTGGCTAGAGGTGCTTGCCTGCTTGGCTTAGTTTAATGCACCAGATATTTGAGTTTTTGAAACACAGAGGAACAGAGATGGGAAGCTTCAATTTTTCTTAACTTTGGGCTGCAAGCAGACAGAGCAAAATGGAGCAGTGGAGCAGAGGAACAGCTGTTTTCACTTTTTGATTAGTTTGAGCTGATGCCAGAAGCCAAATTTCATGCTACTTTATTTATTTATTTTGCTGTGAGTGGACAGAGTAGAGCAGAACACCAGGGCAGAGGAATAGTTTGTTTACTTTCCGTTTCATTCAAGCTGTTAGAGCTAATGCAAGAAGTCAAATTTGGTGTCATGTTCTCAAGTTCGTAACTCTGCAATCACGATGAGATGAAGAGTGGGAGGCAGGCATGAGAGGAAGAGTACCAGTGAGTTAAAATCCTCCTTTCATTAAATTTGCTGTCTAAGCTACCTCAGTGGTGCTGAGGATTGAGGTGCTGGATGCCACACCTCGTGCACCCTGGCGACCTGAGTTTGGGAGCAGACTTTGATTGCTCAGGGTTGGGAGGGGTGGGGAAGGATTCAGCATCCTCAGTCAGCTCTCCTTCCCTAGGGAGGGGTTAGCATAGTGGATGTTGCCCTACACCCAGCAGTGGCTGAGTGTCAGCACAGGCGCCAGAATGTGGAGGGCCCATGTTCAGGGTGTAAAGCTGTCTCCACGGAGGTGGAGCCCAGCCACTCCGCCCATTGCACGATCATGGGCTCAGGGGATAACATCAGAAAAAGGATCTGACAGGCTCCATGATGGCCCAGCTGCCTCCATGCTTGGACTAGAGATATGAGCCCTTCATGGGAGGGGCCACGACTGCCTGCCAGCTCTGCAAAAAGAAAAGAATAAAACAACATTTGCTCTCTAGTGCTTATAGAGCACTGTAATGGCATGTGCCTCACTAGTACTTCAGTGTGACTATGTGCATAGGAATGGACTGCCATAAGGTAATATAGTTATTCAGTGCACTACCAGTATTAAAAACACAATACATATACTTTTTGTTGTCCCAGGCAGCCACTTACAATGGACAAAACAAGGTCAGACAACATAATACGTTATAAACAGCTTGCACTGAAACATTTTAACTGCCCCTAAAGCACACATTGTTACATAATCCAAGCAAGCTATGCAGCTCTTGGGCTATCTCCTGCTGTTGGTACAATGACAACAGAAGAGCTGTTGTGAATTTTTACATTGTAAAGACTGTTGCGCCAGTCCTAGGTATGAACATTGTCACTGCCTTAAAATTGCAAATTAAAGGAAGTGATCTATTTCTTGATCAGTCACTGTTGGTGCAGTGCTGTAGTTTTCTAGTATTTCTTCAGCTGAAAATCAGTCAGAAAATAATACAAGTTCTGAATTTAAAATGCATCAATGGGGTTGTTCCACAAGGTGAAGGTTCAGGCAGATATTAAACCAGTACAGCAGAAGTTAAGACAACTACCCTGGCTGTTATATGAGCATACAAACATATGAGGAATCCAGCAGAAGAAGGCCATTTGGTCTAGCAAGTCTGTTCTTAGTGCAAGGTCCACAGCTTGCGCTAATGTCCCTGCCCTCCTTCCCCACTCATCTCATCCTCCCTACCCATGATCCTTACCTTCCCCATGCTTATCCCAGCCTCTCTTAAAGCTGCCTACTGTCTTCAATGAGATGACCACTTCCGCAGCACAATCCAAGTGTCCATCACCCTGTCTGTGAAGAAGTGCTTATTGACCACCATCCTAAACCTCCCACCCTTCAGCTTTAGACTGTGCCCCTCAATACGGTTGCCACTCAGCTTAAAGAGACTCTCCTTATCAACCGTATTTATCCCTTTCAAGTACTTGAAGGTCCAAACCATGTCCCTCTCTCTCTCCTGTCTTCCAGGGAGTACATGTTCAGTGCTGTCATGCTCTACTCATATGTCTCACCCTGCTAACCAGCTATAATCTTTGTAGCCCTCCTCTGGACCTTTCTGAGCAGGTAATGTCCTTTTGAGGTGTGGGCACCAGTCTTGAAATCCATACTGTAGATGTGGCCTTACCAGTGACCTGTACAAGGGCAGTATAACCTCCTGTCTCCTACTACCGATCACCCTAGATATGCATCCCAGCATCTTGTTTGCCTTGCTGCTGCTTTCTTGCACTGTGTGAGTGCTTCAGGTCACCAGTGATCATCACTCCCAGGACCTTCTCCTCCTCCTATGCAAATACTCAGACTCCACCCAGGTAGTACTCTGTCCTGGGATTCTTGGCTCCAATATGCATAACATTGCATTTCTTGACATTAAAGCCAAGCTGTCAGATCCTGGACCACTTCCCCAGCTTTTCCAGACCTTCCTGTAGGTCCTGTATCCCTTCAGCTGTGTCAACTCTCCCACAGAGCTTGGTGTCATTCACAAATAGTCACATTTTGCCCTTAATGCCATCCCCAATGTCATTGATGAAGACATGGAACAACACTGGCCCCAGCACCAAGCTCTGTGGGACCCCACTGGTTACCTTTCTGGTGCCAGATAACTCTCCCCACAACCACCCTCTGGGTTTTGTTCCTCAGCCCACTTTCCACCCATCTGGCCATCTTTTCCCCAACCCCAAGATCCACCAACTTCCTGATCAACCTTTTGTGGGACACAGAGTCAAAGGCCTTGCTGAAATCAAGACAGAGGATGTCTACCACTTGGCTCCTGTCTACTGTCTTAGTGACACAGTCAAAGAAGTCAATCAGATTTGTTTGACATGATCTCCCCATAAACCCATGCTGCTCTCATCCTGGACACCATGCTCCTCTAGATATTCCACCAATCTTTCCTTTAGTATGGTCTCCATGAGCTTGCCCACAATGGAGGTCAGACTGACTGGTCTGCAATTCCCTGGGTCCTACTTTGGACTGCTTTTGTGGAGGGCACTACATATGCAGTTTTCCAGTCCTGTGGTACCATGCCTGGTTCTAGTGAACTATTAAATAGGTCTGCCAGTGGCCCTGTCAGCTCCTCAGCCAGTTCCTTTAGTACCCTTGGATGTACTCTATCTGGGCCTGGTGATTTGTCCACCTTCAATGCCAGCAGCCCCTCCTTCACTCTATTCTCCTCTATCACTATATCTGTGTTCTCCTGCCCCCTGCTCCTCTTTTCCCTCCTGAAGGCACTGGTCCATCATTCTCCCTGGTGAAGATGGAACAGAAGTATTAATTTAGTATTTCTGCTTTCCCCATTAACCTCCACCCACTCTACCCCTTTCTTAAGCCTAACAATCCCTTCCTTTGTGTCCCTTTTCTCACTTATATAGCGAAAGAAAGCCTTCTACTTTCTTAATTCCTTCAGCTATCTGCAGCTCCTTCTGTGCCTTTGCTCACTGGACTTCCTTACTTGCCTCACTAGGCAACCTTAGGTAATTTTCCTATCCACCTCTCTCTTGGTCTTCCTGAATTTTCTATAGGCCAACCTCTTTTCCTTCTGCCTTGGCAACCCCAGAACTGAACCAGCTGGGTGCTTTGGCCCTTGTGTTCTTCCCCATGTGCCTAACGTACTCATCTGTGGTAACCAGTATTTTTCCTTAATGATGCACCACCTTGGTCCACCCCCAAATCTACTCTGGATGCCAGCCAGATGGCTCCTTAGCACTTTGCCCATTTTCCTGAAGTCCACCTTCCTGAAATCCATAATTTTGGTCTTAGTCAGGATGTTTTCCTGCCTATATCTAACTGGAACCACACTGTGCAATGATCACTTCCACCCAATGACTCCTGACCATTATTTCCTATACATGCTCACCATTTGTTTGCATCAGATCAAGAATTTCCTCAGCTCTTGTTGGTTCAGTGATGCCCTGAGTCAGGAAGCCACTCTGCAGTCCTCCCAGGATCACCTGACTCTTAGTACATGTTGTGGATGGTATGCTCCAGTCCAGCTTGGGCAGGTTAAAGCCCACTACAATTATTACCCTCTCTTTCCCTGCAGCTTCTGATATTTGTGAGATCAGTTCCCTGTCCCTTTCCTCATCTAGACTGGGTAGTCTGTAAACCACACCCAACTTCACCTTTCTCCCTCTATTGGACCTTAACTGAACCCATAATGCTCCACCTCCTCTTCCTCTGGCTCCTCTCTTGTGCAAGTTATTCCCTCCCTGATATAAACTACCACAGCTCCCCTTCCCAACTACCCTATCCTCCTGTATAGTTTATATCCAGGAATCACAAGGTCCCAGTCACGGTGTGAAGTTTCCCAAGTCTCAGTTACTGCAACCATGTCCACCCTCCTGTCTGCTAATAGTGCCTGCAGGTCATCCATCTTGTTTCCAAGACTCCATGCATTCAGAGACAACACCCTCCACCTTGTTACATAGGGTCCCTGCATCCTGATTGGTACTCCCAGAGATACACCGCAGACAGCTAGCATTTAGGTATATGTTATACTAACATGTGGGGCTAAAGGCATCTACTGTATAGAGTAGATGTCAGGATATGTATGCACATAATTGCTGTACCTTTACTTTCCAATATACACATTTATTTCTTACTTACAGGGTGTTAGGACACCTGTGTCTTTGTAAGAATTATGATATATAAATCGGTATTGCCATCTTCTGATGATTTGTATTACTACATGGCTATGTACAAACTGTACCTCTTTGCTTCTACAAAGTGATGACTATAGCAAAATTGTATAATGTTATCTTGGACTGAGGAGCCACCTCTAATTTAGCCAATAGGGCTCATCTCTGTAACTAGAAATGTTTCTATCTTACAGTAACCATGGTAATTATCTTAGGTATATAATGTAAGATATTAAGTCTTCTACCTCGGAGACTCCAGGAGACATGGAAATTCTTTAAGGTACAGAAATCTAGATTTAGTAGTTGCCGTATTGGTCCTTGCAAGAATAGATACAGAAGCAAATGATTTGATACCTTTTAATGGACCAACATAGATGTAACAACAAGAACAAAGTGCTCTAGCTTTCAGACCAACCAGTCCTTCTTCAGAAGCTCAAGGTACAGGGAATGCTTAGCATTGGCTCCCAGTTCCTATTGGTAAGAACTGCTTAGGACAACTGTGATTTTCCTTTGGTAGTAATAAACAATTTTATTACTCTTATGTAATGTGTCTGTGATTCTTTGCATGCCCATTATTGCCAAGAACCTGAGAATGAGGTTTAGACCTCCTGACAATTGGTGACCACGGGCAGGCAATATTTGGAGTTTGCAAAGTTTCACCGTTGCTACAACTTTCCCTTCCCAACAGGGGACAGCAGGTTGCATTCCTGCACCACCTCTCCCATTTTCACTCACTTTGTAATCACTTGCTAAGTCTGGCTGCTTACTTGGTGTGGTTGATGCCGACTCGACCCACCCACAGCATTTTGAATTGCAAGCTTACAAGTGCACAGTAGCCCTGACTGTGACCTAGTGCACCTGTTGTGGATTGTTACACAGCACAGCACCTTTCACAGTTTGATTTTTCATTCCTCTCACATAATGGCTACCATATAAAATATCTGCACAGAACTGAGACTCAATGTCTCAAATTTCCTTACCTCCCATGGAAGATGGGCTGACTTCACACAGGATGCAAGTCAATCTGAAAACCCCGTGCTGGGGATTTCAACCCAGTGCACAGAGATGAGACAAACAGCCAGAAAGTGAGAAGCTAAAGGGCTGTTGGTTGCGACTCTCTATGCTGCTTTGGCAGCCTCAAAATGAAGTTTCAAACCCTTCAACTGCAAACTCATCTCTTAAGCAGGAGATGGAATTTCAGGAAACTGAATATGTAAGATGTGAGCAGAATTTGGAGTCTGAGCTCCAAACTCTGTTGAATGAAAGGATTCTTGCATCATTCTGCTCAGGCAAGGGAGCATGAACTTTGTATGTTGAAGCAGGAGTGTGAAAGTTTGAGACAGGATAAGGGCAGGCTTTGCAAATGAATGACTTGTTAAGTAGAACGAATGATCAAATGCATGAGGAGTTGGGAGAGTTACAGGATGAGATAAAACAGGTATGTAATGATTTAAGAGTAGTTACTAGGGCAATCTCAAACTGAGTGCCATATAAAAGTGTTACAGAAGCAGATGCAGGATGATGTGGATCAGAATGTTGCAAAAGTGAGTCATGAGGATTGTGAATATAAAATGGCAAAACTGCACCATCAGCAAGGCGTGCTGGCTGGTCACATCAAGGCAATGGGGGCGTAGCCCTGCCTTGTCGACGTCATCTGAGGAGGAGGAGTTAGATGACATCTCCCAGTTCAATGTCCAGTCACACCCCTACTATGGCCCAGACATCCCACCCCACCATCCACAACATGGTGGCCACCCGTCACATGACACCACATCTCTACATCATCAATGGCATGATGCTCATCATGGGCGATGCCAGCATGGTGACCCCCATGATGGTGGGGGAGCAAGCACAGGCCTAGTTCCAACAGCACCACCGATAGCCATTATTAACATGGAAGACAGGCAGAAGATAGAGAAATGATGGAGAATGCCTTAGGCAATGTGTCCATCCCAAAAACAAATGGGTCCTCAAGACCCAGATTAAGCAACTTCTACAAGAGGCTGGTACAAAGGAGGAATGGTCCATACTGTGGCTGAAGCCATATCTTAGGCAGCCCTGCAGAGCACCTGAGGTAATCTACCCCCACCTGATTGTCCCAATAATCCCCTACAAATGGCTCACTCTGTTCAGCAAATAGCTGACAGTATTGGTCGGATGAGCCCGTCCAACAACCTCAGTTGCCACTTGGAGAAGGTGCATGCTAAGCGTGAAATGCTTAGTCTTGCTGCAGACTACCAGGTCCAGATTCTATGCCAGACCATTGATCCTGGCCTGTGGGCAAAACTCCCAATGTTGTCCGCCAGGATGGCCATACCACCTTTGATGAAGTAGCATCTGAACTCATCACTGCACACAACCCAGGAGTGGTAGGAGTGATTCTCGCATACCCTGTGAAACAAAATGCAAAGCAAAGTCCAGTGACCTTCCACCAGAGGCTCTTGATGGCCTACTGAGCAGGGAAACACCTTGCAGGAGAAGCTACAGATGTGGACCTCATCGAATACAAGATCCCTGTTCCTTAGGGACATGATCCTGCAGTAAGAGAGAAGGTAGAGCCAATCACGTATCCAAACATGGATAGATTTGCCGATATTCTATGGAAAACAGAGAGAGTTTATCAACTCTACATCCATGATTCAGGCTTCGGTTCCAAGACAGTAGCTGCTGTGGAAGCCATCCCAGAGGCCATGATGCACTACACAGTGGATGATCAGCCCCAAGAAAAGCAGACCCTCCCCACATATAACCAACACCCCAGCAGGCCCAACAACAACAACAATCCTGGTGTGGAACCAGAACTACCATAAGAATAAGAAACACCACAAGAATAATAAGGGTAAACAACAGAGACCAGGCCCTTCATGTTGGGAAATAGCTGATGAGAACGGAGTCTCTGAGATCTCCTTTGGAAAGTGTGCTCCAGCAGATGCTGTTCCAGTGTGGACCCTTGCTGCAATACAAGCAGGAGAGCAGGCCTCCACAGGCCACAGGGATATGGGAAGTCCAGACCCTCAGGCACTGCCCTGAATCCAAAAGCGGCTCCTATATAGCATCAGTACAGCATGATGAGATGGTTCACAGGAACCAGGCCCAGATTCTCTTTCAAGAGCTCCCCATGCTTTCACTGGTACAGATTGACAATTACAGGCCCCAGTCCATATTGTAAACAAGCTGGTCTTATATGAATGGAAGGCCCTGCACTGAGGCTGAGGTCGGGGCGCCTACTGACAGTACTACTGGATACAGGTTTGGCTGTGTCTGTATTACAGGATGACTATCCGGACATGTCACCTTGGTCTACCGGACGGAGGACCAGTATGTCTGGAGTAGATGGAACTAGGTTACCTGCATACCACTCCCTATCACTACCTGTGACACTGGGACACCTGAAGGCATATCACACCTTTCAGCTGATGGTATTGCATGATCATCCTATTATAATCGGAATTGACTTTTTGGCACCACGGCTGTGTGGTTGACCTAACCAACATGTTACTGCTACAAATTCAGGGACAATACCACACCATCATGATCTCTGACTCACATGTGGTTGCAACAATATCTGCAAATAACAAAGAGTATGACATCATAGATTTGTTTAGGAACCATGAGCTTTTCCCAAAACTTTTCCCCATTCTACAAAAGGCTTCTGAGGCATTTGCCACCAACAAGCATGATGGTGGCAGGATCGCACTGTCATTGAAGTGACAGACCCAGCACATGACAGGCAATGGCAAACCCCTTTCCATCTGGGGCCTTGCCTTCTCCTAGGAAACAATTAAAGCACTCCTCAAGCAAAGTGTAATCAGGACATGTGTTTCCACTGCAAATTCCTCAGTGTGGCCTGTGAAAAACCAACAGGTGCCTGGAGACTTACTGCTGACTACAGGAGACTAAACCAGGTCACCCTCAGTTGTGCCCCAACTGTGGTATCAGCACTGGATGTGCTATGACTACTGACCCCTGACCAGCAGTGGTTTAGTGCCCTGGACATCTCAATGGTTTTTGATCATTGCCATTGGCCTGCAAAAGTCAATATAAGTTTGCCTTCACCTTTGAGGGCAGGCAGTACACATGGACCTGCTTACCACAAGGGATCCATAACAGCCCCTGCCTGTTCCATCTGCACATGATGGATGCCCTTAAGGGTTTTTCTATACCCCAGTGTCTCTTTCAGTATGTGGATGACTTGTTGTTGGCCACAGCCACACAGGAACAACATCTGGATCTCTTAGATGAACTACTGACCCTCATCAAGAGGGCAGGCCTCAAGTGCAACCCAACACAAGCACAACTATGTCAGAAAGAGGCAGTCTTTCTGGGCCTGATGATAACAGATCAAGGAGGATAACAGATCAAGGCCAAGCCCTACCTGGAAGAAGATACAAGGATTGCAAGATCTGCCACCACCCACCAGCGTGGCCACCCTTAGAAGGTTTCTAGGTATGGTAAACTATTCTAGAGATTTTATTTGTGATTTTGCTTAGAAGGCTGCCCTCTGTATGAACTACTGAAAAAGGATGCCCCTGGACTTGGGGCCCCATTCCACCCAAGCTGTGATGTCACTGAAACAGGCTTTGGCCTCAGCTCCAGCTTTGGTGAACCCCAATCCAGCACTGCCATTCCATCTGGAATCCATCACCTCTGACATTGCTATGTCTGCAGTGCTGGCCAAGAAGGTCCATGGCACCCTGAGGCCCATTGCATATGCATCACAGTTCTTGACCCCAGTGGAAGAGAATACAGCCTTTGCAAAAGGAACCTTCTGGTCACCTACTGGGCTATCGAGCACATTCTGTATATCATTGGGTAATCCCCTGGACATTAATACCAACCATACACCAACAACCTTTTAGCTATCAGATGGAGTAAAGGATGGGTCAGTCTCTAATACCAGACTGACTCACTGGTCCCTCCTTCTCTAGGACAGAGACATCAAGGTCCACCCCACCAAAATGCTGTCCATGCTGGCGCATGGTCTCCTCTTCAAGGAGAACCCCATGACTGCACACTGTAGCCACCTGATCTACCAGATCCAGGTCCTCTCCTTCCTGCTACACCACAACTACTTGAGGATACCTCATTGTGTTGTGTTTTCACAGATGGATCAGCTTCCTATTATCAGAAAGTGCAGATAGCAGGAATGGGCATATTAGTAATTTACCCTTTTTGTAACACTTAAGATTTCTAAACGTTGCAGTGTGGCATCATCACAGTATGTGGAGATGGCAGCGGTGGCCTGTGCCCTCGAGTTCATCCAACATGGAACTGAGGAGACCATCATTTTCACAGGCTCTAACTGGGTTTGTTGTTCCTTACAGAATTTCTTCCTTACTGGCAGAAGAACTCCTTTAACTCTTGTGATGGCACCCCAGTGAAACACAAGGAATTGGTAATATATATTCATTCAATGGCACAGAAAAATTTGCCCACAATCTTTATGTACACAAAGTTAAGACTCACTCCATTCATGACCCCTACCATGTCTTCAATGACACTGCTGACACTCTTGCCAAGAAAGAGGCCCGAGGGGACATCTGGATAATGGACCATCCAGAGGCCAGAGCAGCCATACACATTGCAGCAGTCAGGAGGAAACCTGAACCCTTCTCCCACTTTGGTTTGTCAGCAGCCCAGAATGCTGACTCTGAACTCAAAAGATGTGTTCAGATTCTTGGAGAAAGGTACTTAGAAGATTTTACTGACCCATAACCCCTACCAAGGCATGAAGGTAGTTACACCTGTCCTAAGATGACAAACTCATCTAGTACCAACCAGATGACATCCCCACCAAATTGTGGGTGGTCCCTTGGCATCTCAGATCTGAATTTTGCACCAAGTGCATGTTACCCCAGTGGTGGACACCAGGGAGTGGAAAACACACTCCAAAGGCTCAAAACCAGTGCATGGTGGCCTGGTGTCACCAAGGATGTTAAACAGTACATAGACAACTGCCTTGTTTGTGTGCAAAACCACCCCATCCCTACCAAATGAAATGCCAAACTACTACCACAAAGGCATTCCGGTCCTTGGCATGACATACAGACTGATTTTATTGGGCCTCTAACTGATACCAGCAGAAACAACAAATATGCCCTTGTGGTAACTGATCTTTTCTCTAAGTGGGTTGAAGCTTTCCCCACTTAGATATGCATTACTAAAACCACTGCCAAAATCCTGGTGGAACAGATTTTCTCCAGGTGGGGCCTACCTCTCAAGTAGACTCCAACAAAAGGAACCAGTTTTACAGGTGAGTTGATGAAAGAAGCCCTTGTACTCCTTGGAGTTCATCAGAAATTCACATACCCTACCACCCACAATCATTGGGTCAAGTAGAGAGGGCCAACAGATGAATTAAGCAAATGCTTTCCAAATTCATTGAGGACAATCCCAAGGACTGGGATTCCCTACTGCCATTACTCCTTATGGCAATTAGGTACACCCTCAGCTACCACCCAGCTGACACCCTTGAGGTGATGACTGGTAGAAACATGAGATTACCTGAACACCTGTTGTTTGACCTGCACACCCCACTGCAGACCGTGTCTCAGTGGACCAATATGTAGAAAAACTCAGACAAGACCTCATACACTTGAGATGGCTGCCAGGCTGGGTGAGCTACGAGCTGTGCACTTTTCAAACTCCTCAAGGTTTTAGTTTAGTCTTTGAATTCCGTATCATTCGATTGTTCCTCTGCATTTTTGTTTTATGTTGTTTTATTTTTACCCTTATCTGGTTTTCTTTTCAGTTTATTTACTTAGTTTGGTATGTTTTATTTAGGGCATTGGAGTAAGGTACTCTGTCCGATTATTAAGTAGTCGGGTTTTTTCAACATGGCTTTCCGGTACTCACTATAGACTCCTATTGCTACTGGTTGTCCTTTTCCGGGATATTTGTTAAATTATCTGGCTGCCTTTCTGGCCTGCTTGGTTTGAAGCAGGCAAAGCAGTCTTTATGATTTTATGACTCCATGACAGAGAATATATTACTTCCTGGATTATCAAAGAAAGGGAGCGAAGGGAGAAAACAGCTGATTGAAGCTGTGATTTGTGATGGCGGTATGTACTCGCTTTGTAGCAGACCTCCTGGGTTGAGGTTTTGGATTGACTGGCCAAATTTTGCCATTTTACTGTGTGGTGTGCTTTTCTTAAAGTAACTTGGACTTGTAAGGAGAGGAACGAGATCTGCTGCTGTGATATATTTTACCCTACAGTGGATATTTTCAGTGACTAATCCAGATGAACTAGCCAAGCTGGATAATTGTGCTGCATGATATATCTTCCTTTGAAGGATGATGCAGACTGTGTGTGGAGATTTGTATTTTCCTGCTGGGTTGGCTGCTATCGGTGGGCGGTCCTGACTCTACCGGCATTCATCTGCTGGATTTGCTTTGACACAGGGGATTGTGCCTTACATTGACCAGGAAATTGGTCATTGAGTCCATTTCTCCTAGATTCCTGGGGTTTGGTTATTGCTTAATGATTCCCTAGGTGTTGAGGTGTTCCAGCATTTATTTCCAGTTGGGGCCATTGGGAGCGGAGCCTGGTGAACCTGTACCTGCTGTATGCAGCTGACTGGATTCTCTTTGGCTCATTTTGTGTGGAATCTGGATCTCTTGTGGATTACCTACACTCCCTTACTTTTATATGACTCAGCCTGGATTCATAAATCATTTTCTATTTGTACAGTGAGAGTGTCCTCCTATGGTTTCCCTGTTGGTAAGAGGACCTGGGCATCCACTTTATTTACTTTCCACTTAAGCTTAAAGAAGACTTTTCTGTTTTGGATTTTAATCTGATTTTGGACCACCTAACACTGGGTAACCAGAGTGGGCTGACTTCTCAATTTCTAGGTTGTGAGAGGACCTGGGGTGGGGGTGGGGGTTCATTCTGTGTGTCACTTTCCGGTGAGAGGGTTTGCAGCAGTTCTGTTATTATTATTTGGCTGATTTATTAATTTTTTGGTTTATGTTTTTCATGTGCTGAGCTTTGGGTTAGGGTATCCTCTTGAGTAGTGGTAGGTTATAATTTTATCTATTTTGGGGTGGGTTTGGATGTTTTATTTGTTTTGTTGTGGTTCCTTAAGTAGGTACCTGGGGTTGTGTAATTTGCCTGAGTTCAGCTTGTAGGATGTGTAAGCCTACCTTTTGGTCGTGCACTATTCATCTTCTGCCCTCCATTCCTCCATCCTTTTCTCCACCTCCATTGTTGCCGTTAACCTACCAGCACTGTCAGGCATTGGGTATTGCTTGTAGAGGGATGGTGGGGGGCATGAATATCAGAGGATGAATGAGCGGGATTCTCACATCGGGTGGTTAGGTCAGATGATGCTCTGGGATGAAATGGAGCCTGGAACATGGTAGCATGTGTCTAGTCCCCATACCCAAGGGCACCACCATTAATTCTAGTGGTCACGCAGCCTGGGCAGCCCCTGAAACCTGTCCAACTTGAGAGGTGTTATGCAATGCCAGATCAGTTAAGACCAAAGCTGCAATTATTGCAGATCTTCTTGGCACTACTAATCTAGCTTGCATCACTGAGACCTGGCTGGATGAACATGCTGGCCCCATATTGAAAGCTACAATTTCAGCCAGATATTCGGTGATTCACCACTTGGTGTTGTCCTATAATAAGACCATCTCCATGGCCCTGGATCTCATTGTTCCCATCTATGTTCATCCTCTCCCCCTTCACCCTTGGGCCCCATGGTTTGATGGGTCCTTGAGAGAGTTGTGGTGACTTGGACATAGGTTAGAGTGATGATGGCGAAATCTGACCTGAAGGTCGATCACCTTAGATTGGTAGAACACTATCAGACCTACCAATCAGCGCTCTCCCATAAGAAGGCATAACTCCTGTCCAGGGAGATTGCTGCTGCATAGAACTGACCAGTTCAGCTCTTCTAGACTGTGGACAGGTTGTGCAGCCCAACCTGTCTACAGTTCTGAAGACTTTTTGCAAGAGGAGTGCAATGAGCTTGCTCAATTCTTTGAGAATAAAGTGGCCGACTTCAGGTCAGAGTTCCTCGTGGGTTGCTCTATGGGGATGCCATTGATCAGTGCTCACTCACTTCACCTTGTGTTTCCTGGCATTCCTTTGACCTGATGAAGGTTGTGGATGTCATGCAGATTGTCCAGAGTATCGCCCTACATGCTGTAGTTTGGATCTGGGTCCAACCTCCTGATTATGGGATGTTGTGATATCATTGGCGAGTCCTGGCTCAGATAGTCCGGTGCTCCCTTGATTCAGGAGGTTCCCCAAGCTCCCTGAAGGAGGCGTGGTAACACCCCTCCTGAAGAAGCTTCTTTGGACCCTGACTCCTGGTTAACTACAGACCAATCTCTAACCTCCCTTTTATAGGGAAGGTTATTGAGAAAGTAGTGGTGATACAACTGGAGAACCACTTGACCATCCATAACATCTATGAACCTCTCAGTCCAGTTTTCAGAAGAGGTATAGTACTGAGACTGCACTGGTTTGGGTGCTCAATGATCTCCTGATGGCGAGAGATCAGAGAAGCCTTACTTTTCTGGTGCTCCTTGACCTCTCCTCAGCTTTTGACACTGTGGATCATGGGGTATTGCTTGGACATCTGAGGTCCATCTGTGGCCTGACACATGCAGTTCTCAGATGGTTTACATCTTTTCTCACTGGCAAGACTCAGAGGTGGAGTCTGTTTTTTTCCTTGGGCCCATTATCTCTGTCCTGTGGGAACCCTTGGGCTCCAGTGCTTTCCCCATGTTGTTCACAGTGTATATGCTGCCTTCAGAGACATTGTAAGATGTTATGGGCTGAGGTTTCACTGCTATGCTGATGATGCCCAGCTCTACCTGTCTTTGCACCCAACCAGGATAGTGATCAAGGACCTTGTTCCGTCAGAGACCTGCCTCCACTTGTCCATGCCGTTGTGACCTCATGCCTTGATTACTGCAACTCCCTTTACTTAGGGTTTCCTGGGGTTCATATCCACTGCTTGCAGCTAGTGCAGAATGCAGCAGCACATTTGCTGAAGGGGCTTCTCAGACATCTCATATTACCCTGTTCTGCGCAGTCTGCACTGGCTGCTGATTCAGTGGCAGATCACCTTAAGGTTGCTTTACTGACCTACAAAGCCCAACATGGACTTGGCCCTGACTACTGGAAAGAGCTTCCGATTCCTTATCACCCTGAGTGACAGCTGTGTTCAGCTGGCAAGGTTGCTAGAATTCTGAGGGTGTTTTTGAAGTCATCTGGGGTGCGTGCATTTATGTACGTTGCCCCTACTCTCTGGAATTCTCTACCCTGTCGGTTATGGAAGTGCACAACAGTGAGTCTTTAACAAGCGCTTAAAACTTATTTATGGTGTCAGGCTTTTGATGCACTTAGTAAATGAACCCTGTTGTATTTTCTTGTTTTATACTGTATTTATTGTTTTATTATCTTTTAATCTTTTGTAAAGCACCTTGATATTTGAAAGGCGCTTTTGTGAAATAAAATTATTATTTATTATTATTACTACACACTCATTTGTAAGCTGTCAACTGCATGGGCAAGGCCCAGCAACAGTCCAAGATTCTGTTTGGCAAACATGCACAAGAAGTGGATTGGCAAGTTGGGGATCAGATAATAGTTCTCAGATTTGCATCACACATTCCTTCTCCAATAAGTGGGAGGGACCCTATCCATTGTCAGCAAGCTCAGTCCAGCAGTCTATCAGGTTAGACTCATGCAAAACAACAAACTGACTGACAAATGGTTACATGCAAACCAGTTGAAACTGTATAAAGGAGTATAATTAGTTTTCTCAACCCATTGGGCAGAATAGTACTAATTTGCTAATGTTTTATTTTCCTTTTCAGATACAATGACAAGATAGCTATCTTGTTCCATTTTCCTCATCTCAGGAGTTATCCCTGCATCCAAGGCATGGTGAAGCACCTCCTTCCTCACCTTGATACACCTGCAACTACTCCAGAGGAGTCTCTATCAATATTCCCAACAATTTGATTACTGTCTAGGAAGGTTCAGATGCATACCTCACTACCTCAGTTGTTGCTCCTGATAAATCTACCCTACAAACTGAGTGGCAAACCAAGTCTCAGGGACAAATACTCCCCATGGCCAAACTCTCTAATGAAACATTCCATGGATGGCCCAATGCAAAATTATTCCTAAATGGTACTTTATCCTTGCACCAGACCTCTCTTAGACATGCTGGTTTATACAATATCACTGCCTTAGAAAATGGGCTTTTTATTTCCCAGCATCTGATTGGCTTTTACCCTTGCCAGGGGTACATTAACGTTCAATAGATGCCCAGGAAATAAAAAGTACCAGTGCCAGTGTCTTCTCACCCACTCAGTTATCCCTCTGCCCATCCTGCTTGCTTATTGTCTGAAAACATCAAAATTAATTTTAAATAAGCACCATTTTTTCTCTCGCTTAGCGAGAGATACTGGCCCCATTATTCTGTACTTCACTACAAGCTGCCTCCAAATACCCCCACACGACTGAACTTATCTTTTTTTTTGCTATTTTTCAACTCTTCAATCTCACTGCATTCTCCTCATCCTCCACCCACCCTCTCACTCACTCCCACAAACAAAACTGGCATTGTTTTAATAGTGCAGAACAAAATACTGATGTTGCTGCATGTTTGTTAGAGCAGTGGGCACACGAAGTTGTGGTATGGAGAAGGTAGCGAGTTCCACTGAGCACAGCTGTTTGAAACTACAGCCCAGTGATGGTTTGTGTAAGGGATATTGAAGAGAGCACTTCTTGGGGGGTTCCATCACATGCTCACTCCAAGACAGACATCTTCACAATCTCTAACCCTCTGTATTTATAAGTGGGAAAAAAAATGGAGAACTGCTGATGACTCACTGCTCCTTGCTCCCATCCTCTGCCCTCCCACTCTAGTATTTCTTCCTGAGAAGCCTCACTCTACTTTTGTGTGATTCGGAAGACAGAGAGAAAATCATTTCTCCTAACTGCAGTCTTTTCACGTTTATGTCTGGAGATTGCCGTCTTGTCCGGAGTCTCGAGCACACTTCTTCAGTCTCTGTCTATCTGCTACTCACATAACACACTCCAGTTCAAACTAAGGATACAAAACAGGAACAGACAAATTTATAAAACATATCCTGACAGTCTTTAGTGGTAGCTTGCTCGAACTCTCTGTAGTCCTGTGTACAGAGGGAGAGGTTATGTTAACATGACAACAGCCTCCAAAGCCACAACTACATGACTGCCACTAGGACACATGTGGAGGAACTATTTTATTACAAAGAAATAAAATAACAGTTTTAACATTCAAACATATATATATATATATATATATATATATATTTTTTTTTCTTTAATAAAAATAATACCATGGCCCATTTTCTAAGCGCAATAATACCCTTCAGGATGAGCGGTATGGACAATACCGGACCTTCCAGGGGCTATAAGGCCTCCGCCTGTGGTGTCAGGCCTCATTACACCCCTGGGTGCTGGTATTGCCCAATACTGCCCACCCTGTCGGGTATTACTGCTTTTAATTGACCCCTCATATTGTGATTCATTGTCTAAAGATTCTGCCTGGAAATTTTGTGCTGTACACAACATGGCCTCAGCTGCCATGTACTTATCTGTGCTACCCTACTGAGAAACAGCTTTTGGAGTGTCAAAACAAACCCCTGGTCCTCGTAGTGGTCTGACAGTCACTGACCTACCTGGCTCACTTTATAACAACTTGCAATATATGCATATACCTGTTTTGTTTAACTTGACTTACTGTAATATGAAAGAATTTGGTATGTTTCATACTAGTAATACATCACTGTTTTATAGTACTTTGTTACTTGATATCTTAGCAGCTTTTTCAGCTCCGTAACAAGAACACTATTGCGGGTACACACCGCCAGTATAGACACAATTTTAGGAAAACCTAAAACAGATGGTCAAAGTTATAAAAGAAATACACATGACACATCTGATGTCACTGGTGCCACAGGCACCGTCACTAGTGTTTTGGTACTGCAATGTTTATCTGGAATAAAGCAGACATTGCTACTATCAAAACACATTCACAGAAGTTTCAAACTGGTATGATCAATGACATCATACCCCCATTATTGCATGGTGTGGATTGCCTTAGTCATGAAGAAAGATACACTGTATACAATACCCTTCATTTTTAAAGGTATCCTAGTTTCAGTAAAGTTTTCTAATAGTGAAGTGTTGTCTATATGAGGTTCTACTGTAAGGACAGACTCTTCCATATAACATTTTCAACTGAGATCCTATAAAAGTTATGTTATGTTTATCCACAAACCAACTTAGTTCAATTTTCCACATTCTTATGTATTTTAATGTCGTTTGTACATAAGAAGGTAAAGATTTTCAGATACATGCCACCTCCCTCTCCCCCATGCTGTGAAAAAACTCCTTCAAATAGTTTCATACATGCTGTACCTAATTCTTCTTTCCTTAGCACTAAGCGCCTAATATTGCCGGAAAAAAAGTCCCAAATAAAAAACAATGGTTGCATCATGTCCAACCCACTTCTTTGCAAGTCCTTTATGTGTGTGCCCTTTTTACCTGATTCAGCCTGCTCCCCATAAGATTAAAAAATAAGCCCATTATCTTAGTAAGCATACTAAACTATAAAGGATCTATGTTGCAACATATAAAAATATAGATGCTATATCGACTTTTAACAAATGCACTCTTATTTTTCCTAGTCATTTTCCATGACTTCCATATCTGTACCTTTCTATGAGCATTTTCATACACCTGGTCCCAGTTTGCCTGTTCTGCATTTCTTGTGCCATATAGAATGCCCCAAGTCTTTACCTCTCCTCTAGTAACTATGACAGGAAAGTCATCTTGTATTGGAGCAGTACCTACTACTAAAACTTTTCTGTTTCATGCATTGATTTGTATTCCCATACTACTATTTAGATTTTCTAACATTTGAAGTGCATCTCCTGATTCTAGATCTCGACTGTAATGGTGCAATCATTTGCATGTGCCCAAACTTTTTAAATATCTATTCTACCTTATTACAAATAGGTCTAATACTTTCTGTTCCCTCTATTAACCTTAAGGCAGAATTTATAGCAAAATGTATAACAAAAGACTCATCAGACAACCTTGCCGTCGCCATTTTTAAGGTAATAGGAATTCTCAAGTGGCCATTTATTAAAGGTATCACTTGGGTATTTCCATATATGGCTTTGATTATATCAATAAATTGTTCAGATATGTCATAATGTTTTAACACTTCCCATAAATAATCATGTTTTACTGCATCAAATGCAGTTTCTTGATCTAAGGTTAGTGTGTACCCTTCCAACTTCATTTCCAACCCTTGTTCAACTAGTTCTCTTATAAATATTACGTTTTGTTGTATATTTCTTTCTGGGACAGCACATGTTTATTATGTTGCAATTAATTTGTTTTGTCTTAGTTAGGATCTTATAATCTGATGTCAACAAACTTAGTGGCCTCCAATTTTGTATTTCTTGTGGATCCCCTTTTATAAAGAAATATCATGATCCTCTTATTCATACTGGTTACAAGCTTCCCCACTTTTATCTCATGGTACATTATTTGTAACCATGGTGTCAATTCTTCAATGAATTCTTTATAGAATTCATTTGGCATTCCATCTTTGTCTGATGTTGTACCAATCAACAATGTTTTAATAGCTGACCTAATTTCCTCTGCTTATATGGTTGCTATTAATTCCTGCTTTTCAGCTCTGTTGATTCTGGTATTACTATATTTTCCAGTAATGAAGGTTGCTGGAATCGTCTCTATCTGAAATGTTTCACATATATGTGTTTGGATGATCCACTGTATACCTTGCTGATTATCCACTATGCTCCCATCTTATGTTGTAATGACATAAGCAATTTTCTTTCATACATTGTAATTCCACCCCATAAGGATTAACGTTTTCCTTCTTTCCTTGTGTTGTAAATTGTTGATGTCTTGCCATCTCACCTTCTCTTATTGTGTAATATTCATACATCTTGTCTTTTATTGAATTTAATTGTGCCATCATGTCCCTCCTGTGGTCCATATATAAAGTCATGGATATGCAAGATTGCAAGGCTGGTGGTGGGAGGTCCCACACAAACATAGCCCCACACTAGCACAGATTCAGGCAAAAATACACCACTCTATAGGGCACTGAAAGCTACCTTTAGCAATGGAAGCAGAGCAGGAAAGTCCTTAAAGTACCCACAGAAGAGCCAAGTAAAGGCTGTAAGTTACTTCAATGGCAGAGTTAATCAGTCATTATTGACTAAATTAATAGGCTAGTCAACTCAAAAGCACAACACCTCAACAGCTATGCACAGGAGGGGATGCCATTACCTCTTGCAGCCCCACATTCACTCCCAGGTTCTGGTAGCGATAGGCCCCTGTGAAAGAAAGCTGATACCATATTTTACCCATAATAAATCTTTTATTGCCTGTATATGTTGTTCTTCCTGTAAAATTGATATGTTCAATTTCCAGTAATTTCTCCTACAGTAGTTTTATCATAATTACCAATTTGAGCCTGTAATTGCATTGGTCCAATGTTTCCAGTGGCATAATATGCACTTTTATCCCACCCATTCTTTCAGAAACAAGCCAAAGTCTATCCTGGTAGAAAGTCTACCTTAATAAAAGTGTGCTGCAGAGGAACATTTATAATGTCATGGATATCTTTTAAAAACCTTTATCCAAAATATTCTGTTACATATTGGTGTCACTGTAAATCTTTTTTTTTCCTACCCCAATCTCTAGATGCCAGTCCACAATTAAAATCTCTCCCTCCATAATATCAACTTATATATATATACAGCAGGGCTCAATTTTTAATGAAGATGATCTCTCTGCTTTCATCTGTGGGGCATAAATGTTAGTTAACCTATATGTTGTGTTATGTATGACTACTTCTACCATAAGAACCCTCCTGGGAAGATTTCCAGGACCTTTAAAATTGTGATATGTAATCCTGTAAACAAAATACCTACTCATGAACATTGTTCTTCCCCATGACCACAGAGAAGGTCCCCACCTCGAATCCTCCTGGGCATTTACAACCTCCATTACTGTATGCAGTCTAATATCTTGCACAAATATTAATTGCCTCCCTCAGAAAATAGGCTAGAAAATGTAATATTCCATTTTTCAACAGACTTTATACTATTAACATTAGCAGTTGTTAATGTATTGCAAGCATGCATACAGTAGGTAATAGAGATCATAAAAATAACAGTCTTCTGTAATTGCTGTTTCTTCCTCTTCTTGGGTTTAGCTTTCTCCCCTTTCCTGTCTCTGTGTTAAACGAGGTTGAGATGATGCCACTGATGATATGTTTGAGTCTCCCCACTTTCTTCTTCCTTTAAGTCCATCAGTACCTCATAGGTATCATGAATTGGTGTTTTGTCCAGTCCTGGGGTTTGAAACTGAGAAGGTATTATTTTATGTGCAGTTTTAGGTCTTGTAACTCTCTGAAATAGGGTCTTTAACTGAATCTGGGGTGGCATCTCTGTTACTATCTACCCTTCCTCTTCAGGGACCCTCTGCTCAGAATGGACTTTATTCAAGGGTGAGCCATCTTGCTCTGCATTAGCGGGTTCCAAGTTAGTTTTATTTTCCTCAACGCCTTCTTCAGTGTTTTGCACTTCCATGTGCTCTGGGGGTACTTGATTTTTCCTGCACATTTACCCCAGCATTTCGGGAACAAATTCCTGGGGAGAACTTCTCTGGGGTTTTGGATCAGATGAATTAATTTGTGCCATCAGTTCATAAGCTTGTAGAGTATCTTTTGTTCAGTAGCTACATATGCATCTTATTCTACTCACAGTGCCTGGTCCATGATGTTATGTGATGCCCAGGCACAATTTCTAAATGTGTGGCTGTGCTCTTCACAGAGGTTACATTTAAGGGGTTGCCTATATTGTGCTCCAATGTGTCCCACTTCACCACAGAGGCCACATTTCTGTTTTTCTCAGACATTACTCAAATGTCCTGGCTCCCCATACTTATAGCAAGCTCAGGGCTTCCTGCATAAAATATTATCCTCTGTCTCTCCCTAAAAAGAAGCAGTCAGGGAGATGGTTCATCACTCCATTTTCTTGTTTCAGGGTGACCCTATATTTCCATCCCTGTCCATAGATGTTCTTCATCTAAAATGGGTTCAGGGTACCCATTTACCACACAGTGTTGTTTAAGCCAGTATGTTATGTGGGCAACATTTACTCCTTCATTCTGAAAGAGTACAATTATCCTTTTATACATAGGTTTAGTTAATGGGATGGCTAGAAACAGTTTCCAGATAGGTGTATTTTTGAGTAACTGATATTATTTCCAGAAGTGCTCTAATTCAACAGGATGCTTAAAGCTTGCATCATATATCATGTCCCCAGGCATGTGAATGATGGTGTATATTTCATATGCATAGTACTTCATACTGTTTTCAGTAACACTCTACCCACAAATAGCCTGTCAGGAATGTCATTCATATCTCCTCTGTATTTAAACCTTACTGCACTTCACCTTGTAGCAGGCTCAGAGGTGTTTCTTCGTTTTCAGGAAAAGTCTTTCCCTAGCATTTGCATTCCATACATTAGTAGCTATGGCACTAGCCCCTGCTGGCTCTGTAGGAGGGTTATCTACTGCAGAGATCCATGGTACAGAGTCCATTTTACTTGTAGGGGCCTCCAGAATTTCAGTGTCTTTGGGGAGGGAGTCTACAACCATTGTCTGAGACTGTTTTTCCCTTCCATGTCTCTGATAACAGTTATTGTGTTTACTCGATCATCCTCTTCTTATTGCTCCATACAACTACCTGCAGTTTTCTGTCCAGGGGTTATTTGTGAGGACTGAGAATTGATGTCCTGCCCTGTGTGCTCTGTCTGGCACAGAGGCCCAGAATATTTTGTTTAACAACATAGGGATATTCACATCCCAACCAGAACCATCTGTAGTAGTATTATTAGTAGAAATAGTAATAAAATGTATTTATACAGTATATCACCATTAGGACAGTTTATGCCCTATTTGTAAGGTGTACCTGTGCAGTAAACAAATAAATGCAAATTTACACACATTACAACAGCACTGACATTACATATTTAGTTATACAATCAATAATTTAAACACACAATACTTAGCAAAATGTTAATAAATTGTTACAGCAAATAATTAACAAAACTGCACTTAAACTACAAGCCACAGGTATCATTTTAGTACTATTGCATTATCAATTATACATACATGTAAAACTAAAATGCTGTCTAGCCTTTATTTTAAAACTAGATTTGGAAAGATCCAAATTTCTTAAATCTGGGGCAATGCATTCCAGGTGCTGGCTACACCAAATTCAAAGGTAATCTTATGAAATTTATTAAAGGTCCTAGGCTGAATCAAATCCCTAGCCCTGTGTTTCCTTAAGTTTAAACAGTGTTTAGGTCTTTGCAGTTTCACTACTGGATATTGAGGTGATTTATTTCTAAATATACTCCAGACAAGATTTGCCCAGATATTTCTACACTTTAACTCAGTGGTTGCCAACCCAGCTTTTTGTGTATAATACAATGGTGAATAGTAAAACTATACCTCAAAATAAATCTTGCCAGTCTATCGTAGAGGTGATCCAGTTTTCCCAGTTGCTGCTGACTTGTGTCTATAAATGTGCTTTCCATAATCAACAATCAGAAGGATTAATTGATTAGCTATCATAAGATGTACAGTTTTAGTTGTACTTAATGAGAGCCTTCTTGCCGCATACTGACTATTTATTCTTTTACTAAATCTGTAATGACAATCAAAACTTAAATTCTGATCAAAACACATTTCCAAGTATTTGTAAGTGACAGCTTGAGTTAAACATTTCCTTCCAAAGTCTTTATATACAAACACAAGTCCTTTAATCTAGATTGCCTAGATCCAAATAAAATTGCTTGTGTTGTTTTGTTATTAATGATCAAACCCAGTGAAGTGAAACATTCTTGCACTGCTAAAAGTCCTGCTGCAGCTTAGTTTCCAAGGGCTGCCCCCTCAGCCACCAACACGGTGTCATCTGCATATAAGCGGATAGAAGAATGCCTCACAAAATCCAGGAGATCATTAATATAAACAATACACAACAATGGCCCCAGGATCAAGCCCTGGGCACCCCACGGGTTACTGGAAAAATGTCAGACTGAAATCCATTTACTGTTACTACCTGTGTTCTTTGATTTAAATATGAACTAAACCACTGGCAAGATTCATTTGTTAAACCAATATTTCTTAGTTTCCTCATCAAGATACTGTGGTCCACCAAATCAAATGCTTTTGACAAGTCCATATACACCACACCAGTGGACCTCACTGCCCCAAGGGGTAGCCACTAAATCCAAGAAGTCTGCTAGTGTGTTGGCCATGGACCTACCTCCTCTAAAGCCAGACTGATAGCTAGTCAGCTTATTGTACTTTTCAAGTATTCAATCAGCTGACTGTGAACTATTCTCTCAAGAACCTTTGAGACTGTCGATAGCAAAGCTATGAGGCAATAATCTGATGGATCTGTAAGATCTCCTCCTTAGCTATTGGTATAACTTTAGCTATCTTCCAATTTTGGGGAAAAATTCCTTCCTCATACTCCAGTTGACAATACCCTGGATTACTGGAGAAATTTCTGATGCTGATTAATTCAATAACCTGTTTTTAATGCCCTCAATACCACTGGCCTTTTTATTTGTGAATTCTTTACAATCTTAAAACTTCATCAAAAGTAACTTGTGAAAATCAGACTTAGGTATATATTTTGTACTGCTTCCCATCTTTTGTTACCATACTGTTTCACTTATCTATTTTTATTTGTGGAATCAGGCAGATCAACAAAATAATTATTTAGTAAATTTGCAGAGATGTCAGCTTGTTGCAACACCCTTTATTCTTAATCTGTATTTCTGGATATTGTTTAATTGGATTTGTTAAATTTGTTATCAAAGACCAATAATTTTTGGGATCCACTGTTTCTTTTATTCTTTGTTTAAAATAATAAAGCTTTTGAGTTCCTGATCTTTGTACTAACTCTGTTTCTTATCTTTTTAAATTTTGTCTATGTTTCTGGATCCAATGACTTATTAACTTTTTTCCAAAGCTGTCTTTTTAGCCAAATCAATTTACTTATTTTAGTTGTTACTCATGGTAAATTTCTATTATCTTTCATAGTCCTCTTTTTAATGGAGCATATTTGTCACAGGCTTCCAAAACAATCTTTTGGAATTCCACAACAGCCATGCTCAGGTGTGGAATTAAAAATACCCTATACCAGGGCCTCACTGTTAAGTAATTCCTAAATTGCAAGTCATTAAATCCTGCCTAATTTCTCCTATAGGTATCTGGGGATTTAAACAAAACCGTATGCTCTGATTCTAACTGTATATAGCACTGAATGACATTATGATCACCCAGGTTTGGACAATAAATCCCAACATCGCTAGTTTGTAAATTTGGGGAAACGATATTAAATCCAGGATATTGCCACTACTATTTAATGAACTTTTTCTTGTAGGAGATAGTATTACCTAGGTTAACTGTAAACTCTGCATGTAACTCTCTAATTTCTGTCCCCAGGACCCCCAGGCAGCATTAAAATCACCAATAAGAGCCACTGTCTTACTTCCGATGTGTGTACCAATCTCATGAAAATATTTGTCAAAATTGGACATTTTACCTTAGATGGATAATAAACAGCCCCTATTACTAAGTTCTAAGATTTTAATTGTACCAAAATGCATTCAATGCCATCTATTTTCCCTGAGAACATGATTTCAGTGTGTTTTAGTGCCAACCTAAAATATATTAGAATCCCCTTCCCAGCTCCCCTATCTTGCCTGTGAAAATAATGATTTTCCAATTCAATTTCCTCTGTTGTGTACCCCTATGCAACCAGGTTTCAGTTAATATCATGATGTCTGGGGTCTCAGACATGACCCAGGTCCTGAGGAGTCCACCCTATTAATCAAACCTCTCATATTGTCATGCATTATCTTAACAAGGTTCCCTCAGGGCCTGGGTTCATCTCAATATCACCACAGAGAATAAGGAAATCCACAGTACATTCTTAGGAATCATTTTTCCATAAAGGCTAGCTGAAATTAACACTTTCTGGATCCCTATTCTAATCAAGTTAAAGGAGTTTCTAAGTCTGTGATTATACCTAGCTCAGTGTAACTCAGCAAAACCCTCACCAATTTCATGGTAAACAGACATTCTCCCCGTAAGCTGTTTTGTGCATCGTGGAAAAGATAGATAATTTACAATTGTTGAAATTGCAACAAATATAAAATGTTTAAAACAATCATTTAAACATCTTAGCTGCCTAGGTAAACACCCACTTCAATTATAAGTTTCCCAGTCAAGTCAACACAGTAACCTATTTAAAACTACTAGCTAATACAACTAGCAATAGTTAGCTTACTGAATTACTAACAGTTTAAAAAACAGTAACTTACTCTCATTAAGCAGCCTAAACATTTTTTGCTACCCAGTGGCACTCTGCCCACTCAAACTCACACCACTGCACTCACGTGCAGCACCAGCAAGATATTCTGGTCTGCCCTCCTTCTCTGTAGCTCGTGGAGCCATGGTTACCTGGCTTTTTAACCCATCCTACTACCTCCAGAGATTTAGACACCCATTCGCAGGTTGCACAGAAGGACCAGCTATTGAATCAGATATCTCTTTACCCATTTGTATCACTGGTTGAGGTACACCCTCTGTACTGTATCCCTTGCCCTTTTTCCTTTACTCCGTGTATCTTTAGACGGTACAGTATTTTCTTTCCTGTACCTCCTGTTGAGATACCAATAGTAAAATGTATCTGGCTTCTCTGGAGTATTGTGATTTCTTCTACAATCCGAAGTCCACATTTTCCTGCTTCTTAGACTGCTTATTATTGCCACTCATCATATTTTTAGTAATAACTTCAACCTCAACTCCTTTTTATGTTTGCTTGTGCGCATGCACAAGAAACATTAGGCAGCAGCTTAGGAGAGAAGTGAGTTGTGGAGGTGTGGCACTGTGACAGCCAATGGCAGCACTGCATTTGGGGGCTTGGCACTGGTGGACCAGTGCAGGCACACTGTGCTGATGACATTGGTTTCAAAGAATGCCACCAAGTTGAAATGATTTTGTTGCAATGAGGGGCCACCTCATCATTGCAGCATCAGCCATTCCGCTGCAATAAGGAGTGACCCATCATTGCAAGAAGGTATCTTGCATAGTGTAACTTTTTGTAAACATGGCGGCGACTTGCAGCTGTCTCACAGCTCCATGAAAGGCTGACAGGGTGACCAACCTCCTATTGGCATGCCCATGACCCAGTTCTTTGCCGATGGGGAATCCCTCCCTGTCAACATAATGTACCCCTCCCCATTTGTTGTGTGCCGAGGTGCCTAATCCCTAGGCATCATGCCCCCAAACAGCCATTCTTTGCTGACAGGGGCTGAATCCTGTTGGATTAAGTCCCTCTTTCTCCCTACAACCCCTCACCCCATACCTACCTCCAGAGCCTGGCATGATGATCTTTGGTGGACCGGGAACATGTCTGCTCTCTTCAAAGCTGACCCAAACTAAAGAAATGCTGGTAAGCTGTATAATGGCATAAATAAGGCTTTTTCAACTTTGGTGCATATCACAGGCATTTTGGGAATTTTGGTACCAAATTTTCAACATGGGGATATTCATCCTCATGAATTCAGCCACTGTGATGGCATTACTCGGTCCTGAAAGGTGATTTCGCAGTCACTGTATGGAGTCAACTTTTGGGACTGATTAATGAAACGACAGTGCCAGTGTTCATGAGGTGGGCTCTCAAAACCCTATGTTGCAAATTTGGTGAAAATTCAAAAATTACTTTTTATGAGCATGCAGTGTGCAGTTTCCATGCACGCTTGTAACTTTGTGAATTTGTAATATTTTCACTCCAGATTTTCAACATTAGCAATTTTCCATACCTCCTTATGAACAGTACAGCTGTAATTTTTCATATCCTGACTGAAATGTGTTTTCGCACTTCCAGGGCAGAATAGCATGGTCTCTGTGGGAAATCAGTGTTTGGGACAGATTAAAAAAAATCAGTGACACTGTTCATGAGCAGAGGTCCTCAAATGCCTATGTTGAAATTTGGTGATGAAAGCCCATAAAATGACTGTGTTATGAGCATGCATGGTGCAGTTTCCATGTTGGCTCATAACTTCACAAATTTGTAATATTTTCACTCCAGATTTTCAACATTGGCATTTTTCACACCTCCTTATGAACAGTACAGCTGTCATTTTCACATCCTGGTTGAAATGTGTTTTGCACTTCTGGCACAGAATAGCAGGGTTGCTGTGGGAAGTCAGTGTTCAGGGCAGATTAAAAAATCACAGTGACACTGTTCATGAGCACAGGTGCTAAAATGCCTATGTTGAAAATTTAGTGACAAAAGTCCATGAAATGACTTTGTTAGGAGTGTACGTTGCACAATTAACATGCACCCTTGTAATTTCGTGTAGCTGTAATATTTTCACTCAAGATTTTCAACATTGGCATTTTTTCACCCCTTATGAACAGTACAACTGTCATTTTTATATCCTGCCCGAAATGCGATTTATACATCTGGTGCAGAACAGCAACGGTCACTGTGGGGAAGCAATATTCGGACAGATTAGGAAAATCATAGTGACACTGTTCATGAGCAGAGGTCACAAAATGCCTATGTTGAAAATTTAGTGAAAGCATTCCACTAAATGTCTGTGTTTTGCATATGCATTGCACAGTTTCCATATAAGCCTGGAAGTTCAAGTATTTTTAAATTTTCACTACAGATTTTCAACACTGCCATCTCTTCACATCTCCTATGAATGGTACAGCTGTCATTCTTCACATCCTGCCTGATCTGTGTTTTCATACATCTGGTGCAGAATGGCATGGTCACTATGGGAACTCAAAGTCTGGGACACATTAACAAAATCACAGTGCCACTGTTCATGAGAAGAGGTCGCAAATGCTTTCATGAGGTGGGGGTCATAAAAGGCCATGTTGAAAATTTGTAGTGCAAATATCAACATATGCCCAGGGCGTTAGGGTTTTAACCATAACATCCCACCCTGTACAGATGGACAGGCATCAGGGTGTGTCTTTGATTGCTGATTGTAATGCTCATGTCATTCCACCCCCACCCCACCACCCTGCAGCCAGTAACTGGCATCAAGGTGTGCCTTGGACTCTTCGGCCTCAGAGTTCACCTCATTCTCTTATACTGCTCCCATTTCTGCATATGTTCTTATGGAATGGGGTAACTGTAAAGACGAACACACTACAAGACACCTCAACACGTGTCAGTGTCTGCAGGATAGGATGACGTGAAATGGCATGAACCTTATGGGTGACAACTCAAATGCATACCTCAATGCCTGTCTGTCTCTGCAGGGTGGAGGTGGGGTTGGTGTGAAGTTCAGTACTTCATTGCCATTCCTATTCTGCATCTCTCTAATGCCTGCATTTGCAATGCTAATACCACAAGCAAACATTTGGTATTGACAAATGCTTGTTCCATTTGTCCAGCACACCCATTTGAGTCATCTGCTACAGCAACTAATATTACCTGCATCCTCAGAAAGCTGACCTGGCAGTTCTGGTGTAATCCTACATTTTCAGCAGTTGCATCAACTCCTTGTGAACTTTGGACTGTTTCTACTGGTCCAGCCACAACATCCCTCGGTCTGCTTGGTCTGTCCTGATTTTTTTCGCTTGCTCTTGCAGCACTTTCTCCAGTTCCTACCTCTGAAGTAAAAAAACATTTTTCATCTTTGGCCATTAGCTCACAGATTTCACCTGCCTTCTGGTTACTCACTGCTTCACTTGGATCATCTTCTTCTATCTCCAGGGTCATAACATCTTCTTCTGCCAATAAAACGGTTCTTCAGCTATATTCTCTGTTTCCATCATGGTCTATTGTAATACAGAGACTGGGAGGAGACCTGCTCCTCAGTCCCTGAGACAGTCTTCCTCCCTCTGCTGCACTCTGAGAGGACTGGCCATCACAGCACCAGTTACAGCTCCCCCAACCAATAAGTAGGGAGTTTATTAGAAAAATAAATCTTACAAAATAAACATACAAACACAACTGAGTCAACAAAACCAAAATAACAAGTTTACTTCAACATTAAGACAATAGGTAAAGTGAAAGCAAAGAAAAAAACTAAAACAAATACATTCATGTAATAGAAAAATCAGAAGTGGTTATCCAGGGTAAATTTCTCTAATGTGCTTCTAATACTTGTCATGAAAAGGTGCTATATTCTTCTCTAAAGATGCCACACAATTCTCTAGTATTATTCATGATTATTACATTAAATGGTGAATCTTTTGTTGTAACATAAACCCACACCTGGCTGTCCAAATATATCATTTGATCACTAAGCATATGATATTCATCATACTCTCATGGAACTTTCCCACCCTTTCTAATAAGTGCCATGCATAAGCTCCTCACATGCCATTGTGGAAAAATAGGGCAGACCAGCATTCTGCTAAAGCATGCCAACATTTTTTTATAAAAGTACAAGTAAAAATAAATGTTCTACAGTCTCCTCTTGTTGCACACATTCCTGTCGTATGTGGCATCTTTCTGTGAGCTGCTTGTACTTCTGGTTACCCTTTACATTTATCTTTCTGTGGCAGCTAAGCCAGTGGAAGTCTCATATTTTCAATGGAACCCTGGTATTTGTCAGTAAAGCCAATTGTGCCTCCTGCAAATGCATTGGCCACAAGGAAATGTCACTGGTACTGTAAAGCTTGTATCAATATGTTTATATACTAGTTTTCTGGTATTGCCAATTATCATCTGACTTGTAACTTGACAAGTTGTTAATTTAAGAAAAATTCCTCTATAGAAGTTTGGGAGGGTAGGATCTTGTTTCAATCTGAGTGTCCTGGATCCTTCCCAACACTGAAACCAACCTTGATCTGTATTGTACATATATGGGACCCATACCTTATCCTGATTTACTAACAGTGGTCTAATATTTGCATAGAAAAACATACAATAATAAAATACTAAAGGGTTGACCATATTTAAACCCCTAACACATGTTAAATATGTTATATTCCTTTTTATAGGATTGAGCCTGCTTCCTCAGGCTGCTCGAAATAACAGGCTCAGCAGGCTAGCTTCCAATTTCTTAGGAGACAGATAAAGCTTACTCACATGGAGAAATTGTGGCAATAATATAGTCTTAATTAATACCACTCATTTCTTTTTACTAGGTTTTCAACCGTTCTACTTGGATACCATAGTACTTCCCAGTTCCAGTTTGGGTGTCAGTTTAATGTATCTAAGTCCCCTTCCCCAGAATAAATCTAAAACTTTTATTGGCTGTCGGGAAATAGGGATTCCTGATATTTGAGTTATCTCCTGCTGGTGTGCCCCAACTGGATGCCCTGACACTTTGCTTCATTCAAACTTGCTCCAGATTACTATAGAATACGTCTCACAAGTTTACAAAGCTTTTGCAATTGAAGTCTCTTCTGGCAATAGAAGACATAAATCATCTGCATAGGCAAGACATTTATCTGGGCTTTGTAGTGTACCCAACTGTAAAGATCTGATACCTGTATGGGCATTGATTTTCCATAATAAAGGGTCGATACAGAACACATACCAGAGCCGGGCTGAGTGGACAGTCTTACAGAAGTAAGATTCACTTGCATTTCCTCTGGAAAGTGGGTGGACCTGCTACAGCGAACATTTCAGAGAGTTCTCTGCACACTGACAGTCACACAGTGTGATCATGCACACAATCGCACAGTTTACCACAAAAGCAGACTTTTTCATTTTGGAGGATTTGAATGATAATGGGCTTGATTACACTAGAAAAATGAAAAACAAGGCTAGGATAGTAAGACTACACATAGGTGGCCACTCTATGAGTAGGAAATGAAAAGGTTTTTTAAAAGTGACAGGAAAAATAAAGAGAGAAATGTTTTGTTTCTTTCAACAGAGTGACTGTTGCAACAGATTTGATACTGTATAATTCAAGCCAAACATCAAAAGAAACCTCAGAATGTCAAGCCAATTATGGCCAGATAGAAACAATACCCAGGAGCAAAAACAACAATGTTGAGGGTCACAGACCCTACTACAGCCCTCCCACTCAAGAGAAAAACCACAGGTCTTCCTTTTCTTTGAGTAAATTCAGACAGGATAAATAGATCTCTTTACAAAGGAGAGATGGAACTTAGGCCAACCCACTCCCAAAGCTCCACTTGGGTCACTAAAACAAACTAGACATACGTTAGTTAGCTATGGACATTAAATATCCTAAACCAACATTTCTCATTCATTCACCCCGAGGTCTATTCCTGTCTCTAACATAATGTCAGCACCAAAGTGAGACATGAAATCTGCATTATAGTTAGCAAACCCTGCCCTGTGCTTCATAGAGAACTTATATGGTTGAAGTGTTATGTACCATCACATGATTTTTGGGTTACTATTCTTCATGTCTTGAATCCAGCAAAGTGGATTATGGTCAGTCCATACCTCAAATTGATTCCCCATAAATAATAACGCAAGGACTCAATGGCCCACTTCAATGTCAGGCACTCTCTTTTCTATTGTAGAGTACTTAGTTTCTCTGGCATGCAGCTTTCTGCTAATATAAAGTATGGGATGTTCTTCTCCTCCTGAATTTGGGACAATACTGCTCCTAATCCAACATTAGAAGCATCGGTTTGTACAATAAAGTTCTTTGAAAAATAAGGACTTTTCAATATTGGGGATGAACAGAGAGCAGCCTTTATTGCACAAAAGGATTCTTCACAATCCAGGGTCCAATTTACCTTAGAGGTCTGTTTTCTTGGTTAATTCAATTAATGGACTAGCCAAAGTGGTGAACTGGGGTACAAAATGTCTATAGTACCCTGTCAGTCCAAGTAATGACTGTACATGTTTCTTGGTGACGGGCCAGGGACTGTTGGCCACTGCATCTAATTTTCCTATTTCAGGATTTACATGCCTTCCACCTATTATGAACCCAAGATGTCATGCTTCCTTCATGCCCAAGGAACATTTAGCTTGGTTTATGGTAAGGCCTGCCTGACTGATGGTTTCCAATACCTCGTGAGATGTTGAATATGGTCTTTCCATGAGGGGCTATATACAATCACATCGTCCAGATATGTTGCACTATAGCCCAACTGTGGTCATAATAGTTTGTCCATCAGTCTTTGGAATGTGGCAGACATGCCATAAAGTCCAAAGGGCATTATAGTAAACTGATAGATTCCTAAAGGAGTACTGAAGACCGTTTTGTCTTTGGCTTTCTCCTCCAATGATATCTGCCAGTAGCCTTTTGTCAAATTGAGTGTACTGACATACTGGGCTTGTCCAAGTTGATCTATGATGTCATCCACCTGCGGCATAGGGTACCCATCAAACTTGAAAATTGCATTCAACTTACAGAAATCTAAACAAAGGTGAATCCTACCTTTGTTTTTGGCACCACCGCATAGGAAATCCCCACTCACTGTTTGCTTCCTCTATAACCCCCATTCTTTCATCTTCTCCAATTCCCTTATTACCTCTGATTTTATTTTTTTCAGGTAAATGGTATGGTTTCACCCTAATAGGTATATTTTGGGCAACTTGAATCTGGTGAGTAACAGCAGTGATCTTTCGGGTAGGGAAGTGAATGTGGAGGAAAACTGACTCAACAGCTGGGACAGCTCTTTTTTGTGCGTTTCATCCAATAAGGGATTTACTGTTATAAAATTCAGGACTTGTTTGCTGTCTAACCAGTCATATGCCACCTTTAATTCATCATCCATTGGTTTGGAACATACATACAAACTTTAACTGGGCCTTTCATTCCATTTTTTTAATAAGTTGGCATGATATATTTTTAGCTTATGTCTCTTGTCTGGTACTTCCACTATATAGTTGACAGGACCAGTTTGTTTCTGGATGACATAAGGTCCCTGCCATTTCATGGTCAATTTATTATCTATGGATAGAAGTAACAACAAAACATGGTCTCCAACACTAAGACATTTATCACCAACCCCTGCATCATATTGTTCCTTTTGATAATTCTGTTTAGCCTCATTTTGATCCTGAGCCAGCTGAGGATACCTTACCACTCTTTGGTGTAACAGTGTCACATATTCAAGGGTAGTTGGATTTTTCTTTTCAATGGTATCTCCCATTGTTCTTTCATCACATCTAGAAGGCCTCTAGGATTTTTACCATATAATAATTCAAATGGTGAAAATCCCGTCAAGCTTGACAGACCTCCCACTAGGCAAAAAGCAGCAACGGTAAGTACAAATCCCATTGTTTTCCCTCATCCTCCACATACTTTTGTATCATCTTTTTCAATGCCTTATTGAAATGTTCAACCAGGCCATCTGTCTGGGGGTGGTACAGAGAGGTGTATACAGCTGCCACCCCCAGATCCTGGTAGAGACACTTCAATAATGCAGAACAAAAATTATTCCCCTATCTGTTAAAATAACTTTAGGAATTCTAACTCTGCTAAAGATCTTTATCAATTCTTCAGCTATTTTGTCTGCAGTAATAGTTCAGTAAAGGGATAACCTCTGGATATTTTGTTGCATAGTCACATATAACCAGAGCAAACCTATTCCCTTTGAACTTTTGGGAGGGACCTATAATATCCATTACTATTCGTTCAAAGGTCATTGTTATCAAGGGTAAAGGTTGCATGGGGACTTTGTCTTTTCTGGTGACTGGAGATACCATTTGACATTTTTCACAACTCATACAAGATTCTGCTACCTGAATATGTATACCAGGCCAGTGAAACCTGTAAAGGAGTCTTTGTAATGTTCTGTTCTCTCTGCATGACTCCACAAAGGTACATCATGTGCTAAAAACAGTAACTTTTCTCTATACTGTTTGGAACCACTAATTGTTCTACTTGTTCCCCATTTTTGGATTACACAGACTCTATATAACTTTCCTGATGAATCTTATACATAGGAGTTTTATGCTCAGTTTCCCCAGAGGTAACCTGCAAAAATAATGGAGTTAGTGTATCATCCAACTTTTGACATAGTGGTTTTCAACATCATGTCATCTACACATATGTCCCTTTTCTTATTCCATGTCCATTTTTCCAATTTCTTCTGCCTTTTGATTTGGGAGTTTTGCCAGGGCAGCAAGCAAGGTATCCTCAAATGGAAAAGGTCTAGCTCAACTTGTTCTTGTTGTGCCTGAGCCCGGTAGTAGCTGCACAAATAGACAAATTGTCAGTCAAAAGTTTATTAAACATTGGAAAGTAATGTCCTAAGATAACAGGCACAGGCAGTCTTGGCACCACCCTACTTTCATCTGATGTACAGTACTTTGTGTAGTTACGGTGGCTTCATGTAGGGATAACTGTGCGTATCCCCATGCACACAAGTGACATTAGTTTGTTCAGGAGACACAGTCTGAGGGGTTCCATGTATTACATCAGTATGCACTAGTGTCTGCTTACTTCCTGAATCAATTAGTGTCTTCACATCACTTCCTTCAATGTTAACAGTTATTATATATCATCCCCAGTTTTCTAAAGCCAAGTGAGCAGGGCTAGGTTTCTTTTTGGGGCAGAATCTAGCAATATGTCCTTTGCTGGACATTCATGACAGATGGTGTCAGGGTTGTAAGGCGGGAAGAAGTTTTCAGTTGTACTATTAGTAGCCGTAGCTGAAGAGGTAGGAGAGGATCATACCCTATGACTAGTGGTGGAAGAAGTCCCATGTGATCCCCTCTGGCATTGAGAATGTGCTGTTAAAAAGTCCTCCGCTATACTAATAGCTTAGCTTTTCTGGTTTATGTTCCCTTACCCACATTTGCACCTCATGTGGTAGTATTCTAGTAAACTGTTCCAGTACTATTGATTCTACCACTTGATTTATACTCTGTACTGCTTGTTGCAACCATTTTGTACACAAGTCTTGTAACGTAACATAAGCCTCCTGTGGAGAATCAGCAGTCTGCTATCTGAATGTCCTAAACCTTTGCGGTATGTTTCAGTATTTATGTCATACCTTTTAGGATAACTTGCTTGACATGATCATAATTGGTTACATTTAGTGTTTCCACATGGCTATAAGCAACTTGTCTTTATCTGTAAGGTAGGCAGCAAACGGACAACCCATTGGTCCCTGGGCCACCCACAAGCAGTTGCAACCCTTTCAAATGTGGTAATGTAAGCTTATATGTCATCACTGTCCATTAATTTTGATAGTTTAATGTCCCTGGGACCTTCATTGGGTGGATAACTTCTCACAGTTTCCATAGTTTGTATGGCTCTAAGGGTCTCCCCACCTGATCTTATACTGTAGCCAATCTCTTTCCTCTGTCTCTCCATATCGATTTGCTTTAAGCACAGCCATCTGAGCAAGTCCTGCATCTCAATAGGGTAAATCTTCTTCTTCTTCCACCAGACTGGGATCCTCACCACCAAGAGCACCTTCTTCCTTCCAGTTTCTGGCAGTCTCCTTCCTATGGACATCACCTAGACTGGTGGGCAATGGAAATTTAAACTTGTCAGCCATTGTCAAGTCCATGTTCCCACAAGTGTGGGAGTGTCCATCTTGTCCTGTTTCTTCTGCTCCTCCATAGTATTACTATCCACTAGAAGGTCATCTTTACCTCTGATTATCCCACTTCTGACACCAAATGTACACGTGGGTAACAAATGAAGTCCAGACAATGATCAGGATTCAGAAAATAACTTAGATGTATTCTTTAAGCAGGAAAATAATAAATGGACTTAAACAATGGAAAATAAAACAATTCATACGTAACATAGGCATTTACAGCATCTCATCAGTTAACATCACTGCAGATTATACATCTAGTAACAAGCTAGACCTCTGGTAGGTTCGCCCTTCTACCCACTCTGCTCTCAGCAGGGTTATTTCCTCAATATATATAGATTGCAAATCACATGACATCTATAACTCCACCCCAAACATGATAAGACATAGTCATTTTTAATAAGAAAGCCCTTAAATGTGATCCAAATTATATTTTCTACTTACTTTGTACATATTTCTAAAGTTCAGCCTGAAAGAACAAAATAAAACATCATATTCCAGTTCTTTTGTTTTGATGGTACACAAGGCTCCTCCCACAGGCTTGTACTATAAAGTGTGTGGAGAAAGGGACAGCCAGCACTATAGTAAGGGTAGAGAGCTGACAGCAGAGACTGGAGCACTGCTGAACCTAGACAATCTAAAATAAGTTTTCTGTTCCTTAATTAAGGACTAAACAATAACATGTCCTTTTGTTTCTATTTAAACAAAGATTTTATACAAATTACTACAATTGTTTAAACTCTCATTGCAGCACCCACAATGCATAATTCAAACTAAACTGCAGTTTAATTAGGGTTTTAAATTGTAAATCCTATCAGAGCAGCAAAACAGCTTGGCAGAAGACACCAGGAGAAAGGATTGCTGTGTGACTGAACTTCTCTGCTGGGAATAAAGTAGAATAACTTTTGTACTTGGACCTTTAATTTAGGGTGAAAAAACTAACATACAAAAAAAAAAGTGTGTGTTTGGGTTAACTGAACTGAATGGGTATCTGAAGAGTTATCTAGGTGTAAATCTCAGGTGACTGAAAGGACTTAACTGCTGTGAGGTTTAAATTACTTGTAGAAAGATCTGGTAAGTAGGGGAGTGGCTTAGCTAGAAGGAAGCTACATTTAAAGACTGCATTAGAAAGTTTCTGCTAATAGCTTGGCAGAAGACACCAGGAGAAAGGACTGCTTTGTGACTGAACTTCTCTGCTGGGACTATATTGCCCTCCTTCCCTCCCCTTCACCCCCACCCAAAGCTAGTTCTACTTTTATAGGCACAGGATTTGACTGACAACAGGAACTTCCTGTTTAGGGCAGGAAGTGAGTGATCACAGAACCACCAAGGACCCACCATCCTAGAAGGGCAAGAGTAGCTCTCCGCCCTCTAGCTGCTGGAGGTCTGCCTCTGAGCAAGTAAGTGGTCTACTGAGGAATATAGGATATTCTTGTCTCAGAACAGGACAATCAGGAGCTTAAAGGGCACACAGGCAGAAAGTAAGGAGAGAGAAAAAAACTGAGGAAAGAGTAAGGATTGCAAACAGTTAAGGGCCAGAAATAAGACATGATTGGAGTGGTGCAGTGCAGTGGCTGTGGAGCAGCAGTCTTCCGGGAGATGTTCTGGAGGATGCGGTGTTGTCCCATCTGCAGGCACCTCTCTGGGCTGAGGAGGAGGTTGCTCATCTCCAGGCTGAGTTGGCCAGGATTTGTGGGACCTCCTTTTCCATCCAGGGACCACCAGTGCCACTGCTGTTGCCTCAGAGGTTGCCAAGAAAGAGGAGTGGTTGGACCACAGTGGGCTCAGGGAGGGTGAGGGTGGTGGAACAGAGGTGCATCCCTCCAGCTGTACCTCTCACAATTCCTATGCCATTCTGGCAAAGTGTGGTTCCTCTATGGAGGCACCCACAGTGGAGACCAAGAAGGATGCTGGGAACCTCCACAAAGGAGACCCACAGGGAGGGTGGCAGGGGACCCTGCAGGGAAGGAAACAACTCCTGGTGGGGGACTCCATTGTTAGAAAGGTAGAACTGGGGGAGGAAGGGAGGGAGGTAAGGTGCCTGCCTGGCACCATGGCTTGAGGGACAGGGAGCGAATCCTCAGGATTGCCAGAGCAGCTGCACAGGGAGGGAGCTGGATGTCATTGTCCACCTAGGGACAAATGACCTTGCTAAGAAAGGGATTAGAGAAGTGCAGGAAGAGTTTGTGGAATTGGGAGGGGCCTTAGTCAAGTAGCACTGCGGTAACCTTCTCAGAGGTGCTACCCATCTATGGTATAGGAGAGGCTAGGTGTTCCACACCATGGGATTCAATCAGTGGTTGAAAAACTGGTGTGGAGCTCAGGATTTGGCTTCATTGGGGACTGGGGGTCCACCTGGAGTGATGCAAGCCTATACTGGCATGATGGGCTGCATCTGTCTGGGAGGGGAACCAGGATCCTAGGTGATAGGTTTAAATGCTTTATTGGCAAGCTTTTAAACTAGCCAAGGGGAGGCACTGGAAAGGAGCAGGAAAATCCTAGCCCCCAAATAATCATGGTAGTAAGTCGGCAAACACCAACATAGAAGTGTCGATAGGAGAAGGGCAGGGTAAATGGAGAAAGTGACAAAGGCAAGAAGGACAGGGATGGGGCAAAAGGGAGTAAGGCCATCAGTAAATGGAGGGTAATGAGTACCAATGCCCATAGTCTGGGCAACAAGCTCCCTGAGCTGATGGCCTTAATGGAAGAGGGATGCCTGGATATCGTAGCAGTCACAGAAACATGGTACACAGAGAACCATGACTGGGATGTTAACATACCAGGGTACATAATCTACAGGAGAGACAGGCAGGGGAGAAGAGGGGAGGAGTAGCTCTCTATGTAAAGGAAGGGATAAAAGCAACTGAACAAAAGAGTAAACAGGGAGGAGAGGAGGCACTGTGGGTCACCTTGGAGACTGGAAAGGGCACCACAATCCGCACAGGGTTGTGTACAGACCCCCATGTCAGGGGAAGGAATGGACAAGGATATGATAGAAGGCATTCTTAGAATGGCAGAGAAAGGGAAGATACTGTTGATGGGAGACCTGAATGTGCCAGATGTTAACTGGAGCACATTTGCTGCAGCCACATCCAAGAGCAGGGCCATTCTTGATGCCCTACAGGTGGCAGGCATTAGACAGCTAGTTTCGGAACCCACTCATGAGGGAGCAATCTTAGACCTTGTACTCTCAAACGGGGCAGTGAGAGGATCTCAGATCTAGAGGTGGGTTGCCATCTGGGGACAAGTGACCATCAAACAGTGTGGTTCATGTTAAACTCAGCTACAGAGTCAAGCCATACAAAAGTGAGGGTACTGGACTTTAGGAGGGCTGACTTTGGCAAGATGGAAGAGTGCCTCAGAAAGCACTAGCAAACAGGCTAGAAGGAGGTGTGGAGCAACAATGGGAATTATCAAAACTGCCATCACAGAGGCAACAAGCCTTTGTGTGAAGCAAATAAACAAATCAAATGAAAGAAAAGCCACTATGGTTCTCAAAAGAGGTGGCTGTGAAAGTCAGGAAGAAAAAGATAGCATCCCGAAGTATGAGGAAACACAGAAGGAGCAGGACAGAGAGCTGTACCAGTTAAGGCAGAAGGAAGCAGGAGGGAAGTCAGAATAGCAAAGGCCAAACTGAGGAAAAGATAGCCAACTCAGTTAAGAAGGGGATAAAACCTTTATAGGTACATCAGCGAGCGAGAAAGACAAAGGGAGGGATAGTGAGGCTGAATAGAATGAACGGTGGTGGGCAGAGGGGACAGTGAAAAGCAGGAATACTGAACGAATATTTCTGCTCAGTATTCACAAAAGAGAGGGGAAGTGCCTAATCCAATTAACAGAAGCACTCTTGATAGGGGTCGATCCCAGTCCTTTCACAGAAGAAAGGGATTCTGCAAGAACTCCCTAAAACTGAAGGTGGACAAAGCAATGGGTCCTGATGGAATTCACCCCAGAATTCCAAAAGAATTAAGGGAGAAACTAGTGAAACCACTGGCTACTCTTTTAATAAATCATGGGAGGATGGTGTGGTACCCGAGGACTGGAGGAAGGCGGATGTGATTCCCTTCACAAAAGTGGGACCAAGACAGAGGCAGGAAACTACAGACCTGTCAGTCTGACCTCTGTGGTAGGGAAAATGATGGAGTCACTCTGAAGGAAATAATAGTTGAGTACCTAGAGGCCAGTGGAGCACAGGACCCAAGGCAGCATGGGTTCACAGCTGGAAGGTCATGTCAGATGAATCTAATAGATTTCTTTGACTGGGTGACCAAAGTAGTAGACCAGGGAGGGGCTGTGGACATGGCCTACCTAGACTTTAGCAAGGCATTTGACACAGTCCCACACAAAAGATTAATAGTCAAATTAACCAGCCTGGGAGTGGGACCCAGGGTGGTAGCCTGGGTAAAACATTGGCTGGACAACAGGACACAGAAGATAATTGTAAAGGAGTCCACTCTGAAGAAAGGGGGTTACTAGTGGGTACCGCGAGGGTTCAGTATTGGTCCAGTCCTTTTAATGTCTTCATCAGTGACATTTGCAGAGGGACTGGAAGGAAAGTATGCCTTTTGCAGATGACACAAAGATCTGCAACAGGGTTGATACACAAGGAGGCGTGGAAAGGATGAAAAGGGACTTGGCAAGGTTGGAGGAATGGCCAGAAGTATGGCAGCTAGGATTCAATGCAAAGAAGTGCAAAATAATGCACCTGGGAAACAAGAACCCGGGGAAGAATACACAATGGGTGGGGAGGTAGTAACAACAACAAAAAGAAAAGGGACCTGGGGTAATCATATCAGATGACCTTAAGGTTAGCAAGCAATGTGAGAAGGCAGTAGGGAGGGCTGGGGTATACTGGGATGTATAGGAGAGGCATCATCAGCAGAAAACAGGAAGTTGTTATCCCTCTGTACAGACAGTTGGTGAGACCCCATCTGGAGTACTGTGTCCAGTTCTGGAAACCCCATCTCCGCAAGGACATAGACAGGATAGAGGAAGTCCAGAGGAGGGCAACTAAAATGGTGCAGGGTCTGTAAGAGAAGCCATATGAGGAGAGACTAAAGGAGCTTAATATGTATACCCTTGAGGAAAAGAAGAGAGGGGACATAATAGAAACTTTAAGTACCTCAGTGGAATCACAAAGTCCAAGAGGGTAGCATCTTTCAGAAAAGAGACTTGCAAGAACAAGGGACACAATTTAAAGATAGAAGGAGGGTGGTTCAGGGGCAATGTGAGGAAATATCATTTCACAGAGAGGGTAGTGGATGCATGGAACAGCCTTCCTGAGGAGTTGTGGGGTCTAAAACTGTGGAAGAATTCAAGAATGCATGGGACAGACATAAGGTAATTCTTGTGGGGTAGGAAGAAATAGGCTGTTGGTAAACTAGGATCTGCCTATGCTGTAGGTAGGAAATGGGCAGACTAGATGGGCCTAGCGGTCCTTATCTGCCATTAAAGTCTATGTTTCTATGTTTCTAAAACAGGGCTGCTGTGCTAAAACTAGCAAGTCGCTGTCTTGCTCAGAAGTTTAGAGACAGGGCTTACCAAAGCATTTATTGCGCTTCCCTTCATTCTATCAAAGAAAGTGTTCTGCAAAACCAAAATGCAAGTGCTGACTTAAAGAAGTAAGAACCACTTACATTTCCTCTGGATAACGAGTGGACCCACCATGGTGAACATTTCAGAGTGTTCCGCACACTCATGAGTCGCACAGCTGTGATCGCGCGTGCACACCCACAGTTTACCTAAAAAGTGGCCTTTTTTCATTTTGGAGGATTTGAATGATAATGGACTTGAATACACAAGGAAATTGAAAAAACAATGCTAGGGATAGTAAGACTACACATAGCGGCCACTCTATGAGTAGGGGAAATGAAAAGGTTTTATGTTTAAAGAGACCGAAGAATAAAGAGAGAAATTTGTTTTTTAACAGAGTGACTGTTGCAACAGATTTGATACTGTGTAATTCAGCCCAACATCAAAACAAACCTCAGAATGTTAAATCAATTATGGCCAGATAGAAACAATACCCAGGAGCAAAACAACAATGTGGGGGATACACAGACCTACTACAGGGATGAATGTATTATTTTCAGAGAAATTAATGCAAGTTTTTGAATCAAAGTTATGTAGAGTGGCAAACAGGAATTTATGGTCATCTCTATTGAATGCCATCTCTGCATTCAGAGACATCGGCACCATTGGTTGCTGGAGTCCCTGGACACAGAAAAGACATGAGAAAGTTTTCTAAGGTGGTCCAAGGCCTGTCTATGCAAGATAAATCCTACTTGCTCCTTAGATATAAGCAGGTGCCAGATTATTTTGATTCTTTGGGCTAAAATAGAGTTTAATATTTTAATATCATTATTTATTAACAAAACAGGGTGATAACTCCCTACCATGTTTTTGGGTTTATTAGGTTTGGGTAATAAGATTAATAAAGTTTCCAAAACAGAAGAGTCATTAAATCCTTTTACAGAATGTACATATAAAATTCTGTAAAAGGGTGAGAACATCTCTTTAAAAGTTTTATAAAATTTCCAGTGAAACCGTCAGGCCTCACGATTTGTTAATAGCTAAGTTTTCTATTGCTTTGTTAATTTCACTTATCTTAATGGATGTTGTAAAGTCAGAAGTTTAATCTTTGCAATTTTTAGTTATTCAAAATTATCTAGATATTCCTGTAATTCCTCTTGTGAAGGAGAGTTAATCATTGGGCCATATAATTCCATATAAAATTTTGGAATTCTGCCACAATCTCTTTTGGATTTGTAATTATCATCTGTGTTTCCTTGTTAATAATTGATTCAATGTATCTCAACTGTTCCTGTTGTTTACGTTTCTTAGCCAGGCTTTTGCTTGGTTTGTCACTTAACTTGATATATTTAGCTTTGGTTCTTAAAATCAGAATTTGGCTTTCTCTTGAGTTAGCAAAAAAGGTTTGTTCTTACTGTTCTGTAATTCTTTAATTTCTTGTTTGGTAAGCAAGTTACAATCCTTACTTTCAAGTGACTTTTTTTTTAAAGAAAGTGATTCTATTTTATCTGAATTTTGTTTATTTTGCTTTGATGCAAAACTTATGAAGTCCCCTAATATATGATTTACAGGCTGCCCAAATCAAGGCTAGCTTGTCCATTGAATTAAGATTTTCTTTAAAGAAATTTTAATAGAAAAATTTAAAATGTTAAAATATAGTCTTGTCAAAGGAGAGTGTTATTTAATCACCATATCATTTGCCTAGAATGGGGTGGTGATATTTTAAGCTGAAGATCAATCAATAAGTAATAGGATAAGGATATTGCTAGTTTCTGAGAATTTGTGACATCAGAGATCCAATATTTTGTTATTAGAAAAATCTATTCGTGAAAAGATTTATGTACTAAAGAGTAAAAGGAACATTTTTGGAATTTGGGTGTAAGATTCTCCATGGATCCACTAGTTTGCATAGATTCATTACGTCCCTCAAAGCTTTAATATCAATTTGCAAAGAAAATTAGTGGAACTAGATTTGTCTAAAATAGGATCTAGAGGGAGATTCCTTTCCTCCTAACAAAATTTTATAAGATAGAAATAGGGTGGGAACAGTTAGTAGATGCATTAGAAAAACTGATGCTTTCAAATTGGTCCATAAATAGACCCTAATAGAATGTCTATCTGGTTAAGTTTGCCCAGAACAACAGTATACTTTCCTTCTGAATCTTGAATTGTCCTGTAAGAGACACAGTTAGTAGAATTACTAATTAGTAAAGCTACACCTCCCTTTGAAGTGTGACAATCTGCTCCAAATACCTGGTTATATCCAAATGTCTTAGAAGATTCATTTCTGAAGAAAGTAAATGTGTTTCATGTAATAGCCCTGTATTATAACCCACTGAGTTCAAAGAGCATAACATTTGCATCCTCTTGACTCTGAGTCACAACCCTTTAATATTCCATGAGGCAATTTTAATTAAATTCACCATTTATCTCGCAACTAGCAGATTTTACATCTTTTATACATGGAGAGTTTTAAGCACATAAGCAGTAGAAGCTTATAATCTCTTTATAGGCCCTTAATATTGCTAGTTTAACTATTTTGAAAATACCCTTCCACTCCTCTAAACCAGAAAAATATTAACAGACCAGAAAATACTAAAAATAAAATAACAGTAAATGTGGTAACAACCCAGTCCCTGAGACTGTACTCCAAAAACATGAAAACAGTGACAATCCAAATACATAGCTCCTGCACTCCTAATCCTTTTAAAGCAGAAACTGTTTAGAACATTTACTTCAATAAATATATTCAATTATTATTGTTGAGTGCAACAAATATATCTTATCCAAAACAATCAGAGTGACCTAAATGAGTGTGAGGCCCATATAAATTGTTGAGGCAGAAAAGTAAGTTGAGACCCCATAGGAGGTTCAGTAATTATATATGTAAAGCTGGGCTATATTCTAGGTACCTTGAATAATTTATCTTTAATGTCATTGAGGGTGAGAAATCTCAACTGATTTATAATATTGAGGTGCCTAAAAGAACCTTCTAAGCTCATATCCCTTTTTAAACAACCAATATTAGTGAGGAACAAGACTGTAAAACTTAATATATTGAACTTTATATTTCCAAATACTTGTTGCCCTCAAATTAATACGACTGTACCAGAAACATACAAGATTCATTTTGAATAGAGTTCTGTGTTTATTCTGCCACTAAACCCCTCACATTCTAAAATCTAGCAAACTTAACTTTCAAACATTTTTTATTTAGACCATCTCAAAACCAAAATAAAAAGCCAGAACGTATGATTCCTTCTTTAAATCAAATAATATATGTTGACAGTAAAAGTTCAGCAAAATAAGTCTCTTTGTCTGAACAGAATGCAGAGATGAGAGCAATGTAGTTAAGTTCCAGATATATATCTGCTCTATGAGATGAGCTTTAGTTTGATTCATGTTTGTTGCTAACCAAAGTAATTGTGCTATAAAAATATTCAGAACTACAGAAGAAATAATAAAAATAAAAATACTTAAAGATCAGTTGCTTTCCTTGAGGAATAGATGGACTTCTTGAAAAGTCGACGGCACAGCTAGAAATTCCTTCTGGCCTATTAATGAAACATTCTACCTGTTTTGTTTTATAAGTCTGTTTCTGTATAACAAGTATAACACCATAATAAACAGACAAGAAGGGATACAAAAATCCATGACATAAACAAAAAATCTCTTTGCTGCTCAAAAATCACTGACTCTATGACAGAACAATCTCTAATTATTCAAGAACTGTAGAAAGTATTAAAAAGCTCAAGTAAAGATTCAACAAAGCCATGATAGAGGAACATTTTATTAACTGTAGAGACATCTTGGTTTGCTTGAAACAGTTTCACAAAATGTCTCAAAAACCAAAGGAAGAATGATAAGTCATACCGACCAAGAAAGACTTAAACATAAAAAGTAAATTTGTACATATTCCCTTGTAATCAGTGTTCTAGTCCAGATATAACATAGTTAACTTAGGGTAAATCAAGACCTCCTTCCGTTTTAATATAACAAAAGTTTAACTTTTTCATTGAGTTAAATGACCAAGGTACAGTATAAAGCTCGTAGGGCTTGATATGTTGGGCCATACAAATCTATCTTCACTTATTCACATTAAGTTTTGCTTTCTAGTATAGAATAAGTCACGCAATTACAAACACAGTATAGCTCACATAGGCTCTCACCCAGACTTGAGCAGATTGGGATATATCTTCAGGAGATGATTTATAGCTTGCTCTGTGGAGTCAAATGAGTAGGATCTCCCATCTTTGTGATCATCAGATGAGCTGCATAGATCATTTAAAACTTTATCTCCACAGCAATCGGTTTAGTTACTATTGGAGAGAAATCTCTTTCTTTGCCTAACTGCTTGGGAAAGATCCTGTGATATGTGTATCTTTTATTGTTCCATGATAAAGACTGTGATTTCCTGTCACAATTAAGAACATGAACTCTGTCCAAATAGTTGAAGAACCTTATATAAAGGGTTTTGGAGGGTCCACTTTTGATGTCATTTGTCTCAGCTCTCCATGGGCCATTTTAATTACATAGCTGGGTCCATTTAATGATAGACCTGCTAGATTTTCACATTACTTGTGCAAAATGTATAGTATCTGTTCCTCTAAAGATTCAGGAATTCCATAAAGTACAATATTATTCGTCTTGAATGCCCTCAAGATCTTTAAGTTTAGAATCCAATTTTGTTATTTTTGACACAGTAATGGAGCTTCGGCTCTATTTTATTCCTCCTGTCCTCCATAAAAGAGATTTTTGTTTCCATGTCTGTGAGTAGGAAGTTAATCCTTCAATATCACCCACATTAGTTTAGATTTTCCACCAACTACAATATTGCATCTTTAGGGGCTCATTTCCAAAAGAAAAACTTTTATCTGTCAGAAAGAGATTTCCTGAAGCCATCAGGGAGCTCTTTACTGGGGTCTGCTTTAGGCTTTCAGGCCTCACAATCTATCCGGCATTGGTGGTGATGTGTGTTTAATCAGAGGGTTTCTCATTTCAATTTCTGTACCCTGATTCATTTTGTAAAGCAGCCAGATGAACCACAACAACCACAAAAGCAAGTAACAGAAAGATTATAAATTTTAGATTTTATCAGCCAAATGGAGTTATATTTAATGAGATGGAGTTGGAGACACATTCCTGAGCTGTTATTATACCTGAGTCATCACCAGAAGTTCCAAGGGCATTTCTACAACAGTTAAATGTAGACTCCACCTAAGAGGGTCTTAATAAGCAAGCTACATGTATTTGTTGCTCTCCAGAATGTAATTTTGTGGTTTTCAAAATGTAAATTTTAGTGGAAAAAGTGGAAAACAAGATGAGTGCATATGAAAACCTCACACTAAACCTCATGAAAAAGGATTCCCACACAAATACTTCATACAGCTATTTTGAAGTGCTGACTGAGCATGCTCAGAACCCACATTTTAAAATTTAAAAACTTTGGAATGGATTCTTTTTTTTTACCTATCCTATGAAAGGCACTTCTGTGGGTGAAGCCCTTTCTATCCTGAAAATTTCAGTCCAAAATGCCAAACCATCTGGGTGCTACATAATGGCATAAAATATATATAATTTTCACTATTTGCATCTTGAATCCACACATCCAACTTGAATGAAACATGGCACATCAAGAAATCTACCCCACGAGACCACACATGCAAAAAATTTTGCAAATCTGTTGAATGTTGTGAAATTATTAAAGTAGAAAAACTGGGGCTTAACATTAAAGTGCCTACTGCACCACTATAATATATAGGGTATTACATGGGTGAGAGAGTGAGACAGTAGAAATATCTTCATGAGCTATACTTCATCTTCTGGCCTCATGAGTGGTAAAGCCATGAGTGAGGCCAGAAGAGGTCAAGTATAGCAAGCAAAGATATTTCTACTATTTCATTCTCCTCCATCTCATATTTGATTTGTACAACAGGTGCTTATGTGGTTTTGCAATAGAAATAATAAAATGTTACAAAAAAAAAATACAAAATGTAAACTGTGCCCTTCTGACCAATGGCATAGCATAAAAGAAATGAATCAATACAGTACAACTCAATACAGTAAAAACTGAAACAGTCACTACAGTACAAATCAACACAGATGCAAACTAGAAAGTAACTAATTCTACAAAGCATCTCACATTTGCTGGCTTCAGTGCTGCACATGGCTATTGTGATGTCATCAGCATTGTTAAAGCGCTCTCTAATTGGTTCAATATTCCATTGTGACACCCAGCTTTGCAAGATAGTAGTTCTATCTTAGAATATGTAAGATAGTAGTACTATCTTGCAAGTTAGTTATAAGACAATAGTTTTATCTTGGCTAATCCAGACCTACACCTGTGTAGCTCAGCTTGCTAAGTGGTTGCTATGGGAGCTCCAACTTAACATTATGGCCATAATATAATGAAAACATTTGATGCATAATTCTTTTGTTTTTTACTTTTCATTTGGGGGGCATTTGTTAGTCACCAAAGTGAATAAAAATGGAATTTTCTGCCATTTATTTGCTGATTAAAAAAAAATGTTAAAGGTATCTATAAATTAAACACTTCTCATTTTGTAGATATTTTTGTGCTGGACAAATTTCATGATCACAGTGCCATGCTATGATTTTTCATTTTAAAGTTATTTGTGTTTGTTTGTCAAAAAAATGAAAAAAAAACTGAATTTTCATTTTATTTTTTTGCTAATTATAAAAATTCTAAAAGATATATATAAATGAAACACCACTCATTTTGTAGATATTTTTGTGCTGAACAGTGTTCATGCTCCCAGTACCATGCTATGTTTTTGTTTTGTTTTAAAGTTATTTTCATTTGAATATGGTTAGAGCTGCTACTGAGGCCAAACATTCTCAGTCAGTTCTGAGTGCTTTGCTGGATCTACTGACATAACAACTGCATGGATCAATCGACGAATGACATAGCAACTGTGTGCATAAATGCTGCTGATGTAGCTACTATGTCGTAAATTAAATTTACATACACAGTAGCTCAAATATCGGAATTTATACAATGGACATTTTGTCCACATCTATTGCATAAATATGAGATAAATAACAGGAACCTGTGGAATCTTTGATTTGTTTTCTCAACTTGTGAGGTCAGTGGGTCAAATATGGCTCATGAATAGATAGTCAGTGTCAGTGGCTTAGTAGGTAGCACACTCACCTCTGAGGCCAGGAGATCAGAGGGCTGTGGGTTCAGTTCCCACATCTGGCACCTGGGTTAATTTCCCAGTACTGACACTGCAGTGCAGCATGAAAGGGTGCTGCAATTCTGAGGTGCCATCTTTCAGATGAGACATTAAACCATGGTCCAATCTGCCTGGACTGGTGGTAGTTCAGGTGGATGTTAAAGATCTCATGGCACTTCTCAAAAGAGTAGGGAAATTTTTATTAAATCATAACCAGATATATACAGATCCATAATAAATCATACAGATCATTGAGAGAAAGAAATAAACATAAATCAGCATTAATTCATACAAAACCCCAAACAGAAGGAAAACATTTTAAATAATACAAACACCTTGTAAATAAGTATTAATTCATACAAAATCCCTAAACATATTACAGAAAACAGTATATACCCCTGCCGCCCCTTATATTTATTTTATTTTTATAAAAAATCAAAATAGGCCCATTTCTCCGCTAATTCTCTTGTATTCCCTTTAATAATTCATCAGACTTCATTTTTAATTTCCCATATTATAATAAAATAAAGATCTAAAGCAGAAATGTCATGTTGCTTCAAAACTAAACATCTACAAATCCATATCCAATATAAAAAATGGTCAAACAAAACCCTAACCATACCTATATACAACTGATTAAATCGAGTAGCAGGGATCCCAAAAACAATAATGTAGAAGCTGGAGGTATAGGTAGCCTATCTTTCCATCTGTTTTTTACAATATCCTAAAACTGAATAATATAAGGACAAGAATAATATAAATGGTCTATCATTCTATCACTTCTACACAGCACTCTCTAGAACAATACCTATCATACAAAGCTTTATGCTTCTGGTTTCCTTTAACATTTATTTTCTGATGAACCCCAACCACACTGTATCCCACATTTGTTCAGGGATAAGGGATCCATAATATATGCAGATATTAACTCCTGTTGAAAGCATGAAAACTTGAAAAGGGTGTTCCTGAAATTGACCTACCAATAATTATTTGTACAAAAGCTTCCTAGAGAAGGTTAGTACCATATTATATTTTACTTCCCATTTAATAATCCAATCAAATACCCCCACCTTTTTACTAAATGAGGACTCCTTTTATTTTATAAAAAAAAAATACCCTTCTCCCATTCTAACAAAATCCCTTTGAGTAGAGAACCCTCCATATACTCCATAACTGAGCAGTACCTTTTATCAAGGGTACTATATTCATATTAAAAATACCGTGAAAAATAAAATAGGGTTCAACATATTCACCCTCCATCTTTAACTTCTTTATATAATATGGTCCTTTTAATAGGGTTTACACGGCTACCCCAAAACAAGTAAAAAACCTAGATAAAGAAACTTCCAATTTTTAGGTAGCATAAAGATAGTGCTAATATATAGAAAATTGGGGATAAAAGGGACTTAATCAGGAAAACCCTTTTTTTTCCCAACTTTCCATCTGTTCCATCTACTCACCATCTCACTCCCGACAGATAATAATCGAGACCAATTATATTCCACCATTCCACTACCTCCAATATAGACTCCTAAAATTTTACATGGGTTTGTAGCTACTCACAACCTCCAAGCACTCTTGAGTATCCTGAAACCCTTCAAGTCTATACATCTTGTTTTCCTAATGTTCAAAGTAGCCCTGAAGCTTTTCCTACCACTTGAACAAGGTTCAATGCAATAATCAGAGACTGTTGGTCCTGAATCAATAAGCACATATCATCGGCATATGCCAGTACTTACAGGCAGAAGAATATCCCCGGATAGACCTAAAATTCTAGGATTGCTGCAGAAGCGTCATAGTTGGATCAATCATAAATACGTAAAGGAGGGGCTCAAGGGACAACTTTGATGCACCCTCTCAACACCTGAATTTTAGGACCCATAATATCATTATCATGAGGAACTACAAAGGCTAACCCATAGCAAACTTCTAACCAACATACAAACTCTTTTGGAATCCCATATGCAAGTAAACAATCCCATAAAAAGAATGAGATACCCTATCGAATGCTTTGGCCTGATCTAAACTAACCAGAAACCTGGAATTCTCCCCATACCATTCCCTCCATCCCCTTCTACCACCTCCCTAAGTAACAGTAAAGCATCAGTAATTTTCCTTCTGGTATTGAAGAAAATTGTGTTGGACTAACCAAATCTTCCATAACCATCGCTAATCTATTTAAAAGACCTTAAAATCAATATTTAATAAAGTAATAGGATGCCAGTTAACCAAATCCGTCGGATCCCTGGATTTAAACAAAAAATTAACAGACCCTCATACATTTTGTGAGGTAAATAACACTCTTCCTGAAAAAATCATTATATAGTCAGCATTTCTACTGGAAAAATCTCCCATAATAATTTATATATTTCATTAGGCAAACCATCGGAGCCTGGTAAAATCCCATGTGGAGACTCTTAATTACCATATCCATTTCTAATTTTGAAAAGGAGATATCAGAATCTCACAAAATTCTTCAGCAAGTTTCGTAAAGCTGCTGCATGTAAAATTTGGGAATTGAAGTGAGAAAATTCCAACGGGAGCCAAACATTTCTTTGACATATTGAACAATTATCCCCATAATAGTACCATTATCTGTTGCTAGTGTTCCTTGTGATGTTTTTAGACATTTAAACAATTTCTTCTCTCTACGCTTTTGACAACTGACAGAAGGATTAATATTTTCAGCTTTCCCTGAGTAACAAAAGTTTGTTCTTTCTGAAGGGAACATAAACGCTCATACTGATATGATCTCATATTTTGTTTGACTGCAGCAATCTCCTCTCTAAGATCCATCCTTTCCTCACACTGCCTTGATATTAACACACCTAGCTCATACCTGAATACTAAGTATTCCTTGTATTTCAATAGACTTGAACTTTCCCATGAGTCTTAAAAATTTCTACAATAAGAATTTTTAAATCTTCCCACCATAATCCTATATCATCATATAAGAATATCATGGAAACCTTATCCCTTAGCAATTCTTTAAAAGCAGACACAATTCTGAGACTTCCTAATAAAGATACATTCAATCTCCAAAACTCTGACCGGTTTCCCTTACTGGGAGGATTGCAATACTTACCCAATCAACATATGGTCTGACATTTCTATGGGTAAAATAAAATTTCAGAGATTTCCAACATTTGTGTCAAAAATAAGAAATCAATGCGGGAGGAAAGATTACCTTTAAAAAGGTGGCTTTACCAGAGCTTATACTACTCCCTGAAAATCTTTCAGTCCAGCCTGAAATATCAGGTTATTCAAAAAGTCTTATCACAAAATTGCTTTTCTTTAATTTTCTGAACTTGAAAATTTATAATAAAATCACCCCCTCAAAAAATCTGTCTGCTAGTAAACAAGTAAGGCTGAATTTATGCTAACAATTTGATTCTTAAAGCTTTTGATTGTGGACCATAAACTGTAATCAATCTACATGAGAAAGAATTAATAACTACACTAAAATAATGCTCTACCAGGATCAATATCCACTAAATGCAATACCTGAACATTAGAAGAATGAAAACAGAAACCCACTCCACAACAGGTTTCCATTCCTAATGACCAGAAGGAAGGACCCCACCACCATTCTCTAGTTGCTTGCAATGTTTCAACTAAGGTATGAAGTCTAGTGTCTTGCAACATAAACACATCAAAATCTAACTTTCGTAAAATACCCAAAGTTATTTTCTGTTTATATTCTGATTTGATACTATTGACATTTAAACATGCCACTCGTAAACTAATAGCTTCAAGGAGGTTTATTTATATTTTTTAACTTTACCTTGTAACCCTTTTTGTAACACCACCTCTTCTAAGTTCTGAACCTCTGAATCTGGGGAAACTTGGCTTGAAATCTCGGATCTTCTTTCATAGGGTCTTCCTAGCCACCTGCTTCCCCAGGAAGTGAAAGTAGAAAATCTATTAGAAACGGTAAAGGTGATAAAGGTAACACTGTATGCACACAGTCTGAACAATCTGCCCTTAGCAAACTTGAGGAGGGAACTCCTGGACTCCCTGGAAAAGTACCATCCTGTGGACTACTTTCCATGTGCTCCTGGGGGGTACATTGGACTGAACAAAATACACCTAGGAGAACCTTGAGGGGTTACAAGGGTGATTCCACTACCTCTACACCAGAACTCTCTTTATCTTTATTAGCCTGAGGGAAACAGGGACAGCTGTATCCTGTCTTCCCATATGCAACCACTCCCTACTACCACTAGAGGAGGAGACACTACTTCCACCCTTCCTCTATGCCGAAGCAGAGGAGGATGTACCATATAATGTTCTACCCCATTCCTATAAGGCCTCCAAGCTTGAGAGAGAAACATCTCATGATCCAAAGACTCCTCTCAATTGTGGGCTGCCATGGACACTCCTGAAAACCATGGTCTTCGTCCTCACAAAGATTACAAGTTGGGGGCTATACATTGGGCAGCAGAGTGACATACTACCCCACAATGAAAACATTTTATGCTATCACAGTCATTGTTTAAATGCGTAAAAGCTCCACATCGGTAACAACTTTTAGACTGTCCTGCATAAAACAATATACCCTGTCCCTCCTCCAAAAGGAACTTGGCAGATCTTGAATACCCCTATCAGTTTGTTTTAATTAAACCCGATAGTTCCATCCTCCATTCCAAAATCCATTCCCGTCCATGATTGGCCTAGGATATTCAAAGATCATACATCATTTTTCCAACCAAAATTCAATATTGTTTACCTCTACCCCCTCATTCCTAAACAACACTGTTATCATTTTAGTAGTGAGTTTAGTTATGGGGATTGCCAAGAATTCTTTCCATTCTTCTGAGTCTTTCTGTTCATAATATAGTTTCCAAAATTTATCCAAAAGTACCATTGAACAGACGCTAACATCATAAATCCTATCCCCAGTCGCATGTATAAATGCATACACATCAATAGGGGTAAACCCATCTGATCTTTAATAAGGGTTTTCCCACCCAAAGCCTATCAGGAGGAATTGGATCCTTCCCAACATATTGGATCTGAACCAAGAATCTCCTTTTGGCTGCTTCTTCAGGCTTACAAAAAGCCCAGCATATGACTTAGAACTCCCCATTCTTGCACAGCAGGCAATGCTTTTCTAGAGAAACTACTGTCATATCCACATCCAGTTGTTTGCTGCAAACCTTCCCCTTCTCTCCTACCTTTTCCATAGCGATAGCTAGAAGTCCTCTTTGAAAGTTCTCTTGCTGAGAACAACCACTTAGAACCTCAGAGTCCTGGCGCGAGCCAGCGGGAGGGGAACCGCGTCTGATGCAGCATCTAAACTTCAGAACCGCCGTATCGAAATACGCAGCTGTAGAAGAAGCATTTGGGCACTTAGGGTTTTGTCCAGCTATACTGTTGAGTTGTATACTTGGGTTACCCGGAGAACCCGAATTGGTACCAATGGATCAGGAACCCAACGATTCCCTTTATATAGCCATCCTGCTCTCTGTAAAGCGTCCTCGGAGACCAGTCTTCTGCAGCTCCTGATAAACCATTTTCTTTTTACCAAAACATCATAATTACTGTCCATATTTCCCTCGGGCAGAACCAGCATTTATTTGTAGACGTTGCTGGTACCTAATATGGGACTAGCTACCGACCATTTCCGCTTTTTCCTTTCTTCCTCCAGTCTAGATCTGCTGAGATTATATTCCTGTTCTGCAGTAGAAATTAGAGCCAATAATTAATTTTCTTTACCTCCAGTTCCTCTTGAAGTTTAATTTCTCAGTATTAAGGTCACCAACAACATCAGCCATAAAAGGTTACTCCTACATGTCTTCAGTATAACTCCTAGTAGTGAATTCATATCTATGATAGCACTCTCTTCAAGCTGGATATGTGTTTCCTCTGGAGCTCCAGAAACCTGACCATCCCATCCATGGTATGGGACATACTGAACTTCTCCACACTCTTCTGCAGTGCTTCAGTGCCCTCTGCAGCAAGAGTAGGAGACTCCGAGTGTCCTGGCCAAATTTCCCTCTTTCACTAAAAACACCATCAACAGCTTAATCTGGTTCAAGGTCAGTTGGCATTCATCTGCACCCCTCCCACGGGGTCATGCCTGAAAATAGACGGGATTATTTAGTGCACTTACTGTCACGAAAACTAAATAAAATAAAATAAATAAAAGATTTCCACAATTTCACTCTCACCCATGTAAAATCCATATATGTACAAAAGTTATCTGTTCCAGATTGGCTCTATTCTGCTATCCTGCATGGTTCTGCGGTCACCAAGAGGAAGCAGAACCATCAGTTGAAGGTGGGTCAGCTTGGCCAAGCATAGCAACATTGTTCTGTTAATACCTCCCTGTGCTCTTAAGCTTTGCACTATATACCTTTATTAATTTAAACAAAAGACCATTTCTTCAGTATTGCTGGCCCCTAGTAGGGCAATGAGAAAGCAAGTATCTGTCAATTCCAAATGTCCACTGCTAGCATTAACATTTTACAAGGTCCTGTTTGTGCATATTTTAACTGTATTTACCCAAGACAGACCCAATGAAATGTATATGTAATTTGCAATGGGGCCTTAAATTTATGCAGTTCTGTAATTCATTTATCCAAGATAGTAGAGGTGAGATGTGTTATCTCATTTTATTGTGATGCTGTTTTATAATGTATCTTTCAAGGACAGATCATACTGTAAATGTATCTTTTCAGTGGTGTTCTTCAGTGGTTTCCTGTTTTACATAGTTTTGCAATATCTTTATCCAGGATAACCAAGCTAAGAGGCAATATCTAATTTTCAATGGGATAATGGGATTCTGCTTTAACACTTTTTTAGTATTGTAGTTACCCAGGATAACACATCTGAGATGCTATCTTGTTTTCAATGGAATCCTGCTTTCCCAATTTCTACACTGTATTTACTCAGAATAGCACAGCCGAGATGCAGTATCTCATTTTCAATGGGGCCATGCTTTTACTTGTTTTACAATGTATTCACCCAGGATAGCCCAACTAAAAGGCAAGTTACATTTTAAGTGGGATCCAGCTTTTACAATGTATCTTCTCCTAGGACAGAGCGGCACATATGCATAGTTCACTGGGGGCTCTGCTCTTGCACATTTTACTGTATATTTACCAGGATAGACCTGTTGTGTTGCAATAATTCATTTTAAATAGTGTCCTGCTTTTACACATTTGGATTGCATTTACCCAGGATAGGCCAGCTGTGAAGCAATATCTAATTTTTGTAAGCTCTCTCACTTTGACCCTAAATTTTCTTGTCTTTTATGACCTGATATTATGATCAAGACTGATGGTATTTTTAAATCCCATCTGAATGTTGATTTCACAGTGCAACTGCAAAACATGTTTCAGAGGGGATTTGAAGAATGACACTTGTCATGTTCATGAAGCTGGGTAACCTGAGAGATATGTTGAACATTACAGGCCAAAATCTAAAAAATAAAGTTATGCATAAATGTTGGAATGAGTCAATGTTTCCTCATAACTTAGTTTGTTTGTACATTTTGACCCCAAATCAAATGTTCTACATATTCTTTTTATAACTCCATGTTATTATCAAAACAGGTGGAGTTTTAAAATGCTGTCTGAAGGTGGTTTCACAGAGGGACTGTGAAAACATGTTTCAAAGGGAATTTGAAAAGTTACATGTCACAGTCTTTAGGGGTGGTGACAAAGGGCTATCTGCACATTTGAGGCCAAAATCCACAAATATCACAGTTATGAATAAACTTTCCTTATAACTTCATTTTGTTTTGACAATTTGACCACAGATTTTCAACACTATCTTTTTATGACCCACCTTATGATCATGGCAGGTGGAATTTTTAAAATCCTGTTCAAAAGGCAACTTTGTAGTGCAAACACAAAACCATGTATCAGAGGAGATTTGAAAAAAGATACCTGTAGTGTTAAGGAGGTAGGGTAACAAGAGGGCTATGCTAAACATTTGGGGCCAAAATCAGCACACATTGCAATATTATGAGTAAATGTCATAAAGATTCAGTATTTCTTCATAACGTTATTGTTTTGTGACATTTTGACTGCAGATTTTCAACATAGGGCTGGATATTCAAACTGCGCTATTTTGTGAATTTAATCTGCGCTGCACAAATAGTTAACGCGGGGGTGTGTCAGAGTGATATTCAAAGGAGTTGCGCCTTGAGCATCTCCTTTGAATATCACTCTGGTTACAGCCACTGTGCATGGCACAGTGGAACTTGCACCACCGTAAGTGGTCAGAGTGGAGCATTCAACTTGCAGTGGCACAAGTACCATTGCTAGCCATGCGCAAAATCCCCATATTCAAATGGTGACGTGCAAATGGGGCCATAATTCATGCAAGGTGCAGGGGGGCCATTTGCATCTGATTATGGCCCCATTTGCATGCCATTAGCATGCAGGTGCGCCCGATCCGAGGACTTGCACCTGGCACCCTGCCAGGCAGCAGCCGTTGGGGACTGATGCCCCGCAGCCTGATCATGGGCAAAACAGTGTACAATCCCCACCACCAGCCCCACTGGCCTGATCAGGCATAGTTTAATCCCCCCACCAGCCTGATCATGGGCAGCAATGTGGCTCCCCGAGCGGTATCCCTATGGTGGTCCAGTGGACTGAAAAGCCGATCAGCGGGTGGTAGTCATTTAAGAACCCCCAAACACCCAGCCCTGGTGGCTAGTGTCCCCCACCCACCACCCTCAAGTCCCACCACCCTCCCCCCACAGCCAGCGGGCAGCAGCATCCATTCACAAATCTGGACTGTCATGATGGTATGGGCTGCATGCCCATTGGCCTTTGCCTGCACCAATGGGCAGAGTCTTACCAGGCAGTCAGTCGGTGGGCGGGCGGGCGGCAGGCGGGTGGGATGCTGCCACTGGCTGGCTGTGGGGGAGGGGTGGTGGGGCTTCGTGGGTGGGTGGGTGGGGAACACTAGCCACCAGGGCTATGTTCAGGGGGAGCCACATTGCTGCCCGCGATCTGGCTGGTGGGGATTAAACTATGCCCACGATTGGGCCAGTGGGGGTGGTGGTGGGGATTTACAGTTGGCTGCCCGCAATCGGGCTGCAGGGGGGCACAGGGACTGGGTTGGGGACCAGCCACAGGTGGCAGCTGCTGTGTTGCACCCTGCAATGCAGCAAGCTCACCTGTGGGTGGCCCTCAACTTAAGCCTTTTTTTGGCTCAAAGTTGTGCAGGCGCAGGTTGGGGGTTGCGCCTGACAACTCTGCACAGCCCTGCTGAATATCGGCTGTGCAGTTTATGCATGGTTCCTCCCTCCAGTTCAGCATGCATTCATTTGCATTACGCTGTTGCTCAGCATGTTTTCTGTGGTGCAACTGCCTCCTGCTGAATATGGCAGAATGGAGCAAGTTCGGACTTATGCAGGTGCAACCCTATTCGCATGGCGCAACCTTTTGAATATCTGGGCCCTAGTCTTTTAGTACCCCCTTCTGAACATAAAAGGTGTCATTTATAAAATATTGGCTGAAACATCATTTTGTGCCACAATTGCAAAACAACTTTGGCTAAATTTGAAAAATGACACCTGTCCCATTCATGAGCTGTTGTGAAAAAATGGTTACTTTGAAAATTAAGGGTCACAATATTGAAAATTATTAAAGTTATGAGTAAGTGTTGAACATTTTCAACATACTTTAATCATTTTTTTTTTATATTTACCCCATTTTTAACATTGTCTTGTTATGACCCCATCTCTTAGACCCAGTATGTGAACATTTTCAAATCCTGCCTAAAACATGATTTTCAGGAAGGAATTGTCAGGAATAAATTCCCAGGTAGAGGAATATTTGTTCCCAAGTGACTAGTCTAGGAACCACAAGTACAAGACAGCATTAGGCTGAGAAGAGAAAAATTGAAGCCAAAGACTATGACTAGCAGAAAGAGAAAGTTAAGCACCTACTGTAGGTATTTTATATGTCTTACATTTGTACTTTTGTCTTTCTTACTCTAGCCTATTTTTTCTTATACAGTGCTTTGGTGATGGTGGTGGTGGGGGCTTATACATGGCAGCACCACTACCATCCAACATCCCCAATCCCTTTCCCAATTGTGATGAACAATGACCCTATCTCAGTGTTGTTCTCTGTTGCACCACACGGGTGTAATGTAAGTGCATCCTGAATCTTTGCTCTGATGTGCTGTACTCCGCATTTCCCATGTCAGATCTTAGCCCACATTTCTCATCCTACACACCTAATATGCTCTCTCACCACTCCTGAAGTGTGAATACCCAGCAGATCAAATATAAAGTAACTGAGGCATCAGAGTCATCATAAAAGGGTAAAGAAGCATTTCAAACTGCTGGATCAGGCAATTTCCCATTTTACAAATAATGCTTTGCCAGACAACATTAAAAGAACCACTATTTTTTATTGAAGTTACAGAGTGTCTACAATAGTTGTAACACATGTCCATATGAATGGCAGTTTAGTAGACCACCCTTCTCCTATCGAATGCATAGGGCCCTATACACTCCTAAAGTATTAATGCATGCTTTATATGCTCTCACAACAGAGGTGCATAAATATACATGAAGATGGTGAATATTTCTTGTTTAAGTATTTATTTCAGTTTTAATTTTAGCATTTGCTTTTGAAAAATAAAATAATTTGTATTGCAGTATTTTGATGCCAATGTAATCTTAGAGATTTTAAATAACTTTTAAAAAAAACTTTACAGGTTTTGTCTTTTCACAGAGTTTTGGACTTGTTTGCATGTTTATAATACTGTCCTCAACCTATTGTTGCAGAAAACTGCCAGTGAAAAGCAATGATCATATGATGACCCAATGCCATGGAGTCTTAATTGCACTTATAACATGGATCTGAACAAATCAAGATTTTTCTTTGGTGTGAGACTTTTTGGAGTGCAGATTATGAGAAATGATGAGGGATGAATAAAATATACATTTTAATATTGACTACATGTTACAAAGGTGTTTATTTGAGGAGTAAGGTATACATTCTGGGAGCAAAGAAAACACATTATAGAAGTTGGAAATATAGTGCAAATTTTGAAAGCAGGTTGAGATGTTTGTTTTAGGAGCAGGGTGCACAGGGCATGGGATGTAAATTTTTCAGCGGTTTTAATATATATTTTGGAACACAACCTAGGGTGTAGAATCCTAATGGATGAGCATACATTTTGAGGGTAGCCAGTGATGATAGTGATGATAGTAATAATAAATGAGCGACTGTAGAAACAGTGGGCCTGATTCTCAAAGCCCTATGGTGGATGCATGGTGCCTGCACCAGACAGCTATGGTGCAAAGTGCACCTTGCATCCAGAAAACATCCCTGCATGATTTTCAAAGGCAGCCTGCATCAAAAGCAGGCTGCCTGCCCAAAACAGGTCTAGCACCACCCTTGCACCCATGGATGGGCTATGACATGGAGCAGTGTTGCATGTGGCAGATGTAAGCTGACACAGCCCCAAAGTGGGATTCTCAGAACACCACCAACAGGAGAAATTCTAAGTACCCTTAGACCAGCCAGTTCTGGTCTAACAGTACTAGAATTAAATCCTGGAGCAGTGTAGCCATGGAGAACAGGGTGGCTAATGCACCCTCTCACTACCCAGATATATCCTTTACCCCATTGGAATAATTATTGTACCTGGTGGGCTAGCGGTCAATGCCCCAGCCCAGATATGGCCAGTAGGCACCATCAGAAGCATATGACACCCTGGTGATCTAGTGGTCCCACCACACCCTGGCATGTCATGCCCACCATGCCCCTCCCAACCCATACCCTGAGTCAGTGCCAGAACACCACTGCACTCACCATCGCAAACGGTGCCTACCAACTTGTCAGGAGCACATGAAGCCAATACAGTATGCTCAATGTGTGTGTGTGTGTGTACAGTATTATAAAACAAGCAGACTGTTGATGGGCCAGTCGGCGCTGGCTGTAGTGGTCAGTGGGTGATATTCTGGTGCTGGCTTGGGTATGGATTGGGAGGGGTAGGGTGGGCATGACATGCCAAGGTGTGGTGGGAGTGGGACCACTAGATCACCAGGGTGTCTTACACTTTGACGGTACCACCAGGTACAATAATTAGTCCAATGGGGTAACGGGCATGTCGGGGCAGTGGGAGGGTCCACTAGACCACCAGGGTTCACCAATATTGCACTGGGGCAACAGGCATGTGGTACAACACCAGTATGGGGACGCAGATGCTTGTTCTGCCAACAGGGGCTTCACGAACCTCTCCTGTGTGCCGGGCATTTGTCACACAGGAGAGGTTGCCTAAATGTGGCACTTAGCCACTGGGACTTGTCCTTACCAGAATCTGGTGCAGGGTCCCTGGTGCAGCGAGGCTTTGGCACAAGCTGCTGTTTGCCACAGCTTGTGTCCGATGCATCCCATTTGAGAATCTGGCCCAGTGATTCATTTATAGTGATATCATAAAGAGCTACCCTGCTAGGGTAGCGATCCTATAGTGAGCAGAGTGTTCGGAACAGGAGGAATAGGGAGGTGGCGAGGATGGATACAGGGAAGGTTTGTATGGTTAGGGATCGTACTGCAGCCGAGCCAGCACTGTGATGTTCTGGTGAGGATGGCTGGCTGTGGTGCAACAGGAACTGGGTTCGGGACCTGCTGGGGACATGACTGATTTGCCACTGCTTGGGGCTCTGTTTTTCAAGTCTATGTTTCACCCCCTCTACATGCACACACACCCGGAGTTAACAATCGTTATTCACCTAGGTGAGGGTGGGCAGAGCCCTCCCAAAAACACTGGTAAATAGCTGGATGTCAGATCACTTGTCTTTGTATATCGTCGAAATGCTTTTCGGTGATATACATTCGCTATAGAGAGCAATCACTGTTTTGCAATTGCTATCATAAATGGAACCCACTCTGAGAGTGCATTTAAATAGTGTTGTGAGGTTAGAAGTGAGTGTGTGTGTTGTGAACTGTTGGAAGAGTAGATGTGTGAACTTAAGACAGGGGTATGAGTGTACATTTTGGGAAATGTGTGGGTAACAATTTTGGCAGTGATTGTGGTGTACATTTTGGAAGGATGTGCACTTTGTAGTATACACATAGTGTATGAAGTAGACAATTCTGATTTATTTTTTTTATTCTGGTAAATAGTAGCTAATTTGTAAATTGCTCTTGAGGTCCCTATTGTCTTTGTAGCAATTTAGTCTTAATTTCTGTGGCAGGATTACTGGGCTTCTGAGGTGAAATATTCTCATTTTCTGCAGCATGTATTGTTCATTTCTGTGGCAAAATGCAGTGACACCTGACTAAAATATGATGAGATGTCATGAATGACATAACATGCTGAGTATGGAGGAAGAGCTTTGGGATAAATAAGGAATAGAAGGAATCTAGTCACTATGGGAAAACTGCCTATTTTAATAACACATTGCAAAAATAATGAATTTTACGGCAGGATGCAAATTCTGTGGACGTTTTGTGGCTTCTCAATTGTAGAATACCAGGGGCCTTGTACAGTACATTGGTAGCACAGTGGCAATCAGGTAAGGCGATATGGTCAGTGCAGTAATGATAGACAGTTTACACAGGCCTGAGCTTGTCTGCCAATCTGATCTCTAAGGTTATGCAAGCTCATTTTACAACACTCCTTGAACCCTTTCAAGGATGCAGTTATGTCCCATAGTGCATGTTGTGACTGAGTAATGCAACAGCAAGTCTAGTCATCTGGCTGCACTCATCTCTACATATGAGAAGAAGGAGCTGAGAGTTCATATGGCTTTGTGTAACCTCACATTGTTGCCTTTGACCTAAAGAGTGTATTGTCATACAGACAGGAACAAAATATTATTTCAACTCACTCTGTCAAGCAATCATTTTGAACTGGAAATGCCTGTCACATCTGAAGCTGAGCACTTCTGCCTTCTAAAACCTGGGAACTGTTCTTCAACCTCATGCAGTAGCCTCTGTGCAATAATGTCCACCGTGTTTGTTGCAAAATATGTTTTGAATCTAAACACATTAAAGCACACAAAAGAAATTTCCTGAAACAACACATTTGAAACACCCTTACAGATGTTTCTTTGCGTTACTGAAAAACATCCCTGAGCTAAAATGAAAATTGATTTTGAAAAAGCTGAAGGATATAAGCGGATCATCATAATTGATCAACATGCTCCAAAGGCTTGAGGCTACTTGACTTCATTTCTCTGCTGACAGATTTCTTTTGGAATTCTTCAAACTGAACACAAATGGTTTGATTGCAATATAGTGAAACATTTGACCATCATATCCTTGACAGTCAGTCTGCTGGAGGGAGATTTGATAACTGTCATCAAATTCATGACAGCCATTCTAATCTGAAGAACCAATAGAGACAGAAGAGAGAGGCTCCTTCAACAATGAAAGATTGCAATGATTCAAAATGAATGGCTATAGAAAAGTTCACTTGTATAAAAATGGAGAGTATAATTGTTTAAAATGTATTTAATATTACAATTCAGTATAATTTGATCCATACATACTTACATTTATAGAATAGTATAGATAGATAGATAGGTAGATAGATAGATAGATAGATAGATAGATAGATAGATAGATAGATAGATAGATAGATAGATAGATAAAGCACACTCACCATTATTTATTTATATTGTGCAATGTACTTAAAATATTTATATTACCAGGATTTGGCTCTCTGAGGTTAAGAATAATCTCATTTGCAGGAGTGATTTGGAGGAGGGAGCAGAGGAGCATGAGGGGCAAGTTACCACAAGGAGAACTTCTTGGATTGGGGAGAGCATGACTGATTGGACCACTCCCCTGCCCTGCCGACTTGTCACAGTGCAGCTTTCATGTCAGTTGCAAAAGTGGCTGTCAGCTGTAAACCTGGATGGATGAAATGTGTAAACACAGTAGCCTCTAAGAAAATGAAGGCTACAGTGTTCAAATGTTTTAGCAGGAATGGTAGCCTGCATTAGCCTATTATCCTCCACAAAAACTCAAACACACAAGCAAACAAACACACAAACACAATTAACATAAAACATGCCCAGTAAATGGCCTGGCAAGAGCCAGGTAAATATGCATGCAGATTTATACTAGCCATGCAGTAAGCACCTTGATTTTTTATTTTCAATGGCCCTTATGCACATAGGGGTGGAAAGCATGTGCCAGAGGTGCGTATCCCACCCACGGAGCTCCGCACCTGTGGACAGGTGCATACCAGCAGCATTCACAACCACCAGCCTCCTGTCCATGCCCCATCCCCCTGGTGAGCAGGACTCTGCAGGGTGGCTGGGGGGAAGTCACAGGTCTGGCTTAGGCATCCAATCAGATGCTCAGACCAGGAACATGGTGGATCACAAACATGGTGGGGTGCACATTGACAGGATGCCCCACAGATGTCCGACAGCTGGTGGCTAAGGAGGTGAGAGGAGGGATCAGAGGAGGATGTGCTGAAGCCCACTCCTAAGGCACTGACAGACAGTATGGAGTATGGGAGAGTGCAGGGGCTGACAGTGCCACAGGCATGGGGAGGCATGGTCCACCACAGGAACTGTGGGATATAGGTCTCAGGGCTACCATGTGTTGGTGTGGGGGTTACCAGAACCTGATCAGGAGACACTGTGATGGGTCAGAGGCACATGCCATTACTGTGTAGGGAATGCTGTGCTGGGGGCAGGGAGTGCCTCTGGCCATTCAGGGAGGGGGCTGCTGTGTGTGCACAGGGTGCATAGGAGGCTTACAGCAGGGTTCTCCCGATGTACCCTGTGCCCTCCACACACCTGCAGCCAGCACTATGTGCCTTTGTGCATGATGCCTAGTGCTGGCACCTCCCACACGCAGAGTGTGGTCCTAGAACGAGGAGGATCAGGTGCATTAGTCCTGCATGCCCCCTTAGTGCATTCCGAGTGGGGCATGTTGAGTGTGGAGTGGCTACACACCCAGATACACCCATGTAGCCACTCTGTGGGGATTGTGCATAGGGCCCCTATGTCAGTATTTTTATTTACCTGTTCTTTGTAAGCTTCACCAGGAATGGGCATTTTCACAGCAATGGGTCACTAAAATGTTCTGTTCAAAATAATGTCTGCAGTCTGGACCACTAATTATACATTAAATACTGTAAAATGTTGTTTGCATTATAGATTGAGGGAGTGCTCTGCACCAATTGAAACACTTCTTTCCCCTGGCAGTAAGACACTCTTATTCTACAAAGAATGTCTTGTGCTAGTGCCCCCAAATGAGCTCATTTTGGGAATTGTTTAAACATTTTTACTATATTACTGATCAACCTCTATCAAAAACATATTACTACTGGCATGCCATCCACTGTTCTGGTTGTAAGAGTGATCTCACTTATATCCTAAGAGTATCAAAACCACTTACCTTTGGTTTGTGGTTCTCATACACCAAGAATTTGTGTGAGAACACTCCTACAGCCTTAAAGGTACTAGGAAATATTTTTACACCTCTAGATACCCTCCTGTTTTTTCAAGTGTCTATCCAATGCTCTTGATTTTTCTTCTTTTTGTTAAACTAATAATCTGTTTTGTTTTGCCATTGCAGCTACCCTGAATCCCACTCTCCTCAGCAGTTGCTACCTCTCTTTTCATACTGCATGAGTATTATAATACTGACAATATTATCTTGTAAAACTAATGTTACAGCACTGTAGGTTTTAATGTCTATGGATGTGTTAACTGGTTGACAGTATAGTTTAGAAACTATCTCCAGATAAGTTTAATTCTTTATGAATGTTTTAAAGAGTTGTTCATACAAGATATATTTTTATTTTATTCCCTCTTATTTCCATACATAAATTTCTATTATACAGTTTTATCATACAATACTATTAAGTATTAACTTGGACATTTGTGGTATTAAATCTAAAGGTCTTGCTTTTAAGTTTGAATTTTGTCTTATAGCACACTCATTCATTAATACGTTTAGTCAGAGGTTTGTCTACTTGAATGTTCAGCTTATCTGCTGTGGACATCATTTTACCTTAAAAGATTCCCAGCAGTAGCAAGATAATGGAATGCTGTTCATTCTATTTAAATCTGTAATTTTTGAAATAAGTACTTTGAAACAATAGGAATTTTTTCTTATTTTTATGTATCTTTATGTATGATCTGGGTGTTAATAGAATGTGACTCTCTGACAACTGTCATAAGTCTCGAGGAAGGACTTGGTAGGTCTGAAAGCTTAGACATTGTTTTCATTTTGTAACATCTATGTTGGTCCAATAAAAGATATCAAACTATTTGCTTCTGGATCTGCAATGGCATAAGTAACACTTTTCTAGTCCATTCAGATGAACAGCATGGAATGGTGTAACATATGTCATGGAATGTCTAAGAAATATGAAAAGAGCAGTAGCTAGTGAGGAGAGTGGAACTATATCTGAGGGCACACAAAATCTAGATTATTTATTTATCAAAAATTGGTGAAAACATATCAGAAAACATAAATGACATGGGAAGGAAAATGGGAGGGATGTTAACTACAAGTAACTTTAACTCATGGTTGAAGGAGTAGTGCAGAGAAGAGTGGCGTGGCTACATTGGAGACTGAGTCTCACCTGGATGGATAACGGCCTATACAGGAGAAAGGGCTTGTATCCATCCAGGAAGGGAACCATAGTCCTCAGTGAATTGTAGAAATGTTACATTGGTGAGCATTTAAACTAGCTGAGGGGTGGTGGAAGAAACAGGAAGACATAAACTGCCCCCACAAGCTGAAGTAGTCAGTAGGGAGAACCCTAGAGGAGAGAAATCCCAAGGGTACCTAAAAACAAGAGAAACAAAATGGTAGAAATGAAGATAGATGGGAATGAGAGCAGAGGGCAAGGAGAAGAGACAAAAGGTAAAATGGAGGAGTTGACAAATAGGGTTGTAGCAGAGTTTGGAAGGTCATTGTACAAATGCTTGAAGTCTGGGAAATAAAATCTTGGACCTAGAGGCCATTATAGCAGAGGCCAACCTGGATATTGTTGCCATTACTGAGTCATGTTGCAATGAGAACCATGACTGGGATATAGCCATACCAGACTATACTCTGTTCATGAAGAACAGGGTGGGAAAGCAAAATGGAGGAGTGGCTCTTTATGTGAGGTGTGAGCATAAAAGCAACAGAGATACAGGGAGGGCGGAGGTACTGTGGGTCACCCTAGAGATGGGGAATGGATCCACTTTTCACACTGGTGTGATCTACAGACCTCCAGCATGGGGGTGGGGATGGATAAGGTTCTGGTGGAAGCCACCCAAAGATGGCAAATAAGCAGGAGGTGCTGCTGGTGGGGCAGTTCGATCTGTTGGCTACAGATTGGTGCATCCCAGCTGCAGCTTCAACTAGGAGCAGAGAAATCCTGGACTCCCTGCAGGGGTGTTCCTTGGGCAACTAGTAAGACAGCCCACTCATGAGTGGACAATATTAGATCTTGTATTCACCAATGGGGACTGTGTTGCAGACATCATGGTTGGTGAACACCTGGGTGCCAGTGATCACCATACATTGTGGTTCAATATAAATACCATGGTACAATAAAACAACACAAAGGTGAAGGTTCTGGACTTCAGAATGCCTGATTTTACAAATATGGGGAATGCCACAGGGATGCCCTGGTGGGGGGACTTGGGTGAAGTGGAGGAACACCGGGCGAAACTAAAAGGGGATAGTGAAGGCAACAAACCTCTGTGTCAGGCAAGTAAATAAAAAGCAAGAGAAAGAAGAGGTCACTATGGTTCTCAAAAGAGGTGGCTAAGAAGGTAACAGCAAAAAGTTAGCATTCAGGCGGTATAAGGAGACACACAGAGGAGGAGGAGGAGGTGTATCACAGAAAAACAGAGGAAGGCAGGGAAAGCAGTTAGGAGCACAAAGGCACAAACAGATGAGAAAATAGCACAGACAGTAAAGAAAGGGGACAGGACATTTTGCAGGTACTGTATATAAGTGAGAAGAGAAAGACCAGGGAGGGATGTAATGTTAAGGAGAAAGGGGGTATGGAGGGGACCAGCAAAAGCAGCCATCCGAAACAAAACTTTTGTTAAGTGTTCACTGAGGAAGGGAAGGCCAGGGACCACAGGTAAGTGACTGGAGCATCGAAGAAAGGAGGTGGACACTAATCCATTTACTGAGGTGAGAGTCCTGAAGGAACTCACAAATCTGAAAGTGGACCAGGCAGAGGGGCCAGATGGGTACATCCAAGAAGAAAAATACTTATTTTATATTTTTATTTTTATTTTTAAGGGGACCTGGTAAATAGTTCCTAGGAAAAGGGTTACAGTACTGAGGGAGCTTCCCAAACAGTGACCTGGGCAGACAGAAGCAGTGAAGATAGGGCTCATGAGTGGTGAGGATACAAGGAACCAGGGACTCAGCTTAGGTGGCAAACAAGGAGCAGATTAGAAAGTACTTGGATGGAGTATCCTAGAAACTGGAGGAGACAATGGTGGGGGAGGAAACTGGAGGAAGGGTAAATGGAGGATTAGTGAGAAGGAGGCGAATAGTTGGTTGCAATGTAAGTGAGGCGGCAGTTTTAAGAAGACACTTGAGAATTGGGTGCCTAATATGTCAGAAATTGAGACAGCCTATAGTCAAAATTAGTTGCCTGAGAAAGGAGGTGGAGTGGGGGGTTGAGAGGTGGATTGTGGTGGAGAGGAAGATGGAAGAAACTGTACAGGAAACACTGTGAGCTGGGGGGACAGTGGGGCAGAGGAACAAAGGGGATGTTGGTGGCGGGGTGACAGACTGGGTTGTAGGGAGGGTAACTACTGGAAGATGTGAGGAGGAAGTGTGGGAGGTACAAGGGAAAGGACATGAACAAATGTTAGGAACACAGTACTGGGGTTGGATGGGCTACCACAGGAGGAGGTATAAGGGTATGAAACATGTTTTCACCATTGGCTATGTTGCAGGAACAGGAGGATGAAAAGGGAAGGATGATAAACAGTGCTTGGGAGTTGGACACAGTATGAACCAAAGGAGTGGGGGGGCAAATGGATGGGAGTAGGAAAGTAGAGGAGGAAACAGGAGGCAGAGAGAGGAAAAGTAGGGAAATTAGCATCATACAGGAGGAGTAAGAGAGGGGAAAATAAAGAGCAGGAACATCAGAGTAGAGCTGGCAAGAACGGGGAGCAGGGGAAAAGGCAGACACTCAGATAGGCAAGAAGGCAGTACAGGTCAGGGAGACTAAATAATGGGTGATAGGCAGAAGGAAGAAGGAACATGAGGAAACACACACATTCTAGAGACTGGTACTGGAAAGGGGAAGCAAGGGCAAAGATGTGTAATGTAGAAACTATTAGGAAGGGAGGTGCAGCAGTCTTGCTAGGGGAAACGAGGATGAAATCCTAGAGGGACCACAGGGCATGAGAAATCAGGTGCGGGGGAAGGAAGGGTTATAGGGCTGAAGGAGCAAGACAGAGGTCAGGAAGTGGTAGGATTTAAAGGAAGCAGCAAGGAGAGGGCAGTAGTGTAATCATACTGGGGATTCTGTATTAAAAGGTATCAGATGGGGAGGCAAGGGGACAGGAAAAGTTCTATATGGGTGGACTGTAGGCCAGGTAAGAGTGCACAAAGTGAGGCACATTATACCAACGTGTAAAGCAAACACAGGGGAAGCCTCGCATAGTGGTGCACCTCAGTACAAATGATCTGGAGGGAAATAGTGTGAAAGAAGTTCAGGCAAGATTTAGAGAGCTGGCCAGGGTAGGAAGCAATGAATAGCAATCAGTTGCCTTCTCTGAAGTTTTGCCTGTACTGAGAACAAGCACAGACAGAAAACAAAGAATTTAGAAGTTAAATGAATGGCTGGTGGATTGGTATAGTACTATGGGATTTGGATGCTGGAGAACTGTGGGTCAACATGTGATAACAGGCCTTGTACACCTGGGATAGACTTCACCTAAGCAGAGAGGATCAGGCGTCCTGAAGAAGAAACTGGAAGAGTTTGTAGCAATCACATATAACTTAAACTAAGAAAGGGTGGGGCTAAGACTGGAAGCAGTCTGGATGCAAGGTTCAGAAGGACTTTGTCTCCTCCCAGCTTGCAATAATGAAAGTGAGAAGAATTCAGAAAGGAAGGTAACACTGGACAAGGGAATGATAAGTGGAGGCCAGGGTCTAGCTGGAGGGTGGTTTCTATAAATGCAAGGAGCCTTGGGAATAAGCTACCAGAGCTCCAGGCACTGATGGTTGGGGTGGTCAATATAGTTGCCATCACGGAGACATGGCCCAACCAGTACCAGGACTGGGACTTAATTAAACAGCAAGGGGTGGCAGAAGAATGCAGTGGGAACTAAACTGCCTACCCCACATGATAAAAGTCAACATGGAGGAACATAAAGTTATGGTATCACCAAAGGAAATTATACCCATAGAAGAGGAAACAGCGGCGGACAGGATGTAGGGCATTGAAAACAGGAAGGACAAACAAAGGAGGCAGAAAGACAGCAGGGGATGATAAAAGTACAAATGGCAGGACATGTAAGGCCATGTATACCAATGCCTGCAGCCTAGGGAATAAAGTCCCAGACCTAGTGGCCTTGATAACAGAGGCTGACCTGGACATTGTAGCTATTACTGAGATGTGGTATACCGAAAACCATGACTGGGATGTAGCAGTACCAGGATATACTCTGTTTAGAAAAGATGGGGTTAAAAGGGAGGGGGGCTCTTTATGTCAGAGAGGGTATTAGGACAACTGAGATACTGGGAATGCAGGGGGGTGGAAATACTTTGGTTCACCCTTGAGACAGGCAACAGCACTGCTATTCACACTGGCATGATATACAGACCTCTAGTACAGATGGAGGAAGTGGACAGGTTCTAGTGGAATCTATCCACATGATGGCAGCTAATAGGGAGGTGCTACTGGTATGTGACTTCAATCTGCCAGATGTGGATTGGAGCATCCCAGCTGCTGCCTCAGTCAGGAGCAGAGACATCCTGTACTCTGTGCAATGGGCAGGCCTCAGGCAGCTAGTGCTAGAGCCCACTAGGGAGGGTGCAGTTTGGACCTGGTACTCACCAATTGAGGAAGACAGGGTGGCGAACACCTGGGATCCAGTGATCATCGTGATAGTGTGGTTCAGCATGAGTACAGTGGCAGAGTCAAGTCACACAAAAGCACAGGTCCCGGATTTCAGGAGGGCAGAATTTACTAAGATGGGGATATGTCTCAAGCATGCCCTGGCAGAGATGGACAAAAAGGGGTGGGGGAGTGGAGGAGCAGGGCCCATCTGAAAGGAGCCATCGTGGAGGTGACAAACCTTTGCATTAGGCAAGTAAACAAGGGCAAGAGAAAGCCACTCTGGTTCTCAAAGGCAGTGACTGGGAAGGTAACCGCAAAAAGATGACTTTCAGAAAATACAAGGAAACTCAGCAGAAAGAGGACGGGGTAGTGTATCTGGATAAACAGAGGAAGGCAGGGAAAGCAGTCAGAGTACAAAGGCACAAACGGAGGAAAAAATAGCATAGGAGATAAAAAAAGGAGACAAGAATTTTATAGGTACATTAGTGAAAAGAGAGAACCAGGGTGGGATACTACAGCTTAAAGGGGAAGAAGGAGTGTGTGGAAGGACACCTGGAAAAAGCATCAATACTGAACAAATATTTTTATTCTGTTTTCATAGAAGAAGAAGTTGAGGACCACAGTTAGGCAACATGAACAAATATGGAAGGGACATGGACACCAGTCAATTTATGGAAGAGAGTGTCCTAAAAACTCACAAAACTAAAAGTGGACAAGGCAATAGGATCGGATGGGATACATCCTAGAATATTAAGGGAACTCAGGGGTTGTTGGTGGCACCACTGGCAGCCCTGATCCATGAGTCACCAATACGAGAGTGGTTCTGGAGGACTGGAGGAGGACAGATGTAGTCCCTCTTCACAAAAGTGGCAGTAGGGAGGAGGCTGTAAACTATAGACCAGTCAGCCTCACCTCAATAGTGAAGAAGATTATGGAATCACTACTTAAACGAAGGATCGTGGACACCTGGAATGTAGTGAAGCACAGAATCCGAGACAGCATGGATTCACAGTGGAAGTTCATGTCAAAGAAACCTAATTGATTTCTTTGACTGGGTGACTAAGTTCATAGATCGGGGAGCGGATGTGACCTATATGGATTTCAGTAAGGCCTTGATATCTTTCACGTGGAAGACTGGTGAACAAGTTGGGCAGCCTGGGAGTGGGTTACAAGGTGGTAAATTGGGTTAGGAACTGATTGAGTGATAGAAGGCAGAGGGTCATGGTAAAACGTGCTCAATCTGAGGAAAGAAAGGTGACTGGTGGAGTGCCACAGGATCAGTCCTGGGCCTAGTCCTGTTTATGTCTTCAAAAGTGACATTGCAGAGGGGCTGGAGGGCAAGTGTGCCTCTTTATGGATGACACTAAGATCTGCAACAAGGGTGGACAGTTTGGAAGAGGTGGAAAAATGAGGAGGGACCTATGTAAACTGGAGGAATGGTGCAGAGTGTGGCAGCTGAGATTTAATGTGAAAAGTGCAAAATCATGCATTTAGGCTGCAAGAACCCAGGGCAGGATGGGGAGATGGGACTGATGGATACCAAACAGAAAGGTATTTGGGGTAATCATATCTGATGACCTGAAGGTGAACAAACAATGTGCCAAGGCTATGGGAGAGCTGGAGCTGTGCTGATGTGCATAGGGAGAGGTATCATCAGCAGAAGGAAGGAGATGGTGATGCCACTGTACAGATCATTGGTGAGTCCTCATTTGGAATCACGGTGTCTGTTTTTGAGGCCACACCTCCAGAAGGATGTAGACAGGGTGGAGGCAGTTTAAAAGGGCAACAAAGATGGTGCAGGCCTGCACCAAAAGTCATATGAGGAGAGACTGGGAGACCTCAATATGTATACCTTGGAGGAAAGGAGAGACAGAGAGATATGATAGAAATCTACAAATGTATAAAACCATAAATAGGGTACCAGAGGGTAGCATCTTTTAGGAAAGGAGATGTCCAGGAATGAGGGGGCATCACATGAAGTTGGAAGGGTAGATTAAGGGTAGCATGAGGAAGTATTTCTTCACAGAAAGAGTGGTGGATGCATGGAATAGACTCCCAGCAGAGGTGGTGGGGCAAACACAGTGGGGATCAAACATGCATGGGACAGACATAGGGGAATCTAGCAATAGGGAAAAGGAGGTAAAGCTGGAGATCAAGTAGGGTCTGCGGTTTTACGGTAGGCAGGGAAAATAGATGGACTATATGGGCCTAGCGGTCCTTATCTGCTGTAAATTTCTATATTTCTATGCTTCTATATTGAGGGAGCTCAGAGGGGGTGCTGGCTGCACCTTTGACAGTACTGTTAAACCACTCACTAGAGATAGGAGTGGTTCTGAGGACTGGAGGAGTGCAGATGTAGTGTCTCTTACAAAAGTGGTAGCAGGGAGGAGGCTGTCAACTACAGGCCAGTCAGCCAGACATCAGTGTTGGGGAAATTAATGGAATCACTACTGAAGGAGAGGATTGTGGAATATCTTGAATCCAGTGTCTTACAAGATCCAAGTCAGCATGCATTCACTGGGGAAGGTCATGTCAGACAAATCTGATAGATTTCTTTGACCAGGTGACCAGGAATTAGATCAGGTGGAGCAAAGAATGTGACCTACCTAGATTTTAGTTACTCCTTTGACACCATTCCACATAGGAGACTCGTAAACAAGCTAGGCAGCCTAGAAGTGGGTCCAAAGGTGATAAACTGGGTTAGGAATTATTTGGGGATAGGTGACAGAGAGTGGTGAGCGGAATTCACTACGGGAAGGGAGGGTGACCAGCGGGGTGCCACAAGGATCGCTACTGGGCCCGGTCCTCTTTAATGTCTTTATTAGTAACATAGCAGAGGGCTAGAAGGAAGGTATGCCTTTTGTGGATGACTCTAAAATCTGCAATAAGGTAGAGACTCCGGGGTGGTGGAAAAATGAATAGAGATCTAAGAGGGTGGTCAAGAGTATGGCAACTAAGTTTCAATGTAAAAAGTGTAAAATAATTCACTTGGGGCACAGGAAACCAGGGCAGAGTACAACATGGGGAGTGGTATTGTTAACCACCAAACAGGAAAGAGACCTGTTGGTAATCATATCTGATGACCCATAGGTGGTCGGATAGTGTGACAAGGTAGTGGGAGAGTTAGTGGGATGCTAGGGTGCATGGGGAGGGGTATCACTAGCAGAAAGAGGAAGGTGGTGTTATTGCTGTATAGATCACTGGTGAGACCTCACCTCAGAGTATGTGTCCAGTTCTGGAGACCACATCTCCAGAAGGACATAGACAGAGTAGAGGTGGTCCAGAGGAGAAAACTAAAATGATGCAGGGTCTGCATCAAAAGCCCTATGAGGAGAGACTAAAGGGCCTCAATGTATACACTCTGGAGGGAATGAAGGAGAGGGAGATATGATACAGACTTTCAAATACCTCACTGCTATAAATAAGGTTCAGGAAGGAAACATTTTTCAGAAAAGAGATGCTCAAGAATCAGGGTCATGCTATGAAGCTAGATGAGGGTAGACTCAGGGAGATGTGTGGAAGTAGTTCTTCACAGAAAGAGTGGTGGATGCCTGGAACAGCCTCCCAGCAGAGGCGGTGGAGGCAAACTCTCTAATGGGATTCAAGAATTCATGGGATAAGCATAAGGGAATCTTAGTGGTAAGGAAATGGGGGTAAAGCCAGACATCAAGTAGGGTCTGTGATGTTACAGTAGGTAAGGAAAATAAGCAGACTAGGTGGGCCAGGTGGCCTTATCTGCCATCAGATTCTATGTTTCTACATAACCATGTAAAAATTATTTCCTATCAATTTTTAGTGGTCTCTGCAAAGTATTAACATACTAACAGGAGTTTTTCAAAATACAGTAATTGATTTTCAGTCAGACATTTTAGAATATATGACATAATACAACTGCAGGCACCAGCACTGAATGTTGGTAACAGGGAAAAGTCCACTGAGCTAAGGTTCATTTGCAGGTGTGAACCTGGGTGAGGGGTACATGGAGACAATAAATACCTAAAGATAAGGTGCAATATGTGCATACAAAGATAGTGTATAGCTGTATTGAGTCTTAAGACTCAGGTAAAAAAGAAAAGCTAATAACCAGGGCCTTGAGAAGGTGGGAGTAGGGGATAATTCCTGGGGCCCAGCACCAAGAGGGGTCTAGGCCTCCCAGCATTCTGCATGCAGTGAAGGGGCTGTGGACTGGTAGGGGCCCCAGAGTCTGAACTTTCCTGGGGCCCAGAATTCCTCAAGGGCCTATTAATAACAGTCAATGAGTAAGAACCATGTGAAAATGAACAGTGAGAAATATTGCAACAGTGAGTACAGGTGATGGCCCTGAAGAATGAAGTCCAAGCAGATTGTGGGGAATAACAGTGGAGGCAATATAGTGGCAGATGTCACAGAACAGGCAGAATTGCAGGCAGCAGATAATAGAGGAGGCAATACTGCAGAGACCACATATAAGCTAATTTGTAGAACTGTGTGTTGTTCTGTGTTATCACATGTGTTTATATCTGAAGGTAAACTTTATTCAGTTTAATTATGTGTCTATTCCTGAAAATAGTTTATTCATTTGCTATAATGTGCCTGACACACATTCCTTAACTTAAACAATGTTCTTTCTCATGTGCAAGGTAAATGCATTTTCTTTGGTTTCCTGTTTAAGATCTATTATCATAATATGTTTGACAAAAAAAAATTAATGTTAAAATACACCACTGTAAATGTTGTCACTTCTATCTCTGCCTGAAGGTCCCAGCCCTGCAGCTTTTAAGGATAGAATCAAGATATTATATCAGTTTTAATTACAATATGTCACAATTAGTTTGCATCTCAATTCTATGTAAAAGATAATCTTAATAAAGGTCTGGCAGTAAGAATGACTAAGCATTGGTGATGGTCTAAATGACATAATCAGAGTGGTGTGTAATGTATTTCAGAGATCAGGAAGGAAAGCGAGGACAAAGAAACACATTGGCACCTTTTATTGTGTCTAAACAATTTTTTGCTGCTAAAACTTCCTTTATTTCTGATACTGTACATGTCACCAATGATTAAAAAGCTAAAATTAATGTACTGCCATGAATATTGAAGATTTCCAAGATAAAAGATACATTTGTTAATTAGTAGCATTTCCGCTTTTTGAGACAGAGAATTGGTCATGCTTTTGGTATCTTCTGAGTGTGAACAGAACACAGACTAATGTTCCTAGTTGTATTGAACACAACTTTTCAACCTTCCATTCATTTATCCACCGTAGGCGAGGCGTGCAAGCTGAAAACAGTTCCCAGCTGCTGCCTATTCAAATCATTATGGTAGTATCAATGGCTCAACAAGTTCCACACTCACCTCTGAGGCCTGAAGATTGGAAGGTTGTGGGTTCTAGCTTCACACTATAAACTTGGGGTTAAATCAAATACTGACACTGCAGTGCAGCATGAAGGGATGCCATACTGCTAAGCTGTGATCCATTGGACAAAATATTAAACCAAGGTCCTGTCAGCCTGTTCTGGTGGTTGTTCAGCTGATATTAAATATCCCATGGCCCTTCTTAAAACTGTAGGGGATTTCCTGATTAAATTTGTCCAATTTACTAATAAAATACCAGTAGCAGGTTAACTTCATTGAATACGTCAATTTGTATATGTATACCCCCACACACACACACACTGGTGATGATGGAAATGGCCTAGCCCTCCTTTCTCAGTCAACAAAACCTAAGTAATATAAATGTTTATAATATTACATAAATACCATACAGTAAATGAGTTTGAAAAAGGATGGATTAAGAAAATCCATATATATGTTTTCAAAGGGTTAGCCTGAGTATTAGGACACTTGTTTTGTCTTGTCCAGCACTACCAACTACTTCTATGGTCTTTTAAACCAGTATAGCAGATGACACTGACACAAATATTTCATGCTGGTCATACCACTCTGGCAAGTTTCAGCTGCTGCTACTTCAGTAGAAACCATTTCGGTGCTGTTGGATTTAAAAAGCTAGTCCATTTAAATCACAAACTGGAGGGGTCTGCTTCCTATCTGTAAAGGAAACAAGATTCATTTGAAACAAAAAGACATAGTCCCCTAGTCCTAAACCCTGCAAAAGGAGTGAAGGTTCATGGAAACATATACTATAGAAAAGGCTCACCACTTCAAAGGTCACAGACCCCTGGCATTTTGTGAGATGGGCTAGATATACTCCAAGAAAAGGTATCTTCCAACAAACCATTTGAAATTAGTGTCTGCATTGCTGCATTTAGAATACATGTTGGGTCAGCAATGCATTGAATCAACAGGCTGCATGAAGCTGCCATCATCGTGTGTACACAGGATGTGCCACCAGATGTCTCACTGGTCATGAGGCTGTGACCTTTGAAGTAGTGAGTCTTTACATCACTGTTTCATTTAAGTTGCACACTTTGAGCTGGTAAAATAGATTAGCTGTTTTCAGAGGAAGACTATCCACTTATGGAACAAGACATTTTTGGGGTACCATTCCATTTTTGGTACCATTCCTTTTTTCCCATTTTGGCTGCAAACCAGAAGTTGTAGGTTTACAACTGTAGTCACAGTGCTTGCAGGGTAATAAATCCAGTGCGTACAAGTATCACTAAGCTGAGAAAGAGGGCAGTCATGCATATGGCTATCAAAACTACATGGAAATGCAGAATCATAGACATATAATTAAGTCCCCAGAAAAAGACAATGTGTTCATCAAGACAGCCCTGATGTTTCTACATAGCATAGCCTTGTAATTCACCAGTTCAGTGGGGAACCAAGAAATTAGTAACTAGGCGATGATTACTGAGGTAGCTACTATAGTGGATGCTTGTGTATTATGATTGGCTCTATAAACAACAGGTAGTTTAGTGACATGTATGCCCTTGAAACACTGTGGATTTTTGCTCTTACCAAGGACAACCAATTCTGGCATGTCAGATCCACTCATGTTCGCACAGGTTAACACAGTTAGTCTAGCTTTGTTGCCACCAGAGATGGATTCGACTTTAAGTGACAGTGTGCCATCTGGTGTAGCATGGTAAAAAATGCTGGTTTAGTCAGCGTTATAAACTGTGTCTAGGGTGTAGTCAGCAAGTAAACTTGGCAGCACGCTTCTAACCCAGTCATCTGCAGATAGAGAATCGACATCTTTTTTCTCACCATGAGCACATTTAAACACAATGTTGTGTCAAGATTTAAACCATGACAGCCATCTGTTTGTTGCCTCAAACTCAGGTTTTTGAGAGCATCTACAAGCTTCTTAGCTTTGTATTGTAGGAGGGGCCTTAAACTGGAATGTCCGTGGCTCTGGCATGCTCGAATCATCAGAGGAGGGCTTCACAACTGTGGAGTGCTTCCTCTCCCATTTCCCTTTTCAGCTGCAGTTAGTGTTGCCTCAAATTCCAAGAGGATTCTCTCTTATTCTTCTGCAGAAGGCATATTTGAGGTTGTGAGACACCCCAATGCAGAGCAAAATGCCAACTGCTGACTGTGTCATTTCTGGCACTGCTAGCATTTATTAGCCCTATTTACATGGTCACATTTGTACTGGAGTAACCTATGTGCTTGGGTTGCTCCAGTGCAAATGTAACTGTGTATACATGTACTCATCAGGGTAAGCCACTTCCCAAGATGCTCCCAGATTCTCTGGCAAGCTGGGAGCACTCAAGAGGAGTGAGCGCTTACAGCAACTTAAGTGGCAGAGTGGACTGCCTGTGCTGCAACAACCCATCCATCGGCCAGCAGATGGCTGGCTACCTGATGCATGGCTCCTCACCAGCACAGATTGCAGCGGTGCAGAGAGGCCGTGTAGACTGACAGGATATGGGTAGCAAGTGAACAGGACCTTGCTGTTGAAGTATTATATTTGTAGTGCCACTGCCGTGTAAACACGGCTTTTGTCCTCCACTTTCTGGATCAGTGTGAGCTCCTTGTTTCTCAGTGGAAGACTTTGGGTTCCACAGGGTTAGCTCATTGTTTTGTTGATTCAGCTTCTGGGAGCAATAGGAATGTGCCTTTGATAGCACCATTAACACCTGAGGCAGTTATAGGAGTAGCTAAATGGTCTTCAATAGCCCATTGACAGCTGAAGCCATTGAAATCAGCAGGAAACTAAGACAGCAATTAGACAGCACTAGACAAGGCACTAAAACAATGAAAGCAGTCAAAAGTAGCACAATTTTTATTCACTTAAATGGGATTCCTTATTCATTTAACAGGATGATTTTAGCTTGGTAATATAGGTGAGGATTTGGAACATCATAATTTTATTCAATTAAACAGCTTATACACATAAGCAATATTCACTAAGTGGGTTCTACTGTATATGATATGTATCTAACTTTCTGTATCACAAACCTAATGTTTATGTCTGTATTGTGATGTATGATATAAATAGATAAAATAATTAGCTGCAAAAAGTTTTGTTTGTTAGGAGATCATTGGCAGATGTCAGAAGACTGAATGAGTTAGCAGCATGTTGAAAGTGTGTGACTTCTATCATGGTCTCTGTTCCCAAGGATTTATGTATGTATGTATGTATTTATTTTTGTCTGTTAACTGGGTAACAGCACTGGCCTGATGGTCCTTTTTCAGGCTTGACCTGGGCAAATTATGCAGTACAAACAAATGTGCAACATACAGCAAAAACATTCAATTACAGTTACAAGTACATAGATTAAGTAAAATGTTAGTTGATTTATTTATTTATTTATTTAAATTTGTTAATTGGTTAACAGTAGTACTGGACTGAGGGTCCTTATTCAGGCTTGACCTGGGAAAATTATGCAATACAAACAAATGTGCAATGTACAGCAAAACTTTTCATTACAGTTACAAGTACATAGATCAAATACAATTTTAGTTGCTTTTAAAAACTTGAGTGCTGGCCTGGTAATGAAGAAGGCTGAGGTGTTATGCTTTACCCACAGTATGCCAGCAACTTGGGTTCAGGAACGACCTCGGGTCTTTGGGGTGCCAGCATGGGGAGGAGATGGAATGAGCAGTCTAACGGCAGATTTCTCTCCCAGGGAGGTTGTCCCCCATGGTTACACTGCCAATTGTTGGAGGTCCAGTGGCAGTGCAGGGAGGAGGAAGGGTAGCAAGTTGGGAGGAGTCTTGAATTTGGCATGTATGTGTCTTCACATGCAAGTGTGTGCACCGAGGAAGGGTAGGCCGAACACCGGGAAAAATCCCTAAAATGTAAAAAATCTTGAAAAGAACAGTCTATACGTAAACATTCAGGTAAACTACTCCAGAACAAAGGAGTAGCTGCAGTAAAAGCATTTAAACCAGCTCTTGTTTTACCACCATTTAGGGTACTAGTGGCACAGGAACTCTCTTCAAGAGTGTTCCACCTAGAGGTTCCAGAGGACTGCAGGTCCTGGCTGCAGGTAGCTTAGCTAAGAGGTCTGAAAAGTCAGAGCTGCAGGCATCAAGCAGAACTGCTGAGGCATCATCTTCCACTATGGAGAGAGAGAGAGAGAGAGCGAGAGAGAAGGTCTAGCACAAAACAAGCAGTGGAGAATGAAGAAGCCACCATCCAAGTCCCATCCCACCTAGCGGATGACTAACTAAAGACATTATTTTACTACTTTTATGACCTTCGACACAGAGGAGAGAAACTAAATCCTAATGGAGGACACTTCTTCCGATCTAAAACTTGATCTTCCCAGGCTGAAAATGACATTTTAAATATCTGGCATGGAAATTGGACCTACAACATGCTGTTTTGTAGTGAAAGAGTAAGCAAGCTTCTTCTTCTGTCTTTCTAAGACTTCCTTTACATGAAGGTGCTACAGAACTTGGCCCTGCAAACAAATAAGCCCCTGAATAAATGCTCCACCCTCTGAGGTGCATGAAGGCTGACATACTGTAGTGTCAAACCAAAACTGTGATTGTAGAAAAATCCAGGCAAAAGGAGAACACTGAAAACAGCCACTTCCGGCAGCCTCCTCTGAGCAAAGCTTTTAGACAAAGAAAAACCAAATCCTTGAGGTTGCAGTTGGAAGCAATAGAGGATGAAAACATATTGAGACCTTGAGGGGCTATTGTTGTGACATGTGCCCATTTGCCATGGGGCAGGTGCCTGACAGTCATAGGGGTATGTGCCCAACTGTCTTTGGGACATGTGCCCAATTGTTATTGTGGCATGTTCAACTGAGGAGGCGAATGTCAAGAAGTTGAAGGAAAAGTAGGAATAATAAGTGTTGTAGGGAATTAGGTATGGTTGGTAGGTAGGCAGGTAGGATGTATTAAAGTAGAGCCCCAAGGAGAGGACTGTACAATGCCTAAGCAGTCTGGTGGGATGGTAAGGAGCATCAGATCAAAGACCCTAAGTGCCAGGGCAAACAACAGCCACAGTAGTGGGATGTAAGGCTGGCTGAAATAAAGGCAGCTGCAACATCATGGGATCCACTACAGAAAACTATAAGGACAAACTTAAGGTCTCAGTTTTTGAGGGAGCAGGAGCAATAGATGAATCACCAAGGCCACAAGCAGTTATATTGGAAGCAAAGAAGTGGAAGTTGGAGGATTGCAAGCATAGCCTAGGAGCACACTCCCAAGAGCTACAAGCAGGTACTGGAATCAAAGTCAGGGAAGCTTTGAAGGAGCCGCAATGGGAAGGATGCCATTCTAAGAGTGAGGAGACAGCTGTTCGTGTAAAAGAATGAGAGCACAAGGCCCTAGGAGCTCAGATAAGGATGTAAGGTAGAAGGAACAAAGCACAACTCCTGGCAAAGGTAGGACATGGGCAACAGGAGTGAGGTCCCAATGCTGTCCTTGGGATAGGAGGAGCCATATCAGCTGAGTTACAAAGGGAGTTGAGACATGCCAGCAAGAGCAAGACAGGTGAGCACAATGGATGAGAGGACAATCAGGGAGGAATGATGGAAAACCAAGAGCAGTAGCTGAATAACAAACTAGTTAGGCAGAGGAAGGCAGGAAGGCAGTAGAGCCAGAGGATACATGGCTGCAGCAAAGAAACAAGTGCCCAAAAGGATGCTTGGACATGTGCACTTACAGCATGTAGCACTTGGGGGACATAGCAACTGTCACCTCCTGCCCCATCAAATCGCAAAGCATAGTCTTGTAAAAACTGAAAAATAACCAAATCATGAAATAAAAATGTATGATTTCGTCTCAGGGTTCTGGCATCTAACAAGCCCCTTGAACCATACTCTCTAATTTGTCATATCAACAGAATTTCTCGACTGAATTACAACCTTGTATTTCAGAGCTGGCTATCAATTACGGTATATGTACAGTAAATGACTGAATCATCATTGCCCACAACAAGATTACTGCTACTACCAGAAGGAAAACTATTCCCTTTTTAGAGGTGTTATTGGCAAATCGATCATTCTGTTCGTCATTGTAACTGGATTTGGTACAATATTGTATAAAGTTCACTTTCTGTATTCTGTCCATATCAAAATGTATGAAACTACACACTTTACAACATGAAGTGAGGAAAAGTAACCTGACCATACTTTTGTGTAACATGTTCCTGCAATGAAAACACTCAGTGTGTAACAATCATTAGTTCAGTATTACAGCTGCCTGTTATTTGTAGATGTGGGAGGCAGAGTACAAAAAGAAGAGCTTGGACAGCAAATACGGAAAAGACCAGTATTAGGAAATGACACTGGAAGGTAATATCAATGAGTGATGAAGAGAGGTGGCATTTGCAGTCACCAAGTAATTAGCTGTCTCATTTGGTGTGGGCAGCATTTGACACACTGAAACATTGAATATAGAAACATAGAATGTGTTGGCAGAAAATAACCAATAGGCCCATCTAGTCTGCCCTGTTTTCCCTACCTATTATTACACCCTAGATCCAATTTGGTCATTGGTATCCCTCCCTACCCCTTCCTGTATCAATTATGTCCATGTTCTATCCTACACATGCTTAAAGCCCCTACCATCTTTGCCCCACCACCATCTCTTCTGACAGACTGCACTAGGCGTCCACCACCCTTTCGGTGAAGGTGTATTTCCTCTCATCTCTTTAAACTTCCCCACCATAAGCTTCATAGCATGCCCTCATGCTATAGTGCTCCTCTCTTCTGAAAGAGACTTCCCACTACACTTTGTTCAACCTCATAACGTGCTTATAGATTCCAATCATGTCTCCTCTTGTCTCCTCTACTCCAGGGAGTACATGTTGAGCTCCTGCAGTTTCTCCTTGTATGGTTTCTCATGCAACCTCCCACACCATTCTGGTAGTCCTTTTCTGGACCACTTCCGCCCAGTCAATGTCCTTGCAGAGGTGTGATCTTGAAAACTGGATACAGTACTCCAGGCGGGGTCTCACTAGTGAGTGATAGAGTAGCAACACCTCCTCCCTTCTTCTGCTAGAAATCTTTCTCCCTATGCACCCCAGCATGTGGCTAGCCTTGTCTACTGCCTTTTCACGCTGCCCTGCCACCTTGAGATCATCAGATGATAATACCAAGGTACCTCTCTTATTCAGTGACTGTAAGTACCTCCTCCCCATCTTATACACAGCCCACTGGTTTCCCACCCCAAGTGCATCATTTTGACTTTCTGGCATTGAAACTCAACTGCAACACTCTAGACCACTCATCTAGTCTACCCAGACCCTTTACATTCTCTGCATCCCTCCTGCATGTCCACCCTGTTGCAGATTTTTGTGTCATCTGCAAAGAGACACACCTTCCTTTCAGTTCCTCAGCAATGTCTCTTAAGAAGACATTGAAGAGGAATTGACCACTCTACCAATCCTTGTGGTACTCCAATGGTCACTCTTTGGTCCTCCAAGTGGCTGCCATTTACCACCATCCTCAGCCTTCTATAGTTCAACCAGTTAGATACCCAGCTTACTACCTTCTCTCCCACCCCTCAGAATGCTAAGTTCCTTAACTAGTCTACAGTGTGGTACAGTGTCAAAGGCCTTACTGAAGTCCAGCTAGGCCACATCTACTGCCCTCCCTGATCCGCCTCCCTAGTTATCCTGTCAAAGAAATCTATGAGATTTGTTTAGCATGACCTCCCCCGTGAAACCATGCTGCTGATTGTCCTGCAGCCCATTTGCCTCAAGTACTCCATCAGCCTCTACTTCAGCAGGGACTCCATTAATTTCTCCACCACTGATGTAAGACAGACTGGTCTGTAATTGATAGCCTCCTCCTGCATTGGCCCTCCTCCAGTCCTCTGGAACTACCTCATCACAAATGAAGTGCTGAATAGTGTTGCCATAGGGAGGCTAGCGCCATGATCAGTTCTTTTAGTATCCTTGGCAGATCCCATCTGGCCCCATCATCAACTGTTTTCCTTTATGGCTTCCAGTTCACAGTGGGCTCTCTCTCTTTCAACAAACTCTGGTCAGAGCTGATATGGCTGTGGAGAGCTTTAGGGATGCCTTTACCTATTATTTCTAATGCATTTGCACAATGCAGATCTGTTGAAATGCAGTTTCAATGTGGTCTTCCTTTTACACATTTCTACAATGAGTTTTCCTAGAATATGGCTGCTGATTGTTATATATTTAGCCTGGATAGTTCACAGAAGATATGGCATCTTATTTTCAGTGGGGTTCTACATCTACACAATATTATGCTGCATTGTGTAAAATCATAACACGCAGAAAACAATAGTTTACATCTGGACTAGGCTACCCAGAATAAATACATTATACAATGGTAAAATCATGACCCCACTGAAAACAAGATAGTGCATCTAATCAGTACATCCTGAGTAAATACAGCACAAAATGTAAATGAAGATCCTTATGACAATGAGATGTTGATCTCCTCATGTATCCAGGATACAAAAATATAGGAAAAGAAATATTTAAAGAAAATCTACTGTCAACTGAACTTCACTGTGTTCACTAACATACACAAACAGTTTCTTTACTGTTTTATAACATATTAGATTGTAGTATTTATTTTGAATGTTGTGGCCATAAGGATGGTGTGTACAGTATATACGTGTGTATATGTGCGTGAGTGTGCATGCGTGGTGTGTGTGTTTGCTATAGCTCAATATATTTTTTCCCAAAAAGTATAGTAAAAATGCCTGCTTATTGCTATATATTTAGCCTGGATAGTTCACAGAAGACCTGGCATATGTCTGAGACAGTGTTTATCAGGTAGTGTTTTAAGATGTTAAAAAACAGTATAAATCTTTTTACATTCATTGCTGAAAAGGGTGACATTTGTGAGGTATGAATCTTTCTTGAAAGACAGTACCTGCCCAACTGAAGTTAATAGCAAAGAAATGTTTGAATGCCAAGTAGTTAAATGTGCAAGTTGTTGCATTTCAAAGGGGTAAACAAATCTCCAATGTAATAGGCAACCAACATTTAACAAACTGTTTCAGTTTCCTAATGACCATCTGATAAGCAGCTTGGAGTTATGCCTTCAGCATTCTAAACAGAAAGAAGGGAATATTTTATTTCAATTGGCACAGTGATTTTTAGATGTGAAGGATACATTGAAAACTCCAAATATGTGTTCCACAGTACTCCATTTTTCCAGCAGCAGACAGCAAGATGGCTGTAGGCTCCGGCCAGTCATTAAAATGGGCTTGTGTCCACTCTCCTGGTACCTGCTGATGCATGAAAGTGCACTCCTCAAATGTGAAGAATGAGCAGAAGTACTTCTTTAAACTTTTACTTTTTCTTGATTTTCCTCTACACAGTCACCTATGCTCTCTCGATCCTCACTACACCACCCCTTCCCTTCCCTTCCTCTTTTGCTCAGATACCTAAAAGGTCATATCCCTTTTTGACATCCTGGACAATTCTGTCCTCTGTTTGAACCTTTGCTACCTCACTCTCCTTCTTGCCTCCATTTGTTTATGTAGCTTTATCTCCTGCCCCTCACTGCTTAGGTCTCTGTGTACTTCCTAAAAGCTGCTTTTCTCCCTTACCACCTTAGCCACCTCCTTTGAGAACCTTAGTGGCCTCTTCCTCCTCCTACCCATGCTTGTTTCCTTCAAGCAGCTTGCTGTTGTTTTAGTTATTGCCTCGTTTATCCTTTTCGTTGTGCTTCCTCCCCCACCATCCCCCTTCAAAGTATCTACTAAGGCAGTTTCCTATTTCTTTAAAATCTCTTCTGCTGACGTCCAGGACCCTCATCCTAGTGTAGTTTTTCTCCTGCCCAAAATGATTTTACAAGCTACAAAGTACAATGATTTCTTGGGTTCCATGTCATACTGCCTATTAGAGATCTGCAATGCTGTCCCTGTTTGTAAGTACCAGATCCAGCACTGCCCCATCATTAGTGGGTTCTGTAACCAGCTGCCTAAGAAATGTCCCTAGTAGGAGTCTAGGAAGGTCCTGTTTCTAGTTGTAGCTGCAGCCAGAATGCTCCAGTCTACATCTGGCAGATTAAAGTCCCCATAATCAGTACCTCCCTTTGCTTGCCATTCTGCCAATGGACTCCTCAAAACTCTAACTGCCCCTCCCCATGTTGGTGTTCTGTATACCACCCTTACATGGATAAATGCCCCATACCCTCTCTCTAAGCCAACCCAAAGAATGTCCAGTTCTTCCTTATTCCCATTGTGTCATTGTGTCTCAGTGACCTTTATTCCCTCACATATAAAACAATCACCCCATCCTCCCTGCACTGTCCTTCTGAAACATGGTGTAACCTGGTATGGACACATCCCAGCTGTAGTTGCTGAAGCACAAGATTGGTATATAAATTTTTCTTATTCAAGCTCACATGCACGTGCACACACACTAATTTTTTAATCAGTAACTTATACAAGGAACACACAACAAATGCATGCTTGCCATTGCCAAGAAAGTGCAATGTGTAACATGATAAACCATTTTTGTGTAAAAGGGTTATGAATGACTTTTTATTTTATCATTATTTTTTAGTAAACCAGTCTCACTTCAAAGCTAACTACTGGAGAATTGCCTGCTTATTATAATTTATATAAATGCAGGGCTGTAACCTTGGCACATTAGCAGCTTTTGAATGGACCTTCAAATACATTTTCTATTTTATGGTAAGATTTCTGGATGACATTTGCAGTTCAGTACTGGTCAAGAAATTCCTGAACTGATGTTTGAGTATGTTTTAAGGCTATTGTCAAGCTAGTTTATTATGTAAGCAATAATACTCAACAGGGTGGATGGCATTGGCAATACTAGACCACCAGGGACATAATAAGGCCCGACACCACAAGTGGAGGGCCTCAGTCCCTGGAAGGTCCGACATTGCCCAATACCACCCACCCTGAGGGGATTATTGTGCTTAGAAATGGACATGGATGTAACTTTTAAATAAATAATAAAATGACAGAGGAATGATTTTCAAAGTGATTAGAAAAAGTAGAAAAAAACATGTTTTAGGTGAAGTAGTCCTCATTTCTGTGCTGTTCCATCTTCTGTTGCTCTCCACACAGTGCCATTCTCTTGATTTTACCCCCACCACCACCACCACCACATCCAGAAGAAGGATGGAGTTTGCTGTACAGTTTCCTTGCAGTCATTTGGCATAATTTTGGTTTAATAAATAAAAAACAGTTCTGTACCCTTGCTGCAAGATGTTGTTTTGTTTTTGGTTTTCTGGTTAAAAGATATAGGAGTTAGGCGCGTGGCCCTGCTACCTATAACCAGGAAATGGAGAGTAAAATGCATGAAGTGAAATGGCAGCACTTTCGCTTTAAGTTTACCGTGGTCTTACATTTTAAAATTTGCCTTGATAAATATGTATGACATGAGTCAGCTGGTACTGTATGTTATTTTGCAGTTCCATGTCTCTGGAGGTCGACTGGGAATCAGGGATCAGGGATGTCTGTGTGTGACAGAAATGGAATTGCAGTCTCAGACTGAGGCAAGTAAAATGTAATCTGAATGTGATGCTTTGAAAAGTAGACAGTTTCTTATGTTTTTGTTTTAATTTAGCAAAGACAAACTGGGGGTGGGGTTGGCAGCGCCTCCAAACTCACGTGGTAGGTGAGTGAAAAAAAGCAGCTGGCCAGTTTGAAAATTTGGGATGGCACAAGGATACCCTATAGTAATGGGTCACCCCAAATGGCACTTGTTTTTCAGTGGGTTTCACTGAAAATGAATGCATACCTGGCATGGCTTTTCAGCCAGTTAGGTTGCTTTTATTTTTCAAGCCCATTTTCTAATTTATGATAGTGAAGTAAACATTTGCTTTCCCACAGAAATGTGTTACCACAAGTGTGACAAACGTTCTGTATCCTAGTGGTTAGAGCACTGACATTGGAAGCAGGAGATTACAGGTTCAAGCCCAGCCTGAGACAAATACTCATTGTGTGACCTTGAGCAAGTCATTTAAACTCCTATAGCTCTAGTCCATCCAGCAGCAGCACAAAGTGGTAGAAGTAGTAATTCCACTGGGAACATGATGCTGCATCTCAACTGGGCTGTCCTGGGCAAATACATTGTGAAGAAAAATAAAACAGACCTAAACAAATACTATGTTACTTTTCTCTTACAATCATTTTCTGCAAACTGTATAACTTGTATTCAGAAAAAATATGTTAAACAGTAACATGAAACTGTGTTTCATATAATAGTCAAGTTTATTTTATTTTAGAAATAAAAAGGCTTCATTTCCTCTGCCATGACATATTAAAAGGAGTGATTTTATAAACTGCAGGAAACCTGATTATTAATGAAGCTTTTGGGTATATTTAACTGCTTGTCACAGTTTTTCTGAAAGCAAAAGATTTAATTTCAACAAAACACCATTTGAAGGAGAAAAATTCATTTAATTATTGAATATGGTTCAAGAATTATTCTAAAAAGGAACTTATAGTAGTATTCCATCATAGAAAAGTCCATTTCCACAAGCCTAATACTAAGTGCATTCAGAAGGAAGTATTTGGCAGGGTTAGCATCATACCAGAAGGGCATTCATGGTACTTTTGCAGCACTGCTGACATCTAATGCACAGACAATGCAAGGGATGAACAACAGTATCTGGCTGGACTGGTATTGTGATACAAATTTCACATCCAGGAATCTTGCATTATTCATAATAAATCTGAATTATCTCATGGGAGGAAGGAGGACACCTTGACATACATTATTTACTAAAGAAGGCCTATAAAGGCATGCAGGATATATTCATTAATGAATCAGTACAAAATACTGCACCTACCATATATAATCTGGACACATTGCCTGAAACTGTCTTTTTTTCTTGTGTCTGTCATTCATTGGCTAAATATCAAGGACCAAACATATTTTCATGTGCAACGCAGTTGCTTCTGAAAATTTAAAACATAGCTAAAGAAATTACTCTCAGTTTTTCTGGAAATATCACCAGAATTAAAAATAGTAAATATTATGGTGATGTCTTTAGTTGTCTTGGGCAGGTAATCGTATATCCTGAGAACTATTTGTAAGTTTGCAGGAGAAACCAAACTATATGTGCAATTCATTGCATATCTGCTCACGGGGATGGTACAGTGAAGTTCTGGTAAGATGGCAGTCACTGGACCAGCATTATCCAATGGATACCAATCTGTGCTCTATCCACTTACCACTTCTGACACTAGGGAACTCTTCTCATGTCTGTTGGTCTCCTTTCACCCACAACTAGTGATGTCATCAATTTGAAATTTGCTGGTGAATTTGAACTTTGCTGTTGAGATTACCTTGAAGGGGCTAGAATTCACCTCTGCAAAGTATCAGTGGACCATAGGAACTTTGATTTTGCTGAAAGTCTGATTTTTTTCTGGAAGTGGTCATTTACTTGGTGTAGTAGCCACTTTGTGAGCTAATCTTGGCCAATCTCCCTCATAGTCTACTCCAATCAACTCTACATTCTCTTGCTCTTTACCTACCTACTGCCCTCCCCAAGTACCCTCCCTGCCTTGCACACTCCATCATCTCCCATCTCTTCAACTAGGCTTCCTGGCTGCGTCTCTGTCTCAGCATCTTGCTTTTCCTGTCGTCTTATTCCCTGCCCTTATACCTAGACCTTTAGCATTTCTCTCCCTTTAATTTTTCTCTCCATCCGTATTTTAAAGCCCTCCTTGACTTAACCATATGGGCTGCACCTCTCCTCCCTCCTACTGCTACCTCTGTCTTCAGCTCTCCCAGTCTATGAATTGCATGCCCATGGCATACATTGTACAATGCTGCATATTGTTAGCTAGTTGCTCCAAATGTAAATCTATTCCTAGACTTGTTTGTATTAGTCTCCTCAAGATATGTACGCTATCCTGCTAATTTCCTTCTGACGTGGAACCTACGAAAATAGCTTATAACTCAAAGTTGTTAATCCAAGATTTAATAAATAAATAAAATAAATAAATTAATTGAAAAACCCATCAACTTTGCCAGTCAGAACTTTTAAATTTAGCAAATTCAGACTTTTGTGAATTCTGTGGAATTCGTGAATTAATTCACAAAGCAAATTTCATCCGTTTCATCCATCCCTATCCATGTTCTGCTGTTCAGTTCTGTATACTTGCTCTCTTGATTAAATGTTAGTTGCAAATCCAAGAAAATAGTTTCTAGGATCTCTCACAGTGATGATCAAGTTGGACTGTATGTGCCACTGTGTTCTGAATCTATTTATTTATTTATTCATTTTTACCACACAACTAGGGCACACTAAGCTGTGATAGCTTCTTTCTATAGGGTGGGTTCAATGAACCTGTTTTATTGATGGGGAATGATGTGTATGACACAAGAGAAACTCCCGTTCTCTTCATCAGTTAGTGTAATGGGATCTAAAACTTCCACAAAGACATTGACCAGAGATGAACAGAAGGAACCAAGGTCTAATGTTTCATTCAAGGGAGTGAATATGTTATAGTCTATTTGCACAGCAACTCTCATCACTCACTGGGGTAGCAATGTTGCAGATGTGCAAATGGTTTTGTAACCACTTTGCACAGGCATTAGTACCAGAGAATTAGGAATGGGACCCATTTAAGAGGAATATGTTCATTTTGTTGTTCTACATCACACATTTCAAAAGCCATAACTTATCCACAGTAATGAAACAAGCATAAGCAATGAGGTGTGTAAGTAAGATGGGGTAGTTTGCTGGTTAATTTTGACCATGACAATACTCAAGTTTTTCAACAGTTCTTGCTGAGTACTGAAGGGGACAGAACTGTTTCAACAAAACTCAAACCACTTCAATCCAAGATTAATCCAGAAAATGGTTAATCAAAACTCCAGAGTGCCACTTTGGGACCCAGAACCCTTTCTACCTAGGTAGTCAACAACATATTTACATGGATGTTCTTATAAATTATCCTGCAGATCCAAGATCTTAACATGTAAGAATGTCAAACTATACACTTTGTAGAGGGCCAAGGAGTTTCTATCTTCTTGTTCTCTGCTACTAAGTGATGTTTTCTATAGACTGTATTTCCTGATAATATCTAGTTTAATGGATGTACACAACCATAGTGTGGAGTAATGCTTGTGTAACTTGTTGGTAGCCAAAGGCTAGTTGTATGGTAGGATGTTGACTGTCATTTAAGTTATTTTAGTCATTCACACTCTTTGTTCCCTGAAGGACTAACACCATGTCATGTTACAGGGAAGGCAAAGGAACTGTAAAGCTAAAGGTACCTTAGAAAGGAACCCACGGAGAGAGGATAGCCACCAGAGGATGAGAATTGGATAGTGGAAGCAAAAGGAACAAACTAGCTGAATGAAGCTGAGGGGACTAGCTTATATAGCCCAGGAATGGGCTGTGTCTAGTTTCTCCCACTCATCAAACTCCAGGCTAGCCTTTTAATGTATTGATAATTGCATTTTCTGATCATATCCAGTTTAATAGGTGTACTCAACAACATGTGGAGTAATGCTTGTGCAACTTATTGGTAGCTGAAGGCTAGTTGTACTGTAGAATGTTGACCGTCATTTGTAGTTACAATGACCATTTGCACTCTTTGTTCCTACCTCCCTTTTGGTGTACCAGAAAGGCAAAGAACCCCTCTTTAGAGTGCTGTACCCTAGAGGTGCCACAGGAATGTGATTCCTTTAGCTAATGTTACCTTAGGAAGGAGCCCAAAAGAAGTGGTAAGCAGGAACTGCAATTACAGATGAGCAATGTGATGACAGAGACAGCTGATAGCTGGTGGGTGTGATAGTGACAGAGGTGTAGCTTACAGAGGAGAGAGGTAATGGTAGGATTGTAGGAAGGGAGGCCACCATTCAACTGCAACTCATGGCAGAAATTCTAATACTGAGTAAATTGTTAATACTGGTAGATGGTACTACTTTGGCACTCAGAAGAGAAAAAAAACAGTGAAGGAAATCATTGGGAATCCATGGCCTTGGCCATCATACCTCCTGGCATGGGTACTATTATTATAGCTCACCACATCCATTTGGAATTCCAGTTCAGGAAACATTGAGAGGGATACCTTTTGCTCTATCCCTGTGATGAGATAATGCTGTAAGACAGCCACTTGTAGATCTTGAAGCCAAGGAATGTACCTCAGGGAAGAGGCTTCCTCAAAATGTAGACTAAGGAGAGAGAGAAAGAGAAGAGGAGAGAGCAAGAGAAAGAGAGAGAGAGAGACTCCTGAAAGGCTAGCACCCAGCTTTGAGACCATGACCATCAGCCCAGTAGTTTGATGATGTGATCAGGAACACACATCTTGATATTATAGTGATGGCTCTGATGTAGGAAGGATTCTTGAGTAGTGTCATGGTTCATATCTGAGGTGAGTAAGAAGACTCCTTAAATGGGTAAGAAACCATAAAATAGTCATGATTGTTTTATCTCTGTTTGTAGCAGTGGGATGGCTGGAGACCGAGAAGCACAATACGCTGTTTAGCAATGCAAAATGTTGATCTGACACCACTGGTTGTAAGAAGGATAAGGTTTGCAATCAATGTCTTGAGAGGCATTCCATTTTGGAGGTTTGAGAAGTAAGACTTAGTCATCTGCAGATTTCCTTGTGCTGGCTGTTGAAAGATGCTGCTGAGATGAGAACATTCTAGAAATGGGAAAACATCAAGGGGCCTAAAATGCTTACAATGCTAAAGTCATGGCAGCTTGCAGCATCCATTCTGTGATAAGAATGGAAAGTCAGATTGGAGGAATGAGTTTTTGGAAGATGTTTATGTCACTATGTTGTCTTTCATTTGGTCTCTGGAAGTCCTCTCTTGAGACTATGAAGAAACAGCTTATGAGTGGACTGAGAGACATGCTGGACTTTTGGTACATGTAATAATAGCTGTTCTTGAATACCTGAATTGTAAAGTGAAGAAAGATTCTGATAACTGTTTGAAATTTGGAAGAAATAAGAAACTGATCCCAAGTAGGGATGAATTAGGTGCAGTACAAAGCCATAGAGCATGACAGCATTCTGATCATTGCAGTATGAAGCCATAAAAGGAAAAGCATACTGAAACCTTTAGAGGCAGAGTGTGGAGACTGGTCAATTGTTCAAAGCATGTGCCTATATGCTGTTGGACATGGCCCATTGATGGTTGGTGTGTGTTTGCCTAAATACCACAGATGGAGTAGGAAGTAGATGGGAAGGGCAGCAATCATAATGGGAGACTATGGAGTTGAAAACCAGGAACTGTTGTATACAGAGACAAAGCCAAATGCAGCTGTAGCATTGATGAAGACTTCATGGGGAAGTGCTGGGCCAAATTTTGAGAAAAATAGGATATGCATTTTATTGCATCAGAAAGTAGGACCACATGGCTAGGGTCAGATTTTGTTGCAGCTGTAATAGTGATATGGTGGTCCAAAGAAGAAACAGATGAACCAGTTGCTGGTAAGTGCGAAATTAATTATCTACTTTGAGGAATGATACACAATGCATGACGAATGGCAGATAACTGAGACTTAATTCTTGTTTTGTACAGGATGATCTGGATGGAAAGGTAGAAATGAGAGTGGTGAATACATGTTTATCATCTTGCAGTTGTTTTGCATACAGTTCAAATGAACCCACTTCTGTCGAGTAACCCCAATTAAGTGAAAGCATTGCTGGGTTTTATCAGGAGCCATAGTTATGTGAAGGGTGGTGATTAACTCTGTGTGGCTCGATTTACTTGCAAAGGGAAAGAGAAGTAAAAGAATCGACCAGTAGGACATTGAACAGATGAAGCACATAAGGATGTTTGTACTGCTAAGCATGATTCAGCAGAGTGACTCGAGAATAGAGAAAACAGCTGAAGCTCTCTTGCAACCAAAGGTTGGATGGACAGCAAGATAAAAAAAATCCAATAGTGGTATACAAATGCCAGAGTGAGGGTGTATAGGAAGCAAGTTGAATGCATCTGAAATGTCAGTTTTGCAAGCCATGGCCTCAGCCTGCAAAGGACATGGAGCAAATAGTTTTGATGATCCTGGTGAAGCCAAAGAAGGGTCCTAAGTGTATGAGAAAGTTGATATTGGGTGTGGCTGGTGACTATGAAGCAGGTAAATTGAGGATTAATCTTTTCTTTCTGGTGCTGTTCCAAAATGATGGCTCCAGTGGGGATGTTTTGATGAGTCAAGGAATGGTGATTGAGGAATGGAGGCCTACAATGAATCTGTGTGTACTTTCTTTCATGAAGAAGGTTCACTGCTTAGGACACACATGGAGAAGATAGAAGGTTTTCAAATAAATGATAATGTAGGAAGTACTAAGATACCAGTGTGGAAACTTTGTTAGACCAGTAAATAGGAAGCAGACTTGTAAGGAGAAGGATATTCAGATAGAACCTGCTGAGAAGAGTCATAGTGATGGGAGTTGGAGGACTCTTTATTAGCCTTTCAGATGCAGATGAAGAAGAGTGACTGGCCCTATGAGTGGAAGAGGCTGTGAAGGGAGACCCAAAGGACTTGGGTTTGTGTAAGAATACTTGCAGGGGTTGATGCAGGAGGTAAATTGGAGCAGATTGAGGCATGGGCTCTGGAACTGGAATCAGTAAAATGGCTGACCAACTCCACTCAGAGGACTGGATGGTTGAGAAGACTCTGGAAAAGTTGGAACAGGAGGAAGGCAAGCTTTGATGGTGGCAATCATCAATGAAGGCAAGGAGGTGAGCAGATTTCTTCTATCTTACTACATCTTGATGCTTTTAAAGTATGTGGTCTACAGAAGACTGAAACTGAGTAGCTGGTACAAGGGGATTCAACTTGGAATTGGCAGGAGGAGTAGAAGTGCTGATGGTTACCTAGAAGTTATAGAGTTCCTGCTTTTAGTACAGGCTGGTAACATAACACCCATATCTAGAGTGCAGGCACCTGGTCAGTGATAATCCACTCTATTAGTATGACAGGACTTCAGAGTTGCTTTTGGAGGACTCATGGTGGGAATCCAAGTGGACTAAAGGAATGGATCCTATATCTTTATCTTTGGCACTGGAAGGTTGCCAAGCTATAAGAGACTGGGAGGCAATCATGCTAAGGAAGATAGTCCGAAGGATATATAGCTGGACAAATTGGCTGAAATGTCTACAGTGGAACTTTAGAGGATGTGAATTGCACAGCAAAGACAGCTGCCTCTCTTGGGTTCCTCTAGATTGGAATGTCCAGGACTCCCAAGCATGGGTCTGGGAAGGGACCTGTTCAGAGAGTGGCTGAAGGCTAGTACCTAATGCAATGGCTCATCCTAAGTATCAGTACCAATAATATGGGTAGGATTCCTTGGTCACTGAGATGGAGATAGAGAATGCTACCAACAGGGCCAACAGTCACTAGGAGTGATGGAATGACATGTAGCAAGAATGAGACTAGGTCCATAAGGGTCCAGCCACCTTGAAACCCACTGTGCAAGACAATCTCACCCAGAGAAGGACTGGGACTAGTTCATTTAGTCTGGGCATGAAAGAGGAAAGGATTTGAAAAGACAATGTATACAGTTCTGGATGTCTGAATACTGAGCACATGGATCTGAAGGCAAAGGTGGAGCTGAAAGCAAACCTGCAGCAATTATAAATCATGTACATGGACACAGGAAAAAAATGAGCACTGTCTCTTTAAAACTCCAGGAGGCTGAACAGGTTGGAGGTAATGACAGGCCAGCTCACTGAGATAATATGTTGGCAGCCAGTCAAAGCAGGAAGCTCCTTTGGCAGCTGGATAAGCAAGGGAGAGAAAAGCAGAAGGCCAAATGGATGGAAGGGTTATGGATGGTTGCAGATTGAAAAAAAACGAGATGCTTAGTCTTGGTGGTGCAGGAGTCAGAATGTCACTGTAGATTGTTCATGAAGAGTTGGGAACTGAAGAAACTATGAGATCTTAAGGCTTGGTGGTGATGGTGTCAGAAAGCACTGCAGTAGAGTCTTACAGTATATGGATGCAAGAAAAAAGGGGAATGGGAGGGCTTTAAGATCGAGGTTCAATGTTGTGAAAATAGGCTCCTCCCTTCCTCATCCCCCCTCATTTAAAAGCTCAGCTCTCGCAGCACTTCATGCTGGAAATCAAAACTCGACATTTAGCCGTTTCCCTGAGCCACATCTGCATCTCGCTCAAGCATTTGCTGCTTTAACTCGCATTGCTGATCGTTAGCTGCTGTTCTGTAGCTCCACATCTCAAAGATTCATCTTTGCTTCTGGCAGGTTGTTTTTCTTTCTCAGGTGGCATTTGTCCCCCACCTGAAATAGCTTGCCTTCTCCTCCCATTGTCTTCCCTGCCATGGACCTCCTCCACCTCCTGCCACTGCTCGGTACCTGGCTATTTGGTCGCCACTGCTCTCCTTTCCTCTTGCTTTGCATTCCTAGCATAGTTCACCACAGCGCTAGCTGTCTCTGACATTCCTTCTAGGTTTCTCACCTGCAGCTCTCCTCCAGCGCCCCCCTTTCCTTCCTTTGTCTCACAGCTCCTCCAGCTCTCCGCAGCTCTCCTTCCGGGATCCTAGTCGGGGCATGTGTGCCTCCTGCCCGCCATTTGCTCGCAGTAGATGATCTGGGTCCTTGGATTGTGCTATCCTCTGCATTATGTATTCCTACGCTATTCAGGGAGTTGGATGCCTGGAGCATCATGCTACTGGTAGGTGCATGTAATCTATTCTGCTCTTGCTATCGCTAGCGATTTGCCCCGCTACTCTTTTCTCTGCTTAGTATCACTGCTTCATCTTCCTCCTCACTTACCATGGCAAACTCACGAACCCTCTAGTGAGTTTTACCAGACTTCTGACCTGAGGTGGTAATCATTTCAGAAACACTGTGTCCTAGGTCTCTCTTCACTAAGTCGGGATAGGTTAAGACGAGGCATAATCTCATGCACTATGTACTCTATCAAAAACACATATATCATATTTCGATAACTCAACACCACCTGCATCTATATTCAATCACTGATGGTTCTTGCCCATGGGGTTCCAATGTCTCTTCCCATCCTCTGTAAGCCTCTATAGCACAAAAAAAAATGGGGGTCCACATCTAGTTCTACAGCTCTGCCATTTCCTTTATCTGCTTTACGATGCTCTCCAGAGCTTCAGCTATTCCATCATATATGGCTCGATCATACTTACTAACCTACTGGCCCATTCACCGCTAGTACTGTCTCAGCATATTCCTTTCGCTCCTCTATCCTCCTCCAGCTCGAGCATAATCTGAGCCTATGATTCTGCATAATCAATTTTCTCAAAAAAAAAAAATTTTTGTAAGATTCCTCTGTTTCTTATTATTGTTCTATTACTTCCTACATCCTCATCTTCATCTTTCTTATTTTATTTTAGGTTTTGGTTTACTTGGACTTTGTTGATTCTTCTCTGCTACGTTTATTACTAGCATTTCATGCCAAGATCCTTTAAGTGGTAAGTTCTCGTCCTTCCAGGTATTCTTTTTCCCATCTATTACATGCTCTTTTGCAGTTCCCTGTTCCTCTCCACTATTCCCTCTCCTCTCATTTCATACTTCATCTGTTTCCTCCCATAGATTTAATCTTCTTTTCTTCTCTCAGGTCCTCTTCTCGCCATATCATCAATCAAAGATACAACTGTTGAAGATCATTTTACGACTCCTATTCCCCTCCAGGACCCATCAGACATAAATGCATGTCCAAGTCCCATCATTCCATCAAGGACTGGACAGTGCCTCACCTCATGTCGGAGTTAGCCTAAAGAGGCATCTCTTATTCTTCCTCTGCTCGGCAGCAGGTGCTCTATGACCTTCTCATGAATGCCTTGTCGCAACCTAGACCTGCTCGGCCCCAGCCAGCCCTTCCACAGTCTGACACAACTCCTCTGTCGGATTTTGAGACTTCATCGCTCAAATGGCCACTTCAACTGCAGACATTCAGACTCACCTTTCTTCATTGGAAACCTGTCCTACTGCTCCTCAGCCTGTTCGCCTTGCCTGTCAGATCGCCTCACACTGACGCCATCCTGTCTCAGGATTCTAGTCTCCCTTTAGTTGTGGTGCCTCCTCCATCCATGCCTTCTGCAGTTTCTACAGGTTCATCTCTTTTCCTCAGCCTCACCCACTCGGGAGGGAGCAATCTTAGACCTGGTACTCTCAAATAGGGATGGAGAAAGAATCTCAGATTTAGAAGTGGGTAGCCATCTGGGAACAAGCGACCACCAAACAGTGTGGTTCACGATAAACACAGCCATACAATCAAGCCATACAAAAGCAAGAGTACTGGACTTTAGGAGGCTGACTTTGGGAAAATGAGAGGTGCCTCAGAAAAGCACTGGCAAACAGGCAAGAAGGAGGGTGGAGAAACAATGGGGAGGCGATCAAAACAGCTATCACAGAGGCAACAAGCCTTTGTGTAAAGCAAATCAATAAAACACAATGAAGGAAAAACTGCTATGGTTCTCAAAAGAGGTGGCAGGGAAGGTTAAGGAGAAAGGACAGCATTCAGAAAATATAAGGAAACACAGAAGGAGCAGGACAGAGAACTTTATCAGTTAAAGCAGGGAGAGGCTGGGAAGGCAGTCAGAATAGCAAAGGCCCAAACCGAGGAAATGATAGCCTATTCTGTTAAGAAGGGGATAAGACCTTTATAGGTACATTAGGGCACAAGAAAGACCAAAGGAGGGATACTGAAGCTTAATAAAGGGAGGGAATGTGGGTAGAGGGTGACAGTGAAAAGCTGGGATACTGAACAAATATTTCTGCTCAGTATTCACAAAGGAAGAGGAGGGAGTTACCTAAACCAAACAAGAGAAACACTCTGAAGACAGGGGTCGATAACAGTCCATTTACAGAAGAAAGGGTTCTGAAAGAACTAATAAAATTGAAGGTGGACAAAGCAATGGGGCCTGATGGGATTCACACAAGAATTCTAAAAGAACTAAGGTAGAACTAGTGACACCGCTGACTACTCTCTTTAACAAATCATGGGAGGATGGGGTGGTACCCGAGGACTAGAGGAGGGCAGATGTGATTCCTCTTCACAAAAGTGGGAGCAGGACAGAAGCAGAAAACTACAGACCAGTTAGTTTGACCTCAGTTGTAGGGAAAATGATGGAATCACTTCTGAAGGAAAGAATTGTTGAGTACCTAGAGGCCAGTGGGGCACAGGACCCAAGGCAGCATGGATTCATGATGGGAAGGTCATGTCAGATGAATCTAATAGATTTCTTTGACTGGGTGACCAAAGTAGTAGACCAGGGAGGGCTGTGGACATGGCCTACCTAGATTTTAGCAAGGCATTTGATACAGTCCCACAAAAGATTAATTCACAAGATAGCCAGCCTTGGAGTGGGTCCCCAGGTGGTAGCCTGGATAAAAATTGGATAGACAACAGGACGCAAAGGGTAGTAGTAAATGGAGTACACAGTGAAGAAAGGAGGGTTACTAGCGGGGTACCGTGAGGTTCAGTACTGGGACCGGTCCTTTTAATGTCTTTATAAGTGACATTGCAGAGGAACTGGAAGGAAAAGTATGTCTCTTTGCAGATGACACAAAGATCTGCAACAGGGTTGATACACAAGATGGAGTGGAAAGGATGAGAAGGGACTTGGCAAGGTTGGAGGAATGGTCAAATGTATGGCAGCTCAGATTCAATGCAAAGAAGTGCAAGGTAATGCACATGGGAAACAAAAACCCAGGGAAGCATACACAATGGGGGTGAGATACTGACAACAGTAGAAATAGAAAGGGACCTGGGGTAATTATATCAGATGACCTAAAGGTGGGCAAGCAATGTGAGAAGGCAGTAAGGAAGGCTGGGGGATACTGGGATGCATAGGAAGAGGCATCAATAGTAGAAAACAGGAAGTTGTTATCCCTCTGTACAGACAGTTGGTGAGACCCCATCTGAGTACTGTGTGCAGTTCTGGAGACCCCATCTCGCAAAGACATAGACAGAGTGGAGCTGTCCAGGAGGGTAACCAAAATGGTGCAGGGTCTGCACCAGAAGACATACAAGAAAGGCTAAAGGAGCTTAATATGTATACCCTGAGGAAAGAAGGGAGAGAGGGACATGATAGAAACTTTCAAGTACCTCAAAGGGAATTAACAAAGTCCAAGAGGGTAGCATCTTCCAGAAAAAGAGATGCAAGAACAAGGGGCACAATTTGAAGATAGAAGGGGACGGCCAGAGGTAATGTGAGGAAGTATTTTTTCACTGAGAGGGTTGTGGATGCATGGAACAGCCTCCTGAGGAGGTTGTGTAGTCAAGAACAGTGGGGACTTCAAGAATGCATGGGACAGGCATAAGGCAGTCCTAGTGGGGGTAGGAGGAAGTAAGCTGTTGGTTAACTAGGATCTGCAGCTTATCTGTTAGGTAGGAAAATGGGCAGACTAGGTGGGCCAAGCTCCTTGTCTGCCATCAGATTCTATGTTTCTATGTTTCTTAGCCTTCATTCATATCTACCATACACCTAGTGTCTGTTCACCTCCACAAAGAAATTCTGGATGGCAAGGATGTCAACTTGATTTCACTGCACATCTCCTCCCATGATGTCCTGGACAATCGTGTAGTTTCATGTGGAGACATCTCCATCATCCTGAAATCCAATGACTCTCATCTCCTTCGCAAGCTGACCATGGCCGAATTTGTCCTTGCCTTCAGACTCTATCGCGATATTGTTTGTTCTTCCTTCCCAGATTGCTGTGAAGAATTGGATACTTACCTTTATCTCATTGTCGACCTTAGTGTCCGTTATGGTGGGACCCATTTCTACGATTACCATCATTCTTTTTCAGCAAAGCCACCTCTGTGCTTAACCATTATAATGTCCGGCTTAACTGAGCAGTTCTGGACAACAAACTATTTTGTTGCCACTTTGCCGAACCAACACTATTCTTGTTCGCTCTGTGGTTTGTTTCATCATTTCTCTCCCCTTTGCCCACCAATGGTCTCTCCTCCTCCTCAACCTTCTGCATCCATTCCGGACCCAATTTGCTCTTTAGAACTCCTTCCGCCCCAGCCTAGCATGCCCCATTCCTAACATGCCTGCTTATATTGACCACCATGGTCACCCCATTCGCAATATTGGAGTAAATCCATTTGCAACAACTTTAATGATCGCGCTGTTCCACCCCTGTGCCAATTTCTTCACTTGTGTTGCATCTGCAGAGATTCTAATGTTTGCTACATAGGCCCTAAGGCTCCCAAACCATTTAGATGATGCCAGGTCCATCCCTCCTTCTATAGCTATACGTGCCTCTCTCCTATTGTGTCCACTCACCCTGACCAGGATGCAGTGCACTGTCTCTCTCTGGTTTGACTTATGGCTTTCACACAGGAGTCCTTGTCCTTCCCACTTCATCACATTTCTGCCCTAATCTTGGTCTGCCATTCAAGAACCTACCGTAGTTTGTTCCCTCCTCCAGTTGGAAGTGGATAAGGGATTTGTACTGAGCCCTTTTCCCCCTCCCCTTTTCGATACATCAAATCAATCCTCTTGGAATCACTACTAGGAAGTTCTCTGGCAAAAACGACTCATTGTCAACCTTTCTGCCCCTTGTCATTCTCCCACTCCAAGCGTCAATTCTCTTATCCCAGCTGAAGACTTTTCTTTGTCTTATGCTTGCATCGATGATGATATTTCCTTAATCAAGCAGTCCGGCCATGGCCCTTGGTTGTCTAAAGCTGATATATCGGATGCCTTCAAGTTGCTTCCATCCATCCCTCCTCTGGCACATTCATGGAGTCTATTTGGATTCCACTTTTTACTTTGCAGTTCGTCTTACATCTGGATGCTGTAGCAGCAAGTTATTTGACATCTTTGCCGACTTACTCTGCTGGGCCTTGCTGAATATTTGTCACTTACCCACCGGGCTTCACTTGTTAGATGATTTCCTTCTTGTGGATCCGACCAATGCCATTCCAGAGGCCAGCATCTCAGCACTTCTCGGCCTGTTCGACACTTTATCAGTTCCAGTTGTGGCCTAGAAGACATCCGACCTTCTCACGCCTCTCAAAACTTTGGGCATTGTACTGACTCGAACACATGGAAGCTTGCCTCTCGCTAGATAAGCTTTCTTGAATCCAGGAGTTGGTTTCTCCTTTTTATTCGGGAAGATTGCACAAACAAGAACTGCTTTCTCTTTGGGGTACCTAAACTTCGCAATGATAATCATTCCGCAAGGTCAATCATTTATTTCTTACCTTCTCATCCAAGCCTCATCCATCAAGAGCTGCACCATCATGCCAGAATTACAGCATCTGCTAAATCTGACTTAGCCATGTGGTCTCTTTTCCTAGCAAGTTGGAATGGATGCTCCATGTTCAGAAACTATCCTCCACACCAAAATCATCCTTGCATTTTCACAGACGCATCTTCTACTAACGGATATGCTGCCATATTCTCTCAAGAATGGATCATAGCCCCTTGGACTCTAGACGTATCATCATTATCCAAATTCGCATCGACGCTCCGCTATTCAAAATCTATCCCATAGTAGCAGCTGCAGCTACATGGGGACATTTGTGGTCTCACCAGTCAGTCTCCATATTCTCAGATAACCAATCCACAGTAGCTATCGTTAATACAGGTCATTCATCATCTCTTTCTATCATGCTAATCATGCGGAGGTTAACATGACTCTTTCATACACGATTTCACAATAAATTGCTATTATATTCCTGGTACCCCAAAATCAAGCGGCTGATGCTCTTTCTCGATTTCAATTTTAGGAATTCTTCCATCTCCATCCTTCAGCCAACCCAACCATGACCCCTAACTCCATCATACTATGACCTAATAATGGTCTAACATATTATCGGCATCAGGCCTCCATCATCATGTGGTCATCATTAGCTGTATCTACCAGATCCATATATTCAACAGCCTGGAATAAATACATTATCATTCTGCGCGTCCTCATCATCAGAACCAACTACAATTTCAATAGATCGAGTTCTAGCTTTTCTGACATTTTGCCATCAAGCCCTACATCTCGCACATGGCTCAATCAAATTATATCTTGCAGGCATCCAGTTCATGCTCTCTCAGTATTCTCCATCATCACCATCTCTATTCTCCAATCAACAGATCAAACTACTTCTATTAGGATTCAAATGTTCATTCACTCCAAATTCCCTAGTCAATTTCCAATAGAAGGACCTTTATTTAGGAAACTATTAGATTTACTAGATTATAATCCTTTTGAACATCATTCAAATCTCATGATATCTTCAGCCATCACGCTTGCTTTCTATGGATTATTTTGTCCAGGAGAATTCACAACTGCTTCACCTTGCTCATCTACTTTCCTCAAAGTATCTAACATCGAAAGACACAATGATACCTTCATCCTGACTTTACCTTTATCAAAACTGACAGACTTAAATCTGGAATCTCAATAACATATTACTCAACATCAAATAAATGGTGTCCAGTCATGATTCTATCAAAACTCATAAAGTTCCATTCCAGTTCAAATCCATCCTCCCCTTCTATCTTCAGATGCCAACATCCCTATGACAACAGAATGCTTCATCGATCATACAAGAATCCTACTCAGAGACTCGGACTTAATCCATTTTCCTTTCAGATCACTCCTTCAGAATAGGAGCAGCTACTTCAGCATCTTGCAATAATATTCCGCACATCATCAAAAGACTTGGAAATGGAAATCATCAGCCTTGAAATATATATCCTTAATCCAATTTCAAACTTAAAAATGCTGTTTTAGTTATCTCTTCTTAGTTTGCTCAGAGGACGAGCAGATCAGCATCCATGGGTCCTCAGAGGGTTTTCCCCAAAGGGTTTTTTCCTCCTGTGTGCTTCTGATCACACTCTCCGAGTTGGAGGAGGTAATCTTTTGGGCTATTCCTACAGCTACTTAACCCACCTACCAAGGGTGGTAATAGAGAAAAGCCACATTATACTCAATAAACAGATTTTAAATCCACTCAAGTATCACCAAGCACTACATATTTTAACAACATTGAATGGGAGGGCTTTAAGCCCGAGGTTTAATGTTGTGAAAATAGGCTCCTCCGTTCCTCATCCCTCTCATTCAAAAGCTAAGATCTCACAGCACTTCGTGCTTGGAAATCAACCGCCTCCATCCTCCCCATCAGCCTCCTTCTTCTCCAGCACTCTATACACCCTTGGGTTGGGCTACTCCTACAGCTACTTAATCCAATCTACCAAGGGTGGTAATAGAGAAAAGCCACATTATACTCAATAAACAGATCTTAAATCCTCAAGTATCACCAAGCACTACATATGTTAACAGCATTGAACTGTTGCTTTAAGTCATGCAGCCAGAGAGCAGAGTTAGCAGGAAATGCTGAGGAGAATTAGCCAGGCTGAGTTAAGCAGTTGGAGTTGTTGAGTAAATGAAGGCAAAGCATGCAGAGGAACTGCAGAGAAAATGTTGCAAATGCAGATTATGACAGCAGGTAAATAGTGGAACGATTACAAGTGTTTGGATATGAAAAGCAGGTAAAGCACCTTGTAAAACATATGTGAAATACTGTAGTAAAACAGAGGCAGGACATAGACTCGAGTAGGCACACTGAAAACATATTTCAAATAAGTACTGAGCTGCATGAGGACAAAGAGCAGCAGAGTGGCTGCCCAAAAGGCAGAAAGCAGAAAGCTACAAACAAAATACTAACCAAGTACAGCAGAAGGCAAACTCCAAACAGACAGGCCTGAAGGAATCATGAGGAAGGCAGCAACTATGGGGAGGGAGGCAGAGCCTTGCTGCAACAAAGAATAGAGCAGCTGAGTGAGGCTGGAGGCAGATGGTTTATATAGCTGAAGAACAGAGTCTGGCTGGTTACTCTCACCCATCAAACCTCAGGTAAGCCTTTTAATTACTCTCTTTTTTATTTTGCCAAAGGTTTTGAATTTTAGAATCTATCAGTTATCACAACTATTTACAGCACAACTCTTCCTTGGAATTAGTTCTGGGTCCTGATATTAAGTGTTGAAAATGTTTTGAGTTCGTCCAGTCTTTCTCTTTTCTAGAGCAGAAATGAAAGCTTCCTGCAGAAGTGAACCCTGAAATTTTGTGGGGTTGAGCCATTTCAGACTGAATGAACACGAGGCCCAAGAAGTGAATCCAGTTTGATGGTCTTGAACAAGCTGAACTAATCTGAACCACTGAGAGCTAAACAATGTTTCTATACTCCCCACCGTATAACCTCATTACACATTGAGTAGCCCCATGTCTTTCTCAGCAGTTTGCTTTCTGCTAATGTCTGCATCATTCTCACTTGCATGTTGGGATCTGCAGATAGTGGATCATCTTATTTGTTTTAATTATGCCTATCCTGACAACATTTGGAGTGGTGGTGAGTTGTAACCAGAAATAAGTCATAGTATATTGAGATATATCTACATATATCACAAGACAGTTTGTCATTTCAATGAGATTTTCTGTGATATATCTGCATATACAGTATCTAGAATATATACTTAGATGTATCTCTGTATACTGTGTGACTCTGAGCAAGTCACTTAACCACCCAGTGCTCTCGGTCACCCCTGAAAACAGGCACTTGTACCTAGTGGGCCTTACCCAGTTACCAAAGAATAAAATAAAATAAAAAAATACTGTATATATGCTCACATACTGCAGTCTTATACAGTGATAATGCAGTGTTTTTGTTTTGTTTGTTTCCGCCAGCTAAGCATTCCAACAGTTAGTTAGCCATATACAGACTCCCCTATCTCTGAAATACTATTTACTATCTCTTCTTCCTTTCTAATTTATTGGTAAGTTACTGTTGAATGACTGTCCCTCTTGTGGTGGATGATATTCAAAACAAGCAATAATACCCAACAGGGTGGGTGGTAATGGCAATACGGACCACCCAGGGGCATAATGAGAGCCCAACGCCTCAGGCAGAGGGCCTTATAGCCCTGGAAGGTCCTTTTATTGCCATGTCACCCACCCTGGAGGATATTATTGCACTTAGAAAATGGGCTTCGCTCAGTGGCGCTGAGGGCTGAGGTGCGGGATGCTACACCTCACTCCATGCTGGCGACCCGGTTCGGGAATGAGTCTGGGTCATCGAGGGTCAGCAGAGGAGGACTAAGGATTTTGTGTCCAAAGACAGCTCTCCTAGTCCTGGGGATAAGGGGTGGATGTACATCATGCTCTGCTGGTCCCTGGGGATGCCTGGAGGTACTACAGAGGTGATGGTACTTAGTGGGGAAGCACGGCAGACGTCTGAACACTAGTGCACTGATGTCATGGCACACCCATGCTTCAATGGGGAGATAAGGGAAAAGGCAGCATAAGCTTGCAGTAGCTTGATGGCTGCAGTTTCGCAACCGACCAACGATGCCTGGATGGCATGTGCCAGTAATGGTTCCTCACCGGGCATGCAGGCTAAGAGGGGTGGGCCCTTTGCAGGTGTAGATGCATCTGCCAGCTGGGCATGCGAGCTTCAGGGTTGGAGGTGAAGCAGAGGAACGGTGGCTGGATGTGGAGCAGGGCTGTGGCTGCAGGTAGAAATTGTTAAATGTTAAAAAAAAGGGCTTTCATTATTTATTTATTTTTTATAATGATTTCATTAGGAAAAAAAGAGGGTAAAATATTAATAAAATGAACAGAAACAGGAGCTTCTGTAAAATAGTCCCTTTATTGGTTGAATTGCACACTAAAGGGGGTTGTTGTTCAGAGACACCTTTATTACATTACAGTGTCTCTATTTTGTAGTGAATATTTTTTCGCCTCCCATAACTTTACTTATTGAACTCACTAGATATTTATTTTAAATTAAAAATTGTTTATTTTGTTTTACTCTGTGTAGAGCGATGGAGTGAAAATGGCAATTTGTCTGACTGAAACAAAACTGACAGGGAACAATAGTAAAGTCTGCTGATGAAGTGTTACACTGCTTGAGTGAGCTGGGAACAAAATGACAAAGTCAACATGGAAAATCAGATCCATTTCTGTATTTTTTAACTGGCTTTCCTGTAGTGTCAGAGCTATTAGGCTCTGGAGCGGGAGACCACAGAAGCCCTTAGTAGGAGGATAGGAAGTAGCATCATTGACTGAATGCGGTGAGAGGAACACTTCGCAGTAAGCTGTTGCTTGCTGTTATAGCATTATGTTTGTCATTTAAAACTGGGAGCCACAGCATGAAGATGGTTGGGTTAGGGACAGCAGGCAAAACTTCTAGAAAGATGATATTGGTGTGCAGTTCAGGGGTTGGGAGGGGCGCTACACTTGATGGGTTGCTGCGATGGTTGGAGGGATGGAGGAGGTGGACAGAATAATGAGGTGTGACCTGGCAGTTGGATTGATGGTGCTTTGTAATAGTGCTTTTCTGAATAAACCTTTTTTTAAACTTGAAGTAGGGAGTGTGAAGAAGAAAGCAGTTTACATATCTTCAGGATTTGGTCAACAGTTCAGCAGAGGAGAATAAACAGCGAGCGCATCTGATGGGGTGCCAGTAGTCAGTGTGGTGCAGTGTAAGTTAAGCACAAGTGACTTTTTATTTTACAGAAACACTTATTTTGTTCCTAAGCTCAGTTAAATTACAATACTGCCAACTTGTGCCTGGTGCTTGGTGAAGTGCTGTGGGGTCAGCTCACTTGCTAAGTGAGCTCAAAATGACTTGGAGGAGAGCCTTCTTCTTTATGTGTTTCTGTGAGGTGCTCAGGAGAGGCACGGGCTGTGGTTTTGAAAACGCACTGCTGACCACATTTATGTGAAGTGATAGCAGTGACAGTTTGCTTTTCATTTCTTTATGTGTGGTTACATTTAATTTGCTGTAATTTTTAGTGACAAGTGAGCCCAAGGGAAGTTGGTGTGTGGTTTTGTTTGGCAGCAGGCAATGATTTAGGGACTGTTGGGAGGGCTTTATCTCTTGCTAAGTGAGAGAAAAAATGGCCTCAGTTTCAAATTAATTTGGATGCTTTTGGCCAATGAGCATTGAGGTTGGGCACAAGGATACTTCAATGGGTTAAGGGGCACTTGGGCTGACACTTTTAAACTCAGGCTCTGTTGTTTGATAGATGACCACCTAGGAGATTATCAGCCAATCAGAGCCTGAGAATTTGTTTGCCCATTTTCTAACATGCTTTTTTCATCTCTTTTACTATGGTAACCAATGCTGCTTCACTCTTCAAGGCCCAATCTAGCCTTACAAATATAGTAGTCAGTTGTACTTTGTGAGAAATTTGGAACTAGCTCTACATTTAAATTAGCCATCGGCATTCACTTCATTTGTTCATTGCACAGATAGAATTCATAATTAATATGCAAAAGCCTCTTAGGTTTGCCCCCTTCAAATAAACAGGAGTTAGCTATTGTCAACAATGGCTATTCTTGTTATTCCTTCTTACTGTATGAAATGAGGATATATTGGAGCTGAATACATGAAATATTATGGACTCAGTGCTAGTAAAGGATATCATTGTGTAAGTCCTGCAAATGTCTATGTTGAATATACACAATTAGCCTTACAATAGACGATTGCTCACTACATGTTCCTTATATAGATTTATGCTTAATGTTCACAAATACTGTTAACATTAAGCTATTCTAAGTATAAATCAAATTTCATCTCCTTAGTTTATTACAGTGCATCTGAAATATTATATTTAAGAATAGAAACCTTATATATACCATGATTATTACATTTCAGACAAGAGGGCTACTGTCAACAATGGTTACTTTGTCTTGGCATTAGCATAATGTTTATGGATCCGTCCACCATGGGCATGCAGCACCGCCATACATGCAGAGGGCTGGTAAATCCACAGAGTGCCCACTACACAGAGGATATACAGTACACCATAGGAGCACATTGCAGCATGCAGAACCCCTGGGTGACCGCTCCTTCCGTGACCTTATCCCTTGCAGTGCCTGCAGCTACACGTCTGGCCATGTCAAGATTAGCAAAGGATGGGGATGTGTCTGCACCTGATCCACAGTGCTGTAGAGGTAGTGTGTCAGCCAACAAAGGGGCAGATGCTATGTGACATAAGGGGCTGCTGTAACATCTACCTGCCCCTCCACCCAGCCATCCCATCATCTACTGGCCCAGTCATTCCCCTCCCCACCTCCAGCCCCAGGAGCATAGGTATTGGGTTGCGGGTATTGCTGGCACCAGCCAGTGTACATAGGAAAAGTTCACCTTTTGCATAGAGGACCATCACAGATTGTTTTGCTTGTGGTCCCCTGCTCCACGCAGAGCAGGGAATCCACTGAAGTGCCGACCTGGACATCTGATTGGCTGTCTGGTGTTTCTGGCAGGACTGCACCTGGTACCGCTTGAGCCACTAATTTGGGGCTTTGCACCTATGGGGGGGAAGGAGGAACAGGACTGTTTATTTACATGTGCCTGTGTAGTTCTGGGGTGCATAGCTGTGTGGCCTCAATATGCTTATTTCAAACAATTCCAGTCTTTGTTGTGGTTCAAGCCCTGTCTATATGTTTATTTATTGAAAAACTTCAGAGAGTACCTTTGAGCACAAATGCTTATTTACAAAGGTTCCACATCAAATACATAGTCACAAAACATTACAAGTATAATAAGCAGTTACAGATGAAATGCAGTCATGTCATGCTCTAAGTACTTAAAGCAGAATAATTATTTCCAGTTTTAAAAGAAATCCATATAGATCATAGTACAAAAGGTCACAGGTTATGTACCCTACAGAGAGAAATGGTTACAATTGCATTGGACTGCAAAGGCAGATGGCAAGATCTCTTGAACTGGTTAAACATGGGGAAATTCAGCAGAGTATCAGGCAATTCATTTAACCAGTTAGCAGCCCTGACAGCAAGTGACTGCTTGCTCAGCTGAGTACACCAGAAATGAGGCTTAAGTGCATTCCTGGCTATGTTCTTGGTGTTATATTGGATAGAGACGGTGTGGAAGCAATTTGTTAAGGCAGGGATGTTAGACCCAAAAGTGCCTTTTAGCTAGCAGACAGGTCTGGAGCTTTATTCTGCTGGTAATGATAGCGAGTTAGTGAGTGCATAAAGGGTACAGTTATGATAGTATTGCATTTGTTTATTGCAGTAGTATTGCATTTGTAGTTTGCTGTAATAAAGTGCAACCTTACACAACTGGGGTATTATAGAAGCAGCCACTGTTGTCTCTAGCAGGCTACAGTACTGTCAGCCATTATGCATGCCGTGAGCTCGCCCCCAACACACAGGCATACACAGGCTACTCCCATTAACTGCCTCTAGAGGTAGGGCCTGGCAAAGGGAATTAAAACAGGTGGCCAGGTAAATCTGTTGTTGCTTGCACACAAAGCCCTCCATTTCTGGTGGTGACTGTTGTGGAGTCTGTCAATGGGTATGTCAGTGGGTGGTGGTGCCGTGTTGTGGAGTGTGTGTGTGTGTGTGTGTGTGTGTGTGTGTGTGTGTGTGTGTGCATATGTGCATGATTTAAAGGAATTCATGTTTCTGAAGGGGTGGGAGTTATCTGTTCCTGTGTCAGACTCCACTCACTTCTATCTGTTGTGATGACCCACCCACTACTGTATTAACCTCTCACCACAGATGGGACCATTCCACACAGGGATAGGTGGCATCAAGGATTCTTTGTTTCTTCCCTGTGACAACTCTTTTCCATTTGGATACTACCGAGTACAGTACCTTACCTCCCAACTGGAGTAACTAAGAGCTGCCAAGAGTAGGGAATGCTGCACGGACTGACCTGAGACCTACCAGAATGTGAGACACTGGCTCTGTAAGCCTGGACGCCTACAATTGGATTGTTGAGCAAAAGGTACATTTTATTGAAAATATGAAAGATATCTCTGAAATAACAGCCATGAATGGCACAGTTCAATTGCAGAATAAATGACAATTCAAAACACATAAAATATCTGTACTGTATGTTCTATCACTATTACCTTGTCCCAGTAGGGCAACACCACCCCACTAACCTCCTTGTATTTCTTCCTGAAACCGCAGGCACTCACCACCCACCAGCCCTCCAAATATCACACAGATTTCAGGATAAGCGCCTCTCTGGCCTTAATCCCTGAGCTTATTCACTTAGGATATAAGAAATGCAGTGACTACTGGGCCATACTGTACCTCTGGGCAGTCAGTCTACTGACCCTTCTGCAAGATACCCTTCCTGTTATCCAATTACTCTGTCACACTTTGGATCTAAGGAATACAGTGACTACTGGGCCATACCTTCGATCAGTCAGTCCACTGACCCTTCTGCCAGATACCCCCTGGTATCCATATACTCTATATACCCAGCACTAGGCCTTACCTTAGACCCCAGTGCCATATGATTCACTTGCCTTAAGGGCATACAGTGACTACTAGGCCTTCTTACCTCATTTAGCCCACTGACATCTTTTGCCAGATACCCAGCCTGGTGTCTTATCACACAATTACTATATTTATGTCTATACTTTAAAACATTTAAAAATCATTAGACATTACTGTAAATCACACTTAGGAATGACAGTGGCATCAAACATATTGAATACTGCTAAATATAAAGCCGTGACATTATCCCTCCTCAGTCCCTTCAGGTACAGTCCTTCAGTTGACAAGAGTCTCTTTAAAATCAGAAGGATTAAGATAAATTCTCTGTTAATCATATCACTTTGACTTTTAAAATAGTCCCCAGACTGTATCAGTAAGGTTTGTATAATACCACTCCTTTGGGTTTACTGAAGAAATTCTGTTGTTGAAGTTGTTGTAGCTTTGCTGTTGTTTGAGGGCCTCTTGATTCAGCAGTTTCTTGATGTCATCAGGAGAAGCAAGGATTTCTTCGGTTTCATCTTTTCTTCTTCTGTGAGGAAAAACTGGCATACAGGATCACCAGGCACTTGAAGCAATAGACTTTCTATTCTTACTCTGTTCTCACTTCCTGCCTTATCTGACCCTGTGCTAGGATTCAGGTGATCCCCTAATCCTATACTGTATTTAAATTAAACTGTCTCTGTCAGGTTCTATCACTGCATCAGGCCTCTCCAGACAGGACAACCACTGGCTTGGGCACTTTCCTTCTCGGTCGCTCTCCCTGCTCAGACCCTGCACACTGACTGTGTAGCTTCTTTATAGACAAAACTCATTAGCATATTTAAATGTGTGGTCACTGAGTGGACACTGACCTGTCCAGAGGCTCAACACCAATAAAAATCCTTTGGCAGCAGCATAAGCCACAATGGAATACTCAGATTTGAAACTCAATTGCCCCTCAACATTCTAAGGTTCCCCTTTTTATAACGTTGAGCCCATTTTAAAATACATTTTTGGTCACACAAAATAAGCACTTTCCTAAAGTTTAAGCAGGTTTTCACTATACTGGCTAGAAAGCTGTCCTCCCAAGCTCTCTGCTGATTTTTTTCTGTACAAAATAACCCTAGGAAAGCTCAGTTGCAAGACTAACACCTTTATTATTAAATTGAAGAAATAATCATTTTTAAACACTTTCTCTTCACTTTCTATTCAAAGTAGTCGTTTCTGTAATTACATTGACCACAACAGTTTTTTCACCAGGAATTACATATTCATTTTATTCTCGCTTAGTTCCACCTTCAGTGTAACTGCCAGTATGGATTTGCTTCACCAAAGATCCACTCTCCCGGTCAAGGTCAATGACTCCTTTATTTCATAACTGTATCACTCAAATCTATCTTTCTGCTGTGTAGGAAACTAAAATCTAATTGTATGCCAAGTTTGTGCAATTCTGTAGAAACATGACTTAGCAGCACGGTCTTGAAATGCAGCAAATATGCTGAGACTTAAACAACTTTTCCCAGCAGATCTTTGCCTTAAAGTGCTCCATTTTACTTGTGTTGAATTAGCAAACTTTGTGTATTTATGTTATGTGCCCAGGACTTCCTTAGCCCACATGGCTTTATTTAATTTATTTATTGTATTTACATGTATTTTTGCTGTTGTGAAGCTGCAGATTCCTGTGCCTGAAATCGCACCCTTTCACAACAAAATGGCTCTTCTATGAGCTTTGTAAACAATGCTTGCCACTTTGCTTATGTGTGGTTTTTCAGAGCCCCAACCAGACTGTGCACCTTTATTTATATTCTTTATTTTGTGAACCAGTCCCAGTAACCAGTTTTCCTGGCGCTATTGCCTGCATAGCTAAGAAATGGGAAAATCTAGCTGATTTATCCTGCCTCTAGAGGAGCACACAATGCTCCTCCCTCTCAGAGTCAGAGCAGGATTAGTGTATAGGCAGAAGCCTGACTCCTGGTCAGTTCGAGTGAGGACCTGCCGCCCGCAAGCAGGTACCTGAGTATTCCATACCTGAATGCCTAAGTGCTCTGCTGTGGGACTGACACTAGGTCACTCACATCCCTCATCACTTAGTTTGGCATGCTGAGCACCTGCAGCTGTCACTCTGCATTATTTTTATTTACTTAAACACAGCAGCCAAGATATTCAAAAGGGTTGTGCATGGTGCAACAGTGTTGCGCCATGCACAACCCACTGATGTGCCCCGCGCCGATATTCAAAGAGAATAGTGCACCACAAACTCGATGCACCGAGCGCATAAGTAATGTATGCAGGCACAGGTGGGGGGGCGGCTCCATGCATAACCTGCATAGCCCGATATTCAGCCCGGATGTGCAGAGTCATGCATGCGCAACCCTACCTGCGCCTGCACAAAGTTAGCTTCCCAAAAAAGGAAAAATGATGGCCACCCACAGGTGAGCTGCCACATTGCAGGGCGCAACACGGCAGCTGCCACCTGTGGGTGGCCACCCGAGTTCCTGCTGCATCTGGTGGTGCCCCCCATGCCCCATCACAGGCATCCATGTAAAGACAACCCCGTCCAATATCCCTGGTGGTCCAGTGGACCCCTATGTGCCCGATCGCGGGCATCGTTATAACCCCTGTCCAATATCCCTGGTGGTCCAGTGGACCCTATGTGCCCGATCGTGGGCATCGGTATAAACCACCCCATCCAATATCCTTGGTGGTCCAGTGGACGACGCTGCCTGATCACGGGCATCTGTAAAACATAGAACAGTCCTACACCTGGTGGTCTGCACTCCCCTCCCCACCCACCCACTGAGCCCCACCACCCTGCTCCCCCGTCAGCTGGCAGGTGGCAGCACCTCACCCACCTGCCGCCTCACTGCCTGCTCGAATGATAGCCAGTAGGGCTGCATGCCCATTGGTTCACAGCATGAGCCAATGAGTGTAGCCCATAACAGATGAGCTAGTCCAGATATGTGAATGAATTCATTCACATATCTGGACTGTGTTAGAATGGAATGGGCTGCACGCCCATTGGCTCTTGCTGTAGAATCAATGCGCTGCAGTCTCACGGAGCTGTCAGTCAGCAGGGCGGCAGGAGGGTAGGGTGCTGCCGCCACCGGATGACAGGGGAGCGGGGTGGTGGGGCTCAGTGGGCGGGTGAGGGGGTACACTAGACCACCAGGGTAATAGGACTGTTCTATGTTTACAGATGCCCGTGATCGGGCAGAGTGCAGTCCACTGGGCCACCAGGGATATTGGATGGGGGTTTATACCGATGCCCGCGATCAGGCACATAGGGGTCCACTGAACCACCAGGGATATTAGAGGGAGTTTTCTTTAGATGAATGCCCATGATCGGGCTGCAGGGGTGTCGGTCCCTGATGGCTGCTGCCTGGGCAGGCGCAAGTCGTGAGGGATAGGCACACCTGCATGCTAATGGGATGCAATGGGCTATAATGACATGCAAATGGCCCCATGTGCGCCTTGCATAAATTATGGCCCCATTTGCATGTCCCTTTGAATATCGCAATGCTGTGCATGGTGCAATGGCACTTGCGCTAGCGCATCTCCATGCTCCACTCTGGCCATTGCACTGGCGCAGTGCCACTGCGCCATGCACAGTGGAGGTGGCTCTGCGAGATTCAAAGCTGCTGTGCCATAGCACAGCTCCGCTGAATATTGCCCAGGCCACACCCCTGCGCAACAAAGTTGAGTTGCGCCCAGGCTTGCGCCACAGCCTGGCCAGTCTGAATATCCAGGGCAGCAGCTTCTTTTTATTTACAGGAGTGATTTTTACCACATAAATAAATATTAAAAAATTGCAGGTAACCTAGGCAGACCAAATTATAACTGGATTACCAGCACTGTGTGTCAGTCACCAGGGCGATTGGTTACTAGCTCACTGCGTACCAGTGACTACCATTTACTATTTTTAAGATAACTACTATCATTTTACATAAAACTTTGCCAATCACAATGAATATAAGCAAACTGCATGTGTGTGAGGAAAACCAGGGCCAGGAGTCCTTTCCAGCTATCCCCTGTGTGCATCTCACTATTTCCATTAAGAATATGCTCACTCTGATTCTTATGGCTAATCTATAATAAAACTGTTGATTTTCTTATTTGCTACAATTATGGATTCTAAATCTGTTTTTTTTTATTACAGCAAGGGCCATCCTATCTCTAGTTGGCAGCTCCTACCTACTCTAGGTCTCAAACCTGCATCCTCGACTACTTATTTTTAGATACACTTAAACTACCTATCTATCCGTATTCTCTTGATGGAACAGTCTTACTAGACTTTACACTGTGTTCCCTGGAACTACAAAAATACATAACCAGGCCTTAAGTGTAGGGCAAGTAGTAGAGGTAGCTTATTATAAATCATAGATAATGTTCAAAGGAATAATAAATTGTAACATAGAAACATAGAAGTTGGCAGAAAAGGACCTCTTGGTCCACCTAGTCTGCCCTAAAGTCCCTAACTGCTGCGCTTACAATAGACCTTAATTGATCTACAGCCTTATTCCCCCAGCCCTGTTACTAAGGTGCCACTGTGTCTATCCCATGCATGTTTGAAACTTGTTACCATTTTGGAACCCACCACCTCTGCTGGGAGGCTATTCTAGGCATCCACCACCCTTTCTGTGAAAAATATTTCTTCGTATCCGATCTAAATCTCCTTCTAGCTTCATATCATACCTCTTGTCCTTGAGGATCTCTTTGTGCAATATGTCACCCTTTGTACCTTATTGATACCCTTGAGATATTTGAGTGTTTCTATCATGTCTCCCCTTTATCTTCATTCCTCCAGTGAGTACATATTTAATTCCTGAGTTTTTCCTCACAGGGCTTCTGATGCAGGCCAAGCACCATTTTGGTTGCCCTTCTGTACCCTCCACCCAGTCTATGTCCTTCCTGATACGGGCTCCAGAACTGGACACAGTACTCCAGGTGTGGCTTCACCAGTGATCTATTTAGGAGTAACACTACCTTCCTTTTTCTGCTGGTGATACCCCCCATGCACCCCAGCATTCTAATAGCCTTTCCTACTACCTTATCACACTGCTTTGCTACCTTCAGGTCATCAGAGGATGACCTCCTGATCGCTTTCCTGTTTTGATGTTGATAACACCCCCAAATGATATATTTGCCCTTGGGTTTCTGTGCCCGTGTGCATAATTTTAAATTTGTTTGGCATTAAATCCCAGTTTTTAGATCTTCTTTCATTTTCTCCACCCCCCAGTGTGTCCACTCTGCAGAAGATTTTTGTGTCATCCACGAACAGGCATACCTTTCCTTTCAACCCCTCTGTAATGTCACTAACAAAGACATTGAAGAGGACTGGTGCCAGTACTGGTCCCTGTGGCAGCCTGCTGGTTACCTTACCTTCCTCCCAGTGAACTCCATTCAACACCACTCTCTTTCTGTTACTTATCCAACTTTGTATCCATTTTACTATTTTTTACATACTTCCATGCTGCCTAGTTTGTTTATTAGTCTTCTGTGTGGAACGTGTGAAAAGCCTTACTGAAATCTGGGTAGGCCACATCCACGCTCCTCCTGGTAACCCAGTCAAAAACTCTTATCAGGATTGTTTGGCAAGATCTAGCCCTCGTGAACCCATACTGCCTCAGATCTTGCAATCCACTGGTGTTAAGGTATTCCCCAATCCTTTCTTCGAGTTTCCATAACCTTGCCCACTACTGAAGTCAGGCTTACAGGTCATTAGTTTTCTGCTCTTCCCTATTCCCACTTTTGTGTAGTCGGATCACATCACCCTCTTCCAGTGCCCTGGAACTTCCCCATATCCAGTAATAGATTGAACAGACCATTAAATGCACAGACTGTTCCTCCTTTAGTTCCTTTAGTATCCTAGGGTGAACCCCATTTTGCCCCCAGTTGAATTGGTAAATCATCAATCATGATTTTAAAGGTCTGTCATGACTGATTATTGTTAATCATCAAATGTTACCATAAGATAATCAAGGAGATCATAATCTAAGATCATCATCTAGATCATGATTTAATCATCAAACATGAACTTTCAAATCTCCAACTGATGATTATTGATTATTGTTGAAAGCTTAAATCAGCATGATGGTTTTGATGATCTGTGGATAATCAAGTGATGATCATTGATGAGTATATTATTTCAGTATTATAAGATTGCTAGTCACAGAAGTAATATTAAAGTTTTATTCTAATTATGAAACTATGAATATCACACACCAACAAAGACAAATTAATTATGAATTATAATGTAAATCATGTGAAGTCAAGTTTTAATCCCATTAAGTTTCAAGGTTAAATTTATTTAATTGACAATTAAGTCATTATGAAACACATACACATACATAACATGCATAAAACCACATAAAACAGTGAATATGGAATGATCAGACACATGAAACATAGAAACATAGAAATTGCTGGCAGATAAGGACTGTCAGGCCCATCCAGTCTGCCCATACACCTACTCTTTGAAAGTGTCTGCTGACTTTACTTAGTCATTTACCTTAGTTGCTCTTTCCTTCCCTATGATTCCTTTGTGCCTATTCCATGCCTGTTTGAAGCCCTACTAATACACCCCAACATCCCTCTAACCTTCCCTACTGCCTTTGTGGTCTGCTTGGATGCTTTTAGGTCATCTGTATTGATGACTCCCAAGTCTCTTTCTCCATATGACTGTTGCTACTCATCCCAACTTATAACTTGCTTTAAGGTTCCTCCACCCTATACATGATTTTGCACTTCCTTGCCTAAACCCCAGTTGCCACTTCAGACCATCTCTCCAGTTTTCCAGATCTTTCCTTAGCCTTTCCACCCCTCTGGAGTATCTGCTCTGCTGCAGACTTTGGTGTCATCTGCAAATAGGCAAACTTTGCCTGTAGCCCATTTACAATGTCACTGATGGAGACATTGAAGAGGACTGCCCTAGAACTGATCCCTGAGGCACACCACTGGTGACCTGCATCTCCTTCAACTGTGCACCGTTAACCACCACCACTTTTGTTTTCTGTCCCTTAACTAGTTTCCTACCCAGTTCACCAGCCTTTGGCCTACCCCAAGACTACCTAGCTTGTTTACCAGTCTTCTTTGTGGAACAGCATCAAAGGCTTTTCTGAAATCAAGGTAGACAACATCAACTGCACCCTGTGATCTACCATCAAAGAAATCTATCAGATTATGCTGACAGGACCTTCCCACTGTAAAACCATTCTGTCTTGGATCCTGTGCTCCTACTGCTTCCAGGTGTTACACTATCCTTTCCTTAATGAGTTTCTCCATGATCTTACCCACAACTGATGTGAGATTGACTGGCCTGTAGTTTCCTGCTTTGTCCCTGCTGCCACTCTAGTACAGAGAGATTATGGAGCCTTCTCCAGTCCTCTGGGACTTCTCCTGTGCTCAATGAAATACTAAATTGTTCAGCTAGTGGCTCTGCTAGTTCTTCTCTCAGCTCCTTTAGTATCCTTGGATGAATGCCATCAGGCCCCATAGCTTTATCAACGTTAATCTTATTGAGCTCCTAAGGACCCTCTCCTTTCTGAAAGGACTGGTGTTAACCTCCTTTCCCTGTGTATTTGGTATCAAGCTGTGGGATCTGTCCATCTTTTTCTCAGTAAAGACTAAGCAAATTATCTATTAAGGATAGATGCCTTTCCCGGTCCCCCTCCTCATACCCTCCCTTATTCCCCTGAGTTTAGCTATTTCCCCTCTAGACTTTCTTCTGTCGTTAATGTACCTGTAGAATGACTTTTCTCCTTTCTTCACTGTTTGAGCCAGTGTTTTCTCGGTGTTGCCTTTGGGCTCCTTGCTACTTTCCCAGCTTCCTTTAGACAGTTTAGATACTCCTCCCTATCATTGTCACTTTGTGTTCTCTTGTAGTTCCTGAAAGCCAACGTTTTGGCCCTGACCTTCTCTGCTACTGCTTTTGAGAACCAGAGCAGTTTTCTCCTTCTTTTGTTTTGCTTCTCTCCTAACACATTAGCCTGTTACCTCAATTATTGCCTCTTTGATTAGCTCCATTTGCCCTCTACACTCTCTCTGCATTTCTTTTTGTCAAGGCTTCCTTAACCCTCTCACCCATCTTACCAAAGTCGGCCCTCTGAAATCTAAGATTTTTGCATTTGAATGAGTTGCTTTTGTTCCTGTGGCCAAATTGAAGCATACCATGTGATGGTCGATGGATCCCAATGGTCCTTTGACCAGGAGATCTGTGATTCTTTCACCATTTGTCAACATCAGATCCAGGATTGCCCTGTCTCTGTGGGTTTTGCACCAGTTGTATGAGACCCTACCTCTGCATGGAGTCTACCATGTCCCATGTCCTGGCTGATGCACCAGTTGGTATTGACCAGTCTGCATCTGGCATGTTGAAATCTCCCATTAGCAGAGCCTCCCTTCGCTTTCATATTTTGTATGTCTTGCATTAGTAAACTGTCCACTCTCTCCCTTGGTCTTGAGGCCGGTAGACCACCCCTGTTTGTATGGCTGTTCCATTCTCTGGTTCCAGGATGACCCACAACTGTTCTGCTTCCTCATGCCTGCTCTGTATTTTGATCACTTTTATGTTTTCTTGAACATAAAGGGCTATCCCCTCCCTTCTTACCCACCCTATCTCTTCTGAAGAATAAATAACCTGCTATATTAGCCTCCCATGTGTGATTCCTGGTGAACCATGTCTTGGTAATGGCTACTATGTCCAGTTTAACCACTGCCATTGTAGCTTCCAGGTCTGGGACATTGTTTCCCATACTGCGGGCATTTGTGTACATGATTTTTCATACTTTAGATATTGGTTTGCTAGCTAAGGAGGACGTCTGACTTCTTCCCTGTGCATTGTAGGGGTGCTTGACTTTTTCCCTTCTGTTGGAGTAAATGACTTACTCAAATGCTGTACCAGTGGTAGATTGCTAGCTAAGGGGGTGTGCCTTCCTCCCATATGATGGTATGGGTGCAGGACCTCTACCCCCTTACTAGTTCAAATGCCCTGCAAAACATTGAACTTTTCCCCAATGCACTGACTACTTCCTAGTCAGGTGCAGGCCATCGAACCAGAATAACTTCCTCTCTCAGAACTGTTGACAATCACCTACCAATCTGTGTCCTTTCACATGACACCATTCCTTGAGCCAAGTGTTCAGCTCCTATGTCTTCTTCCCTGATCCTCTGCCAGCCTGAACCCCTTTCCAGACAGGCAGAATTTCAGAAGGAGATGCTGGATGAAATGTTAGCCAAATGTTCACCAAGTTTGGCCAGGTGTCCTTGGTCTCCTGTGTTGTCCGAGTGGTAAGATAATTTGTTCCTATGTGGATAAAGATGTTGACATTTTGTCCGATATTTTGTAAGGTTTTAGCAGTGCATTCAGTGTCTCTCCATGCAGATGTTCCTGGAGATATCTGACCATTACTTTGGCTGAAGGTGGCTATCAACTCCCTGAATCATGGAGTCACCTATGATCAAAAGTTTTTGTAGTTTTATTTGTCTTTTTTTAGTCTTAGTTTTTGGGCATCATTTTATGTGATTGTGAATGTTGTTGTCCAAACAAGTTCTTAGTTAAATAGCTTTGCTAACTGGAGATAAGTATTTCTTCAGATGATCCATATTAGAAATACATTTTGTTCAAAACTTATATGTTATAACTTACAGGTCCAATTTGCCCAACAGATAGCCCTTAGTTGCTATAAATTATCAATTATTAATTAAAATTGTCAAGTGGGTGCCAGAAAACCAGGCCTCAAACCCAGAGAAAAGGATCCAAAAGACCCATCACTGCCTATCAAAAGCATTTAATTCCTTTCTGGAGTTCCTGGGATAAATCTAAACATAACCATTCTGTGCCTTACTAGGACTACACCAACATTATTCCAACAAATGCCTTTAAGTGAGCATACTTAGGTTCATTTTACTACTTTGTGTCATATCTCATTTAGAGAATTTTATGACAACTAATTGTACATTAAGAACTCCACTTGGGCTCACCGACAAGCACAATACGAGGAATATACCTGGTCCTGTCCCATCCAACATAATTTGGCTACTGAGTCTCTCTCTAGACACCATGCTAGGAAAAGTGCAGTGCAAAAATAGCATTTTATCCTGAATTCTTCCCATTTCAGCCAAAGGTCACCAAAGCTCACACCAGAACCAATTACAACTACAAAGCAACCTTTAGGCATAATTAACTGTGGGCTAGGCAAAATGCTACTTACTGAACTAGTAATTTACCTGCTATTAAACAAAATCTGTTATCTGATAATCACAAATTAAAATAGTTCTAAAGACTAACATGTTATACACCTTCATATATCATTCATTGCTAAAGATTAAGTTTAAAATTTATTGAGCAATATTGTGGCTCCAAGCTAATCAGGAGTCCAACAATTTTAAATCAGAGCCTGAGACTCCTATTATCTCAGGAGTCCATATTATGGTATAAGAGGAACATATGTCTCCTTTTAGAATCAGGAGTCTAAATTAAGCTTTAAACAGATTGGTTACAAACTGCACAATGGGCCTCTGTAAATCAAAATGCATTTTTAGAGTCTAAATTATACAGAAATGAGGTCAAAGAGAGGGCCTTTGAAACGGAACATGTCATTAAATAACTTCAAATACAGTAAAATTGATAAGCAACCTGGGGTCTCACTGATATTTTCGGTCGAGGATGCAAGCATTGTTCATGGCCCAGAACATGAATCCATGTTCACATCAGCTCAGTCTGTGCACTTTTTTTATATTCTTTATTTTCAGGTCAGTATTATAGCAGGAATACATTTGTACAGCAATTTCATTGTATAAGATATACATATACAGTGGAAATTCATATGATACAGGACACTCTAACCTGCTTTTAACATTTATAAAAACTCTTCAGCCACATAATGACCATTAGCTATGTATAATTGATTACTAGATACATGGGGAAGAGAGAGCTGTACCAAGGGACTTATCTTGTCAGGGAATAAATGAATCATCTAATGGGGAACTATAGAAGACCCATGACCTCCAATATAATTCATATTGGGGATACAATCAGCTCTTTTAGCAAAGAGTCATTCCAGGTATAGATCTCTGACACTATAGAGTGCCAGTGCGTCAAAGTAGGGATTGTGGACTTCTGCCATAAGCAGGTGATCACCTTCTTAGCTGCAGCTAAGTACAAATAGAGTTTGCTCTTTTGGAGGTACTAAACCCTCATCCCCAATATATAACAGGATCATTTGATGTTTAAACTAAATCTGAGTCAATTAATAATTGGAGGCTCCTGGCTATTTCTTTCCAATAATGGGAAACTTTGGGCACAAACAAAAATATGGGAGGTATTAGCCCTCACCTGCCCACATTCTCTCCAACACATTCTGGGGTTTCAGGAGGAATTTAGCCAGTTTGTCAGGAGACATAAAGAAATGCATGTGACACTTCCAAATATATTCAAGCCAATAGGGAGCTGAAGAAGCCTTCATAGATGGAATAATTGGCTCCAGCCATTTATCATATGTAATCTGAGTATTTAATTCTTTATTCCACTTAGTTAAAACATTCTCAGTATTATGCTTCCAATTTTCCTCAAGGCTCAAAAAGCTGACTAAATAATTGCGCTGGAAGTTTTCCTCAATTGCCTCAATAATCAGATTCATGAGAGTGGGCTTCGGGGAAGGAAGAACTGCTCTGAGTAGGCCAACCATCAAATATGAGTGTACCTTCAAAAATATGAAGTGATGTATAAAACGGAGTCTGAATCTAGACTGCAGGGAGGCAAAAGACATTACCCCATGTATATCTAAAATTGGTAAGCATTGAGAGGCCTAATCTATGCCACTCCTCATAAATATGGTCTTGTCTGGCTGCTATGAACTGTTTTTCCTTAGTCACCAGTTGGAAGTAAAAAGAGCTCTGCAAGTTCCCGGCTAACTTGAGCTCATACCATATTTTTAATATATTACGAGTCCCCAAGTGAAGTCCCTTAAACATGGAATGGAGTCTAATGGAAAGAACAAAACAGGGAATATGTCATAGAGGTCATTCAGGGTAAATTTATTAATTTCCACGGGGCATTATATTTCTATTAAGCCATATAAGAGTGACCTTAGATGTCACAGCCCTGTGGTATTCTTTTTAAATTAGGAAGGTTTAAACCTCCTTTAACAATAGGTAATTGTATGGATGATCACTTTATCCTTGGGTTTTTCCTCCCAGACAAACCTGAGAATATTCTATCCCAGGAAGAAAAGTAAAATCTGGATGGAATTAAAGGTAGACTTTGAAAAATTATAGAATCTTTGGAAACACCGCTATTCGAATAGTCTGGATATACTGATGAAATGATAATGCAGGTGTGCCCACCTTCCCATTAGTTGTTCTATGGCTATAGTCACAGGCTCCAAATTCAGGAGCTCCAAAAGTTCCAAATCTTTGGGAATAACAACTCCCAGATATCAGATTCTATTATTTTGCCATCTAGCAAGTAATAGAGTACTCAGAGCCTGAGATGGAAACAAAGTTGAGAGGTAAAATCTCTGTCTTTGAATATTAATCTTATATCTAGCAACTTCCGAGAACCTCTATCACCTCTTTGTGTGGCCGGACTGAGCTTTCGATCTAATAGGGTCAGCAGTATATCATCCGCATATAATGAGAGAGTAAATTCTCCCCAAGAGGTATCCCATGAATGTCAACATTTTGCCTAATGGCCTCTGCCAGTGGTTCAATATGCAAAGCAAACAGAAGTGGCAAAAGTGGGCAACCCTGCCTAGTCCCCTGCCCAGATGTATCCTATCTGATAGCTGGCCATTCACCTTGATATATGCCTTGGAGAAGCATATACCCTCTGCAGCAGGGAAATAAGTTCCCTGGATACCGAACTAGATAAGGTCCTCCAGAGGAAACTCCAACTAACCTGGTTGAATGCTTTGCTAGCATCCAAGCTGACCAAGGTCACCAGGATATTTCTCTGATTCACATAATCAAGGAGATGCACTGTCCTTTGATATTATCTGATGTTTCTCGGTTTCAGATAAACCCTGATTGATCTGAATTCACTAGCTTGGGAATCAGTTCTCTATTTTATGAGTCCATATAGACATAAAGAACTTATAGTCCATATTGAGTATGAATATCGGTCTATATGAGGTAACTAAATCTGGGGTTTACCTTGTTTCAACACCGAGAGATATTAGTATAATCCCAAGGGGGTTCCTCTCATGTATCTCCTGAAATGTCTTAACCAATACAGGGGCGATCTGTTTGTAGAAGGTTTTATACCACTCTGCCGGCATTCCATCAAGGCCTGGGGTTTTAACGCTTTACTATCTGTCACCACTTTTAAGTTCTTCTAACCTAATTGGGGCCTTCAGTCTTCTGCCATTTCTTCTGGCAAACGGGAAGAGTGAGGGAGCAAAAACTCCTCCAAATTAACCGGTCCAGTGAGCACAGAGGTGGTATATAGCTGGGAATAATAATTTTAAAGGAAGCTTTTATCTGCTCCGTTAGTTATTCAGGAATTAGATGTCTAGTCAGTTAAGTGTAAATGTGTGTGCTGTCCTCTGCCATCTTAATCTCCTAGCCAGGTTCTGAGACCCTTTTGAACCTCCTCAAACCTATAAGATTTCAGATAAAACAGCCTGTTGTGTTTTCTCATCTAAGAGCTTTTGCCGACTAGCCTTTGTTTGCTTCATTTGTATCCTAATCTCTTCAGTTATGGGGACATGTGCCTGTAGGTCTCTCAATTCACCATAAAGCCTAATATATTGTATTTCCCAGGTTTTTTCCTAGCCGCTGCATAGGCTATGATCTCCCATGAATCACAACCTTAAGTGTGTCCTATAGCATAGATGTGGAAACCTCACCTCCTGAATTTTCGGCAATTACCTGAGCAATTTTAGCTTTGAAACAATCTCTAAAGGCTCCATCCCTTAAAAATGAGGTATTCAGATGCCACCCAGTGGACTTCTTAGGAATTTTAAAGTCTAATTTTAAGAATGGGGAATGATCAGAAAGGAAATCTGGGACCAATTGTCAGGTCTTGTAAGTAATCCGTATGTTCCCGGTAATAAAAATAGTCCAATCTGGAATGCGAAGTCATGTCGAGGAGAATAAAATGTATATCCCTTGTCAATGGATAGAAAACCTCCAGACATCAGTCATGGCCACTGCTTCTATGTTGGTCCGGAAATATTTCAGTGCTGGGGAAGATCTATGTTTATGTGGGAGGATGAATCTAAATGGGGTTCAAGGTAAGATTAAGATCCCTATGCATAATCAAACATCCCTGAAGAGTGTCTATTAATTTGTCAAAGAATCGTTTAATACTGCTACAGGTATCATTGGAGGAAATACATTTACCAGTGTTACCTGTTTCCTAACAATGTCCCCTTGAGGATCACATACCGTCCCTAAGGATTAGTGAGCTGTGAGGATAGGTGAAAAGGGAGGTCCCTGGAATCATAATTGCTACCCCATGTCATTTTCCTTAGGGAAAGATGAAGCATAGACCTGATACCGCCCTCCCACTAATTTAGAGTGTTCATGTCTGTCAAATGGGTCTCCTGCAAATATATGACATCAGATAAATATTTCCTTTGGTACTGGAAGAGTCTTGCTCTTTTGATCAGTTTATTCAACCCATTTATATTAAGGGACAATGCCCTAATTATTTGGGTCACCATTATAGAAGACTATTCTGCAATAGGACTCCCCTTGTACCCCGCCATTCAGCCTGGAGAACAGAAGGGTGTATTATGGTTCCACAACAGAGAAAATGTGAATGCATTTCCTTCAACTTGATTCTGGGCCCTTAGCTCCCTACCTCTCCCACTCCCCAAGAGTGAATCCACCCATGTAAATCTTTGGTATGAACATTACTGTCAACCCTGCTACCTGCTGTAGCTGTAATGCAACTGGAAAAATAGAACAACTATTTTTTACACTTTTAAATGTGTTAGTCTGTACAAATTGTATAACTAACTGTGTAAACCAAAGATGAGGAGAAACCCCACCTCAAACATGAACTATGTACATTGACTACGACTTCCAAGGCAGGGAGATTATATGTATTCTCCTATGTGTTCTCCAGACCAACAGAAGGAACCGGAGGTAGTCAGGGTGCATAGAGCTCTCGGCCTCCTGAAGGTATAAATTCTCTAAAGTTAAAACAAAAATGGGCAGGATATTAAGTTGGATTCCAAAATAAACCAAAGTATAATACTTGGCTGCCCTTTTAAATCAAACATAAGCCTAATAACCTGACAGTAATCGCAGGCTCCCTCCACTTCAGATTGTTACTTTCTTTAATAAACATTTGGCTAGCATACATATCTCCCACAATTTGTACACTAAACCATCCTTCTTTCTTATTCATATACTTTCCTATGGTTATAAAACCATATATATTGGCTCGAAACTGAAATAAAAGGGTTCCAAGGCAGGCCTATTTATACCAGCCTGAAATTGTCCATGAGCAACATCCTGAATTCAGGACTCAGCCCCAGATAAGAAAGTATCTGCAGTTAAATTCTCCGAGTCTATTTGAAGACTGGGTTCAGTAGGTACTTCTCCGTATTTTTCTAAGTTTGAGTCAGGTTTGCCACGGTAGGTCTACAGAATGTAGCAAGTTGGCTCTTCAGACTGTCCAGTCTCTGCTCTCCAGCTTGTCGATGCTCTTTCACGTGGAGTCACTGTCTGCCATCTAGGTACCCTCGGTGAAACCGGAGGTCTTAACTGCCTTCTCCCTAATCTGATCCCCATTTTAAGAAGCTCATCCCTGACCTCTTCTGCGGGTGAAATTCCTTCCTGCCTGTTGGGAGCTGCACAATGAGATGAGCAGGGTAAGGGTGGAAAACTTAATATTGGCCTCTTTCAGAACTGAAAAGTCAGCATAAGCCCTCCTATTCTGCATAGTTTGGGGGCATAATCATTATCCAAGTAATTTGTATCTTCCATAGAAAAGCTTTCCTTACGCCATGCTGCAGTCAGGATCTTCTCTTTACCGCATAACTGAGGAAAAGTATAATTGACCAAGGTCTAGCATTTGGGTCATTAAAGTGTTGGCCTAGTGCCCTATGGGCTCACTATAACTCCAACAGCATGTCCGAAGGCAATTCTAAGGCTGTTCTCAGAACAGTTATGATGAAATCTGGGAGATCCTGGCCTTCTTAGCCATCCAGAATACAGTAAATTTGTATATTCTTACGTCGGGTCCTATTCTCCACATCTTCTTGTCTACAGTGGAGAAGGGCATATTAATCCTGCAATTCATATAAAGACTCCTCAATGTCATCCACCCTATTTTCTACAACCATGATCTGCCTCTCCATAGAATCTGTTCGTTGTTCTTGATTTGCCACATCCCTGTGCAGCTCACCATACATGTCTTTTATTTCTGCTCGATATGCAAGCAACTCCTTGTATATTGTATCGAGCTTCACATGTTTATTCTTTATTTTACCACGAGCTGTTGTAATATGATTGGAGATTTCGATGGGGCCAAAGAAAGCTCGGAATCTGAGGCCTCCCGGCCGACATCACGGCTGCTGGATTTATACTGTCTCGCTTTCTTCTGTGTACAAATTTGAGTTTTTGAATCACTTTAGCCATAGTCCCTGTAACTGTGCTACTTTCTAGATCCCAAAAGTAGTAAAACTCGATGAAAGCAAGGATTTAGTGAGGGGATCGTGGAGCTCTCAACTAAGCCACCATCTTGGTTATGTGGCTCCACCGTAAGTCCCAGTCTGTGCTTTGACCATTTAAACACCATTTAAATACCAGGGCTCCCAAGGATATACATTTTTTATTCACCTCATTATATGGCTCCTTAAGCAGGAGTCCAGTTTCAAATGCAAAATATATAGTATTGCAGACAGTAAAACCTAGATATTGAAGTCTGATTCCAAAGTCGGCAAAATCTAAGGCCTGCAAAGAGAAAAGAGAAAACTGGTACCTCCTGGATAACACTACCTTGTGGTTCAATTCTCCTAGTCACTGTAAAAGCATTATATATAGGCAAAAGCTGAGAGGACGCTCTTAAGAAGAAGAAGAAGAAGAATCAGAATGTGTATGGTGCTTTTCTTATACAGTGTATCCCAAAGCACTTTACAAGCAATGCTAGACTGGTAGTGAAGTGACTGAATGTGTAGTGGAGGCTGTATCGCACATCAACACCCACACACAGCCTGGAAAATTGCATGAACCAGTTTATGGGAAAGGAATGTTGGCCAGGACACCAGAAATGTCTGCTACTCTTTTGTGAAGAGTGCACAGGACACCGAGAATATCCTCTACTTGTTTGTGAAGAGTGCCCTGGGTTCTTTCACTTCCATCTGGACACCCAACAGGACAACAACAGGATGGGTAGAAGGGACCTTGGTTTAACATCTCATCCAAAGGACAGTACACCCCAGCTGTACAACACCCCTAATACTGTACTCGGATGCCAGCATTTTGGTGCAAGTTCAATCCCGGTGTGGGATGAGAGCTCACAACTTTCTGGTCCAGAGGCGGATGTGCTACCAACTGAGCCATGCTGACATCAGCTTTTTTTACACACTTTTGCACCTCCTCCTCTCTCCGCCGGTCATCCGCCTGGTCATGGACCCCTCGGCTGCGCATCCCCACATGAGCCGTACTCCCGGGACCCCTGGATTACCCCCCAGGGCAGAGACGTGGCACCCATCCCCTTTGGGTGCCACAAACAACGGATAGGGCGGAGTCGGCCTGGGGAGCTGATAGCAGCTTGAGGGTGGGCATCATCTAGGGCGGCAAGAGGCGGGCTGTTTTCTCCCCTTAGAGGGGTGGGAACGTGCAATGATGCCAGTGTCCGTCCGCCCTTGGAGCCTTTCTGTCCCATATGCTGAGGTACTCCTGGCCTCCACCAGGTGTCCCCATGCATTGGTGACATCCAGCGCCCTCCCGGAGAAGGAGAGCAGTCGTGGGACGCTCGATCCTTCTCCCCGGTCGCCCTCCGCGACCTGAGCTGGTTCCCGAACCTAGTCGCTGCATCGCAAGTGTAACTAATCACAGCCAAGGGCTGGCGCCTGACATCAGCTTTTCAAAGTTTGTGGCCCTCTACATGCCAGCTCTTGTCAGTGCAATAAGCCCATTGACCCATTTCCTCCACATTTCCAGCTTTACTAGCCCCTGCTAACCCTGACACAACATATATATTTTCCTTCATTCTTCCGACCTTGAATTTGAGGCATTTCATCGATATCATCTTGTTCATGGTCGCCACTTGCTCATCACCAATCCAATCAACAAACTGACTCTATTTGTAGAAAAAATACAAACACATCAGTCTCTGAGAGTAGTAAGTCAGATTAAATCAGAAGTATTTATAAAACTCACAGGCAGCATTAGCAAACCTTTTATAAAATCAAAATGAACATATCAGCACATTTAGTGTTACACTTGGTCCATCAGGTTCAGGTTCTAATTCTTCTTTCCTCCTCTCATCTCCTTGCCACAATAGGAGACAATAATCAGACGCCAGGCTTAAGCTCATAAATTTATAATATTTGATGGAGCTCAAACTATATGAAAAGCTCCAGGTTTCATAGTCAGCAGGCCGGTACAATGTAAGTCTATTTAGCCAGTCCTTCAGTTTTTCTCCTTTTTAACTTAAGTGCCCGCTAACTTTAAAATGTCAGCTTAGTAAAAATCAAGACAGCATCAGTTTAGTAAGTGACCGAGTCAAGTGAGTGCTATCTGCCTGAAAACAATGCTAAGCACTGAGCATTTTTATTACCGACCAATTTCCCACAAACCATTCCTCAGTCGCTGGGGAAAGTCTCAGTTCAGCTCAGCTCTGGTCATAAGATAATTTTACCGACATTACTCCATCTGCTCAGCTAAGGATGAAGATGGTAAAATTTACTGGCAATGCTCCATTAAGGAGCATTAAAAAGGGTCTCTGCTCGGTACCACCTGCCAGCAATACCAGAAAGCTGCTACTAAACCGAAACTGAGTCCACCGCATGTAGCCAAAAACAAAAGACAATAGGTTTCAGTCATCATTTAGTTGAAAGAACCGAACTGTTCATAAAAAGTTTATAAAACCAGAACGTTCATGTAGCGTGATGCAGAGTGGAACAGCAAAGCAATCATCTTGCTGCTCCACCCTTAATTCCATTAGGAAGAGTACATGCAATATGTGGTATAAGATACAGATTTTCATACCTAATTTGCATATTTCAGCAGCAGTTCAGTTTATGGAACAAAACAATGGTAATTTCTATTTTAAATTAATTTTGCAATGACAGTATTAGTTTGCAGACTATTAGGAAAGGTTTTGAGCACAAACCAAGTACTTTGAGGAACTCACTACTCCATAAAAGGAACCATTTAATGGGGATATATTAACCAATATGAGCCTTTCTAACTCCAGTAAGACGTGAGTATCAGAGTAAGCATAACTGAAAGCAGGGCGCTTCTAGAGGAAAGGTATCATAACTGATCATTCCAGTAAAGATGTCTAAATACAAGATAAATTCCAAAAGTATAGAGAAAACTTGTATTGAATTTTAAAATTTATTTCTGTAATCTTGACCTACAGGCAATCATGAAAATCATGATGATATGCATCATTGTTAATCATAATCACCATTTCTATAATTTCATGGTTTTGATTGGCGGCCATTTAACATTGATGGTTATTGTATGATGATCAGAATTATGGTTTTGAATCTTAAACATGATCTCTGAACATAAATGGATAATGATCATTCATGATAATCATTAAAAATCATCTTTTTAGCTGGGCCCAAAGCCTTGTCTTCTTTTAGCTTTGCTAGTTCCCTGAGGATGCTCTCCTCCGTAAAATGGCTAATGTCCGCCTCCCTTCTCTTAATGCCCTTCTCCACTATCTGTGGCCTGTCACCTACCTCTTCCTTTGTGAATACTGAGCAAAAGTACTTATTCAGTATGTCAGCTTCTGGTCCTCTTCCACCCCCATCCCCTTTAGACTCAGTATCCCTGCCTTGCTTTTCTTCTTTTTTTCTTATGTATCTGAATAAAGTTTAATCTCCCTTTTTGCTGATTTGGCAATGTTTTCCTCCATTTGTGCTTTAGCTCTCCTAACTGCCTTCCCTGCCTCCCTTTGTATATCCTGATAACCCTCCTATCCTCTTCCTTCTGTGTCATCCTATACCTTTTGAATATGTGCTTCATTTCCTATATCTTCTCTGCTACTTCTCTGGAGAACCATAGAGGTCTCTTTTTTTTCTTACACTTCATAACCTGCTTGACACAGATGTTTGTTGCCTTCTCAAGTGAGCTGCCTTATTCTTGCCTACTTTTCCTCTACCCCACCTTTATTCCGTATTCCTGCTAGGGTTTCTGATGCACTCTCCTATTTTTTGAAATCGGCTCTCTGAAGTCCAGGACCTCATTTTAGTGTGGCTCCATCCTTATGCTGAACCACACCATACAATTTTTCTATAAGTTTTTCCAACTCCAGTTCAGCAGGTTTGTTGGGGAACCATGCCGAATAGTCATTGCTGGAAGCAACATGGAGAGGAACATGTAGACAATTACCATATCTTTTTGGCTTGACCACAGCTAGCTCCTTTTCTCACATCTATCAAGGCAGCATTAAAAGTAATTTTGATCCCATAGTTTCAACTGACTGAACACTTGTTCCACTTTATGCTGTATCAAAATAGATTAAAAGACATGGCAACTACACACCTTGTTGGGATTCCTATTCTTATGGCCAAAAGTGTATCAGAAAATGATGCCTTAAAGTTGAAGTCCCATCCACAGAAGTCTGGATAGCTTTAGTCAATACTGCCTACACTATGGCCATACTAACAAACACAATCCGGCAACAGCAAGACAAAGGGAGAAACAGGTAGCATAGGTGGTTTATGTTTGTAATGGCTAGGATCCCAGTTTTGTCCCATGAAGGACTGCTAAGTGACCAGGATATGTAGGATTGTTCCAGAGACAAGTAACTAAAATCTGCACACCCATTGCACTGAGTCCTACACTCTGGTCCATCAGCTAATTGGTTGATATTGTAATTGTGTACTAGTAATCCTATGAAAATGATTGGATTAGAAATAGTCATTATTGCTAGTCCTTGACATTGTTCTGTTGTTAGTAGCTGTATAAGTGTGTGTATAGCACATGACTGTCATATGTGTTTGGACAATTGTGATTATTTTGAAAAAAAAGAAAACAAATTGTAATGAGAAGGATATATTGTTACATATTGGGATTAAACTCAGGCCTAGAATGCTGTTCTGAATAGTGTTCTGGTGGCCAGGGTTCAATTTCAGTTTGGTTGCACTGTTTATTTTTCATTAGAATTAGTGTTTCAGTTGATTAGTAGTGGCTAGTACTGCATCAATAACTTTCTTATGTTTTCTTACATAAAATGTTTCCTCCCCATCTTCTTAAAATATCACGTACCACCTCCTCATCCCACCCAGTCCTACCTGGTTTGACTACAACATAACTCACCTTGCCCCCACCTACTAGCAATAGCTACATACCAACACCCTCCTCCTAGCCTCATCAAGAAACAACCCTTCCCTCACCTGCTCAGAATACCCAATCCCAACCTCTTATCCACCAGCCACCACAAACAAGACACCCCATCCCACCTACCCTCTGTAGCACCTATTCTCCTCCTCCACCCCATGCCAACCAAGAAAAAAAATCTCATCAAAGAAGAGGCATTCTGACCAGCATAGACCCTACTCTACCACCTCAGATAGCAGCTGTCTGAAACGAATGGAGGCAGCAAACAATCATAGAAAAATAGCTGATTACTAACAACACATGCTGCCTCCCATGTATTCAGAAGGTGGCCAGCTGAAGGAGTGAGTGAGAGGATCTGAGCCTCCTGCATCCCTCTTCATTGGCAATATCCTTTTCTTGGGGGTGTGATAAGGTGTTGCATAGGGTGGTGTGTGGGCAGTGTCTAATTTGGCCATAGTGGTTGGGGAAGAAGGTTGATTTGGTGTTCTTTTGGGGAAGGAGGTTGGATTTGGTGTTCTGACAGGTGGGTTGGAGGGTTCTTTCTTGCTGGGGCTGGGGTGGTGGTGATGTTATATTGAAACTGGGTAAGACTGGATGGGGCAGGAGGTTTTATGGGTATTTACTGTATTTTAAAGAGAAATTCAAAATTAAAAAGAACTTGCTGTGTGAATTGCTTGCAAAGTGGCAACTTTGTAAGTCTAGGAATTTTACACATCGCCATTAATTTTCTGGTGACAATCACTTAGCTGACTGACTTTATTGCCATCATCAGTGTTGCCTTTATGCCTTCCCTTACAACCTCCTCCAGTGTTGGCTGTGTCCGCACCTCCACTGACCAAAACTGGCTCCTGGTTAAAGATGTGTAAAGTCCAGAAACTGCTTTGAGAAATTCTTTGCAAGGTTTCCTGAGTTAGTGCTATGCATGGTGCCACTTTGTGTAGTTCTTTGCTAGGTGAAATAGGCATTTTGTTGGTAAAGTGCAACTACACGTGAGTGCTGATTTATAAAAAAATGCCTCTCCTGCCCATGCAGTTAAATTCTCCCACCCACCCCACCAGCCCTTATCATTTAATTTAAAGCTCCCACCCCCACCTTTGTAGCACCCATACCTCCCTCCCTCCTCCCAGTCCTGAAGTTGTACACTTTCAGTTGTACTTTTTCTTGTATTGACTTCAATAATCACCCTTACCTGTCCCACCTTGTCCCCAACCACAAGCACAGCCTTATGTTATACTGTATGTTATTATATAGCCTCATCCACTGGCAGCACCCCCTCAGTTCAAAAGAAATGGTCAGTAGGAAGGAATGGGAGATGGGTTTTTGATGACATACATTGTTTTAAAACAGAAAGAATATCATCATGTGAAACTGAAGGAAGTCGAGAAAGTTCACCCACCACATACAGTACAAAGTTCCTGACTTTGCTGCCACTTTGCCACTGATGTTTTTCACTGTGTCTCACTCATGGAGGTCTCAAATAGATCTTTCTTACATGGGATCTCTCTTCTATCGAGATATCATGGGCAGCCAAGTGGTGACAGAGACATGCTCAAAAGTTCTTTGCTAGGTCCTGTATGTACATACTTCTTCTAGTTTACCCTTCCTGTTTGTATGCAGTGCTACTTCTAGCACCGATAGTGCAAACAGTTCTTGTATGGTATCTGGCATTGGTCTAGGCTGGTTACTATGGTAAGACAGCACTACTAGCTGTTTCTAGGAAGTCGGTCCATCTACGGAATGACTGCTCCATATCTTTAGGTGTGGATTCATCTTACTTTTGGAATCATTGATGGCCTGTTTGGTATAGGCTGCAGCTAACTAGCACTACTGATCATGTCTGCAAAAAACAGCCTCTTTCACTAAATGACTGCTACCTCTTTAAGGGCTAATACAGGCATTTTTTGTGAAGATGTCAACAGTGACCCTGTGTCAGCGTTGCATCTACAGTACTGTAGATACCACTGCTGTGCTAAACAAAGCTAGAAAAAGGCCCCTATGACTTAATGAAAGCTCTCATTCATGCTACTCATGGACATCATGATTGGAACTGTCAGCAGCCTGCTCTGTGTGACCTGCAGCACTGCAGTTTGACTGAGTGTTTTGTGAGCTTTTCCTGTTGCACTTATAATTACAAAACATCACTAAACATACTCTGAAATCCCAAATAACTGTTGATCAAGTGATATTTTAAGATCAAAGTGGGGCAAAGTTTGACAACTGTCATTGTATTTTTGTATCTAATGTTGTTATTATCTTACTTTACAAAAGTATTATCTTTGTTACCTGTGTTAATACATTATCACTGGCTGCTCCTGTAAAAGGAAACTGTTACTGTGAGATTGCCAGGTTAACAAATCTAAACTAATATTTGTCTGATTCAAGCCATACTGCTTGTAAATTGAATGTTTCAGAGCGTCTCAAAATATTAGTTTTCACTGTCTTTTCTTCTCTTGACACAGTGAGCCTAGCAGTTAAAAACTGTTCACCATATATGCAGCCAAGATTTAAGAAAGCATGAGATACTGTACATGATGAGTTATTTTGTTCTGTAGTCAAGACAGTAAGACATCAGACAGAGGAACTCTCCAAGCATCTTGCATCTAAACTAAAGGATTGACTCTTTAATCTATTTAGTTGATGTATTATAGGTCAGAACAAAAATATTAATTGTATGTTTAATGTTTTGTCCTATTGGGCTCTTTCACAGTAAATAAATAGAAGTGAAAACACTTTTTGTGTAAAGAGCAAGGAAAATTGGCAGGTCATTCAAATTCTCAAAGCCCATTAAATAATCTTTCAAAGGAGGTATTTGTTACCTATAGGTGTCAGGAGCCCTGTAATAAAAATATCTGAGCCATTTGTAAATTAAATCAAGGCAGCAGTCATTTTATAGGTTCTTGAAACAGAAAGTGACGCAACTGGGGTCTTGCAGAACAGTGACATTATTTTGTGTCTCAAGGTTCCATGAAATGATGGCACCTTTAATTTACAGATGATTTAGATATTTATATCTCAGGACTCTGATGCCTACAGTATAGCGCAATACCTCTTGAGGGATCTTTTCATGTGCATTCAAAATTTGAGTGACCCTACATTTTTTCTCCCTTTAACATAAACTTTAACTGGGTCCAGAATATCCTATTCTGGTACCCTTGTTCGTCCTATTAAATGATACATGCACCATTGCCATTTCTGTGTGTTTGATTAGTTTTCCTTAAACTATCATTTTGGGGGTACTAAGAGAAGCTTTGAAAAGCATCCCTGGCTGGACACACTTTTTCCTGTGTGCTCTGGTTTCCATATGAAGTTTTTTAAATTCAGTGATAATGCTGCAGTTTAACAATGCAGCTCATTTCTGTGATGGTAGACCAGGGTCTCACTTAATTTTGAATAACATTTTTACAATATACGTTTAAACAGGAAAAGTTAGGTCTCAGCTTTTAAGTTCCCATGATGTGGCACTGAGCTTGACCATCATACATTATACTGAATCCAGGCTCTGTAACAGCAGTAGCATGGAGGTGGAGCTGCCTTTACCATCTGGCCCAGTTGGGTCCAATTAGACTATACTCCTGAAATGACCTGACAATCTACTTTGACTATTTTGACTAATACATAGCTTTGTAGTCTCAATCTACTGTACTTCTTGAAGATGATTTGGGACCAAAATAGTTATTTATAGTATAAAGCATTACAACCTGCTTATAAAATGAAACATTTCTTGGCATTCCATAAGAACTATCATAGGCTTTACTAATACAGTTGGTCCAAATTTTTATCATCTGTGCCTTTTGTCTTTATACCTATTTTCAATTTGCTACTGACTCCTAAAATAGATTTTTTCAATTAAAATCACTTCTTGTACTGGTGATTCAGTTGTACAGCAGGTGGATAGTTGTGCGCTGTGTAAGATTACCACATGGATGTGCATTTGTCTTTCACCAGTCCTTGAAGAGGAATGGCCTGTTCCTGCACTCCAATAACAATAATGCCCAGTGGTTAAAAAGGAAATGTTTAAGTGAGAGGAACTCTGGATTTTAAAGGGGTTTGAATTGGCATTTGAGTGATGGAACTCTCCCATAGTATTCTAGGAGAAAGACAACAGAGGTGCAGGAACTGTTATACAGTCGTGTAAGAGGTGGTGGAATAGAGTTCATGTAGGCTCTTGCCCAAGTTAACTGTCAATGTTGCCACTAAAAGCAGTTGCTGATGTGTACATGCAGTTGCATGTGTGAACATTAGTAACCTCCTGAAGCTCATTTAAAATGGCTCGTGCACAGCTACATAGTGATCAGGCACTGTACATGCCTGACTGTTTTCATATATGGTTCAGTTTATGAGCACTGCAGCCCCATATGTCATGACATATACCTTGATTAATAGCTGCATTATTCAATCAACTTTGACAAACTTACAAGGGAGTTTGTCACAAGTAAAACAAAAACACAGTTGGCAGAACTGAGTTACACAGCAGTCCCAAAATGTTAATTCAAGCCATTTTTTTTTTCATTATCATGTGACTGTATCTAGTTTAAGCCTATCAGAATAGAAAAACTGTCATTTAGTATCCCACAGACTAATATAACCATTCCCTTAGTCAGTTTTCCAGATTTAAGACACATTGGGCCTGATTCACAAAACATCCAGGAATGCCACATGCCTCAGGAGCTCCAGACATAGGGGTGCATGGGGCTTGTAGCATTTCCCACTGGCAATTGAAATTCTCAATCCCATGTGCTGACTGGCACAAATTAGACCAGTTTTTCCTTGTCCAACTTGAAGCAATCTTGGTACATCTTTTATGAAGCTTGCCCCAAGTATTTGGTGCAAGCTGCTGCAGTAAAACAGGAAAATTGTCTTAAATGCTTTTCAATCTTCTTGAATCAGGCACATGTTCTGGCAAAGTGTTGGTGCAGCTGCACCAAAAACAGGTTTGATGCAGGGCTTGATGCAATCCTTTGTATCCCCTTCCTGAATCTGGCCCATTATGAAGTTTTCCAGATTTTTATCTATATTAAGACATGCCCATAATAGTTTATCCACATTTAGTCCACAAAAAAGGGTGTGAAAAGCATCACTAACACTGTGCACTTTTTTCTCCCCATCTCCTAGCTGGCCTCCTTTGGGCTGGTGTCCCAGGCCCATCACCTCGACATCTGCCAGGACTTACCACCAACCATCTTCCCCTAGGGTGGGCTTGCCCCCAAGCAGGATCAGTGAGGATCCCTAGTTCCCACTGAGGACCAGATCCAGTTTGGCTGGTGAGCCCAGCTAGTCAGCTGCGGGGCCTCTGGGTGCCAGCAAGCATCTTGCCACCAGCATTTACATTTTCTTCTATTCTGGGAGGTGGCATGTAAGAAAATCATAGCACATGCCACATGTTCCTGCACCATGTGTGCTGACATCTGCACACCTCCCAACCTCCTGGCCCAGACTGTCTTTCCCAGCAGTATCTCGTGACTTTGGTGACCATGATTGGGCACCTAGCAAAAGGGTGACTCAGTCATGGTGCCTGTCATTGGGGTGACTGGGGAAGGTGGGCGACCAGATAGGGGTGCACAAAATAATGACATCCTGTTGCTATATGCCTGCATGCACTGGGGGAGTGAGCAAGCCAAGCGTGGGGTGGGAGGTGATGGAGGGTTTGTAGGTGGTGGTGCCATGGTGACTGCTGAGCTGCTTCAATGGCATGGTGGGTGGGTTCAGGACTGTGGCAGGAATGGTGCTGGGTTCAGGTATGGGTGCAGGTACTTTTGTTATCGTGGCCCAAAATTTCATTTTGCGCATTTGCACCACCCTGGAATTGTGAATCCTTAAGTAGGGGGTGCGGGAGGCACAGCCCTGCATAAAAGAAAAATCCCAACTCCTCAGTGCCATTTTGCTGTGCACTGGGAGTGCATTGCCAAAATATTTTTTCGGTGATGTGCCATTGCCTTAATGGCAATCGGCCATTGGTGATCGCCATTATCACATAGATTCTTCTTCAGCTTCAGCCAGGGGCCAGACAAGCATCTGGCTCTTCCCACACTCCCTCCTTCCCAGAAGAGAGCAGTCCTATGAATGCTCAATCCTTCTTCCTCCTAGCCAGCCCTCTGACACTCCAGATTCACTTCAGAACCCAGGTCATCAACGTCGTGAGTGGTAGCACTACTGCTGTGCTGGTGGGCCAGCTTCAGTGATATTGTTCACTTCAACTACTACAGAGGTTTTAAAATCCTGGTTTCAAAACTCCTAGTCATATAATAGTAATGATAATGTTCAATTAGCCAGAGTGTACTCAGAATAATGACCTTCTGTGGTTGATTAAACACCTCAGCCTTTAGCCTCGGGCAGTTAATCATCAACATCAGCTGGTAATACTTTTTGTACTCTGGCTAACTGAATGTTATCATTTAATTTTACTGAAGAATACACCATGTAGAGAATCAGCATACAGAGCTGTTGTCCCATTTTTCAGCTATGACTGAACTGTGGACTGAGCAGTGAGACTGAATTCTGACTGGTCAGTACTTGAAATCTATTGTTAAATGTCAGCATTCTCTCACTCACCTTCAGAAAGGAAAAATGGCATGAGAAACCTTTCATTTGTAAAGTCTCAGAGAAGAAGAGAAACTGACACTTAGATAGCTGGGTACTGACATGTATACACTGCATACAATTATTAACTCATGCTCATTTGTAAAACTTGCATTCATTAAAATGAAGTTGACATAGTAAAATATATTTTTTCATTTTGTGCCTGTCTGTGTGTATTATAAGTAATGCTTTGGTAGTGTGGTTTTCTCCATAGTATTTTCTGCAGCATAAAATAAATAAAGGCATAGTGATCTGGGTTAAGGGAAAATAACAATAGGATGTCAATAAATACCTTGGAGTACAGCCTCAATGTTTAAAGTCATCCCATGACAGTTTTTCCCTGTACACCAGCTCACTATACCATTATTGCTTAATTATACTGAAAAGACCCTTCTCCACTTATCAGAACACGGAGCTCATGTCCCATTAGTCTGTGATTACCAGATACTGGACTCATTAATGGGACTTTTTGCTAATCAAGGTGTTCTGATTGTCTAACAGTAGCATTACAGTCGGTCTGTAAGAAACTACCAAACAGGTTCATTTTCTCATGAGCATGCTGTACCACTAATGAAAGCGAACAATGTTGAGAATGTATTTCAAAACTGTTTTTCTTTTTTTGTGTAATAGCTACAATGGTATAGTGGTTGGGTGTTTTCTGAGTAATGACCAGAATGGAGTGTTAATGAATACCTCTGGCCCTTGGTGTTTATTCACAATGGTCCTGTCATCGAGGCAAGGGTCAGGAAGTATAGGAAAACCAGTAGTGGTTGTAAATTACAGTTAGCATGTTATTATTATCAATAACACTAAAATATAAAATAAAATTGTTCATGATAGCTATTTAAAAAGCAGTGCAAAGAAAACAAAATCCTTCATCTGATGGTGTTCTAATCCTTTATTTTTAACATAGCAAATTTCATTGGATTTTCCTTTAACATACAGACATACAATGCATACAAACCACAAAAAGGAAAAACACTATGTTTATGGTTACAAGGTTATATGTGCTCTCCTAGATCAGGCGGGAGATTTTTAGCTTACATAGATGGTAGATTCCTGTTTAACACATGGTAACTGCCAAGTTGAGCATTGCATGTATAGGACCTCTTCTTATGGTGTGGGTTGAGGTGAGTTAGATCTTTAATGGTTCCCATTATTCAAAGCTTAGGTTGTGGGCTATCTCTAATTCTAAATTTCAGTCTCTCTCTTTCTCTCTCCTCTGTCTAACAAAACATTGCTGCTCTTTTCATATGAAATATTTCCTGGCAATTAATTTCTGCATCCTGTGCTCATTAACATGCATCTTATTTCTCACAAAATATATCAGAACATTGTCATTTTCTTACCTTGCAGGTGCAACAAAATATAAGATGATGTCCCATAACTAAGCTCTGCAAAAGAGTTTGTGGAGGTCAAATTGCATCTTAAAGTTAACCCCTGAGTTCCAAATAACATTTTGAAGTCATTTCAACATTATAGCTATATATATTTTCACACCAGAGAACCCGGTTTCACATACAGATACACATATATTTTATGACCATGGATAAGCAAGGGAAGAAAAGATAGGAACAGCAAGAAACAGTATGTGAAGGCAGGATATAGTGGTGGGGGTTGTGAGAGCATCAGAGTGATCAGTCCCTAGGTCTCACAAGAAATTTTGATTGTGCAGACAGACAAGAGACAGAAAAGGAAAGGCTAGAACACATCCTTGCATTTAACTCTTTCTGCATAACAAATGGGACAGGGTCTTATACAACCCTATCACAGTCCAGGTATTACCTCATAAACCCCAACCACTAATCCATTATCACTATATTAATAAAGCAGCAATATTATTTACTTGCCAGAATGTAGATGCAACAAACCTTTGCATTAGGCAAATAAACAAAGATAAGAGAAATAGAAAACCACTGTGGTTCTCAAGGGAAGTGTCTGTGAAGGCAAGAGCAAAATAGTTAGCTTCAGGAAGTACAAGGAAACACGGAAGAAGGAGGACAGGGTAGTGTATCTTGGACAAGCAGAAGGAGGCAGGAAGGTAGTCAGAGCTTAAAGGAACAAATGGAGAAAAAAAATAACCCAGACAGTAAAGAAAAGTGACAAAATGTTTAATAGGTACATTATTGAAAGGAGAATGACAAGGGTGGTATCATAAGGCTTAAGGGGCAAGACAGGGAGTTTGTGAAATGGGACTTGGAAAAGCATCAGTCCTGAATACAAATTATTCAGTGTTCATAGAAGAGGGAAGGTGATGGACCACAATTAAGTGTCAGGAGCAGTAAGGGCAGGAGGTGGACACCAGTCCATTTGTGGAGGAGAGAGTGCTAGAGGACTGCAAAAACTGAAAGTGAACAAATCAATAAGAACAGATGGGATGCATCTTAGAATATTAAAGAAACTTAGAGAGGTGCTGGCAGCACCACTGGCAAACCTGTTCAATAAATCACTGGAAACAGGAATAGTTCCAGAGGACTGGAGGAGAGCGGATGTAGCCCTCTACAGAAACGTGGGAGCAGGGAGGAGGGATGAGGCTGGAAACTATAGACTAGTCAGCCTGATCTCAATGGTAGGAAAATGGAATCACTGCTAATAGAAAAATTGTGTAATATCTTGAATTCAGTGGAGCCCAGGATTCAAGACAGCATGGATTCACAGTGGAAGTCATGTCAAACAAATCTGGTAGATTTATTTGACTGGGTGACCAGGGAAGTGGATTGGGGGAGTGGTAGATGTGGCCTACCTGGTTTTCAGCAAGGCCTTCAACACTGTTCCACATAAAGGCTTATAGGCAAGTCAGGCAGCTGGGATTGGGCCCCAGGTGGTAAACTGGGTTAGAAACTGGCTGAGGAAGGAACATGGAGGGTGATGGTAAATAGAGCTCATTCCGATTAAAGGAGGGTAACCAGCAGGGTGCCACAGGTGTCAGTTCTGGGGCCAGTCCTATTCAGTGTCTTCATAAGTGACATTGCAGAAGGTCTGGAAGAAAGGTATGCCTGATTGCAGATGATAATAAGATCTGCTATAGGGTAGACATTCTGGGAGGTGGAAAAATGAGAAGGGACCCAGGTAAACTTGAGGAATAGTCAAGCATGGTAGCTAAGATTCAGTCCAAAAGTGCAAAATCATGCATTTCGGGCACAGGAACTCAGGAAGGCTTACATGAGGTATCCTGTAGATATGGGTGACTCAAATTGAGTGACTCAATAAGAGTGACTCAGTTTGAGCACCTACAAAAAGATGATAGTGCAACAACAGTGTCAGGACCGCGACACTCCCCAGGCATTTTATGGTCTCAGAGTTAGTTACAAAAGTTAAGGGTGCATGGGGACAAAGCCCCAGACATATCATACACTGCAAGAGGTGGGTCATGATTCTGACAGTCACCTAAGTTGGTCTCTGCCCTTTTTGTGTTTGGCATTTTGTAATCACCAATATGCTCCTTGACCTTATTTTTCACCAAAATCACATAGAACTCTACATAATGGGGAAGAGATATTGATGGCAACCAAACAAGAGAGAGATCTGGGAATAACCATATCAGATGATCTAAAGGTGGCCAGACAATGTGCCAAGCCTGTGGGAAATACAGTGGGGTACTGGGGTGCATAGAGAGTGAGAGAGGTATCACCAGCAGAAGAAGGGAGGTGGTGATGCCTCTATATAGATCATTAGTAAGACCTAGCTGAATTATTGTGTTCAGTTCTGTAGGCCACATCTACATAGAAACATAGACAGGGCGGAGGCAGTTCAGAGAAGGGCAACAAAAATGGAGGAGGGCCTGCACCTGAAGTCATGAGAGAGATTGGAGGACCTTAGTTTATACACCCTGGAGGAGAGAAGATGGAGGATATGATAGAGACCTTCAAATATCTCAAAGGGCATAAATAAGGCACAGGAGGGTAGCATCTTTCAGAAAAAGAGATGTTCTAGAACAAGGAACATGACATGAGGTTGGAAGGGGTAGACTAAGGGGTAATGGGAGGAAGTATTTCTTCACAGAAAGGGTGGCAGATGCATGGAACAGCCTCCCAGCAGCTGGTGGTGGTGGTGGGGAACTTGGTAGGCAAATTCAAAAATGTGATATTTGCTAAGGGTTCCCTTGAGATAGGTAGGAGAAGAAATCCAGTGATCAAGTAGGGTCTTTGGTTTTTGCACAGGTAGGGAAGATGAGCAGACTAGGTGGGCCTCTAGTCCTTATCTGCCATCAGATTCTATGTCTCTATGTATCATCATATAGTTATTTAGCATTAATATGTTTCTGATATAATTTATCATCCTTACATTTGTATATCAATCAGATGTTCTTAAAACAGATTTTATTACTAATTTTATAATTAATGACTCAAGTAATTAAAGATGGCTGCAACTCAGAATTCTTTAATGTCCCTTCCCTCAAGACTTCTTTTTGGCCTTACATACTGGATTCATACTGTGAATGACTTAGGAGGTGCTAGCACATATTTCTGATGGTAAACAACACAGTACCATGTCAAAGTGTTTAATCTATTCATAGGGGATCTTGCAAGAGGGCAATTACTTTTCCAGACTTGAAATCCAATCTCTCTTTAGGAGTGAAAGATAATGAAAAGAAAGAAAATGACTGATTGCTGTTTTGCCAGAGAAACATTATTACTAAAAATTATATAATGTGTTTTCGAGGTGGGGTTGGCAGTATAACATAGTCATTATACAGGAAAGCAGTAGAGAGTGAGATAGCCAGTTCATGAGCAGAGGGGTTGAGGCAGTATAGTGCAGTGGTCTAAGGCTCCTGAGCTACAAATCTGGAGACCAGGGTTTGAATCCCACAGCCCTCACTTCGCATACTGTGTGACCCTGAGCAAGTCACTTAACTTCCCTGTGCTCCCAGGTCACACCTGTAAGCAAGCTTTCAGTTTAGTGTGCTGCTCCTGGTTAAACAATTGGAAAAAATGAAGAACACTGTGTTATATACCTGGAGAATTGGTTTTGAATCCCACATCCACCACTTGCATACTATGTGACTATGAGCAAGTCACTTAACTTCCCTGTGCTCCCAGGATGCACCTAGAAACAAGTCTCAGTTTAGTATATCTCTTCTGGCCCAAAACTGTAAAATTCAAATAAATAAATAAAATAAAAAATGGGACCGCCCCATTGGCACAGAGGCATGACTGCTGTCTGGCGACACCAATGACCCGGTTTAGGAATGGATCCGGGAGTCAGAGGGCAGGCAGGGGGAGTAGGATAGAGCATTGGCTGGACTGCTCTTGGGGAGGTGGGGTTGAGTGTCCATGCAATGAACCCCAGCAGAGGCCAGGGTTCCGCAGCTGCATTGGCACCAGCATGTGGGCTGTGATAACACATTACTTCCTCCCCTGAGGGAATCACAGCACCAAAAAACGCTTGGCCCCGCCAATGAGCCAGCTCCAGCGCTGTCCCCTCTGGCCACCTAAGTCTGCCACTGGCAGCCCCACTCAGGGACAATCCTCGAGTATGAGGGGCAGGTTGCCAGAGCCTGGTGATCCCATTCGTGGGGGCTAGGGATGCCCGCAACAAAAAATATAAATAAAAAATAAATAAATAAAAAATAAAAAATTTCTGCTAACAAATATGGCTTCTTAAGACATCTACATGAAAATTGGCTCTTGGCCTTCCCTTACAGTTCACTTATAACTGAGTCTTATCCAGTCTGTTGCTTTGGAAATTACAGTGATGTCCCAAGCAGAGCATTATATCTTCCACTCCAGAATAAGCACAACCTGTAGATGAACAGTAAGAGATAACACCTGTAGTCTTGTCCATACCTGATCAATGAAGACTGATACAGAATAACTTGAAAGTTATTTCTTGAAAGCAAAGTTCTTCTAATTCCAGTTATGATTTTTGATTTTGGACAAATCTCCTCTTTAAAGGGAGAGTGACACCAAAAAATAGCAGTCAGAAAATGTTAGTAAGGTTTTAAAGTAGTCTCTTAATGTTTTTATTTCTGAAGTATTTTCCTACATGCCGATTAGATGATTTTCTATTGAATAGTATTGGGAGGATGTGAAAGCAGTACTTTAACTGGAAGCAGACATATTTAGCTCTATTCCTTCACTACATCATTGGCATGTGACTTCACTCATGGCTACATCACAAGCCCTGCTACCTGACTGGTAACATGTGTCACAAGTTACTATTCAAGCAGCAGAAGATTGGCTCTTCTTGGTTACTAGTAAGGTCACAGTCAGTGAGGTTACAATGCTGATGATGTATAGCATGAAGAATTGACTTTGCCAGCCTCCAAGTAAAGTGATGTTCCACACATCGCACCAACTACTGTCAGGCAGAAAATATTCTTATTAGCAAAATAGAAAAGAAAAAATACATCCGATATAAGAGGTGATAGTTGACTACTTCTGAAAGTTACTCTTAATTCCAGGCAGTACACTAGCTCGTAAAATACCAAATGCTGCTGCCTTGGTTATATTGGGATTACCTCTGCCTTATGAATAGCACCCTGAAAAAAAGGCCTTAGCTTGCCTAAATTCAAGATAATCTTTTGAGTGCTGTTTCTTCACTTGTTACTATTGCAGAGTCCAAATACTTTTAATTTAGGTCCACTTATTGTTCGTTCATTTTGCTTTCTTCCTGTTTATGGCTAGTGCTGTATGTCTGTATCAGTTATTTGTACTATTAGCAATGTTTATCTATTTTGGCAGCTGTTTTTGGAAATTCTTTGAATGTTTTTAGTGCATGCTACTTGGTTTTCCTATCTCATTGTTGTTATTGTTACCATGCTCTTGTAAACTCCTAGGTCATGCCTGAAAATAGGCATTTTATATATCTAGTGCATTATCTGGTCAAGAAAAACTAAATAAATAAATACATCATGCTGTTTAATGCGTCTGATTGTAAACAAAGTATGATTACCTTTCTCTCTAGGAGTTTGCATTCTCTTTTACAATACTGAAAATGATCTTTCAGCAATTATTGAAACTTATTTCTGCTTCCAGTGTCAGCTACACATAGATGCCATTGATCCTACAGTAGTGGGAAACAATATTGTAGCTCACTTAGCATAGCTTAGGGTTAGAGCTTAGAGCAGAGCTCTGGAGACACAAGTCAGCATCACTGTGTAACTTTGAACAAGTCAATTAAATTCCCTTTGGTTTAAGGAATCATATAGCAGGATGTCTGTGCACCAGTTGTGGTCCTTTTCAGGTACAACACCTACACATCTCTGTTATCTTTGTGGGAGTGAATGGTTCTGAGTTGCACAGTTTTTATTTCAGTGTCCATGGGGAGGAAGAGATTGCAATTTGGTGCAAAGAAGCATCCAGCTGACCTCTTCCACTTCAGATTTGCGACTCTGCCCCAATGTTCAGATGTTTTATGATGTCTAACCAGGGAGATTGCATGTGCGTGCTCCATAGAAGTCCATGGGACCATTTCATTATTTTTCTTACATGGTGCACAGCTTTGCCATAAATCAAAGCCTCAACTAAACTATGAGGGTCTTGTTATGAGTGGGGCTTTGATTTGTAGGAAACACCATGTACCGCCTAAAAATGGGTAATAAAAATGACTCCTGCTTCAGTAACATATATGGATAATGCCCTGGTGCCCTCCCTGGTTAGATACTAAACATCGTCCTGAGTATGGGAATGGGATTGGCACACCAGGTAGTGAAAAAGATTGCCTGACCACCTCCTCAGGGACAAACTATGAACCCTTCACTCCCAAATGACAGTAAGTAAAAGCATGCAGACAGGACCAATTAACTCCTGCAGAGGTAATGGAGATTTGTATGTACTGTATGGCAGATGGGAGGACCAAAACAACAAATCCACTACTTTCATCTATATGATGGTCTGAGCCTTTGGGACTCCCTGGTTCCTAGTACCTGGAGGCATTGACTCCTAGTCCACACAGTGGACTGCACGGGCGGGGAGGCCCTTCCCTCAGAGCCCCTGACATGGAGGGTAAGCTCATGGAGGTAACTGGTGGGTTAGTGGGGTCCAGGGAGCTTGAGTGCCTGACAAACTACATCCCTGGGATAAGTATGTATCCCTGGAAACTGAAAACCTCTGTAGAAAAAAAGAATCATAATTACTGTTACATAGATGGTGCAAACATTGAGAATTTAAAAGAGTATTTTTACTTACCTTCATACACCCCTTCTTTAGAGAATCCTCCAGACTTTTTTTTATTGTGTTGGACTCTTTCAAAATTAGAAAACAAGAAATCACATGTTTAGTGTAAATTAATTATTGATTTCTAAGAGCACTTTGTTACTAAAACTATTTTAATGTGCACTGTAAAAGGTATTTTTAGTATGTTTGATCATTTTTGAGTTGTATAAATCCTGTTATACTAAACTGCCAGATGTATTAAGAATGTCTTTGCTGTTTTTTTCCAAGACTGTATAGACTAAGGGGTTATGGAGAAAATAACATTCACTCTATGTGATAAACTACATGGGAAATTAGACTCTGTTGTTGATCGCTTAAATGTGTCTCATTTCTTGTGTTACTTTTCTTCCAAATTTCCTTTTAGAAAGCACATTTCTTCAAATCAGCTTTCTGCCTTGGGGCTGTTGACCTTCATTTTGCCCATCTGGAAAACAAATGAAGCAAGACAGATTACAATATGAGGTAATAGCAGTGATGTGATTTTTTTTGTTATGGAATTCTTACCATAAGCTTATTGTGCTGCCTGTTAAGGTCCACCATTAACATAACTTAGAACTATAAATTAAGAAAAACATCAACAGTCTACTCAGTCCTGACATTTGTAGATGGCGGAATCTGGAAAATCTGCTGCCTGGAATAGGGTGCAACATTCAAAAGCTTTTTGGCACTCAGTGGTTATATGTCTACTCATATACTAGAACAACAAACTGTCAGGTAGTAAATAAAGTGCATACAAAAGCAGGATACAAATTTTGCATTTAAATCTGTGGTAAATTCTCCAAAACTGCATGGTCTAAAATATGTGTGTATGGTGCATCATGTTTAGTTAAGGATTGTGCATTATATGCAATATTTAAAAATAAACAAGCATCTGGTGTGACAAAATTCATGCTTGTGAAGCCTAAATATGGTTATATCATGTGTTCATTTAATAGGATGCTGGGATGTATTGGGAGGGTACTGATACCAGAAGAAAAGAGGTAACACTTCCTCTCTACAGATCCCTGGTGAGGATTCACCTGGAGTACTGCCCTAGTTCAGGAATCCTCACCTCAGAAAGGACAGAGAGGTTGGAGACTGTGCAGTACAGAGTAACAAAATGATTTATGGCCAGCATGGCAGATCCTATGAGGAGCACCTCAAGGCACTAAATATGTACTCATTGGAAACTGGAACGGAGAAGAATGATATGATAGAGACCTTTAAGTTCTTTAAAGGAATTACCAGAGTGAACTGTGGGGAAATGTTTAACCTGTGTATTAACTCATGCTCATGTGCACACAAGGAAACTAACAGGAGGGAGGTTCAAGAGGGACGTGAGGAAGTACTTTACAGAAAGGGTGGTGGAACTTTGGGCAGTCTGTTGGCTGAGCTGGTGGGTGTGAAAACAGGGATTCAAGCAGGAGTGGGATAGAATGAAGGGAATAGTGGTTGCCCAGGGTGAGAGAACCAGGGAGAAAATGGGAGAGGACAGGGAAGATTAGTACACTGGAGGATCAGTTATTTCCAGAGATCATAGGGAACTTGAGCAGACTGATGGACCTCAGGTCCTTTTCTGCCATCATTGTCTGTATTTCGTTTTTTTATAAAAATGTCAGTTGCCATATTGGTCCTTATGCAACAAGATGCACAAATTAGGTGATTTTATACCTTTATTGGGCCAGCAGAGATTACAGAAAAACATTTAGCTTTCAATCTCCAACAGAGGTCTTCAGAAGAAATGGCATATGTTTAAGAAAGCACATTTTTAAAAAGCCCAGAGAGAAAAAGCATTTTAAAATGAGTGTGACAGGATAGCCATTAGTCAAGAAATACAACCAGAGATAAGCAAGGATTCCTGACACTAGTAACTGAAAGGTCACAGATTGGAATGTTGTTTAGTGACCCTCTGATGTGTGTGTGTGTGTGTGTGTCTGTGTCTGTGTGCACACTAAAGCATATTAATTAGAAATATGTAAACACATAACTCTGTGTGTTCATTCATCAAAATTACTTATGAATATTTACACCACAGGCCTGATATTCAGAAATGCGCCAAAGACTGGCACAGGTCCAGCGAGTAAACCGATGCACCATGGTGAACCGGGAGCCATTCAGAGGTTTCACAGGCCAAACAGAGCCAGTGCAACGCGACTGAATATGGCAGAGTTGCACCATGGCACAAACAGAGTTGCACCATGGTGCAAACAGAGGTGCGCCATGGTACAAACAGAGATGCTCCAGTGCAACAGTGGCAGCAAAGCAGCACAGCAACAGAGAGGGCAGGGCACAGAGAACAGACCCAGGGACAGAGCCATGGAAGCACAGGACAGGCCACAGGAGGCCTCCACCAGCAGGGCACAGCAAGGCACACACAGGCACCCAGACACTGGACCCTGGAACACAACAGTGTCATGGATAGCAGGTGACAGGAGGTGCCAATGGCCAATGGAGGGCACCAAGGGAGCCCACCGGCAGGCTGCTGGCCATACCCTCCCAGATCATAGCATGCTACACCCAGGACCATGCAGCCAAGCACACACACAACACACAGGCAAACAGGAGACCACACAGTGGGTACTGAATGGGCCAGGTTGCAGGCAGCATGGCAGACCACATGGGACAGGCCACACAATTCCAATAGAGGACCCCAACAGGGTGTGAAGACAGTACCCAACCAACAACCATGACCATGTGCTACCACCATGCACACACCTGCAACACACCCCTGACTGCTGCCCCTTGGGCACCCTAATGCATAGCCACTGACCCAGGGAATGAACACCACCACAGTGGGACACACCACAGCACACAGCAGGGAACCATGGAAGCACAACATTCATCCCTCTCATGCACACAACATGGACAGACACTGGGCCACTGCAGCATGGCTCCTTATGTCACCTGCAAAGCACACAGACATGGGCCAGTATGTCAGAAAATATATATATTTAACATAACTATGTACCAAATAGCAGGGGCTGGGGAAGGGTAGATACGGCTAGGGAAGGGACAGGGAACAGGGATTGTACAGTGGGAGGGGCCGTAGGGGAAGGTTCAACAAGGGAAACAGGGGAAAACAAGGGCAACACTATCAACGGCCCTGTCCGGCCTCCCTGCAAGCCATTCTCCTCTTCTGCTGCCATCATCCTCCCATGGCCATCACCACCTCAAGGATGCTCAACACTATGAGCAACATCTGACGCATGAGCTGGCTTAGCATCATCCTCGGGGTCTTCTCACTGGACACTGGGCACCTATAGCAAGGGACAGGACAGATGATCAGTGCAATGGCTCAGGAACCATGCCCACCCACAGTGTGCAATGGGCAGTGGGACCACACACCTCTGGAGGGCCCAGAATTGACACCTGCAGGGGTGGGCCAATGCCAGCCAGCAACACGGTGCACCATGACATTGCACAGAGGTGGTCCCCACTGCACAATGGCCACATGACTGTGCAGTGACAGTCACATGGCACAGTGCACCAGCAGCACCACAGCAACAACAGTGGCAGCTGGGCACACCCACCCCACCAACAGCTGGAACACATGTCCAATGTTTGTGCCACAGTGGCATGCACCATGCACAGTGTAACACACACAGCTGCCATGGCTTATGGCACAGGTGGCCATGCCCACACCCACTCCTCCTGCCACCCCCCATGTACAGTAGTGCAAAGGACCATGAGGTGCTTACCTTCCCTTACGGTGCTGCTGGTGCTGGTCCCTCTGCCATCTGGGCACACTGCCCGGTCCCTGCTGCTGTGGCCCTGGCTCCGCCTAAGGTCCTCTGGCCCTGGAAATGGAAAGAAGACAGGTGCACATCAGTAACTGACCACAGCAGCATCCCTCCAGCCCTCTGTGCACATGGTGTGCCCCTGCCCGACATATCCCGCGATGCCAGCATGGCTGCATCGCAATGCAAATGGCAGCGGGTAATGTCACTTCATGATGCACACGATGACAGTGTACCCCACCGCAGGGCATGCCAGGCAGCAGCCAACACCACAGTACAGCACCAGGGCAGACATGCAACATGGGATGACTTACCTGGCTGGGGCAATGCACCATGCCTGGCATGTGCCTGAAGCCTCCTTAGGCAGTCAGGGTCCCATCTCATGAGGTCACCATACTGGTGCCTGAATCGTTCTTCAGTTCTGGGCACCATGGTCCTCTGCTCCAGACTGGCAGAGATAGCCTGCCACACACTGCCCCGGTCTGTTGCAGGGCACCTGGCCAATGAGCTGTGGGCTATAGTGCTCCACAGGCCACCAGGTTTACAAGCTCCACATCTGACCAGTTATGGGCATGGTGTCCTCACCCCGCGCCATAGCAGTTGCCCTGTTTCAGCAGTGAAAATGGCAGAAGCATGCACATGTTCGCCACAGGTGCCGGATGCACAATGCGTGAGAGAGCTGTGCAGTGCCCACCTTCACAAGAGTGCTGGACATGCACAGTGGGCATGGCTAGCGGGTCACGAGGTCATGGAGATGATCCAGGGGTCAGAGGTCAGTGGTTAGTAACAGTGCACATGGGCGCAATACGGAACATGCCAAGATGCACCAAGCGCACATTGCCAGCCATGCGCAGCTTACACAGTGCTGGATACGCCATGCCGTTAGGCACATCCTGCACTGACTGACACCAGGACAACGCAGAGCGCATGTGCACTGCAGGCCCGGTGGGCATTGTGCAGCCACTTGCTCCAGCACTAATCCCATTACGCATGGCGAATATCTCGATATTCAGACGCAGCATGCAAATGAGCTCATCAGCCAATGTGTGGCGCAGTGTGCATTAGCATATCATTACCATTGTGCACAACCTCATTTGCATGCATTACACTTCATAAGCACCACTGATCAGCACAGACCATGGACCAGTATTGTAACCTTGATAGGTAAGTGTTGGATGTCGCAGCACACTAGAGCAGACAGCACTGCAGGGTGGGTTGGACTGGGGAGATGCTTCCACTCACACATTGTGCTGTCCATGTCCACAGGAGGCAACATTTTGGGACAAGAGGAGGGCAAGAGCGGGCCCTGCAGGGAAGCACAGGCCCAACTTCACGAAGGGTGAGACAGATATCCTGTTTGAGGCCCACTCAACAGGGAGGCCCTGTTGAGCGATGCCACAGGCCAGGGCTGCTGCATGGGAGGAGGTGGCATCCTTATGAACCAGCACAGCAGCCACTAGCAGCTGGTGCAGGAGTGCTGCAAGAATGTTGGGACTGACAGGGTTCATTAAGGAGAAGGTGGCAGCCATCAGGGCATCCTACAATGCCGCTGGTGGAGGCCAGTGGATACATCCACACTGATGCTAACAGAGAAGTTGGTTAGCAGCACCATGCACCATACCATGGTGGATGGTGTGCCATGAGGAGGCTTCCAGATGGGTGGCAGACCATCACTGCATGGTATGTATGTCAGACATGCACAGCTGGTGGCCCGGACGGTGCTTACACAGGCATGTTGATGTGCATGTGAGTGTCCTGCATGCCATGTGCATGTGTGCACACCCATCATGTGCCATGCTGCAGGACACATGCAGCAGCAGTGTACTGGGGGCACATGTGGCATGGCATCACTGACATACAATCCTTCTCTTGTAGCACCAGCATGCCTCCGTGCAGAGGATGAGGTGCCAGCAGCAGCGGACCCTGTGGACACTGTTACAGCCCCAGAGGATGAGCCATCTACATCCACTGGCATCCGGAGGCCTGACAGGCTGCAGCCCAGCAACACGGTGCCTGTGGATGTCCTAGACCTAGGGTCGGACAAGGCCCTGGATGTGATCCTGCAGGATGCCAGCCTTGGTGTCCTGTGTGCAGAGACACAGATCGGGATTGGTCTGACTGATGGTGACTACACACACCTCCTGGACACCATGGGTGACACTGTGGGCATGTCGCCCTGCTGGCATCACAGTCCAGTACCGCACCTGCACTGTGCCAGCTGAAGCACAGCTGCCTGCCACCACTGCAGGTGTGGCAGCGTGCATTGTCACTTTGCGGGCCCCGCGGTGGTGGTGGTGGTGCAGCCATGCAGCACATGGTGGCGACAGCAACCGGAGGGGTAAAGACAGCAGGCTGGGAGCCAGACACAGGATCCACTGCCGGTGCACCTGCTGTACCCATTCTCCCTATGCAGACTCCACTGTGCAGCATCCACCAGAGAGGAGGCTGTGCAGCATGGCAGGTCATCCCGAGAGGATCGGTGTCCTGTCTGGGAGCCCCAGGATGCAGATCGCCTGGCTGAGCACACCCAGCTGCTGTGGGCATCCATTCAGCAACAGGTGCAGCTTGTCAGCTGGGATGCGTGCACTGCATACAGAAGTGCACCAGCTAGCCGAGTAGCAGGACAGGGGCACCGCGAGATCCTGGAGGGATGCAATGACACAGGAGGCCATGGCTGCATCCTTGGATCACATTGCAAGTTCAATTGCAGATGGCTTTGCATTGCTGGCTGCCACAGGGTGTGTGCATGCACAGGAGACCCTGCAGTGTGCTGTCCACCCCATGGACCGGCTCGGGTGACCCTAACACAGTCAACATGAAGCTCAGATGTAGGCATCTCAGGCATGCCTGTTTGGGTGCCTGCACACCCCTCGAGGACACGGTTGTGGTCCCGCGCCCACCCCAGGGAATTGTTGGACACCCCTGGCTGATGTGCAGCCTGTGGCTGATGATTGGCCCTGGTGGCTGCCCCATGGCTGTGGTGGCCATGGTGCCATGTGGCCACCCTGATCTGCGTGCTGCCTGACTGCAATCTGCGGCTACTGCCCTGTGCGCCCATGGGCAGTGTGTGTGCACCATACAGATGGTGGCATGCCTATGTGATGTACCACATGCTTCCTGTGTGTGCACACCCAGCCACTGGACCATGTGGTGTGGGCATGATGAGGGCAGTCTAGCACCAGTTGCCTGTGCACCAGTGCCATGCGTCTGATCCATGCCACAGTCCAACGCCTGGGTGGTGGGTCATGTGTGTGTGTGTGTGTGTGTGTTTGTGTGTGTTGCTGTGTGTGGTGTGTGCCACTGACTCCCTCCCCTGCATCATGCCTCTGTGTGCATGCCCTCACCATGCACATCCCTGCATGTGTGCTGTACCTGTCTGTGTGGCCTATGCATGTGACCTGACCACTTACTTGTATCCACCAAAGTGTTCCTGTGAGACAGTGTCATGGTGGTGTCATGCCTGCTGCAGCAGTCGGGGTCCCTCCACCACCCTCTGGCCCATTGCCCCATTGTCCTTACTACGGTTGCCCTCATCAGCCTCGACAGCTATCCCATGGTCAATGGCCATGTTGAAGTATGCAGCAGGCCATGAATAGGACACAGGCTTTCATGGGGCTGTACTGTAGGGTCACCGCCTGACCTGTCTAGGTAATGGTAGCATGCCTTCAGCATGTCAAAGATGAGCTTGATGAAGTTGCACATGCTGGTGTGTGCCTTGTTGTACCATTCTCTGCTGGGGATGATGGGCGCTGAAGGTGAGAGCAGCCAGGGCCTCAGCAGGTATGCTCTGTCACCTGTGTGGAGAATGACATGGTTAGCCCTCTGCTATGCTGTGCTGTGCCTCTTATCTGTCCCTAGCTCCCATGCCACCATGCACACCCTGCCCACCCCCATCCCCAGGACTGCTCAGCCCATCGCACCTTGTCCATGCCATACTCACCCACTGTCACAGAGTGCTTCTGTGATGGAAAGGGGCTTTATAATTTGTGTTAGATATTTTTCCTTTTGCCCTGTGTTGGGAGAAGTCATGGGGAAAGTTTGAGTAAGGAAGTTTATGTTTAAATATAGAAAACAAAATGATAATGGATAAGGGGATGGTTGCAGTTGTAGTGGGTTGTTATATGTTTTCTTCTATAAGTTAGTTGTGCAATGGCTTTCTGTTGTGTTTAGTCCCTTTTTCTGGTAAGAAAACATCTGCCCTCCTTGCGTGTGTGTAGCCTGGCCACCTATATATCACGCTTGAGAGTAACTGTTTTTTGGCCATTTAGTATGAAGTTTGTTTAATTTCTAAACCCCCCCATTAGAATAAAAGGATAGTTGCTATTTAGGGATATCATTCATTACATTGTAATGTACAATGTGATAAATGAAACAAATAATAAACAAAAGAATAGTTGCTAGATTACGGTTCAATATATTTAATGTCATTTTCCTGAATAGAGAAACTAAAGTGGAAAGCTTCTGTGGCAGTCTGCCTAAATTCAGTTCTGTCCTGAAGTTAATCGTCATGTATTTAAAAATACTTAGTTCTAGCTTCGTTATGTCCTGTTTCTAAAAGGTACCTGAAAATATGTTTTTCCGAAATAAAAGTGCTTTTATAGCTTTAGCGCAACAGTATTTAAGTGAGCGGTTTTTCCTAAGTGGACTGTGCGATAATCGTGAAGGCATTTAGTCTTGCTGTGCTGGCTGTATTTTACAAATCCCTTTATAAATTAATAGTGTTAGTTTAGTATGCCCTATGAAGTCGAAGTTGGCTAATTTTGAGCTGTTTGTGAGACGCTTACACAACGAGAGATTTTCGGTGTTTACGGACATTTCAAAAACATCAGGAGTTTCAATTAATGGCTGTGGCTCGCTATTAGGGAGGCGACTGGCCACAATCCTTATTTTTATATCATTTGCTGAAAGTGGTGGGATGGCTTTTGGAGAGGGGGTCCTGTGTTTTGTGTGCCCTTCTTTCATTCGAATGATTATCAAAGTCATGTTGTGTGTTCGGGTGGCGTTCCCATTTGTGTTCAATTGGTGTAGTGGCTTTTTTGTTCGGTTTGGATGAGTGGAGACAGGTTGATGGTTCGGGCTAAAAGTGGTGTATTTTGGCCTTGAGCTATTCCAAGTTGAATGTCCATGGGATGGTGTTCTTGAGACACTCTGTGTGGAGCGGCTTTTGTGGCTATTGTTGGGCTTCTCTCGATGGTGAGACCTTTCGCATTGTCGTGGGGATGTTTGCTTTGGACATTCTCGGACGAAGTATATTGATAAAGCATGATTAATTTCAATTCAACTAACCTTCTAGAGATAGAGTGTGGAAGTTTGAACTCTTTTCTGGGCGAGGTGTTTTATGTGTTAGTAGCGTTCTGGGTTCGGATCCTGGTAGCGTTCTTTCTCCTAGGAGCCGGCGCCTCATTTCCTTGTCTTTTATTAGGTATAGGAAGGGAGGTTCTTTGAATGATAAAATTATCTTTAAAAAGGGTTCAAAATGTTTATAAAAGTGAAAATGATTTTGATGACCATTTAAATGGGTAATGCTTATAAATAAACTAAATATTTGTTAAATAAAGATTTAAAGTATCAAATAAGATACTGGGGTGGAGTTAAATGGTCACATGATTTGTTTTGGGTATATATGCAGACTCTGTGAGATGAAGAGTTGGATTTCATGTGAGTCGGAGATGTGAGAGTCAGACCATTCTGTTCACAGCGGAGAGCATCAGATTAGTCTGTATATGGTGGAAAGTGTTCTATGGAGTCATAATGAACTGTGATATTGAAGTGTTCTATGGAGCTTATAATGAACTGTGCTATGCTCTGTTCCAAATGGAAGATTTTTAAATGCCAGAAGAATTTGTCTGCTGTGAAGGTATTCAGTTCTGTGCTAAAACAGAGAAGATACTATTGAACTGATGCACTATAATGAGAATTGGGAATAAAATTGGGACGTTGAAAATGTATTACATGAGTCCTGTTCTTCTTGACCTGCCCACATGTACTGCACCTACCACACCCACTAGGTGGCCAGTGGGAAGTCCCCACGTTCAAATCTGTGGCACAGTGCAGAGCTGTGCCAGGTGAATGTGTCATGTGCACCCCAAGGTGTGTGTGGACAGACATTGGTGATGTGCCCCGTGGCATCGCACACCACCCTGGCAGTTGAAGCTCGGTCTCCGCTTGCTGTTTATATAGGCCAGTCCTCAGGGCCAGGTTGCATGCAGATGCCCGTGTGTGTGGTGCAGTCAATGGCCCCGATCATGCTAATATCGTGCCACTCTGTGGAAGTCCTGCATAATTACTGTATGCTTCACATGTGTGTTGGGGAAATGGATGAATTCTGAAGCATGTGGGCAGCACAACATTCAGGAACTGTGTGAGGAGGCATGACGTGGCTGACTGGGTGATGCCCATGGTGTCCCCTGTTGGTCTTTAGAAGGTGCCCGTGGAGCAGGCACATGATGGCAGTCACCTTCATCTCCATGGAAATGGCGTGGCTCCATCTGGTGGGTGCCTGCATCTCCTCACTGCACAGGTAACAGAGCTGCCTCAGAATGGCCCTGTTCAGGCAGTACCAGCCCACGATCTCAGTGTCACTATAGTTCTCAAAGTGATGCAGGCATGGTACCACATGTGTTGGGCATACCACCGATGGGCCCTTTGTCAGTCACGTAGCTATTTCTCCTGCCTCCTCACACCCTCATCACCACCTCCATCATGAAGGGTGCACTTATCCATGGCTCCTGCTGTCCACTGTCCCCCTGGGTGGTTGGCTGCTGGCTGTGTGCCACCCTGGAACACAGGTTTTGTGTGTGTCTCTCTCTCTGACCCTCTCTCCCTCTCCCATGCCACCTCTCTGTCCCTCTCCCCTCTGTGTCTGGGCTTGTGTCTGTCTGTCTGTCTCTCTCTCTATCTCTCCCTCTCACTCTCACTCCAGGCGCAACTGCTGTCTGTGTGTTTGCATCCTGTTTTTATAGGAACAAGTCTGGTCAGGCGCAATGTCAATTTGCTCCACACTTGCCCCATGGTTTCATGGATGAATATGCCATTGTGCTGGATATTCAAGGGAATGCCCCTGCACTTGCACCACCTGCATTATAGTTATGCATTGCGCAATGGATTTTGTGCTGTGTGATGGCTCCAGCTGAATATGGTTCCTCAGCAATTCCATACTTGTGCTGGTTCAACTGCTCTGAATATCCAGGCCACACTGTTTTAACATGTGCAGTCAGTAATTAATGTTCATTAGTCAATATTGTTAGTGAACATTTAAACTGTAACCTGAAACAGGACCACCTAGTAAACAGGGCTCTGTTGCCCTAATGATATCAATGTACTAATATATCTGTATGAAACTCAAATCTTTTACTACTAAATAGGAGTTTAAAAGACAAAGAACCTATGTGTGCAAGCACTGAGGCAATGGTTACCCCAAAGGGCATTTGGCTGGGAAGCCAAGTTTCAAAGAAATAGCAAATCACAAGCCCCACAATGAAAGCTCATGGACGCATATGCAAATCACCACAGAATATTATGCTGGTGGATTTGCATATGCAGCCCATGATGCTTTACATTGTGGGGCATGTGTGATTTTTGTATTTCTTTTAAATAGGAGTTCTGCATATGTGAAACAAAAGCCCAGGGAATCACCAACCACCAGTTAGAAACAAACCTCTGAATCCACATTTAGATAGAATAAATAAAACTATTTTATATTTAAGCATATTAGAACCATGTAAAACAAATAACTGTTCATGTGTAGTACCTGAAACCAGGACAAAACAAACCAGGAGCACTTTAAACATTATATATTAAATATTATAGTGGGACAAAAATTGATGCCTGTGTTCAAGCCATTCCACACGTATTCAAAAGGAAAATAAAATGTTACCTTCCATGCTCACCTCTGTTGTATATTTTCCAAATGGCCTTTCAGAACCAGGACCAGTAAGTCAGCAATAAATGAACACTAATTGCAGACTGCACATGTTTAGACAGTGTGAGTCTAAATATTCACAAATAATATTGACAAATGAACACACACAGTTATGTGTTTTACATATTTCTAAATAATATACTTTAGCAGACACAAGCAACACACATACACGCACACACTCACACACGAACATCAGAGAAGTTATTACATAACATTCCACTCTGTGACCTTTGACTTACTAGTCTCAGGGATGCTTGCTTATCTCTGGTTGTAATGACTAACCTGCCACACTTATGTTTAAAATTTTTTTTCCTCTGGGCTTTTAAAAGTGATCATTCTTTAACATATGCCATTTCTTCTGACGAGGACGTCTGTTGGAGGTCAAAAGCTAAAGGTGTTTCTGTAATCTCTTTTGGCCCAATAAAGGTATGTAATCACCTAATTTGTGCATCTACAGTATGTTTAAACAATAGGGCATGACAGGGTGTGTGTCATCGTGGGACAATAACACACCTAGGAGTGAGTCAAAGCACAAGGCTGAAAGCAGTGGCTTCTGCCCCATAGGCGTGCGTTATCCCAACAAAGCACACACACTGGAGTGCCTTATGTGATTATAATATGGCTATAAAAATTCAACATGACTTAATGATTAAGCAATAAACAAATGCAAAAATCTGAAGGGTTAACTTCATTTGCAATTAAGCCTTAGGCTGCTGATAGAAATAGAACATATAGGTATTTTGGAATGATATATCCATCTGCGGCCTGCAAGGGTTAAATCTGGACATGACATTGAGATAGTCCCTTACAGAACTAGTCTACATTACTTCACATTGTTTGCATTTCCTTTTTTGTATTAGAAAATAAAAACATGTAACAGAAGCAAAACATACGGAGGCTTAACTGTATTGCAATTAAATTTAGCCATAACATATAGAGATACCGTAGTCCCTTGTCATGTCTTGACTGCCCTTTTATTTTTATTTTATACATTAAATAGATGCAAAAAAAACTGAATGTCTAACTGCATTGTAACAACATTTAAACACATTTAACCACATTTACTGTACTTTGCAGAGCTACCCTGCATAACTTGTTTATTTATTACATCTTACTGTTAGTTATAACAAATACAGTTTTAGTTGCTTTACGGTACTTGTGCTAGTGATGGCTTGAAGGAAAACAATGCTAAGCTCCAGGACACAGGCAGGATGACTGTCCTTCATTGGAACAGATTAATTTTTCACCAAACCAGCCAAAGGCACATTTGTGGGCAATCCTTTTACTCTGAAAATGTCAGACCAAAATTCCAAACCATCTGGGCACTAGATGATGACAAAAACACAGCATTTTTACACTTTGTTCACTATCAAGATCTCAGAATCCACATCCAACTGTACAAGAAATTGGCATGTCAAGAGATCTACCTTCGAGACTATGTATGCAAAATTGCAGCAATTCCTTTGAACAGCTACAAAGATATTAAAGTGCAAAGTATCCAAGAAGGCAGTTTAAAGGAGATAGGAACTGATTTTAACAAAATTAACTGCCCTTCCATCTTCCTTTCCATGCCAGATTATGTATTCTGATATGCTTTGATGATTTTTGATAAATAAAGAATCTAACTTTGGGGTGCTGTCAGAGTTACATAGAGTTCCACTCTCCTCATCAGCTACTGCACTTGATTTTAATATTTCTAAGACATTCTTATGACATCACAAATCCCATTCCAGGCTATTCATTTGAATGGCCTGGAATGGAAGTTTGATGTCATAGAATGTTCAAGCATTGTGAAAGAGAGAGCAGCAACTGCTGAGGAGAGGTATTCAGGGTAGTTAAAAGGCAATAAAATTAGATTATTGATTTAACAAAAAGGTCAAAATAGATCAGAATACTGGGTAGCCAATAAAGAACAACTGGAAGGCATATAGAAGTGTGAAAACTGTTTTCTATCACCATTAAGATACTTGTCTTGGGTTTGAATTCAAGAGATGGAATGTTTACTATGTATGGAATTCAAATATCTGCTCTGTTCTACTGGCAGAATGTTCACCCCTACTATTACATGACAGAAGGCCTTAGATGGAACCAGGGCTTTTGTTTTATCTGTTGCAGGTTAAACAACACAGGTTTTTCCCAGTAAGCAGGTGAAGATGCGAGGGGATTTTTCATGGTCAACAAAGAAACATCATAAATTAAAATTGTAAGTACTGTAGTACTTAATTTTCAAGGGGTGTGTGTGTGTGTATGTAGAGGATTATGAGGGCAACTAATACTTAATTATAATGTTTTTAAATTTAAAACAGTTTTATTTTTAGGACCTAGTTGAAGGTTTTTAGTGATTAAAGGTGACAGCCACATTTGTAATGGCAGTCAGGTACATAGTTGGTACAACTGATTTCATATTTGAAGAGGCTACTGATCCTTCTTCCAATGTTGTCATGGTGGGACAACAGCACTGGGTCCTGACTTCCAGCCAATCAGATTATTGAATTTTTGTATAGCCATTTTATTATTTGATGTAACTATTTTCAAGTAAATTGCAAATGTGTGTAGTTTGAGTGGTTATAATGCAAGTTATCATGATTGGATAGCACTGACACCGACTCTTACTTGGGACCCCATTGAGCATAGTTTGTTTGGGGTTGTGACTAATATTTGTGTGCCTGCAAATGTCATTGTGTGTGTTTGGAGAAAGGGACATGGGCCACAATGAAAATGCCATTAATAAAGGTATGACAGCTCTTGCACGGCTCCCATATACCACTGCACCCTTCTCTGGTCACTACCTGCAAAAGCAAATTAAAATATGGATGCAGTGCTGAAAGTAGGAACACCTTGCTTCAGACAGCTGTAAAGTAAGGCAGTGTCTGGGGTGGAGTTAGTACCACAGTAACACTAGGAATAAGTAAGCACTGGGGTGAGTGGGAAGGATCACTGAACCACCTGGGATCCCTTTCACTTGGTGAGTAGGTGAGGGTCCACTAAACCACAGCAGCCATACATTACAGGAAAAAGAGACATGGCGGCTAGGAGGAAGGAACACTTTTAGCTGGACAATCATGTGCCTGGCACTATTTCTGTGGTGCAGTTTTGGTCATGGTGACATGTGCCAAGTGTATGCCACAGTTCTGTGCAGTTGATGCAGGTTCTTGACAGGGTGTTTAACACAAACCTGTTTTTAAAAATAGATCATTCTGATGTCAAAGTATCAGCTGTTTGACAAGTGTTTGCGCACTCCTTAGTGTGCACCAGACGTTATGGGGTTTTGATAGATGTACTGTCTGAGTGTTACTCTCATCTGTATCTGTACCTGCACCATAGTTTGATTACATAAGTCAGAAAGGGGTAAATTATTGTCCAGTACACCTGAACAAGGAAGTTACCAGAAGGTAAAGAAAATAACTCCCTGATACAGTAGTGGAGAGTCTAAGCATAGTTGCCTTTAAGTCGAGTTTGGATATCTATTACAAGATATATGCACGCGATGCTGTGTCTTTTGGATGAGACTTTAAATCGAGGTCCCATCTGCCTGGATTGGTGGTAGTTCAGGTGGATGTTAAAGTAGGGAATTTTATTGAAAGAATGGACTTCATTACAACAAAACAATGCACTTTCATTCAAATTCAGTGTGCAAAAAACAAGGAGAAGAACAAAAAAAGAACAGTTATTTAGCCCATGTGGCACAAATTGATCCAATAACTTATAAATTGTTCATGAGGTCCATTAGTAGAGTCATATCGCATAAGTCCATCCACTGCTTTACACACAGTGGCTACCAGTTCTTTAGGGTAATGATTTTCTGTTGCAGAATCCACAGACACCTAGACTGCCAAATGTGAAATCTCAACAGACAAATATGACATACATAGTAGCACTATGATATGGAACAAAAGTATTAGGAAAGGCCAAACATAAGCGTAGAATAATCTAAAGATCTAAATTCAGGAACCTTCCAGTAATCAGCCAGTAAATCCTAGAATGGTTTAATATATGAACATTCAAGAAATAAATGACATTGAGTTTCCAAGATTTGACTACACACAGGCCTAGGACAATACCGCCTGACAATTGCTTATGTTTACTATTGTTTTTACCCCAGTTTACCATAATTCCCCAACTAAACACAATCCCATATATATGGAGGAATACGCTTATTGGTAAGATACTGTAAAATAAGAACCTGTCTGTCCGATGGACAATCTGGGAACAGGACCTCAGAGGTACGTTCCATAGAGAGTATATGTTTATACAACTTCTTCCTATCATAAGACTGCAATAATTGTGCAGTAACTTCCCATTTGATAAGTAGCCTCATACAATCTTTCATATACATAGGCAACTCCATCAGTCTGGATAAGATTCTAAACTTTTTCTCCTGCCACCCTAAGCAACAGAGATCAATCCACTGCTCCATGTAGGGTCTCTAAATAAGCCACCCAGGTTTAAAGACCAATCCCAAATTATAAGTAAAAACAGACTGAAAAAATGCAATAGGGTGGATCATAGCAACCCCACCTTCAGGAACTGGAAGATAAGTGAATTCCCTTTAATGGGGTTCAGTCGAGATCCCCAGAATGCTTGGAAAAATACTATAAAGCTGCGCCCACATACGCATTGGGGTGGAAAATATAACTAAGATATAAAACACAGGAACTAGGAGCATTTTAATCAACAAAACCCATTTTTTCTTTGAGAGCTGCATACCTTTCCATTCCCCACTAGTCGTAAACCCTTTGCTAAAGCCCTCTCCCAATTGTATCCAGCCATATCCCTGGGCCAAAAAATCCCCAGGACTTTAATAGGGCCTTTGGACACTGAAATCCCAGCCTTACACTCAGATTCAGGCACTGGCTGGAACCTATAACCACTCCAGTACACTTATTATAATTAACCTTTGAACCTGAAATACTTAAAAAGGTGAATTAAGTCTTGTAACACAGAACAGAAAATAACGAAGCAATAATAAAACCAAATCATCAGCATAAGCCAAGACAGACTGCAATGGCCTCACTTGAAGCACATCAAGACTCCAGAGCCTTGTTTGCCTGTAATAATCTAATAAAAATATCGATGGAGAAGGCACATAGAGTTGGACTCAGTGGGCAGCCTTGCCTAACACCCTTTGTAATAGCCAGTCTCTTCCCCAACCAACCATTAACATTTGGTATAAGTACTGCTCCCTGATACATTGCAGAGATCCAAAAACAAATGTCTCTGGCAAGTCGAAGGCTTTCAAAACCAAAAAAGAAAAGCGTGAGAGACACGATCAAGGCTTTCTCTTGATCAAGTCCAAAAGCGAACCCTGCACCTGTCCAAGATCCCCTACAAAAATCTCTCAAGGTAAATCAGTTATCTTGTTGTTTCACCTTAACTGCACAGGTTTGTGCAGGATGAAGAAGCAGTAGAGTGATCCTGGCTAGCCGACAAAAAGAATTTTACTCAGAATTTTCATGTCAGTATTCAATAAGCTATTGGACGCCAATTACTAATATCGGTTTTATCCCCTTTTTATAAATGAGAAGCAAGATCGCCTCTCTCATAGAGGGGCATAAGTTCCAGTGTGTAAAATATGATTAAAAAGAAGTACCAAAACAGGGCCAACAGTCTGTAAAAAGGTTTTGTAAAACCCAGTACTAAGATTATTCGTGCTCGGGCCGGTGAGAATTCAACAGACCAACTGCAGTTTGCACTTCTTCCAAAGAAACATCTACGGTTAGTTCCTGCTGTTGATCTCAGGATAGACCAGGTAGCTGTAAACCCTGTAAAATATTGTTGACAGCTGCCTCATCCAGGATAGTATCCGGGGCCAAACTAGTGGATAAATATTGTTCCACCACAGACAAAGGCGGTGTGGATCACTCACAGGGTGCCCCGATGTATCAGTGAGGAGATAATAAGTCTGAAGTTTACCCTTTATGACTTTCTTTAAAAGGGTCCAAAGAATGTTTGGACAGACTTGTGCCAAATCTTAATTCCTGATCTAAAGATCTTCCCTGTTATATTGTAACGCCACCATTTGCTTTTTCAAGTTCGCTATATGATTGCTATAATTATGTGTCGATGTTTCAGCCAGCGATATGAGAGGTTGCAATTGATGTCTTAGTTTAAATAAGACAGGTAATATTTCTGAGTCTTAACTTGAGCCCTATGTAGAAAAAAATGTTTCCAACCCAGTTTGGTATCCTCCCACCACTCTAATATGGAATCATAGCACTCCACCACAGATATCCGGCCACCCAGTCTCTCAACCAGAACCGTTTAATGGCCTGATCTTCCAACATACTCTCATTCAGTCTCCAAAGGTTCTTTGACATCTCGGGGCCCTTCCCAAGAAAGGAGGACTGTGAGAACATTATGATATGAAAATTCAATGGGTCTAGAGGAGGCCTGCATTATCTGCAAAACTGATGAGACAAAAACAAAATCTATCCTCGTCCAAGGGTACCTTTAAAGAAAGTGAATCCGCCTGTAGGGTACAACATTCTATAAGCATCTATTAAATGAGCTGTAGACACTACCTTATGTAAAGCAAACCGAATCACAAAACATTTTATCCATTTTGAGACCCCTGTCCTTAGTAGATAATGCACAATTGAAATCACCTAACCAAATAACCAATCGGGAAGTATATGTAAGTATGGCTGAACCTCTTTAAAAGGGCTACCCTGAGCTTTTGTTTGTGGGGCATAAACAGAAATGATCCAAAATCTAGCAGTAGGAATAGAAATGTCTAAACATAGCGCCCCGGTGAATGTCCACCAACCTGGAAACAGAAAATGGAATTGAAAATAATATACCTAAACCATCACAGGGTTCCTCCCTATAGACCAGAATTATGGCCCTAAAGTCCAATTATAAGAAGCATGTCTTAGTTCCTGAGAGGTCTTCAGTCGGACGTCTTGCAAACAAATAATGTCCAAGTCAAAAGTTTTAAGGAGAGAAAGAAAACCAACACGTTTCTTCACCACCTTCAAACCATTGACATTTAAAGTAGAAATCTTTAGAGAAGACATATCAGGAAAAAAAAGAGGGTAGGTCAAAACAATAAAGTGACAAAGCGAGCACCTCAAAGGGGTTTACCCAGTTGTCGCCTTCTAGTTCGTTTGGCAATGGAATCATCAAATCTAGTTTCAGAATCCGTGTTAGAAACAACCTGATCTAAGTGTCGGTGTCCTATCCAGAATCCCCACCAACATCTTCCTCAAGCGGGAAAAAGTATTCCTCAATTTAACCAGGTCTCTCTGGGCAAGGTTATTAGGAGGGGTTTAACTTCTGGCATAGTCTTGCCATGCCTATTCCGTTTCCTAGGTTGCACAACCTTAAATGTGGCATCAGCAGGGGAGGGGGGCATATGACCCACAGCCCCTCTACAAGCAAATCACCAGAAGGAACAGGAAGGAAGGCATAGAAATGTCCACCAAGGTATCAGGGAGGTAACATCCATTGTGTCAATTGGACTAGCAGGACGAGGGCAACCTGGCAGGAAACTGAACACAGTCAGCAGCCTGCTGCACCGCCTTGTCAGATTTCTGGGATAAAAGCCGCTGTGCTTGATTAATAAGTCCATCAAGGGAAGGAAAGTCAGTTCTATTATGCGAGGCCCAAGGACACCGCCCATAGGCATGACCAGTCTGTTCACATAGGTTGCATCTAAAAGGTTCAGACAAGCAGTGGCCAAGTGCCCATATTCCAAACAATGATTACACTTAGAGGTGTCACAGGCAGAACTTAAATGTAGCCAAGACCCACATTTAAAACATGATCTAGGTTGCCCAGCATAAAAGATGGACCCCAATCTTTCCCAAGAAAAATACACTAGGGAGGTGGACTGGAACAGCATTAGTGGAAAACAGTTTCACTTTAACCCTCCAACTGCCATCCCAGATCTTTTCACTGTCAAGCGTGGAGTAGGCTGTCCCAAAATATCACATCTCTTGCGTAATCAAAACAGGATGTCTTCAATATTGAACCTTCATTCTTAAATAGAATAGTTATGGTTTTAATCAAGGGTTTAGTGAGTGGAATAGCCTGAAACAGGAACCATAAAGGTCAGACTTAAGGTTCTCTATATGTGCCCAAACCTATCAAGATTGGAGACCTGTTTGAAGCAGATATCGTAGTTCCCATTCCTAAAGAAATTAATGCAAAATTTCTGACGAAAATATTTCATAGACTGTTTTAGTAAAGTCCTAGCTATAAACAACCTATCTGGTGGTTGTTCTAAGCCCCTTTATATAGCAAGCGCATCTGCTTTCTCCGAGAAGCAGGCTCCTCAGTCGGCTTAAATAAATCAGCTAGCTGAAATAAGGAAGGTTTATGGGGCAACCCCTGAGCATCATCCCTAGGAACCGAGCTAATCCCTTCTCAGCAGTAGTCGGTAAACCCTTATCCTGAACAACTGGTGAGGCAGAACTAGCAATAGGAGAAACAGAAACATTAGGCAATACAACAGTAGAAGTACCCCGGGTTTGGTGGAGCTCAGTGATGAATCATCGTTGGTGGCCAAGCAGTAACAGAAAAGTACACATTTTCAAAAGGAGGATCCATGGGATCCAAGTCCATTGACCCGACATCCCTGCAATCCAACCAGCCTCAGACAAAGCTCTTTCAGGTGACCAGGATTCATTATGAGTATTAGGGTTCAGGGGCTAAATCACCCAATTTCCTGAGCGCTTCGATCCAAAAAGAAAACGCCTGCTCAGTATCAATCGGAAGAACAGAGTAAGCAACAGAAGGTGTGAGACCAACCTCGCCATTCCCAGCCTAGTTTTTGTGGAGCGGAGTCCAGAGTAGCAGGAACATCCAAAATGACCTGCAAAGGTGAGCTCCTGCCAGAACGCCTATCGGAGCATCAGTCACTCGAGAACCGACGAATCCTCTGGGGAGGAAGCACAGCCACCTCCTGTTCCACGTCCATCCTGAAACCCAATCCTTTCCGTTCTGAAACATTCTGATCCCCTGAGGAGCCTCCCATAGTGCTTTGAGTTCCCCGACAACTGCACTTCGCCATCAACTCCTGATGGCAACGCAAAAGCTCCTGCCGATGGGAAATGGCAGACTCAGCCGAGCTCTTCCATAGGAATACCAGCGTCCAAAACAGGTAGGCCCACCAAAGCTGGCATAGTTCCATCCGACACAACCAAATCTTGTCCTTGAGAAAAACAGCAATCACCGATTCCACATCTAAGGCCTCCTGCATAGACAGGACAGGAGCAGAGGCCAGAGCTCCTGTCCCAGAGACGCCCTTCCTCTCTGCCATTCCCGGAGAAGTGGCCATCTCTCCTAGACGGCCCGCAAGCCCAATGGAGAGTAGAGGAATTTCCCGTGTCCTGGCCAAATTTCTCTCATTCACTAAAAATACCACCAACAGCTTAATCTGGTTCAAGGTCAGTTGGAATTCATCTGTATCTCTCTCTCCCGGTCGTGCCTGAAAATAGGCAGGATTTGTCTAGTGCACTTACCCGTCAACAAAACTAAAAAGAAAATATAACTACTAACTTTTAAAACCATAAAGTTGGCAAGCTATGAGGACTTTGCATCTGTTGCTTGTAATTTTCTATGATTCTATGGATTCTATGATAACTTTTGTATGGGATATTTAATGTTAATTGGTGTGCCACTTGACTTGGTCAGCTAGTGAGCAACACTGTCCAGTATTTCTCCTTACACACTGGCAGCTACCTTACACACATGATGCCAGACATTCTGGACCTTTTTGAGACACTTTGCATTGCACCCTGGTTGCAGGGAGGATTCACATATGTGCTTTGCCATTTCAGATTGTGGCAAAACATTCTGGCATAAATCACCCATTTTCATCACCCTGTCTGTGGCTAAAAATTGTGACCCAGATCTCTTGTGCCATTCAATGGCAGCCTTCTGACATAATATAACAGTTAACTACTATAACAAGCTGTGATCCACTTCTGATTGGCGTTAGGTGACATTCTGCAAAAGAAATCTTGGCAGTGTTTTGGAACCTTTGCCATGCCTACAGAGACAATGGGTCAGTTATTCAGCGATGCTCACTGTCAGGTTTCCTCATGTCCAGGGCCACTGGAAAATTACAGAACTTTTGGGAAATTTTGCAGGATTTTGCAGGATTTTCCCAGTTTTTGCAGGATTTTGCAGACTGTTTTGTACATTTTCCTCTCTGTAGGTCAAAAACATGGGGTTTCAGTTACTTTGTGGAAGTCACGAGAATATTGCATATTAAAGACACAAAGCAAGGGTATCATAATATTTTTTATTAAAACCACCACCACAATGATCTATCAAAAGACAACAGTATAATAATAGTGTACAGTACAATAGCAGCATCATTAAGAAAAGCAAACAAATCAAACAAATAACACAAGTAAGGATAAAAATAAAAGTATAAAAGCAGTATGATAGCAGCACCTAAAACAAAAACACAAACACAGGGGCCAACTGAAAATCTGCAATAACAGAATCATTATGTAAATCAGAAATGTAATTAAAAGTATAATAATAAATTAGTCATACAGTGAACGTTAATAAATCAGTCATACAATGATCATTATTGTACAGTATAAAAAGTACCATCCATCATCATCATTCCCACAAACACCACCACATAAGAGAAATATTTTTCTTTGCAACACAAATGGAGGAGCAACTGGCAACCCCATCTTCAACAGCCATTGAATTTTTATTATATTTCAACATGAGAAGTAGCCTCACATTGTTCTCCGTCAGACTTGATGATTGTCTTTTAATAGATCAGAATAAACCTAAAAGTCCGCTCAACACCTGCTGTACTACAGGAAGCCAGATGTATATTTTTGCCACAACAGAAAGATTTGGCATTGCATCAGCCTGTGCTTCCCACCACTGAACAATATTAAAATCATCTGGTATAGACTGGGCCAGAGTTCTGTAGCCATACCATTCAAAGTTTGACACACTGGTAAGAGAAGGGAGCTCCTGGGTATATTTTGATTTGTCTTTTCTAGTGTTGGCAGCTGCTTGGGGGTTGAAGATGCGGGTAGCTTTGAACGTGCTTAGTGAGTGGTGATTTTTAAAATGTGGTCTAACTCTGACTGCTGTCCAACATCACCTTCTGAAACAGGTTGATGCAGTTTGCATTTTCCTGACACAGACATCTGGTCAACATTTCAACAGTCTGCGGTCTGTACTCTCTTTCCCTTCAGTGGCACAGAAATCCAAAACCATGAGGACATTTTGAACCCTAGCAAATATATTGTATCCCACAAGTTCTGTTGAATGTTCAGACACAAAAGCAGCTTGTGTCGCCAGCTCTGCCTCTTAGCTGGTTAACATGAACTTCAGTCACTTGAAGGTTTCTGCATCTGATTGTGGCACTGTTCTAACAAATTCTGTAACAATGGGCAAATAGTCTACCAAATATTTAACTGCATTAATCCAGGAGTGCCATCGAGTTTGCACAGAGTACACTGGCATCTTAGTGCAATTCCTGCTTCGATTCCATAAATGCCAGGTACACATGGCGTATTTGATTGGCCTCTGGCAATATATTTTTTACCAGGGCAACTACAGTGTTCAAACCTCCAGTGTGTCAGCCTACACCTCCAAACCAAATTGAGGATGTGGTGCAATGCAGGTCACATGGACCGCATTTGGTAACACACACGATAGAACTGTTCCAAAAACTTTGTGCATATAACTAGCACTGTCCGTGACAATGGCAAATACTTTGTTTAGATTAATTCCGTTAGTGTTTAGTACTTTCAATAGGCTTGGGAAACAATCATGTTGTTTACACATTCCAGAAACTTGACACCAATGAAGAGAGGCTGCTTCCTGGCATTCATCTAAGGATGGGCCAAAATAGCCAACACGCTATGTCCACAGGCATCAGTGGTCTCATCTAGGAAAATGAAAGGTCTTGATCTGCAACCACTTCTTTCAAGGACCTTTCATGCTCTGGCTGACATTCTTGCAGGTAGGTGCTCTGTGACGTGCTGGTCCTGGAAGACTACCACCCTGCTTGCTGTTCTTCATCAAGAAGTCTTGAAATGCAGAAGCCTTTCCAGAGGGATGTCTGCACGTGTCAAAACACCAAATGAAGTCCAGCACAAACTCCTTCCTTTCCACAGATGATGTTGTTGATTGGGCAAAACAAGACGTCAATAACTGCTAGTGCAGAGCTGCACCTGGAGCAAATAAAAGCAGACAATAAATATGTTATATATATGACAGGAAAAAAAACTGCAGGCCATCCCACCAGTACAACAGCAAAGGTGTCTGTATGTGACAATGACATCCCAGGTTCGAGAACAGACCCGACAGACCTGGGAGTCAGAACAGACCCAACAGACCCAGGAATATTTGGACTCACCAGGTGGAGAAGACTTGAGAGTTTGAGGGATGGCTCTCATTCTCCAGAGGGGAGGTGTGTCAGACATAATTGCAGCCCTTGCAGAGGCCAGGGATCCGCATCAACTGGTATCTAGCTACATGGGAGGTGGGACAGACAGTGGCTTGCCCAGCTGATGTTATTGCATGTCCCACCTCCAGAGGATAACTGCATCTACAAAAATAAAATAAATCAATGGAGATGGTGCACAGAGAGGGCAGAGTTCCCATCAGTTGATGGGGGGGCCTGGAAAAACATTAAAAGAAACTGCAAATAGCAGTGTAAAGTAGTACTTACTTTGTTGTTTTTCTTTAATGCTTCTTTCCACTCCAGATGCTTATGTGACTTCATGTGCATGTCCACTGCATGCTTATGCACAAACTCGATGTGTGTGTGTGTGCAGGCACAGCAAAATAGTAGTCCTCCATCCTCATAAAGATCATTTGGATACAAGGGAACCTGATCATGGGCACGCACAAAATAGAAGACATGCCGATCCTTCTCCTTCCTGTGAAAGACGGTGCATTTTGGTGTTGGTGGTGTGGACATGTTGTCGATAGTGTATTAACTAAACCCAAAGAGATAAATTATCATACACTGTATTAACTAAACCAAAATAATAAAAGCTATTTAAATAAATACAATAATTAAGTGATGAAAGAGTGGCATATTGTGCAACTAATGTTTTATGCTGGGCAGTTTTGATGTAAAACTCAGCTCCTGGAGTTGCCATGTCATGGTGCTGAGCTTGATGGGCTCTACTAGAATCTGTGGAACCAAAGACTCCAGAAATTATGTTTTTTCATCATGCCTCATCTTTTTGGGTGTTACATCAGTGTTACAGACATGAAAGAGGATCGCATGGACTGTGAGGCATTCAATCTCTGAGGAACCACAGCAGCAAGGCATGGACATACTACAGGAGTGAGGGATGAACCCAGGTGACTGCCACACACAATGGGAAAAATTGTTCTGTGCCAGTCTGCTTGCCGCTCCATCCTGCTCCCTCTACAGATGCCAGAACAATTTTTTCCAACAAGTGTACCAATCCACCAGGCCCACCCTCCACTGTCCGTCATTGAGAAATCACAGGAGCAAAGCACAGACAAACCATGAGAGCAAGGTAAATCCAGGCAACTGATGTACATGTTTAAAGAAATTGTTCTATGCCAGTCGGTTCGGCCAACATTGACCAGAATAATTTTTGTAAACATGTTCCAGTTGGCTCAGCCTGCCCGACTCCATATTTCACCAGTACCTACCACAGGAGCAAGTGATGGACTAGCTGACTGACATTCTATGCCTGTCAGCTCAGTTTATACATGCATATTTAAAACAAACTTTTTCATAGAGCAGTTACATTTTTCCATAACAGTACCATTTCTTCCACCCGGAGGAGGAAAGTTTTTAATTAGCTATGTCCTCAGCAAGGACCCTCCTGGGCTCCCACTCTCCCTCCTAGACTGATTTACATTTTTTAAAAGAACTTGCCCCTCATTTGGGCCCTCCTGGGTTCCCTCCCAGGCTCTCTCCTTTCTCTGAGTGGAGACAATTTTTTTAAAGCAGCTGTGTACCCTACCACGGACCCTCCAGGGCTTCAACTCTCCCTCCTAGACTGATTTACATTTTTTAAAGAACTTGCCTTCCTCATTTGGGCCCTCCTGGGCTCCCTCCATTCCTCTGAGATGGAGACAGTTCTTTAAAGCATGAACCCTCCTTGGCTCCCACCTTCCTTCCAAGACTGATTTAAATTTACCCCCTCATTTGAACCATCCTGGGGTCCCACCCTCCCTCCCTCCGAGATCAATTTGGAATTGCCTCCTTCATTTGGGCCATCCTGGGTCCTGGGCTCCCTCCCGCCCTCTGAGAGCAACATATTAGCTTACATGCCCCCCCTCATCAAGGCACACAAGGGCTCCTACCCTCTGACTAACATATTTTTCCCTTACTCCTACTTGCCCTGAATGCCCTGCTCAATCTAACATCAGAAAAGAAGCAGCACACACAGCATAAAATCAGCCTAAAATCATCATCACAGCCCTTATACATAAAATAATATAATAACATATACTTGGTAATGTATTCTGCAGCAGCAGCAAATAGGGTTTCTGGTGACGGGCTGGCAGCTCTAGTGACAGTGATTAAGCTCTTTTTTGTAGTTTGTTTGTTAGCCAACAGTCAGCAGCAGAAGTGGAATCTTCTAAGGATGGCTGCATGCTCTTCTCTTCTCTCTGCTGTCTTGTTGTTCTCTCATCTCGCTCTGTTCTCTACCCTTGCTAAGGATGGCTACACGCTCTGCTCTTCTCTCTGCTGTCTCATTGTTCTCTACCCTCTCGTCACTCTCAGGACTCACCGTTCTTGTCTCTCTTGCAGGTCCACTAAACTGTTGCTCTATAACCCTCTCGCCTGCCTGTGTACCTTTTGTAGGTTCAGCGGACCTGATGGAGGGACAGAGCACATGGGAAAGGCACCAAATTCAAATAATAATAAATGGGCACAATTGGACTCAGCTGGTGTGATGCACTGTAGTGATGTCAATAGCGCATCACATACTAGCACGATGGCATGGAAACAGTGAGAAGCACCAGTGGGGAACAGATATCATCAAACATGGTGGGCTTAAAATACCAGACGAAGATATTAAGCTTGATAGAGTGCAAAGAGAGGGGAACAAGAACAGTGGATAATCAGAGGCACCTTGCTTTGTATACCTAAACCTTCACTGAGGACAACATCAGGTGGCACAGAGGACCTCTATGGTAGGCTATGCAGCCCATTGAAGGTACAAACTGGGGGATTTTCTGAGGATCATGAGTGGGCTATGTGTGAGCCGAGCTATGTGTGCAAACTGGGGATTTTGCGGGAGTGCTGGCAGGCTATGCAGCCAAGTGCAGTGGTGCTAACAAAATGTGGATTTTGCTGGAAGCATGACTTTTGTGGGGGTCTGAAAATCGCCTCTTCCTGTAATCGTGGCCGCAATTTTCCAGTGGCCCAGCTCATGTCTAGACATGCCAAGTCAGTATCTTCTATGAATAACAGTCAATAACAATCAAGGCCATCACTTCTGCACTTGCCTGTCTTCATGCAGTTTGTCAGATTACTACTAGAGCCTGTGAGCAAAGGCATTTGGAGACACAAACATGTGCAGCCCTTTTTCTGTGGAATGCCACCTGCTGGCTCTTTAACAAATTTAGATTAAAGCACAAACGATGGCAAAGCACTCAGGAGCCAGAAATAAACACATAAAATAGGCATACGAGGAGCAAATAAACCACAGAGCACTCTACCCCAGCACTTCGTGTCCACTTCTAGCTCCTGAGTGCTTTGCCATCGCTTGTGCTTTAATTTGTATTTTCTTCTGGACTTAGCATCTGCTCGCTTCATGTATGTGCAGAGCACCTGTGTGTTTGACTCTTTAACAATCCTGCAGTTACTCATGTATGTTTAAATTACACATTGTAGTGAGAAAGAAAGAATGTGACCTACCATCCTGGTACTCTAATCACTGAGCAACAGGCTCACATGGTTGGACCTAAGGTTTCTGGACATACTTCCTTTCTCTGGTATTGCATATCCTACAACTAGGAATGATCAAGATGACAATTAGACGTTTTGGTACAGTGCTTGCCACTGCTAAGCAATTTAAATCACAAATTGAGGGAGAAGGAAATAATATGATGGTTCCATGTCATAACAGTGAAAATGTAAGGCGACTTGCATTACAGCGAGTACATATCGTTGATTCAGACATCTGCTACAAACCCACCACAGCAATCCCCATTACAGCAACTGCAGTACACAATACTTAAGCACGCAACAGAATCTAACATTTAATGTGGTGGGGAAGCCCCGCACCCCCAAATTATTATAATCAACTCCGGGGAGGTGGACACTGGGGAAAGGGGAATACACAGGAGGGAGGTTACTGCGAGCTGCTGCACCACAGTTGGGGAACCAGGTACAGGCAACAAAATAAAAAATTATCAGCCACCACAAGACACAAAAAACACATACCAACAGGAAGTCCTGAACCCAGCACCATCAACATCCCAAGCAGTGGCTGTGTCCACCACTCCAGGTGACCAGCTTGACAGCAGCAGGCTTAATCTCTGCATTTAACCCACATGACCATACCCTCCCTCATCATTCATCATCACTGTGCCATTCTCTACTCCTCATTATCCCTTCCTTGCTATGCTGGAGTGGTAGCTATTCTGTCGGGTGTGCAAATTGAGTCACTGATATGTGAGTCACTTAATTTGCTTCTCCCATATTTATTTATTTATTAATTTATTGGCATCTCGGATAACACCTTTGAGCTAAAGCTCATTTACAAAGGTTCCATATCATAAGGCAATAGACAAGGTATGTAGACATTACAAAACAGATATGGGTATATACAGCAGGCAAGTACATTATGGTACATACAGATACAGATTCAAGCAAGTACAGTTAAAATACATCAGGTAGGAGAGGTCAACATTATTGCAACAGTACTAAGAGCATACCTAAGGTGGACAAGCAATGTATAGTGGTAGCTGAGCTTTAGAGCATGCATGTAGAGTTATGGAGGGTGAGAAGTGGTGGTGACCAAAGGTGGGGAGGACAGAATAGATGAGAGCAGGGGAGGGTGGGTTCAGAGACAAAGGGGTGACAGAATAAGGGGTTGAGTAGTCAGAAGGGTGGGATTGGATAAGAATCTACCAGGGTTATGTAAGAAGGTGATAGGGCAAGGCTGGGTAATATGGGTGGAGACAGGGATAAGGGAAAGGGTTAGAAAGTGGGGGTGAGGTGAGGGAAACCAGGAGGAGGGGTGAAAATTGGGGACTAATATTTGTGAAGAGAAAGCAGGAAGGTGGGAGATAAAGAAAGGACATGGAGGAAGTGCTCAGTGGGGTCACACCAGGCAGGGGAGGAAGTGGGGGAGATGGGTGCTATGCAGGACAGATAAGCTATCAGTAACAGTAGGATTAGGCACAGGTGATGCAGTCACAGTTACTAAGAGTGGCCAGGTACTGCAGCAGCTTTGCCTTTAAATGGGCATAGTTTCGTTTCCTCAATCAGCTCTGAGTTAAGGGAATTTAGCCAGCAGGGGCCCTTTATTCAAAGGACTGTTGCCCTAGTGAAGTCTGGTGGAATGGGATAAAGAAGGCAGCTTTACTCAACTCCCTAGTTAGTCTGAAGGAAGTGGAGTTTCTTAGCAGTTGCCTCACTCCAGGAGGAGCAAGACCTAGGGTGGATTTTTAGCTAATAGACAGACTTGGTACTGAATTCTGCTATTCAAGTTTAACCAACAGAGTATAGTTCACAAGTGCGAGTTAAATGGTCCACACCAGGACTAGTCTTCAGGCTTTGTTTAAGACAATTTTGATTCACTCAAGTGCTGTATCATTACTGCTCCATAGACTACCAGCCCATAATCTATGATAGAGAGCATGGAGCTGTTAACTGCAAGCTTGATGGCACTTTTGTTGAAGCACTGCCTATGCTGGTAGAGAGCTGACCTGGTCTGGCACTACTGCCTTGGCAACATGATCTATGTGCTGGCTGTAGAGAGAGAGGCTGTCAAGGTAGACACCAAGGTGCTTAAAGGTGGTGACCATTTTGAGTGTATCAAACTTGTTATTATAGATATTGAGGTGATGAGACTTATGGCGGTTTTGATGGGAGGCAAACAACATTTTTTAGTCTTAGTGTAGTTGAGCAAGAGCTTAGACTGGAAGGAACCATTTTTCCACGGCAGTAAAGTCATCTTGCATGCCTTTTTCCGGCTGTTCCAGAGTAGAGTGACATATGTAGGAACAGCATCATCTGCATATAGAAGGATCTTATTCTGGCAGACTTTGAGGAGTTCATTTAGAAACCGGCTGAACAGCAGTGGGCCCAAAATGGAACCTTGGGCACTCCTGTGTTGACATGCTGATGGTATGATAGACTGTCAAGAATCTTGACCTGCTGGGTCCTGTTAGAGAGGTAAATCTGTAACCAGCCTAGAGAGAGACAGAAGATATACCAATATTAGAGAGTTGTGTGAGAAGCAAGTCATGGTTGACCGTGTCGAGGCCATGGTGAGGTCAATGAAAGTGGCCCCACCAAGAAACCTTGGTTAAATGGTTCATGGATATGACTGGTAAACTCAACCAATGCCGTTGAAGTACTATATGCCTTCCAAAAGCCATGCTGTTCCTGGCATTGAAGTTTGTACTTATCAAAGATGCATACCTAACTTATCATATACTATCCTCTCTAGTGCCTTGGAGAGGGGACAGAATTGAGATTGGCCTGTAGTTGGCCAGGCAGGTTCTGTTCCACTTTTAAAGTCCAGGGTGACCACCACAGCTTTCCAGCATTAGGAAAATGCCAGTTGTTAGTGAGAGATTTAGGATCCAGGTTAGAGGGAAGTAACATCCGGGTGAGAGCCACAATATTTAGGTCAAGCAAGTCCCCACTGGATCTAGTGTTCATGAGAACTTTTTCCAAGTATTTTTTGCTTCAGTTGTAGAGATTACCTTCAGGTAGAAGGGAAGTGCTGTGTGTGTTGGAGGATACCGGTACACCTAATGGCGGAGCTAGGCACAGGTTGGAGACAGTCTGGAGGAAGGACCCGCTAAGGTCTGTGAAGGCCTTGTTGAAGCCATCTGTGATAGTTTTGGGATCCTGGTAATTGCACTCTCAAAGTTTATTTGCGATGGTGGTGATTTACTTGCTCTGCCTGTTAGGGTTTTTATATTATCTCAGAATCTGTTGCTGTCGCACCAAGAGTTGTCCAGTTCACTTTTAAAGTGAGATCTTTTGCAAAGGTGAATGGCTTAGGTGCACTTATTACATACTGCTTTGTATTTCTGTATGTCAGAGAGGACCAGTGCTCTTAGTCCTATGCCACAGGTTATCCCTGACCCCATGAGCTCAAGGAACTGTGGTGTGATCCATGATTTGCTGGTTCCTTTGATTTTTCTCATTTTAGAGGGGCAAAATGTTGCAGGCCATGCTAAACTTGTCGATAAAGCACTCAAGAGCAGCATTCATGTCAGCAGCAGCCTAGACCCCTCCCAGTCTAGCCAGCAGAGGTAGGATTTCAGTGAGGCAAGATGTCCAGCTTTTATAATTGTGGAGGTTGTTGTTTTTTGGGGGTTTCAGGCTCTTGTTTGTCCAGGAGCATAAGTCTGGTGAGTGGTCACTGACAGAGTCGGCTAGCACAGTGGTTCTAGTTATTCTTTGTTGGCCAGTTAGTTTAGTACCCAGTCTATGAGATTACTTGATTCAGTGCAATAGTTTACATGAGTGGGTGATTGAGTGAGTTGCACCATGTCTATGGCCTTATTGCATCCTGGTAAGGTGCAGCATCTGGGGATAACCAATTTATATTAAAGTCCCTAACATTATGATTTCAGATTGATGGCAATTACTAGATAAATAATCAAGTGCTAGTTTGAAACCAGACTCTTGATCTTTAGGGGTATGTACATTGAGATTATAGTTAAACACTTTCCCTGGGATGCAAGTTGAACCTGGACGGAGAAATTTGTGATCTTCCACCCTGGGGTTAGATGTGGAGTGCCCTGCACTGATTGAGTCATTAACATAAATGACATCCTCCCCTTATTTCCCTCACCCGTTCACCCTGAAAGTTGTGTAGCCCTCAAATTGGATAGTAGAGTCAGGGGTCTCTAGGAGGAGCCAGGTCTCCACGACTGAGATGACATCTGGTTTATGTTGGGTCATCCATACCTGGAGAACATCAAATTTTGCTAGCAGACTGTATATGTTAAGAGATGCAATAGTTATTGCACCAGTCTTGCGTCTGTTGGTGATATTGAGGCACTAGTACTAGGTCCAGGGTTTGGGTGAACATTCCCTTAGAGTAGAAGGAGTAGCCAGGAAATTCTAAGAGTTTGTAGTTTTAAATGTTTCATTAGATAGGACTTGCTGTGGGAGTTGGCTATTTTATTCTTCACTTTTGTGGTGACTATCAGCATATTCAGCTGAGCTGGCAGGATAGTGGACATATGTTTAAGTGTGTCACCTGCTCTTGTGGGATGGCAGAGGAGTGACATAGTGGTATTGTCAGAGGTGGTCTCAGAGCACTTTGTAGTTGTGGTTGGAAGTTGGATTGCATTCCACATTATTTTGGGAGAAGGGTAAGTCAAGTGTAGATACTACCCATTGCTTAGGAATGCTTTGTTTGGTTGTTTATCTTGGGCACTATCAAGGGCAGCAGTGCAGGAGTTTGGTGGGCAGCAGAAGTTGATCAGAGTAGATAATACTCCCTAGCAGAGAGGGTAAGGGGGTCTGCTTAGAGAATGTTGGGCAGTAGGAGGTGTGAAGGGTTGAAATGTGTAAGGATTACTGCCTTTTCAAGGAGTTAACTGGGTGGAAGACACTGTTGGGCTTATTTTCAGTCCTATAGGAGTATTTGGGCAGGATGAGTCTTTCCTAGAGTCCAAAAATTGGCTCCACTGTCAGAAGGAGGATGTAACCAATGAGAAGAAGGGGGCTGTGGGAGCCATCTCTTGGATTTATTATAATAGTTAATGAAACAGTACTATCTAGAGCTGTAAAACCACAGACAGGGAAACAGACAGCAGGGCTTTAAGGAGAAAGTGTCTTATAGTGAAGATGCCTTTAAGAGGAGGGCAGGATCAACAAAGATCAACAAAGGGGTGGGGAGACAGAAAGCTTTAAGTTCAGAGCACTAGTACTGGGAGCCAATGGGGCAGGATGGGGTAGGACAGCAAGGAGCTTAAGTGTATTTAAGGGTGGCCTGGGAGGTGGGTGGGCGAAATATTTGGCAGCTGGAGCAGCAGCCAGAGGCTGGGAATGTGTATAGCCATACCTGATGCTTGGATTCCAGGAGGCTAGTGGCAGCAGGCCCTTGGCACTGAGAGGCACAAAGTGGTATCCAGGTGTGCAGGAGGTGAACCACGTGTGGTAGGTAGCCCAGTAGGCTACAAGGACACCTGTTGGAAAAGGGACAGAACATGGATTTATAGCCTCCAGAAGGGTGGGAATGAAACTAAGATTAGCACAGAGACAAAAGAGCTGCAATTTACTAAAGAGGGACAAATAATGGGTCAGGAAGCACACAGATTGGCACAGCTCTGTAACTGAGATTTGTAAAACAGTAGAGGGGGCAACTAAGGGAGAAATTAAAATGGTAGCTGCACTGAATTAAAATACAACAATTCAGTATGCTATGTAGACTTTCAGCCAAGAAATCTTAAACTCTGAATGCTGACTCTAAATTCTGTACATTAATAAACATAGACACATCAACTGAGGTGGCAGGTTAAATACAATGCAAAAAAGACTGTAGGTAGAAGCACAGTGAAAAATCAGTAAAGAGGAAGCTGTAAAGCACAGCTTGGTGCACTGAAACTGTGGACTGCACTTGCAGGGATACAGGAACCCTGTAAGTGCAGGGTTTCAGCTGCAAGAGGGAGAGAAACAAATGTATTTCTTTACTAGTTCCAGAGTGTTTGAACAGAGGCAGCCCAAATTAATTCACTGGTTTAATATCTAAGAGCTGAATCTGGTACTGAGACTGCAAAAAGCCAGCCTGTTGGGCAGACAGTCAGAATGCTCCTGCTCAGGAGCAGCCAATGAGAACTTTTCCAGGGAAAGGTGCTGGTTTTCAAAAATTTGGCAGCCAGAGCAGTAGCCAGCGAGGCTAGAGCTGTGTATAGGCTGTACCTGATGCTTGATTCCAGGGGCTGGTGGCAGCAGGCCCCTTAAGCACTGAGAGAGGCACAGAGTGGTGTCCAGGTGTGCAGGAGGTGAACCCTTGGGAAAGCTAATGTGACATACTTGGAATTGAACCTAGGCCCCAGAATACTGTCCTGGTGCTCCAACAACTGAACTACAGGTTGACATGGTTGGACTTGAGGTTCCAAATACATTTCCATTCTCTGGTATGTGCATCCTGCTGCTAGAAATACTCAAGATGTCAATTAAGTGGCAGTGGCAGTGACTCAGTAGGTTGCACACTCACCTCTGAGGGCAGGAAGATTGAAAGGTTGTCGGTTCTAGCCCCATCACGGCACTTTGGGGTAAATCCAATACTGACACCATAGTGCATCATAGGGGAATGCTGCACTCCTGAGGTGCTGTCTTCAGATAAGACATTAAACCAAGGTCCTGTCTGGTTGTTCATGTGGAAGTTAAAGAACCAACAGCACTTCTCAAAAGAGTAGGGAATGTTTTATTAAGAACAAAAGAAAAAGGATGCAGAAATAAAAATTAAAAGAAATAAAGCCCAACTAAAATACATAAAATCAAAAGTGAAAACAACAATCATAAGGCACATAAAGAAAAAGAAAAAGAAAACTAAACAGACAATCTCAAAACCTCCTGGAAGGAACCTACAAAGAAAACAAACATCATACATGAGGAAAAATAAAAGTAACAGCAACTAAAGAGCTATGTAATCATCTCTAAGTTATGGAAAACTCTGCAGAAAGCCTCAAAACTGGTTCCTGCTCCCATACCAGGTAGGGTAAATCCCCAAAAATAAGCCCATAAAACCAAAAGCTGTGTTGCAGAAACCAATCTCCCATCCAACATAAAGACTTCCTTTAAAGAGTCATCAACCATCCGTACTATTGAGGCATCTGGGACCTGTAATTGTTGTAGTACATGTTTACATCTGGACTGCCACAAATAGAATTTGAGACAAGCAAAAACACCCAAAAGTGTTCTTTTGATATTTTTAAAAAGGATAAAAATCCCACTAAACCAGGCATTCATAGGAAAGGCCTTCCAACCAAGGGACTTGCCAATGCTGGGCAGCATATGTCCAAAATGTAGAACAAAAGTACTCTCTAAAAAGAAATTTCTATAGTTTTGATATTTGCCAAGCAATCTGAGAATGGACAAGATTGCTCCTGTAATGGTTTATGTGTGTCATTTCATCTCATGTTCAATCTGCCATAAGAGCAAAGCCACAAAACATCCTACATTTTCTAGGTATCCAGGGGTTAATAATTGTTCCACCACCAAAGGCACTTCACTGACAATGCACTTTTTAAAATCAGGTTCCATACCACATATGATTAAGTAAAAATACATATATCATCTGCAAGCCAAGATTTTTAGAGATCCCGCCCCTCATCCAGGGAATGCCCCTGTGTTTGGGTTCTCAATTACCAGTGAACTAAGGTGTCAAGAAAAGACATATAACAAGGGGCTAAGGGGCAGCCTTGTCTAACCCATTCAAAATATTAGTATCAGTCCCTATCAGTCCTCTATTATAGGAAGCCAAAATCGCAGAATCATAATAATTTGGACAACCACAAAGGTCTAAGGATACCTTTCCTAAGTAAAGCATGGAACAAAACTCATGCCATGCTTTTGACTGATCGAGAGATAATAAATACCCATGCAATGAATGCACCTTATAATATGCTATAACATCTCAAATAACATATGCATTTTCCTCAAGTTCCTGGCTGGTATAGAGCAGGTTTGAGCTACGTCGATTAATATTGGAGCAACTCGTAATAACCTAGAATTCAAAATCATTACAAAATTTTGTAATGAGTTCAATAAACAAATACATCTCAATTATCCAATATAGTTTTATCACCTGATTTATAAAGAAATATCAGAAGGCCTTTAGAAAAGGAGAAATACTTCATAAAGTAACAAGGCATTAATGAGGTATCCAGTGAACAAGGCGACCACAATTGACGCTTTCAAAATGGCGGCTCAGTCACAGTGCCTGTGTTCTGGGCTACCTGTCTGGGTAGCGCCTGGATACAAGGGTAGGCAAGTACAGCATCAGAATGTCACTATATATCCACAAGTGCGGGGAGTGATCACATCGTCGCGACAGGTGAAACAGGAGGATGGTATGTGTGGTGTAGTGCAACAGTTAGCTGCCAAGCTGGCCATGTGTGTGGTGGGTAGGTGACAGGCTGGGGTTAGGAGGGTGCGGGTTTGGTTCTGGGCGTGGTCACTTTTGCATCATGTTGGGGTTTCATTTTTTAAAGTTTACACCCTCCGACATCATCCCCTGGAGCTGAGAATCCTTAAGTAGGGGTGTGTGGGAAACAGTCACCAGTTTTCTAGTCGCTGCCAGTGTACATCACGGTAATTCATTTTCAGTGATGTACACTCACTCAAATGGCTTAACGCTAGTCTAGATCACCGTTATGACATAGAACCCATTAAAGACTTCCATAAGATGTATAGTCAGGTCTACAGCAAACATTTTACAAAAATAATGAGGTAACCTGTCCCAACCAGGAGAAGCCCTGATTTTAAGTAAAACATGTGCCTAAAATTTCAGAGACAGAAACAGATAGAGATAAACATCCTTCTTGGGTTGAGAGAGGAGTGAAATTTCTGCTGAATACCAACTATCAAAATCAGTCCTTATAGGTGGTAAAGTACCAAATAAATCATGTAAGTCATTGTGAATTATGTTTGACAAATCCACGAGGTCAGAAATAAATTCCCCATTAGTATTTTTAAAAAAGTAATTTGGGATAAGTCTACCACGTTCTTTACATTTCTGACAGAGTCACTGTATGGACCAGTTTGCATCCCATATTTAAGTTCTGCTTTCAAGGACACAGCTTTATCATATTGATATAGCACCCTGGGATGGCATACATCCCAGGGTACTAAAGGAGCTAGAGGTGGAACTAGCAGAGCCATTAGCAGAATTGTTTAGTAAGTCTCTGAGCACAGGAGAGGTCTCAGAAGACTGGAGAAGGGCTCATGTGATCCCACCCACAAGAGTGGTATCAGGGAGGAAGCAGGGAACTACAGAACAGTCAGTCTAACCTCAGTAGTGGGCAAGATTATGGAGGCACTCCTTAAGAAAAGGATAGTGCCACACCTGGAATCCATAGGAGCACAGGATCCAAGACAGCATGGGTTTACAATAGGAAGGTCCTGTCAAACTAATCTCATAGATTTCTTTGACTGGGTAGCCAGAGTGGTGGACCAAGGGGAGCAGTTGATGTAAGCCTACCTTGACTTCACAGCAAAGCTTTCGATACTGTTCCACATAGAAGATTGATTAATAAGCTGGGTACGCTCGAGGGGTCAGAAGTTGGTCAACTGCGTGGCAAACTGGTTGACTGGCAGAAAAACAGAGAGTGGTGGTAAATGGTATGCACTCAGAAGTGATGCAAGTCACAGGTGGGTACCTCAGGAATTAGTCCTGAGCCAGTTCTCTTCAATATCTTCATCAGTGACATTGCAGAGGGACTGGAGGAAAGGTTTGTCTGTTTGCAGATGACGCCAAGATCTGCAACAGTCTAGATGATCCAGATGGGGTGGGCAGAATGAAGAGATCTGGATAAACTGGCAAAACGGTCAGAAGAGTGGCAACTGGGGTTTAATACAAAGAAGGTAAGATCATGCACATAGGAAGAGAAACCCTGAAGCCACCTATAGGTTGGGAGGAGTTGCTGGCAGTCACAAGGAAGAAAGAGACTTGGGCATCATCATCACTGATGACCTGAAATCATCCAAGCAGACCACTAAAGCAGTAGGTAAGGTGAGGGGATGTTAGGGTGTATTAGTAGGGGTATCACAAGTTGGAAGAAGGAAGTAATAATCCCTCTTTACAAGACACTGGTTAGGCCCGATCTGGAGTTCTGCATGCAGTACTGGAGGCCACACATTCACAAGGACATTAACCAAACTCAGGCAGTCCAGAGAAGGGCACCCAAAATGTTGCAGGGACTGCATCAGAAAACATATGAGGACAGATTAACAGAGCTCAATATGTATGCCCTAGAGCAAAGGAGGGAGAGAGATATGATCAAAACATTCAAACACCTTAAGGGCATTAACAAGGTGAAAGAGTCCAACATGTTTCAATATAACAAAAATAGCAGGACAAGAGGACACAGCATGAGATTAGAGGAGGTCGATTAAGGGGTAATGTGGAGGAAGTTCCTTTTCACAGAAAGGCTGGTGGATGCATGGAACGGCCTACCTCAGGAAGTGGTGGATATGAATACAGTGCAGGGCTTCAAACAGGCATGGGATAGGCATAAAGGAGCAATACAGATGAGTATGACTAGATAGGCCATTGACAGAGCAAAGGCCGATGGCACAGTTATAAGGTAGAAAAAGAAATGGGCAGACTGGATGGGTCTTGGTCCTTATCTGCCGTCATCTTCTATGTTTCTATGTTTCTATTTGCTGAAAAGACCTCTGATGAAATGGAGTTAGCCAAGATATCAGATGGTACAAATGGAATTGTTGAGTAAAATAGGTTAAATACTCAGAACTGACTTTTCCCATAAGAAAGGAAAAACTTTTTTATTTCCTGTTTCAGATCTTCCCACCAATAAAGGCTGAATCATATAAACAGTGTACTGAAATCCTAGCATAAAGCAGGGATTTGACAGCACTCTGTACATCTGGAAGCTGCAGGACACTAATATTCAGTCTCCATCTTACTGAGGGATATAGGGAATGTGTGGGACAACATAGTGTAATTTGCAATAGCATATGGTCTGAAAATTCAAAAGGTAACATGTCTGCAGCAGAAATCTGTAAATCCAAGGAAGTAAAAATATAATCTATTCCAGTGCGGTAGATCCCCATAGTATGTAAACCCTCCCATATGGTGACGTGTCCAGTAGCAATCCAGGATCCCGCTGTAATCCACCATGGCTTTTAAAGCAGTAGAATCACAATATAGTTTTGTCCACTATCATGTTTGATAGAGGAATCTAGGAGCAATTAAAATCACCTCTCAAAATGATAGGCAGAGAAGTAGCCAAAAAGACAATCAAATGAAATAAAGCAATGCACTCAGTTTTTATCTGATGGCTATATACATTAATACAATGGAATTTCCTGTTATTGTGAATGATATCAAGAATTAAGGCCCTACCTGGGTCAATAGCCACTAGCCTAAGAATCTGAAAGGTAGATCCCTGAAGAGAATACTAACCCCATCAGCCCTATCTTGTCCAAAGGACCAAACAGAATTCCCACCACCAGTCTTTCCTTCATGGAATGTAAGTCAGACTGAGTGGCCATCTAAGTTTTCTGAAGAAAAACAAGATCAAATTGTTCATGCAGCAAAAGGAATAAATTGCTGTTTGTTATAATTCTTCAAACTACAGACATTTAAGGAGGTGATTTTCAAGTGCTCCATAGAAAGTCTTAAAAGAAAATAAACCAGCTATCTTAAAGGAGCAAATCAGGTGACTCCCTTCCCACCTCTCATAGCAATTTCTTGGTAGTCCCTGAGGATCTGTTCCGTGTCTTCTTTTTTAAGATGTGGAATTATTTTCCACATGAGGAAGTGATTGGACAGACGTTTCAGAATTCAACTCATACCAGTCAGAGTCACCCCAACATTTTGATGTTTGCAGCATCTCATACTTGTTAGCAAGCAGCAAGAGAGGCTCAGCCAGAGTCTGTTTCCTAGATCTGGTTCTACAACACAAAGGTAAAGGTGTTGGCAAATGTGGAGGAGGCATACTGGTTTCTCCTCCAGGCAATATGAGGGGGTACACAGATGGGACCACCCTCGGAAGCCTCCAAAACTGTGGGAGAGACCGTATCTGTTGTCTCAATGACTGTGGGAGATAGTGACAGTGGATGAGCCTGTTTTTGGAGGGCAGTCATCAGTGATGAGGTAGTTGCAGCCAATTTCTGGTCACCCCTCAGAGCAGGCTGAGGCCTTTTGTCTGACATTCTGGAGGGGCTTAGAACAGAAGCATATGGCCTGATCACAGAACAAGCCTTTGGGCCTTCTCTATCAAGTCTGACTGATTAAAAGGTGAAGGTCTGTTATAATAGGCCCTGGGGCAGTCATGAAAAATATGCCCTGCAGTGTCACACAGGTTACAGACATTCCAATAGGTACAGGTGAAACTGATGTGCCAAAACCTCCACACAGCCCACAATGAAGCATGTCACAGGCACTTTACAGTGCATTCTGACTCCACATTTGTTGTAGGCCTTGGGCTTTCCCACATAAAAGCAAACCTCTCATTCCCTGCCCAGGAATAAACTGTTAGGGATATACTGATCCCTGAGGGGCCCATCCATAGCCTCACTCTAAACTTCCATCATCTAGTCTAGTAGCATTTAGAGACAATTACAGCTTCAAGGGCTTTCAAAATGTCACACTTATGGCTAAGCCAGTAATGAATATCCTCACATTGACATTCTCATGTTGGAACAGAACAGTAACAGTTTTGATCAGTGGTTTAGTCAAAGGGTTGCCAAAATGGCATCCATATGGGGTGCACTTTAAAGTCTTATAGAGGCTCCAAAATCTTTTGAGCCAGCTGGGTATAAAACTTATATTAAAGTTCTCTTCCTAGAGATATTAATGAGGGCAAACACTTCTGAGGGGATGAAATGTAGGAAGTCCTGAAGAAGTACCTTCCCAGGTATACTCTACCATGCCTGGCTTCCAGTCTGCTCACATAGCAGAGCCTAACCACATTGCATCCGGGCAAAACCTCTGGCCTATTCTTAAAAAAAATCTGAAAATTTAGGGACCGAGGGAGAGGGTAGCTGATGGTCCCTGTTGCTAGCAGCCCCAGGGGAGTCTGAGTAGCATGATCTTCCACTGGTTCAGCCTGGATAGATGGGTTTGAAACAGTTATAGCAGCAGGTTGTACGCATTCCCCAATGTCTATAAGATCACCAGAATTTGTCATTCTATCTGGTAATTTCAGACCAAAGGGGAAGTAGTAGACAGTCCCTGCCATCCTGAAGCACCTGGAAGGTCCATAGAAAAAGAATCCACAGTGGGTGCAGCCTGAGCAGAAAGGTTAATCACTGTGATCCTAACAGGCAGCCTTGATCTCGCTACAGTAATGTCATCACCTAGGACCTCCATATAGTCCAGCAATGGTTGACCAACAGAGTTCCCTCCCTGTGCTCAAAGTCCCGGTACTCCCTGGAGAATCTAGACAGAATCTGCATATCAGAAACATTAGAAATACCTGTATTGTGATGCAGAGCAACACTGCATGCCTGCAGCCATATCCTACACAATCCCTGGGTGCCACTAATCCAACAGTGGATCTGCTGCCTCTGACCAATCTGGGTCAGGAATCCAAATCCCTGCAGAATCTTACATCTACCCTGCCCATGTAATGCAGCATCCGGGACCAGTTCTCCAGTCTATTCATGAGCAGCTGAACATGAAAAGTGGCTCTTAACTGTGATGCTGCAGACCTCAGTGCCCTTGAGTCAGGGCTGAATTGGCAAAACCACGGGATCCTCCAAATTGAGCAGATCCTCAGTGGGAACTGCAAGTGGTAGCTCTTCCTGGCACCTGTTCCAAGAATCTTCAGTAATCCCATCACCAGGCAAAGTGGAGCTCTAAAGATAACAGCATGTGTTCCATCGACCTTCATCTGCAAACCCACAGGAACATATGATACAACATCCGATGCTGGTTCATTTGGTAAATCCTGAACTGCATAAGTAATGTCCATATCAGAATGATTCTCCAGCAAAACTGCACTCTCCTGACTGGATACAGTAGTGACCGAGGAGAGAACTCCCTCAGCCCACATCTGTCCATCCTCCTCCTCCATCTGGGAATCCACCATCTGGGAATCCTCTATCTTGGGTTTGGCGCCAACACCGCCCTGCCAAGAATAGTGGGATAGTTATTGTAAATCACATATACAGCACACATTGAAAATAATGAAATCATACATTATGAAAAGAAAATAAGAGTATGTACAGTATAATCCCTTATATGATCTTGGGGTACTGTTCCACAGATGATTTATATTTTATCTTACACTAAAAAGGAAACAAGAAGTATATACAGTGTATAACCTATTGTATATAATCGTAAGATACATTTTGACATCTCATTTATATTTTAACAAAAAAAAAACCTTTCCACCATTTATTAACTTTTCAAGTGGATTATGGGTAACCTCATATTTATAGGTTTCATGTAAGGCATGGGTGCATAATCTAGGTATAGCTTAATAAAATATTTTATGTTGTTGAAGTACCCATTGGCATCTTGCATGCCACAGATAAAATTAAGGCCGGCTAAGAGAACATATGTAAAGTACTGGTATTATATTTCTTGAGAAAAGCAGGATAGAGGCCCAATGCAATAATTTCATACTACATCTTAACTATCCACTGTAGGTGCCACTTTTGTGCTAAAATATCCATAGATTCTTAGCATATGTACAGAAGAAACAAAATGCAAAAGTTTTTGCTATGCTTATTGCCTGAATATTGGGCTAAGGTAGTCTCCCAGGTGTATGCTGCCAGGGAATATAAATGAAGGGATGTGCTCACAACATTTAAGCTGTGCAGCTGCACTACTGTTATGCCTACCAGGAAAAAATATTAATTTCCTTATTGCAGTGCAAAACTAGATTTGTTTATTTTTCTTTGCTTAAACATAAATACATAAATAAACAGTTTTGCTTGCTTTGCTTGTAGCAGTATTGCCAAGTGATGTGATAAAGTCAATGTCTTTTCTCATGAAAAAGTTTTACTGTCCTTATGGCAGTTGCTCCAGAGACAGCTATTTCACTTCTACATTTTGTTTTTAAGTTCCTGGCTCAATTGTTCAATCCACCACTTTCAAGTGTTGTTGCCTTTTTCTTTACTTTTAAAATGAGTTGGTTCCATCGCTAACCACCTAAGTGCCTGAGAGTATATGGAAGCTATTCAGAACATTGCACTGTAGTGCTGCCGCTGTGTAAGGATGTGGTTTTGTCACCTGCTTGTGACTGCAGTTTAGCACTCCTTCTTAGAGCTGCTTCTTGCTTCTCCTTTGGTTGCTGCAAAGCACACCTGACATGCTGACATTTTGGAGCTTACGCTCCTTCTTCAGACCTAATGGTTACCCATAGATTCTGAGCATATGTACAGGAGATTAAAAATGCTCTAATGTTTCCTCTGCTGTTATACAGTCAGGGAATGGACATGTCCATTCCTCCCTGGCCTTGTGTTTATTGTTGCTCCTGACATTTAATCTACCATAGGCACATAGCCATGTTGTCTCCCACATTCATTGGGGTATCCTGTTATTATTCAGTTGTTTCAGTACTGCACCTTGTTTTTCAGAGAGGCAGTTTTAAATTCAGGTGTATTGGGATATATGTCCTGCATTATTGTTTTATGAAGGTAGAGGCTAGTGTATTGGATTATATTGCATTTAGGTACTTTCTATTTTCTTAATTTTTATACCATGGGTTTCATGTATTCTGGAATTATAACTGATTTAGAAGCCTTAGGGGCACCCTGGTCCCATGACTTCAAAAATCCTTAAAATTATTCCAGATCCATTTTTTCAATGAATCTGCCTTGTCTGTGCTATTTTTGCATTTGTGACTAGAAGAAGGTATGAAAAATACAATTGGGTCTAACATCCCAAGACCTCCATTTTCTTTTGTTAGATATATAAAACCCTTTTCGTGGGGTGCAGTTGGCTGCCCCATACAATTTGAAAAAAAAAATATATATATACTGGTTTCCAATTCAAAAGGAAGGGAATACCATTCCAATATATAGTAGACATGGAATCAGAAATTTTTAACGATTTATACTTTTTGAGTTTGGAAAGTTTCCACCTTTTCCACCTTTTTACTTTGTTCTCACAATTCTTTAGGGCTGATTCCCAATCTAACAGTGCCATAATTTGGCCCCAAAACTTATTCCTAGTACTTTCATGGGGTTGTCATTAATAGGTATTCCAACTAAGTTTGCAGTGCCATCAAAATCGTGTCCTAGACTCATACCTTTACATCTGACTAAGTTCATTTTAGCACTAGCAAGTCTAGATTATTTGAATATTTTTGAAGCATAAGGTGAAGACTCTCCTGATTTTCCACAAAAGACAAAGGTCATCTGCATATGCCAGAAATTTGACTTCATCTTGGTTCTGAGGCCCTGGATGTGTGCAGTCTGGGTGAGGTTTCTAATGAGATGGTCAAGAGAAAAAAATAAAGGTGGGGGCTAGAGGGCCCTTGCTGTACTCCTTCTGTAATTGTTATTTTTTCCCTATTCTACCTGCAATAATGGGACATAGTATTGCAGAGGAGTAGATGGCCTGTAGCTATTGTATAAAACTATCGTGATACCATATTCTTTTAAAGTAAAAAAGGAATAAGCGGTTTACTGTGTCATATGCCTTGCTTCAGTCTAATGACACAATGTATCCTGACTTATTTTGCCTGTTGTAGTATTTTATAATTTCTCTAATGATTAGTAATGGATATTGTATCTTTCGGCCAGGTATACCACTGAATTGAGCAGACTGTATCAATGTAGAGGCTACTCTTCTGAGTATCAAATTTAAGATATGAGACAATATTTTGAAATCAGCACTTAGTAAGCTGATGGGCCTCCAGTTCTGAGTGAGATTCCTATCACCAGATTAAAAAGAAAACCACCAGACCTTTCAGAAAGAATTTAGCAATGTGTTTAGTATTCAAGAATAAAGTGAATTATTTCTCCAAACAGATATCAAGTTCTTCTGAGAATGTTTTATATAATTTGTTGGGGAGACTATCAATCTCAGGTGAAGAGCCTAGTTTTAAAGTTTTAATTGTGCTAAGGATTTTTGTGTTGTAATATGTTGTGTAAGTTCTGTGTGTTAAATGTGGGTCAATCATTAGGGAACTGTGCATAAAAATTTAGCTATGTCCTTTTTAGTAGGAGGGTATGTTTCCTTATGGAATGTTAAATGTTTGGACACAATGTTCTGTAGCTGCTGGGAGTCAGAAACTAAGGTCCCCTGTTCATCCAGTAATGTAATGTAGTGAAATAGGAAGTGTCCTTCCTGGTTTTACAGGCTTCAAATGGATCACTATGTGGGGTTTTGTGTTCCATACATTACTTCTGCTTTAATGATGCTGGCCGTATCCTACTGATATTTTGCATTTGTTTTAAGGCAATTTATTTGGTAAGAAAAGTCCAATCTAGAGGAAGATGCTATCATCATAAACTGTTGTAACTGAGACCATAGTTTTAAGTTGTGGAAAAATGCCCCTTGCTTTTGTTCAACCATAATGTTGGCACTAGTCTCTAAGATCTGTTTTATGTCCCTCCACCATTCATCTATGTCATCATACAGGTCAAAAACAGAGGCCCTAGCACTCAGTATACTTTTAATGCTATTCTGCACATGGTGATCTATTAGCACAGATGTGTTTAATCTCCATCTATTACATTTGACATATGGAGTTGAGGCAGGATTGAAGGAAGCTTTTAGCAGCAGATGATCATAAAATTCCACTGAAAACAATTTAAGAGATAATTTCTGATGTGGCTTAGAGGTAAATAAATAATCTATCATGGAGGTAAGTTGACCTCATTGATAGGTAAAAGCATGGTCCAGCAATTTGAAAATCAGCACAGCTGGTGAGGCCAGCTAATTGTATGCACTTTGTAAGGCCCAGGAATCACAAAATATTTTTTTCCTGTGCTCCAATTTTTAAAAGACGTAAGGCTGCAATTGAAATCACCAAAGCAAACAGTTTTTGTTGTGACCAAAAGGACTGAGTAGCCTCAATAAGCTTGACTCATTCTGCTTTAGACTGGGATTCATAGATGTTTATAAATCTGCAGGGCTGTGATAGCTATAAGCCATCCAAAACTAATATTCTATCGGGGATGAGATCTATAAGTTTGGAGAGTCTAAAGATATCCCCTTAACAGTATTCCAATCCCATCAGCTCTATCTAACCCAAATGACCAATATGATGGTCCCCAATACCATTACGTTTTGAAAAGCTGTATTTGAGTATGGACCACACTAAGTTTCCTGCAAACAAATGGCATCAAACTTGTAATCATGTATAAACTGAATATGAATTGTCTTTTGGAATGATTCAGTAAACTGGTAAGCAAGACGATACATATCAGCTTTTAGAGTTTGACTTCAGTTCTTTTCTTTCTTTTCTTTTCCCCATGTATTTGCTTCTTCTGGTTTTGATTTTGTGAGGAAACAGAGGCTTTGTCCGAATCCCTGTCTTCCATTTCCATGTCTCCCCAATTTGCATCTGATAGAATTGAGAAGGGATTTTCTGTGTTCATGTCAGGTGGGTCTGGAGTTGCTGAACACTTTCTTGTAGAACGCCTCCTGGGAGGGGTGCTACCCATAGTTGTGGTAGGTATATTGGGGCATTCTATATGTGGCCTTTAGGAGAAGAGTCAGAGTAAGAAACAGAGGTCAGTAAAGCAGGGTAGATGGTTCTGGTACAGTATTTCCTATTCATAGTGTCATTACTAGCGGTTTGTTGGAGGGGAGGTTGGGTGATTGAATCCTGCTGTATGGGCTTTGTGCTTCTGTGAGTCAGGTATGTTTTTTACTTCCTCTGGAGATCTGTAGTCCTGTTGGACTTCTCTTTGAGCTTTTTAATAAGATCATCTGGGTTGATTTGTTCAGGATGCCCTGGGGCATTCTTGAAATAAAGTCCAATTTTGTTACACAAGTTACATTTTGTGTAGTTGGCACATTATATGCTGAGATGTCTCACCTCTCCACCAATATCACATCTAGGTTCATCACAGACAAAGGAGAGGTGGGTCCGTGCCCTACACTTATAGCATGCCCTGGGTTGTCCAGTATAGAAGCAGATGCCACAATCCCACCCCAGAAAAAACAGTTGGGGATATGAAAATGCCCTCATCAGTCTGTTTTACTTTCACTTTATATTTCCACCCCAATCCAGAATTGTTCTGAATCTAAAATAGCTTCAGGGAGCTAAGAACCTTGCATTTTTGTTGTAACCAATGAGTGATACTCTTCCACATGGACCCTTAATTTTGGAACATTATGGTTACAAATTTAATGAGGGTCTTGGTTAGGGGGATTGTGAGGAAGGGTGTCTTGAGGAAGAGAACTTAACTTGATTATATCGGAACCAACATTTCTTCAGTGCCTAGGGTAATCGAAAGTTGACATCATAATTGCCTTCCTTGAAACATTAATAAAAGCAAAAACATCAGCGGGGTAAAGTGAAGTGAGTATTTTAGAAGTTTCTTTCCTGTACTGCCTATCTGATCTGACTTCTAGGCCTCCTTTATATCTTAGGTGTACTGCATTGCTTTGTGTAGCAGCCTCAGTTTTGTTAAATAGATCAAAAATTTGGGAGTTGCCCATGGGATACAAAACTGTCCTGGTTTCCTTGTGTTTTATCCTGATCAGTGCTGTTGGTAGTATCATCAGGTAGTTTATCCTCTGACCCATCCTTTTTTTGTCTGCAGTGCCTGGAGGTTGTGGAGCAGGAGGGTCTTGTGTGAGTCCTTGTCCATGGCAGATGGTCCTTAGTGAGATTTCTTATTCTGTGGTTTCAGATTATCATATGTAGTATGCATAGTATTTTGTTGTTGATGGTTTGTTTTGGAGTGAATAGGTGTTGAGACTGTTGTGATGGGTGCCATTCTGGACCATAGTGTGAGTTAAGAATGGGATCCCAGTCAGGGCAGGGATCCAGTTTCCGCCTATATTCAGTTTCCAGCCAGTAGTGGATAATGCAGCCTCTGGTGTCCATATATTGTTAGTCCTTGGTTGTTGCTGGGACCGTGATTGAGAAAGTCATTTTTTATGGCTGTTACTGTAGATGAAGGCCACTGTATCTCAGTGTGGGTACTGAGGGGCTAGCGGCATCATCAGCAGAATCATCGCTAAACATTTGCATGTCCATTTGAATATTTCTCCTGGACCTCATGAGAGTATCCCATTTACTCCTGAGTTCATCTTTCTTTTCTTTGTATGAGTTCATCCTCTTCTAGTAGTTTTAACAATTTAATTTTGATCCCTTTAGCTCTGTATTCAGGGAGTCATTGGTAGTATTCATTGTGACTATACTTGTATCAACAGCCATGCCGACAGAATTCATTGTCTGAGTTGCAGTTACAATATTAGGGATCGTTTTTCCATACTGAGTGTCCCAGACTGTGATTGTAAGTCAATCGGACAAGAAACCTTCTCTGACATGATTATACTTGTCTTACCAGGTATAAAGATTGTGGATGAAACCTTAGCTGCAACAGGCTAAACAACGTTTCTTTTGGCAGGTTTGTTTGCTGAGAAAGCAAATACAGTTGCTGCAGATTGATCAAAGGATTTGATTGAAAATAATTATACTTTTTAAGCCATGGGTCTGCAGTTCAGGTAATATGCTTGTTGCTATGGAGGTACTGGAATCAGTACCTAGGTTGTTGAGCGGCCCAATGCATGGGATTCAGGTTCCTGGGTTTGAAACTGATGGATGGCAGCAGCAAGTTCTTGTTTCCTTTCAGAAATCATTGTTCTTCTTGAAGAAGCAAAATGTGGAGCTCCATAGTCTCTGCATTAACTTTAGTAGGATTTGAAGTAATCGTAATGTTGTCCTGTGCATTTATGACTCCACTTAGAGGTTCATTCCCATTATCATTTATGGATTTTCCTGATGCAGAAGTTTCCAGGTCTGTGGTTCCTTTAGCGTTAAAAACTCTTCAGCTTCTAGTATAGATGAAGGGTGGAGGAGGTCCATTCCCAGCTTCCCATACCTCCATGCACTCTGGAGCATTGTTTCAGAGTGGCCATCTCTCAGATGGCTAGAGATTCCCCACAGGCGAGTAGAGGAATTTTATTGGGGAAAGGGCAAAAATTCAAACAAAACAGGTGCATTTCATCCATATACACTTTGTTTCTGTATTCATAACTTTTCTAGGTCCATGATATATCTCTCTCGAACAATGCTATAATTCACGTGCATTTCTTTTCATTCACCAATATCTTTGTGCTTTTTTCAGATATCATAATTCTCATAATTTACTGGGTAAACAATCCCAAAATGTCCCTAATTTTGCTAACTCTTGTAGTTACACCATCGTCTCAACTGTCCCTAATTTTCAGGGACGTCCCTGATATTGCCTCAAATCTTTCATCTGTCCCTCGTACAATTTGTGTTCTTGTGACAAAACAGTGGAGAGTAAAATCACAAAATAATGTCAAACATTAAAGTTACAGACTTGTTATTCTTCATAAAATGCACCTTAACAGAAATTCCTTTATTCTATTAGCTTTGTGAATGAATAGTAACAGATTTTAAGATGTGTCCTGATTTGAGGTCTTTGTCCCTGATTTTTTAAGCCTTGTCCCTGATTCATGAGGCAAGAGGTTGAGAAGTATGAGTGACACCAGTTTTCTAACTGCTTCATATGCCTTTTGTACAGAAATATATACATTTTTCAAAAGTATTTCATGAGACATCCATTGTTGTTGCATCACCCATTTGCATTTTGCTTGGAACCAAGATGGCGGCTGCACGCTGTGTTAGTGAGGAGGACTAACAATAGCATGGTTGGAAAAGCCTTAATTAAGGCAAGAACAGGTATGCCACCATTGCCTTAGTGTTTCTGCCTTCCAGTTGATCCTGAGCTGCATCTTGTTGGTACTGCTGTTCTGTTTTCTCTCATTGCAGGAAATGGACTGATTTTAGGCTGATTGTGCTTTATAGCCAAGAAATGCCAATATGGTGGCTAGGGTCTGATTCTTTCCTGCTACAGTGTTTGCCCTTTGAAAGGCTGAAACAGAAGATGGCAGTACCTTAACCTTTATACATCCCTTTTACATCTCTCTCTTGAAAGTACTTTGTACATGACCCACTCGTAGAAGTTTCAAAAATTTTGAGAACTCTTGTGAATTTTGCTGATTACTAAGGAGAGTGTGTTTGTTCATAATTGTTTATACTTCAGTCAAATGTTTTGTTTTTATTCTTATTGTGTTATCTAATAACTTTATATATTTATTTTGGGGTTTGAGGCTAAGGTTGAGACATACAAGCCTATGTGGGTACCCCTTTAATTGTCATAATTTATAGTAAAATTAGCGCGTTTTGAGCCGTTACTAAATTACTTCAGATAGGAGACAGCAGGCTTGAATCCTTAATCTTGATTGGCTTGACCACATCATGTGAGTCTGCTATTGTTCCTTAAGTGCTCCTCAAATACGCATGCTTGGCGTTTGAGATTCAGATACGATAAGCCATTGCAAGCTGACTAATGTCTGTGAAAGCACGTTTCTTTTGGATCCCTGCCAGATAGAGTTTTGAATTGGTGAGCCTTCAGCATTAATTAAAACTTAAATTTTGTCAAATTGCACTCAGCTTTAACAGCCTAGAACACAGCTGGTAAAACGTTAAATGCCAAAATGCTGAATGTTAAATGCTAAATGCTAAAACCAAAACGCTGCAGGAATAGAATCAGTAAATGAGATTCAAGTCTATTCTTTAGGATACAAACCAAATCAAGATGTTTATGTGAGTACTTAGGACTTACTAGTATTACCTGCTTATCTCACAAGTTTCTGAAATCTTTTGAAATTGTTCTTTATGTTCTATGTGTTTACAATGTTTTGTTGTGTTTAACAGAAGGTCAGCCAGTGTAGACTGTGTTTGAATATTTCTCCTTAGCATAGCGATGGTCTAAAGTACTGTTCTAAGTTTTAGAAACTCAATTTTAACTAGTAATTTGTGTGGAAGCAGCTGCTATTATTTTTAACTTTTACACATTGTTTGCATTGATTTTAATTTCGTAGAAATGCATGCTTGCCCATTTCAGTTTGTTAAAGTTTTTTATGGTTTTAAGCATCTTTGGGAAAATTCTCGGCTGATTGGAGTTTCTTTGATTTGTAGATATTGACTGTGCTTTATGTCTGGATGAGCAAATTAGATATTATCTCCCAGAGGCCAGAAGGTTTTCTCCCAGGAACCTTATGATGTTTTTCTGGAAAAACTTTTGTCCACCTGAATAAACATTTGCTGTGCTTAATTTTTTTGTACTTAATCATTTTTGTTACGTTTGAAAGAGAATATCAGACATAGCTAGGTACATAAAGAAGATATAACATGACACATATGCATACACATTGACTGCAGTGTCATTATATAATTGACAAAGTCTAGCCCATAGAAAAGGACATTGCTAAATAATGATACAGTAAGAAATTATACAGTGAGTTGTATTGTGGTATTGTGCCCCAAAACAACAAAAAGTATGAGAAATTGCATGATTACCACCGCATCTAGATTAGTTAAGACTTCTAATATGGGCATAATACATAAGTGTCTCCTGGTACCTGAAAAAGCCTGAAAAGCACAGACATAATAACAAAATACTAGCAACCTTAAGGTCCAGATCTGAATTCTTATCCTATAAGGAGAAAAGATAACAGTCCTTGCAGGAATGGAGTGGGTTTTGGGGTTCCAAACCATTTCCTACTGGTGTATCTACTATGTTGGTCCAGATCATTCCACAGGGGAAGTCAGCCAATCCCTGTACGTGGGGAGAGATAAGCTAAGTAAGGGGCCAGGTAAGATAATATTGTGAGAGAGTGTTGGTAACTAAGTGGGACTGACTATCCAGTACTGCTACATTAGAGAGGGGCTATATAATTCAGAGATGGTGGGTACCTCTGTGGTTCTCCACCTACAGAGGATAAGCCTCTTAGCCTGGAGGCTAAGAAGTGTCAGCCATCTGTGCTGTTGACAAGTGAATGCTCTTAGCACAGGAGGAAGGCCCAAAATCCAAACTAGGGGATCTAGAGTCAGAGCAGAGTCTGAGGCCCATTGAGCCAGACCCAAGACAGCTGTTCAGAATGGAATGAGAAGTGGGCAAAGACAAAGTATGTGCAAAAGGTCTCTCTCTCCCAAAGACATCGCAGCAATGACTGTTGTCCATGAGATGCATTCTGTACAAGACAACAGGAGTGCAATACCAATGTGACAGTATCTTGTTTTGTATAAGTTTACTTTATATCTGGATACACAGAATGAGCATATTTCCAACATAGCTTCCATTGGGCATCCGAAATGGATTGTTGAAGAACTTGCTTCCATTTACCTTTAGCCTGAGCTGATTGTGCAAGGAGATGATTCCTAAGATCGGCATATATAAGACTGGCTTTACCTTTTATAGGTCAGCCATTTAGTTAACAAATGGGACCTTGCTATATCTGTCGTGTGGTGTTGTTTAATATAAGCTAAAACCAAGCTTCTGAGCTGTAAGTACTGCCAAAGGCATGCTTACTCAAGTGGAACTCCTGACCTAATGTTTGAAATGTTTTGATAGTGAGACTGTCATCTGTCATCAAGTCCTTTAGTGTAAAAATTTTTACTCTGCCATAGGGGCCAGTGCAAAGGTTTACCATCCACTTTTATGAACATGTTCCCCATATAGGGAGGCCAGAAGGGGGCATAAATCTTCCTCCAATTTCTTTTCCACTAAATCCCATGTCAGTACTGAGCCTGCTATTGTTTGGCAGGAAGACAAATGTTTGGGAAGGGATTATAAAGTAAAACTGCTAGGGATTGGGTCCTGGGCCATATCGTCTCCATGTGTATCCATTGTGGTCATTCAGAGTCTGTGGAAGGAACCAGTTTAGGGTCTGAGCTGCAGTGAAGGCCCATTTATACCCTTCCAGCCAAGGAAGGCCCCAGGCTCCCTGTGACCAATGGGCTCTAAGTTTATTTCTACTATAATGGGGTTTGGTGCCTTCCCAAATAAAATTGAAAAGGCCTGGTCTATGGCTTTAACCCATGAGGCCGGTAGTGTAAATGGTATATGTGAGATGACATGTAAAAGTTTAGGGGCTACCACCATTTTGATCATGGATATTTTACCTGCTAGTGTAAGTTGAAGACCATGCCAGCACACAAATTCAGTCTTGATATCTTCAAGAAGGGTTTAAGGTTCAGATCCCATATTTCAGTAAGATCTACTGTGATCCATATCCCTAGATACAGAAGGGAATTTAGGGCCCAATGAAGGCCGAGATGTGCTACCTGATCTATAGTGCACAAGCTATTGAGGGGAGTAGTTCTGTTTTAGACCTGTTGATTTTAGGCCAGAGTAGCTCGTAAAATCTGCAAGGAGGGAAAGCAGAGCAGGGAGGAAGTAGTGACGTCCACTAATGGGACTAACAAATCATGTGCATACATAAATGTGGGGAAAGGATATCGCCAAAGGGAAAACCTGTTATGGCTGAAGAGTGGTGTATGGAAACTACAAGTGGCTCCACTGCTATTATGAAAGTAAAGGAGAAAGGGACAGCTCTGCCTCATGCCCCACCCCAAAGGGAAGGGTGGGGACAGAGTAGAGTTGGTGAGGACCCGAGCCAAAGGGTATGTGATACAGAGCTGTCATCCAGCTTCTAAATTGTGACCAAAGCCCATGGCTTCTAGCACCTTTTGAAGGTACTGCCATTCGAGAGAATCAAATGCCTTTCAAAATCTATTGCTACTGCAGCAGCTGGTGCTGGGAAGTTACTGGCCTGATATATAATATTTATAAGGGAATGTATATGATCTCTGCTGAGCCGACCTGGGACAAAACCAACTTGTGAAGGATGTATAAGGTGGGGAAGCAAGGGTTTAACCTGGTAGCCAGAATTTTGCAAAATCTTACTATCCAAATTGATAAGTGAAATAGGGTGCTAGCTGGATGGTAAAGTGGCATCTTTCCTTTTTGGGAAACACAGTAATGATTGCCTCCTGAAGGCATGAGGGAGGGATCCTGAACTAAGGGCCAAATTAAAAAGTCACTAAGTAGGAGGAGATCAGTGGTGCAACTAGGCTCCACATTTCAGGAGAAATCCATCCCACCAGGGGCCTTCCCATGATTTAAATTGCAAAGTGCATCTGTGATCTCTTGAGGGGTAATGGGAGACTCTAAGGTAGCAGCTTGCTGAGGAGTTAGATGACAGATAGATATAGATGTAAGAAAAGTTCTTACCTGTGCAACATTAAAAGTGTCAGAGGAAGAATATAGCTGTTTATAGAAATCTGTCATAATTTCATTTATGCATTCTGGTTGAACTTGCACAGGGCCATATCTGGTGCTTTGAGTCCGGGAATATAGCTCTCCGCCTCTGTTTCTGGAGTCTGTAGGCTAGTACTTTCCAGCCTTCTCTCCTCCGAGTATTTATGCCATAGTCTGAGGAAGGCCAATTCAGCTTTCCTGGCAAGTAGGTCCTGTACTTGATGATGGATTTTAGTGATTTCTTGCCTATTGGGGAAGGTAAGGAAGTGTGCTGCATACTTTTAAATTTGGTCTCGAGTTCTATAAGATGAGATTCTAATGTTTTAAGCTGGTGTTCTTCTGCCGCCATACGCGCGAATATCCCATGATAGCACCTCATAGGTGGCTTTCAGTGCCTCCCAAACCATTGTTGGGGACCTCCGCTAGCATGATCTTGTAGAAAATTAGTGACCTGTATCTGAAACCACTGAGTGAAGTTAGGGTCTCTCAAGAGAAGTGGGTCCAAATGCCAGCTCAGGGATCTAGGGGCTGAGGGACTACTTAGCGTGTGAAGTTGTACCGAGCATGATCCGATATGATAATTGGATGAATTACAGCATCATTGGTGCTGTTCATAATAGAAGGGATAGAAGCCAGTAGTCCAGCTGAGAATGTGAGTTATGCACCAGAGAAAAGAATGTATAATCTTGTCCCACGGTGCAGAATGTGCCAAGGGTCTTGTAACCCCATATCTGTTATCAGCTGCTGCAGTGAGAGGCTACATTTCTGATGATGATCTGGGCAGGTGGACGATTATCTAGAAAGGGTCCAGGGAGAGATTGAAATCACTCCCCAAGATTATAGGGACCTGTGGATAGGCTAAGGAGCTAATAGCTTGGGCCAGAGAGTGAAACACTTCAGGCTGGTCATCATTACGGCCATACACATTAGCTATCACTAGGGTACCTGTCGGAGTATCCATCAAAGCCACCACCCATCTACCATCTCTATCTTGCTGCACTTTTAGTTGTGTCCACTGAAGAGATCTGTGAATAAAATAGCTACCCCCATTTGCAGGTGGAGGCTGAAGAAGAAACAACCTGTCCCACCCAAGAGCCTTTCAACCTGTCATGGTCCAACTTTTCAACTTAGTCTCTTGTAGTAGGGCTTCCTGCACACCCAGTCTCTTGAAATGATTCAGCGCCTGAGAACGCTTCATAGGGGTATTAAGGCCCTGTATGTTCCAGTTGATATAGCTAATGTCAGCCATAGTCTAGAAGTGGAGGTCTGATTTAGAAGGAACGAGCTATAGAACCTAATAGAGACTGAGAGTGAAGGTCTGCCCCATATCATCTGAACCAGAAAATCTGTTATAATCAATTTAAACACCACCATCAAGGGACCCCAAATCACACACACAACCCCCCAAGCATGTACTAATCACAATTTGGAAAACCTATAAACAATTTCAACTTGTAAAACATATTATTGACTAATAAAATTTAACCAACTATATACACATATCGGCTTGTCCACAGCCATTAGGAGTCCTAAAGGTAATATGTCACCGACTGAAGTCGCAAGACCTCCTTTGGTATCCATGGGGTTGGCCTGGGATCAGGACAGGAGGAAATACCTCCAGAACAGCTTGTCCATACTACAGAGTGTAAAAATACAGCTAGAGCTAAGACCACCCTGAGGACATATGAGAGGAATCCCTAGGACCGTGGGGCCCAAGCACATAGCAGGATATCCTCAAAAGCACGTCCCAAAAGGAGTTACAATACACCATATTCCCAGCTGATAGATGAGGGATAGGAGAGCTGAGCTTAATACTCCCAGCAATTTAGATACCATGGCAAGCCAAGGGATGAGAAGTTAACACGTAGAGGGAGAACCAAACAAAATAAAAGAGGTTCCCTTTCCTTATTTCATACTCAATCCCCATATTAAATTGGTACCATACAGTTTGAAACATGTCCTCAGTCCAGGGTTCTGAGCCAGGTCTGGGAAGACCAATTGTAGCATCGAGAGTTCCATCTCGTGAGTTTGCAGTGGGAAGGATAGCTGCAAGATCTGGGATGCGGCAGGAGTGTCAGCAAAGGATTTGCTTTGAGATATGGAGAGCATAGGTCTTGGAGGATGTCGACCATATGTCCTTCTCTGCCCCTTCTGAAATCCTCTTTGCGCAGTATCTGAGTCCTGCAGCTCTGGTTGTAGAACGGCAAATGGGTTGGGTGAGAAGAAAGTCTGCAGATCTATGGGATCTTGCTGATCTGAAAGTTGGTCTGAGTGAGCCATCGCCTGTGGGCTTGGGGAGCCGACTTTTCAGTAGGATGTAGTCGCCGATCATGACGATGAGATGGTTGCCGCTTCCTTGGCCTCGATGGTAGCAATGTGTCAAAAGTCCACACTCCAGACTCCTGTATGTCTTGTTTAGGGAGCCGAGGAAATATTCATTGCAGACGGAGAGGGAGAGTGTTGTACTTGCTCACTCTGATTGTTAGGGTCCCGAAACTCCACAGGGTGTCTAGCCCACAGGAAGTCCATTAAGCACTCTGGTGTCTCAAACAGAAGGGAGACCCATTGTGCATAATCCGATGGTTGCTGGATACCGCAGTGAGTAAGAGTAGTTTAGTTTTTGTAACAGTCTCCGTGCCTGGGCATATTCCTTACAGCGATCGGAGAGTTCTTTAGAATAGTCCTGATAGAGCTGGATATGATGTCCTTGCCAAGTAATTTCCCCTCAGTTCAAGCAGCAGCCATAATAGATTATTTTTGCCTAAAATCCAAAATCTGGCAAGCAGGGGTTAGGCCTTGCTCCAGGCCTTGGTACCATGGCAAGCAGCCGATGCGCCCGTTCTATCTAAGGGTGAAAATCAGCTGGTAGTTTGAGCAGCTTTGGGAGGATTGACTGTAAGAAGTCAATGGCTGATTTCTGTTCTGCACCTTCAGGAAGCCAATAAGCCGTATATTGTTTTGACGGCTGCGATTTTCCAGGTCATCTACTTTATTTTGTAGTGTGTGTATAAGCTTCACCTGTTCCTCAGAGTAGCAGTCATTTCATGAAGTGCTGCATCATGGAGGATATTTGTCTTTCATTGTGGAAAAGCCTAACTTCGATCCCTTGCAAAGTTTGCATGGTGGCATTGACTGCAATTGTGAGATATGCCATTTGGGTCATAAGCTGGCTGAACATCGCTTCAGTTCTTGATGATTCTGCAGAAGGCTGCATATTGTAGGCAGCACTGCAAATCCACCTTCCGAGAGAAAAGATGAGCGATTTCCAAAAAGAGAACTTGCAAGAAAAGTCCCAAAAATTAAGCTCAGGAGATTTCTCTGCTACACGATAAAAAATTCTGGCAGAAATAGAGGGTCTTAGTGATGGCTAATGTTGGATTTATCCCTGTCACAAAAAGCTATCTCTCTATGCGACCATACTGGATCAGGGCTAGGCCACACCTCTGCTGTGCTTAATTTGAGGATATTGAGTATTAGAGCAAGGCTAAAAGTGGTGCCAAGGCCTGTAGTCTTCCATGGACAAAAATAAATTTGTGGGCTAATGTGACAATAACGATTTCGACTTTTAAAGAAGTTTGGACAAGACTGCTATCACGTGACATCTGAACACAAACAAGAGACTATTATTCAAATACTCTTGTAATCCTTTAGTCAGGAACTAAACTGTTTGTCATTGCTTCTAAGGAATTTCTACCTCGAATTCAGTTTAAGGTGTACTGCTTTTTGCATATTTAAAATCTAAAAGTTACCCACAATTAGATATGGTAATAACAAGAAGCAGAAAGATCTGCAACTCAACATTATCTAAAAATAATAAGGGAAGAATTTACACTTCAATATGCTGGTAAACAGAAAACAATTACACAGATACTAAAGAAAATAAGGAAACCAAGGAAACTAAGGAAATTTTAAAAAGAAAGTCAAAAAGTTAAGAAGTCCGGAAAATATAATGAAGTCACATACCAAAAATCAAATACAGTGTTAGGAAGGCTTTAGTTTCATTCCTTCATCCCCTTAAACCCAGAAATGGAAGCAGGTTAAAATAACAGATTATTTCAGTAGAAAGGAGTCCTCAAGTTTTCAGCATCTAGAATTACTAGTTATAGGGGACAGACATCGATCATTTCTCTGATATACCAACTTTAGAAGGTCCCGTAGTGATAAGACAACATCTTCTTTAGATGGAAACGACATAAATGTTCAATTTATTAGAGGATGATATATCTATTATAGCTGGAGACTGAGATGCCTCAGTTTGTTATACTAATAGTTTGATTAGCCCTAGTACTATAGGGTTATCTGGAGATTATTCAGAAGCAGTTTTCTTGGCTGAACAATACTCTGAGACAACCCTCGATTTAGAAAACAGGAGTCTCCAGTACACGCCTTTTCATCTCCCCTGTATTAAAAAATACAGACCACCTGAAAGAGGATTTACTTCCTGTAATACAGGAATTGAGTAGGACAATAGAAGGATTGAAAAGGCTGGATCTTACCTTAGCAGACCGATTGGGACGTCTCAAGACAAGGTCGCTGGGGCCCATGGCTTAGGTGGATACTCCACAGCTAAAGACCTCAAAAGGAAAAATAGAAAATTATGATGAAGAATACTTTACAAACATGGGAGATTTTGTTTCTTGTATGACGTCTCTAAACAGATGGTAGAGATAGTCAAGAATCCTTACTATACGAATAGGTAGCCCTGAAAACAGGCATTTGTGCCTAGTGGGCCTACCAGTTACCAAAGAATAAAAATAAATAAATAAATAAATAACATGATCCTGAAAACATCATAGCTCTTCAGGAGGAATTATCCTCTGAGAGCAGATGTGTTCAGAAATAAAATGATGTTAGATAAAATAATTAACGGACTACTCGGAGAACCAAGGAACCTAAACACTAGTATCCAAAATAAAATGACAGAAAGTGTCTCTACTGAAAATAAATTTGTTCAAGTGAACCTGCCGGTTCCCTTTATTAAGGATTTGAACCTGGATAAAGAGAAGGTAGAGGAACAGAATAAAACAGGGAAAGGAAAAGGAAGAAACGTCACAAAACATAAAGAAAAGGAAAAAATTAGGTAACAAAAAGGAAACTGCAAACCGAGTAGAAACAAGAAACTATGGCCCAGATATTCAAAGGGGTTGCGCATGGCGCAACAGTGTTGCACCATGCACAACCCACTGATGCGCCCGGCATGATATTCAAAAGGAAAAGTGCTACCACAAACCGGTGCGCCAGAGTGCATCAATAATGTATGCAGGCACAGGGGGGGTATTCCCATGCATAACCTGCACAGCCCGATATTCAGCCCAGGATGTGTAGAGCCATGCATGTGCAACCCCTACTTGTGCCTGCACAAAGTTAAGCCAAAAAAGGAACAACTGATGGTCACCCACAGGTGAGCTGCTGCATTGCAGGGCGCAACATGGCAGCTGCCACCTGTGGGTGGCCACTCCTAGTTCCCGCTGCACCTGGCAGCATCCCCATGCCCAATCACAGGCATTTGTCTAAAATAGACTCCCGTCCAATATCCCTGGTGATCCAGTGGACTGCTATGTGCCCGATCACAGGCATCGTTATAATAAAACCCCTTCAATATCCCTGGTGGTCCAGTGGACCGAATGCTGCCCGATCGCAGGCATCTGTTCAAATGAAAAACCGTCCAATATCCCTGGTGGTCCAGTGGATGAATGCTGCCTGATTATGGCATCTATTTATCTATTACCCTGGTGGTCCAGGCCACTCGGCGCTTACTGAGTCTCATCACCCGCCCCGGTCAGCCAGCGGTGGCAGCACCCAACCCACTGCCTCCCGCCGCCTGCCGACTGACTTCTCGGTAGGGCTGCATGCCCATTGGTTCTGCGCGTAGCCAATGAGGCATGCAGTTTGTAATAAATTGTATACATTCCAGATATGTAAATGAATCATCTGGAATGTAGTAGTGGTATGGTTGCAAGCCCATTGGCCCATGCTGTGAACCAATGGGTGTGCAGCCCTACCAAGGTGTCAGTCGGCAGGCAGCGGGTGGGTGGTGCTGCCACCCGCCGCTGACCGGGGAGCAGGCAGGGACTCCAGGGGTGGGAGCGGGTACCCTAGACCACCAGGGTAATAGGAAGATTTCTGTTAAATGGATGCCCAACATCAGGCATTCCGGCTTTTCTATAGTGGATATACCGCTGTTAAAAAAAAGAAACTTGGTAGACCCAAGTCTGGGTTGACAATTTTGTCAGGACCTCCTTGGACTTAGTAGCAACTAAACTTGAGTCCAAGGGGAACCTGATACTTGCAGTCAAACTCTGTAAACCTTCTTTACATTGATACTCTATAATTCTGATATTCCCCAAAACTAAAAATAGGAAGACCTTGGTGTCAATTTTACAAGATATGAATTCTATCTTGGAAAAATCTGGCCATTTTCCAGTTTTTATCATGGGCTATATAAATGCCCGTGATAGGACTATAGGACTAAAGGATTTAGAGGATGATCTCTATATGGATTTACTGGTGAATGCAGTAGAAATAAACCTGGGGCTAACCTTACATAGAAAACTGAGGATAAAAACAAAATAGAAGAGGCAGATGTGTAAATACTTATCTTGGAGAGAAACATTTCATTCTAATAAATGGTAGAACTAAAATGACAGTACAGGTGGTTATACATTTATGGGACCCAAAGAATTTTCAACAATAGACCTTTTGGGTAAACATGGAAGGAGCAAAGATGTTACAGGATATGGAGATATTGGACCGACCGGACTCAGCACATCTTCCAGTTAGCATAAAATTTGTTGCAGAAATTCCTAGTATGAGAAGAAATGAAAACTCTCCTAACATGTAAATCATTAATTATAAGAGAATTAGATGGCATACTATTCTATTCATACCTTTAATGAGATACTCTTACAGGGATCTCCAGCTGAACTGAGAAATGAAATATTATTGAATGATAATTTAAATGATATTTCAGAAAATTGGGGAAGGCTGACAAATTATATTGAACCTCTTTGTAAAACAGTTTCTACAAGGGTGTCTAAATCTTGTACATGGTTTAATAAACATTGTAGAAAAGCAAAACTGTTTTAAACAATAAATAAGAGACGTAAGGGAGAATAAAATGAACAAAACTAAAAGCATTAAATCAGGCTAGGAAGGAATTTAATAATTTTTGGAGCAAAAGAGAAACAAATATTACAGATTACAATGGGACAAACTTCAAAGACTATACTGGAGAAAGACACAGAGACCTTCTGGAGGTTGGTGAGTGGAGGTTATGGCCAATGTCACAATAAAATTCACACCCATTTCACTCCTACAATATGGAAAAAGTACTTTGAGGCATTATTTTTTCAGAAAAAGAAAGGCTGGAGACAACAAATCATAATAACTTCCCATGGAAACCTTAGCGGATCCCTTGACTATGAACAGTGATGAGATCCATCAAGCAATATTATCATTAAAATTAAATAAAGATCCAGGTCCCAGTAGTATAATCGGAAATATATAAAACATTTATACAGTGGTGGGTACCATTATTGGAAAAATATTATAATGCGATACTACAAGGGCAATACATTTCATCAAGTTGGCTTGGTAGTATTGTTTATTCAATTCTGAAAAGAGGAGATCCATTAAATCCAAAGCTGTATAGACCAATTAGCTTAATAGACATCTCACAGAAATTATTCTGTCAAATTTTATTAAAAAATTACAGAATTGGATTAATGAGAATTTGATTCTTAGTGAATATCAAAATGGATTTCGACAGGAAGATCCACAGTGCAACACTGCTATGTCCTGAGACATTTAGTACACAAATATGTGACAGTGAAGCATGGCAAATGATACTGTTGCTTCGTGGATCTAACAGCAGCTTTTGATAAAATCAGCAGGAATCTGCTTTGGAACAAACTAAAACATTTAAATATAGATAGTTCCTTATCAGACATATTAATTAGACTGCATACTGACACCTGGATGCAGGTACAATACAATCAATGGGGATCCCTGACATCTCCCATTTGTACAAATGTAGGTGTTAGGCAAGGATGTATTCTTGCTCCAACCCTATTTAACCTATACATAAATTCCATATTGCAAGGCCTGGAAATACAGACTACCATTTACCCAGAATAGGCAAAGACAGAGTATCACTTTTAGCTGATGCTAATGACTTTGTTCTGTTTTCAACTTCCCTGCTGGTTTGCAGAGAAAAATGGATACATTTCCCATGCTATGTAATAGGGATGGTTTGTTAATTAATGAAAACATGACCAAGGTTATGGTCTTCGGAAATAAATCAAGGATTTTACCAAGGTTTTCATGGGACAAAACAGAATAGAAATAGTTAAGACGTATGACTATCTTGGGGGTATGTTTTCTCAAACCACAACTTGGAAGGAACTTATTGATTATATTAAATCTAAAATTTAAATAGCAGCTAATGCCTTCAGACAATTTAATTCAAAGCTGGGAAGAGCTTCCATACAAGGAATACTGAAGATAATAAAGGCAAAAATTAATACAAGCATAGTCTATGCTGCAGAAATGTGGGAAGTCAAAGCTTGATGATATAGAATGAGTGATTCATAAACTTTATTGTCATATATTAATGTTCCCTCAATCAGTACCAAAATAACTTTTAAGTTCCATTCAACTTATTAGGAGCAAACTTTATCCTAGTGGGTTAGGTCATGTCATAACAGTTATTTACTATTATAAAACGGGTCTGAGAAATGGAGCTTTCTGATTGGTTGCAAACATTCTAACAGCCTTATGTTAATTTTTTATTGACATATATGTAGAGCTTAGCCATATGCTGAACAAGGTTTAACACTGTTTAAAAACATGTTTTATTATAATAGCAATAGGCACTCTGAGGACTATGTTAATGGTCAGTTAATACCCTCTAGGAGCATGGCTCCAACACTCAGTGCCACAGTACACCTAGAAGGTAATTAAGACCATTAACATAACTCCTGGTCATGCCTTATTGCTTAATAAGTCTTTAGAAGAAGTTACATCTCTGGTCAAATCTAGAGTTAGAGATTTAGCCAAAGCTCAGGATACTGAGAGGATAACCACCTTGAAGAACTATAGGTGGTATAAAATAATAAAGCAAAAAAGGGTTTGGATCCGTATTTTATCAAACTAACCAATCCTCAATTCAGATGTTCAATAACAAGATTTAAAATGGAGTTATATAAGGCAAACTATATCTACTTTAAACAGGGAAGAGGAAAAGTAGATTCTCCTATTTGTCCCTGTGGGATTCAAATGGAGGATGACTTGAAACATGTATTACTGTTGTGCCCTCTTTATAATTCTGCTAGGAGGAAGTGGTTAGGGATATTCTGGCAGGCACTGCCCTCCCAACCAATTGGTATTGTTCTTTAATAATACAAATGAGGTGGTATTGGAGAAACTGGTAAAATATGTATTCTGTTTCAATCTGTGATGATCTTGAATGAAATATAGGAGTATATTTATGATAAAATTGTATGACACTTATGGATATATTTAATTAGAACTTCAAAATTATTAGGATGAAGGTTAACATTGTTTTGTATTTATGAAATCATGTAAATGTAGAATTTGTATAATCAAGACATTTTATTGTCCTTACAGAAATTATATTTATGTGATGCACTAACATGACTTTTAGATTTTTAGATTTTGTAAAAGCTTAGGCTGAACAAATAAACTAAACTTGAAAAATTGAGATTGCTACAAGTAGTACTTTAATATAGCAAAATGACTTGCAGTGTTCATTTATTATACTTTTGCCATCTTGGTGGGTAAATTGCTAAAAGTAATTCCCCATAAGTAATGGAAGAAAGTTTATGTTACCCCATGATTGTGCTACCTTTGCCACAATTCATGGGCATAACTACAGTCCAGAAACAAATGTTCCTGAGTTTCTAATATCCGACAGCATCCTTCTCTGGGGCAATATCTTTCTGTGACTTGCTTGTGCTTATTATTTTGATGTTGAGGCATCCATGGGTACTGAGTCACAACATATCCCACGATAAGCTGGGATTCTTTTATTTGCAGTTGGATAATGCCTCATTAAAGTGGTTCCCTGGGCAGTTGGGGATTATTAAATCTTCTTTATGACAGCCCATATAATATTTTCATATATGCCTTGCCTAGAAGCAATAATCATGCTTTAATATGGTACTTCCAGTTTATTATTTTTGGAATAAATTTTTACAGAGGGAGGAATAATCTGGACTCTAGTCAATATTCTATACTTTCTCTCCATCCATGCTTGTTTGCATACTGTTACCCATTCATCAATTGCTCCCTTCCATGGTTTCTGTCCTGAATTCACTGTAACATTAAAGAACAAAAATATACTAAAATAAAATGCTAGGGGTTTACCATTCTTACCTCCTCTCTGGTATGGATCTGTAAGTAGTCTCTCTCTTTAATGGGGTTTAGGTGGCTCACCCCAAATACCTGAAAAAATATGCTATATAGCCTAGTTTCTATTTGTGCGGTGGGGGTATATATAACTGATGTATTAGAATATCGGCAACATTAGATTCTTTATTAATAATAATACTTTTTTGTTTGGAGATTTGCTTCTGTTTCCAACTGATTATCATCTTTTCTGCTTTCCTTAATTTTTCTTCCCAATTCAAAAGTGCCAAATCCTTTTTCAAATTGGACTCCTAAACTTTTAATTGGTCCATGTGAAAGTGGGATAGCTGCATACTCCATTCTAGTACTCAATGAACCTGTACTTATGCATATCCCTGTACTTTTTCCAATATTGATTGTGAAACCTGAAAATTCTGAATATTGTTGTAGTTGGTCTACTACCTCCACTTGTTCTGAATTCTCTCTGCTATGACTACTACATCATCTGCATAGGCCAGGACTTTTACTGGTATTCCTGTACTGGTAAGAGAGATACCTTGTATATCCCTTGAGTAATGTATGCTTCTTAACAGTGGATCTATGCAATAAATGTATAACAAAGGGCTCAGAGGACAGCCCTGTCTCACTCCCCTCTTCAGTTTTATAGTATCCCCTGTCCATCCATTGACTCTTGGAGTTACCATAGCATGAGGTATATACAGTCTATCCATTGTATAAATTTGCTGGGTATGCCATATTCCCTCAGTACTGTAAATATATATGTATGAGAGCTTGAATTGAATGCATTTTGGTGATCTAGACTAAGAATCACTCCTTTTTCTACCCTTCAATACCTCTGTGAAACAATTCTCTCAAGAAAATCAAATTATCTTGAATTCCTCTATTTGGGATAGAGCAGGTCTGAGATTGGCAAATCAAAGTGTCTGAGACTTCAGCTAATCTTTTAGACAGGATCTTACTAAATATTTTGAAATCTAGGTTCAAAAGGCTAATGGGTCTCCAGTTTTAATGTTTTCCTTTGTGCCCTTTTTATATAAAAATATGAGATCTGCTTGTGTCATTGATTTTATTAGTGCATTGGCCATGAGTATTTTATTAAATACTAACATTAGTTCTGGTGCAGTAGATCAATATGTTTTTATAAAATTCGTAGTAATCTGATCACACTCAAAAGCTGTGTCATTGTTTTCAGTTTTTATTGCTACTTTAACTTCTTCAAGTGTGATAGAAACATAGAAACATAGAAGTTTACAGTAGATAAGGACTGCAAGGCCCATCCAGTCTGCCCATTTTTCTACCTATGAATGTGACATAGGCCTGTACTCTGTCAGTGGCCTATCTATTCATACTCATCTTTATTGCTCCTTATGCCTGACCAGTTCCTGTTTGAAGCCCTGCACTGTATTCATATATACCACTTCCTGAGGTAGGCTGTTCCATGCGTCCACCACCCTTTCTGTAAAAAAGAACTTCCTCACATTCCCCTTAATTGGCCTCCTCTAATCTTATGCTGTGTCCTCTTGTCCTGCTATTTTTCTTATATTGAAACATGTTAGACTCTTTCACCTTGTTAATGCCCTTAAGATATTTGAATATTTAGATCATATCACCTCTCTCCTCCTTTGCTCTAGGGTATACATATTGTACTCTGTTAATCTGTCCTCATATGTGTTCTGATGCAGTCCCTGCACCATTTGGTTGCCCTTCTCTGGACTTCCTCCATTTTGTTAATGTCCTTGTGCAGGTGCAGCCTCCAGTACTGCACGCAGTACCAGTACTCAGATGGGGCCGAACCAGTGTCTTGTAAAGATGGATTATTTCCTCCTCTTATGACTTGTGATACCCCTACTAATACACCCTAGCATCCCTCTAGCCCTTGGTTGTCTTTTAATAACCTGAGTACGTATATGTGTTTGAAATACTGTGGTTTTGGACACATTTTGGTGATGTACCAAAAGAAGCCTTAACAAATTTATTAGTAATCTCTATAATGGCTGGTAGTGTGCTGTGGCCTTGTCCTGTATCATCTTCTGCTGCAAAATCCATTTTTTCAACTTTATTTTACAATCTTTAAAAGCAGGTGAATAGGGGCATTTTGTTTGAAATCACATCAAAAACTACAATACAGTATATATCGACATATATTTACATATTTACAAAAATATCACTTTTGTCTTTAAGCACTCATATAGACACTATACTTTAATTATTCATTCATTTATCCTGTTTATATTTCTTTATTCTATTAATGTTCTTCTTTGATAAACTCTTTATTTCTCTCCTTCTTTTTTATTTATTTTATTTGTATTTAATGAAATTTTCAAAGCCTTTAACCATCTAAATACTTTTTGAGTCATTTTTACCTTTATCCATTGTACACACGAGTGCATTGCTTTCTCAATTAGGATACTGACAGTTTCATATGGCATCATTTTTGGGTGTTTTGTCCACTGACATCTTGCTACCATATATAACATTTTATACAGCAGAGAAAAACAGCTAATGTGTTATCATCAAAACCCTTGCTTAGGTGTGGATAGTTCCTAACACTAGACTCTCATAGGACAAATTTAATAGCCACAAATAATTCCATTTTTTGCTAGGTATTCCTAAAGGGTTTCCATATGAACAACTGAACAAGAAATGCAGCATTGTTTCCTCTTGTGCTATACAGGCTGTATACTGACAGTTTTCTCCTCCACCACTTTGTGCTTACAATTCCTTATACTGAGTCTACCATACATTGTGTTTATACGACTTCCCACATATGGACTAGGATTCTTCTGTTTTTATGCACTTTAAGACCTTTCCCTTAATTCGGGGTCAATTTTTGAACTCGGGTTCTTCTGGATATATTTAGCCATTACTGTATTGTGCAAGTTTTACCAGAAGTTTGACATATCTGGGTTTTTGATAGGGCCCCATTTATACAATTCCAGAGGTGTTAGTTTAAAGTGTTCTGGGATCTGTAGTGGAAGGTTAATTTTGAGAGTCATTGACCCAAGTCTGGATATAGGTTGCTAGATTGCTTTGAAACCATTTATATTGCAAGGCTTCTGTGGTGTCAAGACCTATTTTTTAGGGATTGAGATATGAATAAGGTGTGAAAGAAGGTTACTGGGGCAATCATGCCCAGCCCCTCAAGATTTAAGTAAATATGTATAACACCTTTTATTGTATTTATTCTGTTGCCCTACAATATTTGAAAGAAACAGCTGTGAAGGTGAGTTTCCAATGGTATGGGGAGGGTAAATCATGGCAATATAAAGCATACTTGGAATGAGAAACCTTTTATTATGTGAATTTGTTTGATTTTGATAGCCTCCAATTATTCCACCTTTGTACTTTATTTTCTGCATTTTCAGGCAGCATCACAGTTGGCCCAAGGGTTGTTTATATGCCCAAAGGTTATGCCTAGTATTTTACATGGGTCAAGTGATATTTTAATCTCACCTGTCTGTACCGAAGGTGAACGTTTTAAGCCAATAAACAGGCCTTTACTTTTTGGTGGTTCAATTTTGAGTTGGATACCTTAGAGAATGTTATCATCTCTTCTATGAAAATGGGAATTTCTTTATAATCAGAGAATAAAAACAAATATAATCTGCATATGCCTGGACTTTTACAGTATCTCTGGAATACCTCCCTGATTCCATCCCAGGTTGTACATGACTCTAATTTCCTAAAGAAGGGATCAAGGAGAAAATATATAGAGAGGACTTAGGGGACAGCCCTGCTTACCCCTGATGATACCTTTATACTTTGGGTGACTTGTCATTTTATTATAGGTTGGATCAAAACTGTCAAAACTGTCAAATATAAAAGCATTGTCCATTTAATGAATTCTGGGGTATCCCATAGTGTTCTAAAGATGTGAAAAGAAAGGGTGAGAAACCCTGTCAGAGGCTTTGCACAAGTCTATAGATAAAATGCAACCTTCTTCTTCTGCGTAGACATTTTCTACAGTATCTTTGATAATCATTAGAACCCCTGAATCTTGTGGTCAGGAGGCCACAGAACTGGGTCAGGGATATTAATAATTTTGCTTCTGGCTTAATCTGTTGATCAAGATTTGAAACAAAATTTTAAATCGGAATTCAGTATGGTGATTGGTCTCCAATTTTTATTTGCTGCCTATCTCCAGATTTAAATAAGAATGTTACTATGCCCTCTGTGAAGTGGGTTGGTATTTCTGGGGATTTTAGGAAAAAGAGTAAACTGCTTCTAGGCAGGATGCCATTTCCAATGGGAATGCTTTGTATAAATCATAGGGGAGCCTGTCATGGCCTGGTGAGGTGCCCAGGCAGTAAGGGAATTTTCCTGGTGTCCTAGCCAAATCTCCCCCATTCACTACAAATATCACCAACAGCTTAATCTGGTTCAATTTCAGTTGATAACCCCTGTATCTCCCTTCTGGGTTACCCTGAATAAAAGAGACTTCTTGTCTCAGTGGGCCTACCCGGTCAACAAAATTCAATAAATACATGAATAAATAAATAAATTAGATATTTTTGGATTTAAATTGCTTAGCAGTGGCTAATAATGCATCAAAATCATCTACTTGTCATCTTGTTCAGGTGTGTTTGGTCAGAGATATTTGGCCATTTTGTACCTTACAGTCTTTTTTTTGGGGTAGCACTGCTCTGCTCTGTTTTTGCTGAAATGTTGTTAGCAATGTTACCTGACAATGTTATATCTGATAATTGTTGCCAACCACACCTGGACACTTTCATTTCTGTTCAAACTGCAATTCTGCAATTCTGACCCTGCAATTTTTGTCCAGGTATGTTTATTCAGAGACTTCTGCTATTTTGTGCACCATACAGTCTATGTTTATATGCATGGGTGGGGGTGGAGCCACACTGTTCGCTCTGTTTTTGCTGAAATTTTGTTTTGCAATGTTACCTGCAAACATTATGTCTGATCGTTGCTGGCCAAGCACACCTGGACAAATTTAAAAGCTCAGTGTGTAAATAAAATTTGGCCCTGCAACTGTTTGTCCAGGTGTGTTTGTCAGACATTTGATCATTTTGTGCACCCTGGGGTCTTTGTTTGGGGGGTTGCACTGGTCCTGTGAGTTTTTGAAATGCGTTTGGATGTGCATGTTCCATCTTTATCCATCATCTTCAGTATTGTGCGTGTCCACTCTTCTTCAGTTCATTGTACTGTGTACAAAGTGAAGCCTTTCTGCTGCAGTCCATTGTATTGTGCAGCATGTGCATCCTGCCAGATACACCGTATCCAGTGGAATGTGCAACTCCTTCAGCACACAATATTGCATGTTGTGTGGCCTCTTCCTTCAGTTCATCATATTGTGAATCATGTGTCATTCTGCCACAATCTGTTGTATTATGCAGCATGTGCAGATTCCCAGTATGCCATATTCCACATATCCAGTGGAATGTGCAGCCCCTCAGTATGCCATATTACATATTGTCTGGCCTCTGTCCTTCACCATGTGCTACTTCTGTTCCACAGTCCATCAGTCTAATGTTGACACTCTTCCTGTTTCCTAGACTTTTATTAGTCAGTTTTCATGGACAGCTTAGGTTCTGCTGTTTCCTGAGATCTGCAAATTGATTGTTTACAACTTTCTTTTGTTTTAAGAAATGAACAATCAGAGGAGTTGACCATATGTGTCTGCAAACTCACTGTTGAAAGATGCAGTGATTTCCAGCCCACTCTGGACAAGGAAAGATTACACAGTTACAGAGAGAAGTTGAAGACAGACACTAAACATTATGAGCAATATAAAAGGAAATCCATGTCCTATTCATAGGCATACAGGGATAATATGGATGAGGAGAAGTGTGCTATCCATTGAGAGAGAGAGAGAGAAAGAGAGAGAAAGAAAGAAAGAAAGAAAGAAAGAAAGAAAGAAAGAAAGAAAGAAAGAAAGAAAGAAAGAAAGAAAGAAAGAAAGGAAGGAAGGAAGGAGGAAGGGTGAGAATGAAAGAGTGACTGAGGCAGTACATACTGAAACAGAAAGAAAAGTGGGCATTGGAAAGGGTGCAGTCCCAGGATCAGCCAAAAGAATCACCAGGGCTGATGTGCAAAACAAAATGCAATGATAAAATAGAGAAAGCACAAACAAGTAGTGTGCATCAATGTCAGTACAGAAAAGAAGATGCATCAATGAGAGAAGACATGCAAAGTACCAGGAGAGACATGCAGAACAAATGGCTCAAGTTGCCAGCACCACCAGCACCCCTCAGAGACACCAATAATAATGCCACAGACTATTAACAACCCTGTCGCAACTGATTCCAATTCAAAACTGCCATCAGGAAAGCAGTGAAAGGGCATGGCCAGGGTTACCTTGAACATCATCATGCTTTGCTGCTACAGTTATCCAAATGATCTCTTCTGTATCACCAACCAAGAAGGCAGCATTGGCAAAACATATGAACCTCACCTGTCATAGAAACCTGCAGGAGAAGTTGGTCAAAGCCATGAAAGACAAACAGAATTCTTAAATGCTGCCCAAAATGGAGGGTAGATACTTGAAATGAGAATTAATAAGCGCTTGAACCATTCTAAAAAATACAATTTGCTACCGCTGCAAGTAACACCTTGGGGATCAGTTGGACAAGGATGATGAACACATCAAGGGGTTCTAAGCAAGCAACCCACAAATCTGCATTGCCAGGTGAAACTGTTCAGAGAGTGAAGGACTTCAATGAAAAGGTAGCCACATCATTGACTCACAAGAAGGCATTCTGAAAAGAATAGGAAAACCATGGCAGTCCTTTCAAAATCCCTTTCTACTGCAAGTGGAGTTCTGCAAGAAAAATCCAGAAGCATCAGCTGGAAGAAGCAAGTTTAATACTTTGTGGACAAACACATAAAACTTACAAGCTAACAGAAGCTAGAGAAGTGCCTGTGTAAGTATTGTGCAAATGCAGTATTAAAGCTGTGGGCATTGAACTGAGCCTTTGATACACATACACACTGGATTATACAGTGACAAATATTTATCACATGGTGGAACTTACAATGTGCAGAAGCTTACCAACAAAATTTTACAAAAAACTGCATAGACAAAGTATGTGACAACTGTAGCACCAATGCTCTTCAGGACAGATTTGTCGATCTACTGAAAGGGCATTGAAATGATACGTGAGGTGTCAGCAGTGGGATACCATAAAAGTTAATGTCAACAACGGGCAAACTAAATCAATGAAGGTCTTGAAAACCAAGAAAGGGGAAAACTCGGAGACGGGCTTTTGGGACAGAAGGAGAAGGGGAGAACATTGGGGAAACCTACAGGCAAGGGGATAAAGTCAGGAGGGTGGGGGTACAGGATGTCAAAATAAGGACAAAACACCAAATATTACTGAAAAATACTATCAGCATAGCCAGTCCTGATCCTGGGTCACCTGACTCAAAGGCAGTGACTTTAGCCAGCAGACCAGATGACCAGCTCGGAACTGGCCAGATCAACAAACCCTCAAATACTCTTCACAAGAACTACAGAACGATGTACTCAAATTACAACGTGCTCTTAATAGCCATAGCTATAGCACATTGATCAATTCACCTTCACTATTTTGAGTTTGCCCATATTTATTCACTCAAAAGAGTCATTCTATTCATGGGCTACCCCAGTGGTACATCACCTGATGAAAAAGACTTGGTAAATATGAGTGTTAGAGGTTGATATATAATGGGGCTAATTCCTTGTGTGTAGTGAGAAATACTGTCTGGTCCTGCAGATTTGGATGCATTTTAACATGTTGCTTTCTGTAATGCATAAATAGGTCATAGGTAAAACTGAGCACTAAGAAGACTAAAGTCAATTTGGCTCGCTTTGTCAATCCACTAATATCCTTTTATATTTTTACCAAGAAGATGACAGTCCAGGGAATGTTTAAATGCTAGCATTGTACTACTTCAATAGGCAGTTCATTCCATATTTTAACCACCTTACTGAGAACCAGTGCTTCCTTATACGTGTATTAAATCAAACACCTTTTAGCTGTAGGGATGGGCTCGCGTACTATTTATCTGATCCCAAAGATCAAGGCACGAGTAATTCCTACAGTTCAGATCCGACAGAGCCCAGTAAACTAGGCACATGTCCCTCTTAACCTATGATACTCTAGTGAAATTACATCCAGATTCTTCAATCTCTACTTGTATTTCATGCTCTGTACTTTTCTTATGTTCCTACTTGCCCTTCCTCTGTATCCTCTCGAGGGCATTTAAATTACCCTTGTTCCCAGGGGACCAAAACTGGGCACAATACTTAGTATGTGGCCATACCAAGGAGGTATAGAGAGGGAGAAGAGCCTTTTCTTCTACTCTTGACATGCCTGTGAATACAACTCAGGATACCACCTGTCTTTCTATTCACCTGTTTACAATGCAAGTTGAATTTAAGGTTATTACTGACACTAATTCCCAAATCCTGCTCTTCATGTACCACCTAAGCAACTGCCCCACCAGTGTGCTCTGGGCCAGATATTCAAAGAGTTGAGCCAAAACGCAATAGGGTTCGCCTGCGCGAAGTCTGAAATCGCCATTCTGCAATATTCAGCAGGAGCAGTTGTGCCCCGAAATCATGCTGAGCAACAGTGCAATGATAATGAAGGCATGCGCAACCAGGGCAGGAACCATGCATAAACTGCACAGCCCGATATTCAGCCCAGGCAGTGCAGAGTTATGCAGGTGCAACCCCTACCTGTGCCTGCACAAAGTTACACCGAAAAAAAAGGAACAAGTCGAGGCCATCCACAGGTGAGCTGCCGCATTGCAGGGCGCAACACAGCAGCTGCCACCTGTGGGTGGCCCTGATTCTACCGCACCTGATGCCGCACCCCCATGCCCCAATCGCGGGCATCAGTATCCCAAGTCCAATATCCTGGTGGTCCAGTAGACTGAGATTAGCCCGATCGCGGGCATATGTATAATGTCCCCCAATTAGCCTGAGCAGGCATAGCATGTCCCCCCTGAGTAGCCGATTGCGGGCATAACTGTAACTTATCCCCCCATTAGCCTGATTGTGGGCATCAGAACCCCCAAAGTCCAATATCCTGGTGGTCCAGTGGACGAGCGGAGCCGAACCAATGGGCGTGCAGCCATACCAAGCTGTCAGTCGGCGGCGGGCAAGCGCAGGTGGGTGGGATGCTGCCGCTCGCCGCTGACGCAGCGGTGCGGGTGGGGCTCCATGGGCGGTGGGGTGTGGGGGTCCACTAGATCACCAGGGTTTTCCATACTTGGGGTGAGGAATGCCGTCACATCGGGTTCGCTCGGGTCCACTGGACCACCAGGGATATTGGGCTTTGGGGATCTGATGCCTCATGACCGGGCTAATGGGGTGGGTTAGGTTATGCCCACGATTGGGCTACTTGGGGAGGGGAACACTTATTCCGTGATCGGGCTACTGGGGGCATACAGTTATGCCCGCGATCGAACTAATGGGGGACGTTACACTTATGCCCGTGATCGAGCTACTTGGGGGAGGGGAACACTGTTATGCCCGCGATCGGGCTACTGGGGTTACTGTTATGCCCACGATCTGACTAATTGTGGTCCACTGGACCACCAGGGATAGGGAGACAGTCATCGCCCCTTAGGGACGCCCCGCGATTGGGCTGCAGGGCGTCGGCCCCGACGGCCGCTGCCTGGCAGGGCACCAGGCGAAGTCGTCGGGCATTGGCGCACCTGCATGCTAATGGCATGCAAATGGGGCTGTAATCAGATGCAATGGCCCCCATGCGCCTTGCATAAATTATGGCCCACTTTGCATGTCACCCTTTGAATATCACAGGTGCTGTGCATAGCGCAATGGAACTTGTGCCACTGCATCTCAATGCTCCATTCTGACCACTTGCACTGGCGCAGTTCCACTGTGCCATGCCACAGGGGTGGCCAGGGAGATACCCATTGAATATCGCCTGGCCACACTCTCCTGCTAACTATTTTGAGTGGCTTAGGAGCTATGCCAAACTGGTGCAGTTTGAATATCTGGCCCTCTATCTCTAAATTATTCTTGCCCAGGTGCATTACTGTACACTTATCTATATTAAATGTTGCCCTGTTCTCTCATGCCCAGGCCTCCAGATCACTCAGTGCTTCCTGAATGTTTAAGGTTTCGGATTGGCTGTTTACTGGGAAACCTATATGTATGTCATCTGCAAATTTGGAAAGCCAGATGTCCATTGTTGGTTTCATAGTCAAGATATAGAGGTTAAATAAACATGGCCCCAATATGGATTCCTGCTGAACCCCACTAGTAACCCTGCCCAATCTGAGAGTTCCCCCAACATGCTTACCCTCTGTTTCCTGTCAGTCAGCCAATCCCTAATCCAATGCACTAGTTTCGCTGAACCCTAGCTTGAAGAGTGTATAAATCAGCTGGTCATGAGGGACTTTATCAAAAGCCATGGCGAAGTCCAAGAACATAATATCCACAGATCTACCTTCATTAAGTGCTCTGCTAACTTTCCCATAGAATTCCAATAGGTTAGTCTGGCACAATCTACCCTTTGTAAAACCATGCTCGCCTCATCGGTAACCCCTTCAGAATCAGCCGTGTTCATAATCAAATCTTTGATTATGCCTCAAGTAGTTTCCTAAGACTGAGGTCAGGCTGATAGGTCTATAATTAGCCACCTCCTGTTTGGATCCCTTCTTATGTATAGGGATCACTATAGCCTGCCTCCAAGCCTTCATAACCTGACCTGTCTCCAGGGATTGTTTGAACAGTAGTGTAACAGGCCTTGCCCAGCAATCCGCCAATTCCTTGAGCATTCTTGGATACATACCATCTGGTCCTTGTGCCTTGTTTTGTTTCAGGTTATCTCTATTTTGGGGCATGTTATCCCTTGTAAGGTTTTCAGGGAGCAGGACCTTTTGGCCCACTTTAAAAACAGTAGAGATATAGGTGTTAAACGTATCTGCCATCTCTTTGTTCCCTGTTATAAGATTGTCACTATTATCTTTTAGGGGTCCAACTATTCTACCTGCTCCTTTTATTGTTAATATATGCATAGAAGGATTTGTAATTATCCTGTGCTTTTGTGGCCAGTTTATACTTGAATCTCTTCTGGCCTTAGAAATAGCTTAGCTTTTTTAAACAATATTTATAAATATCCCACAATCTGGTCTCACCACTTCGCTTTTGCTCTAGTATATGCCCTATTTTTTTTTTAATTATTTTTTAACCGAGGGTGTCAACCATGGGGAAGAGCCTTCCTTGATTGTGATATTTAGCTCTAGCTGGAACATACTTTTGAACCAGCCGTTTAATTTGGTACTAAACTTGTCCCCTATTTCATACACTGTTTTATGCTTAAGTTCATGCACCCAATTCCATTTTTCCAATTCCTCTTATAGCGCTAAAATCTGTTCTATTATAGTCAAACACTACTGTGCTTCCAACATTTGTTTCACTAACCACATTATACCTAAAACCAACCATGGAGTGATCACTGGTACTGAGGGAATTTCCACTACACATTCATGGATGTTATCCTCCATATTACTCAATACTAAATCCAAGATAAGATTACCCTTGTATTTTCTAAAACAAACTGTTCAATCCAGCCACCAGGAAAGTCTCCAAGAAACTAGCCTCTAACTTGGAGGCAGTTTGGGCTAAATTCTAGTTAATTCCAGGTACATTAAAATCTTTCATTATGATGACACTATCTTCCTGAGTAATACTTTTAATGAAGTCCAATAAAAGACCATCATTCTGGTTGAGTTAGCTGGTGGTCTATATACCACACCTATATTAATCTTGGGTGATCTTGTGGGATAATTTTATCCATAGTATCTCAGACTTTCTCCAGACTAAACAGTCTATATTCTCTGATGTTATACCATTTGAAACATAGTGCCACTCCTCCTCCTCTAGCTGCAACCTATTCTTATTATATAATGTGTAACCAGGTATTTGCTTATCCCAGGTGTCCTCCGCCCTCCACCATGTCTCTGTAATGGCACATATATGAATATTTGAATTATGTAATTTTAGTTTTAATTCATCCATTTGGCTAATAAGGCTTCTGGCATTTAGAACTAGAGAATTCCGATTTGGCTTAGGATTATTGATATGTCCTTTTTGTTACCCACCAACCCCTATATCTAGTTTAAATGATTATTAATACACTGACTTAGCTTACCAGAAAAAACCTTTTCCCTGTCTATTTAAGTGTAATCCTTCCTGTGAGAAGTTACTAAAAGCCTGGAAATCCTCCCAATAGTCTATATAAGTTGAACCTTCTCTATGGCACCACCTCTTAAGCCATACATTTAGACTTCTGATATTCTCAGCTAAGAGACATCCTGCCAGAGGAAATGGTAAAATGCTAGATATAATCAGGTCACATCCTCTACTAGTAAGTTTTTCCCCTGCCTCCTTGAAATCCCATTGGATGTCAGTACTATTTCTTTGCCCACGTCATTTACTTCTATGGTATATGCATAGTGTCACTGGTGTCTGTGTGTTTTCTAGTAAAACCCGGGAGTAATTTTCTTATATCCCCAATGCCAGCCCCAGGTAACGCAGAGACTGTAGTGTATTCCTTCCTAAACCTGCATTATTGATTATTTCAATGTTGTTTACTGTGGTTTTAGTTTGGTAAACTGAACAGAAGTAATCATTTAGTATTTTCACATGTCTTGCTCCTTAATTTTATTTATTTTTTATTTCTTTATATCTTGGAATTACAATACCTTTGAGTCAGGGACTCATTTAGAAAACTCCACATTATAAAATACAGGTTACAAGTATAGTGCATGGTACAATAATTGCAGCAACAACAGCATGTTTTGAGAGTCACATACAAATACAGAGTGGATGATGGATACAATAATTGCAGTTACACCAACAGTAACAGTGAGAATCAAATACAAATACAGGGTGAATGCTAGATAACAGTGTTGATGTAGAGTGTGGTACAATGGTAGGAGAGTACAGTACAGTACAGTAGAGGCAAATGCAGGCACTAATGATAAATTCATAGCAGACCAAAAATAGCAGGTAGCAGTCTAAGGAGACATAGTCATCAGAGACATAGAGGGCAGGATTGGAGGGTGTTAGAAATGTAGTCAAGGTTAAATGCAGTCACAGGAGCTAATTGCTAGGAGGTGCTGTTGAAGCTTGTATTTAAAGGGTCCCAACTTTTGTTCAGCTATGACTTCAGTAGGCAGGCTGTTTAACCATACTGGGACCCTGTACATAAAAGCCAGCTTGGCATTGGGATGCCCTGCAGAGCGGGACATTATAGGGAGCTTTAGAGGCATTCCTCATGAACCTGGGAGTGGCTGCAAGTGAGAGGATTGACTGCAAGGAGGGTGGAGTGAGGCCAAGGGTGATCTTCTTAGCTAGCAGACAGAACTGATAGGAGAGCCTGCCCTTAAAGTTTCACCAGTTAGGAAGCAAGTAAAGGTCAAATGTGTGGGTGATTCTATGGGCTCTGGTTACTAGGTGACACACTTTGTTGAGAGTAATCTTTATTCTATTGAGGACAGTATCAGTGACAGAGATGTAGATAACTATTCCATATTCGATGATAGAAAGGATTGAACTAGTTACTGCCAGTTGAAGGGTGTCAGGTGTCATGCAGCAACTATGCCTATAGAGTAACTCGATCCTAATATTCACCACCTTGCAGACAAGGTTGATGTGCTCTCAAAATGATGAGGAGCAGCTGAGGGTAACTCTAAGGTACTTGAGCTGCTGACTTGTTCCAGTGGCTGGCAGTGGTTATTGAGGATGTTGAGGCATACCCCTTGTGCTCATTTTGGGTGTTAGCAAATACCACAATCTTGGTCTTTTATAGTTAATTATGAGTTTGTGATCAAAGAACCAGGATTCAACTTCTGTAAAACCTTTGAAGGGCATGCTCAAGGGAGGGGGTCAGAGTGACTTGTGTATATAACAGCATCATCAGCATAGAGAAGCAGGTTACTGGAGCAGGTTGGGGGGTGTTGGAAAAGACTGAAAAGAACAGGACCAAGAATTGATCCATGAGGGACCCTGAGCAGATGGGGTGGCTTGAGGAGATGGTGCAAATGTTGACACACTGTGACTTCCCACATAGATAGTTGAAGAACCAGGAGGTGGCTTCATGTGAGAGACCAAAAGCAGGAGAGCAGCAACTAGGAGGGAGTGATTGACCGTGTCAAACACTTTTGTTAGGTCTATGTATACAGAACCTACAAGGTGACCACAATCAAGAGCTTTGTGTGTATGATCAGTAAATTCAAGGACGGCAGAGGTGGTGCTATGTACCTTCCTGAAGCCATGTTGCTGGTAGCATTGGAGGTTGCATTTTGCAAGATAGTCTAATAATTGTTCAGAGACGATCCTTTCCAGGGCTTTAGATAGAGGGGAGAATGGATATTGGGTGGTAGTTACTACAGGAGGCCTTACGCCACTTTTGTGAACTGGTGTTACCATTGCAGCCTTCCACTGTTGGGAAAATTGACCGAGACAGAGGACAAGTTTAGTAACTTGGTGAGGGGAATAGGATTGCAACAAGGTCCAGATGCAGGAGTTTCAAGTCCAGGTGTCACTGCTGTATCTGGACTTGCCCAGAACACGCTGCAGGTTAGTCTGGCTTCCTTTGGGGTGCTGCCAGGACCCTGGGTTTGTAGGTGCCATCAGCTAAGGGGTGTTAAAGAAAAGTCTGGAGGTAGGACACCACTATGTTCCGTGAAGGCGGCATTAAAGGTGTTGGCAATGAGCTGATGGTCTTGGTGATTAATGTTTAACATGGGGGAGTATTAGGCTTACTGGTGAGGTCTTTTATGTTGTCCCAAAACTGTCTTCCATTCCCAGGATGAGGAGAGGCTCTACTGAAAGTAGGCAACTTTGGTTAGGTGAATCTCGTGAGTACAGGAGTTTCTTGCAGCCTTGTACCTCTGCAATCTGCAGTGTAGCATGGGCTTTATGCCAGAGGTTGTCCCTCAGGGCCATGGATTTGAGAAGGCAGGGGTGATCGAGGATAGGTTTTGCCCTTGATAGTCCATTTGGAGTATGGGGCAAAGATGTCACAAGCTTTATTAAAGGTGGAGATAAAGTGTGATAAAGCCTGATTGATGTTAGTGGCAGTGTCAATTAAGGACCAGTTACTGTTGGAGAGGTAGGCCTTGAATTGCTTTTAGCATTCCTTTTTGAGGGTTCTGTGGTACCTAGGCTTAGCAAGGAGTTTGGGGAACAGTTAGACCAATGGTAAAGGGACTGCATAGTGGTTGCAGTCGAGTCCGGTAGGACATCTATGCTATAGAATCTCTCTGGATGGTTAGTGAGTTTAAGACCTATTAGGAATTATTTTCAGTTCTGTAGTTGAATCTGTTTGGAGAGGATACAAATTGGGAGAGGTCCAAAAGCTGCAGCTGCATCCTGAATAGGGCAGACTCTGGGGCCAACCAATTTATACTGAAGTCACTCAGCAAAACAGTGTTTTTATGTAATATTTTATTGAAGATTTTAAGGTAAGCGAGTGCATACAAACTTCATGCATGTAGAACAGAGAATATAATACAGTACAATAAACCAAATATCACAGTAGGACAAGCAACAGTAGTCAGAGGGAGAAACACCGAAGGTAACAACAGGCTCAACCTTAGGAGTTTAATAATACAGAAGAAAAAAGCAACCCATCTATAACAGGTTACATCGATACTGATGAACAGTAATAACCAGAGGGAGAATCCATACGGGCCCTGGAACATATACGGATGGACTGTGACCTCAGTATAGCAAGGCTCCATGATAAGAGCTAGTCTGGCTGCTTTTATCCTCTGCAGCAGAGTTGTGGGCTGTAGTCTTGGGGGGTGGGGTTGAGGCACAGCCTCACGGATAACAGTGGACTCCAGAGTCACTTGTACTGGATAAGTATATCTCAATTTCTGTGAGATATTTTCTCCTAAGCTGCAAGTTGGCCTACAGACAAAAAACATTTGGAAACATGAGATACTGGTGGCATTACTGGGTGTTCGCTAATACTGATATACATCACTTTTGTGACATGACACTTGTTTTCATTAGCCTTAGTGGTCATGAAAGTGCCCACTGTGGAAGCTAAGCACAAAAGTAATATATATATATAGAGTTAGGTGGATCCTTCAAGTTTTTATACATTTATTTTAAAGAGCTAGTGTACTGCGTACATTTTTTTTCTTTTTTAAATCAATCAGCTACTACTTTTATATCTGAGGTGCTTTTCTCTTATACCTTTTGTGCAATTAGAAGATGTTTTACCCAGTATTAGTAAGTTATGATCTGTGGAACAGCACTTTGCCTGGCAGCAGACATATCTAGTTCTATTCCCCCAATACATGATCAACATTGTGACATCACTGACTGTGATCATAGTTCCTCAGGAAGCATCACTAGGTAGCTACAGGTCAATTACCTGTGATGTCACAGTCAGTGATGTCACAGTACTGATGATGTAGTGAAGAAACAAAACTAGATATGTCAGCTACCAGGGAGAGTGCTATTCCACACATTCAGCACAATATTGTTACAGAAAACGTTCTAATGAGCAAACAGAACAAGAAAACTACTTCATAAATAAAACGTTACAACCAAATACTTTCTAAATGTTTTTATTTTTCCTGTCTCCTATATTTGTTTCTACTAGCTCTTTAAATAGTAATGAAATTAAGCGTTGCTGAAGTCACAAAAGCAGGCAGATGTGCTGAACTACGAACTTTAAACTGTCTCTTTGTTTTCCCACTATAAAATGATTCACAACCACAAAAAGTCAAATTAGATTAATAGTTTTACACATAAAAAATTGTCTTGAGATATATGTCACTTTAGTTACTGAATGTTCAGACACCCCACCTTCTTCAATCACTTGATAAAACATACAGTTGCCACATTTAAAAGTACTATGAGGGGTTATCCTGTTGCTCTGTTGTGCCATGTAAACCACTAGTTATTTTGTCAGTAATATTAGCTCCCTGATAAACCATACATGGTAATCTGTTACTGTCCTTAATCTTTCCTCTGTATATAAAATGTGCTTGGCATCATAAGATCAATATAAATAGTGGTATTTTGCTTCATGGTGTTTAAGGTAATTATTTTATGAGCAGTCCATGTTAATAATTGTCAGACGAGTTTAGCCTGAGGGTAATTGTTATGGGGACTCAAACATAAAAGGGTATCAGATGGGGGTAAGGGGTCAAGAAGAGTTCTATTTGGGTGGACTGCATGCCAGGTATGACAGCTAGAGTGGGAAACTTGTGACCAAATGTATATGGAGACGGTGGTGAAGCCTCACATAGTGGTGCACCTAGTCACTAAAGATCTGGAGGATAGCAGTGTAGAGGTGGTACAGGAGAGATTCTAAGAACTGAGTAGGATATGCAGTGACGAGGACAATCAGTTACTTTCTTGGAGGTCCTACCCATACCAAAGGCAAGTACAGTGAGAAAACAAGAATCAAGGAACCCAATGAATGGCTGGCAGAATGGTGACTAACTATGGGGTTTGAGCTTGTGGGGGCTGGTGGACAACATGGGATAACAAGGATCTCATGCCCTGGATAGGCTTCACTTGAGCAGGGAGGGTTCAGGTGTCCTGAAGCAGAAACTGGGTGAGTATATAGCATCCATTTTTAATTTAAACTGTTAAGGGGCTTGGTCTGGGACAACAGATAGAGCCACAAAGTTAGGGGACCATCGCTTCCTCAAACTAGCAAAATGGGGAAGTTGGGAAATCCACAGACAGGAGGGAGTAGAAGGGAGGGAAAGGCCAGGGTTCCAGTTGGAGGGCATTCTATAAATGCAAGGAACCTGGGAAACAAAATACTGAGCTCCAGACACCAATGACGGGGTGGTGGACATAGCTGCCATTGCTGAGCCATGGGCGGCCAACCAACACCAGGACTGGGACCTGATGGCACCAGGATACAGACTGTACAACAGGGACAGGACAAAAAGGAAGGGTGGAGGGTGGCTTTTTATGTAAGAGAGGGACAGTGAGTAGTGGGGGAGGAGGGTATAGCAGAAACTGTATCTGTTCAATTACAGAACAGTAAAGGCAGGAGAGTTAGACTGGGGTAATGTACAGACCACCCTCTTAGTTTGAGGACATTGACAGAGAACTGACAGACCAGATATAGAAGCACTGCAATAGGGGTGATATTGTGGCATTCGGTGATTTCAGTCTACCAGTTGTGAATTGGAAACCATGTCTACCGCAAGTACCAGGGAACAGACCATTCTGGAAGCATTCTAGGATACATTCCTATCACAAAAGGTGGAGGAGACAAGGTTGGCGAACATTTTGGATCTTGTGCTGGCAGACAGTGACCTGGTACAGGAAATAGGAGTAGAGGACTCCTAGCCGTAGCTACCACCACAGTGTGGTTTTCCTGGACCTGGGCAAGGAGGGATGTCTACAAAACCAGGATAGTGGACTTCAGAAGAGATGACTTCAGCAGGATGGCTGACATCCTCCAGGGCACTTAGCTACCATCAGCCCAGACATGGATACTATCCAGAAATGGACCATCTTGAGTTTGGGCCTGGTGGAGGCCACAAACTCCTATGCAAAGAGCTGCAGTGAGCATCAAGGACCAAAGAAACAAGCTGGTGATCCAGAGAAGTGCAGACTGGTGTGAGGGAGAAAAGACAGCCTTCAAAGGTGGAAAAGGTCTAACAGGGAAGAGGACAGGAGGAGTACACAATAAATCCTGGGAGGTGAGCAGGATTGTTAGAGTAGCCAAGGCTACAAAGGCTTCCACAGGGATAAAGGAAGGTGAAAAGATTTCTTTAAGTACATCAGGAGAGGAGGAGCTGCAAGGAAGAAATAATCAGAATCAAGAAAGATGGAAGGTGGGCAGAGAAGGGGCTGAGCAGGAAGAGACACTCAATGAGTACTTCTGCTCAGTATTTAGCGGAAAGGGATGGGTCCATCCCACAGGGAGAGGAAAAGGAGGCGGGGGAGGGATGACAGATAAGGAAATCCTAGTGAAGAGAGTGCTGGAAGGATTGAGTGCCTTGAGGATTGACAGAGTGCCTAAACTGGATGGGCTACATCCTAGAGTCCTGAAGGAGCTAGTTGAAGTCTGGCAGCACCTTGAGCAAACTTGTTCAATACCTCCCTGCAGACTGGGTGTGTGCCTCAGGACTGGAGGACAGTGCACGTGGTGCCCATCCACAAGAGTGGCCCCAAAGACAAACCAGGAAATTACAGGTGGGTCAGCCTTATGTCCATTGTGGGTAAGCTACCAGAGACTATCCTTAAGAAAGGTTGGTGACCTTCCTGGAGGTAAATGGTCTCTTGGACAATAGGCAGCATGGGTTTATCTCTGGAAGATCATGTTAAATAAACCTGATTAACTTTTTGACTGGGTGACAAGAGCTCGATGGCTGCTGGGCAGTTGATGTACAGTATCTGGACTTCAGCAAGGCCTTTGATGTGGTGCCCACAGGAGATTGACTAGCTAACTGTTGAACCTTGGAGCTGCGGAAAAATTGGTAAAGTGGGTTGGAAATTGGTTGAGGACAAACATCAGAGGGTGGTTGTAGGGAAGCTCTCAACTCCCAGAGCAGTCACCAGTGGGATCCCACAAGGTTCAGTGCTGCATACAGTGCCCTTTAATGTTTTCATAGCTGATATAGTGGAAGGGGTTAAAAGTAAGATCAGCCTATTCACTGATGACACCAAGATAGGTGCGATGGTGCATGGTGTGGGGTGGGAGGGACTCAGGAGGTTTTGTTAACATTAAAGCAATGGTCAGACATTTAGCCTCTGGGTTTCAATGCTAAGAAGTGCAAGGTTATGTACTTTGGAGCCAGGAACCCAAGGTACAGCTACCATTTGGGAGGGGTGCAGTTATCCATCTCTGTGGAGGAAAAGAATCTGGGGGTAATGGTCACAGGGAATATAAACCACTCATCTCAATGTACCAAAGTGGTGGCCAAGGTCAATAGAATGCTGGGATGCATAGCCAGAGGAATCATCTCTAGGAGGAAGAAGTCATTCTGCCGCTGTACAGATCACTGGGTAAGCCCCATTTGGAGTACTGTGTACAGTTCTGGAGCCCCTATTTAAAAAAGGACATCAAGGTTTTGAGGGGGTCCAGCAGAGGGTGATAAAGATGCTCAGGGAATGGTGAGAAACCTTATGAGGATAGGTTGAGGGAGCTCAACAAATACTCATTGGAGGAGAAAGGGAAAGGGTGATATGATACAGACCTTCAAGTACTTCAAGGCATGAACAAGGTTAGTACTGAGTGCATGTTTCATTAAAAAGGGAGGGGATCCTAGGGTACAGTCTCAGGTTGGAGGTGAATAGGTTCAAGAGGAAATGAGGAGACATTACTTCACAGAAAGAGTGGTTGCAAGCTGGAACGTGCTTCAGACATGAGGCTACTGGCTGGGAGGAGGGTGTACATTACGGTTGACAACCCCAAGGAGGACCTCAACACTGATTTGACAAGATTCAAGAGACCCCAAACCCAACATTTTTCCTTTTTCTGCTTAGGGAGAGGAGCTGAAGTTGGAAACCCTAACACCACATTTCCTTACTTTTGTGGTGTTAAGTTGAACACTAACTGGTACATTAATGAAGTTGTTTTGCAAAGATTATTTATATATATATATATATAGATAGAGATTTACTGTGTGTGTCTATATCTGTATATATCTTTCTATATATCTATATATGTATGTATCTTATAAGGTCATAGTAGTTCCTATAGTTAGGGTTCAGTAGAATGTTTAATGTTAAACCTTATCTTTCCCCAATAGATTTTTACCTGTTCAATGGAACTGCAGGATATTTTGTATGTCTGGTATGGGGGCAAGGTTTCTTAACCTGGCAAGTTTCAAGAAGGTCAGTTGTCCAGATTCCATGATCCAGACAATGAAAAAAAATGTAAAGACTGAGGTTTTTGATGTTTTTTCTCTCGCCTGTAGCTTAGATGATCTGGAATTTTGTTCAGAAATTTTCAGGTTACAAGGGCATTCCCTGGAAAGGTGCTTTTTTTAGTTTGGTGAAAAATATTAATCTGTTTCTAAGTTATAAGATTTATCATTTCTATTCTGAGCATGCTCAGTACCTTTCATTTATATGTTCTGACACAAAGAAGACTTCTGGCTCACAAAAGAAGAATCTTCTGTGAGCTGAAATTCTTTTTATGGCAGTTGTCTTGTTTTTATTTTTTCAAAGACAAGTAAATGAAAAGGTATAAAAATGATACAATGGTAAAAACAGACACCTGAATATAGCTCAACTGGTCCTGTTTCACTAGATTTAGGTGTTTGCTTTTTGAAAAAAGGCCCTGAATATGGTTTTGGGACATCCCACAAATCCTGGAGAAAGGCTTAGTGAGGGCTTCTGATTCATCTTTCATGAGCCAGCTTTCTTCTTTTTGTCACAAAAGAAGTTTTCAGCTTATGAAAGAGGAATCTCAGCTCACAAAAGAAGAGGGAGTGACTTGAAATCTCAGCACACAATATTAGGAGGTGGGACTTTGTTTTTTCACAGTTATTTCATGAGCGGACTTCTTCTTTCATGAGTCTCATGATAGAAGACTATTGGCTCACAAAAGAGGAATAACCATTGCTCTTTCAAGAGATCTCATGAAAGAACTTTGAGAAAAAAATGAGTCCGTTAGTGGGACTTTGCTGAATTGTGAAGTCACAGCTGAGATCTTACAGCTGGCTTCAGTTGGTACAGTGAGGCATTGGGCTTAGAGAGGGCTTACATGAAAGAACAACATGACAGAACTATAATTCTTTTGTATTGTTATTTTGTGAGAATAGAGGACTTTCTTGAATTTGAAGCTGCAGCTGGAGTCATGCTGCCATCTTCAGTTGGAGCAGTTAGCCACCAATCCCCTGATCTATCTATCTATCTATCTATCTATCTATCTATCTATCTATCTATCTATCTAATATTTCTTAAGTGCACCATGGTGTCCACCCCGCACTGCTTCTTTTTCCGTCTCCCTCCAGGTCACCTGCCCACTTCCCAATGTTTATCTATTTTATATCATGTTAATATATATATATATATATATATATATATATATATATATATATATATATATATATATATATATATATATATACACATATATATTTAATTATAGTTAGTATAATAAGTGGACTGGATGCAGACCCCGGTACTACTTTTCTTGCCACCCTCTCCTTTGCAAGTTGCCTGCCACTTACCATAATATATGTGGTGGCACCAGGATGACCACCACCTTGGTGCCACGAATATCATCCCGACACCAGGGTGCCTGCTCCTCAGGGTCAACTTGGGTCCCCTAAAATAAAGAAACCGTCTTTTGTAAATCTTTTTTGTTTTGGTTTACCTGAAAAAGAAAATGGTCTGTCAGCAATTGACCCCCAGACCACCATTCACCCCATCAAACCACCCACTCAGTATGCACCACCCACATACCCTCATTCAATTGAAAACGTCCCACAATGTAGATCCTCTCTCTGATTAAAGACATGTCTAGCTGCTGGAACTGGCTATTTTGATAGAGAAAATATGGTAAGTCTGGATTGATGTATTTCAGTGGGGTTTGTACTTTTATTCATAACTTTGTCATTTTTAAATATTTTTGCATCAAATTTTCAATGTGAGGTGCCACAGGAATCAGTCCTGGGTCCATGTCTTTCTAATATCTGTGTTACATCACTGAAATACGAGCATAGAAATGTGTGGATGTCTAAATTTGCAGATGACTGTTGACTAGGGGCTGAAGTACAGGACATTAAAGACTCAAATGCTCTACAAGATGCACTAAATCATATTAATGATTGGTGTGAACTGTACAAACTCCATTTGAACAGGGAAAATGTACAGTTATGCATTTAGGAAAATGAACCAGAACCATATATACCATATGAATACACACTCCTAACAGTAGTTACTGAAGAAAGAGATCTAGGCATTATGCTCACAAATTATCTCCAGTTCCATTCCCATTGTAAGAAAGTGGCTGGGAAGTCAAATTGGGTATTAAACTACATTTTGAAGCATATAGCCAGAAGAAGCAGCGAAGTGTTTATTCCACTGTATGGATCCTCTGTGAGACCATTATTGCAATATGGGGTTCAACTATGGTCACCATATCAGAAAAAGGAGATACAATTATTGGAAAGGGTACAGAAGCAAGCAACATGTTGCATTAAAGGGATAGTGCACAAAGATTATATCATGAGGTTAAGTGAATTGGATGTTCTCCCCGAGTACAGAAGACTAAGATGTGACATGTGCCTGTTGTTCAAGGCACTATCAGATCAGGATCTCTGGGAAAGCTTGGGATTAAACCTTAGTGAGACAGCGTGCACCACTAGATCACATCAGCTTCAGCTAAGGTAGAAAGTGCCATACTTGGCGGCATAAATATTGGTTTAATCAGAGAGTGATCTCAGAATGGAACTCCTTCCAGAGGAAGTAGTGGGATGTTCAACAATGGGGAGCTTTGAACTTAAACTAGATACACTACACTGAATGGGAAACATTTAGGCTGAATATGCGAGCATAAATGGACAAATAGCCTATGATATCTATGATACCTACGATGGCTTTTTGGCACCCCACATCATAAACAAGAACAGTGAAATTATTCAACTCCATTACAAAAGGTGAGTTTGCTGTCACTGAGCAAACTTACCTGTCAGGCAGGATTTGAACATTTGCCCTTACAAGGTTCATGAGATTGGGCCATAAGAAGGCTATGTTTAACGTTTGGGATCAAAATATTTATGTATGCTGACATTTTTCTACAATCACTCCTATGTTTGGTCATTTTCATTATGATCACTGCAGATTTTCCACATACAGTAGCTATTTTTTTACACCACCTCATGAGCGTAACAGCTGCCATTTTTAAATCTTTGCCAAAATTTGTTTTAGCACTTGTGGGGTGAAATGACATCTTGGTGGGGATTTAAAGATGTTCATCAACTGGGTTCATGAAGTGGGTCATAAAAGGCTATTTTGAAAATGTGGTAAAATATGGTAAAATGACCAGTCTATGAATGATTGTTGCATTTTTCTTTTGTTTCTGCAGCCTGATGGACTTCACATTTGTTGCAGGGCCCTTTTGGCCCTGTGTGTCTGCATCTGTTGCTACACAGATGCACGGGGCCAGCAGTTCTGCACATCTGCAGCCAGACGGACTCCTCACTTGGATCTGGGCCCAGAAGACCCTGTGCATCTGTAGCCACATGGAAGGGCAGGGAACAGAGGGCTCTACACTTCCACAGCCTTATGGACTTCATGTTTGGTGAAGAATACAAGGGGCCTGCATGTCTGCATCTATAGACATGCAGAAGTACAGAGCGGAGGGCCCTGCACTTCTGCAGTCAGGTAGATCTATTCATGTAGGTCCCTAAGGGACCTCTATGAACAAGGATACAATTCCACTATCTCAAAAGAAAGGAAATTCATTGCAAAAACTGTGTTAATGCACCAGTTAGGATTCAACTTAAAGTAACAAAAGTAAAGAAATATAGCATTAGACTTTCCAACCCTAACGCCCCCAAACAGCAAAATGACAAGTCCACACAAGCAACCACAGACCAGCATCATCAGGTAAGACAAATAGCATACAACTGCTTCCACATGACAACAATGTAGTAGCACTGATGCAATGCCTTTGTGGATTTGTATCTGTGGCTGTGTATGCACAGGTTGCAGAATGGCATGTGCTTATGCAGCCACACCCCTGTGTGTATGTGTGTGTGTCGACAGTGTGTTCTGCCAATAGAAGGCCCCATGGGGCCTGTGTCTCTCAGACAGAGATACTCATGCATGCTGTATGAGGCACCTCTCAGATAGCATGTACCATTGCAGGGTTTTCTATATGCAGCTGTGTAACTGAAAACCTGCTACCCCTTGAACAATTTCTAGATTCACTGCTGGAACCATAACACCCACATTGCAACAGTATATCTGTTCTGGTAGTGGCAGGTCCCACAGGGCCCTACCCATCTGTAGCCAGAAGTTGGTGTGTATGTCTTACATCTGTGCCTGAAGAGATGCAGTCACCTCAGGGACCTCCACTTCTGCAGTCAGAAGTGCTGTTGCAATTTTGGTATCATGAGTTTTGTTGCTCCTGCACTTCTGCAGATAGAGGTCAGTATGTATGTCTTACTCCTGTGTCTGCAGAAGTGCAGGCCCATCAGGTGTGTGTATGTCTTGCAGTGTGTATGAGTACCTGAGGTTACAGAAGTGCTGGCCCCTTATGGGCCTGCACGCCTGTAGACAAGATAACTATTTTAATTTGAGTATCATGGATTTATATCTGGGCTGTAGGGGCCTATGCTTCTGCATACAGAAGCAGTGTTGTGATTTGAGTGTTCTAGATTTCTATCTGCAGTGATAAGTGAGTGTGTGTACCTTGTGGTGTGCATGCCACTGGCAGAAATCCATGAAGGTAGCATATCAATGCTACTGCATTTGTGTCATCTGGAGACAGTTGTATGCTGATTGTCTTACCTGAGGATGTCCATATTTGGTTGTTTGTCTGGACTGGTCCTTTTGCTGCTTGGTGGGATGGGGAATTAGGGTTGCCCTAATGCCACATTTCCTACTTTGATTGCTTAAAGCTGAACCCTAACTGGTGCTTTAATGCAATTTTCAGCAATAAATACACAGAAAATGCTTACAAAATCACAAAGTATTGTAACTGTTTTACAGTATATAATGCTTGAATAAAGCCATTGGTCAAGATTTCAATTTATATTGGGGTTGTATCTGGAGACAGAGTAGGTTGGGTTAGTGTCAGGTAGCACTGTAGAACTAGGGATTCAACAAACATGTGGATGGGAACAGGGTGATAACAATGGTGAGCATAGTGTGCTTGAAGGCTTGGGTGTCCTTGACATTGTTGCAGATGGAGTTGCAGCTGGTAGGGACATCCATTGCAAAGGCCTTCATGCCAGCAAGTATGTATGCCTGTGCTATGTTAGGAAGATTTTTGACTTCAACCTTAGTGTGCCTGGATGAATCAGTTTGGAAGTGAACTGCACAGGTCATTGCAGATGGGAGAGGATGAGGTGAAGAAATTAGTTCCTTATTCTTCTTAAGGTTTGCTGTTTAGAATCCTAGCTGGACATACATTTTTCTTAAGGTTTGCTGTTCAGTATCCTAGCTAGGCATGAATTCTATCCATTGGAATCTCAGTGTGTAATTTGAAATAGTATCTTTTCTATGTAGTAAGGATCTCTGCATGCTAGAAAGAAGTATGCCATCCAAAATTAGTAAGGTATTGGGAGAAGGTACATCTGTAGCACAAAAATTCCAGAAGCATTTAGGACCAAATTCTCAGTCAGTAACATGGGTGGTGCAAACTTAGCTCTTAATTTGTAATGGCATATTTGTATCATCACTGAAAGTGGCAGAAAAATGGGGCTATATCATAGGGGCAAGAATCCCCAATATGACAGAGGCTCAATGCAGTCAAGACATTAGTGAGTGCAAATTCAGTTATGCCTACTAACTTGCCAGCATGTATCTTCAGCCACACTTCAGCACTACATTGCACCAGGTAAATGTTTCAGTGCCCTGCTGAGATATATCGTAACAATGCCAGCTAAATGGTCAACCATTGAGAAGTGTCTCCTCCTTATGCCACCTAAATGTTATTGATCCTGGTTTTCCAGTGGTTCTCTTCTCTGGCCAAGTGCAACAGCACCATAGTGATCAAGATCCCCTTCACATCCACTCCCCAAGGTAAGCAGCCCTGGTAGCCAAATGGTCACCATAGTAAGGTTCATACTAAGGTGGAAACCAGGAGCTAAAGGCAATATGCCCATAGGAAGTTCCTATCCCCAAATCCTTAACTAGGACACCTTCATTCTTTTAAAAGCCAATTTCTAGTTTGAGCTTAAAGATGGATTTACGCTCACTAGTTATGTCACACAGGAGTGCATTTCATCCAATAACCAATCTCTGAGTCAAGTAAAACTTTCTTTTATTGGTGTTATATCTAGAATAGCAAAATTGAAGTGGGTGCCCTAGTCTCTATATTATCCTGTTTAAAAGCAAAACCCATTTCATTAAGTAAATAAGGGTCATTTATTATATCCCACATGAATAGGAGGTCACCCTATACCTTCTCTTTTCTAGGACATAAGTTTCAGAGTGGCTGATCTATTCTCTTAATCAAATCTCTTAAACCATGCCTCAGTTTGATGAATCTATTTTGGATTTTTTCAAGTTGTTGATGTCACTTTTTATGTAATGGAACCAAAACTGTGAGCAGTTATCTAAATTTGGTCTTACTCATGATCTGTAAAGTGGTAACAAAACTTTGGAGTCTCTAGAATTGATATTATTTTTATGGTACATAGGATCTTGTTAGCCTTACTATTTCATTAATATGCCTAGTGAAGCATAAATTGTCTGAAACGTATACTCCCAGATCCTTTTCAGTGTGGTTTAAGTAAGCTGCTTACCACAAAGATAATATTTATATCTAGGATTATTGAAAGCAAGATGCATAACTGAACATTTCTCAATATTAAACTTCATTCCCCATTTATTAGCCTAGTTGGCAACTATGGCATGATCAGCTTGCAATATGGACATAACCTCATAGGTGCTGCATACCCCACCTATTTTATGTCATCCACATATTTAATGGACCAACTGTTTAAGCCATTTGCAATATCCATGACAAACGCATAGAAGATATAAAGCTCAATAGTGAACCCTGAGGGATGCCACAAGTCACCCTTCCCTCCAAGGATAAACATTCATTCAAGACAACACTCTTTGTTCTGTTTCCCAACCAATTTGAAATCCATCCTGCAAATATATTATTGACACCTCTGTAATTATTTTTAACAAAAGCATCATGTGGAATGGTATTAAATGCCTTACTAAAATCTATGAATACAATACTGTATCACATGGATTTTTTTGTCTAAATTTTGACTTATTTGTTCATCAAAATATAAGAGATTACTAAGGAAGGATCTGCCTGTAATGAACAAATGATGGCCACTATCAATCTTTCCTAAGAATAGTGTAAGTCTGTCTTAATAATTCTTTCTAGTATTTTACAAATTATGGAGATTAAGCTGATGGGCCTATAATTTTCAATGCATTGCTTGTTGCCCTTTTAAAACAGTGGTGTTATTTGCACTGTACTTCAATCCCTGGGACTCTCTCCAGAATTTAAACTTTTTCAAACAGAAGCTTAAGAAGGTGCAGGAGGTGTTGGGACATCAATTTAATCATTCTGCCACTGATCATATCTGGGCATGGTGAACTATCCTACCTAAAGTTTTTATCCTGCCACTAATTCCTTTCTCCTCAATAGTTAGATATTCGGTAGGGAGATGTCAAATGTGATGACTGTATTAAGTTTATATCCCTACATACTATGAAGGTGCTTATTAAATGTGTGAGTTATTTGGTCAACTTCATTTATGAGAGAGCTGTCACATAACAGGGGTCCCACATTATATTTTTCTTTTCAAGTGAGTTGATATACCCGTAAAATGGTTTACTGTTATTTTTTTAGCATTTTTGGCTAACATTAATTCTGTGTTTCCTATGTTTCATAGGTTTAACTGAGCTTTATAAAGACCAGGGTCCATTACAGCTCATCATCGATGTCTACTAACACCCCTGATGTTCTTACTATTCATGTAGTGGTAAAGAGAACTCTTGAATGCCTCCATTGTTCCACTTCCCACCACTTCAATCGGCAGATCATTCCAAATAATAACTACTCTTACTGAAAACCAATGTTTATGTACCAGTATATTATATCTGTCACCTTTAAGCTGTTGGGGTGGGCTCTTGTGATGTACATCTGGTCTCTAAAGTTGAGGACCAGCTGTTCCCACAGTAGTTGGTCTGACAAGGCCCAATAGATAAGGCACATATCCCCCTTAATCTCGATATTCTAAGATATACAGGTCAAGTTTTTTAGTCTTTCTTCACAATCTAACCCCTGCACTTCTTTAATTCTTCTTGTCACCCTTCTCTGTACTTTCTCCAGGGCTATAATATCGCCTTATTCCCTGGGGACCAAAACTGCACACAGTACAGGACAGTGTTTATTTGATGCTTCCTAATTTCATACTTAGATTTTTTTGAGAAGTTGTTTATATTTTATTTTGTGAAAGTGTTGTTGTCCTTCTGTAGAAAATAAATGCTTTTTGTTTTTATTAATTAGTTTGGTATGTTTTTATTAATCCATCTTGTTTTTTCTTATTAGTATTATTATGTTTCTTGTATCTAGGTATAAAGGTATTACATGCATTAAAATATTGCTCTTGATTATGCTCCACATTTCCTCTACATTGCTGTTGTTTAACTAAAGGTCCCAATTGATTGACAATAGCGCGAGTTAATTTTAATTATATCTGCTTTTTATGGTCGTAGAAGTAAGAATTATTACTGTATGTCATAAAATAGAAAGAAATAACAAATTAAGCTAAACAATGGTCACTAGGTCTTAGAGGAGACCTATAATACAGTTAGTGATGTTTAGACTAGATGTACATAAGACAATGTCTAAAATGCTTGAACCTTTGTGGGTTGCGTACATGTTGATCCACTATAAGTTGTTCACACATAGATAAAAATGTCTTACTTTGATGTATGCAGACAGTATATTTTTGCCAATCAATATCACCAAAATTCAAAAATCAGCCATGAGTAGTACAGTACCTTCTCCACAAGTTTTGTTAATAAGGTGAGGGGTTATATCTATGGAAGAATTGGGTGGTTGGTAAGAAACCCAAGAATTATTTTTATTTTCTAAGTTTTATAACCCCTGACATGCACCCATTCCAGAGTTGAGAATCTTTGTTAGGGAGGTGTGGGGGTGCAGCCCCGCATATGTTACAGTCCCATTGCTACATTTGGAGTTGCCATGAGTGTAAAGTGTCATTATTATTTTTGGCAATGTACACTTGCCCAGATGGGGATCACCATTTGGCAACTGCCGTTATGACATGGAACCCTATCACCAAGGATCAGTGCCCCTTTTTATTCAGATGAAGTCTGTCCCTATAATTCAAGTTGGATTTTCCCAGAACGCATTTCAGTTGTCAGTAAACAAATAGCCCTCCTTTTTATTTATTTTATTTAAAACTTTGTTAACTGAGTAAAAAACACTGGACCACATGGCCCTTTTACAGGCTTGACCGGATACACAAACAAAATTACATTTCAGACAGACAGGCACAATAAAACAACACCTAGCAGTGTAATATACACGCTATATCATTACTTTGGTATAATTCTAAATTAGATTATGTTATATAAATATGATACCTGTAAATATACCCTTAAGTACACTTACATCCCACCCCGAATACAAGTGTCTTTTTAAAGATACTTTAAAAGAGTTTAAACTTTCTACATTTCTTAAATCATCAGGCAATTTGTTCCAGCTATCAGTAGCACAATATTTAAAGGATTTTGTTTTTTGAAGTTTTACAAAGAGGAATTCCAACAAAACAGAGACATTAGATCTAAACTGTCTAGAATTTGTTCTTCGAGTTAAAAAAATATTCATAGGTTTATATACAACACTATAAAGTGATTTATGCACAAAACATAACTCCTGTATGGTATCTCTTTGCTACAGGAGTAACCAACCAACCTACTGTATAAATTACAATGATGTTCCCTATGTCTAGCCCTCAAAGCAAATCTGCCTATGTAATTGTAGAGGCTGTATCTTTGCTATCTTACCTTTTCTGACACCCCCCCCCAAAATCAACTCTCCATAATCCAATATAGGCAGTAGACATGCTACTGCTACAGTTTTCCTTGTGTCATCCGTTAGAAAATCCCTTACTGTATATAAGCACCAATACTGCTATGTATCTGTTTGGTCACATTATTTAAATAAGGAATAAAAGAAAGGTGACTGTCTAAAGTCACAACCAAATAATGGAATTCAGTGACCATATCAAGATAAGATCCTTCATTATCCATTATTTTAAAATCATCCTCATCCTCCTCAACTTTGCAGGCATACAAAAAAAATACCCTTTGTCTTTTTTATTTAGAACTCATTTACTTACTTTTAACCATTCTATCATTTTATTGTAATCTTTTTCCTAAATTTGTTCTGATCATATCAATATTTTTATCAGCTACATATAAAATTGCATTATCTGCATACATAATTAAGGAGGAAACTTTACATATTGTGGGTAATTCATTCATATATAAGGAAACAGCAAAGGCCCCAATATTGATCCCTGTGGTACCCCATAATTAACTTTTCTAAAGTCAGACACAGTATCATTTATCTTAACCTGTTGTACTCTCAGAGTCAAGTAATCATGTAACTATTCTATCACTGGTCCCCAAATCTCAACACTTTCAATTTATAAATTAATATCTGGTGGTCTACTAAATCAAAGACCTTGGTCAGATCCACAAACACCGCACCTGTATACTTCCCGATCCATATTTTCTTGCAAGTTGTTGTGAACCTGACCAAGGCCATCGTGATACCACCCCCTATGGAAGCTATACTGTGCATCCGTAGCACTCAATATTTGTTTAGATGTTCACAATTTGGAGATGCAGCAACTTTTCCTGAATTTTTCCCAATATAGTCAGCAGAGAAATTGGTCTGTAGTTTGCCACATAATTTGCCTAACCCCCGAACATTGGTATTACTATTGCTTTTTCTATATAGTTGGAACAATTTTTGTTTCAAGTGACATATTGAGAATGATCTGCAATGGTTTTGCTATCTCATTGCCATTATTTTTAAGATTCTTGACTCTAACTGAATAAGCCCAGCTCCTTTATTTCATTCAATTTTGATAGTTCCAGGTAAACTTCTTTCCATGTAATTTTCTTAAAATAACATTTTGGTAAATTATTACTTTGTTCAAGCATGCTGGATCTAACCCTTTCCCCAAATTCTAAAATATACTCATCTAAATCAGTAAATATTTCATTAAATAGTCTGCCATAGCCTTTTTCCCTGTAATGACCTGTTGTTCTTCAACTAAACTACTAATATTATTCTCTTTCTTAGGGAACAGCAGATTATTTACATTTCTCCAAAACTGTTTTTATCATGGAAAGTAGTGACCTGTTCATTTCTGTAAAACTCAACTTTAGATCTTTTTATTTCTTTTTACATCTATTTCTCAACTGTCTATAGTGGTTTCAATCTGATTCTAACCTAGTTTTTCTATATATTTGATTAGCTACATCCTCTCCTCAATTAATTTAATCAGTTTTGAGTTTAACCATTTATTTCAAGTCTCCTTCACCTTCTCTTCTTTATTGGAGCTCGTTGTCAAAGCCTACAGTTAATTATTAAAATTTAAAGATTTTGTTTCTATATTTGCTTTTGGAATTGGTAAAATGCCGGATATGGCACATTGAAACCCCTTTCCTCACTGTTTTGCCAAGAGCTAACAAGTCAAAACAAATGTCTATTTCAAGGGCTTTTCTACATCATTGATGCCAACATATAGAATAACTGCTGAATTTCTTTCTATCTTAAGTTTATTTATGCTTTCCTGTACATCTGAAATTTGGGCACCTGGGAAGAAGGTCACCGTTCTGCAGAACCTGTCATCCTTACAAACACATGTGTCCACATACTGTATGATGGAATCACCAATTATGAGTTTCTGAAACTGATTATTGTTAGCTTGAGTCATCTGATTTGAATTTGATTCAAAATGTCTAAACATGTAGAGTCCTCATTCAATAGAGAAATTCTGTTAGAAAGAGATAATTTATTCTGACAGCTCATCTTCCCTTTTTGAAGGATTTCTTTGTAACCTGACACTAGCCATTTACATTATCCTTTGAATTAGCCCCAACCATTTTCAGTGATTGCTTACAGCCTTCTGAACTATCAGTATCCCCACTAGTATTCCGTAGTCTTTTTTATTATCCATACTAGAATTTATTTCTATGTTTGATGCATGGCAACAATGACTTAAGTTCCTTTAAGTTTAACAAGCTCTGCCTTGATATAATCTAGCTCATTTATTAACCTCTTATGTTTGTTACACTTTTCAGAGATAAAACATATTTTGTTAGTCATGGGGGCTGTTACAGTAATCAATCAAGAGGTGTGAATACATTTTACAGTGAGTACATTTAATAATTGAGTCCTTCTTACAAAATATCCTAAAAGTCCTCTGTGAATGGATCAGAGAGGTCCATGATTGAGTAAACCATAACACAGAAAGATGAATAGTTTCTTTATCACACAATCTACACAGTGAATGGCATGCTGCTCAACAAGTTAATGCAGTAATAGATAATTCACACTTGTCCCACTCTCTAAGGGGTGAGATTTAAGCACCAAGGGTTTAGAAGTAACATATGTGGGTCATGTTACCACCCAACACAGATGTTCAGTTCAACAGAATTCAAAATATAAATAGTTTAGGGATATCCTTTTGTGCTTAAAAATATAGGCTACACAGCCTTCAATAAAAATGAAAATTAAAATAGTTTATTGTGATATCAGGCATCTTTATGTAATTCCCAGGGCTAACTGAGTACTGTAATTCCCAAACCTTCAGTGCTGTATTTAGGCAATGGTTCACACTACACAACAAACCTCTGGTCATCAAGCAGGTAGCCAAAGCATTATACAACAGCTCAACCTCACAGATTTATGAAGGTCTGCTGCCAAACAATTCAGCAACAAGCAAGTCTACCTTTTCTCCTCTGTGAGACAGTGTTTTGTAGAAAATTGATATAATAATGGGCCCTCCTACTCTGACTGGTCTGGCAGATGCTGGCAGATGCCACTTGCCTCTGCTTGTGGCACCTCCACTCATGATAGCACTGCTTGTATTTGGCACCGCTTGCAGGGCATTGGGCATAAATAATACTGGATCTGTGAGTATGGTTCTCTAAGTGCATGCTCCATGCCAAATTTTTGTGCAAAGGTACTATTAAAAGTAATAAAAGGTTCCTCAAGACCTGAACACTTGAGAACTAACAGGCTAGTCTATTTGAAAAGATTATAAACCTGCTTAGCTCCCAAATAGTTCCCACAGGTAGTGAGTGGGAGGCTACATGTCCCAGAAGTCTAAGGACTGGTTGCTAGGCACCACTCAAGCAACCCCTTATACCACAGCCATCAGTATAATATTCGTAAGGTTATTTGTTGCTCAGTATTCATATCACAGTTGCAGAGAATTTGGGGAAGGTAACTGCAAGCACTCTCACAAGTTTACTCAACTGCACATACAACAAAAGCCTCCAAGTATCTACAACTCTAAGTATAATCTTAACTTTGGAAGGCAGTCTAGTGGCCGACCTTTGATGTCGTTTGACCCTGGATTGTCATGCTCCAGGTGCATCTAGGGTAGTACTGTGCCCTTGTTACTGTCTATTACAAGCAGCCAGTATATTGATGTGGTAAAAAGATGTGATGCTTCATGCACATGTTAGTTTGTGAACAGCTTGTGGACTATTTGCATGGATGCCCCACCCATGTTTCTACCATCCTCAATAATCTTTGCTGGAACTCAAGAAGGAGTTGGGACGAAAACTGAGTATGGCTCAATAAGGTCACAGGGCACTAGCCAGCACAAAATGGTTACAAAGACCAGCTTGTGTTGGCTGGTATGGCTAAGAATAAGGTTGTTTGAGTCTTACATGTTTCCAGTCTTTCATTCTGATTGTTGGCTAGCTAACAGCACAGATACTATATTGATCAGTGTGGTGAATTAACTTTTCTAGGGATGCATTATGCTCATATCACCAAGAGTCCCTAGAATAGGGTGAGATAAAATAACATTACTTTGCCTTGCCTTGCTTTACTTGCCCCATACTGATGTCATGAGATCTATCAACATCACTCGGTACACTTGACCATCAAGTGCTGTTTGAGTAGCTGAAGTGTAGAACTACCAGTGGTATTGTACATCTGACATAAAGCTGCATTGGATCAGGTTATACCTCCAGGGTAAGATTTATGGGTTATTCTAATAATGATGGGTCACTTGTGAAGTCCCGCTGCTCTACATAGGCTCTTTTCTGGTGCCAATGTTCAATGTGTATATTATGCTCCCAAGAGACTATTAGGAAGTATTAACTGGATTTTCATTTCTATGACCAGATACTTTGCTGTATGTTTCCTTTCCTGTCAATTGCCATATGTTTGTATCTGCTGTTAATGACTGCCTGGTTGAGACAGCTTCCTGGCTGAGGGCTGGCACAACTCAAAACAACCCTAGAGCACCCCAAGGTCAATTCACTAGGAAACTGCAGAATAGTAGGGAAAAAAAATCAAAGTTATATCTTGAGATTATTTGTCAGTCTCCTTTCCAGCTCAACATTTGGTAACCCTGGGTCACTTTGAGTTCTGTCTTGTACTGCTGTGATTGTGCAGCTTACTTTACTTTTTAACTGAGGGGCTACTAGACTTGATCCAGATAAAACTGAACTATTTCTGAATAGTCATTGAAACATGTGGCCGATAATGTTAAGTCCATGCCCAAGCTGGACACTGCTAAATTGATACACAATTTAAAGGGGTTCCTGGGCAGTAGTCTAACTCTTGAAAATATGGTTTCAACTGTGATCTGAACTATTTTTACCACATCTGACATTTTATGCAGGTGTACTGTACAGTACAATTCGTACAAAGTTGTTAATCAGTAAGTTAGTCTTGCATTGATGTGTATAGGAGGCAGTATAGCGTGAGTTGTTTAAGGCTCTGACCTACAAACCTGGAGACCTGGGTTTGAATCCACAGCCCCACTTGCATACTGTGTGACCCTGAGCAAGTCACTTAACTTCCTTGTGCTCCCAGGTCGCACCTGGAAACAAGCTTCTGCTTAGTGTGCCTTTCCTGGTTAAACAATTTCCCTTTCCCTTTTGCAATTAACATTATGTCGTTTTTAACACTTTACCAGTTCAAGAATAATTTTATAAAATCTTTTTGCAATGCAGCAACTATTCTATCACAATGCAATGTAAAACTGAGTTGCATCTCTGAGGTACTTGATTTTGCAAGGCTTTGTATTACTCATGATGCAGCAACACATCTGCAAGTCAATGAGAAATACTAAAGCAACTCAGAGGTATGACAGTTTTATGCAAATTGTACTGCTCTCTTTATAGTTTGCCCTGTTGGTTGTCCAGGTAAAAGCTGAAAAAATCATTACACTTTTCAGTACAGCAGGGGATCTTCGCTGGTACCCTAGCCATATTTTTCTCCATAATAAAAATTTTTCAGGCAATTGTCCATAGCTGTGTGTGGGTACAGATGAGTAAAGTGGCTGCCACTACAAACCGAGGTGCACAGCACTATCAGTCTCTCAGGCTCGTAAAGAGTTTTAAAATACTCTGTGTGTGAAAAGTACTATATACATGTAAATTATTCTTATTCTTCTCTTCTTGTCCTTCTTCATTAGTGGACTCCATAACCTTAATTATACAGGTGAAATAGAGCTTGCTGATTTGCTGCAAACATTTTATTAGGCCTGTCTTAATCTTAAGTAAACATACATGTAGAGTCTAATCAGTTCCTAAACAGGTTACAACTGTATTTAAAATATCCAATTATAAAATAGCAATCAGACATTCTCAGGGGATATGTTAGAGACATAGGAAAAAAGAAGAAAGATGGCAAAAGGAGAACAAGTGTCCATCTAGTTTACCCATATGTTCCTTGAACCTTCTCAGATCGGGACCTAACCCACCTTCTGACTAATGCCTTCTACTGCTCCTCTTTGATCACACTTTAACCTTGTTCCTTCCCAGCTTGAATGATGTCACAGACTTTGCTTTCACTACCTCAGCTGGCAGTTTATTCCATGGCTCCATGACTGTTTCTGTAAAATAGTGTTTACCAAGCTCCATCTTGAAATCCCCTCAACTTCCACTTGTGCAATCTAGTGTTAGAGTCAGAGAATCTGCTGAACAGGTCTGAGGATGACACCTTATTTATCCCTCTCAAGAACTTGTATGTATCAATCATATTTCCTCTTCCCTCTTTGTCTCCTGTGAGAACATATTTAATGCTTGCAGACACTCCTCATATGACTTACTTTAAAGGCCCTGGATTATTTTGGTAGCTCTTCTCTGAACAGCCTCCAATCTGTTTATACTTGTTCAGATGTGGACTCCAAAACTGGACACAGTACTTCAAATGGGGCTTTATCAGGGACCTATAGAGGTGGTATTACCTCCTTCCTCCTGCTGTTGAATCCTCTCTATGAACCCCATCATTTTGTTAACCTTGCTATTAGCTTTGTTGCATTGACTTGTCTGTTTAAGGGTGCTGCTTATGATGACACCTAGGTCCTGTTCTTCCTGTGTGGTGCTAAGCCAAACTCTGTTTAGGTGGTACTCTGTCCATGGGTTCCCTTTACCCAAATGCATCACCTTACAATTTTTTGCATTGAACTTCAGCTGCCAGATGTTGAACAATTTTTCCAGCCTCTGTAGGTCTTTTGTAGGTCCTTAACTCGTCCTCGCTTTCAACTCTTCCTCTTAGCTTGGCATCATCCGCAAATAGGGCAATTTTCCTGAATATCTATGCCTATGTCACTGATAAAGGCATTAAACAGGACTAGCCACAACACTGAGCCTTAGGGCACACCACTAGTGACTGCACCTTCATCAGACCTCATCCCATTGACCACTACTCTCTGTTTTCTATCCTAAGCCAATTCCCTACCCAACTGACCATGCACTTGGCTGCACCCATGTCCTCTGACTTTTTCAGCAGGTGGTTGTGTTAATACTCAATGTATATCCCTCCAGGGGTATCCAGCACTCTGCTATGCCTTGTGCTATATTACACATCTAAAGGGTAATTGACAAAATATTACTATAACCCTGGTCTTGGCTTATTGTTTAATTAATGCCTTTCTCACATTTAGTTTATGTTATGACTAATGCATTCAGTATTGTCCTGCTGGTGAAACTAACCTTCTCCATGCAGCTCATGAGAGAAAACTCATCAGCTAGATGTTGTCTTTTGTGGTGATTATAAGTGAAAATGTCCCTCTATTTGGATCTGTGCTTGCTGACATTTAGCCAGCAACTCAGCTTTAAAGTATTTTACTGGTCTAACTGCTACAAAGAGCTAGTATGCCTTCTGCAGACACAGTACAATTCATATTTAACTGTCACACCAATAAGTTGGTTTTGTATTGTGTAATAAAGCTGGCAATGCACTGGAAATGTACATAATGTTGTTTAGCAACACTCAAGAGCAACATTTACACAGTTCTTTTAAACTCAGCTGTAATACATCTGTGATTTTGTCACAGTGCAATGCAAAACTGAGTTGCACCACTTTTGCAAGCCTTTGTGCTTTACCCAGTAACATAGTGCAGCTCACTAAGAAATGCTAAAGCAACTCATACTAATAGTTTTTGAAAGTTCAGAGCTGCTACTTTTTATATCAGACATTTTTCTTTTCTTTATGCTAATTAGAAGATTTTCCACCTAACAGTACTAGTTGGAATATGGGGAACAGTACCGTATCTGAGGCTGACATATCAAGGGGATTTGTCACTAAAGATGCATGCTTCTGTAAGCAGTCTCCAAATAGGGACTTAGCATTTATGCCATGCACCCATTTCCTTAGGTACAATTTGAAATTGTTTAGATGAAAACAGACTTATGTGAGACTTATTGTATTCATGTTTTGGACATTTCAGTCTGGTGTTAGAGTCTGGAGACAAGCCCCCTCCTTCTGATTTACTTTAAAATGGAAAGCTGTTCCCTACATGAATTAGCCCATGTATTGCGGGAAAGGCCCTTTTGTGGTTTTAGAAAGTTACTGGCTTTGGAAACAAAATTGAAAACTGTTACACTAACGTTTTGTGGTCAAACAGTTTCCACTGCAAAAACGTGACTTGCGGTAAAAATATGACTGCTTGCATACAAACAAGGGTTTTAGATGTTGTGTCCAATAAATGTCTTTGAATGCAGGCCAGTCTCTGGCTCAGATGCAAGCCTTTTGCAAAACATGGATGAAAACAGGTTTATATGGAAAATATCAAACCTTACAGTACATCCAAACTGAAGCTTATAAATATTCTGCAGAGCTAGTTCTGTTCCCATCATACCTCATCAGCACTGTGGCCTCACCAATAATGTCATCACAACTGAACAAGAAAGCCACTCACCTGCTGCCAATTTGATCACCAGTGTTGTCACATGTTATTTATTTTATTGAAAATTGGTGATTGGGAAATGCACACTGTGCCAAGAAACATTTCAGGTGTGAACTGTGGTAAGGGAAGAAGAGAGGTAAAACAAAATACAAAGTATAAATAGTGGTATAGTGCAAATATGCAAAAATATACAAAGTGTTAACTTGCAGCAAAAAAATAAAATTCAGTAAATAAGCAATAAATAGCAATAAATACAAACTATAAACAGCATATAGGTTAGTTGACAAAGCAAAAGCAGTGGTACAGGTACATTAAGGCTAAATACCAGAAAATAGCTAGGCCATGTCAATAATGGCCAGGGCAGGAGCAGGACTGGCAGCAAGAGGTTTGAAGTGGCAGGAGGAAGATTGTTCCAGATGGAAGGTAGACAAGAGAAGAAAGCAGATTTACCAGCAGAGGAGTTGGAGTGGGGTATGGAGAAGGCATAGGAGTCACAAGATTGAAGATCATAGGAGGCAGAAGGAATATGAGTGAGGAGAGATAGGGAGGCAGAGAGTTAAACCAATATTTAGAAATGAGGGATGCAAGTCTGTGAGGCAATGAAAGGGAAGGACAGGGATAGAAAGAGAGGTGTAGATGGTGCAGTGGGGAGTTTGAGGAGGAGCACTGGCAGCAAAACAACAGAAGGCATTGCAAAGGGTGTCCAGTCTGGCAAGGGAGGAGGAGGAGGATGAGGCTGTGCTATAGCCTACATCCATGTATTCAAATACCAGCAACACCATCTTAATGTCCAGCTCATAGCAGACTAGAAATGAGCGACAAATGTTGCTGCAATAGAGGGCACCAATTTGGAGGCAGGGCTTACTGTGGGTGACATTAATGTGGGTGGAGAACTTGAGCCTACTTATGCAACCACACCCCAAGATATTTGACATTGGGGAAACCTCAAGGAGACTGCCATTCAGGGTTGAGAAAATAGGATGTGAAGAGAGGCTGGAACATTTTGGCTGATGCCAAGGTCAGACACAGTTTTCTTAGTGTTGACCGTAAGTTGGTTAGCGTGGAACTAGCACTGGACATTGTTAAAGTCATGCTATAGTAATGATTTCAAAGGTGAGACTGAGGCACCTGAGGCAAAGAGTGTCATATCATCCACATACTTGTAGATATGCAAGTCAACATAGATGGATGGAAACTCATTAGGAATATGGTGAATAAGATGAGACCCAAGATGGAGCACTTGGAGACTGCAGCATGGATGGGGAATGGAGGTGACAAGGCACCACCAACTTAAACCAACTGGAGCAGGCTTGAGAGGTGTGATCTAAACCAGTTGACTGCTTGGGCTGAAAGACCTGTGATCTCAGCTTCTCCAGAAGAAGGAGTGGGCTACCAAGTCAAAGCCTTTCCAAGGTCGATGAAGATGGCAGCAGTGATGTGTACCCAATCCATCCTACTGAAAATGGAGTCATGTCACACAGCAGAGAGGAACAGTGGAATGGTTCTTATGGAACCAAACTGGAAAGAGAGAAGAAATTGGTGGTGGCAGAGAAAGTCAGAAATCTCGATGTAGACTAGTTTGTTTTGTAACTTAGTGAATGTAGGGAGAAGGGAAATAGGACAATAATTGAAAGGGTGGTAGGGCACCGCACTTGTGTAGCAGGAGTGCCTTGGTAATTTCTAGGACTGTGGGAAATTGCAGAGGGAGGAAAGATTAAGTAGGTAGGTAAGAGGTACAGCAATAGCAGGGGCAGAAATTTGGAGTAGTTTAGCATGAAGCCTCTCAGGGCTACACATTTTAGAGGGATTGAGGGGAAAGAGCAGTAAGGGTATCCACTGGGGTAACAGTGAGAAATGAAAGCAGTTGGAAGAGGGTTGGGGGACTAAAGGAGGAGGAAGAAGCTGGCAGATGCAACTGAGTGAGAGAGGGCACAGGTGGTGAAGAAACTGTTAAAATGAGAGACAACCAGGGATGGAGTAGAGATAGACAAACCATTTTGAACAGGACAGCAGAGGACATGTGTGTAGAGGGGGCAAAGAGAGGACTAAATGACATTCCAGAATTTAGCAGGTGACTTAAGGTTATTCTGGGCTGGAGTCAGAGTTGTTTAATTTGGTTGCCTATATGAACTTTGAATAGGAATTCCTAAGACATCTTTAGGTGAGGATGTCAGGAGGAGAGTATGACAATTTGAAGCAGGTCCATGCCTTGTCACAAGATAAGATCAATGAGGTCTGCTGTGATCTGAGGTGATGGGAACCATTTACACAGGACTTTCATACAGTGGCATGCTTACCCACAGAGGAAAGGCCCACATCAATATCAGCTGCTGTGATGATATGTGTCCAATCTTTATCTGTGAGGTCTTGAAGTAGGGTGTCAACATTTAGAAAGTGAAGAGACCTAGCCCATACATATTTAGGAGGGTAGAAGGAGATGAATTTTCCTCATGCAATATATTATATAGTGGTCACTAAGGGATCAAGTAATACACCTGCAGCTACTATGCAATGCAGGTGGGAGGAAAGACCAATACAACAAAGAGTGGTTAGTCAAGTGAGTATTGAGTCAGGTGAGTTCAGTATAAAGCTGAGTAAGGTATAGTGGTTCAATCTTTAGAGAAATAGGTGTGGCAGCTGGGAAAGACAATTAAAATTAAAGACCACTAGAAGACTATAGCTTGCCTGTTGAGGACTGGGAGGCCAGAGAGGAAACAGTATCGAATAATACAGTCAGAGAATTTTGGGGCAGAAGACAGCCCAATAAAGACTGAAAGAGAGGAGGAAAAGAAAGGTTAGTCAGAAGGAGTTAATGGGAGGAGAGGACAGAGATGCAGAAAGAGGGAGAACAAGTGAGTCTGTGACAGACATAGATGACAACACAATCCCAATGTTCGACATGGTCTTGACAGAAGAGTTTGTAATTAGAGACATGTAGGCAAGAGTCAGAATTTCTAGTAAACAGCAAGATTCTCTTATATAATGGATGTCAGGTGAATGCTGGGCAGTCCATGCTCAACACTGGTGCTGCTGGGAGACTCAGTCCACATCAGGAGTACTAAGTCAGGCAAGCGCCAGGCAGTGGCAACAACAAGTAGCAGGGACATACTGGAATTCTTACCAGAAGCATTCCTCCAACAACTGGTATGGGAACCAACTCAAGGGGAGTGACACTGGGCTGTGCACTAACCAACAGAGATGGTGTCATCAATGTCAAGATGGGACAATCTAGGGTCCAGCAACCATCACACAGTGCAATTCAAAATAAGGGCAGGGCAGAGTTGAGTCATACAAAGATGTGGGTTATGGACTTCAGGCATGCAAGTTTCAATAAAATGAGGCAAATCCTTAAAGATGCTATGGCAGGAATAGAGAACCTGGGAGAAATTGAGGAACAGTGGGCTGCAATCAGGGAGGAACTGAGAGAGCTACAGAACTATGCGAAAGACAGGTCAGCAAGGGCAAGAAAAGAAGAAGGCCACTTGGTTCTCCGGAGAGGTAGTGAGAGCAGTAGGGACAAAATACTAGCCTTCAAGAGGTACAAGAGTACAAAATGAAGAGGATGGAATGAAGTGCAAGGAGATACAGAGGGTGGCAGGGTAGATAGTTAGGAAGGCAAAAGCGGATACTAAGGAACAGATCACCAAATTGGCAAAGAGGGGATAAAACATTCTACAGATACATCAATGAAAAGGAAGACCATGTCAGGGGTAGTGAGGGCTGGTAGGGGAAGGGGGTCCAGTAGAAGGAATCACCAGAGGCAGACTTACTGAACAATTACTGCTGTTCAGTTTTCACAGAGGAGGGAGAAGGGGATGGTCCAGTGTTACATAACAAGGGCACAGGATCAGGAAGTGGACACTAGTCCATTCACAGAGAGGAAAGCGTCCTTAAGGAACTGTCCAGGTAAACGGTGGACAAGGCAATGGGTTCAGATGCAGTTCACCCTCAGGTACTAAGAGAATGCAAGGAGGTACTGGCTGCACCATTGGCATCCCTGTTCATCCTGTTGTTGACATGGGAGGCTCCAGGGAACTGGAGGAGGCGATGTGGTAGCTCTCCATAAAGGGGTAGTAGAGAAGTTGAAGGTAATTGGTGACCAGTCTGCCTGACCTCAGTGGCAAATAGGTTATGGAGACACTCCCGCAAAGAAGAGAATGGTGAGTACCTTACAGCCACGGTCTCCAGGACAAGAGTCAACACAGATTCACTGAGGCGAGGTCCTGTCAGACAACCTAATCAAGTTTTTTGACTGAGTGACAAGCGTGGTGGACCAGGGAGGAGCAGTGGACATGACCTATTTGGACTTCAGCAGGCTTTCAGCACCATCCCACACAGAAGGCTGGTGAACAAACTGAGAAATCTTGGGGTGGGGCCAAAACTAGTAAAATGGGTGGAAAGTTGGCTCAGTGGCAGAAGACAGAGAGTGATAGTAAATGGGGTTCACTCGGGGAGGGAAGAGTGGCAGAGTGGGGTGCACAGGGGTCAGTGTTGGGCTGGTTCTCTTTAATATCTACATTGGGGACATAGAGGTAGGAGTAAAAGGGAAGATGTGCTTATCTGCAGACGATACAAAATCTGCAATAGGGTAGATGCACGGGGATGGGGTGAAAAGGATGAAGGAGGACCTGGGAAAATTGGAGGGTGGTCTGGAACTTGGCAGTTGAGATTCAACACCAAGAAATGCAGCATCATGCACTTTGGACATAAAACCTGCTGGTCATGTATGAACTGAGGGGAGCTATAACAGCAACAGGCAGGAGAAGCACCTGGGGATTTCCAATATCGGATGATCTAAAACTGGTGAAACAATGTGATGAGGCAGTGAGAAGGGTTAATCACATGCTGGGCTGTATAGTGCAGGGTATAACCAGTAAGCAGAGGAGGTGATAATACCCTATATAAATTGCTGGGAGACCCAACCTCAGTTACTGAGTACAGTTCTGGAGGCCTCATCTCCATAAGGATATAGACAAGATGGAGAGGGTAAAGGAGGCAACAAAATGGTGCAAGGCCTGCAACAGAAGCCCTGTGATGAAAAGCTAAGTGATCTAGATCTGTACTCCCTGGAGGTCAGGAGGAGAGGGAGACATGATTGAAACATTCAAATACCTAAGGGAATAAACAAGGTACAGGAAGGAACATCTTTAAGAGAAAAGATGTCCAAAGACTAGAGATCTCAATATGAAGCTGGGGGGATATCAGAGGGAACAGGAGAAAGTACTTTTACAGAAAGGGTGGTAGATCCCTGGAACTGCCTCCCAGTGGAAGTAGTGGGTGAGAAAACCGTTACTGGATTTAAGAAAGCATGGGACAGACGTGGGTATCACAAAAACTGGTAGGGAAGGAAACCTGGAGTCTAAACAGGATCTGGAGACACCATCAGCAAGGGAATGGGGTGGGAGGATGGAAGCTGGAGACCATGTAGGATCTGTAGTGTTAAATTAGGCAGGGAAAAATGGGCAGACTGAATGGACCAGGAGGTCCTTTTCTGCTGTCAACCTCTTTGAATCTATGAATCTATGAACATTAGGCAGCAAGCTCTAAATATTAAAGCGAAAAATGGTTAAGGGTTTAGGGAGACAGGGTGCGGCAGAGGCAGAGGAGGCAGGGCAAGTATTAGATTCAATATCCCAGCCATCAGGATAATGAGGATAAGAAGCAGGAAGATAGAATATGAGTTACACCTCAGGTGAGGCAGAAGGACAGAAGTAAGTGTGTGTGTGTGTGTGTGTGTGTGTGTGTGTGTGTGTGTGTGTGTGAGTGTGTGTGGAGGTGTGTGTGAGGTTAAGGCCCTGTGAAGGAATTCAAGGTTATAGGAAGGAAAGGAGGAGGCCAGGGTGAATGGATGGGTAAAAAATGTGTTGGGGGTGGAGGGGGTGGATGAGAAGGAGGGAAGGAGAAGATGGGAGCAAAGAAGAGGCTGCAAGGGTTAGGAGCATATCAGGTGGCATGATGGAGTGTATCAGCAAACAAAAATGAAATAAAAGAACAAAGCAACTGGGCTCAAATTGGGTAGGCAAGCTGGATTAAAATCACAATCTACTTGGAGATCACGTGATGAGCTGATCAGGAAGAAGCTGAGCAGAGCTCCGGCCCTATTGATCTAACGGCACTACATAGCTACATTAGACCCCGTGGTGGTAGCCGAAATAGAGGATTAGTCTCCTAGAGTCTCTTTTAGCCTTGTTGAAACTTTTTTCTGAATCCCAGCTGTTTACTCATGGTACTGTAGCAGCTCACGGAAGCGGGACTCCAGCGTCCGAGATGGAGTAATGGCCCCGAGGGCCTGGATTCTCGAGGCTGGCACGAAGCGCCTGAAACCCCATCACCTGTCCCAGAAGACTAAGGGCCTAGCTCCGAATGTCGGAGGAGGCCGGACATCGCCCAAAGACATTGCAGAAATTAAAACCTTGCTTCGAGGACTAGTCGCTGACTTTTGACAGTAAAACCTACACTGCAGGCTCTGGCTCAAAGAATGGGGGCGATGGGCGCATATGGCTTCTCAGGAAGCGCAAATTTCTCTCAGGAGCAGGATCTGGTGGCTCTCCGTAGGCAAGTTAAAAATTAGAGGATCGAGTTGAGGACCAGGAATCTCGAAGTCGAAGGAATAACTTAATCCTGGTTGGTTTACCAGAGTGATCGGAAGGAGCAGACTGCATTACTTTTATTCAGGACATGTTAATGAAGCTCCTAGGTCCAACACCATATGGCGACTCTTATAATTTGAAAGGGCTCATCGCTCCCTTAGAGAGGTACCTCCACCAGGGACCAGACAGGGTCATCATTATCGGTTTCTAAATTTTAAAGAGAAGTTACACGTCTTAAATAGAGCCAGAACACTTAAAATCTGCAGTGGAATGGTGCGCCTTGTTAGTGTTCCAAGACCAAACCCCAGCGATTTGGGAGAAACAAAGGAATATGGGGACATAAAGAAAAAGCTTTATTTGGCTGGAGTGAAGTTTAGAATCCAGCACCCTGACACTTTGGTTGTGAAATTACAATCTGGAGATCGGAGGTACCTAACGGCAAAGGAGGTGGCAGAGGGACTGAGACTGGAATTCCCAGATTTGTTCAAATCGATGACCTGAAAATGCTCCACAGGGAAGGCACTAACAGAAGTGGTTCTTTATAAGGTTCTGGACATTTTAATGACAGTTGGATAACAAGGAAGCATTGGCTTAAATAGTCATTTGGAAGGGAAGAAGAGACACGAAGGAAAGAAGAAGAGAAGAAGACTAAAGGAAGAGAAGAAGGAAGACAAGAAAGAAAAAGAGTGGAAGAAAATATTTTCCCTTCCCTCTTCCCCTCCCCTCCTCTCTATCCTCCCTTACCCCTCTCCCCTCTTTTTTTCTCTGTTTTCCTGCAGCATCTCCTTCGAAGGTCTGAGGAAGAGTGTTAAGCTTGTTCTACTGAGCATTCCTTCTATATTAACTCTAATCTGAGCCAGAGGTCTAGGAGGGACTGATTATTCTTAGCTGGATCTGAGAAATCATTAAAGATGGCTCAGCTGGACTGTAATGTATCTCAGAGGAACTGTAGGTCCATAATATGTTCTTGATGTTAATTCGAGATCTAAGGAGATTAGATTTAAGTTTACGACTTCAGCGAGACAAGAATATATGATTTTAAAAAGGATGCTCTATTCTTTTCTAACTGTGTAGGGTGACTGGTATTTACTCTAGCTCAGGATATCATTATTGTCCTTTTTAATTTTATATATTATGGTAGAGGTTCCTTAAAGCTATGAGGGTAAACCGAGGGTGATCGGAAGATGGGCCTATGTTCAAGGGAATGTAAGAAGTTATAAGGGTGATAGAGGGTCCGGAGGCTTGTTTCACCACATAGCTCATCTACGATCCATCTGAGCTAGGAGGACGATCCAGGATCGGGGACTGACTGGGAGGATTGTGGGAAATGGAAAAGAGAGTCCAAGGTTTATATATTCGTTAAGGCAGATTCTGTTGGTGTGGAATCAGGGTGTAAGTAAAATTGCATGATCAACATCAAAATTACCACTTGAATGTTAAAGGCCTCAGAGGGCAGAGGAAAAGGATGGTAATATTAAAACACATCCACCAACTGGGAGCTCAGATTGTCGCCCTGCAAGAGACTCACCTTCTTAAGGAGGAACTGGGTCTTCTTAAAAAACTATGGGTAGGGCAGGTTCTAGGAGATGGAAATGCCAAAGCTTCAAGGGAGTAGCCGTTTGATTGGGCGAGATTGTCCATTCATACTCTTACAAACTAAAATTAGAGAAGACTCAGAGAGGGATTTATGTTCGGGTACTATTATGGGTAAAAGTGTTATCGATTGCCTCTATATATGCTCCTACACCATCCAACCTGACTTCTTTGCCTCGGTGAGAAGTTGATATAGCCTACTCCATCCCATCCTCTAATCTTAGCAGGAGACTGGAATCTCTGTCTCAATAATAGGGTGGATAAAAACCCCATCCAAACGTCCACCTTCTATAGCACAGGCAGCCTTGGCCAAACTTCTGGAGGTTGCAGCGTTGGTTGACCCAATTGCGGTCTGCAATAAAGGGGACACATTATGACCTTCTATTCTGGGGTCACAAAACTCACTCAAGAAACAATTTCTTTTTGGTTAATAAAGAAGCAACTCAGGAGTAAGGAGCTGATTATCCATACTAGAATTTTATCAGACCACCCCCAGTTCAGTTAACCTGGTGATAGAATCCTCCCAATGAGACCATACCGATGGAGGTTTGATGATTCCTTATTATTGGATGAATATATGCTAGCTAAATCAGAATAGGTACTGGTGGAAATTATTCAGACCCAACTTCCTACACTTTCAGATAGCAGATTAAGGTGGCCCACCTGTAAAGTTTTATACTCGGGTATGGCTCAGAGACTTACAGCCAGGAGAACTCATATGAGAAGGGTGAGGGAAGAGTTTATTCTGGGTGCTATTAATTCACTGGCTCCCCTAGAGGGCACTACAGAAGGGCTAGATCTAGAGCTAAGGAGCTTAGAGATGAGATGGCAAGCATTCTATATGGTAAGTTAGAGCAGTGGTCAGAAAAGGTGCATGCAAACTATTTAATGCAGGGGGATGCTCCAGGTAGGCTTCTTGCTAATAGAATAAAAGAATAGGAGGTGGCTAGGTAATTCCATTTATAAAATACCAGGGAGAAACAATAACAAAGCCCCAGAAAATGGGTGATGCTTTCATGGCCTATTTCGAAGGGATTTATCAAGGGGGTCTCGTTAATGAGGGGGACATTATGGGGTTCTTGGAAACTATACCTCTCCGAGGTTGGATCAAGAACAAGCCAGTGGCTACTGACCCCTATTTGGATTGGAAATATTAGAGGCGGTCAACTCACTTCCAAATGGTAAGACACCGGGACCTGATGGTCTAACGCTCAATTCTATAAATCTCATGCTGCAGTTATATTGCCTTCATTGAAAGAATTATTGTAAACATTATGCAGGATGGGGTCCCACCAGCAGCTATATCAGGCCTGTATAACACTCATTCCAAAACCAGAGAAACCCAAAGAACTCCCTGAGAGTTATAGACCTATTGCCCTGATGAACCAGGACTTGAAATTGCTGACGAAGATACTGACCAATAGAATTTTGATGTTTGCCCTGGTTTACTTAGCCAAGAACAACTGGGGTTTATGCCAGGTAGAGACTCATGGTGCACTTCAGAAACTTCACCATATACTACATAAGGCCTCTACTTCTAAGCTACCTATGGCGGTAATTGCGCTAGATGCCGAGAAGGCCTTCGATAGGCTCTCATGACTTTCTATTCACAACCATGAGATGTATGGGTTTCCCGTGAGGACTTTCTTAGGGGTATAAAATTTGTACGCTGCTCCTACAGCTAGGATTTTATGTAATGGCTATTTATCAAGGAAATTGGTTTAGATAATGGGACCAGGCAGGGATACCCCTTTCGCCAATATTATTTAATATTTACTTGGAACCCTTACTAAGAGGCATTCAAAAGGATCCGCGATACAGGGATTGTTATTGGGGGAAGGAAATGAAACTATCTGTTTTTGCTGATGACATTTTGCTACACCTCCAGGAACCAGCAGAGAGTTTCAAGCAGATCCTAGATATAATTGAAGATTCTCCAGGGTGTCGAACTACAAGTTAAACTTGAGTAAGACACAGGTTCTCCCTCTTTCTATATTTACTTGTAAAGCCGATTTTGAACCACTCCAAGTGAAGTGGTCCCCAAATAAGCTTAAGTATCCGGCATTTGGATCACAATTAATGAGGATGAAGGCCTTGAAACAAATCTAGAGAGATACTATCGGTAATCAGAACGGATATAACTAGATGGAATAAACTCCTCTAAATTAGACAGCAAGACTGGGTCTGGTTAAAATGAATCTATTACCAGACTTCTGTATCCAATACATTTATCCCCATATATCATCCCTAAATGTTGGTTTACTAAAATACAAGCTCATTTCTAACTTTTGTGGAATGCTAAACCCCTAGAAGAAAGTATAATATCCTCGACTACCTTATAATGTGAGAGCCTCAAAATCCCGGACTTACAAGTATCTTATGTAGCTGGTCAGCTAGGTTAATGAGTCGGTGGTGTAGGCCGGTGAATGAGGGGATATATCCCAACCTGGCTTCAGGTTGAGAAGCAAATCCTTTTGGATATGGGTGTTTCCCCAGAAGCGGTATTGTTTTTAATCTAGGAGATCTACCTGATGGGGAAAACAAACCCCAATTTATAAAGCAGTGTTAGCCTGGTGGACTCTCTTGTCCCCAAATCAAAGAAAACCCAAAAGGCTCTAGGAACAACCTCTTTGGGTAATCCGAACATGCTTATCAGGGGCAAATAATTAAAAGACAATGGGCTACTCACCTGCTCAACTCAAGGTGGGCGGACTTAATAAAAGGGATAAGGTGGTTCTCCCGGACCAGTGCAAGAACTTGAACTTCTTTAAGAAAATACACCTTACTAATTTGATACAAAAAATGGAAAGGGGAGGGATAGACTTCATGATACTTCATTTACTTGGAACGTCCTTAAGGAGGTAAATTGTGCAAGAAATCCTGTCCAAGATCTATAGGATATTACTAGATTTTTAAGTGGGGCTCCTCTGTAAAGATTTCATACTGGGATAAACAAGAGGACATTAGCCCTCAGGGTCCTGATTGGAAAGAAGTGTGGAGGGTAGTAGATATATTCCTGTCCCTAAATATAAGATCATGCAATTTTTGTAGCTTCTAATATATATTATACCCCTACTAAGCTATGCGCTAGGGCCTCAGACAGACAGACCTATGTTTTAGGTGCAGTGCAAACCCAGGGACTTACTCCATGTACTATGGCACTGTTCAAAAATTTTCCCATTTGAGAGCAAATTAAACATAATATGGATCCAGTGGTAAACTATAAAGAATTAATTGTGCCTAAGATTTGTGTTCTAGGGGACATGTCAGATATCCCTAGTATGCTTGTTAAAGGCCACATTTCTTTAATATCCTCCTTGGTCAAAGCATTTGTCTTGAGGCATTGGAAAAGCGATTTGATCTATACATATGACCAATGGGTGGGAGATTTGCTTGATAATGTTGACTAGGCTTAGAAGGCAAATGCTTGGTTGGATGAGCAACTTATGATAAGAGATGGAGGACTTTAGAGGCGGTATATACCCTGTAGTCTAAAATACCCCAAACAAGGGTATGTCTGTCAGAAGTACGTAATTAACGATATGTGGATAGGAGTAGATACCTTAGTAATAGTGGGCTCACTTAAATACTGTTAGCTTATTGAAGCATATATGCCCTGTTTGAATGTTTTTTTTGTTAGATCCGATAGTAGGAGCCAGAATCTGCCAGATATTGGTGGGGGGACTTTCTTTTCCCTTGAGATGCAGCTGCAGGGTATTACCCTGAGGATCCTTGTATGTGATGCAAGGCCCTATAGGCACAAAAGGGCATTTGGGATATAGATTTTGATGCATATAAGTATCTCTTTGGTAGGGTTGTCCTAGTTATTATAATATCAACTAAGTACGAACAAGCTGTTAGAGGGTATACAACGTGGCTGTGTATGTACATAGTTATTGGCTGTACATAGTGGTCACACTCAGTTTTGGGGTGTGGGCCTGGGGCTATCCTGGGTATATGTGTATGTTTGTCTAATGATCATTGGAGAAAAACGAATAAAGAAGACTATAATAAAAACAAAACAAAAAAATCACAATCTACTTGATAATATCAGTAAGTAGGGGCTACCAGGAATGGGAGCACCAGCAGATAACAATCACAGATATGTTTAAATCTGACAAAAATAGGTATATCTACATAGTGAAAACCAGCAGGTTACTTTTGCAGGCTAAGAATAAGGTAGATAGAATTGAGGCAGCCCACAGATAGGGAGCACAAGTGAGTTATAATCAACAACAAGCAAATGGCAATTACAGAACCAGTTACAATGCAACTAAGTGGGCTATCTAGACAGAGCACACACAGGTTACAGACATATAACTAGGAGAAGTGTAGCTATGTAGGGCTACCTAGATAGAGAGAACAAAGTAGCTATAGAGGGCAACCTAGATAGGGAGCACAAGCAGGATTACAGAAATGAAACTACACTGTATTACAAAGCAGCTATGTAAAGGGTATCCAGATAGGAACATCCTCAGAACACTGGCACAGATAAGTTTACAAACACATAAGTAAAGACAGTTAAGCAGTGGCAATGCAGAACAGACAGCTTTTAATTCTATTTTTGGCTGTCAGAGCTGGAGGATTTACCACATAGCAATCCTTGTGCAGTCTTCCACCCCCCACCCAGTGCTTCCAGGAGACCACTTTGACTTGTGCCTCCAGCTGAGACCATTTTGACTTGCACAATGGGCCCACATTCTGAGGGTCTGAGAGAAGAGGGTAGGATATGGTAATCCATAGAATGGGGAGAGAGAGAGAGAGAGAGAGAGAGAGAGACTGGGACTCACACTGCCCAGCCATGGTTTTTCTGTTTGGTTGCCCCTGATGATGTGGACATGAAATGATGTCAATGACATGCAACATGCTCTCCGCATGCTGCATGCAGATGTCTCCACAACCACCATTCCTTGCACTGCTGACACTCACTGGCACACTCACTCCTGGCCACTGCCAGGAATCAGAATATTGCTGGGAGTCTGGACCCACTCCACCCAGAAGAGGAGAGCTGTTTGACATAAGCTCTACCCTCCTCCCTCAAAGCCCCTGATGGTGTGGATTCACTCCCGAATCCAGATTGCTGGTGCCACAAGCTAGTAGTGCTACTGCCTATGCTGGTGCACCGGCCCCATAATAGAGTGCAACACTACCTATAGCCAGCAGGAAGCATAGAGTGCTTCATCAACAAAGGCAAGGTTAAACATAGGCATACAGTACAACCAGGTTGAAGCTGATAGCAGTAGGGTAGAGGAACTGGTGACCAACAGAGTACTTACAAAGGGATGGATAAGGTGATCACTGAAGGTCAGAGTGACTGACTGATGTCTGACTCGGCAGCAAATGCCCACAATGTGATACCCTTTGCTCTCTGGCTCTTAGCACTATGGCCCACAGTGTGTGGTCCACTTGGGAGGGAAAAGTGGTTAAGAGATGTTAATCCCACCCACAAGCAGCCTGATTGACTTGTTCAGACCATATACAATCCTAGGGGTGAGAAGGCTGGAAGTCAGATGTCCAATGGCTAGAGCAGTGAAGGTCTGGGGAGGGAGATAGGTGCGTCTTCACCCCTCACAATCTCTCAGTAACTCAGGCTAGCACCAGTGCATGAGAAAGCACAGAAAGCACTATTTTAGAGGAGCAGGAATATAATTATGGTGTTCAGACTAGCCTCACCCACAAACAGCCCAATTGCCTGTCACCAATAGTGCATAGTCCTAAGGGCCAAGAAGACGGAAAGGTAGGCATCCAGTGGCTGAGAGGTGACAGTCTAGGGATAGGGAGCTCAGGTGAGCACTCACCCCTTACCACCTCTTAGAGCTCATGCTGGTGTTTGATGCATAGATAAAGGACTGACTATGCTATTTTAGCGGAGCAGTATTTGAATTTGGTGCTCAAACTGTGGCACTGCCCATAAGCAGTACTATTGAGATGCTCTGGCAGTATACAGTCCTAGAGGGTGAGAAGAATGAAAACAGTTGTCTGGTGGCTGGGCGATGATGGTTTAAAGGGAGGGAGATCAGACATGCATTCTTCCCTCATGACCTCTCAGGAACTCTGGCATCGATGGAGAAAGTACCAACTGTGCTATTTCAGACACAATGACTGAGGTCACATTGCTGATGTGGTATGAAGTAGAATAACACCAGATATGGCAGCTTTTAGGTAGAAAGCTGCTCTGAGAGAAAACAAAGTCTTGTGCTCACAGAGATGTTGGGTGATCAGCTAACAGAATTACTGCAAAAAGGAAAACAATAGTGCACTCTAGTGAAGTAAGAAATACTCACAAAATGCAAATATAGACAAGCCTCCAAGTTTTACCACAAGTACAGAGTGCAGTAGTAAGCCCCAGGATGTGGCATCATAGGCGTGATGATTTGTCAGGGGCTTGGATATGTCTACATTTTATGTTGGCTCATGCTTGCACGGCCAACATATTGCATTAGTAGCAGATTTGGAGGTGCGGTCACTGTTGGGCAAATGCAGGCACGCATCAGTAGGTGTCTCTCATTCCCCAATAAGCCAGCATGCAGGTGCCACACCAGGAATAAATAATGTGGTGAGAACATCTAAGAAAAGTTCCGCTTCAATGACAGCCAAGCTCGGCATGCAGTGACACCAAAACATGCCCTCCTACAAGCCTTTCCTGGTGAAGCCTTCAATTAACATGGTGGTGCTGACTGTCGCCGTCTTGCGGAAAGCCGACTTCAGGGTGCTCAATCACCCTGTCGGCATGCCCCAACCCACGTCATTTGCCGATGGGGGAGCCCACCTCGTCAGCATAATGTCCTCTATTTGCTGCACAGAAAAGTCCAATCCCCTGTCAGCTACAGAACTCCCCTAAAGAAACACTTAGGTGGCATGATGGGAGCCCACCCAGTGTGCCAAATGCCCCAGTAAAAGAAAAACCATCCCGCAGTGTTTTATTTTTTTAAACCTAGCAAACAGAAAACGGTCCTAAATCGACTCCGGTGGTCCTCCCCTGACCTGTACCCATCCTCTGCACACCCTGCCTCCCCACACACACCCTCACCCCATACTTACCTCTGGAGCATGGTGCGATGATCTTGCGTGGACCGGCAACATGTCTGCACTCTTCAAAGCCGACTACAAACTGAAGAAATGCGTAAGCTGTATAATGGCATAAATAGGGTTTTTCAACTGTGGTGCATATCTTGGACATTTTGGGGAATTTTGGCACCAAATTTTCTACGTGGGGTTATTGGGACCCCTCCTCATGAATTCAGTCACTGTCATGGCGTTATTTGGTCCTGAAAGGTGATTTTGCAATCACTGCGTGGAATCACCTTGGGACTGATTAACAAAATGACAGTGCCACTGTTCATGAGGGGACTCTCAAAAACCTATGTTGCAAATGTAGTGGAAAAATCCAAACAATGGCTGTTTTATGAGCGTGCATTGCGCAGTTTCCACACATGCTCGTAACCTCGTGAATTTGTAATATTTTCACTCCAGATTTTCAAAATTGGAATTTTTCCACACCACACAGTACAGCTGTCATTTTACATATCCTGGCCAAAATGTGTTTTCGCACTTCGGCACAGAATAGCTTGTAGCTGTGAAATCAGTTTCGGGACAGTTTTTCACACCTCCTTATGAACAGTACAGCTGTCATTTTTCATAGCCTGCCCAAAATGTGTTCCCGTGCTTGTGGCGCACAATGGCGTGGTCGCTGTGGGAAATCAACTTTGGGACAGATTAGCAAAATTGCAGCACCACTGTTCATGAGGGAGGTCCCAAAATGCCTATGTTGAAAATGTGGCTAAAAATCCCCAAAATAATTGGGTTATGGACGTATGTTGCGCAATTTCTATGCATCCTCTTGACTTCACCAATTTTCATATTTTCACTCCAGATTTTCAATGTTGCCATTTTTTCACCTCCTCATGAACAATACAGTTGTCATTTTTCACATCCTGCCCAAAATGTGTTTTTGTCCCTGTATTGCCAAATGGCATAGCGCTGTGCAAAACCACGTTTCAGCTAACCAACTGATTGTGCCGCTCTTCATGAGGTGGGGTCACAAAAGCCTATGTTGAAAATTTGAGTAAAACTACCAACAAATGCCTATGACATTAGGGTTTCCAACAGTAACACCCCAACCTGTAGAGACTGCCAGGCATCAGGGTGTGACTTGAGATCATTGCTGTAATGCTCATGTCATTCCACCCCACCCCTACCCTGCAGCCAGTGACAGGCATCGAGGTGTGCATTGGAGTGTTCTGCCTAAAGTTCACCCCATTCTCCTATATTACACCTGTCTCAGTGTATTTCCTTAAGGAATGGGGGTAAGCATAAAGCCCAAAGACCCCAAAGCACACCACGACACTTGTCAGTGTCTAAGGGTAAGGTGAGGCCATTCTTCTATACTGCGCCCGTCTCAGCATATTTCCCTATAGAATGGGGTAAGTATAAGGCCCAAAGACCCCAAAGCACACCTCAACACTTGTCAGTGTCTACAAGGTAGGATGAGATACAAAAGCATGAGCGTTATAGCTGACTCCCCAAAGGCACACCCCAATGCCCTTCAGTCTCTGCAAGGTGGGGTGGGGTTAGTGTCAGTTCAATACTTCACTGCCATTCCTATTATGCATCTCTAACTCCTGCACTACCAATGTCAATGCCAGTGAGACAACATTCGGCATTGACAAATGCTTGTTTAAGTACTACTTCAGTATCGAGTGCCACCATTGTTTTCCTTTTGCAGAATGCTGCTCTACTTTGTACATTACATGAATCACTATTAGGTAGGAAATCTTCTAAATTGTAGAAGAAAACAATAAATGCTTTTAAAGTAAAACTAACTACTGATAGCCTTTGAGCATTAATACATTTTTTGTCTCTTTTGGGGAATTGCAAGCTCTTTACATGGATAGTGATGATCTAAAGTACCAGAATGAATCACAAAGATCAGCATGTTTCCACCTGCACCCTTGCACCCTCAGTGGATGGGTAGCTTAATGTAATATATTCTTATTTACACATACTGTAGTTATTGATATCTTAGGCACTCAGAGTGCTGTCATCTCAGCTTTGAAATGTTTTACTGGCTTCTCTTAGGACTTTTCCATCTGTTCCATTTTAAGCAGGTTCTGGATTACAAGATTTACTGTAGCCTGCAGTATGCACTGAGTTAAAAAAACTGACAGTTCACTAATGAATTTGGGTTTATTGTAATTGTCAGTAAAGATTTTATTATGAACTTGTTGCCTAAAATCCAGCAACCTCATTGGCTAAGACCTCTCCTTACCTATGATTAAAATCCCAACATAATTATGGGTAAGAAAAGGTGCAACAAACAAGCCATTTACCTTTTCCCAATCTGTCTTCCCATAGATTTTGGCACCCAAACAGCATGGCTAAAGTCACGGTCAGTGGCAGCATCAAATAGAACAAATTGTGGTCAGAGCCACTATGGCATCTAATACATTAACTTGATAAGGGTGTTTCATGGCTTTAAGCGTAAAAATGTATTGCCGTAGTCAGCTCCATGTGTAGTTTCATTTTGGTAAAAGTAGATAATTTATCTGGTTGATCCTGTTTTTCCCATGTGTTTAAATGTGAGTGACACGTGCATGTTGTACTATGTGGAAGGAGAGGGGCTCATACCATAGCCTTCAAGTAATGGTAGAAAGAATGGTGCATGGAGGAGAGGTATGCCTACATTGGAGACCATGGGTCAAGCTAGGATAAGAACCTACACTGAGGTGATGGCCTGCTTTCATCCAGGAGGAAACCACAGTCCTCAGTGGAAGATTCAAATGTTACTTGATAGACATATAAAGTAGCTGAGGGGTGATAAAAGAAATATGGGAGCCAGAAAGTAGGCGCTACAAGCTGACACAGAGAGTGGGGAGATCCCAAAGGGAAAATTACTTTAAAAAGAAAATTTGCAGCACAAGGAGACCTGGGGAACTGAACTGTGGTCATGGGTCTCCTAGCCCACCGTGTGCTGCTGCCTTAGCCACTCCACCATGGGAGCAACTCGACCAGGCACCCCAGCACCGGTAACTTGAGTCCCTCTACAGCTAAGCCACAGAGCAACAGGGGTAGTGGTAATTCCCTACTACTACTATTATACCCTGTCACTCTAAATCCTTTCATGCTTACACAGCTCTTGCAGGTCTCTTCCTGATGTGCTGTTTTGACCCCGTACCATTCAGGAGAGACAGGAGGAAGTAGTTATTCACAGAATGGGTGGTGGATTCCTGGAAAAGTCTTCCATGGGAAGCAGTGGGGTGAAACCAGTGGTGGGTTTCAAAATGCCTATGACAGGCACAAAGGAATCCTAGGAGGAGGAAAGGGGTGGAAGGTGGAAGAGACAGTGCTGTAGGGCAAGTTGGATGCGCAGCAAAAGTGATCATAACTGAAAACAGGCAGACTATATGGGCCCAGTGGTCATTATCTGCCATCAGTTTCAATATTTTTGTAACCCCACCCTTTGGTAGATTACTAGTCTATTCATCCATCCCTGGGTTTTTGTGGCCTAATTCGCCCCAGTACAGAAAAGGTTAATTTTTTCAGCACTCATTTGGAGCCTCCGCAGGTTAGAAGGTCACCACAGGTGCATGGGGGATAAAGCCCAGTAGTTTAGGTGGGAGTGGGAGTTCCATTCAGTGGAGTGAGTGGTGAGGGAGTGAGAGTGAATCAAGGCAGGTGTGTGTGGTGGCTCTTGGGGAACACAGAGGAAGAAGTGGGAGCCCATAGCCACAAGCTGCACAGTATCTTAGAGGGCAGCTAAGGTCAAGAGGGAAACCAGCAGCCACAAGTCACAAAGTGCCTGGCAGCCTGCCCTGATTCATGTAGGGATCCAGTGGGCAAGAATGTGGCAAGGGTGCAGTGTCCAGAGAGCAAGTTGCCTTGGTGCTCCACGGACATTTCCCTTCTCAGTTCAGGGACAGTTGTTGCCAGTTCTGGGAAAGAATGCAGGGTCATGAGGGAACCTGCAAATCCCCAAGACATGAGGGATTGCATGTTCCGATGGGGACCCACAGAATCAATATGGAAAGAGAGAGAGAGAGAGAGAGAGAAAGAGAGAAGGAGAGAGAGATGGGTGTCATTGAAAGTTTGGGTGCCTGTGAAGAATAATGTGCTGTTAGGTACTGTGAACTGTTTTGGAACTTGTGCTACCTTCAAACATTTATGACCATCGCGGTCCTGAGTTAATGCTGCCCTAAAGATTGTGCAACCTCCTCGGTCCAGGTAAAAGCTGCTATTATGGTCATACTGGCCATGTGAAAGCTGAGTGTTCCCAAGAATTAACTGATGTTCCTAGAGCTATGTGTGAATATATTTAATGAATCTGAATCCCTGTTGTTTGTTCAAGTTCCATGTGGACATTCCGTTATTGAAAGGAACTGTTGAATATGAATTAACTTGTTGGTTTCATCCAGCACCAGTGAGAAAAGGGACCCTGTGTGTGTACATCTGGGCCTGGTAAGGTGGCCACTGGAAGTGTTCCTGATGCTGTGGGCACCCTTTCCCATGAACATATTGTATCCATACCCCTAGACATGGGGAGGGATGGAGGGCTACATTTCTATGTATGACAGGTTATGTGACTTAAATAGATTTTGCACACAGATGTTGTAGTTTTACACACACGCTGTTGGTTTGAAAGCAAGTTTAGAAACAAATTGTGTGGTGGTTGTTGGAGTTAGAGGTAAGGAGATGAGGGCATGAGGATCAAACAAAACTAAAAACAAAACAAATTAAATACTTGTGTTATATAGTACTATGCACTCCATTAATCCCAGCAGTGATGAACATTAAATACATGTTTTATAGGTTACAGTCAGTGATTTCAGAAATACAGCATTTTTATTGAAGCCATCAGCCTCCATTCAGTGCACATAGTAAGCTTTATTTGTAAATGGCTGAGAAATCATTTAAAAGCTTAATTTGACAAAAAGTAATGTAAGTTATCATGTTTGGTCAGCTTCACCTTTCAGCATTTCCTTGTATAAGTCTGGTTCTTAGAGAGAGAGGAGAGGAGGAATGGTGGAACTCTGTTTATCATTTATTATACAATGGAAAGAAAGAATACTGCTCTCTGATTGGTCAATCCACCACCACAGCAAGGATGTTATGCTGGTATAACATCCAGCTGTATAACAGGATTTTCAAAGTCGTCTGCATCTGTTGCTACAGTATTTTCAAAGCAGAAAAGCATTTAATCATGTTAGATCATTTATTCATTAAAAACAGTTTAAAACAAGAAAAATTTGGTCTGTTTCCTTAATTAACAGTTATGATCCATTGTATAATAGAGAATAATGCACTCCATGGTGGGTGCTATGCTCGAATAACATCCCATCTTAGGTGTTGAACACCCTCGGTCGTGGCTCGGCCCAACCCCCAGGAGGATGTTATTCAGCATAACATCCACCCTGTCATGCATTATTCATTTAGTCTTAGATCAGTCCTGAAAGGGTTCACAAACCCTACAGACTGCAGTAAATAATTGTACACTGCCAGACACACATAGTTGGGGGAGAGAGAAGAAGCGTAATCTGAATCTCTACAGGAGCAATGCAGTCTCATTACAAACTCAATTTTGATCATCAGGCAGTGGTGTAGTGCTAAATTTAGAAATGTGGGGTCCCATGAACAACAATGTCCTCAACCCCACCCACAGGTCAGTGGTCTGGGGACTGCCTAGGCCCCCAGAAGCTTCCAGGCTTTAGATGCAATCTAGAGCATTTTGAGGGTTATTCTGAGACTATTTGGCTGCTTTTAAAGCCTTCTTTGATTTGTTACAAACAACCAATATCACTATCAAAATAACTACCTTTTTTAAATTATCAAAACTAAAGCAAAAATCCCACCCAGCCACCCTTCAAACATCCGACTATATACCACTTCTCTTAAGTACAGTCAGCTATTACTGCAGCAGGCATTGCACTTGTTACCTTGCAACCTGAATAGAAGACTCTGCCCCCAACAGTGCACCACACAGTCATACATAAAAGGCAACCATAAGGGCACACAAAACACCAGCTTGGAGGTGCATGTGTCTGTCACACAGCAGACATGTACACAGACCATCCATGCCAGAGAATGGAACTGATACACAGGACCCACTGGAGGGCCCTCAAGGCCCAACATTGACACATGATGTATACCAGGTCATGAATGCTTTATCTGTATGTATCGTGAACTGAGGGTTGCAGCAGGGAGGGTAAGGCTCAGCAGGGACAGCTGCATGAAATACAGGGTATACAATGACATCACAGCACACAGATTTGACATGTAGCAAGGGTTCCGCAACCTGTGTGAGACCTCGGACAATAGCATGACCAAAATTATCAGCGCTCTACAGCAGGATGATGTTTCCATTCATATCCAGTACATGGCAGCCAATCCCCAAATTCCCATATATCATATACTGGAATCACAACACCATCAAGCACTCCAGCATAACCCAAACATGACAGCCAATCTGCACAGGTGCACAGACGACTGTAACAGATAATAACCTAATGCAAGCGTTACTGCGGCATCCCAAACCAGATAAAGATCCCTCTTTTGTAGCTCTTATCGACCAATCTCAGTCCTGAATATGGACTATAAGTATCTTATGTCCATTATGGCCAGATGATTAGATACTGTCCTGCCCTCCATAATCAACCTGGACCAGACTGGTTTTGTAAGCTTCAGATCCACTTGGGCAACACACAGCAGAGCACTCCACCTGGTCCAGAAAATGCAGGCAAACAAAGACTCATCCGTCCTTCTCAGCCTTGATGCTGAGAAGGCATATAATAGAGCCTCTTGGCCTTTTCTTTTTACTGTGTCCCAGATGGGTTTCCCATACTCCTCATCTCTATGATAAAAGCGCTTTATTTCTCCTTGGGCCTTTGTTAAGGTATCCTGCCACCACTCTGCCTACTTTCACCTGTTAAGAGGCACTCATCAGGGCTGTCCCCTGTCCCTGGGCTCTTTGACATTTATATTTAACCTCTCTCTCAGGCTATTAGACTCTCTTCCCAGACCGGGGGTTCAGATGGATGGGATGGAACACCACATAGCTTTGTATGTGGATGATGTTTTACTCTTTTTATCAAACCCTCCAAGTCCATCCTGGCAGCCTTCAGAATCCTTGAGGACTTGGGTCCTGTTCAGAGTACAGGCTTAACACATGCAAAATGGATGCTCTTGCTTTTCATTACACCCTCTCCCATCATTCAGGGAGGCCTACCCATTTCACTAGGACCTTGAAAGATTGAAGTACCTGGTTATTTACCTTTCCCACTCAGCTGAGGAAGCTATGTGAAACAATTATGATCCCTTCTACTCTCAACTTCAACTCGACCTGGCTAGATGTGGTGTCCTCCTCTTAATCTACTTCAGAGAGTGGAGGTAATCCGGATAGTAACCTTGCCCAGGCCCTTTACCGCTTTCAGAATGTACCACTACATATACCAGCAAAAATATTCCATGAGTGGAACAAGGCCATCCTGAGGTTCATTTGGGCAGGAAGGCACCCAAAGGTGAAGTTTTCTGTCCTCTTCCTCCCCAGGAAAAAGGGGGCTTGCCCTGCCCAACCTCAGGTGGTACAATTGGACCTCCCATCTCTCCTTTATTACTGCCCAGTACATGAGGACAAACACTGCCATTTGGAGAGAGATTGAGGAGGGCCTCCTCCCATATGAAGATATGGTCAGGACTGCTCTGTATCAAAACCCTCTCCTCTAAACCAGGCTGTCACAGGTCCATGGATTTCGCACCAAGTCAGAACATGGAATGATATCCACAGGCACTTCTCACTCTCCCCCATGCATGTGGCTCCTTTGTCTGGTTGCTCTCCTGGAGAATTTCCTCCCAGCCTGACTTGATCACTAGAGATGGGCAAAGTGGACCCAATTAGCTCCACAAAGTGATTCGCGGAATGAAGCATGAAGGAGTGCTCCCATAGCGCCAAGTGGAGTACTTCACGTTATAATGGGTAATCGAAGTCCATTGAAAACAATGACTTTACGTTACTCCACCTTCCCAAACCACTGCTCCATCAATTCTTAAGGCGAAGTACATTGAAAACAGTGTCCGCCCACTCTCATTTGTTTTAAGCTCCAAAGATGAATTTTGCAGTGATTCATGGGATTTCAGGTCACATGGGCTCTAGATTGTTCTGCACAGACTCGGTTTGGGGTTGTGTTTGTAGGAAGCTATAGCAGACAATCTGCTCTGAAAGCTCTCTGTGATTCAAACCTTCTAAAAGCTGTTAAAAAGCCTTTTTGAGTAATTTTTTGCGAAACTTTAGTTCATCGATTATAGGAAACCTCCTATGCTCATATCATCGAGCATTTTCTTGTTTGTGTGTGGATTTTGAATGTTAATGTACAACATTCAGTCTGTGTACTAAGAGTCAGTGGAAGTATGCTTTGGGAGGGGCATATCTGTGGTGTAGGTAGATTAACTTGGAGAAAAGACAGTGCTTTCTGTTTTGGTGATATTTTTCTTGTATAACTGTGTTAATGTACACACAGTAATATTTTCAACAATTCTTGCCTTTTTGCTGATTGTTGTGGTTCAGCAGTGCATAATTTTAGTTTGTTTAAAATATGCGGTCATATCACTGAAGTTTTCAATTTACTATGCATTACTTAGTGTGTTGTGGTATGTGTGTGAGCGTGTCATCAAATCAGACACCTTTTATTGTGTCACATAATAATTTCAGCAATGTGAAGCTGCTATCCACTGCAGCTGTGTGATTTTTGTACTTCTTTGTGGTATCTTTACTGGTACTAGTACTAGTGACTGTTACTGCAGCAGTGCAATACACTACCTCCACGGCCCACCCCAGCCGTTAAATGTATTCTTTTCCAGATTTGAATTTCTGATGGTGAGCACTGGTTAGGTGTTGTGCCTTTGATTCTGCATCTCTTCAGTGTGCAGCGCAATCTTCATCTGTCTGTGCATTTGCAGCTCTTTAGGGCCCAATCTCCATCTGTAACTTAAGTCACAGTTGTTTCTTTGGTTCCTTCAGAGTACTGGACAGGTGTGGTGCATAATTCTGCATGAACATTGTACCTATTAATATGCGCTTTTAAGTCAGGACCATCATCACTAGTCACTTGTGATACATGCAAATCACGTTCTTCATCATCACGGTCACAAATGCAGTCACAAATCACAATTCATGATCAAATCACGAATCACAACACTAATTTTTGACTAGTTACTTGGATGTATTATAAGCATGTTTTGTAGTATCTCTCCAGGCTTCACCAACCCATCATCGTACTCATTAATGAGCATTTTAAGTCAGGAAGTTTGTGCTACAGCTCATCAAGAAGTATAGCCATAGGCATTTATGTTCCCAATACAGTTCCATATTGTTTATCCTCACAATCACTAACACCGAATCACGCTCTTCATCATCATGGTCACAAATGCAGTCACAAATGACAATTCATGATCATGTCACGAATCACAACACTAATTTTTGACTAGTTACTTGGATGTATTATAAGCATGTTTTGCAGTATCTCCAGGCTTCACCACCCTGCCATTGTACTCATTAATGAACATTTTAAGTCAGGAGTTTGTGCTACAGCTCATCGGGAAGTACAGCCGTAGGCATTTGCGTTCCCAATACAGTTCCATATTGGTTGTCTCACACTGTCAACACTGAATCACTTTCTTCATCATCACGGTCACAAATGCAGTCACAAATTATGATTCACGATCATGTCACGAATCACAAACATTCATTTTTTACTAGTTACTTGGATGTATTGTAAGCATGTTTTGTAGTATCTCTAGGCTTCACCACTCCACCATTGTACTCATTAATAAGCATTTTAAGTCAGGGAGTTTTGTGCTACAGCTCATTGGGGAAGTACAGCCATAGGCATTCACGTTCCTTCCTGTACAGCATGTGAGTTACAGTACTGTAGCAGTGGTGGGGAAGTGCTCTAATTTGCTCCGTGAAGTGATTCACTGAGTAACATGTTATCTATGGAGAAGTCCACAATGTGAAGCAGAGTACTTCGCTTCATAATAAAGAAGCATAAAGTCCATTGAAACCAATGAATTTGCATTATTCTCCTTTCCCAAACCACTTCTCCACCAATTTTAAGGTGAAGTACATTGAAATCAATGTAATTCGCCTCACTTCACCCTGTAATTGAGCTCCAAATGAAATTCTACAGTTATTCATGGGGTTGCAGGTCACATGGGCTCTAGATTGTTCGGCACAGCCTCAGTTCTGGCCTGGGTAGTATGTGTGCAGTGGTAGCTGGAGACAGTTTGCTATCAGAGCTCTGCGATTCAAAACCTCTAAAAGCTGTTTAACATGCCTTTTTGAGTAATATATTTTGCTCAAAATTTAGTACATCAATTGTAGGAAACCCTTCTGTGCTCATATCATTGAGTGTTTATTGTTGTGTGTGGATTTTGAATGTTAATTTAGAACAGTCAGTCTGTGTACTGTAAGTGTGCTTTGGGGGAGGCGTATTTGTGGTGTAGGTAGATTAACTGGGAGAAAAAAGGCAGTCTTTCTGTTTTGGTTATATTTTTCTTGTATAACTGTGTTAATGTACACACAGTAATATTTTCAATAATTCTTGATATTTTTTGTTGATTGTTGTGGTGCAGCAATGTACAATTTGTCTATTTAAAACATTTGGTTGTATTACTAAAGATTTTCAATTTGCTATGCATTACTTGAGTATGCGTGTAGTGTGTGTGCGATCGTGCCATTAAATCAGATACCTTTATTCTGCTAAAGAGTAATTGCAGCAGTGTGAACCTGCTATCCTCCGCACCTGCATGAATTTTTATACTGCTTTGTGGAATCTTTTCTGGCAGTGGATTGTTACTGCTGTGCACTAATCCCCAACTGGCAAAATGGTTTCCTTTCCAGATTTGGATTTATGACTTATGAACACTGTTGTTGTGCCTTTTCATATGCATCCCTTGAGTGTACAGCACAATCTTAATCTATCTATGCATTTGCATGGCACCATTAATTCTGGGAGACTGCATTTCTTGTTATGCTCTCATTTCACTTCATCAGCACTGAGAATTTTCTGGACACAAGACAGTAGCATTTGGGGATGCACATTAATTCTGGTGACTCTGTGTGTGACCTAACCACTGCTCGCATGACTGAGTGTGCCATTAATTCTGGGAGACTTTGCATTTATTGTTACACTCTCATTTCACTTCATCAGCACTACGAGTTTTCTGGACATTAGACAGTAGCACTTTGGGATGCACATTCATTCTGGTGACTGTATGGGTGGGATGCTGCTAATATTGTTGTCACTCCGCCTTACTTCGCATGTAAGGCAGAATGACAATGCAAAGTAATAATAACAAGGTGAAGTAAGCCTTTCCTATCGTGCACTCTGCATAGCTAAGTGCCAATACGAAGTAGCCACTTCACGTTCACTTTGTCAGTGGCTTTTAAATTTGCTGTATCTCTATTGATCACACCTTCCGCACATGAGACCACCTCCAACACTACCTTATCACAATTCCTGAATGGCCATGACTTTAAATCCTTCCAGGAGCTCTTATGGACCTGTGGACTAAGGCAGATAGACTTTTAGATATCTCTATTTGAGACACTTTATTATTCTTCCTACTTAGAATATGCAACACTGAGGTCAACCCCGCCTTATAACACTACTCCAGAAGCTCATACTTTCAGCAGAGATGCCACATGTAATCTCTGTCTTTACCAGGCTCTTAGTAAAACAACGGGAGTGGATACTGACGGACACTTGAGAAATGGAATGCATTGCTGGACACAGACATTAGCCCGCTGCAGTGGAAAATCGCTGCCATCGGTCCTCGAACTCACTTACTCCCATTAATTTATCTGTCATCCAAGGTTCTTCTCTAGTTTTTCCTTCTCTGCACTTTGGGGTGTGTTTATGAATCATTGTTAGTAGGGAATCATTAAATTCTTGAACCACTAAATTAATATCAGAATCAAAAATAACCTATTCCAATTGAAATTTATAAGTGTATCTCTAAATTGAATCTCATTAAAATGTTTGAAATCTCTATCCCAGTAAGTATTCTCATGCTGAACCAAAACACCTATATCTTTATATTATGTATTATAGGGTACTGGATAATGGGGAAGCTGTGAGGAACCTAGAAGTGGGGAACCACTTGCTGGGAGTGATCACTACTCAGAGTGGTTCACGCCTAAACATGGGAGGGCACAGGGCATGGGAACAAGGGTAGTTGAGTTTAGGGGTGGACTTTAGAATGATGGAAATTCTGATCAAGCACCTGGCAGACATCCAACAACACATGGATGCAGATCAGAAATGGAGTATAATAAAGGGAGGGCTGGTGGAGGCAACAGAGACCTGTACTAGGTAAAAAAAAAACAAGAAGGGCAGGGAAAAGAAACCAGTTGGCTATCATCAGAAGTCAGGGAAGGGGTGAAAGCCAAAAAGTGCATTTCAGAAGTATAGGAAAATGGGGAGGGTGAAGACAAAGATGTATACAGGGAAAAGTCCAAGGAGGTCACAGACTGGTCAGGGGCCAAAGGGTGTAGACAGCTGAGACTGGTGAGGGATTAAAGAGAGAAAAAACTTCTTCCATTTCATAGGTGAGAAAAGGAGAAGCAAAGACCAGCTTGATGATCAAGAAAGATAGGTGGTAGGTGGAGAAGAGGCGGAGCAGGCAGAGGCACTGAACAAGTACTTCTGCTCTGTGTTCATGCAGGAGAAAGGGCAAATACCTCAGACAAGTGGGGGTGTGGGTAAGAGTGGGAGAGGATGACAGATGTATGGATTAGAAAGGCCATGGTGCTGGAGGGTTGAGGGCATTAAGAGTGGAGAAAGTGCCTGGGCCGGATGGCATTCACCCTAAAGTACTGAGGATCTGGCAGAGGTCCTTGCAGGGCCACTGGCAGACCTGTTCAATACCTCTTGGACACAGGATGTGTACTACAGGACTGGAGGATGGCCCACGTGGAGCCCATTTATAAAAGTTGGCCAAAGGATGAACCAGAGAACTACAGGCCAGTGAGCCTCATCTTGATCATGGGCAAACTCGTGGAGCGATCCTAAAGGAAAGGCTTGTGAGCTTCTTGGAGGCAAATGGTATCCAGGATGACTAGCAACATGGGTTTGTCATGGGAAGATCATGCCAGACAAACCTGGTAGAATTCTATGACTGGGTGACATGGGAACTGGACAAGGGCCATGCTGTGGATGTCCCATACTTGGGCTTCAGTAAGGCATTGATTCAGTGCAGTATGGAAGACTGGGGAAGCTGGAGTACGTGGGGACAGGACCAAAAATGGTGACCTGGATCAGAAACTGGCTTAGAGGAGACAGCAAAGGGTAGTAGTGGGGAGGACTCTCATCTCCAAAAGCGGTGATGGCGAGGTACCACAGGGATCCATGCTGGGACCAGTACTGTTCGGGATCTATATTTGCAGAGATCTTGAATGGGATCCTGAGCAAAATCAGTCTTTCTACAAATGATACCAAGATGGCAGCTGTGGTAGATGACACGGAGGGAGGAGTTGCAGGAGGACCTGAATAAGCTGCAAGTGGAAAGATAAATGACAGCTGGGGCTCAACGAAAAAGTGCAAGGTTCTGCACTTCGGAGCCTGGAACCAGTGGAAGGATTATCACTAAATGGGGTTCAGTTGGTTGCTCCACAGAAGAGAAGGATCTGGGGTGATCATAATAAGGAGCATGAACAACTCTGTTCAATGCAGAAGGGTGGTAAAAGCAAAAAATACTGGAGTGTATAGCTAGTGGGATCTTCTCCAGAAGTAGGTAGGTTATACTGCCCTGTATAGGTCACTGGTCAGGCCCCACCTGAGTACTGTGTGCAATACTGGTGCCCATTCCTGAAGAAGGACATCAGATTGTTGGAGGGGTACAGCATAGAGCTACAAAGATGATCCAGAGATTGGAGGGCAAGTCATACAAGGAAAGGCTGAGGGAGTTCAATATGTGCTGTCTGGAAGAGAAGAGGGACAGGGGTGATATGATTAAGACCTTTCAGTACCTGAAGGAAATAAACAAGACTGATACAAAGAGGACTTTCCAGAGGAGAAAGGAGGGACACTAGAGGATACCAACTGAGATTGGAAGGGGTCAATTCAGGAGTGAGAGATGAGGAGACTTTTTCATGGAAAGAGTGGTGGACAAGTGGAACTCCTTGCCAGGTGAGGTAGTGGCCTGCAAGATGGTAGACAGCTTCAAAGGGGTTGGGACATGGTAAGGGTAAGGAATAATAGGATGGGTGAAGGGGGACAGTAGCTGATTGTATTCCTGAGTGTGATAGGTGCCTATGCTCTAATAGTCTATTCCTTAATTGCCTTGCAATTAGCAAGGGTCAAATTTCATTTTGGCAGAGCTGCCGTAAGTTTCTCTGCCTTCCTTGTGTAACAATATGTGCAAACTTCTAGTTGAGCTGTCCTGTTACCCTGAATATTTTCAAGTCACTTTATGACCGCTCCATGAAGGAATCCTGCAAATGTTTCCACATCGCTAGCTCACCTATTTTCCAGTTTCCCTCCTGCCCATCCTGCTTTCCACCCTGCCTCTGCCCCAGCCTCTCTCCTACCAAAATACCAGCTTCTCTGCCTCTTTTAGCCATGGCCATGTTTCACCCCTTCCTGAAGTATGCCAGTTAACTGTTCCAACCCTGTCATTTCTTCCTAAGCTGGTATCCCTTCTTGCCTTTCTCTCTCCTTTAAGTGAACATTCCATCTGTACCCAGTTATGAGCCTATCTGTTATAAAGGTCCTCTCACTCAAATGTTGATGTACTTATGTATATTTTTCTTCTTGTGTAGTATTGCATTATGTTTTATCATGTTACTATATACTATGATTTTTGTATGACCAGGTCCATCTTGCAAATGAGCCCTGCTCAATGGTGCCCGCCTGGATAAATAAAGATTTTGATTGATTGATTGATTGGCTAGCTGTGCACTCTAGCAGACTCAATAGACCATAAGGCCTGTTTCTGCTAGCATTTTTGTATGTTTGTATGTAACTTCAATGTAGGCTCATAACTTTGTTGTTTTTAAATATTTTTATGTCAAATTTTCAACATAGTCTTCTTATAACCCCACCGTGAACAATAGTGGGAACATTTTCAACTCCTGCCTGAAAGGTGATTTCAGCACAGTGACTGTGAAATCACCTTTCAGGATATGATAAACTTTTGGCCAGGATTTAAAAATGTCAGCTGTCACATTCATGAGGTGCTGTGAAGAAATGGCTGTGTTGAATGTCTGGGGTCAAGATATTGAAAATTAGCAAAGTTATGAGCCTGCATTCATAAATTCGAACATAGGCTCATGACTTTATTGTTTTCTAACATTTGTGCTCCAAATTTGCAGCATAGCCTTCTTATGACCCCACCTCATGAACAATAGTGGAGAAAATTGAAACTCCTGCCCAAAGGTGATTTTGTGCAACAACTGCAAAATCAGCTTTTGGGATGCAAACACACTTTGGCCAGGATTTAAAAATGACAGCTATCATATTCACAAGGTGCTGTGAAGAAATGGCTATGTTGAAAATCTGGGTCAAAATATTGAAAATTACCAAAGTTATGAGTCTGCATTCATAAACTTAAACATAGGATTATCACTTTGTTGTTTTTAAATATTTTACACCAAATTTTTAAAATAACCTTCTTATGACCTAACCTCATGAACAAAGGTGGATAAAATGTTCAACTAATGCCTGAAAGGTGATTTTGCACAACGACCACAAACTCACCTTTCAGGATAGATTTACCTAACATCACTTGGATTGTTCATGAGGTAGTGTCCCAGAAAAGGTGTATTGAAACTTTGGGGAAAAATATTGAAAATGCCCAAGTTATGCTACTAAGTTCAAAACCCAACTGAAATATGTTGAACGGCATACTTGATTTCCTCAGTTCACGGCCTGGTGTTGAAGACTGAAGATGTCACTGTGGTCTGGAGAAGATCACAAAATTGGACCCCACTAGGTAAGTATGGGCTTAGGGGTATGTGGGGTGGTGGGTGCTGAGTGGGAGGGTCAGTGGAGGATTACAGTGCAACAGACAATGATGAATAGTTTTCTGTTTTACAGGATTAAAAAAACAAAGACAAACAAACAAAAAAATTATGAGGGATGGTTTTCTATATTGCAGATGATGACACTGGGGTATTGGGCACCCTCAGTGTTAGTGTTATGTTAATGGGGAGGTGTGGGGTGGTGGGCGCTCAGAGGGAGGGTTGGGTGGGGGACAGTAAAAAGAAAAAAAAACTATAAGGATGACACTTGGGGTTTGGGTACCCCAGTGTCAGTGTTATGTATTTTGGGGGTGCTCTGAGGGAGGGTCAGGTGGGGGACAGTTACAGGGTGCCAGTTACAGACATTGATGGACAGGTTTCTTTATTACAGACAATACATAAATAAAAGAAAAGACAGGAAAAAACTAAGATTTGGCGACACTGGAGGAATTGGGCATCCCAGTGTCAGTGTTATGTTTGGGGATGTGGGCAGTGGGAGCTGAGAGGGAGGAGTGGGTGGTGAGCCATTTATTGAGGGGAGGGCAGAAACAGACATCGATGGACATGTTTTAGACTTACAGGCTCCTTTGAAAGCCACTCAGCTATTTGCTGACAGCTTCCATACAGATCAAAGGACCAATGCCATTTCCAACTGGAGTGGTTTTGGTCCTTTGAAATACATAAAGTTTCAGACCACCAAGCAGAGCGTGATGACAGGACCACAGCCTATGGTTATTGGTGTAGATTACCGAGCCCTTGCTTTTCTGAATTGCAGTGGGCTTGGCAGTGACACACCCCAAATCCCTATCATTGTCACAAAACATTAGTGCACAAGCACAGCCAATGTAAAAATTAGACTGCCTGTTTTACATAATTGGAAGCTGATTACAATGACTGTCTGCTTGTCCCAGCCCAGTGACCCCACTGCCACAAGCTGAAACCTGATCTCAAATCACCTTGTGCTCATCTGTGAGTGAATTCAGAGAAGCTGTAGCAAAGTTGCCTTACAGTTGTGCTTCAAGACTGTTCAGTTGTTGATTTAAGACTGCTGTCTAGAGAACTACATAAAAAAAATAATTGAAGACTTTGAGAAGTATGAAAGCACTACACCTCTGTCAACAAGGTATTGTTTTGATAAAAAAATGTGTAAAAGAATGTTTAGGTGTTCTTTAAGACTAAAACAAGCTGCATGTGCTGTTTACACTCCACTAATTGTAATTTGAGCTGGTAAGAGAATGCTAAATGTAGGAAAGGAACTCTTTCTCCCCACCGTGTAGTGATTTTAGGTAGTGAAAGGATCATAGCTCAGCTCAAATTGTGCTTCAGAAGGAGTCTGAAGTGCCCTTTTTTCTCAAGTGATAGAAAGACATCTGCAGGGCTTCACCTCCTGCAGCTGTAAAATGAAACCAAAGTCATCAGCATAAGTGATTTCATGGCCCCTCTGCCCATGCAGAAGTGCATCTACCTTGCTCCTTACTGCAGAACCTGCCTCCCACATAATTAAATGACAAACTGACAAATGTGATAATTACCTAACACTGTGCTAACATATCACTAAAACTGCCACATTGCAGAATCATCCTCCACAAATGTTCTAATTTTTCACAGGCAGCGCATGCACATTTCAAAACCACTGCACCTGCTGCACTTTCTGAACTCCTCCTTTTGGTCCTGCTGCTTCTATTCTTTTAAATGAAAGAAAAAATCTATCATATAACATGAGAAGGCCAACACCGGTAGGTGCTAAAGGTGCTAAACACTGAGACAGTGATGGCGGGGGCATGGAGCTACATCTGAGACCAAAAAGACAAGTACAGCATGTGAAGGGGAGCAACATATTGCAGCAGCCCCACCTACTGGACACAATACAAATTACAGACTGCTGGATTGCAGTGCCCTGTGGCCTTCGTGGGTGAATGAAACAGTTGACCTTGGCCTCATGCCTCAATGCATCAAAGGCATAATGATATCCCATGATATAGCACACCCTGTTCTATGTTACTTCTTAATTATAATTTGCTCCATGTGAGTTCACTCAGAAGGCAGCAAACACTGATATAGTACAGTATATGATTCAGCATTGTTGAGTATGGAAATCCATACACTTCCAGATACTATTGCAATGCAGCAGTGATATAAAATGTTGGTGTACCACAATAACCACAGTATGTCACTACGGTGGTACAGCATGAACCCTGAATCTATGAAAATTCCTCATGCTTACCTACACTACACTGCAGTTTCTTCATAATGAAGATATTAGTAAGATGAATAACATCCCAAGTGAACTGTTTTTTTTAAAGATGCACTACCAGAAATATTGTCAGATCATGTAGCTATTACATAAATCACAATAAAGATTTGTATCATAGATTGTCTATTGCCATTTTGTTTATTTGACCACTGTTCAAGACACTTAGAAAGAAGGAAAATTAATTAAAACAAACAAATACACCATAGCGATTGCCACTACACTTCCAATGGGATTTGTTGCTTCTTCCCTAGAGACAGGAGTGAGAGAAGCACAAAAGCACATAAAAATACACCTTTGTTGTAGTAGCAGTTAAATAGGCTGGAGAAACATAGAAACATAAAAGTGTTAGCAGAAAAGGACAGCTTAGCCCACCAAGTCTGTCCACATGTTCCCTGCCTTATCTGTCTCCGAAGACCCAGACTGGTCTCTATTGACCCTCCTCACTCCTCCCTACATATTTACTAATATACTCCCATCTCTATCCTATGCATGTTTGCAGTCCCTGCTGTTTTCACCTCCACCAGATTCACTGTTAGTCTGTTCCAGGTGTCTATCCCTACAGTGAAGTAATACTTCCTTATATCCCCCCCAGCTTCATTGTGTGCACCCTGCTCCTGGTGCTCTTTTTTATTTGTAAGAGATGGCTCCCCCTGCACCCTGTTCACACCTGTGAGGCACTTGTACATCTTAATCATGCTCACTCTCACTCTCCTCTCAGGGAACCCCAACTACCATGTTCTTGACCACTCCACATTTCCCAAGATCCCTGGGTATAATCTCCAGCCCACCTGACTGTCCCCCATTGCAGATTTTGTATAATAAAATGATAATAATAATAATAAAACTTTATTTCACATAAGTGTCTTTCAAGCCATCAAGGCTTTTTACAACAAGATAAAACAACAATAATAAAATCAGCAACCAACAAATATAATAATAGCTGTCTGAGGATCATACTAATTCAGTACCAATAAATGCCTGATGCCATAGGTAAGTTTTCAACTCCTGTTTGAAACCTCCCAGTCGTGCACTCCCAAAGCTGATGGGGTAGAGAATTCCAAAGGAAGGAGCCACGTGCATAAATGCACGGGCCTCAAGATTTCAATGACACCTTGGAATCTCCAGCAACCCTCGTCAGTCAAATGGAGCTGTCACATTGGGCGGTAAGGCACAAGAAGTTCTTTTAAGTAGTCAGGGTCAAGTCCATGTAAGGCTTTATAAGTTAGTAAACCAACTTTAAGGTGATCGCCACCTAATCCGCAGCCAGTGCAAATCGTGCAGCACAGGGTATATGGGAGGCGAGAAGCCCCGTCAACAATCGTGCTGCAGCTTTCTGCACAAGCTGCAGGTGGTGGATATCAACCTCAGGTAGCCCTAAGCGCATCTGCAAAAAGCATACCTCCCTTCCAGTTATTTTGCAATGTCACTTATGAAAATATTGAAGACCTGTTCTAGCATTGAGCCCTGCAGAACCGTGCTGGTCACTCTTCCATCATCAGAATGAGTGGCATTAACCATCATCCACTGTCTCCTACCCACTGACAAGTTTCTAACCCAACTACCACATTGGATCCCACCTCTAGGTTGCTTAGGTTTTTATCAGTCTCTTGTGTAGCACAGTGTCAAAAGCCTTGCTAAAATCCAGGTAGAGCATGCCCCTCCTCCCTGATCTATTTACCTGGTCACCCAGTCAAAGAAGTCAATTGGGTTCCTCTGCCATGACTTCCCCATCCCAGGAATGAATACTGTATGTGACCTTGCAGCCTATTGGATTCGAGATACTCAATCAGTCTTTCCTTCTTGGGGTTTCCATTAATTTACCCACCACTGAATCAAGACTGACTGGCCTATAGTTGCTATCCTTGTCCCTGCTGCCACTCTTGTGTAGAGGGACCATGTCAGCTCTTCTGTTTTTGTCTTGCTACAGTATATAGTTTAGTTTAGTTTATTTACTTATAAAGCTCACTTTTTCAGTTGTGACTCAAGGTGCTGTACACATGAGCAAGTTCATTAAAACAAATTTAAAATGCAGTCAGTATCCAGACATAAAACAATTCAGGTTGATTAATAAGAGGAAAAAGCTTCCTTGAAGAGAAATGTCTTCAGTTCCCTTTGAAGCATTTACTGATGGGACCTCTCTGATAGTATGAGGAAGTGAATTCCATAGGGTTGGTGCCACAAATGAAAATGCTTGGGCATCAGCATATTGTAAGTGTACTGTTGGAATCACCAAGAGGCTCACTCAGATGACCAGAGGGGTGGAGTGGGCAGTAGGCTGTAGAAGGTCTTGCAGGTATTCAGGCCCAAGTCCGTGCAGGGCCTTATAGGTCAGCAAACCAACCCTGAAGGTGATCTGCCACCTAACAGACAGCTGGTGCAGAGAGCAGAGCACTGGTGTAATGTGGCTGAAAGGCCAGTCAACAACCTGGCTGCTCCATTCTGCACTAACTAGAGGTGGTGGAGTTCAAGCCCGATAGCTGTAGGCAAAGGGTATTACAGTAGTCAAGCAGGGATATCATGAAGGCATGGACCAGTGATGGCAGATCATCTTGGTGAATAAGGTATTTAATCCTGGATATGTTGCGAAGATGATAAATCACACTCTGTACTACGTCTGACACCTGGGACTTCAGCATCAAGCCACAGTCCAGCACCACTAAGACTGCTCACCTTTTCTGAGGGTGAGCAATTGGGATTCCCAAGCCTAAGACCAGAGACTCAACAAAATTGCACACCAAACCCCAGATGACAATATTCCACCACTAATACCTCCATTTTGTCTGGATTCAACCTCAACCAGTTGACACTCATCCAGTCTTGGATCACGGCAAGGCATGGATTGAACCTTGAGACAGCATCCTACTGTTTGGGTGCAAAGATAAATACAGCTGAGTATCATCTGCATAGCAGTTAAAACTCAGCCTGTATCACCTTCTGACATCCTCTAGAGGTAGAAGATACACCTCAAAACATGGCCACTGAGATGGAACCCTGTGGACCCAACATGACTGGGGCAGTGGTGCAGAGGAAAAGTTCCTAATACCACCTTCTGCATCCTGTCTGCGAGGAATGAATGGAACCAGTTGAGGACTGCACCAGTCAGCCCACAATGAATCTGCAGGTGTTCCAGCAGCACACCATGGTCCATGGCATCTAATGTAGCCAAGAGATTGAGGAATATTAAGATGGTACAATTTCCTTGATCCTCACCACCAGGAGATAATTTAGCACCTGAACCAGGACAGTCTCAATACTGTGCCTTTCCTGAAATCTGACTGGAGAGGGTGGTAGATGTCATGATTTGACAAATGTCCCCTGGTTGAAGAGCCACCACCTTTTCAATAACCTTTCCACAAGGGAAGGTTAGAGACAGGTCTGTAGTTGGCTAGACAGTGAGGGTCTAGGGATGTGTTTTTATGAGGGTCTCATCACTGCCTCCTTCAGAGGTTCAGGAAAGACCCCTTCTCCAAAGAACACTGGACTATCCCAGCCAGGACTGGGCCAATGGACTCAACACACTCCACAAGAAGGTGTGTTGGGACCGGGTTCAAACTACAGTAGGTGGGCCTCAACTCCTGGATGACCTTCACAACATACTTGTTCAACATCTGATCAAAGTTAGACCAAACAAGTGGATTGCCCATGATCTCTGTATCACCACTGCAAGCCCCTACATAGGTCATCAACTGGATCCCAGATCTGATTGTGGCAATCTTATCAGCAAAATCTGAAAACTTGTCACACTTTAATTGTGAAAAGACTCTCATGGACTGAAGACAGGCCCGATTACACAGCCCATCAACAGTCTGAAAGAGTTGTGCTTGTCTTGTTATTGCTGCAGCAATGTCCCTGGACAGGAACTCTACATTCTTACAGGAGATTGCTTATTGATAGTCTCTATAACAAGACATCAAAATAAGCTTGTCCTCATCAGACTGGAACCTTCACCAATGCCACTCCAACCTTTGACCCTCATCTTAAACTCCTTAAGACTCCCATCAAACCAAGGGGAACCCTGGTGTGAAGTGAGGGTCACGCACAGATAAGTGCGATTGAGTTGAGGGCCTCTGTGACCACCCTGTTATAGGTTGACACCATCTTTCCCAGCTCATCGCTAAAACACTCAATACGCCTAATAGATCCAGCACTGCCATAAGACCTTCTGAGGTCAAACCTTTAAAGAATGGTACTGGACCATTCCATAGGGAAAGGTCTTTTGGGGGATTTTGGAATGAGAAGCTCATGTTAAGATGGTCTGACCAAATGACTGACTCCACCATAATGTCAGTGACCTCCACTCCCAATGAATGACCATGTATATGGGTTTCAGAGGCAACTACTTGTGTCAGGCCCAGTGAGTTCATCAGCTGGAGGAATGTTTGTCCAAATGGTGAGAGTTTGCCATCGACCCAAGTATTGACATTACCCAGAATAATCCATCTGGGCTACTCCAGCACCAGTTTGATAATGAAGCCTGCAACGTCCTGCAGGAATTCCTTTTATTTCTAGGAGGACAGTAAATAAGAAGGATCCTGCAACCCCACCTGAAAACCCTTGAACTGCCACAGATTCAAAGGATCTGGTTGTTCTCACTGGGAGGCCATGAGGTGCAAACTCGACTTAAAACAAATCACCACATCCCCTCCCTATAGTCCTCCTCAGGCAGTGAATCACCGAGAACCCAGCTGGAATTACCACATCCAATATTGGGCCAGCATTACCATCTAGTCAGGTCTCAGTGATACATGACGGTCGACTGTTGAAACAAGATCAGCTATAATCACCGTCTTGTTCCTAATCGACCTGGCATTACAACACCACCCGAGGCTCACCCCTGCAGATTGCTGCCTTAAAGAAGAGTCTACCTGTTTTGGTGAACAACTGAAGAAGCTCTGCCCACTACAGCTCTGGAAGCCAATCACCTGCATGGCCAACACTAGCTTTTGAAAGGCAGTTACCACTAGCATCCCCTCCATGCTGTGGCCCTATGTGTAAAGGACGGGTGCAAAGGACATCACAGGATTCTGCCAGGAGACAGCCAGCAGCTAGAAACTCTGCCGTCATATTCCAAATAAAACTGTGTATGCACAGTTAACAGCAAACAGTAGTTGTGGGAGTATCAGTGGGTTTCTACCTGTAATATGTTGGGAGTGTACTACAAAATACTATAAAGTTTATTTACTGAACAGTGTTTGTGCTATAGCTACTGAACATTTCGTTTGCAGGACTGTTTTGTGCTATACAGTAGCCTTGCTATAATGAATGGCTTGAGAGCCATAACGTGAGTTTGTTGTAGCTCCCTGTTTGTTATACTGAGTGACACTGGTTTGCCTTGTTTACAAGTACCATACAGTCTGCTCGCTCACACTCATTCTCCCGACATCCTTTCACTCAACCCTGTAACTCTGTGACATTACAGAGCAAGTTATTTAGACTAATTTTCTTTACAGACCTCTGTCTAATTTTAAAACTTCCAAATGAACAAACTTGGATACAGAGGAGAGAGTTAGGAGGAGCTACCACAGTCACAGAAATAATGACTTTAGTGGCAGAGCAGAATAGTAATGATATGGAAATGGGTGCATACAGACTTGCAGGATCATGAGGGACTGTCAGGAAACTTAAATACATTACAGCTTTTCTTAGCAGACCTCTTTCTCATTCCGTTTCGGAGTTCACATTAGTTGCTTGTGCTGACTGCCCATCCGCTCACACAGTGTCCGACATCCTCCCTCTTTCTTTCATCATCTTCTGAACAAACAAACTTAAATTCATTACACCAAAAGATAGCTGCCCTGAAGCAGCAACACAAGCAACATCCCAGTCTGTGCTATCACAAGGATAGCACAGCTGCAGCTCCACTGCTTGAGTTGGAGAGACAAAACTGTGACATCCGCACCAGCTCTGCCACCCGCATGCTGTCACATGAACTGTAAGTTGATCTTAAATGTGATTAGAAGAAACCATGTCTTATTCAAACACCATTGTAATACTGTGCAATATTTTTTCCTGACTTAAAACTATACGTAGCGGAAAGTTAATGGGAGCTATGATGATCATTCATTATAGCAGAGTGTTTGCTATAACGAGGTTCATTACAGTGAGGATTTACTGTAGTTAAGTCATACAGCTATACCATATCTGGTAAAATACTACAAGATAGTTTAACTCTAGTTTTCTGTGCAATAATTAAATGTACAGCACAACCTATCTGGGGGAGCAGTATGAGGTAGATTTAACTCATGTTGTTTTGTGCTAAACATGTCTGCAGCTACACAGATCAGGATTTGTACTAGAAGGTAGTTTTGTTTTATCCCTGTTTTTGTGCTTTAGCTGACCCTTACAGCTATGACTTAAATTAGATGTCTGCTTAGTACAGGTTTTATAGGGATGGGGTTTAGAGGCGGGGCAGTCAGTTGTGCCTGCTGTGGGGAACTCATCTCTAGGGATATGCTGTGGGTTGGGGGCAGTGCCCCATTTGCAGGACTTTTGAGTAGCTCCTAGCTCAGCTGGTGGCAGCAAGGATGGAACTAACTCAGTTGCATCATAAATTCAGCATGAGCCTACCTCCCACACCCCCCCCAGTGACCCTATGGTTTGGGGTGAAGAGTAGTTGGGAGGGTCTGGGAGGAAGCAGGGTTAGCCACAAGGAGGTTGTCCTGGCCTCATCATCCAGATGACAAATAGTTTTGCATCCCTACAGGAGATTTCAGGCACCTTACTCTGCTGGGGGGTCTTTGAGACAGTCAATGGGAAAGGACAAGGCAATGTGTTGGCACCAAAGGGGGAAGTCTGCCTGAGAGTCTTAGTGGTGGGGAATCAATGATTAATGTGGTAGACAGGGTGGTGGATGGGGCATAGATGGGAGGAGATGGTCTGGTGCCTTCCTGGGGCTGTTATCTGGGATTTAGATGGGATAGGGAGGATATTGGGAAAGGGAGCAGGTGGAGATGGGGTGCTGGTACACCTGGGTTCCATTGATCTTGAGAACCAGTCAGTGGAAATAGTGAAGCAGAACTTTCATAGCCTGGGGGATAGCTTGGCAGGACACTTAGCCTCCTGGCCTTTTCCATAGTCTTCCTGTGTGGGCTGGGAGAGGAAGAAAGATAGGATAAGGAGGGAGGTAGTAGTGAGTTAATGGATAACTTAAGGAATGGTGTATGGGTAAGGGTACAACTTTGTGATGAATTGGGGAGCTTCTGGGACAAGAAGCTCCTCAATGGTGATGGAGTTCACCTGATGAGAAGGAGTCTTTATGCTGGGGCAGAAGTTTGACATCTATATGAGATGTTTAAATTGACTCATGGGGAGACTGAGTCTATGAGAACCTCAGTGACAGGGAGAGGAAGGGGATCCTAGCTAGTACTCCCCATATCTGGGGGCTTGTAGGCATAGCAGGTAGAAAGAAGGTTGTGGTCCATACTTGACTAGGTGAAGGGATGTATCATTAAAGGGAATCACACTCGGATGAGATGTTCTCATATGAATAACTATAATAACCAAAATATCCCACCTACTATTCCACATTAAATTGAGATGCAGCTCTATAAGTGCAAAACATCTTTATTGTGTGGCAAATAGAAACATAGAATTTGACATTAGATAAGGCGCTTGGCCACCCAGTCTGCACATTTCCCTACCTAATGGATAAGCTGCAGATCCTAGTTAACCAACAGCCTACTTCTTCCTACCCCCACTAGAATTGCCTTATGAGTCCCATGCATTCTTGAAATCCACCACTGATTTTGACTCCACAACCTCCTCAGGAAGACTGTTCCATGCATTCACAACCCTCTCCGTGAAACAATACTTCCTCATATTACCTCTGAGCCATCCCCTCAATCTTGAAAATGTGCACCATTGTTCTTGACACCTCTTTTTCTGAAAGATGTTACCCTCTTGGACTTTGTTGATACTCTTGAGGTACTTGAAAGTTTCTATCATGTCTCCCCTCTCCCTGCTTTCCTCGAGGCTATTATATTAAGCTCCTTAAGTCTCTCTTCATATGTCCTATGGTGCAGACCCTGCAGCATTTTAGTTAAGCTCCTCTGGACTGCATCCATCCTGTCTATGTCTTTGCAGAGACTGGGTCTCCAGAACTGCATGCAGTACTCCAGATGGGGTCTCACCAGCTGTCTGTACAGAGGGATAACAACTTCCTGTTTTCTACTGGTGATGCCTCTCCTATGCATCCCAGTATCCCCAGCCCTCCTTACTGCCCTCTCACATTGCTTGCCCACCTTTAGGTCATCTGCTATGACTACCCCTAGGTCCCTTTCCATTTTGTTATTGTTAGTTTCTCACCCCCATTGTGTACTCTTCCCTTGGGTTTTGTTTCCCAGGTGCATTACTTTGCACTTCTTAGCATTGAATCTAAGCTGCCATACATTTGACCATTCCTCTAGCTTTGCAAGTCCCTTCTCATCCTTTCCAACCCACTTTTGTATCAACTCTTTTGCAGATCTTTGTGTCATCTACAAAGAGACATACTTGTCCTTCCAGTCTCTCTGCAATGTCGCTTATAAAGACATTAAAGAGGACCAGTCCTAGTACTGAATCCTGCAGTACCCCACTAGTAACCCCTCTTTCTTCAGACTGGACTCCATTTACAATTATCTTCTGTGTCCTATTGTGCAGCCAATGTTTTACCAGGCTACCACCCTGGGACCCCTCCCAGGCTGGTTAATTTGACCATTAATCTTTTGTGTGGGACTGTGTCAAATGCTTTGCTAAAGTCTAGGTAGGCCATGCCCACAGCACCTCCCTGGTCTACTACTTTAGTCACCCAGTCAAAGAAATCTATTAGATTCATCTGACATGACCTTCCCACTGTGAATCCATGCTGCTTTGGGTCCTGTGCCCCTCTGGTCTCTAGGTACTCAACAATTCTTTCCTTCAGAAGTGATTCCATCATTTTCCAATCACTGAGGTTAAACAACAGGTCTGCGTTTCTGTTTCTGCCCTTCTCTCTTTTGTGAAGTGGAATAACATCTGCCCTCCTCCAGTCCTCAGGTATCACCCCATCTTCCCATGATTTGTTAAAGAGGGTAGTCAGTGGTGTCACTAGTTCTACTCTTAGTTCTTTCAGAATTCTGGGATGAATCCATCAGGCCCCATTGCTTTGTCCACCTTCAGTTTTAAGAGTTCTTTCAGAACCCTTTCTTCCGTAAAGGGCTGGTATCAACCCCCATATCTAGAGTGTTTCTATTGTTTGTTTTAAGTACCTCCCCTCTTCATTTGTGAATACTGAGCAAAAATATTTGTTTAGTATCTCTGCCTTTTCACAGTCACCCTCTGTCCATCCCTCCCATTATTAAGCCTCACTATCCTCCCTTGGTCTTCCTTCACTCCCTGATGTACCTATAAAAGGTTTTATCCCCTTCTTAACTGAGTTGGCTATCTTTTCCTCGGTTTGAGCCTTTGCTGTTCTGACTACCTTCCTGCTTCCTTTTACTTTAATTGATATAATTCTCTGTCCTGCTCCTTCTGTGATTCCTTGTACTTTTGAATGCTTTCTTTTCTCCCTAACCTTCCCTGCCACCTCTTTTGAGATCCGTAGTGGTTTCTTACATCATTTTGTTTTGTTTATTTGCTTTACACAAAGGCTTGTTGCCTCTGTGATATCAGTTTGATTACTCCCTATTGTTCTTCCACTCGTCCTTCCTGCCCATTTGCTAGTGCATTCCTTAGGCACTCACCCATTTTGGCAAATTCAGCCCTCTTGAAGTCCAGTACCTTTGCCTTTGTGAGCTTGACACTATTGCTGTGTTTATCATGAACCATACTGTTCAATGGTCACTAGTTCCCAGATGGATACCACTTCTAAATCTGTGATCCTCTCACCATCTCCATTTGAGGTACTAGGTCTAAGATTGCTCCTCTTGAGTGGGTTCAAATGCTAGTCGTCTAAGGCATGCCTCTTGTAGGGCATCTAGAATGACCCACTCTTAGAAGTGGCTGCTGCAAATGCACTCCAATTAACATGTGGCATATTCAGATCCCCATCATCAATATCTCCCTTTTCTGCCATTCAAAGGCTATTTTCTAACATTTCCTTGTCCATGTCCTCCCTTGAGATGGGGTCTGTATACAACTCCTGTGCAGATTGTGGTGCCATTGCCTGTCTCCAAATTGACCCTCACTGCTTCCTCTCCTCCTATTTACCCTTTTGTTCTGTTGCTTTGATTCCTTCCCTTATGTAGAGAGCTACTCATCCTCCTTTTACCCTCCCTGTCCCTCCTGTAGGTAGTGTATCCTGGTATGTTTATGTCCCAGTCATGGTTCTGTTGTACCATGTTTCTGTGACTGCCACGATATCCAGATGTTCCTTCTCCATCAAGGCCACTAATTCAGGAAGCTTGTTACCAAGACTACAGGCATTAATACTCATTGCTCTCCATTTTTGATGGCTTTACCTCTTGTACCACCATCCCTGTCCTCATTGACTTTGCTTTCTGCATTCACCCTGTCATGCTCACTACTGACCTGTCTACCTTGGTCTTTACCTCATTTAGTACCCTGTTTTGTAGAGGCAGGCTGGGTATTCCTGTTGCTTATCAGTGCTCCCCTTGACTAGTTTAAAAGCTTGCCAATGAAGCATTTAAACTGATCACCCAGAAGATTTGTTCCCTTCCTGGACAGATGCAGACTATCCTGCCAGTATAGGCTGGTATCCCTCCAAGTTGAACCCCAGTCCCCAGTGTAGCAAACCCTGTGCTCTGCACCATTCTTTTAACCATCCATTGAATCAGATGGTGTGAAGTACCCTGCCTCACCCTTGCCATAGACAGACAGCCCCTCTGAGAAGGACACTGTGTGTGCTACTTGCATTAGGCCCCTCCCCAACTCCACAAACTCCTCCTGCACTGCTTTATTCTCATGTTGAGTCAAGTCATTCATCCCTAGGTGGACAACGATGTCCAGTTCAGTCTCCTGTGCAGCTGTTCTCATGATCCTAAGGATGTGCTTCCTGTCCCTCCAAGCCATGGTGCCAGGCAAGCACCTTACTTCAGTTTCCCTGCTCCCCCAGTTCTGTCCCCCTAATGACTGAGTCCCCTCCAGGAGCTGCTTCCTCTCCTGTGGTGTCCTCTGCCTCCTTCCTGTGGGGCTCCTTGCGACAGTTGTCCACAGCCTCCTTAGTCTCCTCTGTGGATGCATCCATAGAGGAACTATGCTCCATCAGAATGGTGTATGGATTGTGGAGTGGTACAATTGACTGGGTGTGCCTCTGTTCCACCACCCCACCCTCCCTGAGCCCACTGTGATCCAACTGCTGCACTTTCTTCACAACCTCTGAAGTAGTGTTGGTGGCTCTGGTGCTCCCTGGGTGGGGCGGTTCCTTACTACTGTCCAGTGTGGCCTGAAGATGGGCAACCTCCTCCTCAGGGCAGAGTTGCCTGCAAATAGGGACATCTCAGCCTCAGTAAGACTCCTGGAAGACTGCTGCCCCACAGCCAGTACATTACACTACTCCCACATGTCTGTCTAAATTTCTGATTATCCTGTATAAGTTTTTGTTTGTTTTTTGTTTTGTTTTCCAGTGATTGTTTTGTTATAAATAAACATATATATTATATAATGTGCATGCTTATATTGTCAGTGCGTTGTGCTAGAAAGTATATGACAGTGGTATGCACCTTGCCCTCTTGAGGAAATTATGTCAGAACCCTGATATAAAGGAATGGTATCAGAGGTGGGTGGGATGGGGTGAGAGAGGAAGGGGGTTTGAGCCTAACCCTGCCCCTCATGAAACAATCAGTTAAAAGCTCTGACCCACCACTATAATGAGTGTTGACCTTCCTGTCAGCAAGATGACCTACACAACAATTTAACAGAGAAAATACCCTGCTAAAAAACAGAAAAATCCAAACAGCTGAGTCAGACACAGGTAAACCTCCTCAGCTCCAATGCAGCCTGGTGATTTGTGCTCTGAAAGCAATCAGCCCCAAAACAAGTCCGCTGTGCATAAGGACAGACACAGTAAACAATATTTCAATCCTTCTGGGTTTAAACTCCTAATCTGCAAAGCAGTATTGCAAGCCCTTCACTGAAAAGAATAATAAAAATTGTAAAAAGTAAAGTAAGGTACACCTCTCTGCTGTGAACAAGACTGTCTTTCCTGATAATTCTAAGTTCAATATTTCACCTTTCAGTTAGAAGTAGCCTCCACCGAAGAATATTAGCTTTTCTGTTGAATCTGCTACAAAGCAAAGAACAATTGTAAATTGTAAAGTAAGGTACACCTCCTCTTCTCTGAGCAAGACTGTCTTTCTTGCAGATTCTAAGTTCAGTATTTCAGCTTTTCAGCCAGAGGTAGCTTCCACGTAAAGAATAAAAGCACCTTGATGTGTTTTGGAGTAAGCTTACTTATTATACTAAGTGAAAGAACTTTGGAGAGTAGGAATGCAAAAAATGTGAGCATCAAGAAAATAGAAGGATGAGAGGACATATGAAGCACAAGGGTAGTAGCAAAGCAGAATCATGGGTTAGATGGAAGGGGTATGCCTTAATGCCAGGGGCCTAGGTAATAAAATCAGTGAACTGCGGTCACTGATGGGAAACTCTGAGGTAGACATTGTGGCCATAACAGAAACATGGGTTCCAAAATAACAACTTGGAATAGACAGCCCCTGGGTATTGAAATTTTGCAGGATAGAGGAACAACCGGGGAGTAGCCCTTTATTTCAAAGATCGCATAGTGGTGACAAAGAGAGTTACATCAGTGGTAGTAATGGGGAGACAGAGACAAAGTGGGTGCAACTCACCGGCAACCTCATGCAAGAAGCTACACTTGGGGTTGATGTACAGACCACCAGGGCAAGGGAAGAGAGGTACAGAGAGCTCAGGGAAGAACTGAAAAGAGGGATTGATAAGGCAGAAGTAGTAGTGGTGGGTGATTTGAACCTGTCAGACATCTTTGTGATGCTCTAGTGGCCAGGAGGACCAGAAGTCGGGTCTTTGGGATGAATTCCAGGAGTGTCTGCTGGTACATTTAGTTAAGAAGCCCACCAGGCAGACTGCAGTTCTTGACTGGGTACTCACCAACTCGGAGGTGGACAGAGGTAGAAGCTGTGGAAGTAGGGGAGCCATTAGGGAACAGTGACCATAACTCCATGTGGTTCAAACTGACCCTCAGATCTGGTAAACCACAATTGTGAGCTGAAGTCCTTAATTTTAGAAGGGCAGACTTCAATAGGCTAAATGAACTGGTCAGAGATAAGTTAATAGTGATGGACAACATAGTTGGGGTGGAAGAGAGATGGGGGCAATTAGAGGGACTATTCTTTGGGCACCTAAAGTATGTATGAGAATGGCAACCAAAAGAACAGGATCTAGAGACCACTATTATTCACAACAAGGGTAATGGAGTGGTGAGGGCCAAGAAAAGGCTGTCTACAAATTTAAAGAAAGCAGGGGTAGGAAGAATGGGAAGAATATATGCTGAAAAATGGATGCAAAGAGGGTGGTTAGGGAGGCAAAAGCAAACACAAAGCTGTGTATTCCAGAGATGGTTATGGGCAGAGAAAAACAGTTTTTCAGGTATATTTGTGAAAAAGAAAGAAAGAAAGAGGAATTGTGAGGCTAGAGAGAAGGATAGGGTGATTAAGGCAGCAAGGCTTAGTGATTACTTTTGCTAAGTTTTCATTAGGGAGGATGGTGAACCCTTGCCAGAAAGTGGCATCAAAACATAGAAACATAGACTTTGATGGCAGATAAGGACCGCTTGGCCCATCTAGTCTGCCCATTTCCCTACCTACAGGATGGGCCGTAGATCCTAGTTAACCAACAGCCTATTTCTTCCTACCCCCCAAGAATTGCCTTATGTCTGTCCCATGCATTCTTTAATTCTCCCACAGTTTTAGACCCCACAACCTCCTCAGGGAGGCTGTTCCATGTATCCACAACCCTCTCTGTGAAAAATACTTCCTCCACATTACCTCTGGAGCCGTTCCCCCTCTATCTTCAAATTGTGCCCCTTGTCCTTGCACATCTCTTTTTCTAAAAGATGTTACCCTCTTGGACTTAGTTGATTCCACTGAGGTACTTAAAGGTTTCTGTCATGTCCCCTCTCCTTCTTTCCTCAAGGGTATACATATTAAGCTCCTTTAGTCTCTCCTCATATGGCTTCTCTTGCAGACCCTGCACCATTTTAGTTGCCCTACTCTGGACTGCCTCTATCCTGTCTATGTCCTTGTGGAGATGGGGTCTCCAGAACTGGACTCAGTACTCCAGATGGGGTCTCACCAACTGTCTGTACAGAGGGATAACAACTTCCTGTTTTCTGCTGCTGATGCCTCTCCCTATACATCCCAGTATACCCCGCCCTCCCTACTGCCTTCTCACATTGCTTGCTAACCTTAAGGTCATCTGATATGATTACCCCAGGTCCCTTTCCTTTTTGTTGTTGTTACTCCTAACCACCCATTGTGTATTCTTCCCTGGGTTCTTGTTTCCCAGGTGCATTATTTGCACTTCTTTGCATTGAATCCTAGCTGCCATACTTCTGACCATTCCTCCAACCTTGCCAAGTCCTTTTTCATCCTTTCCATGCCTCCTTGTGTATCAACCCTGTTGCAGATCTTTGTGTCATCTGCAAAAGGCATACTTTTCCTTCAGTCCCTCTGCAATGTCACTGATGAAGATATTAAAAGGCATGGACCCAATACTGAACCCTCTGGTACCCACTAGTAACCCCTCTTTCTTCAGAGTGGATTCCATTTACAATTACCTTCTGTGTCCTGTTGTGCAGCCAATGTTTTACCAGGCTACCACCCTGGGACCCACTCCCAGGCTGGTTAATTTGACTATTAATCTTTTGTGTGGGACTGTGTCAATGCCTTGCTAAAGTCTAGGTAGGCCATGTCACAGCACCTCCCTGGTCTTCTACTTTGGTCACCCAGTCAAAGAAATCTATTTGATTCGTCTGACATGACCTTCCTGCTGTGAACCCATACTGCCTTGGGTCCTGTGCCCCACTGGCCTCTAGGTACTCAACTATTCTTTTCTTCAGAAGGGACTCCATCACTTTCCTACCACAGAGATCAGACTGACAGGTCTGTAGTTTCCTACCTCTGTCTTGGTCCCACTTTTGTGAAGGGAATCACATCTGCCTTCCTCCAGTCCTCGGGTACCACCACCATCCTCCCATGATTTATTAAAAGAGTAGCCAGTGGTTTCACTAGTTCCTCCTTAATTCTTTTAGAATTCTGGGTGAATTCCATCAGGACCCATTGCTTTGTCCACCTTCAGTTTTAGGAGTTCTTGCAAAACCCTTTCTTCTGTGAAAGGACTGGGATCGACCCCCTATCAAGAGTGCTTCTGTTAATTGGATTAGGCACTTCCTCCTCTTTTGTGAATACTGAGCAGAAATATTCATTCAGTATCCCTGATTTTTCACTGTCCCCTCTGCTCACCCACTGTTCATTCTATTCAGCCTCACTATCCCTCCTGTGTCTTTCTATGCTCGCTGATGTACCTATAAAGGTTTTATCCCCTTCTTAACTGAGTTGGCTATCTTTTCCTCAGTTTGGGCCTTTGCTATTCTGACTTCCCTCCCTGCTTCCTTCTGCCTTAACTGGTACAGCTCTCTGTCCTGCTCCTTCTGTGTTTCCTTATACTTGTGGAATGCTATCTTTTTCTTCCTGACTTTCACAGCCACCTCTTTTGATAACCATAGTGGCTTTTTCTTTCATTTTGATTTGTTTATTTGCTTCACACAAAGGCTTGTTGCCTCTGTGATAGCAATTCTGATGATTCACCATTGTTGCCCACACCTCCTTCTAGCCTGTTTCCTAGTGCTTTTCTGAGGCACTCTCTCATCTTTCAAAGTCAGCCCTCCTAAAGTCCAGTACCCTCACTTTTGTATGGCTTGACTCTGTAGCTGAGTTTAACATGAATCACACTGTTTGATGGTCACTTGTTCCCAGATGGCAACCCACTTCTAGATCTGAGATCCTCTCACTGCCCCGTTTGAGAGTACGAGGTCTAAGATTGCTCCCTCACAGTGGGTTCTGAAACTAGCTGTCTGAGGCCTGCCACCTGTAGGGCATCAAGAATGGCCCTACTCTTGGATGTGGCTGCAGCAAATGTGTTCCAGTTAACATCTGGCATATTAAGGTCTCCCATCAACAGTATCTCCTTTCTCTGCCATTCTAAGAATGCCTTCTATCATATTCTTGTCCATTTCCTCCCCTGACATGGGGGTCTGTACACAACCCTGTGCGGATTGTGGTGCCCTTTCCAGTCTCCAAGGTGAAAAAGCAGCTATTAAGAGGGTCCTGGAGATGAGAAAGCCAGCATTTACTAGTGAAAGGGTTCTGAAAGGGCTGGCAGCCTAAAGATTGATAAGGCCCAAAGACCAGATGAGTTGCATCCGAGAAAACTCATGGAATTGGCAGTGGACCTGGATGATCCCTCAGTATGTCTGTTTAACAGCTCTCTAAGGATAGGTTGGTTCTGAATGATTGAAAGGTAGCAGAAGTAATTTCACTTCATTGGGGGTGGAGGGCAAGGGCAGGGAACTACAGACCAGTCTGTCTTACCTCTATTGTAGAAAAACTGATGGAGTCACTGGTCAACAAGGATCTCATGGACTACTTCAAGAGCAATGGTCTCTAGGACAGTAAGCAGCACATATTTGTGACCAACTGGTCTTGTCAAATTAATCTGATAGTTTTCATTGACTTGATGATGAGGGAATTGGATAGGGGCCATGCTGTGGATTTGTTGTACTTTGACTCAGCAAGGATTTTGACTTGGTACTCCACAGATGCTTGTTGAAGAAGATGAGGATCTGGGTGTGGCTAAGGTCATAATAAACTGGGTAGGTGACTGGTTAAAGGAGAGGCAGAAGAGGTAGTAGTCCATGGGGTTAAATCAGAAAAGAGGGAGGTCACATGATGGCATCTACAGGATCTGTCCTAGATATGATCCTCTTCAACATGTTCATAAACGACATTGATGAGGGATACATTATAAGCTGTTTCTCTTCATGGATGACACTAAGCTCTGTGGGAGAGTGGGTAGTGATGAGGGGATGAGGAAATGCAGAGAGACTTGTAAAAGCCAGAGGGTTAATCAAGGGCTGGCAGTTCAAATTCAATGCCAAAAGTGTAAGTTGATGCACCTAGGGAACAAGAACCCAACTACAGAGTACTGTATGGATGGGAGGGTGAGACTCAATAACATGCCTGCGGAATGAGACCTTAGATTTGTCCTCAGGAACTTCTTAAAGCAATCAAATCAGTGCAACAAGTCTTATAGCAAGGCAAATAGGATGTTGGATGTATAAGGATGGGTACTGATAGCAGAAAAAGAGGTAATACTTCTCATGTATAGATCCTTGGTGAGGCCATACCTGGAGTACTCGCCTAGTTCAGGGTCCTCATCTCAGGAAGGATAGGGATAAATTTGAGACACTGCAGTGCAGGGTAACAAAAACAATTCAGTGCCAGCAGGGCATGTCCTATGAAGACCGCTCAAGGCATTGAACATGTACTGGCTGGAGACCAGAAGGAGAGGGATATAGCATCATCATCATCATTATCATCTTAATTTATTTATAAAAGGCACCTTTCTTCAACCAAGGTGCCTGTACCTCATAAATAATACAAACATACAAACATAATTTCTGATTTAAATAAAACCTTATATATAAATTTACTATAAATTAATTCTCACTAAAATCACCATATGCAGACTCAAACAAATATGTCTTAAGTGCAGTTTTAAACTGATGAATGGTTAGGCAATCTAGTATCTGATGAGTAAGAGAATTCCACAGGGTTGGGGAAACAAAACTAAAAGAATGGGCTCCAGATGTCTTTAAACAAACCCTGGGAATCCCTAGCAATCACTCGTTGGCAGACTGGAGAGGACAGAGGGCAGTAGGGATGAAGGAGATCTTGCAAGTAGTTAGGTCCCTGGTCCTGTAGGGGCTTCATAATTCAGTAAACTGACCTTGAAGGTGATCCTCCACCACACTGGAAGCCAGTGCAGTCTGCAGGAGCACAGGTGTTATATGGCTGGTTCTAGCTGTACTAGTCAATAGCCTGGCTGCCGCATCCTGCATTAGCTAAAGGCAGCAGAGGACAACCCCAGTAGCCCTAGGTATAGGGCATTGCAATAGTCAAGGTGAGAGTAACGAAGGCATGGACCAATGTTGTAAGATCTTCAGGAGAAACTAGGTGTTTCACCTGGGTGATATTCCTAAGATGGTAAAGAGGTTTTGATGACAGCTGACACATGTGACTTAAGGGTCAGACCATCATCAAAAATAATTCCCAGGTTCCGCACCCAGTCTGAGGTAGTTAGTGTCACACCCCAAGACATAGTCAGAGGGTGATCCTGCTAGCAAACCCACCTCCCGACTATCAGGGTCCACCACCAGTACCTCAGTTTTAACGGGTTCAACCACAGCCAGCTCACACTCATCCAGTCCTGGATCTCAGTGAGACAGTTGTTAAATACTGAGAGGAACTCATCTTGACCAGGTGCAAAGTACATGTATAGCTGAGTATCATCTGCATATCAGTGAACACTCAGATCATACCACCTAATAATTTTTCCCAACGGCAGCATATACACTGCAAACAACATAGGTGACAAAATGGAGCCCTGCGGTACCCTAGAGGATAGGGAGAGGGGCTAAGGAATACATTTCTGACACCACTCTCTGAGTCCTACCCTCGAGGAAGGATTGAAACCATCTGAGGACTGTACCAGACAGGCCACAGGCAGACCACAGAGCACTCCAACAATGTCTGTGGTCCAGTGTCAAATGCTGCAGAGAGATTGAGGAGGACTAAGATGGAATCGTCTTCTGATCTCTCGCTATTAGGAGATCATTTATCACCCGGACAAGGGCTGTCTTAGTACTATGTCTCTTCCTAAATCCTGACTGGAGAGAATCATCGACATTATGGCTGGTCAAATGATGAATCAGCTGCCATGCAACCACCTTCTCAATAACCTTACCCACAAAGGGTGGGTTAGAGACAGGTCTGCAGTTCACCAAGCAGTCGGGATCAAGAGAGGGCATTTTAAGGAGAGGCTGAACAACAGTCTCCTTCAGGGATCTGCAAAGATCCCCTCTCCAATGACCTCCAGATTATCCTTGCTAGGACTGGGCTGATCACATCTACACATTCTACCAGGAGGCATGTAAGGCCTGGGTCCAAACTACAGCTGGTTGGTGAACGTCTGAATGATCATCACTATGGCAGTGATTGCAGACTGGCTAAAGTCAGACCAGGTTAACTGAGGGCCTGATATCTCCTGCCAACCATCGCAGAAATTCCATTAGAGTGAGCCAGGCAGATATTGGACCTGATTGTGGCAACCTTGTCTGCAAAGAATAGAGCAAACTCATTGCATCGTTCTGCAACAAGGCTTCTCCAAACTGGAGACAGGTTGGATTGCACAATCTGTCCACTGTCGGAAGTGCTGAGCTGGTCGGTTCTGTGCAGCAGTAATCTCCCTGGACAGGAATTCTGCCTTCTTATGAGTGATTGCTGATTGATAGGCCGTATAATGGTCTATCAATCTAAGTCTATCATAATCCAAGCCAGATTTCCACCAGCTCCACTCTAGCCTTTGCCCCACTCTCCTCAGCTCCTTCAAGGATTCATCAAACCATGGAGACCTTGGGTGGAGGGTAGAGAGTGAACATGAACAGGTGCTATGGAATCAGGGCCTCTCTCACCACCTTATTATAGGCAAGTACTAGATCCCTGGATCCATGCATTCTCTTGGTACACCCACTAGGTCCATCACCCTCATTAGCCATCTGGGGTAACACCTTAAGGGATGGTACGCGACCATTTCCGTGAGAGGCAGGCCTATTTGGGGATCATGAAACTGAACCTGATGGTATGATGGTCAGACCACCTGACTGGTTCCACCACCAAATCGGATATCTCCATCCCAGGAGGAACAGCAAGTCCAATGAGTGCCCTCTATTATGGGTTGATGAGGTAATAACCTGTTTAAGGCCCAGCAAATTCATTAACTGGAGGAAGTTTTGACCAAACTCGACAGTTCATCGTCGACCAAGGCATTGAATCCCCAGGATCAGTCATCTGGGGAGTCCAATGGCAGGTCGATAATAAAATCTGCTACTTCCTGCAGGAAAACTTTCTCATCTCCTGGTGGACAGAAGATGAGAAGAATCCTGCACCCTACACCCTCACCCAGGATACAGTCAAAGGTTGGTGGTCCCCACTGGAACTTCCACCAGGTTCAGTTCCAATCTAAAACAGATGACTACACCCCGCCTCTATGATCCTTCCTCAGGCGTATCACTGAGTACCCAGCTGTAACTGCTGAAGCTAAACTGACCAGCATTTTCATCCAGCCAGGTCTCAGTGATGCAAGTCAGGTCAGATGATCCAACAAGATCTGCTATTACAGCAGTCTTGTTCTTAACAGACCTGGCATTGCAAAACACTGGCCGAGAAGGATGAGTGATCAAGGAAGACTGCAATACTTGCCTGCCAATGGCAGAGCCCTTGGTATGGGAATCAGGCAGGAGGACCCCTTTCTTGAGCCCATGTCACCCCAGGTCATCTCCTTGTCCCCACTCCCCAATCTGCCTCCTTTCCATTTCCCAACCAGTCCCAGTCCCTCCCTCCTCCTCCTCCTCCTCACTATCCCCAGAGCCCTACAACACCTATATACCTCCGGGGCAGTGAGGACAGACAAAGGGTGGAGGTTTTGAGTCTGGAGGGAATATTGCCTGACCATCCCTGCACCTTCCCAACACTCACAAGAATTAAAAATAAAACAAACTTCCTCCCACCTAAACTGGAGGGCCTTAGACAAATAGCACACACGGTAACCTTCTTGGTGGTGCTGCCTGTCTATGGCACAGGTGAGGCTAGGGTGCTCCACACCATGGGATTCAATCAGTGGTTCAAAAACTGGTGCAGAGCTCAGGATTTGACTTCATTGGGGACTGGGGGTCCACCTGGAGGAGATGCAGGCCTATACTGGCATGATGGTCTGCATCGGTCCAGGAGAGGAACCAGGATCCTGGGTGATAGGTTTAAATACTTCATTGACAAGCATTTAAACTAGCCAAGGGAGGCACTGAAAGGAGCAGGAAATCCTAGCCCCAAAATATCAGGGTACTAAGTGAGGTAGAACACCAACATAGAGATGTCGATAGGAGAAGTGCAGGAGTAAATGGAGAAAGTGACAAATACAATAAGGACAGGGATGGGGCAAAAGGGGTAAGGCCATCAAGAAATGGAGGTAATGAGTACCAACACTCGTAGTCTGGGCAACAAGCTCCCTGAACTGGTGGCCTTGATGGGAGAGGGATGCCTAGATATTGTAGCAGTCACAGAAACATGGTACACAGAGAACCATGACTGGGATGTTAACATACCAGGGTACACAACCTACAGGAGAGACAGGAGGGCAGAAGAGGGGAGTAGCTCTGTGTAGGAAGGATAAAAGCAACTGAACAAAAGAGTAAACAGGGAGGAGAGGAGGCACTGTGGGTCACCTTAGAAACTGGAAATGGCACCACAATCTGCACAGGGGTTGTATAGACCCCATGTCAGGGAGGAATGGACAAGGATATGATAAAGCATGCTTAGGATGGCAGAGAAAGGGAGATACTGTTGATGGGGACCTTAACATGCCAGATGTTAACTGGAGCACCTCTCGGCAGCCACATCAAAAGCAGGGCCATTCTTAATGCCCTTCAGGTGGCATGCCTCAAACAGCTAGTTTTGGAACCTACTCATGAGGGAGCAATCTTAGACCTCGTACTCTCAAATGGGGACAGTGAGAGGATCTCAGATCTAGAAGTGGGTAGCCATTTGGGAACAAGTGACCACCAAACAGTGTGGTTCATGATACACTCAGCTACAGAGTCAAGCCATACAAAAGTGAGGGTTCTGGACTTCAGGAGGGCTGACTTTGGCAAGATGGGAGAGTGCCTTAGAAAAGCACTAGCAAACAGGCTAGAAGGAGGTGGAGCAACAATGGGGAAATTTCAAAACTGCCATCACAGAGGCAACAAGCCTTTGTGTGAAGCAAATAAACAAATCAAAATGAAAGAAAAGTCACATGGTTCTCAAAAGAGGTGGCAGTGAAGGTTAGAGAAAAAGATAGCATTTAGGAAGTATAAGGAAACACAGAAGGAGCAGGACAGAGAACTGTACCAGTTAAGACAGAAGGAAGCAGGAGGGTAGTCAGAATAGCAAAGGCACAAACTGAGGAAAAGATAGCTAACTCGGTTAAGAAGGGGATAAAACCTTATAGGTATATCAGGGCGTGAAAGACAAAGAGAGGGATAGTGAGGCTGAATAGAATGGATGGTGGGTGGGCAGAGAGTGACAGTGAAAAAGTGGGATACTGAATGAATACTTCTGTTCAGTATTCACAAAAGAGAAAGTGAGGGAGGTGCCTAATCCAATTAACAAAACACTCTGGAGAGGGAGTTGATCCCAGTCCTTTCACAGAAGAAAGGGTTCTGAAAGAACTCCTAAAACTGAAGGTGGACAAAGCAATGGGGCAGATGGAATTCACCCAGAATTCTAAAAGAATTAAGCAGAGAACTAGTGACACCACTGACTATCCTTTTAACAAATCATGGGAGGATGGTGTGGTACTTGAGGACTGGAAGAAGGCGGATGTGATTCTCCTTCACAAAAGTGGGACCAAGACAGAGGCAGGAAACTACAGACCTGTCAGTTTGACCTCTGTGGTAGAGAAAGTGATGGAATCACTTCTGAAGAAAGAATTGTTGAGTACCTAGAGGCCAGTGGGGCACAGGACCCAAGGCAGCATGGGTTCACAGAGGGAAGGTCATGTCAGACGAATCTAATTAATTTCTTCGACTGGGTGACCAGTAGTAGACCAGGGAGGGGCTGTGGACATGGCCTACCTAGACTTTTAGCAAGGCATTTGACACAGTCCCACACAAAAGATTAGTAGTCAAATTAGCCAGCCTGGGAGTGGGTCCCAGGGTGGTAGCCTAGTAAAACATTAGCTGAACAACAGGACACAGATGGTAATTGTAAATGGAGTCCACTCTGAAGAAAGAGGGGTTACTATTGGGGTACCGCAATGTTCAGTACTGGGTCCAGTCCTTTTAATGTCTTTATAAGTGACATTGCAGAGGGACTGAAGGAAAGTATGCCTCTTGCAGATGACACAAAGATCTGCAACAGGGTTGATACACAAGGAGGCGTGAAAGGATGAGCAAGGACTGGCAAGGTTGGAGGAATGGTCAGAAGTATGGCAGCTTGGATTCAATGCAAAGAAGTGCAAAGTAATGCACCTGGGAAACAAAACCCAGGGAAAATTACACAATTGGGGAGTAGTAACAACAACAAAATGGAAAGGGACCTGGGGGTAATCATATCAGATGACCTTAAGGTTGGCAAGCAATGTGAGAAGGCGGTAGGGAGGGCTGGGGAATACTGGGATGTATAGGGAGAGGTATCACCAGCAGAAAACAGGAAGTTGTTATCCCCTGTATAGACAGTTGGCAAGACCCCATCTGGAGCACTCAGTCCAGTTCTGGAGACCCCATCTCACAAGGACATAAACAGGATGGACTCAGTTCAGAGGAGGGCAACTAAAATGGTGCAGGGTCTGCAAGAGAAGCCATACAAGGAGAGACTAAAGGAGCTTAATATGTATACCCTTGAGGAAAGAAGGAGAGGGAGGACATGATAGAAATGTTTAAGTACCTCAGTGGAATCAACAAAGTCCAAGAGGGTAGCATCTTTCAGAAAAGATATGTGCAAGAACAAGGGGACACAGTTTGAAGGTAGAGGGGGATGGCTCTAGGGCAATGTGAGGAAGTATTTTTTCACAGAGAGGGTGGTGGACACATGGAACAGCCTTCCTGAGGAGGTTGTGGGGTCTAAAACTGTGGGAGAATTCATGAATGCATGGGATAGACATAAGGCAATTTTGTGGGGGTAGGAAGAAATAGGCTGTTGGTTAAATAGGATCTGCAGCTTATCCTCTAGGCAGGGAAATGGGCAGACTAGGTGGGCCAGGGTCCTATCTGCCGTCAAAGTCTATGTTTCTATGTTTCTAAACCAGAATAAGCTATAATAATAAACAATAACTTAAAATTGTAAAATGTCAATCCAAACTCCAGTATCTATGGATAGATACTACGGATCCCAAAAAGGAGGCACCATACAGAGTCCACTTCAGAGAAAATCCAAGTCCCAGAAAATTAAATAACAACAAGCTAAACTAAATAAAATTAATTAAACCTACATAAAGATTAAATATTAAATATTCTCTACTCAATAAGGAAAATGCATTCAATTAAATTATACATCAAATACACTTTCAGCCCCAGGTACTCTCATTGCCTGGGAGTTGATAATAAACCAGGCACTCACACTGCCCAGATGAAATTTTTCAAAAATGTTTATTTGAAACCCCAGGCACTCACACTACCTGGGAGACAGAAGCGAAAAATAATTAGGGTACTCTCACTGCCCAAAAATGTTAAAAAAGAAGTGCTGAGACCATAAATCTCAAATTTGACACCTCAGATCCAGGAAATGTTCTCTCCAAGAGAATCTCTTTTAGAAATCCAGTTCTTCTTTGAGTTAGACAAAACATCTAGTCCCAAACCCAAGCAAAGCCAGCATCCAAATATCCTGTCTACTAGGGTATGCTGTAGATAATCACTGTTCAGAGACAAAAACACAGTCTTGACTGAGATTGGCAGTCATTCCACTATTAACAGCTCCACACTTATTCCACTTTATTCCAGATACTAATCTCTAGGTTGGGTGCACAGCTTCACTCATCAGTATCTCAACCCAAAAAGGGATCCCTAGCAAGGAGCCAAGAGTGTGCAAAACTTAGAAATAAATAAAGGGGTATCCCTCCCCAACTACACTGCTCTAGGCAGACCTTATTCCCCACCATCCGTGACCACCCAGCTACAGAAGCCCCTGAGAGTAGGCTACCAGGTCCACCCCCAAAATGACTTAGGAGAGCCTCAAGTCCCCTCTGGATCCCCAAACGCCAATGAGGCAATTCCCACTTGGTCCCTGGCAGCACAGTGGGACAATGGCCTTAGGTGCAGGGGGAATGATTACCTCACCTAGCACAACTCCATGACCCTCACCACCCCACAGTTCCAAAAAGGAGCACAGACTCCAAAACCCAACAGAACAGTTCAGAAACAGTTCAAAACAACTCACAAACTCCTCGACTGGCGTTCAAGATTTCAACCACTCAGGTAGTAGGCTGTCTTCTTCCTTAGATATTCTTGAGCCAAAGCTCAAACTGTATATCATTTAAAACAAACTGCATATCCTAGAGACATAATGCTTTCCGAGATCTAAATCAACTCCACCGAAAACTTCAGCATAACTCCACTAAAACAGGTAGAAGCAGCAGGAACCAGCAGAGAATCAAAAACATGACAAAATGATGCTAAAATAGCTCAGAAAGCCACGTAAAATACTCGGCTGTGCCTCAAAAGCATAATTTGCTGCAGAACTTAAAACAAACACACTAAAATAAAATAAAATGAATAAACAAACAAAATAAGGCAAAGTAAAACCGACAGCATTACTAGCCTCTCACAGCTGGCTCCCAATAATAGAGACCTTCAAATTCTTAAAAGGAATTTACGGGTGAACTGCTAGGAACTATTTAACTTGAATACCAACTCACAGTCACACGGTGTTGAGTGGAAGCTAACAGGAGGGAGGTTCAGGAAGGATGTGAAGTAATATTTTATAGAAGGTGGTGGAGCCATACAACGGCTCTCAGACAAGGTGATGGTTACAAAAAAATGTGTGGTTTTAAGCATGGCTGGGACAGAATTGAAGGATATAGTGGTTGCTCAGGGCATCAGAATCAGGGAGGAGAATGAGGAGGTGTTAGCACCTTGGAGGAACAGTAGTCCCAGGGTAAATAGGGGACTCAGGCAGACTGGATGGACTGTTGGCCTTTTCTGCCTTCATTGTTTATGATTCTATGTTCTCCAGTCCTCTGGAACCTTGCATGTTTCCAGTGAACTGTTGAATAAGGCTATCAGTGGAGCAGCTATCACTTCCCTGATTTCCTTGAGGAGGGTATAGCATAGTGGTTAAGGGCACTCAGCTGCAAACCTGGAGACCTGGGTTTGAATCTCATCAACCCCCATTTGCATACTGTGTGACCCTAAGCAAGTCAGTAAGCTTCCTTGTGCTCCCAGGTTTCGCTTGAAACAAGCCCCAGCTTAATGTACCTTTCCTAGTTAAACAAGTTCCCCTTTCCCTTAAGACCACCTCCCCCATTCCTGCTGATCACTGGTGATCTGTCTATATATATATATATATATATATATATATACACACTGTATATGGCAGATTCTAAAGCAGCAACTTATTTTATACCTCATGTAAGACAGACAGAAGATTGATGATCCCATTGTACACAGTGCTTGTTAGGTGACATTTGGAGTACTGTGGACAGTTTTCAGTGCCACACAGAAGGGGAGATGTGACACTGCTGGTGGGTGTCCAGAGAACAGCAGCTAAGATGGTAGCAAACATTAAAGATCTCTCATAAGAGGAAAGACTTTCAGAACTGGGAAGGTTCACATTAAAATATAGGAGATTGAGTTGTGACTTATATATACAAAGCTCACCATAACCAGGTCGTTTGGGAGTGTATAGGACTAGAGTCAAATAATCATAGTAGAGATACTAGGTTCCACAGCAAGCAGCTGAAAGGGGAACATAATTTGAAAAAAATTAAGAGGTGAATGGATGAATCAAAGAGCGGTAATGTCATGTAATTCTCTACCAGAACAAGTAGTGAATAGCCAGAATATGAAGTAGTTCAAGGAATCCTTGGATTCTTATTTCAGAGGAAATGGTAATTTGAGTTCCTACTGAAGTATAATCAGGTTAAAATGACTAAATAGCTAATGGACTTATATGAATCTCATGAATCATATTTTACATAGCCAGTACACACATTGGGAACATAACAGTTGCAAAACCAGTTTATTATTGTAGTCTTTAAAGTATTTATCATTTTCCTTGAGAGGAACTGGGCTTAAAATACAGTTTTTAAACTCTTTTGCTTACACATAGTGTGGTACATAAAAGAAACAGGACTGTGTTCCAAAACTGTGATGTCATAGCATTAGAGAACTGGGTGCTGTAGTTCAAATTGGATCTGTCTGCCTCAAGCAGTACTATCAATCTCCTCCAGGTATTTTTATGGCTGCATTGTCAGAGCTATGCTGATGTATTGCCATCATGTAGAAGAGAGAAGGGACAGTTGAAGCACATGACAGGATACCTTCCTCTGTTCTTTCACAGTGCTCGTTCAGTGCTTTTATTGTTTCCCCACCATCCCTCTCCTCCCTCCATGGCTGCACTAGTCCTCTCCCTCCATGAGTGCACTATTTTATTGCTTCCCATCACTTCCATTTCAGTTCCTCAGTTGCAAAAAAAAAAACTTCCTGCCATGCCCAAAGTGACCGCTGTGAGTTCAGTGCACATGCGGAGTTCGCCTGTGAAGGCAATGTGGAGTCTACTCCAAAGTTGTGGTGAAGTTGTGCATGTGCACTGAGCTCATGGCAGTCATCTTGGGCATGGTGGGCTATTTTTGTCAGCCCTGTGAGCACTCTTAAAGTGGCATAGCAGCCGTGTTGGCTCTGACCAGAGTTTGTTAAACTAGGGATCCAATTTCCTAGGCTTCTTCTCTATTTAAACTTTTACCCTTGTTAAAAGAACAGTCTATTAAAAGTTCATAAACCCAACTTTCCATTTTAATATACTGTAATTACAAATCTGGGCACAAGAGTAGTGTCTGTAATTTCCCTACTATGCTGTTTTTCATGTACAATAAACATGGTATACAGAAAATCATGACTGGATGTTAATATGCCTGGGTACACAGTATACAGGAAAGACAAGGAGGGCGAAAGGGAGGAGGAAAAGTGATCTACATCAAAGAGGGATCAAAGGAACCAAAATAAAGGGAAAGCAGGGGGAGAGGAGGCACTCTGGGTCACCCTGGAGTCAGGAAATGGCAATACTATCTGCATGGGGTTGTCACAGACCCCCAGTGCAACAGGAGGAAACAGATAGGCAAATGGTAGATAACAGCCATAAACTGGCAGAAAAAGGGGACATTTTGTTGGTAGGGGACCAAATATGACTGATGTTAACTGGAACACCTATGCTGTGGCCACATCCAGGAACAGGGTCATCCTGGATGCCCTACAGGGGCATGCCTCATGCATGTAATAGTGGAACCTACCCAGGAGGGGAGATATTGGACCTGGTGCTCACAAATGGAGACAGAATAATGGATGTATCAGTGGGCAGCCATCTGGGGTCCAGCGACCACCATACAGTGTGGTTCAAGGTAAAGACAGTAGAAGAGTCAAGCCACACAAAAAGCAAGAGTTCTAGACTTCAAAAGGGCCAAGTTTGCTAAAATGGGAGAATGCCTCAAGAAAACACTGGCAAAAGGAGGGGAGTTGAAGTACAGTGGGAGAACCTCAAGAGAGCCAGAACAGAGGCAACAAGCCTTTGTGTGAAGCAAGTTAGCAAAGCAAGAACACAAAAAAATGATGGTTTTCAAAAGAAGTGGCAGGGACGGTTAGAGAGAAGAACATGGCATTCTGGAAATACAAGGAAACACAGAGGAAGGAAGACAGAGAACTGTATCAGACTAAGAAGAGGGAGGCAGGAAAAGCAGACAGACATGCAAAGGTACAAACAGAAGAAAGGATAGCCCAGACAGTGAAAGAGGGGACAAAACCTTCTTCAGGTACATATGGAAAGAAGAAAGGCCAAGGGAAGGACAGTGAGGCTAAGTAAAGGAGGGAGGAGTGGCAGAGGGGAGCCTGGAGAAAACTGAGATACTGAATGAATACTTTGCTCAGTACTCATGAAAGAAGGGGAAGGAGAGGGACCAGAATTCTCAAGCAGACACCCAAAGGGAAGAGGGGTGGACACCAGGCCATTCACAGACGAGAGAGTCTTAAAGGAACACTTGAAACTGAAGGTGGACAATGTAATGGGGTGGATGGGATACATCTCAGAATACTAAAAGTACTCAGAGAGGTGCTACAGACACAACTGACGGCCCTATTCAACAAACTGTTGGAGGAAGGAGTAAAACCAGAGGACTGGAGGAGGGCTAATGTGATACCCTTCCAAAAAGTGGAACAAGGTAGAAGTGGAAACTACAGACCAGTCAGTTTGACCTCAGTGGTGGGAAAGATGATGGAATCACCGTGAAGGGAAAGGATTATGGAATACCTAGACGTCAGTGGGGCACTGGACCCAAGGCAACATGGATTCACAACAGGAAGGTCATGTCAAATGAATCTGATAGATTTTTTTGACTTGGTGAGAAGGGTAGTAGATAAGGGAGGCGGTGGACATGGCCTGCCAAGATTTTGTAGAAGGCATTTGACACAGTTCTGCACAAGAGTTTAGAAACAAGTTGAGCAGTCTAAGAGTGGGTCACAAGGTGGTAAACTGGGTCAGAAATTGGCTTAGCAACAGGACACAGAGGGTGGTGGTAAACGGAGTTCAATCTGAAGAAAGGGAGTAACCAGCGGGGTGCCACAGGGTTCAGTACTTAGCCAGTCCTCTTTAATGTCTATTAGTGACATTACAGAGGACTTGAAGGAAAGATATGCCTCTTTGCAGATGACAACCAAGATCTGCAAGAGAATTGACACTCCAGCGGGGTGAGAAGAAGAGGAGCGACTTACCCAAGTTGGAGGAGTTGTGAAGAGTGTGGCAGCTCAGATTCAGTGCCAAGAAATGCAAAATCATGCTCTTGGGGAACAAAAACCGAGGGAGCAATACATGATGGGGGAGGTACTAACAACAAACAAACTGGAAAGGGACCGGGGTAGTCATAACAGATGATCTAAAAGTAGCCAAGAAATGTAAGAAGGCAGTGAGGAAAGCCAGGGAATGCTTGGTGCATAAGGAGAGGTATCACCAGTAGAAAACAGGAGGTGGTGGTGGTACCACTGTACAGACAGTTGGTGAGACCCCAAAGAAGTACTGTGTGCAGTTCTGGAGACCTCATCTCCAAAAAGGGCATTGATAGGGTGGAGGCAGTCCAGGGAAGGGCAATGAAAATAGTGCAGGGCTACACCAGAAACCATACAGAGGGAGATTGAGGAGCCTCAATATGTATACACTGGAGGAAAGGAGGGAGGGGTGATATGATAGAGACATCCAAATACCTCAAGGGATCAATAGAGTTCAAGAGGGCAGCATCTTTCGGAAAAGATGCAAGAACAAAGGGTCACAATATGAGGCTGGATGGGGTAAGACTCAGGTGCAACGTGATAAAGTATTTTTTCACAGAAAGGGTGGTGGATGCATAGAACAGCCTCCTGAGGAGGCTGTGGCGCTGAATGGTAGGTAAAACCACGAATGCATGGAACAGGCAGAAGGCAACACTAGGGTGGGAAGGAGGAGGTAGGCTGCATATCAAGTAGGAGCTGGGGTTTATGCAGTAGGTGGGAAATGAGCAAACTAGGTGGACCAGACAGTCCTTATCTGCCAACAAATTCTATATTTCTATGTGGCTGTTTTCTCTCTAATACTGTGATAGTGACTTAGCATGTTGCACTGTTTTCTGTGGAACAGGAAGATCAGGAGGTCATGGGTTCTAGTACTACACAGGAACTTGGCCTAAAGCCCAGCCACAGACAGTGTTGTGCAGCACTAGGAGGTGTAGCATTGTTTAGGTGCTGTCCTGCAGATGAGAGGGTTAAACTGAAGTCCCTTCTGTCCATCTCTGGTTGCTGTACAAGGGAAGTTATGGATCACTGGCAATATAATATGTGTGTGTTGTGCTAGTTTCCTGCTGAGATGTATATATATATATATTATGGTAGCACGGTAGTGCTACCATAGTTAGAGTTGAGGAGCCATTTACATGTTAAACCCAAAATGTTGTACCTTAATAACTTTGCAACCATTTGACAGATTTGTCTGAAATTTGAATACACAATCAAGACCCATATGCCTTGGGATCTGTCAAGTTTCATACCAGTCGGATATGGCTGCGGAGTTATTAAGTGTGATCTTGCATGTGCATTTACGCTTTTTGGAATTCTACGTCGCTTCTACAGGTCACACGGTTTATGCGACCAGTCCGAAATCTTCAGGGAACATGCGTCGGGTCTCCATGTGCCTTTTGAAGATTTCAGAAAAATATTAAACGGTTCAAAAGTTATTCAAAACAAGTTCCCATTATAAGTCAATGGGAAAAGTTAACAAAAGTTCAACAGTGTCGCAAATGCAGTTTTTACTTTTTTAAATGGCCCTTTTACTGTCACAAATCCACCATTTTGTTTTCAGTTGGTGATCAGAAAATGCTTGCCATTTAAATTTGGGACCCTCTAGCAACCTAATTCTTTTGTATTCACCTAGTTGGACCCTGATGATGCTAGCCATGTCTTTATTTGAGGTAAAACAGCCCAGAAATATGTTTTCAAATTTCTGGAAAAGTACTTTCATAAAGTACTTTCGCTTGTGACACTAGTTGAAGGAATTTGCAGCTTTCTCAAATGCGACTAGTATTTTCTAGGCTGTCGGAAAATGACAGCAATTCTTTGGCACCCTGCAAAAGAACGGTTTGGTGTTTTGGCTGAAATTTGAGGAACTGAGCTCGACATCTCAAAGATGTACCTTTCAGTGTTTTGTTGAAAAATATTACACAGCAGCAAAGTTACAGCACTCCAAAATTGACACTTTTCCCATAGGATAACATTACAGCGTCCGACGCATTGCAGCAATCCTTTGGCGCCTGCTGCAAAATAACGGTTTTGTCTTTTGGGCTGAAATTTGAAGAAGACAGCCAACATCCCACAGATGTGGTCTTCAGTGGTTTGGTGAAAAATATTACAGGAAGGCAAAGTTATGGCACTCAAACTTCTCTTTTTCCCATAGGATAACATTAGGGTGTTCAGCCTTTCAGGGCCCATATCTCGAAACGGTGTGAGATCACGGACTTTAAAGTCAGTAAAATGCTTAGGCCTGTACCAGGGGCTAAGTAAAAACTAGCCAGGAAAGTGATAATTCATATGACTTTTAAATTTTTTTTCTATGTTGTACAGTTACTGAGATATATAAGCAATTTAGTATTCCAACTCCTCAAATTTCTGCTCTGAGACCCATTATTATGCGCATTCTTCATACTCACTGTCTTTCTCTATGCAGCTTTTGGGAAAACCAGCTTGTGTGCTTACATTATTGTTACTATTACTGCTTCTGCTTGTGGTTCCATACCCATTTTACTTACTGTTCCGTCCTACCATCATGTCGTTACCCTTTGCATTTTCATTTGCGCTTTGCTTTTGCGTTGTTTTTAACATTTCTGTCTACAGTACTGTTTCTCTTTCTGTTTAGCTTTGTATCACCATGCGCATTACCATTTAGCGTTTCGGGCACAATGTTACCATGTGACAAGACATCACATGGCCCGCTCCTGCCGCCACATTACATTCACTAGTTCTCGTTAGCATTCTTAAAAGAAGGAAATTAGAGCAAAAACTCCATTTAATGCAGTAGTTAGGGTTGTTCTGCAGTGACAAAAGTGAGGAAATTCAGGTGTTAGGGTTGAAAGCCCCCTTGGACCCCCTTGCCCACACCCCCAACGCATCAGGGTGCGCATTAGAGGTTGTTGGTCCCTAACTCTCACCCCATTCTCCTATATCTCTGTTTCTTCACACATCTAATGGGGTGAGATGTAGGACCAACAACCCCATGCTTTGTAAGGTTGGGGGTGTGCCAGATGAAAGCTTCAACCTAACACTGAATATCCTCACTTTGTCTCTAAACTAATAATGCATTAAATCGAGTTTTATACCTCTAATATATATTTATAACAAAATCTCTTTTACTTAAATAATGTTGAATTGTGCATTAAATTGTCTTTGTCACTGCTGTCTGTGCTCTGAACTCTCTGAGCCACAATATTCTGTGGAAAGAGTATGACATCATTTTAGTTATAGCAGTTTTCCTCCTGTTACAAATAGGTATCTTGATCATCTTACATACAGTAGATACATACTCTATTTACATAGAATTTGATGACATAAAATACCTGATGCCTTTCCAGTCTGTCTTTATGCTCACCTCAAGCCATGCCTAGCCTACACTGGACTGGAGTTATTAATCAATAGTACTTGTGGGTTTTCAACACTCACTTTCCTAGAATGCCCATGTCCACTTTTCCAATAGTTTGTAGTATTCTCTTGTGTCTGTCCCACCCATGTTTGAACCCAGTCATGGCCTTGCAAGGATCACTTCACTGGGCAATCCATTCCACTTGTCAACCACCCTTTCCATGAAGAACCTTTTATGTCCTTCTTGAACCTTCACCCATTACTTTTCATGTGACTTGTCATCACAGTGCCCTACATCTTCATAAACAGTTCACTGCACCCTGTTGATTCCTGTGAGTGAAGGTACTTACAAAGGCTATATCCTGTCCCCTTTCCCTTCTGGCAGCCAGTCTACAAATTTTGATGCTCACCATCCTTTCCTCATATCATTTTTCCTGCTACCCAGAGATTATATTTCTGGCCATCCTGTGGACAGACACCAGGCAGTCCTTTTCCTTTTCTTAGGTGTGAATTCCAGCACTGGTGCAATAACTTCATTCTTCTACTAGAAAACTTTTCCTACAGTATGCACCTCCAGTATCCTGATAGCGTTGTCAATTGCTTTGTTGAATTGTGCAATAAATTTAAGGCTGTGACCAATGATGTTTCCAAGGCCTCTTTTCTCAGAGTCTGAACCAAGATTACCCTGAAATCCAACCTCTGTTGTAATGTGTTTTTAAATGATGATGTACATAACTATCATATCAACTTTATTTATAAGTGCATTTCCAAAAGATCAATGTGCTGTAAAGAATACAGAAAATCCATAAAAACAATAACATTTAAGAGTGATATTAAAACAATTCATAAATAACAATGGCGGTACACTTAAGTGCTCAAGTCAGAAATGCCAGACAAAATAAATAAGTTTTCAAGGCAACTTTAAAGCTCTTGAAAGTCAGGTACACTGTGATCTGATGAGGTAGAGAATTCCATATGGTAGAGGCCACAAAAGCAAAAGAACAGGCCACAGAGGTCTTTAGACAAACCCTGGGAACCTCTAGCAGTCCCTTGTTAGAGAGCGGAGTGAGCGGAGGGGCAATAGAGGCAAAGAAGATCTTGCAGGTAGCGTAGTCAGCGACCATGTAGGGCTTTGTAGGTCAGTAATCCAACCTTGAAGGTGATCTACCTATGAACAGGCAGCCAGTGCAGATTGTGAGCACAGGACTGACATGGCATGATCCTGATAAGCCAGTCAGCAACCTGGCTGCCGCATTTTGCATTAGCTGCAATCGATAGATGTCAACTCTGAAAGCCCTAGGTAACGGGCATTGCAGTAATCAAGATGAGAGGTCAAAAGGCATGGACCAACATAGGGAGATTGCCAGGTGGGACTAGGTGCTTAATCCAGGCGATTCCCCAGATGGTAAAAGAGGTTTTAATAATAGCAGACACCTGAGATTGTAATGTTAGGCGCTATCAAACACAACACCCAGATTTTGAACTTTTTAATGTTAGATTTGAGTTGCCATATCCTGGTTCACCTCTCAAATCTTTGCAAGTCCCATTTAATGTCCCTTATTCCCTTTTCAGTAACCACTCTGTCACAGATCTTGGTGTCGTCTGCAAAGAGGCACATCTCACCCTGTGTCCCTCATGCCACACATGAATATGTTAAACACTGCAGGACTTAGGACCAACCATTGCAGTATCTCACTAGTTACTTCTTGGAGCCCTGAGTAATACCTATTCATGACCACCCACCTTCCCTCCCAACCAGTGTCCTATTCTCTGGTCAGTTTATCCACACACACACACCCTATCACACAGCTTTTTAACAAGTCTTCTGTGAAAACATAATTAAAGGCTTTGCTAAAGTCTGAATATAGTATGTCTACTACCTTTGTAATCCAATCAAAAAAAGCCAATTAAATTTATCTGGCATAATCTGCCCATGACAAACCAATGTTGCCTTCTATCTGGAAACCTATAGACAACCAAAATTCCACTACACTCCCTCTTATAATGGTCTCAATAGTTTCCATTGATTGAGAAATACATCTGTAATTTTTTTTCATCTTTATACCTGCTCTTGTAAGATGGCACTATAGTCACCATCCTCCAGTCCATCAGAACTATCCCATTCCAGGGTGTAGTTAAAGATGTCAGCCAGTGGACTCAGGATCATGCAATCTCCTTGAGTACCCTATGGTGCCAACACACCAGGGACCAGTAACTTGTCTACTTTCAGTGATCTTTCTACTAAAACCAACTTCATCTCTAGACCAGTCACCCTCTTCCTTTGGCCTATATCTCATGTTCTGGGAGCAATAATCCCTTCTGTACTGTGAGGACTGAACAAAACTATTCACTCAGGATATCTGCTTGCTTTGATCCTTCTCCTCCTCCTCTTCCCATACACCCTTTCTCAATCTGACTATTCCATTCGTTGTTTTCCTCTTTTCTCTTCGTACTAAAAGAAGGCTTTGTTCCTTTGGTGGACCCTCTGATATTTATAATTCTGTCTCCACCTTGGTATTACATCATAATATCCTGAAGCAGTCCTTTTGCTTAAGGATGTAATTAAACTATTTCTTTATTGCCTGAAGATGTATTCTTTTATTTGTCCAAATTAAGTCCTTGTCCTTACATTGGTTCTGATAATGTTGATTTTCAGATTTTCAAGAGAGTTGCCTATGTTATGGCTCCCCTTATCACAAAATTGTTTAATCATTCTCTCTCTATGTTATTTTTCCCACATGTTTGGAAGTGTGCTTTTAGTTAAGCCTATTTTTAAAGCTGGTGTAATGACTGATTTGAATAATTATCATCCTATATCACTTCTTACCCCGCTGTCAAAAGTCCTAGAAAGGATTATTAGTGATCAAATTAATGAGTTTATGGGGAAATGTAATCTCTGGACACCTGCTCAGCAGGCTTTAGAGTGAGTCATGATACTGAAACTGCCTTGGTGAGGTTCGCAGACCATGCCCGTTCCACCATTGATAGTGGTGGTTTGGTGGCTGCGGCCTTTGTGTACCTCAGCAAGGCATTTGATCTTGTTGATCATGATATTTTGTTACGAATATTGTTAAAGGCACACTTTTCTGATGATGTAGTTTTGTGGTTTGGACATTACTTGAGAGACAGAACTCAGAGAACCCGTGTTGGTGATTCCTTGTCTCAGGAGAATTTAATGAGATATGGGTTCCTCAGGGTCCATTTTAGGACCCTGTTGTTTTCATTGTTTATTAATACATCGCCTGAAATTTGTAATGATACTCGATTTTCCTATTTGCAGATGATGCAGTATTATTTAGTATTGGTACTGATGTTCAAAAATTACAGGATAGTCTTCAGAGGGACTATAACAATTTACATTCTTGGTTTATTCAACAGAGATTAACACTTAACTCTACTAAAACTAAATTTCTGATTTTCTCTGGTCATAGAAATCAGATTGATCATAATTTTGTGCTTAAAGACAATTTCAGTAATATAATTGAAAGGGTTTTTAATTTTAAGTATTTGGGTATAATGTTGGATCAATACTTAAATTTTGATCAACACATTTTTTATTCATTACTCGCTTACATCAGCGACTTGGTGTGTTATTTCATGTCAGAAAGTTTCTTGATTTTGAGACTAGGACCTTATTGGCAAACTGTTTTCTGTTTCTTTAATCAGGTATGGTTCCATTGTTTATTCATGTTCAACTGTCAAAATGTTAAACAAACTAAATTGTACATATCACAGTATCTTAACGTTTTATTACTGGCCTACCTAGGATGACTCATCATTGTACTCTCTAGGAGAAATCTGGTTGTTTACCTCTTAGGGTTTTTAAACATAGGTCTTTAACTTTTTGCATAAGATTCAATTAGGTTTTGTACCTGATAGTGTTACTAGTATGTTCCCATCTCCGTGCCTATTGTTATGACTAGAAACAGTTCAAGTAGGACATTTAAGTTACCTTTGATTAGATCAAATTTTATGAAGAACTCGATTAATTTTGAATTGATGATTCAATATAATCAGTTATCTAATGTAACTGTTTGTTGTACTGTGTCAGGTTTTAAATGTTTGCTTGAATAAAAGTTTTTGTCTGAGACTGTTTGCAATTGTTTCTAATGTTTTTGTAATAATATGGTTATTGACGTATTTATGTAATATTGTTTTTATATTGTTTTTGTTATTGTCACTGGACATCTGTGAAAATGGGCATTCTTTGCTCACAGATTTTTCAGTATAAAATAATGAAATGAAAAATTAAAATGAAATAAAATGAAAATGTCCAAAGTTGTTACTGGTTTACATTTGCTAGACAGTTCATCTACTGATACAAAGTAGCTGGGATGTTAGTATCACAGAATGTCTGTCTTGGAAAAATACTCCCCTCAAAAAAAACAAAAGAAATCAGAAGAAATGTTCTGCAATCTGCCCCAAGATTTTCTTTCCCCTTGTGAGTTCTTCTTGTGTATCCTGCAGGGCAGTTTTAACATTCATCCTTTCCTCACAGCATTCAAGGGCATTTTTTAGAATTTTCCTTTATGTCTTCTACTGTTGTTTTTCCATCAGTAATTGTGATCTATTATATTTAAAATTTAAACATTTCCTCCCTCATACAGGAATGTATTTCTTTTGGTGGCAGTCTGACTGACCTCCCTCAATTGGTCACCCTGACCCACTACTACAGAGCACCCCCAGCCTCCTGCCCCAAGCACCTCTGTATACCCCGAGGGCAGAGCCATTGGCTCCCCAGTGATTCTAACAATACTGATGGGAGGAGGATTTCCTACCCCGGATTACCCCGGGGTGGCGGCTGGCTTCACAGTGGTTCTAGAACAGATCCAGGTGGAGAGAGGATCTGATCAGCTCACGTGGGACCAGCACCAATGTCAAGTTGTTGGCAAAACTATTTTTCGTATGTTGTATGGGATGGGAGCGTGCAATGATGGTCCAGTTTCCACCTGCTTCCCCAAAGGATGGTGCTAGTACAGTGGTACCCACAGGAACCAGGAAACCAAAACTGAGAAAGACTGGGAGTTGTACAAGGAAAAATTAGAGAATCTAACATACAAATTAGAAAGGCAAACCCAGATAGAGGAAAAGATAATATAAGGGGCAAAGAGAGGAGAGGAGACAAATCATTTTTAGATACATTAAGAAACATAGGAAGGCAAAGGGGATAGTAAAGATTGCTACTGAAGAAGAGGAAATGCAGCACCATGACCCATAGAAAGCTGAAATCTTCAACAAATATTTCTGCTCGGTGTTTACCAAAGGCGACTGAGGGATAGTCCAGCCCTGAAAAAACACAACATCCAGGACCAGGGGTAGACATGAGTCCCTTTACAGAAGCCAAAGTATGGGAGGTGCTAAATAAACTAAAAAGCAGACAAAGCCATGTGACCAGATGAGATGCACCCCAGAATCCTTAAGGAACTGGGGACAGAATTAGCAAGCCTCTGGCACTTCTATTCACAAAATCCTTGAAGAGCAGTGTGGTACCTGAAGACTGGAAAAGGCAACAGTGGTTCCACTTCACAAATCAGACATTGTAAACAGGCTAGTAATTACAGTCCGTGAGCCTCACGTCTATAGTAGGAGAACTAATGGAGACACTACTTGAACAGAGGATCATAGCATTCCTCAAAACTAGCAGCCAACAAGACCCTAAACAGCATGGTTTCACAGCAGGCAGGTCATGCCAGACAAATCTGCTTGAGGTTTTTGACTACATTACACAAATAAGTGGACAGCAGTGGGCAGTAGATGTGTTCTACCTAGACTTTAGTAAGGCCTTCGTCTCAGTTCCACACAGAAGGCTGGTAAAAAGCTTGACCACACAAGGGTTGGTCAGAAGTAGTCAAATGGGTACAAAACTGGTTACAAAGGCAGAACCCAGAGGGTACAGGTTAATGGAATGCAATTGACGGAAAGCAGGGTGACCAATGGGGTGCCCCAGGGCTCAGTGCAGGGGCCTGTACTCTTCAATGTTTTTATAGCAGACATCACTGACAGACTGGAAGGGAAGGTGTGTCTCTTTGCAGATGACATCAAGATATGTAACAGGGTGGACATCTCAGAAGGAGTGAGCAAGATGTAAACTGACCTCAAGAAACTAGAAGAATGGTCTGGAGTGTGGCAGCTGAGATTTAATATGAAACAGTGCAAGGTCATGCACATAGGAAATAAAATCCAAGGAAGGAGTATTACCTAGGAGGTGAAAGACTGGTGGCCTCAAACCAGGAACAAGATCTGGGAATCATAATCTCAGTTGACTTGAAGGTTAGTAAGCAGTGTGAGAAGGCAACATTGAAGGCCAACAGAATGATGGGCTGCATTGGGAGGAAATCATGAGCAGGAGGAGAGAGGTGGTACTACCACTGTATAGAATGCTCATCAGGCCTCACCTGTAATATGGAGTCCAATTCTGGAAGCCTCAACTCAGGAAGGACATTGCCCATGTGAAACTGTACAGAGAAAGGCGACAAAATGGCTCAGGGTCTGCAGTACATGTCCTATGAGAAAAGACTTAGGGAACTTAATATGTACTCCTGGAACAGAGAAGAGAGAGAGGGACATGACTGAAACATTCAAGTACATAAAAGACATTAACAAGGTACAGGCAAAGGAAATTTTGTTACTTCAAGAAGGGCTCCAGGACCAGCGGACATGACGTCCGGGCTGCACGGAGGAGGTTCTCTACCAACACCAGGATGTTTTTCTTCACAGAAAGAGTGGTGAATGCCTTAACATCCTACCCCAAAGATATTGTGAGGGTCAACACTGTGGGGATTCAAGAATGCATGGGACAGTCACAATGGAGCACTGACTAGAAAGTGCAGCTAAAGTGTCAAAATCAGTCTAAAACAAATGGGCAGACTAGATGGACCTAGCGGTCTCCTTATGCCATCAGCTTCTATGTTTCTATGTTTTTATACCTTCTGCTATCCACCAGAGTATCCACCCTGTTGCAGATTTTGATGTCATCCACAAAGAGGCAGACCTTCCTTCCAGCTCCTCTGCAATGTCACTAATAAAGAATTAAAGAGAACCTGTCCCAGAACTGATCCCTGTGATACCCCACTGGTCATCCTCTTTTCCTCTGAGTGAATTCATTTACCACCAACCTCTGTCACCTTCCCTAAACAGTTTCTTATCCAGTTTATCACCTTTGGACCCACTCCTAAGCTACCCACTTGCTTACTAGTATCCTATGTGGAATGGTGTTGAAAGCTCTTACTGAAATCTGGGTAGACCATGTCCAGCATTCCACCCTGATCTAAATCCTTTGTCACCCAGTCAATGAAATCTATTAGACTCATTTGACATGACCTCCCGTGTGAATCCATGCTACTGGTCTCGTAATCCACTGTATTCAAGATATTCATTACTAGGACCAATACTCTTTTGATATTTCTAAACAACTTACCTGCTGCCTGCTCAACAGCAGATATCCACATGTACACAGATTATACTGTCTTGTATGCCTCCGGTACCTCCCCTCTGATGTGGTGACCAGCCTTCAGCTGGATTTCAATAATGTCCAATGCTGGTTTTATATAAATCAACTGTCATTCAATGCCAAAAGATGGTCTCTATGACTTTTGTCACCAGGCAGAAGCTCACCAGGCTTACTGCCACCCCTACCTTCCATACTCTCAAGGGGTCCATATTAGAGAATGTCTCCTCCTCCAAATACCTTGGGCTCTGGCTCAACAGGACTTGACATTGCTGGACATGTAGATGGTATCTACAAAATCTGCATCTAAACTAGATGCATCCCCCTCCGGCCTGCTGTGAGATCATCCAGAAGATGATTCTCTCAGTCTTTGACTTTGAGACATCACATCATTTACAGTGTGTTCCCTAAGTCCACCCTCACTAGGCTGGACACTCTATTCAACTACTTATGTCACTTCACTCTTGCCTGTCTGCCACAAACCCACCAATGTGACCTCTACACCAGTCCCCCCGGTGCCAGATGCCTTGCCCACAGTGCCTCATTAGTTGAGAAGTTCTGGCTTGGCTCCATTCCATCCTATCTTAATGTCCTCCTCTCCACCCCTCCTACCTCCACCTACTCCCTTGCACTCCCCTTATAGGTCCCTCGCCCTTCCTGCCCAAACTTCCACTTCAGAATGAGCCACCTTCTCCTATCACTTTCCAAACATTTGGATCTCCCTCTACTTAGATATCTGCTGTCGTCCAATTGTTCATTGGCCTATCTTCTCTGAAATCATGTTTCCCCATCCTGCAATTTCTCCGTCCCAGATTTCACACTACCTCATTTTTCTTACTACTGTCCTTCTTATCATATCTACTCTTGTCCCCTACTGCCCCTCTGCAGGCAAGCTGAAAGCCTATAGCACTGGCTTGGTTTGCATCTAACCTGTTGTTGGCATAGCTTTTAGTTTTCAGTTGTATGTCTTTATTCCTGTTTTATTATTTTGGAACCTGAATTGATATGCCTTTCTTGTCTCTGAATTGTATCCTTGTATGATTTTGTCTTATTTTTGCTCTATGTATATTGGATTTTATATGCAAATTGTATCCTCTTTCCCTCCTCCTCAGGACACATCTGGAAACGAGCTATGTAGCTCAGTATGCCTTTCTTGGTGAAACTTTTTCAAATAAATAATAAATAAAAAATATTCCACAATCCTTTCCTTCTGCAGTGATTCCATTAACTTTCCCACTGCCAATGTCAGGCTGACTTTGCCTATAGTTCCAGCTTTGTCCCTGCTACCACTTTTGTGTTCTGAGGCTACATCAATCTTTCTTCCAGTCCTCTGCAACCAATCCTGTTTCCAGTGAGCTGTTAGATAGAACTGTCAGAAGTGCAGTCAGTATTTCCTGGGCTCCCACAATACCTTTGAATGCACCCCATCTGGCCCCATTACTTTCTCCACCTTCAGATTAGCAAGTCCCTTCAAGACTCTCACCTCAAAAAGGACTAGTGTCTACATCCATCCCATCAAGACTTCTGTTACTTTTTTGGCCCCTCCTTCTCCTTCCTCTGTCAACACTGAACAAAAGCATTTGTTCAGCATGTCTAGTTTTCCTGGTCCCCTGGATATAAGTGGTCAGACCACATGCACACACACACACACACACACACACACACGCACGCACACACACACCTGGGATATAGAAGTGGTCAGACCAAACACAGACAGACAGACAGACACACACACACACACACACACACACACACACACACACACACACACCTGGGATATAGAAGTGGACAGACCACACACATACACACCCACAAACCCCTGAATTCAGCTTTGTATGGTGATTTTTTTCTTTCTTATAAGATTATCCTGCTGCTCTAAACAGTTGTGAGATGCTCAAAGGCACTGCTGATATGCATGACCTGCACCAGTACACAAATTGAAACTCCATTTCCTACACTGGATAACAGTATGGCTAAAATCTTCACATGAGCCACATTTATTTTCTCACAACCATTGGAAAGGTATGTCTTATAGTCACATATGTGACACGGCTTTGGTTGTCCAGGGAACAAGCAAGACCTCTATCTTTACCTAAGAAAGTACTGTTAGGCAGATTGGTTACTCCTATTTCTTTCTGTCTCTGCTAGACCCCAAACATCCACATACTATTCTAGAGTGGATTGAAGTCCATAACAGGATCAGTCTGACCTACTACATCACATCATTGCTGCAACCAATATTTGGTGATAATGGTATTACCACTTTCATTTTAAATAACACATTTACTGTTTTAGATACAGGGTTTAGCTAAAAGAGGAGCCCATCGGTTGCTGTTTTTAACCCTATTTGTCCAGAACATTTCAAGAGAGGTAATTGATTTTAAACTAATATCATAGTTGGTGTACTTGATATGTGAATAATCACAAATATGTCATACAAAAAATAAAGGGAGACTTTTATGAAAGGGCATTTCACAAACATCCTTTCAGATATTGAGTCCCGATCTCTCTGCAATGCAACTTGACTGTGCTTTTCAGTGGTGCAGGTTGCCCCATGATTTAAATAAGCCAGTCATTGAGTCAATGCCAGGTGATTATATCTACATCTAGACTGGTCTTTAGAGAAGCTTGAATAAGCTTGGGAATCTAAGCACTAAATTACATCTGAACCCAAATGTACAAAACACTAAGATTATGGTTATTGGCACACAGAGAAAATATAAAAAATATATCTAACTTCTAAACCCCTTGAATATGTAAAAGAATATACATATATGGGAGTAAATCTCTCAAGCAGTATGTTCTGGACAAATCACATTAAAACAACACCTTCTAAAATGAGAATCACTGCAGGTGTGCTCACCAGGTTTAATAGACTATATGGTGACATGGCCATTATGCTGATGTTAAAAACTATCAGTGCTAAGCTGATTAACCAGGGCCTATATGCAATAGAAATATGGGGAAATGCAGATTTAAAACCCTTGGAAATAATAATAAATAAGTTACATAAAAAAGGGTTCCAAGATCCACTCCGAATGTGTTGGTAAAACACAGATAGAAAAATAGCATTTGAAGTTAGAGTTCAAATACAAATAGTTAACTTAGGGTAAAGAATGTATCCCTATTTCCTGGCTCACTGATTGCAAACTGCATCTTAGAAAAAAGAAATATTTCAGTATAGTAAAAAACTATGGCTGACAAATCTCTTCAAGCTTCTGGATGATTATAAGTGTACTTTGCTTAAGAACTGGGCAGATCCAGCCATACAAATTCATGTTGATCGTATTAAATGTATATGTACAGCACTGCATCATAAAGTGAAAAACAAGGTATTTAATAAAAATTTAAAATATTGAAGTATCCAACTGGCTGGAAAATACCCAGGAACATTCCTTGAAATATTATTTAAGTGCAAGTCTGAACCACTTTATAGAGAAGTACTAACTACTTACAGATTTGAAGTATTCCCAGCAATGTTCTAACAATAAGATATAAGATAGAATACTATGAACATAACATAAACAAAGTCTGAGAGAGAATTGTAATTGCTACCTAAAAAGAAAAGAAGCTCCATAACTCGTGAGTAATGAGATGCCCATGGTACGGAAAAATAAGACAAAATACTAGGACAAGCATCTCTCTTTGTACATTGTTCCTTCCAGATATATGCTTGACTTACTTTTCAGTGCTGAAAATCTAGTAATTCTACAGGATTTAGCAATGTTGCTTCTACTCACAAAAATTTGAAGTAACAATAAAGTATCCACTCTGACTGCCAATCTTAATAGATCCATAGTATAGGATCATTAGTATTAAATTTAATATAGGTGATTACAGATGGCTAGAAAGGGAGGGAATATAAATATTCAGACCTGAACCCATTATGTGCCTGTTTACACTACTGAACTATTTACAGTGGAGTTTTGTAAGTACTGAAAGTCAGAGTGGACCCTTAATCTACTATCTAGACACTCTGGAATATAGGGACAAAATTACTAAATGAATGTAAAATGAAATCTACTAGTACGTTGTCCTCTAGAATCTGATAAAGAAGTATCAATTTGTTGTAAGTCTCCTGCTGGTTTCTGTGATCCCAATTCAGCTCACTCTGCTGTGCCCTTGCAGATGCTGCATTGGCTTTGAAATCTGACTGTCACTTGCTCTCCTCCACCACCAAGGGTTGCCAAATCCTGTTGCTCACACTTGCAGACCTGCCTTGAGGGAGACTGACGGTGGGATCTGAGCACTGATGAGCAGCCACCCGGCCTTTCTGGAGGCACCTCTGTGACCTCTGCTGCTCCACAGTTGACAGCTTTAAGCTTTAGACAGCATTTACGGTGGAGAACATGGGGACTCAATTAGGAAAGCATCTTACTCTCTGTCACGCTGCTCCATGCCTTTGTACTCTAATCATGGCCAGCCAGGCTTCAAACACATACTTGAACTCACTCTCCATGTAGGGTAGTCCAGCAATGCAGCTATCCCTCCCCAAGAGCAGCTCTTCCAAGGTATCTTCCACATTAGGCTTTTTCTCATCTAGGACATAGTCTTCATCCTCCTTAACATGACAGAAGTTGCTTCCTTCTGTTCTGTATTTTTAAATTAACTGCACATCTTTCAAATCTAAGCGCTTTAGTGGCATGGCCTGCAGATCAGGCTTGAAATGATGGGCATGCACCTACCTTTACTATGCTCTCATTCTCATGGTCCTCCAGCACCTTCAGGACTTGGACTTGAAATGGACCCCCTACACCTATGCCATTTTGCTCACTATCTGTGTCCACATTCATCCCAGGTGCAAGATGTCATCCTACTAACATCCCTACCACCCAATGGAAGAGTAGGTTCATAGGTTATTACGAGTTTGAAGGACTAGCCATAGTGAACTCACCACCACTTATGAAGGGTGCCAATTTATATTTATAATCACAAATATAAATTGAAATTCATCTTAAACTGCTGCAGATTAACACTGTGTACCACATCTGAAGGAGGATATTCCAAATTGGTACTATTCTCTGGTAAGAAATCGATTTCATTTAACTGTCTTGTTAATATTAAATCTTAGTTTTAATTTATGAGACCTAGTATTATTTACAGAAGGATACCAATCCAAACAATTGGTCTCAAATAAAGCAGCATCTCTGAAGCTTTGAAAATCATGCATAAGTCTCTTCTTAGTGATTATATTCATAGGGAATAAAGACTCAAAGCTTTCAATTTATTGTCATCACAAACTGATTTCAATTAATAATGTTTCTAGGTAGTCTCGTGTACTTTTTTAACCATCACTTTATCCTGTGCAGATGTCAGAGCACAGAATGCTGAACAGTAGTCTAGATGAGATCTACAACACTACAATATATAGGTAGAAGCACCACTGGCTCTCTACTTTTAATATTTTTCAGAATACAACTGATTAATCTGTGACATTTTTATTGTTTTATTTGTATGCTCAGTAAATTTCAAATCATTTGTAATATGTACTCCCAAATCTCTTAGAGGTTACTGTTTTAGTAAAGTATTATTCATATAGTAATCAGCTAACCTGTTATTTTACCAAAATGCATTACTTTTCATTTGACAATATTAAAACTTAGTTTATTTCCTTACTCCAATATGTTAGATTATTTAAATTAACTTGTAACAGATGTGCAGAATTAGAGTTGTTCACAATACACCCCAATTTGCTATCATCTGCATATTTACTAAGCCACACTCCTGTGTGGTATTCATACTAGAAATAACTATATTAAACAAAACTGGACCAAGTACTGAGCCTTGAGGCACTCCGCTAGTCACCATGATCCAGGTAGATTTTATAACCCTGAACACTGACTTGTTGCCTTCTATCTGTCAACCAGGATGAAATCCACATTATAATATTATATTGAGCCCTTATGTGACAAGGCATTCAATTAAGATCTTGTGACATACAGAATCAAAGGCCTTTTCATAATCCAGAAAGATGACATCAACTGGAAGACCTGCATCCAAAGATTCACTAATAGGTTCAAAGAAATTAATCAAGTTAATATGGCATGATCCACCTGGTGTAAAGCCATATTGAGTTATATTGCTTAATCCATGGCTTACAATGGAACTGTTAATTCTTTGTAATAAAAGCTTCTCCATAATTTTCCCAGTACAGGAGGTCAGACTAATTGGTCGGTAATGCTTCACATCCTGTTTATTACCCCTTGTGAATTGGAATCACCAAAGCCTCTTTCCATTCCTGTATAACCACCCTTCCATAATAGATTTATTGTACAGCAGGGTGAGTACACCTGTAAGCTCATAAGAGATTTATTTCAGAAAGACAAAGGGATGTTATCTGGTCCAGCTGAGGCTTTAGATTTAAAGGAATTAATAGCTGAATAAGTTTCAGCAACGGTAAATTCCACACTTGAGTCCTGAATGCTATGGTCTATGTATCCAGTTGTTTCTTTGGCTTTAAATATACTGGAAAAGTATTGTTAAATTTAGTGCCATTGATTGCTCATCAGAAACTACTTTACCATTAACTTGTAAGGGCCACATTAGGTACACTACTTTACAAAGAACCAATATAATTAAAGAACTATTTGTTATTGTCCTTTTACTGTTGCTAATTTGTATTCTAGTTTTTTTGCTTTCCTAATAGCAGATTTGGTTTTGTTAGCTTTTGTTTAAACCTGTTCCAATTGATCTCAGTCTTTTGTTTTTTATTTATTATAGGCCTTTTTGCTGTTACATGTCTACGCTATCAGTTGAGTACCAAAGGGAAGCCTCCTTTGATTTTTATATTTCATCCGCACAGGAACCCAGTTGTAAATACAGTCCTCTATTTTTCTTTGATTTTACCCCATCGTCTCACCTACTGTAAGATCCTCAAGCCCTGTCCCCAATTCCAACCATCTAAATAAGCCTCTATTTCCACATAGTTTGCCCTAGCAAAAATCCACATTTTGGTCACACCTTTAGTAGTTGATTTATAATAGTTAATGGTCCAGAGCACCATACAGTGATCACTATATCCTAGTGGTTCAAGTATTATGGGGGTTCTCCTGGTCACTGATATTCATGAATATTAAGTCTAAGATGTTATCCTGCCATGTTGGCTCCATACCAATTGATCCAATCCTAAATGCACAATGGTTTTAATAAATGTAATGTCTTGTTGATTAGTACCCTCTAAGCTATTCCATGTTATACTTGGAAAATTGAAGTCACCCATTAGGATAATGCTAGCCAAGAGATTAATATTTTGTAAATACTCAAAAATTTGGCATTGTTACAGGCATCCAGTGCAGGTGGACGATAACAGAGTCCTAATATTGTAGGGTTATGGTCATATGTCAGTTTAACCCAAATTAGTTCAATACTATCAGGGGTATGCATGTCAGTACTCACTTCAAGACAGTCTAAACAGTCCTGACATATACTGCCACCCTCCTCCTTTAGAGAAGGTGTGATTCTTCCTAAATAGAGTATACCCTGGGATGTCCTAACTTACTGATTATCAGTGAACCATGTTTCTAAACCCACATACATCTATATTCTTACTATTCAAAACAAGTTGTAATTCATTAATCTTATTTGATAAGCTTCTAGCATTTAATAATAGTATTTTAAGTTTAGAGCAGTGAGTATTAGGATGCTCTTCCCTATAGTAAGAAGGTATCAAACAATGTAAATTGATAAGATCTAAACATGAATTGACCATACAGTTGGTAGTTAGTAAACAATTGTCTTGAGCCCCACCCCTTTATCAGTTTAAATAGCTATCAATTTGTGCATTGATATGTTTTCCCAATATTTCAGAGCCTCTCTTGTTCAAATGAAGACCATTTCTTCAAAATAGTTCCCTTTGCTATCAAATTGTTCCCAGTGCATTATGCACATTAGGTTCTGTTTTAAAACACTAGCTTCGCAGCCAGTTATTCACCTGTTTTTATTTAGATTCCATATAGGGTCAGCCTTGGTACCGTAGTATTTCAGATAATACAATAGTGCCACCTATATATGATAGTATGTTCATCAGACCTACATATGCCTCCTTGATCTGCTGTACACTTTAATTTCTAGTATTATTGACTCTACATGTACAATAACCAGGGATCCCTCCACTATTGCTCAATATTTGCCTAGTCATTTTGTTAATATTTGTATTTTTGCGCCATGGAAACAGGACAAGGTACATGTAGCCTTGCTCTTTGTCGCAGATTTGTCAGTCTAACTTTGCAATCATTGAGTCCCCTAAGACAAATATCTGTCTAGAATAATTAGATGACCCCACTATTTCCATATTATGTGGCTCATTTTTAATATTACTACCAATGGGCTCAGGAAAAGAGAGCAAATCAAATGGTCCCTGACAACAAATATTAGCTTGGGGAGGAGGTCCAGTATTATTACCAGTTTGATCAATAGGATGGGGTACTCCAAGTGACTCTGGACAATTTTAGTGAGTTCAGAGATGGGCATAGTAATGATTTTCTGCTCTTCATCCAGATCTAATAACAGGTCAACACTATTATGGATGGGTACCTGAAAACATCTAGCTTTTCTACATTTTGTACAAGCTTACTGCTCTGAATGTTAAACCATTCATTTTACATATCCAGTGATTCTACTTCCTGCTTGGACCTTTTCTTTGGGGGCAGAAACAAAATTATTTTCACCCATAGTCTCCCTATGTAACACTTGGGGTTTATCAGATACAAGGAATATTTGCAGCCATTTAATGGTTTCCTTTGACTTAGCTCAAGAGCCCATAATCTGCTATCAAATGTATTAATTTCTTCCTCCAATGATTTATTCTGCATACACTTAATACCTGTATAAGAAATAAAAGTTAGATCATTAAGTCCAAAGTTGTACATATTGCATGAAATACATTACATGCCTTGTTTCCCATCTAATGCAGTTATTACAGCTGCCATTATGAAATACTACACTGTGCTAACAACACTGCTAGCATCAACCCAGGATGTATTACCTGTCCCATGCATGTGCCTGTTGTTTATTGTAGCATCACCTGCCAACCTATGCACCCACCAAACATGCCTAACATGCACAGACACGCGTGCTTCTGCCGTGTCTTCAGACGCTAACGTTGCACGCCACCCTGCTCGGACTCACCCTGCTCACTGCAAGGCTTGTTTATATAAGCCCTAGTGACCCCAGAAGTACTCCCCCGGGTCACACAGACCTTCAAGGCACAAAGTATAAATTAAAGTAAAATAAGTTAAATTGACACTGTTTGTGGCTTAGCTAAGGACTGGGTAACCAAATAACGTGCAGCACACAAAAAATTACACTGGAAATGGTGAGTTGTAGTTCTGGAATGACTTCTCTGAACTACAGCTCCTCTGCCTAGCTTCCTGGTCTTTGCTAGGCTTCAGATATCTCACAGGAGTGAGAGTGCACACAGTAATCACACACAAGCAAAATGTTGCATATAATAATATTTAAAACAGCACAGCGCACTGCAGCAGTCAAAGGATGTGCACAGAGTGCAGCAAATTCATTTATCTAGCTCAACTCACTGCAGGGCTTGTTGATATAAACCTAGTGACCCCAGAAGTACTCCTGGGGTCAAACAGAGCTTCAAGGTACAAAATATAAATGAAAGTAAAATAAGTTAAAATCACCATTACTTGTGGCTTAACTAAGGACTAGGTAGCCAAATAACTTGCAGCACACAAAAATTACACTGAAAATACAGAGTTGTAGTTCTGGAATGACCTCTCAGAACCACAGCTCCTCTGCCTAGCTTCCTGGTCTTTGCTAGGGCTCAGATACTCCTGCAGTAGCACAAGTGCACACAGTAATCACACACAAGCAGAATGTTGCCTACAATAATATTTAAAACAGCACAGAGCACTGTAGCAGTCAAAGGATGTGCACAGAGTGCAGCAAATTCATTTATCTGGCTCGACTCACCACATGGCTTATTGATATAAGTCTTAGTGAACCTAAGTATTCCTGGGTTCAAACAGAGCCTCGAGGCACAAAGTGTAAATTAAAGTAAATTAGTTAAAATTGCCACTATTTGTGGCTTAACTAAGGACTGGAGTAGGAAATGTTCCCCATGTCCTGGCCAACATTCTCTGTCAATAAAACAAGTCCATATAATCCAAACTTCAGCAGACCTGGAAATGGGATGTCCAGTGCTACTACTAGTTACAAAATTCAAAATAAGTAATATAAATAAATAAAATGTTCTTTTTTAATTACTGATCAGTTATTAGATGCTAGAGCATCAGATGAGCAGATGCTTAGAGTAATCATTTCACTATAGGTTTCTTTTAAACTGATGTAATCAAGTTCCACATCTGAAAATAAATAGCAGATGGGTAAAAAAGCAGCAACAAAGGACCATAGAGAAGAAAAAAATATTATTCCAAAGCCAACAAAAAGAAACAGCACAGTATTTCCAAACACATAAACCAGAAGCCCATCTTCACTTAAATGTTACCAAATCTGACAAAAAAACAATTGTATGCACATAAGTGCCTATGAGCCCCATTTTCAAAAGGTTAGCATGGCGCAAACTGGGTGTTCACCATGCTAACCAGGAATAGTGGTGGCTGTTGGAGGTGTGGCCATATTCAAAGGCCACCTATGTGTGGTGCACCCCAGCAGCACCATGGCATACAATACTGTGCTGCGATATGCAAATGAGGGATCCCTCATGCATACGCAGTGCAGCATGATACTGATAGATTTCAGAAGAGTTAAACAGCTGCAAGTGTGGTGCAGTTTAATGTTTCTAAAACCAGCCATTAGCAGTGCACAGAGGGGATGGGTGCCCTCACCCATCCATGCACCATCTAGGGCTTGGTACCCTGGTAGTCTTGCAGCCCCTCCCTAGCCCAGATCTCCACACAAGTAAAGTAAAAACATCCCTGGTGGTCCAATGATCCCTCCCTAGCCCCTGATGCCCTCTGGTAGTCAGAAAGAAGTATCCCTGGTGGTCTAGCAGACTCTCCCCTAGCACCAATCCCTCTGATAGTAAACAAAAGCATCCCTGGTGGTCCAGCAGTCCCTCACATGCCCTGATCCCTGCCAGTTGAAATACATTGTAATCTCTGGTGGTCCAGTGGTCCCTCCCATGCCCCAATCCCAGTTGGTAGAAAAACATTGTAATCCTTGGTGGTCCAGTGGTCCCCCTGAGCCCCCAGCCCTGCCTGTGTAAAATAATAGTAATTTCTACTGGTCCAGCATTCCCCTGAGCCTTGATCACCTGTCAGACAACCTTATGGGGCTCTCTGTTGGTTTAGCAGACCCCCTCCCTAACCCCCACCTGCCTGTAGCAGTCAAACTCCATCCCTGGTGGTATAGTGGACCCCCACCCCAACAGGTAGCACCCCACCACCCTACATCCCCACTCAACAGCCAATGACTGGCACAGCCCTCTGCTCACCACCATGACCAGGCACAGACTGATTTCTCATGATACGATATCCTGTACAGTGTGATGACAGATTCATTTAAAATGAGAAGGGTTCCTTTAGGCTATGCTTAAAGACTGTTGCAACAGCACCTTTGTTTTCTTTTACATATCTTTCCTTTCATTTCCCAATTCACATTATCAGGAAGGCCACCTGTGTAGTGTATTTGTCTGTCCCTTTCTACTTTAGATTCTTATCTGTCTTTCCTTCTCAGCTTTTGTGAATCCATCCAAACACTGCTATATCTAAGTTACCCTGTCCAAAATTCAAACGTTGCTATAAGGCGTCTGTGTTATTTAAAAAAAGCGGACAGGTTATTGTTCATGTTTATGCCATAGTAAAATATAGATAATACAAACCCTGGTCTCAGACAGCGGCTGTGCCATCCGAGTGTTAAGCCAAAATGAGCTTAGATTGTTTTCCCTGGATGAGTCAAATTCTCAAGCTTACCAAGGCTTGGAAGCCTTAAAACTGCTCATTGGTGAAAGGAACTGTTTCCTGGTTATAACGAACCCTTGCTGATTTATTTAGTTGTGAAGTCTCTAATTTTGTTTGCCATAGAGCGTATGCAAGGTAGCAAGGAGGCTACCCAGATAGAATAAAGTGAAATATGTTGTTTGTATTAAGCTTCCCAGTAAACTGTAGAAACTAAAATGTTATGCTTAGCTGTACTAACATAATAGGCAGGAGCCGTTGGTGGTTACATTCATGGGTTCACTGTAAAACTGCCATGGTAGTTGTTGATAAAAGGCATTCAGCCTTGTGTATTAAAAGGCTGCCTGCATCCATGTATTGTGGTATGAAGTTATTTTTACAGTAAAATGTTTGAAAAGGATATTCTTTATACCTGGACAGATATTCAGGTTCAGGGTGGGGTTCCTTTGGGTTAGGCTTCAGAGGAGTCTCCACCTACACTATGTCTCTAACTATACAAGCCGGCCAGCCATTCTTTCTTCTGTTATGGATCAGGGACATGGGGGGGAGCTTCATCTAGTCTTTTTAGAAAATGATTATTTTTGCCTGTGTTATTAGATTTATAAGCATAGACCCTACTGTATAACTAAGACTATCATGTGTAACAGTATGTAAATGAATTAAGACATTTATTTATATGTATTGCATGTTTCAGTAGAAAAGGTAGGAGGAGTTTATTGCTCCCCAGCCTGATAGGTATAACTACTATGTTTCCAGTCATTTGAAAGAAGAGCTTGGTGAGGTGCAGATGTATTCTGCTCCTAGCTGTGAAAACACTAGCTGATTCTAGTGTGTTACAGAACCTTCTTCAATATTCTGTTGTTTTCATTTGTTTTATTTTCTGTTGAACAAGTCCTTTGAGGTAATTTTGCTTTACTAAATAAATATTTTCTTTTGATTTGCAACATTTGACTGGTGTCCTTTAAATCCCACACTCACACCTCACATGGTGGTGGTGGTGGTGGGATTCAAGCCTGACTCAGTGGGCTTTTGATACTGTACAAGTATCAGGAAAGGGCTTGATGTTGCAGGAAGAACCACAAAGTAGTGCAATAACACGGACAATGGCAGACAAATTGGATCTACCATTACTGCCTGAACTTCGGTGATGTTAGGAGTAAGACAAAAACAGAAGAAGAAGGTGCCATTAGGGGTATTATAGAGGAGGAGGAGGAGGTGACCGCACCAGCTGGTGATACCCAGGAATTACTACAATGGCTGTGTGTACAACAGGTGGCCTTGGAGAAGCAAAGAATTAAAGACATGCAGTGAAATGAGGCTTGATGGCCAGATACCCAAAGAGTCACACAAGCCTTAAGTGTTGGACACCCTCCTGGTCAAAAGGACATTAAACTAACAAAATTGAGTGAGTCTGATGATACTGAAACCTATTTGACTACTTTGAGAGAATAGCCTGGGTATGTCAGTGGCCTAGATGTCAATGGGTTATAAGACTTTCTCCAGATCTTACTGGTAAAGCTCAACTGGCATATGGACATGTCAATACTACCTTGAGTGAGAATTATGATGCAGTCAAAGAAGCAATCTTAAAGAGGTATGACATATGTCTAGAGATGTATAGACAACAGTTTCATACTTTAAAGTTCCATTTGACAGACACCCCCAGGAGACTAATTCAAGACGTAAGGATTTATGTGGCAAATAGTTACAACCTTTGAGCAATACTAAAGAACAGATGATGGAAGTAATAGTTACGGAACAATTTGTTCGATATTGCCACTGGATGTACAAATGTGGGTTAGGGAGCACCACCACAGTCAGCAGAGAAGGTGGTCCAACTGGCAGAAAATTATTTAGCTGCAAGGCCTAATAGACAGAAGGGGTATTCGGATCAGGTGCAACCCAACGCATGGTAAGAACTTTTCCTATTTCTTCTTCTGGGATACAGCAGTCAACTAGTGGGTGTGGAACATGTAACATAGAGGTCATAATCCTGAAATTATATCTCATTTTTGTCAAGGAAAGGACATATGGCCAGATTCTGCCCTAAAAGAAATCCACAATAACTCATCTGGCTTTAGTTAACTGGGGTCAATATTTAACTTCTGTGACTGTAAATGGTAAACAAGTAGTGGGTTTAATGCACCCTGGAAGTTTGCAATCCTTAAGAAAATCTAGCCTCCTTCCCAATGAATCATGTCTTCAGACACAGACAGGGTTACATGTATTCATGGAGACACACACTATTATCCCTTACAGTCAGTTAAAATAGAAGCGTAGAATAATAAACAAAGGCTTGATGTGGGAGTGGTCCCTCATCTTCCAGTTCCTGTTCTAATCGGACATGATCATCCTGATTTTTCATTTCTGCTGACTAAGGCTACATGTGGGAGCCATCACTACCAGGGCTCAAGAGAGGTAGAGGCAGACTTCCAACAGTTATTTCCGTTTGAAGAAGATATTTTTGGGGCACCAGGGGTTAAAAGAAAATCCAGGCGAGATAAACGCCTGGATAAAAGAGATGGCAGCAAACCCATTTTAAATTCAAAGAACAAATGAAATAGATATGAACAATGTCATTATACAAAAGGACATTTTTTGGACTTGAACAATTAAAGGATAAGACATTGGAACCTTTATTTTTACAGGTTGGAAATACAGGGTAAAGGCCAAAAATGTATTATAGACAAAGGATTATTGTATAGGAATGTGAATCCCAAAACAGAGGAAACTATGTTACAGTTAATTGTTCTCTCTGTTTATAGAAATTATTTAATGTCTATAGCACATGATGTTCCTTTAGCTGGTCACCAGGGGCAGAACATACTCTACAAAGATTGTTAAATAGATTTTTCTGGCCAGGAATTCATCAACAAGTAATAGAATACTGGAAAACCTGTGAGCATTGCCAAAAGTAGCTCCTATTGGTAAAAAGGAAAAGTCCCTTACAAATTTTACCATTAATTTAAACTCCCTTTGAGTGAATTGTAATGGATGTGGTTGGGCCCTACAAAAAAGTGCAAAAGGAGTCGTTTTATATTGGTCATGTGTGACTATGCTACAAAATATCCAGAAGCAATCCTCTTATGCACTGTGACAGCAGATAAAGTGGCAGAAGAACTGGTAAAATATTTTCTAGAATGGGTATCCCTAAAAAGATTTTATCAGATCATGGAAGTAACTTTTGCTCACAGGTATTAAAGAAACTGTATGTAGCTTTAGGGGTACATGCTATATATACATCTCCATACCACCCACAAACAGATGGACTGGTAGAAAGATTTAATCAAACGTTAAAAAGATGTTGCAGAAATTTACTCAAGAGGAAGAAAACATTGGGACAGCTTACTACCCTATCTTATGTTTGCATATAGGGAGGTGCCACAGTCGTCTCACGGATATTCCCTTTGAATTATTATTTGGAAAAATCCCAGAGGCTTATTAGATGAAATCAAAGAGAATTGAGAAACAAAAACAAGATACTGTACCTTTAACATCTATGGAATATATTAAGACATTAAGAAACAAGATTGCACAATATACAAATAAAGCCCAACAGTCCAGCATGAATCACCAGAAATATCAAAAACATATTATGATTGAGGGGTGGGTAGGAAATCCTTTCAAGCAGGAGACAAGGCCCTACTTTTGTTGCCTTGTACAGACAACAAGCTTTTAATGAAATGGCAAAGACCATAATATAGTACAGAGACAGGTAGGAACTGTCAGTTATGAAATTCTATGTCCAGACAAAATAAATAAGTTATGCATATATTATGCAAATTTACATAAGGTATGGCATGAGCGTGTAAACACCTCCTGTATGTATGCCCTGAAATAGAACAAAATGAACTTGACCTGGCCTATGATAGACTGGATGGTAAGGGGAACATAAAAGATGTTAACATTAGTTTTAATCTGACTAATGTACAACATACAGAATTAGATATCTACTGTCTGCATTTACATAATCATTTACAACTTCTCCTAGATGCATGGAAGGCATCTCTCATCACATAGATGTAGGGCACACTGTACCTATTAGGTTAAAACCCTATAGATTGCTGGAGAGTTTGAGAAATGATGCAAATGCAGAGATAAGAAAAACACAACAACTGGGAGTGACACAGCCATCCATGAGTCCCTGGAGCTTTTCAATGGTTGTGGCAAACAAAAAAGAAGGGGGTAAGAGTCTGTTTAGACTTTCGTGGCTCAATATCATGTCAAAATTTGTTGGATAGCCCATGCCACACATAGATGACATCGTCAATCATCTAGGTAATGCCAATATAGTAGTACCTTAGATTTGTCAATGGGATACTGTCAAATCCCCTGGATGCTGACTCATAGGAGAAAACAGCATTTAGCATTCCTTTGGGATTGTTTCAGTTTAATGTAATGCCATTTGGATTGCACAGGGCTCCTGACATGTTTCAAAGAGCTATAGATAAGATTTTGCAACCACATCTAACTTATAGTGCGCCTATCTAGATGATATCATAATATTCAGTCCATCTTGAAAGAACATATGACACATCTTAAGGAAGTTCTAGAAACAATAACAAAAGCAGGGCTAACTATAAATCTAACAAACATTCCCTGGCAATGCAGGAAACCACTTATTTAGGATTTGTTATCTGTAAAGGAAGTTAAACCCAAAATTAGTGAGGTAGATGCCATTGCTGATAGTGTACAACCACAAACAAAACACACGTCGAGCATTTTGGAATTGGCAGGTTATTATCACCGCTTTGTCCCCAACTTCTCCAAAATAGTTAGTCCCTTAATTGAGCTAACAAAAAATGTCAACCAGAAAAGTAATATGGACCAAACAATGTGAAGAGGCATTCTTATCTCTGAATGCTAAATTGTGCTCATACCCAATATTACATAGCCATAACTTTCAGAGTCCATTCTTGTTGCAAACAGATGCATCCAACCATGAAATTGGAGCTGTTTTATCTCAAATGGATGGAGAAGAGGAACATTCAGTTTTATATATCAGTAGAAAATTACACCAAAGAGAAACAAAGTATGCTACCATTGAAAAAGAATGTCTAGCTATTCGATGGGCTCTAGACACTCTAAAATTCTATTTATGGGGAAGAGAATTTACAATAATCACAGATTACAATCCATTACGTTGTCTGAATATGATGAAAGATAAGAATCCATGCATTATGCATTGCTCCTTGCACTTCAGCCATATAAATTCATGATTCAACATCGTGCAGGTAATAAACACAAAATGCAGATTACATGTCACATTATGGAGCCAACTGTTGGCTAAAACAATCTTCAGACCCTAGGGTATTAGATTAGGATAAATATTGTAGAAAATACACTTTGTGTCTTGATAAATAAGTAAATGTTGATAAAAGGGACCCGGGGTGGAGCTGTGGGAGTGGGTAGGCTGAAACTCCATCCCCTGCCTATAATGAGTAGAAGATCTGAGTTAATTTATGAGTATGGATAATAAACTTACAAATAGAAAGTAAGGAACAGTCATTTGATTTCCTCCTCTGTTTGTTTCTTAGGCAGGAGGAGGTGATGACGGATTCATTTAAAATGAGAAGGGTTTCCTCTAAGTTATGCTTAAAGACTGTTGCAACAGCATCTTTGCTTTCTTTACATATCTTTCCTTTCATTTCCCAATTCACATTATCAGGAAGGCCACCTGCGTAGTGTATCTGTCTTTCCCTTTCTACTTTAGATTCTTATCTATCTTTCTCCTTCTCAGCTTTTGTGAATCTATCCAAACACTGCTATATCTAAGTTACCCTGTCCAAAATTCAAATGTTGCTATAAGACGTCTGTGTTATTTAAAAAGGACAGGTTATTGTTCATGTTTATGCCATAGTAAAATATAAGTAATACAAACCCGGTCTCAGATGGTGGTGGTACCATCCGAGATGTTAAGCGAAATTAGCTTTGATTGTTGTCCCTTAAGCGAGCTGCATTCTCAAGCTTGCAAGGCTTGGAAACCCTAAAACTGCTCTTTGGCAAAGGAACTTTTTCCTGGTTTTAACAAATCCCTTGCTGATTTATTTAGTTGTGAAGTCTCTAATTTTGTTTGCCATAGAGCATATGTACAAGGTAGCAAGGAGGCTACCCAGATAGAAAAAGTGAAATATATTGTTTGTCATTAAGTTTCCAGTAAACCATAGAAACTAAAATGTTATGCTTAGCTGTACTAACATAATAGGCAGGAGCCGTTGCGGTTACATTCATGGGTTCACTGTAAAACTGCCATGGTAGTTGCTGATAAAGGCATTCAGCCTTGTGTATTAAAAAGGCTGCCTGCATCCATGTATTTTAGTATGAAAGTTATTTTTACAGTAAAATATTTGAAAAGGATATTCTTTTATACCTGGACAGATATTGGGTTTAGGCGGGGTTCCTTTGGGTTAGTTTTCAGAAGAGTCTACACCTACGCTATGTCTCTAACTATATGGGCCCAGCCCATTCTTTCTTCCTTTATGGATCAGGGACATGGGAGGAACTTCATCTGGTCTTTTTAGAAAATTATTATTTATGCCTGTGTTATTAGATTTTTAAGCATAGACCCTGCTGTATATATAAGACTATCATGTGTAACAGTGTGTAAATGAATTAAGACATTTATTTATATGTATTGCATGTTTCAGTAGAAAAGGTAGGAGGAGTTTATTGCTCCTCCTGCCTGACAAGTATAAATACTGTGCTTCCAGTCATTTGAAAGAATAGCTTGGTGAGGTGCAGATGTATTCTGCTCCTAGCTATGAAAACACTAGCTGATTCTAGTGTGTTACAGAACCTTCTTCAATATTCTGTTGTTTTCATTTGTTTTATTTTCTGTTGAACAAGTCCTTTGAGTTAATTTTTGCTTTACTAAATAAATATTTTCTTTGATTTGCAACATTTGACTGGTGTCCTTTAATCCACCACACCTCACATGTGGTGGTGGTGGTGGGATTCAAGCCTGACTCAGTGGGCTTTTGATACTGTACAAGTATCAGGAAAGGGCTTGGATGTTGCAGGAAGAACCACAAAGTAGTGCAATAACACGGACAATGGCAGACAAATTGGATCTACCATTACTGCCTGAACTCGGTGATGTTCGGAGAAAGACAAAAACAGAAGAAGAAGGTGCCATTGGGGGTATTATAGAGGAGGAGGAGGAGGTGACCGCACCAGCTGGTGATACCCAGGAATTACTACAATGGCTGTGTGTACAACAGGTGGCCTTGGAGAAGCAAAGAATTAAAGACATGCAGTGAAATGAGGCTTGATGGCCAGATACCCAAAGAGTCACACAAGCCTTAAGTGTTGGACACCCTCCTGGTCAAAAGGACATTAAACTAACAAAATTGAGTGAGTCTGATGATACTGAAACCTATTTGACTACTTTTGAGAGAATAGCCTGGGTATGTCAGTGGCCTAGATGTCAATGGGTTATAAGACTTACTCCGTATCTTACTGGTAAAGCTCAACTGGCATATGGACATGTCAATACTACCATGAGCGAGAATTATGATGCAGACAAAGAGCAATCTTAAAGAGGTATGACATATGTCTAGAGACATATAGACAATGGTTTTGTACTTTAAAGTTCCATTTGACAGACACCCCCAGGAGACTTATGCAAGACTTAAGGATTTATGTGGCAAATAGTTACAACCTTTGAGCAATACTAAAGAACAGATGGTAGAAGTAATAGTTATGTAACAATTTGTTCAGATATTGCCACTGGATGTACAAATGTGGGTTAGGGAGCACCACCACAGTCAGCAGAGAAGGTGGTCCAACTGGCAGAAAATTATTTAGCTGCAAGGCCTAATAGACAGAAGGGTATTCTGGATTAGGTGCAACCCAACGCATGGTAAGAACTTTTCCTATTTCTTCTTCTGGGATACAGCAGTCAACTAGTGGGGTGTGAAACATGTAAAACTGGATAGAGGTCATAATCCTGAAATTATATCTCATTTTGTCAAGGAAAAGGACATATGGCCAGATTCTGCCCTAAAAGAAATCCACAACAACTCATCTGGCTTTAGTTAACTGGGGTCAATATTTAACTTCTGTGACTGTAAATGGTAAACAAGTAGTGGGTTTAATGCACCTGGAAGTTTGCAATCCTTAAGAAAATCTAGCCTCCTTCCCAATGAATCATGTCTTCAGTCACAGACAGGGGTTACATGTATTCATGGAGACACACTATTATCCCTTACAGTCAGTTAAAATAGAAGCGCAGAATAATAAACAAAGGCTTGATGTGGGAGTGGTCCCTCATCTTCCAGTTCTGTTATAATCGGACATGATCATCCTGATTTTCATTTCTGCTGACTAAGGCTACACATGTGGGAGCCATCACTACCAGAGCTCAAGAGAGGTAGAGGCAGACTTCCAACAGTTATTTCCGTTTGAAGAAGATATTTTTGGGGCACCAGGGGTTAAAGAAAATCCAGACGAGATAAACGCCTGGATAAAAGAGATGGTAGCAAACCCATTTTAAATTCAAAGAACAAATGAAATAGATATGAACAATGTCATTATACAAAAGGACATTTTTTGGACTTGAACAATTAAAGGATAAGACATTGGAACCTTTATTTTTACAGGTTGGAAATACACAGGGTAAAGGCCAAAAATGTATATAGACAAAGGATTATTGTACAGGGAATGTGTGAATCCCAAAACAGAGGAAACTATGTTACAGTTAATTGTTCCCTCTGTTTATAGAAATTATTTAATGTCTTAGCACATGATGTTCCTTTAGCTGGTCACCAGGGGCAGAACATACTCTACAAAGATTGTTAAATAGATTTTCTGGCCAGAAATTCATCAACAAGTAATTGAATACTGTAAACCTGTGAGCATTGCCAAAGTAGCTCCTATTGGTAAAAGGAAAAGTCCCTTTACAACCTTTACCATTAATTTAAACTCCCTTTGAGTGAATTGTAATGATGTGGTTGGGCCCTACAAAAAAGTGCAAAAGGAGTCGTTTTATATTGGTCATGTGTGACTATGCTACAAAATATCCAGAAGCAATCCTCTTATGCACTGTGACAGCAGATAAAGTGGCAGAAGAACTGGTAAAAATATTTTCTAGAATGGGTATCCCTAAAAAGATTTTATCAGATCATGGAAGTAACTTTTGCTCACAGGTATTAAAGAAACTGTATGTAGCTTTAGGGGTACATGCTATATATACATCTCCATACCACCCACAAACAGATGTACTGGTAGAAAGATTTAATCAAAACGTTAAAAAGATGTTGCAGAAATTTACTCAAGAGGAAGAAAACATTGGGACAGCTTACTACCCTATCTTATGTTTGCATATAGGGAGGTGCCACAGTCGTCTACGGGATATTCCCCTTTGAATTATTATTTGGAAAAATCCCAGAGGCTTATTAGATGAAATCAAAGAGAATTGAGAAACAAAAAACAAGATACTGTACCTTTAACATCTATGGAATATATTAAGACATTAAGAAACAAGATTGCACAATATACAAATAAAGCCCAACAGTCCAGCATGAATCACAGAAATATCAAAAACATATTATGATTGAGGGGTGGGTAGGAAATCCTTTCAAGCAGGAGACAAGGTCCCTACTTTTGTTGCCTTGTACAGACAACAAGCTTTTAATGAAATGGCAAAGACCATAATATAGTACAGAGACAGGTAGGAACTGTCAGTTATGAAATTCTATGTCCAGACAAAATAAATAAGTTATGCATATATCATGCAAATTTACTTAAGGTATGGCATGAGCGTGTAAACACCTCCCTGTATGTATGCCCTGAAATAGAATAAAATGAACTTGACCTGGCCTATGATAGACTGGATGGTATGGAGAACATAAAAGATGTTAACATTAATATTAATCTGACTGATGTACAATATACAGAATTAGATATCTACTGTCTGCATTTACATAATCATTTACAACTTCTCCTGGATGCATGGAAGGCATCTCATCACATAGATGTAGGGCACACTGTACCCATTAGGTTAAAACCCTATAGATTGCTGGAGAGTTTGAGAAATGATGCAAATGCAGAGATAAGAAAACACAACAACTGGGAGTGATACAGCCATCCATGAGTCCCTGGAGCTTTTCAATGGTTGTGGCAAACAAAAAAGAAGGGGGTAAGAGTCTGTTTAGACTTCGTAGGCTCAATATCATGTCAAAATTTGTTGGATAGCCCATGCCACACATAGATGACATCGTCAATCATCTAGGTAATGCCAATATAGTAGTACCTTAGATTTGTCAATGGGATACTGGCAAATCCCCTGGATGCTGACTCACAGGAGAAACAGCATTTAGCACTCCTTTGGGATTGTTTCAGTTTAATGTAATGCCATTTTGCCATTTGGATTGCACGGGGCTACTGCCACATGTTTCAAAGAGCTATAGATAAGATTTTGCAACCACATCTAACTTATAGTGCACTTTATCTAGATGATATCATAATATTCAGTCCATCTTGGAAAGAACATATGACACATTTTAAGGAAGTTCTAGAAACAATAACAAAAGCAGGGCTAACTATAAATCTAACAAACATTCCCTGGCAATGCAGAAAACCACTTATTTAGGATTTGTTATCTGTAAAGGGAAGTTAAACCCAAAATTAGTGAGGTAGATGCCATTGCTGATAGTGTACTAACCACAAACAAAACACACGTCCGAGCATTTTTGGAATTGGAGTTATTATAGCGCTTTGTCCCCAACTTCTCCAAAATAGTTAGTCCCTTAATTGAGCTAACAAAAAATGTCAACCAGAAAAAGTAATATGGACCAAACAATGTGAAGAGGCATTCTTATCTCTGAATGCTAAATTGTGCTCATACCCAATATTACATAGCCATAACTTTCAGAGTCCATTCTTGTTGCAAACAGATGCATCCAACCATGAAATTGGAGCTGTTTTATCTCAAATGGATGGAGAAGAGGAACATTCAGTTTTATATATCAGTAGAAAATTACACCAAAGAGAAACAAAGTATGCTACCATTGAAAAAGAATGTCTAGCTATTCGATGGGCTCTAGACACTCTAAAATTCTATTTATGGGGAAGAGAATTTACAATAATCACAGATTATAATCCATTACGTTGTCTGAATATGATGAAAGATAAGAATCCATGCATTATGCATTGCTCCTTGCACTTCAGCCATATAAATTCATGATTCAACATCGTGCAGGTAATAAACACAAAATGCAGATTACATGTCACGTTGTGGAGCCAACTGTTGGCTAAAACAATCTTCAGACCCCAGGGTATTAGATTAGGATAAATATTGTAGAAAATACACTTTGTGTCTTGATAAATAAGTAAATGTTGATAAAAAGGACCCGGGTGGAGCTGTGGGAGTGGGTAGGCTGAAACTCCATCCCCTGCCCTATAATGAGTAGAAGATCTGAGTTAATTTATGAGTATGGATAATAAACTTACAAATAGAAAGTAAGGAACAGTCATTTGATTTCCTCCCTCTGTTTTGTTTCTTAGGCAGGGAGGAGTGTGATGACGGATTCATTTAAAATGAGAAGGGTTCTCTAAGTTATGCTTAAAGACTGTTGCAACAGCACCTTTTGCTTTCTTTACATATCTTTCCTTTCATTTCCAATTCACATTATCAGGAAGGCCACCTGCGTAGTGTATCTGCCTTTCCCTTTCTACTTTAGATTCTTATCTATCTTTCTCCTTCTCAGCTTTTTGTGAATCCATCCAAACACTGCTATATCTAAGTTACCCTGTCCAAAATTCAAATGTTGCTATAAGACGCCTGTGTTATTTAAAAAGGACAGGTTATTGTTCATGTTTATGCCATAGTAAAATATAAGTAATACAAACCCGGTCTCAGATGGTGGTGGTACCATCCGAGATGTTAGCGAAATTAGCTTTGATTGTTGTCCCTTAAGCGAGCCACATTCTCAAGCTTGCAAGGCTTGGACACTTTAAAACTGCTCTTTGGTGAAAGGAACTGTTTCCATGGTTTTAAGGAACCTCTTGCTGATTTATTTAGTTGTGAAGTCTCTAATTTTGTTTGCCATAGAGCATATGTACAAGGTAGCAAGGAGGCTACCCAGATAGAAAAAGTGAAATATATTGTTTTCATTAAGTTTCCCAGTAAACCATAGAAACTAAAATGTTATGCTTAGCTGTACTAACATAATAGGCAGGAGCCGCTATGCGGTTACATTCATGGGTTCACTGTAAAACTGCCATGGTAGTTGCTGATAAAGGCATTCAGCCTTGTGTATTAAAAAGGCTGCCTGCATCCATGTATTTTAGCACAAAGTTATTTTTACAGTAAAATGTTTGAAAAGGATATTCTTTATACCTGGACAGATATTCGGTTTAGGGCGGGGTTCCTTTGGGTTAGTTTTCAGAAGAGTCTACACCTACGCTTATGTCTCTAACTATATGGGGCAGCCGGCCCATTCTTTCTTCCTTTATGGATCAGGGACATGGGGCAGAACTTCATCTGGTCTTTTTAGAAAATTATTATTTATGCCTGTGTTATTAGATTTTTAAGCATAGACCCTGCTGTATATGTAAGACTATCATGTGTAACAGTGTGTAAATGAATTAAGACATTTATTTATATGTATTGCATGTTTCAGTAGAAAAGGTACGAGGAGTTTATTGCTCCTCCCCTGCCTGACAAGTATAAATACTGTGCTTCCAGTCATTTGAAAGAAGAGCTTGGTGAGGTACAGATGTATTCTGCTCCTAGCTATGAAAACACTAGCTGATTCTAGTGTGTTACAAAACCTTCTTCAATATTCTGTTGTTTTCATTTGTTTTATTTTCTGTTGAACAAGTCCTTTGAGTTAATTTTTGCTTTACTAAATAAATATTTTCTTTTGATTTGCAACATTTGACTGGTGTCCTTTTAATTCCACCCTCACATACAGCGTACAGTATGTGCACCATGAGAGCTCAGTCTGTGGCTAGGCATGGTGGTGAGCAGAGGGCTGTGCCAGTCACTGGCTCTCCTGGTGAGTATGGGGGTGAGGGTGGTGGGACACTACCTGCCAAGGTGTGGGTTCACTATTCCACTAGGGACTGAGCTTGATTGCTATGGGCAGGTTACGGTTAGGGAAGGAGGTGTACTAGACCATCAAGGAGTCCCGTTAGGTTATCTGACAGGTGATCAGGGGCTCGGTGGGGACTGCTGGACCACCAAGGATTACTATGTTTTAAACAGATGGGGATCGGGACATGGGGATCTGGCCTGGTGCACTTGGCCTCTCTGCGGCATGCAGATGAACTCATTATGTGCATGCAAATGGCCCACTAGTGCCATGCATAGCCAATGGGCTCATCTGCATGTTTGGGCGACTATCACCCATTGGGGTTGTGGCACTAACCAGTGTGTGTCATGCTTTACCCCTATGGGTGGTCTTTGGCCCAGCACCTTGTAGCATGGTGCACAGCACAGTGACAACTGGCTGTGTGCCATCCTACCATGACTCGATATTCAAATGGATAGGGAGTTAGTTCAGATCATGCTATCTGTCTGAATATGGTGCCAGACACAGCCTGTCCTATTTTTTCATGTGGTACCCTCATGTGCGCATGCTGCCAGCTGTCACTTGAATATGGGGCCTTCTATTTTGTTAATGTGAAATATTCCTTAGTACTTTTGAAACAAGCATTTGTCAATGCCGAATGTTGTCTTGCTGGCATTGGCATTAGTACTGCAGAAGTTAGAGAGATGCATAATAGGAATGGCAGTGAAGTATTGAACTGATGCCAACCCACCCTCACCCTGCAGAGACTGACAGGCACTGGGATGCACCTTTGGATGCATGGCCATAGCGCCACACCATTTCACCTCACCCACCTGTAGACACCGACAAGTGTTGTGGAGTGCCTTGGGGTCTTTGGGCATTACTGTGCAGGACCAGTGGGTGACACCAGGGGTGGGGTCCATAGGATATGGCAGACCATGCCAGTCCACCAGAGGCTGCCATTCCCTTCAAAACAAACTAGAAATGTGCCATAATATCAGACCAGTGCCAGTGACACCCCAGCCCATACCTTTTCACCCAGGACTGGGGCCAGTGGAGAATGGGCAGTACTTGCCCTGGTATGAACTGGACAACAAGTCAGAGAGGGGCACATAGGTGGTATGACAGCCCCAAAGTAGATGCCTCTGTGTCAGCTGCACTTGCTTCCTGGCAATCTGCAGAATCATGCAGTTGTCTGTCCCCATGCCTGCCCCTAGCCTGCTGAAGAGATGGGTCCTGTAACCATGATTTGGGCATGGAGAAAGCATACAACAATAGCTCTGGATGCTGTGGGTGCCCCAAGGTGCACATCCTGTGCATGAGGGTCTCTGCAGCTGTCCACTCCCTTTGCAAGAGTGGAGCAGCTGCGAAGCATTGTGTGGGCATGCCCTTATTTCAAAGCATATTGCATATGGGAATAATGCATGGGGTGGCGTGTGTAATGAAATTTTACACACACCTGAGGTGTGGATGCTACATAAACCCCAAGGGCAAAGCCCGAGGGGTTTAGTAAAGCATACCACACTGATTATTGCGATGCATTATGTTACGAGCGTGCATTGTGCAGTTGCTATGTACCTCGTAAAACAGTCATTTTATGGAGCATTGTCACCACATTTTCAACACAGGCATTTTAGGACCTCTGTTCATGAACAGTGTCACTGTCATTTTGTAATGTGTCCCGAAGACTGATTTCGACAGCAACCACACTATTCTGAACCGGAAGTGCAAACACATTTCTGCGGATGTGAAAAATGACAGCTGCACAGTTCACAAGAAGGTGTGGTAAAATGCCAATGTTGAGAATCTGGCATGCAAATAGTGCAATGCGCCAATGTACAAGCGTCAGCTTTATGCAGTTGCTGCGCACGCTGGTAAACGGTCACTTTATGGAGTTTTGTCACCAAATTGTCAACACAGGCATTTTAGGATCTCTGCTCATGAACAGTGTCACTGTCATTTTCGTAATGTGTCCCGAACACTGATTTCACACCACAACCACGCTATTCTGCGCCGGAAGTGTGAAAACACATTTCGGCTAAGATGGAAAAATGACAGCTTCATGGTTCACAAGAAGGTGTGGTAAAATGCCAATGTTAAGAATCTGGCGTGAAAATATTGCAAATTCACTAACTTATGGCGTGTGTTGTGCAGTTGCTATGCATGCTCGTAAAACAGTCATGTGTTGGATTTTCCACCAAATTTGCAACATAGGGTTTTTGAGAGCCCCCTCATGAACAGTGGCACTGTCATCTCCTTACACAGTCCTGAAAGGTGATTCGGCACAGTGACTGCAAAATCACCTTTCTGGACCGAATAATGCCATGACAGTGCAAGAATTCATGAGAGGGGTCCCAAAACCCCATATTGAAAATTTGGGCAAAATTTGCAAAATGCCTGAGATATGTACTAAAGTTGAAAAACCCTATCTATCCCATTATACAGCTTACCGCATTTCTTCAGTCGGTGGTCAGCTTTGAAGAATGCAGACGTGTTCCTGGTCCACCAATGATCGTCGCGCCATGCTCCAGAGTAAGTATTGAGTATGGGGGTGTGTGGGGAGGCAGGATGCACAGTGGGTGGGTGCAGGTGGGGCAGGGGAATGGAAACTCGAGGGACCGTTTTCCTTTACAGGTAGTAAAGGAAAAGAAAACATTGTGAGACAGTTTTTTTCTGGGATTTGGCATGCTGGGTTGGGCTCCCAGCATGCCACCTAACTGTTTTGGGACTCTGTAGCTGACGGGGATTGGGCATCCCCGCCGGCAAACAACATGGTGGTTGACTTATGCCGACGGGTTTGGGCACTCCTGTCGGCACAAAAGAAGTGAGGGAGGGGATACAGAGCCAAGGGGGATTGGAAACCCCCTCGGCATTAAAACAATTGGGGAGTTATTTCTGTGGATGGTGAGTGGGCTCCCCCATCAGCACACAAGAAAAGGTGGGGCGGGGGTAACAGCGAGGGGATTGGGCACCCCTCAGCATTACACAATTGGGGCGCTTTATGTCGCTAGTGGGCTCCCCGTCAGCACATTGACAGGGGCAGGGCAGCCGACAGGGGATTGGGCACCCCCAAAGTTGGCAGTTCTCACGGCCGTGTCCCGCCATGCACATAATGGTGGCGAGCGTGGCAATAAAGGACTGCTGTGTCTGACGAGCTTTGCTTGGATTGCAGCGGATCTTTCCTTAGATGTGCTCGCCACATTAGTATGCATGGTGTGGTGCCGGCATGCAGGCTGATTGGGGAATGAAGGACGCACCTACTGATGCGTGCCCTGCATTCGCCCAACAGTGACCGCCCTCCAAATCTACACTATCACAAGATGTTGGTTTATGCAGGCGTGGCAAGCCAACATAATAATAGCAAATTTTGCACAGATACAAAAGTTCAATCATTTTTGACCCCAAACACAGGGATTTAAATATTTATTAAGCACAGAATCATATGTTTGATTTTGTGGATAACTAGCACATGTAAAGGTTATTTTATTTTTAAAACATTATGTTAATTCTTTTAAAGAAGCAGTGCACATTATGGTAACATTGTGAGAGATGATTTGCAATTTTATTTTTTCTTCTATCTTGTATGGTGCCCCTTTGTCCTGGTTGTGAATCTGGTTTAGAATTATTTTAGATTTGAAACATTTAACAAGGGCACTTCATTCAATAGATCTATTTTAGGTTTATCATACCATCAGTTGGTTTTAAATACTTAGGCCCAGATATTCAAACTGCACCCAAAAGTGCGCAATAGCAGGAGCAAGCGCAAGTCTATTGTGCCCATGCACAAGAGACGCGATATTCAAAATGGAGCAGACCAAATTGCACCTACAGCCGATGACTGAATATCGCACCACCTGCGCCATAGCACAACTAGGGAGGGGAAGCTGAGCAGATCTGATGCACCATAGCGCAACAAGGGATGTTCAGCTGAGCAGTCCAGAGGCACCATAGCACAACCAGAGAGCCCCCAGCTGCAGAGCAATGTAACTGCACAATCAGGAGGTAGGGGCCCCCACCCATGCCACAGATGGGCACAGGAACACACAGCAGAAGAAGATCGGCCCCACACCCCAAACACAGCACATCTGGGGAGGACTGGAATAACCACTGGCCCATGGAGACAAGCAACCAACCCACAGCCTGGCCATGGTGCCCCATCACACCTACCAGCAAGCTCTGACTGGCACACAAGGAGGGCAGACCACCCCGCATCACATCATCCCCCAGTGCACAGCACACCTGCACCGTGACCCCCAGACACCCCCATGAGCAGTGACCACCACTGCAGGAAACCCCATGCATGCCACCAACCCCACTGTGCCAATGCAACCCTGTGCACCACAGAACCATGCAAGCCAGCCCCACCACGAGCACCCATCAGCTAGTTGCAGCACACAGCAATGTAACAATGGCAGACACAGTGCCACCATGCACAGTCCCCTGAGGTACTGCTGAGAGACGGACCATGTGTTGGCACAAGAGGTACCCACATGGGATGGGCGTGCCCTTGACACCACCACCAGTGTTACAGTGCCCTGCACAGTATTCCAGTGACACACCCCAACCCACCACTGGCCACATCAGCCAGCACAGACACCCACAGTGGTGTGTGGAAGCATGCACCACACGGATGCCACACAGGGCATGGACAGACACCCACCCATACTCAAGGGCACAACAACACAGGAACACAGTGGTGGGTCAACCAAGCCCCCATTGTGGGCTCATGTAAGCTGTGTACACACAACCCACAGTCCACCATGGCACTGGAGTGCCAGCCACCCTGTGCAGGCACTGTGGACCCGCACACCACCAGTAGTCACCCGGATCACAAGCCACAGACAGTGGGGCACATCCCCTGCAACACACACAAGCCACAGCATGGAGGTGGGACAATGACCATGTTGCCCACAGTGCCACCTGAGCCAGGTATGCACCATACCAGTGACAGGGGCAACCCAGCAAAGTGATGGGTACAGTGTCCACTCTGCAGGGAATGCCACCACTGACATGCCAGCGGACTGTGTAGGTCACAGACAGGAATGTGTGTCAACTGCACTGGCCATGGATGGGCTGATGTGTATGCCATGGACACAGAGCACACGCCATGGACCACTGCACGCAGTCATCCAGTGCACAGGGAACAACACACACAACACAGACACTGACTGATATCTACCCCCACACCATAGTCACCTCCACACGGACACACACACATACCCATGACTCACCACCCCTGATGCCATACACCACTGCAGCTGAGCACCTATAGCCCGCTGCAAATCAGAGAACCACCACAGTATTCATACCAAATTCAAATGTATTGTAAATATAAAAGTGAACTATGTACAACAATAAAACTATATACAAGCTTGGGGTGGGGACACAAACAAGGTGGGGGGGGTAGGGAAGGAGGGACTAATGGGATGGAATAGGAGATGCGTGAGGGTGGGTCCAGGGGGTAGGGAAAGTCAGTGACCAAGGACTGTCATCTTGACCACCGTTCCTGGCTCTGGGACCTCCTGCCTCTGTGCCTTCGCAGCACCCCTGTTGTGTCAAGCCTCTTCAATATGTCTAGGGACTCGTGGGCCAGATGAAGGAACTCCCAAGGTGTCCCAGATTTCCCTGAGATGGCGTGCCTAGGACAAGGGAGCACAGTCAATAGGTGTGAATGCACAACCCCATACAGCCCGCCCACTGTGCATGGCATACAGCCATGGGACATACCACTGTGATGGTGTGTGACCACCCGCAGTGATCCGTCCACAGGACCTGCCCACCTGGGTGCATACAGCCATGTGGAACACTGCACACACCCACCGGCCAAGTCATGCACAGCACCACCGTGGCTATTTAGTGACATGGCTATGTGGTGCAAAGGCAGTGGCACAGCCATGCACCTGGTGCATGCATGGACCACTAGTGATGCACACCCAGACATGCATTGCCACTGGACAGTGTTGACTGTAACAAGTGGTGTGCATGGCAGTGATGTCGATGAATGGTGGCCATGCCCCACTGCCCACCCTGTCACACAGCATGCAATACTAATCATGGATGTATGGCACTCACCTTCATCGGTCCGGTCAGATGGGCGTTGATGGCCCTCGGCCCACCTGGCTGTGTTGTCCTCCACCCTCTGCCACTCTGCGCGTAATCTGCGGAGTCTGTCTGGGCCTGTGGGGAACAAAAGGAGAGAAGAACATCAGTACATTCCTGAAGCAAAGTCTCCCTGCCCAAAGTGTATGCCCTCCCACCCAGCCAGACCCACCCACCCCACACCTGTGAACACCGCCACGGCCAGCCCCATACGGTCCCTCCCCATGTGCTGGACACATACAACATTGTGACTCATATGGAAGATAAAAGTGTGTTGATGGAACCGCTACCTGGACGTGGTACCATGCACCTCCTGGCATGTTCCCCGCAGTCGGCCAGTAGTCTGCTCGCTTCTCCGCGCAGGTCACCATAGCGTGCCTGCACTGCTCAGCTGTACGCCCCCATCCTGTGGCCTCTTCCAGGGCAGTGGCCACCTCCTGTCACACCTGGGTCCTGGCTCTGTCCAGGGGAGCCTCCCGAAGAGACCCATGGTGTGGCTCAACAATGGCACTAGATTGGCCAACTCAATAACCGTCCACTGTGCTGCCTGTCTACGCCATTCTAGCAGATATAGTAGGCAATATGGCACTCTGCAGCACGGCTCCCCACATGCAGATGTTGCACGGTACAGCGCTGCCATTCCCTATCGCTGGTGTTACCGAACAGTGCGATAGAGGTGCACCTATGCCTGACGATGGCACCAAGGGGCAAAGGTCGGGCACAGGGTCAAGGGTCTCTGGCGCAAGGCCATGCACAGTGCCATCAGATGACAATGTGTGTAGCGCGATTGGCTGCCTGTGTGCCAGCACCATAGCAGACTACCGGGCAGTTGGGCCATTGTGCCTATGATGGCCCAGTGCCACAGTGCCATGAAGTGACCATCGCTATAGCGCCACTGGCACAATGGTGGCCATGCCCTGCATTGCCTACCGTGCACAGCACATCATCAGCATGGCAGACACCTGCATCAGCAACCCAGGCATGCACAGTGAGGTGTACTATACATGTCACAGGACTGCACCATTGGCTCAGCATGTTTAACACAATTGTGAAGCGCAACAGCACGATATTCAGACGTCATATGCAAATCATCTAATCAGCCATTCAATGGCACAGCACTGCAATTTGCATCTACTTAAAGTTGCTCCTCGCCCTCATTTGCATGGAGTGCTGCAGTGGCCATAGTCGGTTACTGCAGTTTATTGGTGAGCTGCATGCTGTTTGGGAATGTGGACTGTGGATTCAGGGACATGGATGGAACTGCACAGTCACAGGTAACAACTGCCATTCTTACAGGCTACGTAATGACTGAGGACATTGTTGGAGAGGAGGAAAACAGTGGTGGGAGGAGGAGGCGGTGATTTTACAAAGGCTGAAACTGAGGCCCTTTTGAGGCCTACCTGGATCAGGAGCCACTGCTCAGTGGAAAGCTGAACCCCCAGGCCCGTGCTGCTGCATGGGAGGAGGTGGCACATGCTGTGAACCTGCATGGCAGCCACCAGCGCCTGTGCAGGAGTGTAAGAAGAAGATGGGCACGGACAGGAGGAGGGTAAATGAGAAGGTGGCTGCCATCAGGGCAGCACGTGCTGCAACAGGTGGGGACAGCCGGAGGTGGTACAGCTCACCCCAGTGGAGGACAGGCTTGCTGGAAGCATGCATCGAAGTGCCATTGAGGGTGTTCCGGTGGTGGCTTCAGATGGGTGGTGACCCATCACTGTATGATAAGTCATGGGCTGTCTGGAGGGGCAGGGTGGGTCACACGCAGTAACGTGACTTTGCTTTCCCTTACAGATCCTGAGCATCTGCATGGGTCAGTGGTGGTGGGCCTGTCCACTGTGGACAGTCGGATGGATTCAGAGGTGGGACCATCCACCTCCACAGGTATATGTGGATCATTGCGACACTGGGGCTGCCTGGCTGTCCACACTGATGTCATTGTGACAGGTGTGGAGGAAGCCCTGCTTGTGTCCCAGCGTGCTGGCGTCCACGGATGCCAGCACGCTGTGGCTGTGGCTGGGGCAAAGTCCGACACCAGTGATAATGACACGATATCATGGGCAGTGACACGTGTGTGCTACAGGATAGACACACAGCAGGGCACTCACGCCCATGGCTGTGGGTGGTGCCACCGTGGAGGCTCAGCAAGTCAGCACAGTCCCAGGCTGTGCCTGTCAGCACCAGTGGGGCAGCACTGGTGTCTGTTCAGACATGGACTGTTAGTGCCACTGCAGCAGCACCACTGAGCCCTGGGGTGCGGCAGCCGAAGGGCAGCATCAATTGTCACCCCTGGGCTTGGGGGAACAGGGTTCAGCGGCGGTGTCTGTGCACCACCTGTGGACATGCCCAGACCTGATCCTGGTGCACAGCACCCACCCTCAAGGGGTGCTGAACATCATGGCCTTGCACACCCTGAGGGACAGGATGCTGAGGAGGCTGATGACCTCTTGACGAGCACACCCGCCTACCGCGAGCATCGGTCCAGCAGCAGATGCAGCTTGTGACGTTCGTGGATGCACCGTGTGCGTGTCTCTGGAGGGCAGAGGAGCCGTCGCAGCAGGGACACTGAACTGATCATGACACAGATGGACCGCTTTATGGAGGATGTGATCGCTGCCATTGACAGGCATGCACAGGCGCTCATTGCTGTCATGGCCACAATGGGCACATAGTCAGGTGCCCATGCATCGCGAGACACAATGCAGTGCACTATCCACCCCCATTCCGGCATCATGCGACTCCCACCCTGTCGACGCGGGTTCAGCTGTGGGCATCCTGAGCACTCCTGGTGCAGGCATGTTCGGTGTGCTGCAGACCCCTGCGTGGGCACGGTCGCGTTCACGCAGTGGAACCCCTGGGGACCATCGGTGCCACCCCATGAGGTCAGTGGTCAGCCTGCAAGTGCTGGTGGGTCTTGGTGGGGCCGCCACACATCCGTCAGCCGCCGTGGCACTGTGTGCGGGACTGATCTGTCTTCAGCGTGGCTACTGTCTGGTGCTGCCCTGTGTGCATTGTGTGTGTCAGTGGGCAGTGCACGGGTGGGTATCTGGCCCTGCATGCGAACACACATCCACCTGCACACCCTCCAGGCTGCTGTCCATAGTTGCATGTGCATGATGATGCCTGCATTGCACTGTACACCAATGTGCAATGATGCTCAGCATCTGACACATGCACATGTGGACAGGCAGTGGGTGTGGTGGCCTGTGGACATGTGTGTTGCTAGGGTGTGCGTTCTGGGTCGGTGTGTGCCTTCTGCCTCTTTGCATGTTTGTTGTGTGTGTGTGTGTGTGTGTGTGTGTTTGTGTCCTTCAGCATGGCATGTTAATCCTCACCCATCCCTGGCTGTGTGTGCTCTGTGCCCTACAACCTCCCTTGACAGCATGCACCTCTGTGTGTGTCCATGCATGTTTGTGGGTTGTGCCTTGGCCACTGGTGGTTGCGCATGGCCCCATGACTTACCTGGGTAGGCTGAAGTGCTCCTTCATGATGGTGTCCCAGTGCAGCTGTGCCAGCCGAAGCAGTCGGGGGTCCGTCAGCCAGAGGGGCTGCCTCATCACCATCGTCACTGCGCTCCCATCATTCCCATCGGTGTCCCCTCTTTGACCTGTATGGCTATCCCACATTCGTTGGCCATGTTGTGCAGGATGCAACAGGCCAGGAATATCCCACAGGCCTTTGAGGGGCTGTACTGTAGGGCACCGCCGGAGGTGTCCAGGCAACGGAAATGTGTTTCAGCATCCGAACACCCGCTCAATGACATTATGTGTGGTGGCGTGTGCCTCATTGTAGCATTGCTTCGATGGGGTCATGGGCCGCCAGTAGGGTGTGAGCAGCCAGGGTCAGAGTGGGTATCCACTGTCACCTGTGTGTAGAGGGTGGAGGTTAGTTTGATGATCAGCATCGCCTTCCCCAGGCCATGTAGGCCACTACCCATGCCGCCTCTGGCCGTGCCCCCAGGCCCTATGATTGTCCATGTGGTTTGCATACTCACCCACTAGATGTACAGTGGGGATGTCCCCCTCTCAATCTGTGGCACAGTGCTGACTGGTGCCAGATGAAAGAATCGTGTGCTCCCCAGGGTGCATGGCACAGACATTGATGATGCACCCCTGGCATCGCACACCACCTGGCAGTTGATGCTGGCATAGCCCTTGTGATTTATGTATGTATGTGGGCCCCCAGGGCCAGGTGGTGTGCGATGGCCACATGGGTGCAGTCTATAGCCCCTAGCACACCAGGCATACATGCTACCCTGTGGAACTCCTGTATGTTTGCTGTGCGGCTCCACTGCTGTGCTGGGGAAATGGATATACTCCTCAGCATGTGGCAGCAGTGTGCTGATGAACTGGGTGAGATGGCATGATGTGACCAACTGGGTTATGCCTGTGGTGTCCCCAGTTGGTCTCCGGAAGGTACCGTGGTAAGCAAGCACATGCAGGCTGCTACCTTGGTCTCCACTGACAGGGCATGGCCTGGGCGTGTGGGTGCCTGCATCACATCACTGCACAGCTCACAGAGCCACCTCAGAATTGCCCTGTTCAGGCGGTACTGACCCACAATCTCAGTATCACTGTACAGCTCAAAGCTGGTGCAGGCTCGGTACTGCCTGTTGGGACATACCGCCGATGGGCCTTCCACAGCCATGCCCCTGCCACCCACCTTCTCACCCCCATCATTATGGCCTCCATGTGGAAGGTGGCACTGACCATGTCCCTGGCTTGTGTTCACCCCCGGCAGCTGTTGCTGTATTCCCCCGCTGTCCTGGCTGCTACCTCCCTGCACCGGGTACACCTGCATGTGCTGGCCTCTGTGCTGTGTGGCTTCCCACACCTTCTCTGTGCCTGGCTGTTCAGAGTGACCTTTCCCTGGCCTGCCCTGTTTGTGCCTCCTGCCCTGTCTGTCTGCCTCTGCCTCTGACACATGTGGCTTCCTGTAGCGTTCTTGCGCCTTCCTTGCTCCTTTTATTTTGGCTCATTTCCACTATGGCGCAACTTCCGCTTGCTCCACTATTGTGCCTGGCGCAAGTCCTTGAATATCACACTGCACCCTTTATGCATGGTTACCCCTTCGGGTGCGCATGCCTTCATTATCATTGCGAGGTTGCTCAGCATGTTTTTGGGGTGCAACTGCTTCCTGCTGAATATCACAGAATGGCGCACTTTCAGACTTAGCGAGGCTACAACCTATTGCGATGGCGCAACTCTTTGAATATCTGGGTCTTATTGTCCCATAAGGTGAGGGAACAGTGTATTTTGCATGCAAGTTCTCCTTAGTTATAAGAACAGTGATAATAAACAATGGGGCCTGGATTTTCAAAACTCATGTACAGGCACAAGTAGAAGTAGTAGTAGTAGTAGTTTTATTTTTATATTTGGTGACTTTTCCCAGAGGGTGAGGGTGCTTACATAAAGTGCATGAGTAACAATGCATAAAATATAAGACTATAACCAAATTAAATAGCTCAGATCAGTAAGTATTTCAGCACAAAACTATTAAAGATATAAATATTTTAATTGGGGTGGCAGCCAAATATAAAAGATGTTACTTCCCAAAGATTTCACTGAATAAGTAAATCTTTAGACCCTCCTTACAGGCTTCCACTGAGGGGGCCTCCCTTACGGCCTTTGGGAGCAAGTTCCATAGTGCCAGGCCAGCTACCTTGAAGGCCTGGTCCCCAAGGATTTTAACCTTGGCTTTGTTGCTGCAGGGAGGCCCACCACAGTGGAGCAAAGAGAGCATGAAGACACATAAGGGTGCAGGAGATCCACCATATAGTGAGGAGGCAATCCATGTATGGCTCTTATTATTTAGCAAACCAACTTTTAATGAAGGTATGCCACTTATTGGCAGCCAGTGCAGTTCAGTCAGCACTGGGGATACATGACACATCTTAGAAAGGCTAATCAGTAGCCTGGCAGAAGCTGCTGGTGCCACAGCATACCTCCACTTACCCTGAGTTACAGAGTGCTTAAATAGTCAGGCCTAGACATGCCTATTTCAGATGCAGTCTGCATCATGGCAGATACACTAAAATGCTTGTGTTCTGTTTTCAAATGTTTTGACACATTTGCAGTAGTTTCTTACTTTACCACATAAAATGATGCATGTGTCATTATTTCCATGTCTGTACCATTTTTTGAAGCACAGCTCATGGAATGAGCAACATGGCATTATATAATGTTTTATGTGGTAACAGTTACTGTATATTACAAGAAGTGCACCTATGGCCCATGTCTTTCAAAACTCAGCCCAGAGTATTCAAAAGCAGCTGAAAAAACATATAAAAACCTGGAGATAAAACGAACCACTTCATTTAATAATTTCAAGTCTGAAAAAGAATGTTGAAGCAGATGAAACAAGGGAAAGAAGTCAACTTACAAAACAGGTGCAAATGGCAACTTAAAAAGCAATAGTAGCTTGAAATGTTCCTGTAACATACACTGTTGTTTTAGATATTACTATTTACCTTTAAGAACATTTAGTATGACACAAGTCTTTTCTGCCACTGACATACAAAATACTAAAAGAATGGATTTCATATGGATCTCATCACAAAGCAGTCACCTAAGCAAAATGCTCATCAGACGTTAGTAGATGAAGGTTCTAGCTTGAAATGTGAATGGTCTGGATTCACTGCAGATACCTGAAGTAAATGAGTTAAGCTGCATTCCATTAAAAATGTTGCCTGAAGGTCAGCCAGTAAAAATAATAGTCTCTGTAGTACAAGTGCTTCTCAAAGTATCTGCATTTAAAAGACAATTTTGACTTTTAAATAGCATAACATCTCCATAGGCTCATCAGCCTTGGCTCTGCATTGCAACTTTCTCTTTTTTTTTTTTTTTTTTGCTTTTGCTTCTCATTTTTATTCTGAAAATATTAACTCTTAGGGAACAAAGAAGGCTCTTTCAAGCAGTTTTTTCATCTTTTGCCAACGTTTGATTTAATATATGCCTGATAAATCAAAACAGGAATAAGAAAATAAAGCCTCACCACTCTGAAATGAATGCTATAAATATGAATAAAGAGGAATATACCGATTAGATAAACCATAATATTTTGAATTATTACATTTGATTAGAATAATGTTTTACCATTAATATAAAACAAAAATATGACATAAAAACATCAATATGCAATTTACAATTTATGTCTTGATGGTTTACCTTGAAAAAGTGGAGGAGCAGAACTATTGTGTGCAAGTCAAAACATCAGTTTATGGTTCAAAACTGTTAGGATATCAGTACAGCAGCTGTTACATTCTTGATGCTTCATCTGCTGAGACATTTATTCATGCCTTCGCCTCTGTTAAGGGTGAGAAAAGTGGGCCAGAGCCAACTTTGGTTTGGCTTTGAGATGCTGCCTAAAAGGCTTTGCCAATTTGGTTGGACCACTTTGGCTCCCAATGTAGTAATATGAATTTCTGTAGCTTACATACCGCCAATGATGTTGGCATGCATCTGCTGTTGATTATTATTTGTGATATAGTGACAGAGTCTGCAAAGCCTGCAAAATGACCACGACCCAGTGTGAACTACAATATTAGTTAATAGTCATTGCTGACTTCAAGCTGTAAACTCCATTTAGTCTACGACACTAGGTTTTCTCTTACGCCAGCTACTATAAAGTCTCTTACAGTGCCATATATTCAAGAATTATATTTTACATTGTGATTATTATGTTATATTATTGTCATCTATTACTTTTATAATATGTGTTTTATATACTAGATAATAAATGGTACTATGCTGATGATAGTCATATAATACAAAGATTGTTTAACGAATCACTATGAATGTTTTATCTATATGACAAGACAACATGGTTTTTGATAATGTTTTGTGTTAAGGAGAACTAGTTGACTTCAGTGATTTTATTTTAAAATAATTTATTTTTCATTTTAGAACAAGATAAATTGTTATATGATAGTATAATAATATGCTTCATTGGGTCACTGTAGAAGATCATAAATGATGGCATATGCGGCATTCAAGTGGACTAACCATGAAAAGCACTATGGTAAGGAATGCTTTTTGTGCCCTTTGTTTACATGGTGAAATAAGCAGAATACATTTTGCAGCACACAACACCAACTACACTGCCTGGACCTGTTATGCCTAAATAATGTGAAGCATGATGAAGTGTTGTATGTGTGCTTCAGTTCTTCATGCAAGAGTCTTCATAAGCTAATGTCTTCTATAGTAGAGGATGGTTTAAGATCAATTGCTAGTATTGCTTCCTATGAATTGTGACATGAGTGCTAGGACACTGGTTCTTGTGCTTATGGTGGTACTAGCAGAGGTGTGTAGTGAAGCATGAGCCCATAATGTAACTTGACGATAAATTTATCGGAGTAGATGATAGTACCTTAAATGTATGTTTTATTTGTATGACAAGAAAACATGATTTATGAATGAACACATGACAAGACATGAAGGTGATAGTAAATAACACTATATATAATGCTTTAAGTCAGACAGATGGTTGTCCATATCTTCAGCTAACAGGTGGCTGTTGTGGCACCAGCAAAGACAGCTGGTGTTGTGCCATTTATATTTTCAAGACAAGTAATGAAGATGATAATAAATAGTATCTATAGTGCCTTGACATGGACAGGCAATATCCATGTCCACAGTGCACAGTTGGCTGTGTTGGCATTAGCAGCTGGTGTTGTGTTGCTCATCAATATGTTGTGATGGGTCATGAACATGATGATAAGTGGCACTATCTTTAGTGCCACAAAGGAAACAGAGAACTGTCTATGGCCAAGGGCATAGTACCACCTCCTAAAGTGATATATACCATTCCTATTGTACCATCCGTGCAGTGTGAAGGCACAGAAGAAGGTGGTTTCACCCACACACTGCAGTGAAGCATTACATGGAAAATGTTATTCATGATGGATGGTGGAGAAGGATGATGATGGTAAAGAGGATTGTTGTTTTCTGAAACCAGAGACTTTCTATGTTTTTTCTATTTTAATGTAATAATTATTATTAACATTGATTCTTTTTTTCTTTAATTTTCATTTTTTAATCTCCTCAAGCCACCAGCCACCCAGTACCTCTGCCTGGTCATGGACCACAGACTACCACCCCACAATGACTGTGACCCTCCAATACTACATGGATTGCCCCCATGGTGGGGCTGTGTGTCCCTGGCACAATGCTGCAGATGTTGGGATAAGTTGGAGGGCTGGCCTGGGGCTAATTGAAGCCATGGTAGGCATCATCAAGGGTGGCCAGCAGCTGTTCCCTTGTTTCTGGTTTTCTCTGGGGGCAGGGATGTGCAAGGATGTCTGTGTCTGCCCCACCCCTAGACTTGCTAGTTGCTGGTATCTGCATGACCCCAGCCTCTGCCAGGGGTCCATTGAGCACAAGGTGCACTCCTCACCCTTTCCTGGAGAAGGAGAGAAGTCCTCAGGATTCTCCATCCTTCTCCCCAGCCAACCTCCTCCAGTGACCCAGGTCTGTTCCTGAACCTGGGTAACCAGCATCACGAGTGGAAATCCAACCACTGTGTCGACAGGCTGGCTAACTTTGATTCTTTAATTTAGCCTTATTTACTGTATATATGCCAAGAAAATGGAATTTCAGTGGATTTATGGACTCATCTGTAAAATAATCCCACACTGCAGAGATCCATGTTTTTTATTTCTAGGTACAGTGAACTGGTGCTGATGAGGGCTGTGAGGTACTTCAAGAGAGGAACTGGACCCTGGGGTGGTGATTAAGAGAGTATTTTTTTCAGTCACTGGGGACTAACATGCCTTCAGAGGGCATTTTGCAGGGCAGCAGAGGTGATACACAAGGAGATAATTTAATCTGATATTAGATGATATGATATATTGCAGATAATATAATCTGATGTTATTTAATATAATAAATGAGTAGATAATATATTCTGATATGGTGTGATATGAGAAGATAATGGAAACTGATATAATATGAAATGATATATGAGCATATAATATAATCTGATATGATGTATTAGAAGATACTATAATGTAATCTAATATGATTTGTCAGATGATAATATAGCCTGATACAGATATGATATATGGGAAGATAATATATTCTGATAACAACATGATATAATAACATTTAATATATGATCATTTTGCAATTTTTATTTATTTTTATTTACAGTATGCACCAAGAAAACATAAATCATAAAACTGAAGTTTTGAAACATGCTTTGTTCTTGCTGCTTGACACCCTTCCCTCATGCTGTTTCAGAAGCCACTAGTGACACAAGAAGGAGCCATTGAGGAATCGGGCAGTGAATGCAAGATGATTTTTTAGGGAAGGAGACTAACTCTTACCTCCCTCAGTATAAAACACCTAGGCCCAGATATTCAAAAGGGTTGCGCTATGCGCAACAGGGTTCTTAGCGTGCATAACTCAAAAATGCGCCATTCTGCGATATTCAGAAGGGCCAGTGCGCCAACGAAACATGCCGAGCAACAGCTAATGGAAATGAAGGCATGCGCAACTGAAGGGGCGGGTCCATGCATAAAGTGCGCATAATGCGATATCAAGAACACTTGCGCAATGCATGAAGTAAGCCAACTGGAAGTTGCGAAATACGGATTTAAGCCAAAATAAAAGGCTCAAGGAAGCGGCGCAAGAACTCCAGCAGGCCGCAAACTGGGAGAGAGACAGAGAGAAAGAGAGAGACAGGAGCTGGAAGGGCAGAGAGGGACAGTGGGTCCAGGAGGACAGAGAGGCCAGTGGGGGTGCCGGTGCAGTGGAAGCAGCAGTGGGGGCAGCAGGGTAACACAGGAACAGCAGCCGGGGGCAGAAGCCAGGGAGATGGACAGTGCCAGCTGTGGAAGCTGTAATGAGGGTGAGACACCATGCTGCAGGGGGACATGGCCGTGGAGGGGCCCGTCGGTATGCCCCGACAGGTGGTATCGTGCCGCATCAGCTTTGAGCTGTACACAGACGTCGAGATTGTGGCGGTACCGCCTGAACAGGGCAATACTGAGACGGCTCTGTGAGCTGTGCAGTGATGCGATGCAGGCACCCTCATGACGGTCACGCTCTGTCCATGGAGACCAAGGTGACAGCCTGCATGTGCCTGCTCACCACGGGCACCTTCCAGAGGCCAACAGGAGACACCACAGGCATTACACAGTCGGCCACGTCACGCATCCTCACCCAATTCCTCAGCGCACTGCTGCCTCATGCTGCGGAGTACATCCATTTCCCCAGCACCGCTGCAGAGCGTCAACAAACATGCAGGAGTTCCACAGGGTAGCACATATGCCTGGCGTGCTTAGGGCCATAGACTGCACCCATGTGGCCATTCAGACACCACCTGGCCCCGACGCCAGGCATATCGGAACCGAAGGGGTTTTCCAGTGTCAACTGCCAGGTGGTGTGTGATGCCACTGGGCGCATTATCAATGTCTGTGCCACACACCTGGCGGAGCACATGATGCCTTCATATGGCACCAGTCTGCACTGTGCCATCGATTCGAGAGTGGGGACATCCCCACGGGTCATCTAGTGGGTGAGTACACATGTATGGAATGCAAACTCTGGGCAAGGGTGGGAATGACACAGGTGCCATGGTAGTGGCACACAAGGATATGGGCAATATGGACCTGACATGACACTGATCTCCACTATCTCCACACAGGTGACTGCGGATACCCACTCCGTCCCTGGCTGCTCACACCATACCGGCGCCACGACCCCAGCGCAGCTATGCTTCAATGAGGCACATGCCACAACATGTAACATCATAGAGCGGGTGTTTAGGATGCTCAAGGCACGCTTCGATGCCTGGACACCCTCGCGGAGCCCTCAGTACAGCCCCAAAAGGCCTGTGGGATATTCCTGGCCTGTTGCATCCTGCACAACATGGCCAAAGACCATGGGATAGCCAACAGGTCCAAGAGGGGACAGTGATGGGACGCCAGTGGCGCCGTGATGTTAGTGATGAGCAGCCCCCAGGACGGAGGACTCCCACTGACCCGGGCAGGCCCAGCTGCACCGGGACACCATTGCAGAAGAGCACTACGCCAACACAGATAAGTCAAGGTGACATGTGCAGGCAACACTGTCCATGCGCAAACCACAGGCACACAGGGGAACACACCGTGCATGAAGGTCAGGGAGTTGAAGGTTCCAGGCATACCAACACACCATCAGAGAGGGTGAGCACTCATATGGACACACACACACACCAGGCAGCATACATGGCAGCAGCACAGCACTGCGGAAATGACATTGCCAACACACAGCACCACCAACCACCCCACCACCTGGACTGTCCACGTGCGTGTGTCAGGACCTGGGCACCTTGCACCTTGGTGTACAGTGCAATGCAGGCATCATCATGCACATGCACCTGTGGACAGCAGTTGGGAGAGTGTGCAGGTGGTCCGTGTGTCAGCGTGGTGAGCAGAGCACCCAGCAGTGCACTGCCCACCATGACACACACTGCACACAGGGCAGCACCAGACAGGGCCTGCACTGGGAGACAGCTCAGTCAGGTAGCACTGTCCCACGGCCACCATGGATGTGTGGGCTGCCCGCTGTGGCTCAGCAGCACTGGCAGGCTGAGCAGGGGCCACATCGGGTGGTGCTGGTGCACCACCAGGGTCCCACTGCACGAACGTGACCTTGCCTGCACAGGGTCTGCATCCCTGCCAAACAAACTTGCACCAGGAGTGCTCGGGATGCCCACAGCAGAACCCAGCATCGACAGGCCTGGTGTCACACGACACCAGGAACAGGAGTGGAGAGTGCACTGTGTGGGGTGTGTGGTACAGGGGCACCTGACAGTGTGGCCAATGCGTCCGTGACAGAGACCACTGCCTGGGTCAGCCTGTCAGTCAGGCAGCGGTCACATCCGTCCGCGATAAGGACCAGCTCGGCTTGGTCCCGAGCACACTCCCTGCTATGCCACTCCACGGACACAGACAGTGCCCACGGACCTTGCAACCCGCCCCTGCAGCTGTACCGAGTCCTGCAGCAGGCGGGTGTGCACGCCCAATGGGTACTGTGCCCCAATGGCATCGTGACCCCCAGGGTGTGGGCGGTCCTGGTGCACAGCACCCCTTGAGGGTGGGCGCTGTTCGCCAGGACCAGGTATGGGCGGATCAGCGGGCGGTGGACATGTGCCACTGCTGACACTGTACCCCTCAGACCTGGTGTGCGACTGCTGCTGCCGCCTCCAACTGCTGAGCCCCCAGGTCCACCTGTTCCACCTCGTGCTGACAACAGTGCCAGACACCTGCAGCCACCGGTGCTGCCCCACGGTGCTGACAGGCACAGCCTGGGACTGTGCCAGCATGCTGGTACACAGGTGTGAACCAGGAAGGCCCAGGGGCATGTGCTGGCCTCGCCATGTGTCCGTCATGGGACACACACCTATCACTGCCCATTGCAGGCCTGCTATTATCAATGGTGCAGGTGCTTGCCACTGCCATAGGCACAGCATGCTGGCATACCTGCATGCCAGACTGCTGTGACACAGGCTGTGCACCCCCTGCACCCGTATCACTGACACCGGAGTTGTTGGCCCAGCATGCATGCTGCAGTGCCTGCAGGCTGGTGGCGAGGTGGATGGTCCCTCCTCCAGTCCAGCAGGTCTGCATCACTGTCTGGACCCACCACCACCACGTTTCCTGAAGACAAACAGGATCTGTAACAGAAAGAGAGTACATGTGAGTGCATGTGAACAACAGCCCCCCAACAACACCACCATGTCATATTGTGCAGTGATGGGCTTCCACCTGTCTGGAATCCTCCGCACTGGTCGCCTAATGGCACTCGGCTGCATGGCCGTGACCAGTGTCTCCTCTGTAGGGGTCAGCTGCAACACCACTGGTGGGCCCCACCAGTGCCAGCACGTGCCGCCCCTGAAGGCTGCCACCTTCTCCTTCAGCCTCCTGTGGTCAGTCCCCATCTTCTTCTTGCATTCCTGCATGGAGCTGGTGGCTTCCATGCAGGTTGACGCCGAGCTACCCCTCCCATGCAGCTGCACGCTCCTGAGGGGTGCCCTCCATCCACTCACTAGTGGCTCATCCTCCAGGTAGGCCTGGAAGAGGGCTCCGCCTCTGCTGCGGTGAAGTTCGGCCTCCTCCTCGCCCGCCGTCCACACCCCTCAGCTTGGCTCTGGTCAGTCATGGTGATCTGTGTGGGTGGAAGTGGACACCTGTCACTGTGCAGTCGACAGCATTTCCCATGAGCATAGCTGTTAGCCGGGGCGGAAGCCCCACGCTTCCTCTCCGCATGGCAGATACTGATAGAAAGGGTGCCCTTTATCCCTTTCTAATGCCCCTTTCATGTTCAGCCCCTCAGCCTTTATCATCCTCCACCCATGAGCATTGTCCTGAGCATCACACAGCATGTAACTCACCTCTCACCTGCAGTAACCAAATCTGGCCAGCACAACCCGCTGTCGATTTTTATAGCGCACACATGCAAATGAGGTGTGGTGCAACTTAATGACATGCTAATTGCGCCACCGCGCTTTGAATGGCTGATCGCATGATTTGCATATGTCGGTTGAATATCGCGATTCGGCGCTTTGCATACGGAAGGTCCGGCTGAGCCAATGGCGCAGGTTTGTGGCTGTGTGCCACACTGCATTGCGCATGCCCAGACAGCTTACGCATGCCTATCACGCTGCAGACCTGCTGAGCATGGTAGGCTATTCAGACCATGGCCACCATTGTGCCAGTGGCGCTCACAGCACTGGGCACTATATGGCGCTGTGGCACTACTGCGCGATAGTCCACTGTGGCACTGGTGCACAGCTTGGCAGTCACTGGCGATGCCTATCGTCCGATGGCACTGTGCATAGCCTTGCGTCATTGCTGTGACCTTGTGTATGCCCTCTGACCCCTGGCACTGTTGGCATGCCATGTGTGTATGTCCCTATTGCGCTGTCTGGTGACAGCGCCATGTAGTGACGGCGCTGTTCGAACAGCGCATTGGAGCCTGTGGTGGTTCATTGTGCAACAACTCCATCGGGGTTATGGCGCGCAGCGGGCCATATTGCCTGCTGTAAAGTTGGTGCCATGGCTAGGAGGAGGGCGGTGTCCTGGAGCCAGATTGAAGTGGCCAACCTGGTGGCCCTAGTTGAAGCACACTATGATGGCCTGTATGGTGAGGCACCCTCACCAGTGCCAGGACTTAGCTGTGGCAGCAAGTGGCCACTGACCTGGTGGAGATCACTGACCGGGCCAGTCTGCTGAGCAGTGCCGCACCGGTACAGTGACCTCTGCGAGGAGCCAGAACTTTGTCGCGGCTGCGGTCGTGTGCCAGGTGGGCGTGGTGCCTGGAGCCAGGTAGGTGTACCATCTATGCACCTATATTCTCTGTAGGTGTGTGTGTGTGCTTGGGTGGCTGTGCATAGGTGCCGGCTCGGACACGGTTGGCTATGTCAGTGTGTGCAGCTGTGCGATGGATGGTTATGGCTGTGTGGGCAGGCACTCTCACTGGGGCAGGGGCACTCTGCTTTTGAGTCACACTGATGTTTGTCTCAACATATGTCTCCACAGGCCGATTTTGAGGATGCAGGGTGAGGGTGAGGTGGGCCGTGCCAGGGCCCCGGTGCCAGGGGTGTTGTGCCCCAACCACAGCAGCAGCAGTAGCAGCAGCTGCAGACCCAGCTGCTGCAGGAGTGTGAGTATCATTACTTCATGGATGCTATTGCATGCTGGGGGGCAGACCACCAGCCATGCACAACACAACCAAAGGGAGGTCATAATTCCACTATACAAGACACTAGTGAGGCCCCACACTGGAGTACAGTGTAAAGTTCTGGAGACCATACCTACATATGGACATGGACTGGGTAGAGAGGGTTCAGAGGAGGGCAACACGGATGGTGCATGGATTGCATCACAAGTCCTATGAAGACAGGTTGAAGGAACTGAACATGTACTCCCTGGAGGAGGGAGGAGAGGGATATGATGGGGACATACAAGTATCTTACAGGGGGAACAGAGTGCAGGAAAACACTATTTTAAGCGTAAAAGATGTTCCAGGACTAGAGGGCATGGGATGAAGTTGGAGGGGATGATTCAGAGGAAACATGAGAAAGAATTTCTTCACAGAACGGTGGTGGACAAGTGGAACACCCTGCCAGAGAAAGTGGTGGGGCTGACTTGGTCACGGGATTTAAGAATGCATGGGATAGCCATACAGGAATTCTGGAGGTCAGGGTAAGGTGCAACAGACTTATAGGAAAACAGAGTGAACTTACAAGGTCAAATGGCCAGACTGGTGGCCCATAGACCCTTATCTACTGACACTGTCTATGTATCCATGTATGTAGGCACACACAGGTGACATATGCACTGCAGTATCACAGCACATCTGTGTATGCGTCACTGGTGGTCCAGGCATGCACTGGGCACATAGCTGTGTAACTGGCATCGCACCACATTGCCACATCACTTGCCAGCCTAGTTTGTACTGTGTTTGACGTGGGTAGTGTGTGTGGGCGGTGGTGCGCATAGCTGGTGCCGCCTGTTTGTGATGGCCATGTGCATGTTCACTGTGGGTGGGTGCATGCCATCACAGGTGCGGACATTAGGCTATATGGCTTGCAGATTGGGTGGTGTTCAGGGTTGTGGTCAGTCACAGCCATTGACTGTGTTCCCATTTTCCTAGGCCTCGAGGTTCTCCGGCGGATTCGCCATGATATTCGGGCCTCACACCGGTGTCGATCGAAAATCAGGCCATCCTCCAATCAATCAGACGCCATGGCCTTCAGAGGAGGCGGCACAGGACGGTGCAGGACCAGGCAGAGGATGAGCAGCCAGCTGGGCCATAGCGGCTGCTACCCTTCCCACTTCAACCATCCCTACCACCCTGCCTTCCTCTCCAAGTTGTTCATCCTACCCTTGAACACCCCTACCTTGTACCCATCCCCCTTGTAAATAGTTGTTATTGCTTTGTTTCTTTACTATTCGATATTTAAATATACATTTCTATTTTGATATGAATACTGTGTTGGTCTCTGATATGCAGCTGGCTATGGGTGCTCAGTTGCAGGGTGTACATGCCATCTGGGGTGGTATGGTCCTGGTGTGTGTGTGTGTGTGTGTGTGTGTGTGCATGAGGAGGTATCTCCAGCATGGCAGTGACTTTGGTTGGTCTTGCTTATTTGCTGCCACCCAGTGCTGGGTGCACAGGGTGTGTCTGGCTTGTAGGCTTCTGTGTTGCACGGGCTGATGTGTGCTGGGGACCGCATGGTTTCCTGCAGTGCCAGTCACTGAACATGGGTGGTGTCTTGGGGTCACAGTGCAGGGTGTGCTGTGCATACGGGGCTGATGTGCACTGTGGTTGTCAACCCCTGTGTGTGGCACTCTCCGCCTGCCAGTGGTTGTGCTGGGGTGTCAGGGATCTGCTATGCTTTGTTTGCTTGTCCCCATGGGCACGTGGATCATCCGTCCCACCTCCAGTGATGCTGTGCTTGGGGTGTGCCGTGTGGTGTGGGTTCTGCAGTGTGTTTCTGTGCCCATGTGTGGCATGGCTGGCGGTGGGCCCCAGCCTGCCTCCCTGGATGCAGTTCCATTGCTCTGGGGGCTGTGCTTGCGCTATGGCAGCTCTGGAATGCTCAGCTGAGCTTCTCTGGTTGCTCCATAGCAACATTTTAGCTCACTTCTCCTTCCTGGTTCTTGTGATGGCGCGGTATTGCGATATTCAGGCGTTGGTTGCTTGCGCAATTTGCTCCTGCTCCATGTTTGAATATCGCACCTGCTTGCATTTGCGCAACTGGTTTTGCTTGTTTCTCTGTTGCGCTACTTTTGAGCGTTATTTGAATATCTGGGCCCTAGACTAGTGATTGTGATTTTATTTAAAATGGAAGATAAAGAGTAACTAATGTCACAAGTCTACATGAAAAAGTGAATCTTATGGGAGCAAATATTTCTATATTTAATGACTTTACTCTGGAGATTGTTCAAGAAAGAAAGAAATTTGACCTTTTGAGAAATAAACTATGGATGAAGGGACATAAAGCCACAATGATTTATCTGGCAAAAGGAAGCTGGTCCTAGATAGTGTGTGCTTGGTTTACAATTCACTAGAAGAAGCTGAAAAGACTTCTGAGACAAAATTCCAAATCTCTATGATTGGAATAACAAATCAGATGCACCTTTATTTGTAACATTAAATATTTTAAAGAATGGTTTAGAAATAATGATTAACATTAGTTATGATGGTCTAAGGTATTAATGATGGTTTTCTTTCAGGAATAATGCATGATTAAATAAACCTGGATGGACACGGGAGGCAAGAGTGACTTCAGTTAGTTACACAAGAAGTCCCATTGGACTTCAAGACAAAATTAATAAAATTCTGAAATATTTTAATTCTTTAAAGGGGATTATCATGTAATAGATGTACTTGTTGGGGAAAGAAATTTAAAAGAAAAACAGAAGGGGAAAGGGGAAGCAAATGTTTTTACTTGATAATAATGACTTAAGAGAACTTTAAATGTGTATCCCTAAATGCGAATGTAATCCACTCCCAGTAAAAGATCAAGATTCCTGATGTTTCTTAGGAAAACCAATGCCCAGCGTATTGCACTACAGTAAACCCATTTGGAAAGCAGTGAAATTATGAAGCTGAAACAAAGTGGGTGTCTTATTTATTTTTTCAGAGGGAATTAGAAAGAGCTCTGGTGTAGCTTTATTATTTAGAAGGAAAAATAGTTCACTTACAATTTTGAAACTTACTGAGACAAAATGGAAGGAATATTGCTAGTCAAAGTTAAGATAAAATACAATACTAACTTAGGATCTATTTATGCCCCTTTTGGATTACTCAGGATTTCTGTCAGAAATAACAAAATCCCTCACAATGATTAATCAATCAATCAATCAATCAATCAAAATCTTTATTTAACCAGGTGAACATTGTTGATCAAGCTTATTTCCAAGATGGACCTGGAAAGAGAGGTTAAGAATACATACAAAGGAATACTCAGTTACATCATAATTGGGTAAACAATATATACAAAATGAATTCACACTTACATAGTATTCACATAGAGCAGTAATTATACACAGGAGGTTTATAATACACACAAAACAGAGTATAAAAGAACCATTAAGCTAAGACCATGAAGAGTATGCAGCTAAAAAGTATAGCAACTGCAGTACAGTATATACAGGTTAAACATACACAACTATAATTACAGTGTGTATTTAAACATCCTTGAGCATAATTATTGATTGAAGGAACTTGGTGGGGCATGGGAGGGGTAGGAGGGGGACGCAAGAGAGTGAGTAAGGAGAGGTACATGGTACATGCCTGCAAGGGCATGTAGTGATTACAGGGAGGGTGGCAACAGTAAGGAGTGGAAAGCAAAACACCATGATGGTGTCAAGGGGTAAGCAAGGAGTGTGAGGTGGGAGCCAGGGGACATGGAAAAGGAACTAACAATAAGGAAAAAACACAGGGTTGGGAAAGGAGTAGTCAGGTAAGTTCTTATAGGCTGTAACATTGCCCAAGGGGTGGGAAAGAAGTACCAGTAAAGGGATGACTGGAGCAGATGGAGCTGAGGCTAGTGGAAGGTGACATCAGGAAAGCAGTTACAGGATTCCTTGATCTAGCGAGAATGAAGTGCTTTGAAGGCTGATAGTTTGATTGAGTAAGCCAACTCAGGGTTTTTGCAAGTTGTTCCAAAGAGAGGGCAAAGCATGAGATATGGCAGACCTGCTGAAGTGTGACTTGAACTTCAGTACTGCAAGGGAGATAATGGAGGAAATCCTTAAGACATATTTACCTATCACACCTAAAGGAAGACAATCCAAGATGTACTGAGGCAACATCTTCGTGATGGTCCTAAATGTCCAGAGAGCTGCATTCCTCTGTCTTCTGTAGTTGAGATGACCAACCTACTGTGGCATAAAGGGCGAGTGATATGCGGAGTATAGGAGACCAGTTATGAACTTCAAGGCCCAATGGTAGAGTGTGTCTAATTTGACCAGGGCAGACACGGGCCTTGGCTGTAAATGAAATCTGCGTAGTCCAATAAGGTAAGGAATGTGATTTGGACCAGTCTCCTCCTGGCATCCAGTGTTAGAAAATTTTGATCCTATTGAAGTGGACAAGCCTCTGACTATGCTTCTTTAAGGGATCCTCAATGTGATCACAAAAGGAAAGCTTTTGGTCTATCCACACCCCAGGTATTTGAATTTAGTAACATATTCCAGCGATTCTACCAGGAAGTGGATCTGGACAATATTACCTTGAGTTGTGGGGTTACTGACTTATGAAAAGGAGAAAAAGCATTGACCTTGTTTTTGGGAGTTCAGGAGCATTTTCTGGTGCAGTAGTTGAAGTTGTAGAAGATTTAATTCCCATTGTTCCAGGTCCCTTTCCCCAAAAAGAGACACTGCACTCAATATTGTAGATTTGGCTGCTCAGTCAGCAAAATCTTTTATTGTCCACACATCATAAATAATATACATTTTACAATACTGAGTTCCTTTTATTTTCTGTCACATTTTATTCCAGTCCTCTTTATTTACTTTTATTTCCTTGTTTTCCCCAGGTGTCAAACCCAAGGGGTCGTATTCCATTCCTTGCCCGGTGTAAACCCGAGCTGGTCTTCTACTGTCTCTTGGAGCAGGTCCACTTTCTGCCCCCTTTTCTCTCTGAGCAGGTCCAATTCCTGCCTCCTTTTTCTTGTCCACTTATCAGGGTGTCCATACCTTTTCTTTCTTCCAGATCTTAATTCCTCCATTTTTGTTCTCCCTAACCCCCACCCTTCCCCTTTACCTTCTCCAATCCTTACCTCCTAGCTTCCCATTCCTATTTATTTCTTCATTTTTACAAAGGGAGGTGGGTGGGTCTTGAATATTACTTACCCAAAGAACCTAGCAGAAAGTGGCCGAGCCCTCTGTGTTGCCCATCTTAAACCTCCTTTTCTCCACCCTTCCTTGCTTGCCTTGCTTTCCATTGGTCCTTAACCCCGCCCTCTGACACTCTGGTGACATCATGAGAGAGAGACCTCCCTTTTATGACGCTCATTCTCCTTCTCCTTCTCCCTCCCCTACCTCTGCTGTATCCTAGTCTCTTCCCAGGGTCAGCTGGCCTGAACAATGGGGCTGCCCTAATGGCAACCCATTTTGTAGATCCCTACAAGCAGCTTCCAGACAGGGTCTTCTGATATAAAGTACCATCCATGTCATTGGCAAATAGGTGAATAATAGCAGATTTGATGTCAGTGTCAATACTGTTAATGTAAATTGCAAAAGCAATGGACCCAGTGTATAGCCTTGCATTACACCCCTCAGTAGAGTTTAAGGGATGAGAATTCTTCAGCCTTGACCTGCTTCTGTCACCCTGTTAGATAGTTCAAGAACCACCTCAGCAATGGGGGTCACAGACGATGTTTCTGTGGGAGACAAGGAGCAGCTTGTGGTCAACAGTATCAAATGCTTTGCTTAAGTTTACAAATACTGTGCAAACAAAGTTCTTCAAATCCAAGGCACACTGCTAGTTGTTGGTGACCTTTGCAAGGGCTGAAATAGTACTGTGATGAGGCCAAAATCCTGACTGATAAGGACTGAGCAGATTCCCACTTTTGAGGTTGTTCCTGAGCTGCACTCTCATTATTTTTTCCAACAGTTTGGAAAGGGTGGGGAGTAGGGAGATTGGTCTATAGTTATTCAGGTTGCTGGAGTCTCCAGATGTAAAAGGGATCTTCCTGGTATCCAATTGAAGGAGGAGATTCTCAGCTTCTCTCAGGGTGGTAGGCTGGAGGGAGAAGGCTGCACTTGTGACTGGATCTGGTAAGTCTAGTGCTCCAAGACTAAAGCTGAGGTTATTGGCAGGGAGGCACTGAAAGCAAGACCTGCAGTAGCAAAATGGTAATTAAAAGTATCGAGGATAGTCAATTTATCCGACACTGAAGTTGCACCAATGGCAATTTTGTGGGTAAGTTGCTGATAGCCATGTGCCCTTGAATATCTTTGATGGTTTTCCAGAAGTTTGTGGAGTACTTGGTGGAAGTGTCCATTCTTTGTAGAAATAGCTAGGCTTGGCCTCCTACTCAGATTGGTACAGTGGTTTCTAGTTTTTCTGAATGATGTTCAGTCATCTGGAAGTTTTGATTTTTGAGCTTTTTTCCAAAGTCAGTCTCTGTGCAACAGGGAGGCCCTTAATTAGGCAGTAAACCAAGGACATGATTTATTTTTAGAACAAATCTGGACCAATGGTACTAATTTATCCAGAGCCCCTAACATAATTTCCTGGAAGATATCATAGGCTGCAGGCACTGAGTTGGCCAAATAAAACCCTGCCATCTCAAGGAATCTCACAAGTCAGAGAGGAATGCATAGATGTTAAAATTATGCTGTTTCCTTCTGAGTGAGAATTTGGAAAGGGATGATAGTTTTGTGGTGGATCTCACATCTGCTATAATACAGTGGTTGCTGAAATCTGAGGAAAACACTCTGCATGAAAACAGATGGGGTTGCTTACTAAAATGAGATCTAGAAGTGTGCTATTTTTTTACTTTTTATTTATAGTATTTAATTAAATACAGCAATCACTATATTCAAGTAATACCAACCATATAAAGTACATACAGACCTGATTAGCAAAATACATGGTGAAGACATACGCAAGCATTTCGGAGAGTAATAAGTGTCCATGGTTGCTTTTGGACTGCCAAATATTTAAAGGAGTAAAAGTTCAGCAAGATAATGGTGTAGAAGTGTTCACTCTCACCTTTTCTATGACTTGCAGGATATCAGCCACAACTCTCACCCATCGAGGATAGAAAAATTGGGTGGCAGCTGTATGTCTAATGATAGAGGCCAAACAATATTATTTACCAGATATCCTGGCTCAACTATGTTAAATTTCTCCCTACATAAAGCACATGCCAGATGGCTGGTAGGAATACAGGCTAAGAGTCAAGAATTTTATAAATAGTTCACAAATTGAGTAGAGCAAATTTTTCTTATAATGAACTAGACCTCATCACTAATAGTGTACAAAAGGAGATCTTAAGAGCTTACCAACATGGATTATTAATTATTAACACCTTAAAGATGAACAGCAGTTATAATGTATTAAAAGGCACCATAACAGCAGTAAAGGAAATATTAAACAGACCACAATGCCTTAAATATAAACTGCAAAGTTCACCACAGTGTAATGTTCAGCCATTAGGATCTTCTGAGTCTGAATCTTCTCCTCTCGTCCTTCCTGATTCCCCTGACGATCTTCTAGGAGTTTTGATGCAAAAGCCACAGCAGCGTCGGGATCTGTTAGAATGTGGGTTTTATTCACATGTTTAATTTGTAGCTGAGCAGGAAATTGAAGTTGCGAATAATACCATTTTCAAGAAGGAGCTTTGTCTCCTACAGGGTTTTTTCCCTGGTTTGAGTTTGGGAGGAGATGTCAGGAACATAGCGATCTTACTGTCCTCCCAAACAAGATCTCCTTGCTGACGAGCCACCTGTAGAAAACTGATCCTTGCCTCCGGTTTGAAAGTGTCACTATGGGTGTGAGAGGGCACTCCCAACAGAGCTACGTGGCCTGGCCCTGATTGGGATAACGAAGGCCTTCATTACTGAAATCCCAGAGTCTGCAGGTAGCAAGCTCAGATCGTTAAAAATCAGTCTTTGAACCATCGATAACAGTTTTGTTTTCCCTGCCAGACAAGGTGGAACAATGATGCAGATGTTTGCCTGTCTCTGGGCATTTTCTAGTGACTTATTTTAGATCGCAAAAGTTAAAGTCCTTAACTAATGCCACATTCGCCTCTCACTGGTGGTCCCTTGCTAAATTGATCTCTGTTATGTGAGAGGCATTTGCCTGTACCTGAGTCTCTAGCTCTACAATGCAAGACTCCATTGCCACAAGTCTCCGATTTGTGTCTTTCCAGTTGTCTGCATTTTTCAAGGAGAGCCATAAATTGTGGGTTCAGGGTTTCCACTGGCCTAGTCTCTGACAGCGTGGGTGGCCCACCTCTTGGGCTCAGAGCAGATGACAGGTAGGAATCGATATGGTGCACTGAATGTTTATCATTTTTAGGACACATCCTTAGATTAGGGAAGTGTTCAGCAATCGGGTTATCATCTGATTTGCTCGATTACCTTTGCCAGTTTGGCAAAATTATTATAGATCACCCACTCAAACTGCTGCTTATAACAAGATGTCCACCATGTTGACACTCCACAGTGCTCACCTGAAGTGTTCTGTTTTAAGGGCACTTTTTATTTGGATGTATTGCTTCAGAAATGAGTAGGAAAGACCAAAGGAATTCCAAATAGTCGTTAAAGGTAAGGAACTATTGGAATACCAGTCCATATTGAGGTCACCTAGTATAATAATCTCTGATTGAAGGGATCCCATTGTATTAGTTATATGGTCCAGAAATTGTAGCCCCACAGATGGAGGTCTATAGCATCCTTGGATGCATATTGAGAGAGAGAGAAGATAGCTTGACATTGAGAGTCAGGCTCTCAAATTCTTAGGGAGTGAGGATGAATCTATAACTGATGCAGACGATTTCTCCTTGACATAGATGGCAACTCTTCCTCCTCCTCTGGTGAGCCTATCAGTTCAGAACAGGGTATAAGATGGGATATTCACCTCACTATCTGGGGTACCAGGTCTGAGCCAAGTCTCAGTGACCAAGAGTATATCAGGCATTGTATGGGAAGTCAATGCTTGAACAGAGACAATTTTTTTAGTAGGCTACACATATTAATATGCATAAAGCTCAACTTTGATACTGGCTATGTCAGCAGGTGAAGAGATTGCTGCAGGAGGACCAGGGTTGATTTTGAAATTACCAGAACATAACAATAAGAGCAGCAAGATTTTCTTGATAGCTTCAAGAAGAAGTCTGTGACCTTTAGGTGAAACTCACTTAGGGTGCTATTACCTAGCTTCGGGGTTCCCTGAGCTGCATGCCTGGGGCCAAACAATGTAAAAAGAAGAACCATGGCTGTAAAAAGCAAGGCATGCTGGATGATCAATGCAGAGGTAAGCAGGACCCACACTTGTTATCCCTCATGGAAGAAGTACCATCTTGCCATGAGGGTTGGAAAGAAAAATCTAAATTAGGTAAATATAAAGCCAGTATGTGAGAATCTGTAGTGTCAAAGGAAACCAGGCAATCCAAAGTAGAGCTGTAATTGTACATGCTGCAGGAGACTGTTGTGGATTAACTTGGGAATCAAGGGTGCAGAACAGTATGAGAGAGAGGCAAGTAAGGAAGTCGAAGCCCCTATTATGCTGTATGCACTCAAATGGACTACTGTTTTGCAAACTTCCAGTGTGCAGTAAGTGGCAGCAGCAGCAAGGGATCTCAGATCAGATCTAGAGCAGAATCGATTAAGATGATCTTGCAATGAAGGCCAGAAGATGGCAGTATAAATATTTTTCACAGAGTCAACAAGGTTGTTGCCCCAGACAAGAGGATTATCTTACACATAGATCAATCAATCAATCAATCAATCACTTTAGTTAAGCAGGCATAAACACCATTGAGCATCTCATTTTCAAGGTGGTCCTGGACATTAATACAATATAGTACACTTCATAAGATTACAATTACGGTGGACAATGATGCAAAAAAAAAAGAAAAACATTGTGAAGGTGCGGTCAATATGGGCCTATACATACCGGTCAACATAATTAACATGCAAAGGTACATAATGATAAGCTTTACTGAAATGAGAAGAGACAACAATCCCATATAGTCTCCACTAAGTAAGAACTCATATGTAAATGATTAAAAATAAGGAGGCATTAAGGAATAGGTAGAAATTGGGGTGAAAGAGTAGGCAGCCAAAGGGAGGCCAGAATAGGTAAAAGGTAGAGAATAGGCAGGGCCATCTTGGATTAAGGGAACTAGGCTTGTAGGTCCTAGGTTTCTGTTGTTAGGAATGTGGGTGGATGAGATACTTAGCATAGGATTTGAGAGTGGCACCCGAGGCTTAGGGGTCATCGGCATCTGAAGCAGTTGCATGATTCCTTCAGATAATCCGTTAATAGAGTTTTGAATGTGAAAATGCTTGAAGTGAGGATAATTTTAATGAGTCTTGCATAGTGTTCCAAAGTGATGAAAGTGAGAAGTTGATTGCTGCTGAGCCAAGGGTAGTTTTTACCTGGGAACCTGGAAGCGGATAAAGGAGAAGCATCTCAGGCCATAGGAACCTTTAGCCCATTTGAAGATGTTTGAGATGTATGCAGGGAGGTTATCAGATAATGCTCTAAAAACAGAGCAGAGCATTCTTTTTCTTCTAGTTGAGAGTGAGGTCCATCCCAAACCTGGTATAGATGACAGTGATGTACTACGGGTAGATTTAAGATAAATCTTAAAGCCTGGTGGAAAAGGGTGTCCAGTTTGTTTAGCATCGTTGATGGGCAATGACTGTAAAGGAAGTCAGCGTAGTCCAGTATAGGTAGGAATGTGGTTTGTACTAGTCTCATTCTGGCTTCTAATGTTAGTAGGTGTTTAATGTGATAGAATAAACCTAATCACTGTATTAGTTTCTTCGAGGTTTCATTTAAGTGGCACAGAAAGTTGAGTTTGTTATCCAGCCAGAACCCTAGGTATTTAAAGGTATCAACTACTTCAAGGGTTCATCTAAGAGTGTTCGGATCTGTGTGATACGTGGACATCCGGAAGTAGACTTTGGTGAGAGAATCATTGCTTTAGTCTTTTGGCATTGAGGAAGAGCTTATGAATGAGAAGGTTGTATTGGAGGTGATGAAGTCTTTCTGTAAGTACTCATAGGCCAGGTCCAAGGATGAATTTGTGGTACAGAGTACAGTATCATCTGGAATCAGTGCACATTTGCTGTGCCCAGCTGTGAGTCCAGATTATTGATGTATATTGCAAAGAGGATAGGCCCAGGATGGAGCCTTGTGGGACCTCTCGTAACAAGGATTTTTGTGGGGACAGATCTCCTATGACTTTGACTTGTTGTAACCTATTGGTTAGGTAGCTGGTGAACCATTTAATGGCAGAACTATCAAGTCCGATGTTACTCAGTGCAGTAAGCATGATGGTATGATCCATTGTATCAAGGCCTTACTTAGATCAAGGAAGAGGGCAAATACATGCTTCAGAGTCCAAGGCCATTTGCCAGTCTGTAGTTATTTTGGCAAGAGCCGATACTGTACTGTGTTTGGCTCTGAAGCCAGACTGAGCTGGGTTTAGCAACTTTGTGAATCCAAATGTTCTCTAAGTTGGATGTTGATAATTTTTCAAGTAATTTAGAGAGGATGGATAGTATAGAAATAGGCTGGTAATTGTTCAGATCACTCGGTCCCTAGTCTTGAATAATGGTAGGATGTGGGCAGTTTTCCACAAGACAGGTAGCTCACCTTGAATCAGAGAGGTGTTGAATAAGTGTGTAATAGGGGTGGTCAGATAGGTATGGCCAAGTTTTAGGAAGTAAGGTTCAATATTATCTGCACCGCACTCTTTTTGTATCCAAAGAAAGGAGGAGGTCCTCCATTTGCTTGAATATAATTGTGAGGAAGCTGAAGGGGTGGGATGTGGTTGGTTATGGTTGTGATTATCAGTGAAGCCAACAGTGTAGTCTCTTGCTGGGCTAAGTTTGCCGATAGGTGAGGTGTCAAGCAAGCCCTGCAGTGGCAAAGTGATCATTAAGCTTCTCTAGTATATCAGCTTTGTCCGTATAGGTGGTACCATCAGACACAATTTTGCTTGCAAGGGTGTTGCTAATCAAAATGGTTGTCCAGGACAGTGGGAGTGGTCTGAGTGTATTTAAAGGAGGCCTGGGCAGCCAGCCCGTGGTGTAGAGGCTGAGGGTGCTGGTGCTTCACTCTACCCACACAGGCGACTGAGGTTTGGGAATGGCCTTGAAGCACTAGGGGCTGGCAGGGGAAGGAGAGGATCAAGCATCTGTAGGACTGCTCTCCTCCCTGGGTGGGTAGTGGGTTGACATTGTGCTGTGGCTGCCCCTGTTGGAGACCTGGAGCACAGCAGAAGCACATCAGGGATGCACCAGAAAAGAGGAAATACTGTCCCATTTTAAGCCAGAAGACAGCTGCCCAGCTCTCTGGTGCCATTCATATCCCTGCTGAGTAGTCCATCCCAGCATCACCTTGGGGCCAAGTGTAGTGCTGGCTTACCCCTCTGGGCTGGCATAGTCCTCCTCGGAGGAGGGGACCCATCCAGAGAACGGTAACTCAGGGTTACCCTGGGGTTGGCTGCTATATGGGATTGGAGGATCGGAGGGTAGATGGACCAGATCCAGCACTGACACACCTGAAGGAGAGGCTGAAGTGGTGCACATAGGAGAAGGTAAAAGATAATACAAAAAATAAAGGCGGGTGGGGTGGGGTGGAGTGCAAAAATCAGCCAAGCTAGAAGCAGATCAGCCAGCCAAACAGTGCTCTGCTGCTCCTGGAGTAGCCAATCAGCTTTTTCTTCAGTGGCTAATCACTTTCTGGAATCAGGTCCGAGCAAGAATGTAGTACCTGGGTGAAGTTGGTGGGAAAGCCCATGGTGCAGTATCTTGAAAAGCATCCAGTGGATTCCTCCAGTCAGTCACTTAGTCGAGGATGGCCCAGTGGGGCAGCACCTGAGGAGAGGAAGGGTGGAGGTTACAAATTGTCTCAAGCACAATGGCACAGAAGGATGCTTATGGATGGGGTGGAGGTTAGTGAGGTAGGAAACACAGTATTACACAAAGGGTGGAGAAGGAGAGTGGTGATTTGGAGGACTCCACAACCCAGCAGACACAATTAAAATTGGTGCCTTAATTAAATGTGAATTAAATCTAGTGAAAATGGTTCTGCTAAGAGCCTGGGGGAGCAGACACAGTCAGGATGTTATGCACTTTTAGGAGAATTAAGGAACAAATATTTTTAGAGTGCTTGGAGACTGGTTGTGTCCCTAATACAGGACTAGTTTTAGGTTTGAATAATACAAACAGCTAATAAGCCTGGGGTCTCTTTGTAACCTGGTAGGTGCACAGTACTGGGTTAAAAATAAAATTTAAACAAACTAGTCTCAGATGACAAGATAGCAATTAGGTGGCAACAGTGCATGACTTAGATTTAAAAGTGAGTTGTAAATTGCTCTTAAGTAGTGCTAGGCTTTGAATTCAAACTGAGCTGTAAAATTTGCCTTACACAGTGCAGGGTGTGTATTTAAAAGCTGTCAAATTGCTGTTAAGCAGTACAGGGTTTGATTTAAAAGCTGTAAGATTGCTTTTAAACAGTACAGGGTTTACATTTAAAATGAACAGTAAATGCTGTTAAACAACCATATACAGTTTACACAGTGCCCTTCCATCAGCACACATAGATAGCAGTAACCCAGTTAGCCCCCAAATGTCCAAACAAACAAAAATCTGAGCTGAGGTATCCACGGCTTTTCAGCCTAGCAAGAAGCAGATCAGCCAGCCAAACAGAGCTTTGCTGCTCCTGGAGTAGCCAATCAGCTTCTTCCTTAGGTGACTAATCACTTTCCTGGAATTGGATCCGAGCAACAATGCATTACCTGGGGTGAAGTCAGTGGGGAAAGCTCTCTGTAGTACAGTAGCTTGAAAAGCATCCAGCGGCTCCTCCAGCTGGTCACTTAGTTGAGGATGGCACAGTGGGGCAGCACCTGTGGTGAAGTCGGTGGGGAATAATCTCAATGGTGCAGTAGCTTGAAAATCATCTGGCAGCTTCCTCCAGCTGGTCACTTAATAGAGGATGGCCCAGTGGGGCAGCACCTGGGGTGAACTCAGTGGGGAAAGCTCTCTGTGGTGCAGTAGCTTGAAAGCATCCGGCTTACCCAGCCAGTCACTTGATAGAGGATGGCCCAGTGGGCCACAAACATTATACTAATGGGAGATTATGAAACATTACCAAATCCTACAATAGGTAAAACATTAAAATGAATACGTAAAATAAACATCAAGACGAATTGATCAATAACTTTTACAAATACATGATTTAGTTGATGTTTGAAGATTATGTTATCCAAAAAAGGGAATATACATACCATGATAAAAATTATAAGCTTTTCTGGAATATATTATATTTTTACATCTAAAACGAATATTACCTAACATAAAAAAATATTAACTCAATAATAATATTGATCATGCATTAATACAAGTGGAACTGGAAATTCAAGATACCAATAGAACTTTTACAAGGCAATGAAGAACAAATAATGCTTTACTACAAGATAAGGAATTCAGAGAAAAATGAAAACAATGATTAAAGAGTATTGGTATTACAGCTATGATGGTTCTAAGACAGTAATAGAATTATGGGATGCCTTAAGGTGGTGCTATGAGGTGCAATAATATCATATAATTAATTTAAACATAAATTAGAAATGCAAACATCTCAAAGATTAAATGATAGAATAAAAGAACTAGAATTATTGGTTACTACTGATTATAAAAATATGTGAGAGAGTGGTATAACAAAGTTGCAAAATAATAAAATTATAAACAATGAAGTGGCAGCAATATAAAAATAAAAATCTAAATATTTACGAGGAGACAAATCAGGCAAAATGTTAACATTTTTACTTAAAAACAGAAAGAACAGAAAATAATTACACACTTAGCGGATGGTAAAGGTAATTCATTTTAACATATATTGAAATAGGGAGGTTATCAACGAAGTAAATAAAGAAATTTACCAGAAACAAATACATTCCTCAGAAGAAAGAATTAGACAATATCTAGAAGGGCAGATCTTCCTAACCTAAAATGAAGGGAAATAATTTTACCATAGAAGAAATCAAAGATATAATAAAAAGATGCCATAAAATAAAAGCCAGCATAGATGGGTTCATCAGTGAATTTTATGTGATTTTTTGGATGACCTATTACTTTGGTTAAACCTTATGTTTCAAGAAATGATCAATAAGGGAAAGTTGGTGCCCCTACCATGGAAGAGGCAACCATCATATTGATTCTTAAAGAAGGGAAAAACCTGCACAAGTAGAAAGCTACAGACCAGTAACTTTACTAAATATCGACTATAAAATTCTTACTAAATTAATAGTCAATAGAATTAAAATAGTTTTACCAGAGGTAATTTATCAAGATCAGGTTGGCTTTATTAAAGGGCATACAATATCAAATGCAACTAGAAGAGTGTAATCTCTTTCACTATGCACAGAAAAATAAAATTTATCACACGCAAGAGCCATTGATGCTTTCAAAGCTTTCATCTTATTGAATAGAAACTTTATGTTGAAAAACTTTGGCACACTGGGGATCCCAGAGAATCTAATTAATTTAATAACCCAATTATATAAAAACACTACGGTGAGATTTATGATAAACTCATATTTAGGAAGATGTTTAAATGAATAATGGGTAAGACAATGCGCCCCTTTCACCAGTTCATTTTGTACTTTCCTAGAACCATTTCTAGTTACATTATGGAAGAATCAACAAATTAAAGGGATAACTATGAAAGAGACCCAAGTAAAGCTACGTGTGTTTGTAGATGATATAATACTAGTTCTGCAAGACATCAGTAAAACACTCCCATTAGTTTTGCAAGAAATACATAAATATGGGTTAATTTCAGGTTGCACATTAAATAAAAATTAATAAATAATTGAAATATATGAGAAAGAATATAACATTGATACAACTATAGCACAACACTTTACAGTGAGTAAACAGTATAAGTATTTATGTATAATCTTAACTAAGGATCAACCTGATACCATTAGGATAAAGTGCAATAAGGCAAGAGATAAAATTAAAATGATGCTTGATAACTGGGAAAAACTGTCAGTATCTCTATGGGGCAGAGTGGAAACAATAAAAATGATGGTCTTACCACATTTAGTTTTCATAATACAGAATATAATAGGGTACCCGTTGTCAATATGGTTTAGAACATTAGGAGAATCATTTTGAATTTTTGTGGAGAGAAGGGAAACCTAGAATTGCTTAGAAACAACTGATTTATCCAATAAAATAGGGTGGATATAGTTACCCAGATCCAGTTAGTTATTCTGTTGCCTCTCAAACTAAACTACTGTAGGAATAGGTGTTTTACCAAGGAAATATATTGTACCTGAAATTATATTCTGGAAAGAATTAAATTTAGCAGACCTGATAATGGATAAAATATATAAAAAAGGTTTTAAACTTCCATGGATATATTCTTCATTAATGAAAGAAATAGTGGATGCAGGTATTACAGTAAAGAATAGTGTTTTTTTCCCCTTGGTTATACTTAAATATATGGGAAAACGCTAACATTAAAAGGATAAAAGTATAAAACATATCTAATAGGTAAACAGACAGTAGTGCAAAAGATAGGTGCATTTAACTGATGAGGAATCATATATAGATCATTAGAAAAATTTAATACATTGTTTACATAATCTACAAAACAGAATTTTATGATATACAATACCTTAAAGGAAATTTCTAAAGACAGATATAACAGGAAAATCAGGATATACAATTGATTAAAAGGAACTTGAAAAATCTGAAATACAGGAAAAGAAAAACTATCACAAAAGATATATGAAATTCTGGTTATCAGTACAGAATACCAATGGGAAAAAATTAGAAACGGAATCAGGAGGATCATTGAAAATAACAGAACAACAATGGAGGAATCTGAAATTAAAATTAATAAAGATTATATATATGCAATGAATAAAGTTATTCAAAAAATAATAGATAGAGCCTACTCTACATCTCAGATATTTGGAAATATAAAAGAGAATGGAACTAAAACAACTTGGCATAACGGTGGAATGCTAGGAGACCTACATCTCTGTATATGGGACTACATATATATGTGTATATATATATATATATATATATAGAGATAGATATACACAAAGATTTGGTGCAAAGTAACAAAATGCTATCAAAAATGTTCAAATGTGACTTACCATTGCTGTTCAGTTCAATGATTCTAAATGATCTAAACAATTTTAAGATTCATGAGAACCATGAGAACAATTATTGTTTAGGTACAATGGTAACAAATAGACTGATATTAAAGAACTGGAGTGCACCTTTAATAGGAGAATTTGACCATTCCAAATGATGGTTTATGATAAATGAAGCTGACCAATGTGAATATTTATGGGATGACAGAGAACAGTTAATGGAAGACTTGGATCCAACCTGGAAAGAAATTCAGGACATTCTTCCACTGTTATTTCCTTATGAGATACCCAACATGTGCAATGTTAAAATATAACAACAAAAAGGGAGGTGGGGTGGGATGAGAGAAAACTAAAGTATTAAATATTATACATTATCAATACTAAAATTGAATAAGATCTCTCTTTGAAATATAATGAAATATATGAAAGGGACTGGAAGAAAAGTATGTCTCTTTGCAGATGACACAAAGATCTACAACAGAGTGGGGTGGAAAGTATGAGAAGGACTTGGCAAGGTTAGAGGAATGGTCAAATGTATGGCAGCTTAGATTTAATGCTAAGAAGTGCAAGGTAATGCACCTGGGAAACAAAACCCAGGGAAGAGTACACAATGGGGGTGAGATACTAACAACAACAAAAATGGAAAGGGACCTGGGGTAGTCATATCAGATGACCTAAAGGTGGGCAAGCAATGTGAGAGGGCAGCAAGGAGGGCTGGGGATACTGGGATGCATAGGGGAGGCATCACCAGTAGAAAACAGGAAGTTGTTATCATCTGTACAGACAGCTGGTGAGACCCCATCTGAGTACTGCATGCAGTTCTGGAGACCCAATCTCGAAAGACATAGACAGGATGGAAGCTGTCCAGAGGAGGGCACTAAATGGTGCAGGGTCTGCACTGGAAGACATATGAAGAGAGACTTAAGGAGTTTAATATGTATACCCTTGAGGAAAGGAGGGAGAGGGGGACATGATAGAAACTTTCAAGTACCTCAAGGGAATCAACAAAGTCCAAGAGGGTAGCATCTTTCAAAAAAGAGGTGTGCAAGAACAAGGGCACAGTTTGAAGATGGAGGGGCAGCTCAGAGGTAATTTAAGGAAGTATTTTTCACAGAGGGTTGTGGATGCATGGAATAGCCTTCCGGAGGAAGGTTGTGGAGTCAAACACAGTGGTAGAATTCAAGCATGCATGGGACAGTCATAAGGCAATTTAGGGGGGGGTAGGAAGAAGTAGGCTGCTGGTTAACTAGGATCTGCAGCTTATCCATTAGGTAGGAAATGGGCAGACTGGGTGGGCCAAGCGGTCCTTATCTCGTCAAAATTCTATGTTTCTATGTTTCTATGTAAATAAAAGAAATTAAAAAATATATTGTATTTGTGTAACAACACATATGTACTGAATGCATTGTATTGAAATAAAATATACATTTTAAAAATCCTGTCTACCTTTTCCAGTCTGCAATAGTTACTCTGCCCTGCTTCTGCTGCAGGTCCCACAGCAGCTGATGCAGGCTTACATTGGGCTTTCTCTCCTCCTCTACAGTATGATTTCACTAGCCAGCCAGCCTGAAACTACAGTTAAATATAATGAGAATTAACTAACTGGAATGGTAATGCATGATTCTCTGATGATTTCTTTTTTGCTTCCCCCGCCGGGCCTCCTTCAGGCCCGTGTCTCCTTCAGACCCTCCTATGCCCTTCATGCCACACTGCCTCAGTACAGCCACTTCTTCACCCTATATTGCAGTTCCCTGGTAAACCCTGGATGTAACCCTTCACTGGTGGGTCCCCTTCCTCTGAGAGGGAAGGCACCAGGAGGGCAGCCAGTGTCATACTTGCCCCAGGTGTTGCTGGGGGGTTCATGCACTGCCAAGGTCTTGCAGCAGTGGGGCTGGTGACCATCATCTGGTTGGCCTCGGGCTCTTTCCCGTTTGCACCCCAGGGATGTGGTGTGCCACCAACATCAGCTTATGCTGATGTTGCCATGTCCCATTGATTAATGGGACCCCATGCATTGCCAACCCCCAGCCTCTGCCATGGATCAGTAATCACTGGGTCGCATCCCCATCCTCCCCACGAGAGAAGGTGAGCAGTCATCTGATGCATCAGCCTTCTCTCCCTGGCCAGTCCTCCAGCACCTGAGTCCATTCCTGAACCCGGGTCTCTGGCATCACAAGTGGAAATCCAACCGCTGTGCTGAAGGTCTGATGATTTCTAACATTTGCTGGTAACATTTGCTTTATGTTTCCCTTAACTACACTGTGTGGTTACAGATGTAACTACATTATAACTAGCTGCAGTTGGAATGTGATTACATGCAATAAACATGTAACTACAGTGTAATTACCCTGTTGCATGTACTTAATGATTACCTATCCCACAGTTACATTGAAACTGACACAAAATAAAGTTTGACCATTTTCTGATCAAAGTCACTAATTTTTTACATACAAAGTGCTCATTCAGTGGCCTTTTGCCACATATCCTTCACTGGTGAGACAGTGCTGAAAATGGCACTTAATACAGTATTAGTAGTTTTCGATCTCCAGTGTTGCTGATTGGCTGATGTAGATCATATGGTTTGCCAACATACTCAGTGTGTGCTCACTATAACAAGTGTTGTGTCATGCTGTTGAAGTGCCCAAAAGTTAATACAAAATTGTAATGATTTGGTCCTGCTTCACTGCTTTCCAAAATGCCAGATTCTGGAATGTTCATTAAATGCAAATTTGGTTTGGTATATTCTTAATCTTCTCTCACCTTGACTACCACATTGTTCTTCTCTTAGGTCTCTCTTAAACCTTACTTGCTAAACTTCAACATATCCAAAAGCTCCTTACTTGTTCTTGAAAATTAGATTACTGCCATCCTCAGAGACATACACTATTTACCCAATTACTTCAGAAAACATTTCAAAATTGCACTTACTGTGTAGTATTTAAACTCTTCAAGAAAATGTCCCTTACTACCTTGATGAACTACTTTTTACTCTGCAACCAGACCTCTATGCCCTCTGACATCCATCTCTGTACAGTGTCTTCACCAAAATGATATATGGTAAGTGGCAGATCCATTTCCTCCACTGCATCTGCTATCTGGAAGAATCTTCTGATATCTGTTCATCTACTTGACACTCTTTCCCACCCTTCTCATTTGCTTTTGAGATCTAAACTTAACTACATTTCTACTTTTGATACCTGTCCTAAGTGTATTGTCTTTTAACACATACGTGTACAAATCTGTTTCTATTATTTTGCTCATTTAGCACTTCTGAAATGTGTTGAGATACTTTTTGTTTTATATTGTATTGTTTAGTTTTATATCTGCAGTCATGTTGCTGGTAGCTGTATGAATAGAGACTATGTACTCGTTGGAGATTGCTTCTTATGGCTTAAGCAAATGATGGCATTTTAAACATATTGTATATTGCTATGTCTAGGCTTAGGACTAACTTATATGATGGATGCAACTATTGTTTTAAGCCAATGTGTCATAGTTGTAACTGGACTGACTTAATTTGCTGTTGAACTTCACAAATGGTGTTTCCTATTTTGGTTGAACCCTGGTGAAACTTGCTGTCACTACCTACTGTAACTATTTTGATTATACTGGGCACAAATAATGTATATGTGAAAGCAACAATTAAGCCATGCTACCTACAGTACTGCTTCAGGACATTGTATCAGAGTGAGGAGGTAATTTCATGATATGTTACTCTTCAGATTAAACACAAGAAAAGAAAATTCACAATGTCAGAAGACTATCATACTCTTTTCAAGAAATATGGAATTCATGATGATTGTGTGTCCACAAGGTAAGGTAGGAGTATTGACAGTAAGGTGAGGGGTCAGGAAAATTGCAGAAGGGGATGTAAAGTCTCAAAGAAGAGACTTAAGGGAGAAGGAGAATGGGGAAGAAGAGGAGCAGATGGACAGGGGAAGAGAGGCCCAGATCTTAGTAAAGTAATATGAGAAGGCAGCTTGGTCAGCAATAGATTTTCTGGGGGCAAATGGAGAACAGTGTTATGGAGAGGATAGGAGGAAAGGGGGATGGGAACAGAGGAAAGATAGGAAGGGATGGAGCCAAGCCTGAATATGGACATGAAGGAGGCACAGTGGGTGAGGTGCCTGGTAACAAGTGAGGGAAGAGAGAGGATGAATAAAGGGAGCAGTGGTGGGTGTGAGGAGAATAGTCCAGGACAAAACAGCAGAAAGAGTGAAAAGAGAGTGAGTCTGGCAAGGGTGGGCTTGGGATCAGTGCCGTAAATGATGTCATCATGGAGCAGTTCATCTTTGAGATGATCTTAACGAGGGCAGGAAGCAGGCATGGAATGAGGAGAGGAGAGGAGAGGTGAGCCTAGTGATCTTCTGTCAGGAGCCAAAGGTAATGGAGACTATTTTCCTGTCATTTAGGGACAGTTGGTTTAGTCCAGAACTAGTGCTGGATGTTGTCAAAGTCTGGCTGGAGTTGGGCTGTGAGATTGGGGCTGAGGAACTGGAGTCAAGAGCACAGTGTCACCTGCATACATGTGGATGGACATGGAAGAACAAACAGCAGGTATGTTATTTAGTAAGATGGAAAAGAGAAGGGACAAGGATGGAGCCATGGAGCATGTCTGAGCAGATAGGGAGTGGGGAGGATAGGGTGTCACCATACGGACAGCTTCATACCTGCCTCAAAGAGGAGTGGAACCAGGTGACTGAGGAGAATGAGAAGCATGCTGCCTTTAGCTCGTTCAGAAGGAGGGGTGGGCAACAGTTAAAAAGGTTTTGACCAAGTTGACAAAAAGATGATCTGATCCTGATCCATACTAGTAAGGATGGAGTCAGTGAGCTGAAGGAGGGAAGTGGATGTGGGTGGAACTTCCTGAAATCAAACTGGAAGGGAGAAAAAATGATGAGGCAGTGAAGAATGGGAAGACCCAGGAGTACAAGGTGTCCTTGAAGTTTAACCAAGGTAGAAAGGAGACAGATAGGTCGGTAGTTACCAGGTGTGGAATAATCACCACCTTTAGGAAATGGATGACAGTAGCTTGTTTCTGGTAGCAAGGACAGTACCAAAGGAGAAAGAGAGGTTGAAGAGGTAGTAATAGAGATGGCAATGGCTGGGGCAGAGACAGAGAAACATAGGGTCAAGACTGTCAGGCCCATGCCCTTGTAGGGTTTAGGCCTGGGAGGCCCTTGAGGGAGGCAAAGGGAGAGGTAGAAGAGAAAGAAAATAGTGGGTGGAAAGAGGCAGGAAGAGGGGAGAGGAGTGGATGGGGAGGAGGATGAGAGTGGGGAAATGGCATAGGTGATAAAGAAGGAGTTGAATGAGGGTTGATTAAGGTTTTTCTGGAGCATGGATGTGAAATAATGAGATTTTGCAAGCTTAGTGACTTGGTACAGTTGAAAAGTGTCTGATAACTGGTCAAGGAAACAGGAGCCAGACATCTTATAGGACCACCAGTCTTTATCTCTGGCTCATTAGTATGGCATCAGATCAGCAGAAATCCAATGGAGGTGGGAACCTTAGACCCTTGTTTCATAACAGAGGTACGATGATCCCAGACAGTCATGAAATTGGACTGTAAGAAATGGAAGGCAAATTTGATGTTGGAGGCTGCTGAGATAGAACAATCTGTGGCTGAGAGGTTGGCATGAAGTGAGGACAAGTACAGCAACTTGAAGGACTGGAGAAGGATGTATTTAGGGGATCTTTGGGTGGTGGATTTTGTGCACACTGTAGACCATACAGTGGTCACTGAGGGTGTCAGGAGAATGCCTGCATCTACAATACAATATGAGTGGGAGGAGGACTCAGTAAAGGAGGGAGTGGTTTAGGGATTTGTGATTTAGATGGGTGGGTCCTAAATCAATTGGCATAATTTAATGTATTTAACATTTTGGGAGAGTTTGTGTGCACGAGCAGCAACTAATTACTGTTAAAGTTGCTAGGATAAGCAATTCACTAGTAGAAGAGTGGGAACAGATGGAGTTTGGTTATTAATGCAGGCATCACATCAGGCGGGCAGTAGACCCCTGAAACAAAAATATGGACTGAGAAAGGGAGGAGGTTTTAAAGAGAAGCAGCTCATATGTGGAGGGTAAGGATGGGTTAGAGGAAAAATAGGAGGGGTGTATAGGGACAACTGGCATGTAGGATGGTAGCTGTTAGGAGGGAAGGTGGCAAGACTTGGAAGCCACGTGCATGAATGCCCACAGCCTGGGAAACAAAATCCTATAACTAGTGGCCTTGATAGCAGAGGTGGACCTGGACATTGTTGCTGTCACTGAGACATTGTACAATGGGAACCATGACTCAGATGTAGCCTTACTAGGTTATTGTCTATTCAAGAAAGACAGGGTTGGTAAAAAGGAGGAGGAGTGGCTATATATGTCAGGGAGGGCATTAAAGAACTGAAGTACAGGGAATGCAGGAAGGTGAGGAGGCACTGTGGGTCACCCTGAGATGGGAAATGGCTCTGCCATTTGCACAGGTGTGATCTACAAACCTCCAGCACAGGGGAAGAGCTGGACAGGGTAATAGTGGAAGCCATTCACAGAATGGCAACTAAAGGGAAGTGCTGCTGGTGGGGACTCAACATGCCAGATGTTGATTGAAGTACCCATGCTGCAGCCACAGCAAGGTGCAGGGACATCCAAGACACCCTAGGGGCTGTGCCTCAGACAGCTAGTGGCAGAACCCACCCATGAGGGAGTGACACTGGATCTAGTACTCACCAATGGGGACATAGTTACAGATGTAATGGTGGTAGCCACCTGGGGCCAATGATCACTCTACAGTATGGTTCAGTGTGAGAGCTGTGGAGTAGTCATACCACATGAAAGGAAAGGTCCTGGATTTCAGACAGGTCAACTTTGCAAAGATGGGGATTGTCTCAAGAAAGCCCTGGCAGGGGAGGAGAAAGGCAGGTGTTGAGGCAAAGTGGGCAAATCTAAAGGGCATACACAATAAGCCTTTGCATTAGACAATTCAACAAAACAAAGAGGAAGAGAAAACACTATGGTTCTCAAAGGAAGTGGCCAAGAAGGTAAGAGTGAAAAAGCTGGCATTCAGGAGGTACAAGGAAGCACAGAGGGAGGAGGACAGGAAATGTATCTGGAAATGAAGAGGAGGCAATGAAAGTAGTCAGGAGTGCAAAGGCGCAAACAGAGGAAAAAGAGCCCTGGCAATAAAGAAAGGGGCAAGACATTTTTGGTATCTTAGTGAAAAAAAAAGTCCAGGAGTGGGATTGTGAGGCTAAAAAGGGAAGGAGGGGAGTGTGCAGAGGAGACCTCAGAAAGCAGAAATCCTGAACAAATATTTTTATCCAGGATCTCGAAGAAGGGAAGAGGAGGGACCATGGTTGGGCAATAGAAATACGAATGGAAGGCAGATGGACATCAGTCCTTTTACAGAGGAGAAAGTCCTAAAGGATCTCGAAATCTGTAAATAGACAAGGCAATGGGGCCAGATGGGATACACTCCATAATATTAAAAGAACTTAGAGAGGTACTGGCAGCACCACTGACAGCCCTGTTCAACAAGTAGGTGGTTCTGGAGGACTGGAGGAGGGTGCATGTAGTCCTCTCACAAAAGCAGGAGCAGGGATGAGTCTGGCAATTACAGGCCAGTCAGCCTAACCTTTGTGGTGGAGAAATTAATGAAAACACTGCTTAAGGAAAGGATTGTGTTATATCTTGAATCCAGTGGGTCAGGATCCAAGGTAGCATGGATTCACAATGGAATGTCTTGCCAAATAAATCTGATAGATTTTTTTGACAGGGTGACCAGCGAGTAGGTCAGGAGGGTGGAGGATGTGGCCAACCTGGATTTCAGTAATGCCTTGACACCATCCATCACAGGAGGCTGATAAACAAACTGGGCAGCCTGGGAGTAGGCATGTGAAAAGAAAATTTTGCAGGTGGAATTCAAGAAAGTCTGACTTTCACTTTCAGAAAGTTCAAATTAATTTCTGAACTTTAGGTGAATTCTGCCTGTGATCGCCCAAACCCAATTGCAGAAAAAGCCCTGTTGGCTAGTGGTCCTCCCCTAAATCTCCCACAAGTAAACCAAATATCCCTGGTGGCTAGCAGTCCCTCCTTCCACTGGATCACCCACCTACTTGTAAAAAAATGCTGGTTCCAATATCAATCCTCCCCATCCCCTGACCCACAGTGACCAGCCCAACAAATTCCTGGTGACTAGTGGTCCTCCCCTCCACCCAGTCACCTGCCCAGCCCTGATGTGTGCAGTAACACCCCCATCCCTATCTCTGTGTATTGTTTTAAAAATCCCTGGTGATCTAGTGGTTTATTTCAAACCACTCCCCATCCCGATCCCCAGTTCCTGAAAAATTCTTATTTCCTGGTGGTCTAGTGCCCCCACCCCTCCTCAGCAGGTGTCCCACCACCCCACTCCACCACCATCATGAGCCCCAGTGGGTGACTGGCACAGTCCTCCTCTCTCCACCACGGCCAGCTGCCCACTGAGTTGTCAATGAATGAGTGTGTTCCTGTACCGCATTTTTTTTTATAGTTGGGCAGGTGGTCTGGTGGGGAGGGACCACCAGCCACAAGGATATTTGGTTTACTTGTGGGGCAGGTAGGGGAGGGCCACTAGGGCTTATTTTTTAAGGAATTTCTGTTTTCCACCAAAACCTTCGTGGACGCTTCTGATCTGCCACAGGCGGAAGTTCAGAAACTCCACAAAAGTTCAGAAGTTTTCACCAAAGTTCTGCAAAGGTGGAAAACCCCACTTTTGCCCACCCCTACCTGGAATGGCCCCCAGGGTGGTAAACTGGGTCGAAATTGGTTGAGGGGCAGGACACAGAAGGTAGTGGTGAGCGGAGTTCAATCTGAAGAGACGGGGTGTCCAGTGGGGTGCCAAAGGATCAGTCCTGGGGCCAGTCCTCTTTAATGTCTTCATAAGTGACATTGCAGAGGGGCTGGAAGGAAGGTATGCCTCTTGCAGACAACACAAAGATCTGCAATAGGTTGACACACCAGGTGGGGGTGGTGGAAAATAAGAAGTGACCTAAGCAAGTTTGATGAGTGGTCAAGAGTGTGGCAGCTACGATTTAATGCAAAGAAGTGCAAAATCATGCATTTAGGCACAAAACAAAGAGGAGGAGTACATGATGGGGGGTCAGACGCCACCAAACAAGAAAAAGACCTGGGGGTAATCATATCTGATGACTTAAAGGTAAGTGAACAATGTGAGAAGGCTCTGGGGAGAGCCAGTGGGATGCTAGGGTGCATAGGGAGAGGTGTTACCAGCAGGAAAAAGGAGGTGGTGATTCCACTGTACAGATCATTGATGAGACCTCATCTGGAGTACTTGTCCAGTTCTAGAGGCTGTATCTCAGGAAGGACATAGACAGAGTAGAGGCAGTTCAGAGAAGGAAACAAAAATGGTGAAAGGACTGCACCAGAAGTCATATGAGGAGAGACTAAAGGACCTCAATATGTATTCCCTGGAAGTGAGGAGAGAGAGGAGAGATGTGATAGAGCCTTTAAAATACCTCAAAGGGTATAAATAAGTTAGAAGAAGGTAGCATCTTTCAGAAAAATGATATTCAAGAACAAGAGGTCATGCTATGAGGCTAGAGGGGTAGACTCAGGGTAATGTAGAAAGTATTTTTTCACAGAAAGGGTAGTGGATCTTCTCTGCTCTGATTTAACCTATTTAACCAATGTAACATGGAACATCCCCTGTGGAGGTGGTGGGGGGTGGAAACAGTGGAAAATGTAAGAATGCATGAGATAGACATAAGGAACACTAGAAATGGGAAAGAGAGGGTAAGCTGCAGATCAATTAGGGTCTGTGATATGTACAGTAGGTAGGAAAATGGGCAGACAGGTGGGTCAAGTGGTCTTTATCTGCCGTCATCTTCTATGTTTCTATGAGGAGGCAGATAGCATGGTCACAAATTTGATAACTGTAGAGAGGTAAACTGCAACACCAACGCCCTCTTGTGGTGATTCTGCCTGGTTATAGTGTAAATCAGAATGGCCTTTGCAGAATCCTGGACCTTGGGGAAAACCACAACTCAGAGATAATAAGGACATCTGGCCAAAGACTGACCATTTGGGTCAGCAGTTTAGGTCTCCAGTGTAAGGAGAAGGTTGCAGATGCTGAAATGGGCAACCCTCAGGTCAGGTAGCTCTGACAGTGAGATGAAGATGGAGCCAGGATTACATTTGATGTCATCTGCTGCAGTAAGTAGCAGGAAGACAAGGAACTTAATAGACCCAGTCAGCTGTTTTGAGGGGGGGGAAGGAGGAAGGGAGTGAGGAGGACTGGGGTGGATGGGAGCAAGAGGCACCAGAGAGCTTTGAGTTTAAACCAAGGAACAGGTAGTAGGCAGCACTCAGGACAAAAGAGTAATGGGGTAGGGAGGAGGAAGTGAGGAGAAGGAGAGAGTAGGTGTGGGTAGGGAGAGGGTGAGGGGTGGGGCATGGAAGGAAAGAGTGGAAGGAGGAGGAGAGGAAGAATAGGAGAGGAGAAGGGTCAGGGTAGGAGCTGCATAGTAGATGAGACTGTACCATCAAACTACAGCAGTATAAGCAGAAGGTGGAATGTGGGGCACGTTAATACAAGAGAAGCAGATCTGACCCAGATTGGGAGGCACAAGGAAATGTAGGCCTGACCCAGAAAGGGAGGATGTGGAAAAGGTAGGCCTGACCTAGATAGGGAGGTTGCAGGAAATGTAGGTCTTACCCAGATAAGGAGCAACAGGGGATGTAGGCCCAGCCCAGATAGGAGGCTGTAATAAAATGCTGGCCTGATTCAGAGATGAAGGCACAGGAGTATGTAGGCCTGCCCCAGTTAAGGAAGCTATGTGGGCTATAGGTCTCACTGACATTGGGAGGATGGAGGGCAGTGCACAGATAGGGGGTAGAAGGGAACTTAGGCAAGGTAGTAGTACCAGGAAGCGACTATTACATACAAACAATAGCAAGGCACTCACAAAAGTTAATTAAGGCCTTTTCAAGCTAAGGAGGTAGCATATGAGGCAGCACAAATACATATATCTAAGCCCTACCTAAGTGGAATACTGTTAAGACAGTACTGGTTACCACTGATAGGCCTTCTAATCCTTTATACAGGAAGTTACAGGCAATGTAGTCAAGTGGCTGAATAATGCTGTTATAGATTATAGGGTAAACTTAGTTTGCAGGGTGGAAGTTAGGTAGAGGTCCCTGGCATTCTGGCATCTACCCTCTGGTGGTTCTTCTTGAAGAGTTCCACCATACCTCTCAATTGTCCTTGATTTTCAGGGATGTCCCTGATTTTGCCTTAAAATTTCCTGTGTCCCTCTTAAAACTGTAGTTTCTATCACTATGAAGTAGGAATTTGAAACATAAAATGATGGCAAACATTAGTGTTGCAGTCTGAATTCAATCTGAAAATGCTTTTTTCCATTAGGCCACATACTGTAGTGGTAGGCTTTGGAGTTGATACTATCATTTTTAAGATGTTCCCTGATTTTGGTAGTTTATCCCTGATTTTTTAAGCCCAGTCCCTGATTTGTAAGGCAGGAAGTTGAGAGGTATGCCTCCCACTCCTGCTGTGCCTCATGCCTGGACTGCTCATGTGGGGACTGCTGGAGCAAGGGGTAGAAATCCTGGAACTTCTGTGTTTCTCCTGCCCTTATAGTGCTTCAAGGTTGAAAGTATGTGGATCAAGAACAGTGCAGCGAGCACCTACACTTTGGGCTCACAACTCCTGTTGATGCTGGCAGTGGTATCCTCACATGGCTCCTTGGTTCTGACTTGAGCCAAAATAAAGAAAGTCTGGTAGCCAGTGTTGGTCAAACCTCCAACAGTGCTGCAAAGCATCACAGAGAAATTAGCAGCTCCTGCTGCTAAGGAGAAAGTCTGCTGGTTAGGAACATTGCAGGAGAGCCTCTTAGCTTTGGGATCATGACCCCTGTTGTTGCTTCACAATGGTGTCTGTTATGCAGCTCCTTAGCTCCAACTGTACTGAAGTAGTGAAAGTCAGGTAGCCAGTGTTTGTCTTACCCCCATATCATTGCAAGGTCAGCTGACTGGATGCAAATCGTCCAGGAGAAACTAACAGCTCCTACTGCTAAAACGAAAGTATGTTAGCTGGGAATGGTGCAGTGGAACCCTTAGGCTTTGGGCTCATGACCTCTGTTGATGTGATCAATGTTGTCTGCCACATGACTTTTGACTCCAACTGAGTTGAAGTAGAGAAGGTCAGGCAGCCAATGTTTGTCTTGCCCAGCATCACAGGGTTGGAGGGTTGACTGATTGGCTGCAAAATTGTCTATGGAAATTAGCAGCTCTTTGTGCAATAAAGAAACTCTGCTGGTCAGGAATGGTGCAGGTGAGCCCTTTGGATTTGGGCTCATGACCCTGTTGATGCTAGCAATGGCGTCTGCCAGATAGCTTCTTGGATCCAACTGAGCTGAAGTAGAGAAAGTCAGGTAGCTGGTATTTGTCCTACCCCACAGGACTGCAAGGTCAGCTGATTGGCTGTAAAGCATCCTGAGAAATTAGCAGCTCCTGCTGCTAAAAGAAAGAATCTGCTTGTTGGGAATGGTGCAGGTGAACAATTTGGCTTTGTGATCATGATCCCTATTGATGCTGGCAATAGCGTTTGCTGTGTGGTTCCTTGGCTCAGACTGAGCTGAAGTAGAGAAAGTCAGGTAGCTGGTCCCCCCAAAAAAAAATTGTTAGATGTACACTCCATTGTGGTTTAGATCATATCTTCTCAAGTTTTAATACAGTAGACAAAATCTGCATAAAATATGAGAAAATACAGGATACATGCATGCAGTTCTGTAGAGTTTGCAAGCCATCTTTAATACATTTGTACATATAAATGAAGATGAAAAGTAAATGACTCTTTCGCCAAGAAGATAGTAGTCACTTTTCTGTACAGTGAATATAGTTTAATTCCATAGAGTTAACAAATTTCTCTCTATATAAACACCATTATAGTGGACACCAGCATGTAACAGACATGTCTGCTTTGCCATTGTCACTGTCTATCTCTGCAATATTTAGTTGAATAGATATTATGCAGACATTTCCTCTAGCACATCTCCACATCTCAGTCTCCTGCAGTCTCTGGCCACCTCATTTTGACCAAGTGGCATAAAGCCCACAATCCTGATAGTTATGAAGAGGCATTGTTGCATTGATTCATAAATACTAGAAGGAGGAAGCTCTGATAAACAGCCCTTTCTTTCTCCAAAAACCTCACAGTTGGCAGTTGCAGTAGGCAAGGTTGATTCCCCAGATGGCTTTACCAATGGAAAGTCCACAACAACATCAGTTTCAAAAAGTCCATGGTGAGAAAACAGAATGCCAACATGGTAGGAGCTAAGCAGTTGGTTAGGAGGTGCTATCTACATTGCTGGAGGGTTATGCAGCTGCAGATATCTTCAAGTGTGATAACAGTTTTTACAGGTGCATTGGCCAGGTCACCATGACTTTTAAATCTGAGAACCCCAAGTGTCACAAGAAAGCTAAAGAGGGCCAGTCCCAACAGTGTTGCTGTAACGTGGCAGGCAGAGAGAAACTGGACTTAGTGGCTGTTGACAAATTAGTCCAGCTAAGGTGTTTCAGTGGTGTGGATTATCATGCCAACCAGTCAGCATGGATGACTAGTTATCTTTTCTCAGAGTGGCTATGGGCATGGTACTACAGGCTGCACCATTACAAAATCATTCTGATTTTAGACAACTTTTCCAGCCATTCTAACATCCATGGATTGAAGAAAATAAAGCTGGTGTTTCACCTCCTAGCACCACTTGCCTGATCCAACCCTTAGATCAAGTCATCATTTATTTGTTCAAGCAGCTTTACGTGAGGCTGAAGAGAGCATGGGTGATACAAATGCTTGACAGCAGTGCAAACCTTACAGCAGCAGTTTACATTAAGAAAAATTTCACTCCTTGGTGACTTATGAAACAGTCCTGGGACTGTATCACCCAGAAGAAAATAGTGTGATGTTTCACAAAGCAGACTTCACCAACATCGCACCACCTGAGCTGCTAACAGGCCCTGAATCTGTAAGTCCGCATCCTCAGAAATGACTGATGACAAGCTTCTGGAATTGTGACACTTAGGTGATCAGGACGGAGCATGACCAGATGGACACAGTGTCTGATGTTGAGGAGGTCGTTGATTAAATGACCATTTCAAGTCTCCACGAGGACTTGTATGAGAAGGACACTGAGGATATAAGACCATACCAGCTAGTCACTACCAGCAATGTTCAAGAAGCATTAATGATGCTCTGGCAAGCAGTGGAACAGCAAGAAGCCATAATGCCATGTTGGGAAATCCTATTTGCTACTGAAACAATTGGGAGTCATATGTCATATCAAAGACACACAAGCCTCAATAAAGACTATCTGCAAGAAGTAAAAAAAAATATTAAAATGAAACCCTACTACTACATAAGCATAAGCATAAAAAAAAAAATACAAAATGATAGAAAAAATAGATTAAGTTGCATTTCAGTAATAAGCAGATGTGAACTACTTGATCTTGGAAAAAACATTCCAAACTGCATTTAAGTTACAGCAGACACTTGGTATACTGGACAAATACCATCAACAAAAAGTGCCCAGTATAAGTGGGTCCAACTACATATATATGCATATAAAATATTCATTGCAAAAACATTGTTAATGCATCAGTAAATCAGTAAGTGTTGTTAGTAAACAACAAAAGTAAGGGAAATATGGCATTAGAGTTTCCAAACCTAAGGCCCCACCCCCACCTGCAGACACTGACAGGCATCGGGGTGCCTTGGGGTCGTCAGCCCCAATGCTACCCCATTCCATAAGTAAATAAGCTGAGATGGGTACAGAATAGGAGAATGGGGTGAGCGTTAGGGCTGACTACCCCAAGGCACACCCCCAAAGCCTGTCAGTGTCTGCAGGGTGGAGATGGAGTGTTAGGTTAGAATCCAACGCCATATTTCCCTACTTTTGTTGCTTTTACTAACAACCCTAACTGATGCAGTAATGATGCTTTTGCAATGAATGCCACATTGACATCGCTTGCTTTGTATCCTTATTTATTGGATTTGTGTTCCCACCCCTCCATAACTGTACTTATGTCACCGTGGGGAGCATGCTCCATGATTTTCCTTATTTTACTGTGGGATCACAGGGTTTTCCAGATGCTGCACACCATCCCTCCATAAATGCATGACCAAATAACCAGCACAGCCATCTTATTACCCCAGCACATGTATCCGATAGACACAATTTTCAAATCCCCACCAAAACATAATTCTGCACAACTGCAATGCCATTCTACTCCACAGGTGTGAAAACACATTTTGGACAGGATCTGAAAAATGACAGCTGTGACATACATGAGCTCAGGTAATATGAAGGCTATGTTGAAAATCTAGGGTCAAAATATTAAAAATGTCTGAATTATGAGGTGGGCCTTCAAAATTGTGATGAACGGTCATAAGTTTGGCATTTTTCATATTTTGACCCCAAATGTTGAACACAGTCTTCTACGACCCCACCTCATAAACCCATACTTGAAAATGTTCAAATATGTGTCAAAACATCATTCAGCACCACAGGTGCAAAACACATTTTGTGCAGGATGTGAAAAATGACAGCTGTACTGTTTATGAGGTGGCGTGAAAAAATGGCTATGCTGAAAGTTTGGAGAGAAAATATGAAAAATTACCAAAGTTACTGCGTGCATAGAAAAATGTCCGTGCCTGCATGTAACTCGGCTATTTTAGGAATTTTCTCACCAAATTTTTAGTATGGATTTTGGGACCCAGCTCATGAACACTGGCACTGCTATTTCATTAATTGGTCCTGAAAGGTGATTTTATGCAGCAACTGCAAAATCATATTCCAGGCCCGATTAATGAAACAACAGTGACAATGTTCATGAGGTGGGTCCCAATAAGCCCATGTTGGAAATTTGTTCAAGAAATCAACATAAGCTCAAACGCCATTGAAATAACATTATACAGCACTTACCTTGATTCATCAGTTTGTGATTCGGCTTTGAAGAGTGCAGACATGTCCTGGGCCACAGAAGATGACAGTGGATGACCTCTGGTGGCATATATAGGGCAAGGGGTTGTGGGATGGTGGGTGTCCAGTGAGAGGGTCAGGATGGGGAGGGGGACATCGGATTAGATAAGGGACCATTTTCTTTCAGCTTTAATAATAAAAAGACATTGGGGACTGTTTTCTTTACCTACAGGTTTCAATAAAACACATATTTTGGGACACTGGGAGTGGGATCCCTAGTGTCCCTCACTAATGGGGAAGGAATACATTAATTGGGACACTGGGAGTGGGATCTCCAGTGGTCTACACTGCTCCAGGGGAAGACATGACTCGGGACACGGGAGTGGGCTCTCAGTGTCCCACACTGGTGGGGGTTGATGCATGTCTCTGAATACTGGAGTGGGCTCCCCAGTGTCCTACAGTGCTGGGGGTGGTAGTGGTGGTGGTGATGGATCTCTGAGGACACTGTGAGTTGACTCCCCAGTGTTCCACACTGCTGGGGAGGATACAAGACTTGGAACACTGGAAGTGGGCTTCCAGTGTTCCAAACTGCTCGAGGGACGAGATACATTTCTTGGAACACTGGGAGTGGGCTCCACAGTGTCCCACTCTCCTGGAAGGGGGTGATCCCACAGCTCGGCTGTCAGTCACATGCATGCATGGCCACAATGCATGGTAATGTTCGAAAATGAGGTACAGTATGTGCGAAAATACCACATTTTGAACATTAACCATCACTCACGACAGACATGCATAACATTGACACATTTCATAAATAGAGAAAAAACACCTCAACAGTTGTGGTTCTCAGTGGTACATAGGATAAGTCACAGTGATGGAACATTCAATGGCCCTGGGTTCAAGGCCAGTATCTCTATATTTTCTCTACCTTCATTGTAAGTGAAAAAATATGGGGAAGCTGGCATTGAACCCAGGACCTTGAAAATTCCAACCCTGTTCTTTGTCCTCTGTGCCACTGGAGAACCTCAACTCTTAAGGTGTTTTTTTTCTTTATTTATGAAATGTGTCAATCAAGTGGATATTTCACTTTGAGGCCTTTGATACAGTGCCCCACAGAAGGCTGGCTAATAAGTTGCAGTCCAGTGGTGGGGCAGAAAATAGTAAGATGGGTGAAGAGCTGGCTGACAGGGAGAAGCCAGAGGGTGGTGATCAATGGAGTGCACTCTGTGGAGACTGAGGTGTTGGTGGGGTCCCTCAAGGGTCAGTGCTGGGGCCCATTCTGTTTACCATCTACCTCAGTGACATAGCAGAGAGGCTTCAAGGGAAGGTCTGCATTTTGCAGATGACACAAAACTCAGTAACAGGGTGGACACCCGGGGAGTAGATGCAATGAAGAATGATATATGCTTAATGGAAGAGTGGTTAGAAACATGGCAGTTGAAATTCAATGCCGGAAATGCAAAGTGATGCACTTGGGGAGGAGGAGGAATCCAAATACCACATACACACTAGGTGGGAGAAAATGGCAGCAATCAGGCATGAGAAGGATCTAGGGATTATAATTACAGATGACCTTAAAGTGGGGACCCAGTGCAGCAAAGCCATGGGCAAGGCTAACAGGATGCTGGCGTACATAGGGAGAGGGATAACCAACAGAAGGAGGGAGGTGCTGATACCACTTTACAGCTCTATGGTGAGGCCACACCTGGAGTATGGGGAACAGTTCTAGAAGCCCATCTAAGAAAGGACATAGATGGCATAGAAAGGGTGCAGAGAAGGGCCACTAAAATGGTGCATGGGTTAAGAGGGATGGCATATGAGAAGAAGTTGAGGAACTGGATTTGTATCCTTTGGAGATAAGAAGGAAAGAGGGACATGATTGAAACATTCAAGTATGTGAAGGGATCAATAAAGTGGAAGAATAGCTTATTTACAGGGAAGGTAGATAGAAAAATAGGGGCATGGATGGAAGGTGGAAGGAGAAGGTTTAGGGAAATGTTAGGAATTATTACTTCACAGAGAGTGGCTGAGCCCTGGAACAGACTGCCGGAGGAGATGATGAGTGCCAGTACAGTGGAGGGATTCAAGAGGGCCTGGGACAAACACAGAGGGTTGTCAGGGGAGGACAAGTAGAATTTGGGTAGGGGTGACAGGTAGAGGGAGGGAATGGGCAGACTTGATGGACCAGGAAGGCCCTTTTTCTGCCCATCACATGTCTATGAATCAATGAATGTAGTATGTACAAAATAAGCTAGACTTATTTTTGCACATACCACATTTTCAAACATAAACTATCCAGTTAACAGATCACAGCCATCCTCTCCCGGTCCACATAAAATGATACCGCATGACCTCCAAAGTTAAGTATAAGGCAAGGGTGTGGGTGGTGGGTGCTCAGTGGGAGGGTGGAGATGGGGATGGGGATGGTGGCAATGACAAGGACTGTTTTCTTTATTTCAGGGCCCCCAAAAAAACGGGGACAGTTTTCTTCTTTACAGGAACATCAAATAAATATTTGGGGACACTGGAAGTGGGCTCCCCAGTGTCCCACACTGCTGAGGGGCTTCCATTGCTGACATGGTGATTGGGCACACCGATGATGGCCAAGAAAAAGAACTGATGGAAGGAGGACATCTGACACCAGGAGTGGGCTTCCTGATGTCAGTTATATTACATAAATTATGACAATGGGAGGGTGGGGGTGTCACTAGACAGGGCATCATAAGGGGTGCCACTAGATACCAGGAATAGGGGTCAATGATTGGCAGAAAAAGGTTGCCACTAGACACCATGCAAAGGGTGGGCTACAGACCAACCTGCAGCCAGCAGCACGTGTTCCAGCTGCGGCTGTAGGAGTCAACAAACCTCCACTGTTCTCATACAGAGAACGGAGGAGAAGTGGTCCTGTTGCTAAGCTTAGCAATCGAGATGTCAGGTGCCCAGAAAAATGTTTTGGCCACAGTCAACAAAAAACTTCAGAATGTAGTTAAACAGGTCCCGTTTAGCTAAGTTCTGATATTTTCTTTGTATTACATTAATTTTAGCATATTTTCTTAGTTTTTTAACTCTCGCTAGCAGCAAAACAACATGGCGGACACAACAGAGCTCTGAAAACTACAACAAGCTCTATGTGACTCTGCATGTGAAAACAAACAGTAACTTCTGCAAAACAAATGGCTATATGTGACCCTCTGTGCAAAAATATCAGCTCCTGCAATCACAAAACCATATTATTTGGGCAAATACAGTAATTGCTCTGTGATCACAAAAACACTTTGGCCCAGATATTCCAAAGGGTTGGGCATGGCACAACAGTGTTGCACCATGCACAACCCACTGATGTCCCTGGTGCGATATTCAAAAGGAGAAAGTCGCGGCACAAATCCTGATGCATTGAGTGCATCAGTAATGTATGCAGGTGCAGGTAGGAGGGGCGCCCATGCATACTTGCACAGACCGATATTCAGCCTGGGATGCAGAGCCATGCATGCACAACCCCTCCGCGCCCAGCACAAAGTTGATCCAAAAAGGAACAAGGATGGCCACCCACAGGTGAGCTGCCACATTGCAGGGCACAACACAGCAGCTGCCACCTGTGGGTGGCCACCAGCTCAGCTACACCTCTGTGGTGGTGCCCCCATGCCCATTGCGGGCATCAGTAAGGTTATCAAAATCCTGGTGGTCCAGTGGACGCTGCCTGCCGATCACGGGCTAAGTAAATAAAGAAATATCCCAATCCCTGGTGGTCCAGTGGACCTATCCACTGATACGCAGGCTAAGAAATTAATGATAATTCCAATATCCCTGGTGGTCCAGTGGACCTGTCTGCCCGATCACGGGCTGCAGTAGAGTAATCGAAACCTATCATCCCTGGTGAGTCAGTGGAACCCCTCCCCCCACCTTCCCACTGAGTTCCCACCACCGCCTCCCGGTCAGTGGTGAAGCGCACCACCATACCTGCCGCCCGCCCGCCCGCCGACTGACACAGTCGGCGGGCTGTCGCCCATTAGTCCACAACATGACCAATGGGCTGCGCCCCGCCACCGTACTACAATTCCAGATATGTGAATGGACCCATTACATATCTGGAATATAAAATGTCATAAGCTACTACGCCAATAGCTCACTGTCAGACCAATGGGCATACAACCGACAGTGTCGATCGTGGCGGCGGAGTGGCAGATGGGTGAGGTGCTACCGCCCGCCGCTGACGACGGGAGGCGGGCGGTGAGGGATCAGTAAGCGGGTGGGGAGGGGTCACTGGACCACCGGGATGATAGGGTTTGATGATCCTACTGCGATCGAGCAGACCGTCACTGAACAGATAATGAATATAGTAATTACTGCTATGATTGAGCACACAGGTCCACTGGACCACCAGGGATATGGAATTATCATTAATTTACTTATCCGCGATCGAACTGGTCAGCTGGACCACCAGGGATATTGGAATTGTCATTAATTTACTTAGCCTTCGATTAGGCACACAGGTCCACTGGACCACCATGGATATTGGTTTCTCATTTATTTACTTAGCCCATGATTGGTGGGCAGCAGTCCACTGGACCACCAGGGATTTGGGATATTTCTTTATTCTTAGCCCGTGATCAGGTGGACAGCAGTCCACTGGACCACCAGGGATTTTGGATTATACTATCTTTAACTGCAGCCCGTGATTGGGCTGTGGGCCATTGCCGTGCTGCAGGGCATCAGTCCCGACGGCTGCTGCCTGGCAGCGCACCAGGTGCAAGTCGCCTGGGATTGGCGCACCTGCATGCAAATAGGGTTATAGATGAGATGCAAATGGCCCCACTTGCACCTTGCATACATTATGGCTCCATTTGCATGTCAACCTTTGAATATCGAGGTTGCTGCACCTGCGCCAATGGAACTTGCGCTACCGCATCCCATGCTCCACTCTGGCCACCGGCGCTGGCTCAGTGCCACTGTGCCAGCGCACCGCGGTGGCCAGGGTAACAATATTCAGCCATGATGAGCCATGGCGCAGCTCCATTGAATATCGCCCGGTCAACGCCCCTGCACAGCTGTTGTGCTGCACCCAGGCTTGAGCCACAGCCTGGCGCAGTTTGAATATCTGAGCTTTTCTTTTCCTGACATATAAATTTCATATAGGAAATAATGGGAAATTTCAAATGTAATAACTTTTGAATGGATTAATATTTTTTTTACCAAACCTTCAAAAGGCACATCTATGAGACAAAGTCTTTCCACCCTAAAAATGTCAGACCACAATCTGAAACCATTTATGAGATACAGGTGGACAAAGAAATGACAAAAAAATAGTAAATTTAAGGATTTCTTGATGCTCTGTATCTCAATAAACTGCCAAACAGATTCCACGATATTAAGCAAATCAGGAGACCTACCCTAGAGATTATGCATGCCAAATGTCATGCAAATCCATTGAATGGTTCAAAGTTGTTAGGTTCAAAATTCAGGTTTAACATAGAAGTTTGCACTCAGCCCTAACTATAGTGGTTCTACTACACCACTAAAATACAACATATTACAGAGGCATGGTCGCACCCTGTGAGTTAGGGTTCAATGGTCCGTCTATCTTAAACTCAAACTTTTGCACTTTAATAACTTCACAACTATTCAACCAATTGGCTTGAAATTTTGCATGCTTCATCAGGACCAACCATCTCCTGATCTGGGCAAGTTTTGTTCTGGTTGCATGTGTGGGTGCAGAGATATGGAGTGTCAAAAATGTGAAAATGACCAATTATTTTAAAATTCTGTGTCACTGCTGTGCAGAAATGGTGTGGAATTGTGGTTTGCAATTTTCAGGGTAAACAGGCCTTGGATCACAGATGTGCTTTTGAAGATTTGATGAAAAATAATTAATCAGTTCAATAGTTATGTTTTGAAGTTTCCATTATTTCCTTAAGGAGCAGTTAGAATTCCCATGTGAAAAAGGATCCTTTGTTGCAAATGGGAAATCATTTTTCATGTGGCTGCCATTTCGTCTTACAGTTAGTAGGAAACAAAATGGAATAACTTTAGAAAATTATCTGTTTATTTGATACTGACACATGTAGCTTGCTTATCAGGACCCTCTCAGCTGGATTGTGCAGTTAACTGTTGTAAAAATGCCTTTCAGTATTTTTTACATAATAAATCTTGTGACTCATAATATGAAAAAGATTATTTTTCATACGAGTCATGAAAAGGATCCTTTTTCATTATCGTAAATCCTTTCCCTGGTGTTTAGTGGCATGCCCCACCTCCGATCACCATCCTCTTTCTTCTTTCTATTTTCCCTGGTGTCTAGTGGCACCCCACCCCAATCCCTACCCACCTTTCAATATATTATTTCACTGGTGTCAAGTGGTGCTCCCTCCAATAACTATGCCCTTTTGATTATAATGTTTCCCTGGTATCTAGTGGCACCCCCACCTTCTGATTTATGCTCCCCTTTATTTATTTCATGGTGTTTGGTGGCACCTCCACCCTCTGATTTATACCCACCCTTTATTTTCTTTTCCTGATGACTAGTGGCACCCCAATCCTCAATTTATGTCCCACCATTTATTTTATTTTCCCTGGTGTCTAGTGTCACCCCCACCCACCAATGACTTTCCCTTCCTGTAAAAGAAATGGTCCTAGATGTATTTTTTTCCTAAAATAAAAAAACGGTCCTCATCAATCAGAAACCCCCACCCCCACCTCCCTCAGCACCCACCACCCACCTCCCAGTATACCCCTGCACACTTTCACTCACCTGAATAGGCCCCAGGTTCGAGATCTACTCTCAGATCAAAGACACATCTTGCTGCTGGAACCAGCAACTGTAATATAAGAAACTAAGATAAATGCGGTTCAATGTATTTCAGTGGGGTTTCAACTTTTGTGCATAACTTAGCTATTTTTCAAATTTCAACACCATACTGTCAACATGGCCTTTTGAGACCACACCTAGTGAACAATGTGACTGTCATTCATAACTCCGCCCAAAGGTGATTTTATGGTTGGCTGGTGAATTCACCTTTTGGGCAGTATTTGACAATTTGTCCTGATCTTATTCATGAGGTGGGGTCATAATAAAGCTATGTCAAAGTTTTGGGTCAAAATGATTAAAATGGCAAAGTTATGCCCATCTGTTGCAATTTTGCTATGCATGCTCATAAGATTGGACATTTTAAATATTTTGACCCTAGATTTTCATCATAGCATTCTTATTACCCAACTTCATGTATGTCACAGCTGTCATTTTTCAAATCCAGGCCTAAATGTGTTTTCGCACCTGTGGCATGGAATGTGTGTAGTTGCATGAAGTTATGTTTTGGTTTGGATTTGAATGTTTTCTGTACTGGGTACACGAGGTGGTGTAATAAGATGGCTATGCTGACAATTCGGTCACTGCTGTCTATAAGTGGATGGGCATGGCCTTCCATAGCGACATACATACACATCTATGGAGGATGGAGCACAGGGCCCAAGGGCCTGAACTCCACATGCAAATAAGGATACGATTACACTATCTCAAAAAGTAAGGAATTCTTGGCAAAAAGTCATTAATGCATCAGTTAGGGTTCCAGTGGTAGAAGTTTGGAAATATGATTTTAGGGTTTCAACCCTAATTCCCACCCCAACGTGCAGACATCAACAGGTGTGGAGGTGCTTTGGACTTGTCATCCCTAACTCTCACCCAGTTCTCAATACTGTAACCATCTCAGTTTACTTACATGGAATGCAGTGAACATTAGGGTTGACAACCCCAAGGCACACACCGTGTCCATTTCTGCCTACACAGTGGGAATGAGGTATTAGGGTTGGAATCCTAACAGCGCATTTCCCAACTTTTAATGCTGGAACTCTAACTGATGCATTAACCAAGTTTTTGCCAATAATGTGTGTGTGTGTGTGTGTGTGTGTGTGTGTGTGTATATATATATATATATATATATATATATATATATATGGTGTAGTAGCGCCACTGTACTTACGGTTGAGTAGGCAGTTTAATGTTAAACCTCAAATTCTGCACTTTAATAACTTTGCAACAGGTCAACTGATTTGCATGAAATTTGGTATAAGCTGTTCTGTGGGGTGTCTCTTGGCGTGCCAAGTTTGTTTTGATTGGATGTGTGATTCTGTGCAGCAGATAGTGCAAAGAGTGTAAAAGTTGCTTTCTTTCACCAACTTTTGCTGTTTTTTCCTCATAGCTCTGACCACACCATTTTGAATTTTGGTCTGAAATTTTCAGAGAAGAAAGAGCTGGCCCCAAAGAATAAGCCAGCGGTAGTTTGGTGAAACAATATTACTCCATTCTAAAGTTATTCAGTTTCGATATTTTGGGTTCTGAGCATGCTCAGTTCAGTCTTTGGATAGCTGCACAGTTGTGAAAAGGATTTTTGCTCATGAAAAGTAGCATTGACAACTTGCAAAGAGCGATTTATGCAATCCTCTTCATGAAAAAAGTTATTTCTTCTAAGCTGCCATCTTGTTTTCATTTTTCTGCCCAACCAAAAACATTATAACTTGCCCCAGGGATGTCTTCTGTAGACATCCAAGTATGAATTTTATTCATGGGAACATCCTGCACACTCCTGTGACTTTGGTTTGCTTTAGTCAAAAATGGTAGTTTTAAATTTAAAAATCTCTTTCATGACTCGCTTCTGATCCTTTTTGTGAACTGCCAGTATCCCTTTTTGGCAGGCGATCCCTTTTGCAAGCTGTCAAAATCCTTTTCATGAGATGACAACCAGATGGCCCTACCTCATGTAAAGGGATCTTCTTGTGAAAAGGATTCTGAACTCACAAAAGGAATCGCTCAGGAAAGAGATTTTCCCAGCTCACAAAAAGAGTTACTTTTATAATCCCTTTTTGTGTGCTGTCAAAATTTCATTTAAATCAGTTGTCAAAATCCTTTTCTTGAGCAATCCATTTTTGTGAGCTGTCAAAATTCCTTTTAGTGAGATGACAACCAGATGGCCCTACTTGCGAAAGGGATTGCCTCGTGAAAAGTGACTTTGACAGCTCACAAAGGGACTACTTTTATAATCCCTTTTGTGAGCTGTCAAATCCTTTGTGGTGGATGACCAGATGGCTCACATCGTGAAAGAGTTTGCTCATGAAAGAGATTATGACAGCTCATGAAAAAGGCTTTATCTCATGAAAAGGGATTTTGACAGTTCACAAAAGGATTTCTAAATGTTACTGCTTCTTTTCCACTTCACTGCAAACAAACGGTTTAGAATTAAGGCTGACATTGTTAGGATAGAAAGGGCTTGCCCACAGATGTGACTTTGCTGGTTTGCTGATAAAATTTACATTACTTCCATAGTTACAACATTTCAAAGTTTGAAAATTTCCCATAGGATAACATTGTAGCAAATGCAGTACTTTTGGTGTCTATATCTGAAAGCGGTTTGAGATCACGGATTTTTGCTAAACACTGCTTAGTACTAAGCATGTATACAGGTTATCAGGACATGATTACAACTACAGTGGAATTTTTTCCATTGTTGCTATGGTTACTGAGATATTGCACCATTTGCATCACAAGGTTACTTGGAATATCTCTAGGTCTGCCGAGTCTCTACACTTATGTGTGGGTGGGAGTGCAGGGCCCAGAAGGCTCTGCGCTCCCATGTGGGTACCATTTTGCAGTATTGGGACACACAGCCCTCCACATTATGTAGTACTGAGGCCCGTACATATGGATAGAAGAGAACCTGCGCTCCCACAAATGGGTAGGGAGATGCAACCACAACACACTATAGGTGACAAACATATAAAGGTAAGATTACCCTTACTCAAAAGAAAGGAAATTCATTGCAAAAACTTTGTTAATGCATCAGTTGGGGCTTAAGCAACAAAAGTAGAGAAATGAGGTATTAGGATTTCCGAACCTAACACCCCCCACCCCTACCATCTAACCCCACCACCCTCCACACACCAACAGGCGGCAGGGTGTGCCTTGTGGGTTGTCGGACCTAACTCTCACCCAATTCTGCTATACTGTTCCATCTCAGCTTCCTTACATGGAATGGGGTGAGAGGTAGGGCTGATGACCCCAAGATACACCCGCTGCCTGTTGGTATGTGGAGGGTAAGGAAGATGAGTGGTAGGGGTGGGGAAGTGATAGAGTTTGAAACCCTAATGCTTCATTTTCCTACTTTGTTGCTTCAACAACTGATGCAATAACAAAATTTTTACAATGAAGATATATATATATATATATATATATTTTTTTTGTAAATGGAGGCATCATCCAAATCCAAATCCAGTGTTTGGATTGCATAAAACACATCACATGTCCATGTGTATATCAGGCTGCCAACCGCACATCTGCACTTTACCCCTCAAAACAATTTTGCCATTTTATAGATAGATAACCCACTCTTAGGTGCTATCTCTCTTTGATATATACGTGCCTTGGGTGGTTGATGCATGAGGCCTGTGGCCTTGTGGGTAACAACACGCACCAAGGTGTGCATATATCAGAGTGTAACCACACACCTAAGAGTGGGTTATCTATTATAAATATATATATATATATATATATATATATATATATATATATGTGTGTGTGTGTGTGTGTTTCAAAAAAAGAACTTATTTAGAGTTCAATCTACAGCAGAAAATGTAGGAAATGTGGTTTTAGGGTTTCAACCCCATAAACACCACCCCTAAACAAATCAGGGGTGCAGTATTTCTTGGGCTTGTCAACCCTAAAACTCACCTCATTCCATACACTGCTGAAACATATTCATTTATGTCATCACATGTGAATTTTCTTGATACCGTAATGGAGTGAGCTTTAGGGTTGAGAACCCCAAGAAGACTGTACCCCTGATTTGCTTATGGGGTGGGGTGGGTTTTAGGGTTGGAAACCCTAAACTACATTCCTACTTTTGTTACAGTAGGTTGAACCCTAAATGTTGCATTAATGCAGTTTTTTCAAGGAATGTCCTTACTTTTGAGATAGTATAATCATCCTCATTTGCCTGTGGGAGAGCAGGGACCTTTGGGCCCTCCACTCCCATCCCTCCATAGATGTGTACATGTATGTTGCTGTGGAAGCACAGGGGCCCTCAGGACCCTGCATTTGCATTTGTACCAAAACAGAAACCAAATTGCCAGCACAGCCTTCTTATTACCCCACCTCATGAACCTGGTACTGAGAATTTCCAAAGCCCCACCAAAATGTCATTCCATGCTACTGAAGTGTCATTCTATGTGACAGGTGTGAAAACACAGTTTGGCCAGGATTTTAAAAATGATGGCTGTCACATTCATGAGGTGGTGTAAAAATAACTAAGTTGAAAATTTAGGGTCAAAATATTTAAAAACATTATATCAAAGGGTGATCCCTCTCAACTGCTCTGAGTTTCAAATAGCCACATGATTTTACACTCAAATTTATCCTTGTTCCACAGAGGTTTACTGATTTTCTTAAAAATTTTAGTGTTATTGCTGGACAGACAAACTATTAAATCATTGCACTAACTTGATAGAAAAATTCCCCGACATAAAATATGGAGCCCACTATTTATAGATATATTAAAGGTCAGCATCATGATTTTTAATGCTGAGTGGTTTGGTCCCTTTGATTTGGTAACTGAGGGCATGAATATGATTAACATTAGTAAGCAAAGCTGTCAACTGCTTCCTACTTCATAAGGTGAAATAATGTGGATTCTTGGTGAGCAATGGCACATTGATTGAACTATGCCCAAGATTATTCTGTGACAACACTTAGTCCTACTGTTAAATGATCAGTTTTCAAGGGGTAGTATGGCCTGACCACATGTTTGCAGTGACAGGTTCCCTGGGTTGTTGACCATGATGTAATTTAAGGGTGACCTCAGCTGGCTGGTGCTCTAACCAAAGGATTTGTTCAGCCACAGTAACTGTTGCTGGGAGACGAAGAATGCCAGGAAACTTAAAATATTAGGCACACCATTTTCTTTCTGCCTGTCTTTCTAGAGACAGATTTTTCTAAAAGGAGGCTGTTATCCATGGTCCAACACCCCTGATTGTACTCCCACCTCATGGACAGCAACATGTATGTAGGTATATGTACTAAACTTAGGGCAAAAACACTTATCATATAAGCATAAGTGTCAGGATTTGTGTTCCACTGTATTTTACTAATACATGTTATGCTCCATTATGTTTTACCAATATATCTTAGCCTGAGAGATGCTTTTCACTATATTCTTACTGTATTATCATAAGTAAGGCAACAGTGCCATCTTTAGCAAATGTACTGCTATTATGACCTCAAGGACTTACAGTAGCCCACTGTTACTCTATCTATGCAAGCTAAGCAGCTGCTTATGTTATTCAGGACAGTTACTTAGGCCACCTGTTTTGGCCAATTACACACATTTTATGTATCTTTTAGCTGATTCTATAATAATTATCAGGGTATAAGACCCTATGCAGCACATATCTTCTCTGAGGTTAGAATAGACGAGAGACTGCATTTTACCTAGGTAAGGAAAACTGGATAGTTTCCCGAAGATAACACTGTTGGTAATAAGTCTGTATTACTGATCTGTAATAAATTTCATTTATTACATGACACCACTTGTCTGTTGTCTCTTCCTTTATGGTGTTCCACCAAGAACCTGAGAAAGACAATTTATTTCAAGTTACATTTGGCAACTGTGTGCAGGTTGCAAGGTACAAAAGAAGATTCCAATCAATTTATTTGAATGTCGAGTAGTGTAATGCATTTTTGCCTACTTGGACCTACTCATGCTTGCAGTGGTAATGGTTGTGGCAGGCCACACTGTCTTGGTCTTGGGAGTGGAAGTCCCACACCAGACCCTTTACACTTCTTTGTGAATGACAGTGTACCACCTTGGCATCACCGCTCACCCACGGGGACTGGAAAGTGACTGGTGATGGCGCCAAGGCATTTTGACTAGTTTTCCAACTGCTTATTTGCTTTTTGTCTACCCTTATTTGTCATGTCTGATCTGTGCACAGAACTGAGACTCAATGTCTCAAATTACTTCACATCCCGTGGGCGGATGGATAGATTTTGCGCTGGATGCAAAATCTGCAGACAAACCATTGCTGCTAATATCAAACCACTACCTTGAGTCCAAACAAACAACAAAAATACAACATTAAGGGTCTTTTGGTTGCAGCTCTATATACCACTGTTGAGAGTCTCACAGTGAGGTGTGCTCCTCTTTAACTGCAAACTGCATCTCTAAAAAGAGATGGGCTTGCAGGCATTGGAGTTACAGGAAAAGGAACAGAAACTAGTGGAGGAGACATAGTCACTCCACGATGCCAATAACAGATTGTTGCACTGTACTGCTCATGACACTGAGTGAGAAATCTGCATGTTAAGAGATGATTGTGAAAGGCTGAAATGTGATAAGAAACAGTTAACATATTTGAATGATATTTTGAGTGATACGAATGAAGGTTTGAGAGAGGAGAATGCTGAGTTGAAAGAGGAGTATCAGAGAGTAAATCGTGAGTTGGAGAAAGAATTTATGGAAAATGTCAAACTGGGCGCCATGTATAGAGTGTTGCAGTGTGAGGTTGAGACAGGTATTGAGCAGGGCACTGCAAGAGTTTGTCATAAAAGTGTAAAGAAAAGATAGTGAAGCTGCACCACCAATGGAAGGTTCTTGCTGGCCATGTTAAGGCCATGAACAGGTTTCAGTTTATGCCCATTGAGATGGCATCATCCAGCGATGATGACTCTGACTTTGATGATGAGGCATACCACGTCACACAAAGTCCAACCCCATGGTGGAGCAACTGCCAGTCATCCACAAGATGGCGCTTACATCAACATGCATTCTGTGCTCCACATCTACACAAACATGGCAGATGCCACATACAATGCCAAGATGGCAGTCCCAATGACACAGGGGAAGGCCTGTATTCTGTGGTTCACCGCTAGATCCTCGCAATGATTCACAGCCTAATTCAGGAAGCCATTACTAACATTACTGTACCAGAGGACCAAAGAGAGCCATCCAGGAGCAAATTGGCAAAATGTTCAAAGAAACTGTCAGTCTGGACAATGCGTACAAGACAGTCACTGATGCAGCAGCAGAAGCTGCTCTTGCGATGCCATAGAACTTATTGAATTGAATGCGATCATGCACACCTCCAACCCCTATGAGTCGCTCACTCTGTCCAGCAAATTGCCCAAAGTATCAGACAGATGGGCCCAACAGACAATCTCAGATGCCACTTGGAAGGTGCACTCCTCCGTGAGAAGCTTTCTCTCAACCTGAATACCAGGTTCAAGTCTTGTGACAGACGTTCAAAACTACCCTCTGGGCCAAACTCTCAGATACAGTATGCAATTCTGACACCCTTGCCATTGATGATATTGCCACGGCCCTCATAGCTGCCAACTCCATGGGTATCATGGGAACTTGCCTAGCCTACAAGGTTAAGCAGAATGCCAAAGAAACCCCGCCCTACCACTAATGGTTATGGCTCACATACAATACCGGCCAAGGCCTAGCAGGTGAAATTGCACATCAAGACCAAATTGAGTACAAGGATTTGTACATACAGAACATGACTCTGGCCCTGTGGAAAGAGTCAAGCTTAATGTTTACCTGAGTACCGACACCTTTGCAAAAATTCTCACCAAAACAAAGCATACCTACCAGGTTAACCTCAATAACCTTGCTTCCAGTAAATCCAACAAAGTGGCTGTGATACAGCCCACTCCTGAGACCCCAACCTACTACATGATGGAGGGCAGCAACCAGAAAATGATACATCTTCTGATGACAAGCAGTCACACAAGGGGCCAGAACTGCAAAAACAACAGGAACAGAGACAAAAGCAATTGGAACAATCCAAATGCCCAACAGAATGTCAGGAACAACAATGGTCCTAGCTATCAAGTCTCAAAGATGAAAATGAGACCTCTTCAAGCTGCTGGAGGAGATCTGTGCTGAGAGAATGGCTAAGTCTACACGAACTGTAACAGCCCTTGCTCCGACCGCTTGACAGTCATGCAATCAGGGGAACCCTTTCCTGGCCTCAATTGCCAACCAATCAAACAACTGAGGAAGAATCCTTTTGTGGCATCAGTTACTGGCCAGACCAGGGCAACAACAAAGGAATAACCATGCTTGCAGGCTGTTGCAGCACCTGTGACTTCACAGGTACACTATTCCCCATGCAAGACATACAGGAAGCCTTGAAAGATCCTGCAGGCCTCAGATTTCAAGAACAGGATGATGATGCTGATTCTGAAAGTACCAATTGACAATTACATGCCCTAGTCCAGATTGTGAGTGACTTGATTCTTGACACAAACAGATGGCCTTGTTTAAAGGCCACAGTTAGGGGCCACCAACTTACCATGCTTCTGGATACTGGAGCAGCCATATCAGTCCTCCATGATGAGGATCCAGTCTCATCAGCTGGTCTACCCACTGGAAGACCAGTGCCCAGGGTGTAGATAGTACCCAGCTACACATCTACCAATCTGTTCTCTTGCTGTGGTGGAAGCCACCTCAGAACTGATTTTCTTTTGACCTCATGGAATTATGTTATCACCCTAGCATATTGGGAATTTACTTCCTAGCACTGCACAGCTGTGTAGTGGACTTAGCCAACAAGCTACTCCTTCAGATTAAAGGACAATGTAATGCTGTCACCATTCCACACTCACACATGGTGGCAGCCATCTCCTATTACAATAAGGAGCATGACATCATGGCTTTGTTCAAAGTCATGACCTGTACTCTGAGCTTGCACCCTTGCTGCAAAAACATCTCAACATGTTTGCTGCCAATAAGCATGACTGTGGTAGGATGCACACTACCATTGAAATCACAGGGCCTGGCCCTGTGAGGCAGAAGCAGTATCCATTCCCTGCTGAAGCCTTGCCATCACTGAGGGATACCATCCAATCACTTCTCCAACAAGGGTGATTAGGACCTGTGTTTCCATTGTTAATTTGCCTATTTGCCTGTGAAAAAGCCAAATGGAGCTTGGAGACTTACAATTGATTACAGGAAACTTAATCAATTTACCCCCAGTTGCACCCCAACAGTAACATCAGCACCTGATGTGTTCAAGCTATTGACACCTGACAAAAAGTGATTCACAGCTCTTGACATCTCTAATGGGTTTGGTCCTCTCATTAGCACAGGAAAGCCAATACAAATTTGCTTTCACCTTTGATGGACAGCAGTACACCTGTACCTGCCTTCTCCAGGGCTTCCACAACAGCCCTCTCTCTTCCCTTTCCACGTGATGGATGCTCTGCAGAGGTTCTGCACACCCCAGTGCCTCCTGCAGTATGTGGATGACTTGTTTATAAAACCACCTTAAAGAAGATCATTTGGCCCTTCTAGATGAGCTTCTGTCTCTCCTCAAGAGTGCAGGCCTCAAGTGCCAACCCTCCAAAGCACAACTGTGTGAAAAGAGGTCATCTTCCTTGTCCTACGTATCACAGACCAAGGTAGAAGCCCAGCTGTCAAGAAGATCCAGGGCTTGTGCGTGGCAACACTCAGATGCTTCTTAGGAATGGTGAACTACTCCAGGGATTTTATCCCTGACTCCTTGAAGGCTGCTCCCTTATATGAACTTCTGAAAAGAATGTCCAATGGACATGGTGCCCCACTCATACTGAAGCTGTCATGTAGCTTAAGCAGGCCTAGCCTCAGCCCCAGCACTGATCAACCCTAACCAAATCTCCCATTCCATTTTGGAAACTGTCACTTCTGATGTGGCCAAGTCTGCAGTGCTTGCACAAAAGTCCAGTGGGTACTTCAGGCCCATTGCCTATGCATCTCACAGGCTATCCCCAGTAGAGAAAAAGTATAGTCTTTGTGAAAGAACACTCTTGGCAACCTACTGGGCTGTCAAACATGTCATGTACATCATTGGGTATGCACCTATTATTTTGCATACCTGCCACCACGTCAACCAACTTCTTACTTTCAGACAAAGTGAAAGATGGTTCATTTTCCAACACCAGACTCACTCACAGACTGGTCTTTGCTTTTAAGGACAGGGACACGAAATTACTACCTGCAAAATGCCATCAAACTTAGCCCATTGCCTACTCTACACAGGTAAGCCCGTGGCTGTGCACTCCAACCTCCTGACTTACCAGAACCGGGACCATTCTTACTGGCTACACCAGATGTTTTAGAAGATACCAGCATGTATCATGTCTTTACAGATGGCTCTGCCTCCTATGTGGATGGAGAGCAGGTAGCAGGATTTGGGGTGCTCATATTAGATCAAGATGCTGATTTCAGGCGTATTTTAGAAAATGCACTGTAATCTCCTCACAGCAAATTGGCATCTGTGGCCTGTGCTTTAGATGTCATGCCCCATGGTGAGAAGCATGCCATCATCTTTGCAGACTCAACTGGGTCTGTTCATCCCTTACTGAGTTTTTACCATTCTGGGAGAAAAATAACTTTCGTCCTCTAATGGCACACCTGTCAAACACAGGGATCTGTTTGTATATATACAATCTTGACAGAACAGTTTACTCACAAGCTGTATATTCACAAGGTAAAGGCTCACTGCAAATCTGACTCTTACCATGAATTCAATGATTGAGCGGACTCACTTGACAAAGCAGGTGCTCAAGGGGGATATGGACAATGACTCACCCAATAGCTGTGGCAGCTATTTTCTTAGCCACCAACACCAGGCAGAAACCAGTACCAGCACCTCCACTGGACCTTTCTGCTGCTCAGAAATCTGACCCAGAGCTAAAGATGTGCTCAAATCCCTGGACAAAGGAATTGAATAGGAACTACTGGCTGGTAGTCCATACAAGAAATACTCAGACAATATACATTTGTCTAGTGATCAGAAGCTCATCTGGTATCGAAAGAAGATAAATGTGACAAATTGTGGGTTGCACCACAATTTTGCAAACCGAATTCATCCACATGGTTCATGATACTCCCACTCATGAACACCAGGGGCAGACAATACCCTCCAAAGACTCAAAACTGTCATCTGGTGGCCTGGTATGACCAAAGATCTAGAGCACTATGAACAACTGCATAGTGTGTGCCAGAATAACCCAATTTTGGTGAAACAAAATCCCAAATTGTTGCCACAAAGGCAAACTGGACCATGGAATGCAATACAAATCAATTGCATTGGCCCCTTACCAACTCCAGTGAGAAAAACAAGTATGCACTTGTTGTTACAGATTTGTTTTCTAAGTGGGTGGAAGCATTTTCCACTAAGAATAACACGGCAAAGACAACTGCCAAGATCCTGGTGGATTAATTGTTCTCCAGGTGGGCCTACTCCTTAATGTAGACTCAGATCAGGGAACTAGTTTTACAGCTGAGCTGATGAAGCAGACACTCCAACTACTTGGAGTAAATCAGAAATTCCACATCCCTACCATCCTCAATCCTCAGGCCAGGTAGAAAGGGCAAACAGAAGAATCAAACAGATGTTATGCAGATTCATCAATGACAATCCCAAGAATTGGGATTCCCTCCTGCCACTACTACTGATGGCAATCAGAGGCACTCCTGCAGCAATTACCCAGTACACACCCTATGAGGTTATGACTGGTAGAGCCATGACAGTATCTGAGCACCTGTTGATTGACTTCCACTCCCTGCTGCAGATAGAGAATCTGTGGACATATACGTTGAGAAACTTCATGATGACATCATGAGACACATTTATTCACTGCCAATCATATGAGTAAGGCTCAACAACAAGTTAAGGCCCATTTTGATAAGCATGCCAAAGAAGTTGACTGGCAAGTTGGAGATCAAGTCATGCTTCTCCAGTATAGACCACTGGCTCATTCATTTCCCAGCAAATGGGAAGGCCCATATCCTTTGCAAACAAACTCAGCCCTGCTGTCTATCAGGTCAGAGTTCAGCAGCAAAACAGACCACCGACAAGTGGTTCCATGCTAATCAGCTCAAGTTGTATAAAGGTGACTAAAATTACTTTTCCTAACCCACTTAGGGTGGAATAGTACCCCTCACTAAACAGTCCTTTTCTTTTCTTTTCAGGTATACTGGCAAGATAGCTATCTTGCACCTCCTCATCCTGGTGGGACTACTCTATCTGACTGAATCTCAAAACAAACCCCTATCGACTGCACACAAACATCATGTACAGCACTTACTTAGCAAACCTGAACACTCAGCCCCAGTGTGAGTCCATATTAATGTCTCCAACAAAATGATTACTGTTAAGGAAGGCTCAGATGCCTATCTTAATGCCATGGTAATAGCTCCAGACAGGTCCACATTGCAAACCACAATGGAAACTGATAATGGTTACACTCCCTGTAGCTCCGTTTATCAAGAGGTACATTCCATGGATGTCCAACACAGGCATTTCACCAAATGGTACACTTTCTATTTGACAAGCTTCTTCTAGACATACACCGCTACAATCTTACTGCTCTAATAGATCTTGCCTTTTGTGATTGCTTCACCTCTGAGAGACATGTGCTTTCTGTCTTCACAACTATATAGTTACTGAAGCTCTGTTCCTTTTGTAGTACCACCCACTGAAGAACAAATGACTGAATGTCCACCCCAGGAGCCTGGTCCTCCTAGTGGTTTGACCACCACTTCCCTTCTAAGAGCCCTGATTAATAATGTAAAATGTATGCATGTCCCAGTTATTTTCAATATGACACATTGGAATATGGCTGAGTTTAGTCTCTGTCACGACCAATACTTTTAAATGTTTCAGTATGATGCTTTTAGATATTGTTGCTGCTTACCAAACACACACAAATGATCCAGTTAGTGGACCTCATACCACTGCTCATATAGGGTATTTAGACCCACACCTAATGCTAAAGTTAGACCACGACTAGGCGTGACACTGCAGATGTTACCGTGCAGCAGGCACCATCTCTGGCCTTTTGGCTCAGGCAGTGTCTATCTGAATAGAGCAGATATAGCTGTTATTAAAGCACAAACACTTAATTTTCAGCAAGCTGTTAAAATGGTATCCTACCCCACTGTTACATGGCATAGATGGTTTGAGTAAAGAAGAATGTTTTACTGTATATAACATGCAGGAAATTGCCAAAGGGTTCAATGATACCAAGATTAAGATTAATTAACTGATTTTTCAAAATAACAAGAAGGCAGACAAGTAATATATTGCCTGTGAACTTATATGCTCCACCTATGGGTCATATGTTATGGCCACCATTAACAATCTCTTCAGGGATTTGGAAACTGGATGCATTTGTGATATTATTCATGATAGAAGAATGGCTAAATGGTATTGTCTCATTGCAAATCAAATGGCTGTATTACTATGTGTATGGCAAATTATGTTAATATTTCTATGTCTACTGCTAGAAATCTTGGGTATGTTTCATGACATCCAAACCTAGCACCGTGTTACTTTATTAAGACTTGCTCAATTCATGACAATATGTTTATTACCTTTACTGTCTCACTACCATGCTTTTATCTAAAACTTCTGTTTTGATAAACGTGTTGCTATTAATTCCATCAGACATCTTGATGACAACATCTACTGAGAAAGAACATACTTGTCTTCTTTATTGGCCTATCATTCTTATTCTCCAAGCCTGGGTGGACTATATGAACTGCTGTGCCAAGAAGGGATATTATTACCTGTGCTGCTGTGATGCCTTTGACATTGTGAAACATGTCTGGAGTTATTCTTGAACATCTCGACTGGTCTTATACCTTGGGTGATGATCTGCCATCCAATCTGACTGACACAGATGATGAATCGAATCTTTGCAAGCTGCATCTTCAGTGCCAGATGCTGAAACAGCTGCATCCAAAGCTACCTGGAAGAGGTACATCACTTCACTTCATGGCTCACCAACCAGTCCTCCGCCTGTCCCATACATCTACAGCAATGGAGTTCCAACTGTGAGAGTTACCTACAATTCTGATGGACAGTATTGTGTGACAAATCATAAATCCTTTACTTATGGTGAAAACACTTGTGATATTTCAGCTCCTAACTCTGTTTTACTCCACAGCAAAAACAGTAATTGGTCACACCATGATTACTCATGTTCCTCTCCCTGAACCAGATGTTATTGATACCGGCGTGCAATACTTACTAGCCTTGTCTCAATATTTGCACGTGTTTAATGTGCACATTGACCTTTGACTCTTTCTTTATAGTCTCTTTTAGCTAAAAAGATTCACATTTGATTTATATTAGCAATAATATTTCTAAGACTGGTGATGCTCTTAATGATCTTATTCGTGATGGTGATTTAAGCATTGCTTTGTCCAATACTTGGTTAGAATTTACTTTTAAAGCTTTTGTTATTATTCAAGCTTTTTGATTGTTTTTCTGATACTAACACTTTGCTGTCTGCAACGTACTCTAAGACAACACTGAGAACAACTCAAATTCTTTCACAGAGGCTCACGTGTCAGGCTTGTAAATTATTTTTAGCTTCACCCACTACTCTCCTGTGGTTGTTGCCTTTTCTTCTGAAGGCAGTAAGGAATTTTATCCATGGTCCAGCACCCTGATTGTACCCCCACCTTATGGACAGCAACATATATGTGAAGGTATATGTACTAACCTTAGGGCAGAGACACTTATCATATAAGCGTAAGTGGCAGTATCTGTGTTCTATTGTATTTTACTAATACATGTTATGCTCCATTATGGTTTACCAATATATCTTAGTCTGAGAAATGCTTTTCACTATATTCTTACCCTAGTATCATAAGTAAGGAAACAGTGCCATCTTTAGCAAATGTACTGCTATTATGACCTTGGGGACTTACAGTAGCCCATTGTTTCTCTACCTATGCAAGCTAAGCAGCTTCTTATGTTATTCAGGACAGTTACTCAGGCCACCTGTTTTTGGGCAATTAAACACTTTTTATGTATCTTCTTTAGCTGTTTCTATAGTAATTATCAGGGTATAAGACCCTGTGCAGCACATATCTTCTTTGAGGATAGAATAGACGAGAGACTGCATTTTACCTAGGTAAGGAAAACTGACTAGTTCTCCCAGTGATAACACTGTTGGTAGTAAGTCTGTATTACTGATCTGTAATAAATTTAATTTAATACATGACACCACTTGTCTGTTGTCTCTTCCTTTGTGCTGTTCCGCCAAGAACCTGAGAAAGGTAATTTATTACCAACCTACAAGGCTTAATAAGAAAGAAAGGCAATAAACATGTTTATATTAGACTTAAGAGTTTAATAAAAAATTCCAGGGACATGTTGTAATAGTTATTATTCATGCAACTTAGTTCAAAACTATACACAGATTTAACATATATGTAACCAAATGTGTTTAATACTTTCATTTCAGCACTTTAAAGGAATGTTGCAACCTGGGTTGTACCACAACTGTACTGACAATAGGGACACAATAATGCAAAGTTCCTGCACCTAGAGATGTTCGAAGTTTATATGTGCTGATTAAAGTTCCAATGAAGTCACCAAATTTGCCCCATGAAAACATTATGGAAATGACTCTCTGTCATTAAAACTTTACCAGAAAACTTTGCCGTTTAACTCTCGACTTTTTAGTAACTGTAAATGTAATTGTCTTAATCTGGTGCCAGAACTTCAACTGTTAACTTTAAAGGCAACTTCGACTTTGTTAGTAACGTTGACATTAATGAAATACATGATTTGTCACATGATTCACTTACTGCATATCATATGGGAGACTCCAGGTAGGCAGGAAGTGTATGTTTCACTTTCATTTCAGCTGTTGTAGCTGAAGAAGAGTGGAGACAGTTTATATATCTCATTCTCGTTTACAGAGTTGAAAATTGTACTAGTTTTAGTTTTAATCCATATCTGTCTTTACTGTGCTTGTACTTTCTGATCTTATAAATCTTTTTAGTGTATACTTCTTTTTCTGAGTTCTTATCATCTTTTTCTTTCATTTTCTTTACATTTCTGTTTGTGATGGAGGGCAGCGTCCAGACTCAGCTGAGTCCAGATCAGGTGGTGCTGGAGCACCAGTAAGGCACCCCGCCTTAGCAGGTGTGTTTTTAAAAGGTACTGCAGCTCCCCTGCTGAGGAAGGTTCTGCTGCTGCAGGCAGCAGCAGCTAGAAAAGATAAACCACAGGAGCAGGAACAACAACAGCAGCAGCAGCCACAAGTTTCTCCCCAGTAGAAGCCTGCTGCCTCCTCTTCTGGTGTTCCCCAGTCCTGCAGTGCTCTGTGGTGTGGGATTTCTTTGATATGCACCTGCAGATGGAGACAGTGGCTATCTGCAAGGTGTGTGGGTGGTGTGTGAGCTGTGGCAAAAGGCCATTTTGGGACTGGCAGCCAGAGGATGCACCTCCACATCCACCACCTCACTGAGTGGAGGCCAAAGAGCATGATGTGGCTGCATCACATAATGGTGGTGATGGTGATGGCCTTGGGGAAATATTGGAGCAGCATGAGGTCAGCGGTGCTGCTGCAGCCCCAGCAGCGAGTCAGTGACATTGTGGCAGGTATGATGTGAACCATTGCAGTACTCCTGGTGTACCTCAGCAGTGCTGTTATGACAGTGGCAGTGATGACCCCATGGAACCAGCCACAAATGGTCATCTTGTTGTTTTGTGTGCTGGGGTGAATGATCTGCACCAAGAATTGAACATCTTCTGGCAGGAAGTGATGGACAAGTTCGACAGTGTCATGTCCAGCCATGACAGGATCCTCACTCTCTATCGAGCTGCGTGGTGGTGGTGGTGGTGGGCGCATGGCTTGTCTTCTGGCAGTGCTGGTGGGGGCAGGTCTGAGTTATTCTGTTTCAAGTTTTATTTTAGTTCATATGTAGTTATTCTGTCAACTGTGTTCTTCTCTCTAGTCCTCTCCCCATTCAAAATAAAAACACCCCAAAATAATAAAAGTAAAAACAAATCTCTGTTGTTTTAAGGTCTGTTTTCTCTGTCCTCCTTTTTAGTATTGTTTTGTTCGTGTGGATGTCCCTTGCTTCTCCAGTTCTGTGATTTCTTTAATCTTTTTACACATGATGATGCACATTCCTTCCTTTCATTTTTTGTCACTGGTTCATCATGCACTCTGTCCACAAATGTCAAGTATTTTGCCACATTACATAAACTGTGTCCCCATGGTATGTGATGGTGCATAACTAGTAGTTGTGTTGTGTGCAACCACCAACCATCCAAAGAAGTGCAAACCAAAACACAAACATGAGCTATTCTACTGAGAATGTAATCATAAATCTGTTTTAAGCACTTACTATGTTTACTGCATTTGCCAGAAATGTGAAGTTGTGTCCCTGGAGAAAAACACATCTTTTCAGTCAAATACTGTTGCTGCACACACCAGAGAAGGCAATGCAAAGCATATGTGAAGCTTGAAAGAGAACATAAACATATTTATCATGCTGAGCATTTTGGGCCTGCTTCCCGCCACCACCACCACCACCACCAGCACTTTGCCGAAATCTGAAATTGTGTCCCCAGAGAGAAAATGCATATTTTCAGTCAAATACTGTTGCTACACACACCAGAGAAGGCAGTGCAAAGCATATGAAGCTTGCAAGAGAACATAAACGTATTTATTGTACTAAGCATTTTTGGGCATGCTACCCCACCACCACCACCAGCAGCACTTTACCAGAAATGTGAAGTTGTGCCCCAGACAGAAAAAGCATCTTGTCAGGTAAGACAACAGGAAAGACATGCTCTGTAACACCCTGTTTTGCCCTTTTCTTTTTGACTCCATGAGGGATCCGTGTCATCTGACACATCATCATCCACATCATAGTCTGGAAAAAGCTGGCACTGCTGGCAGTCTCATCAGCCTCAGCAAGTCTGTCTGCCACAGTGGCAAGTGTCACAGGCTCTGTAACATGCACCTCCTCTTCATGACTGTTGTCTTCATGTTGCTTCAAATGTACCACCACCTCACCCCTCACTCACTGGACATGGATGCACATTATCTGGCTCCACCTCTGACCTACTATACCATCACCAACAGCACCACTTTCAAATTGCACTACAGCACCAACAGACTCCAAGCCCACAGTTGTTTGTTTGGGTGGTCCTGCTACGTCCTCTCACTTTGTCACTTGACATTGAGACATCCAGTAGCATGCCTGTGACAGATTCTGCAGAGAAAACTTAACTGCAGGAAAACCAACACCAGGGTCATATACTTTGTACTACTGCTACAGCCTGTCACAGAGTCATCTGAATGCTGTCCCTGTGCTCTCAGACACATTTGTGGTTCCTGCACCACCATTAGGATTAGTATTAGGAACCACAAATTGGAAAATGTTCTTGTGACCACTCCACTGTCTCTCCCTTTAGTTGCCCTTTTTCTTCCCAGTCATTCTTCAGCACACAGGGATTAAATAGCTGTCTGGAGATCAGTGATTTTTTCCTAAATACAGTTGTGCATGCAGGGATACAACAATCACTTGGCTTAAATTGCTGTCTGGAGAACAGTGGTTATTTTCATAAATACAGGTGTGCACAGGGACACAACAATCATTTAGCTTAAATCACTGTCTGGAGAACAGTGATTTTTTCCTAAATACAGGTGTGCACACAGGGACACAACAATCACTCGGCTTAAATTGCTGTCTGGAGAACAGTGATTATTTTCGTAAATACAGGTGTGCACACAGGGACACAACAATCATTTAAGCTAAATCACTGTCTGGAGAACAGTGATTTTTGTCCTAAATACAGTTGTGCACTCAGTCACATAAAATCACTAGGTTAAATCACAGTCAGGAGGACAGTGATTTTTTAACAAGAAAAGACAGGTTACTTGCCAATTGATTTTGTTCAGAAGAAAACTGTGTCTTCAAAACTGCTGCCACCTGCCCCGGCCCACACAAGCCAACAAACCACAACTTCTAACAGAAAACTAAATACTACAAATAAACAATACAGGATGGAAAAAAGCAACACAAAATCACTGTGTGTGCAAAGAGCACTCATAGTAACAGTTCTAAACAATTTGACAAACAAAATGCTGTTTCATACAATGTTTTTTGATTTGACTCTAAGCTGCAGCACAAGCTCTGCTAACTCTCTTAAAACACACTACACTCACAGAGTGAAAACTAGCTTCTCATTGGCTGTTCAGCAACGTTACCTCATATCCCATGGTTCATTGCAAATGTAACTATTTTGCTGAACTTTGCAAGTGAAATTCAAGCTTCACAGATCTGGGATGCCTGTACCATTGTACCATGTAACAGGAATCAAAGTTTTTGACTTAGAAATTTTGAGAATCTGCCCCAAACACTTTGAAGTGGGACTCTGCAGAGTGTAAAACTTTATGGAATACTTGGAATCTGCAAAGTTTTATGCTGAGCGAATTTTGACAACTTTGCACATCTCTTCCTGCACCACAGAAAAGTGATCATGCTAATATCCACTTGATGTGCAGACTTGTGGAAGAACTGCTATCTGTTGAATGGCTACCCTTTTGTCCACCACTTTAATCAAATGAAGGGCGTTAACAAGATTTTTTCTGTCAGCTCTACTGCACCAGGACTTCCAGAGAAAACATATTTCCACATCAAATGTGCCCGTATGAGTCATACATCTGGCTACATTACTATGTGACATGTGTTTTTATTTTCTCATTGTTTGCACCCCAACAAACCATCATTGATTTGTGTTACAAACAATAGACACAGAGTTCACTCACTTCGACATCATACTATGATCAAGGCTATAAATGCTTTAAAAATGATGCTTAGAATTGGTGGATGTATCTTTTTCCTTCTAAAGACAACACAATTGGCATAACCGTGCTTTGTGACAATTAGTTAGAAGAATGTTGAGTGCGGTGGGAGGTGCTGCTTAGTGAGTGGAACCATCTTCAGTTCCAGAAAGTTTTGCCAATATTCTGAAACAAGTTTCAGCAGTTTGAGGTTGTTTCTTTTCATGTCTCAAGTAAGCTAGTTGAATGGAACAGAAAGGAGACTTGAAGAAAATGATCCATTCAGGTCAATGCCCCATATTTAGCAGTGGTCATACACTGCTGCAGGATTTTTTATTAGTTTAGTACAGGAGGGGAAAAGTGAAAAGCAACAACACATTAGCAGGATCTGTGTGAACTGACCCTGCACACTAATGTGTTATACACCAATCAATATTTTGCCTTTATCAATACAGTATAAACAGTAATACTAAACACTATGCTATTTTTTTTAATATTATAAAATGGAGCTCAAATGTAAAGAGACTGGTGATGAGAAAACAAGGGCGGTGGGTTGGGGAATGCAAAAACAAAAATACAAAATAGAGAATAAAGCAGAATAGTTACCTCACCTATTCTGCAACAAAATATTTGTTGAATGCCTAATAAAAATGGTTACATACTGTATCTCGTGTAACCCAATGTTAATAAATAGGCTTTTAAAGACAAGGCAATAATGACAAATGAGGAAGGGGGACTTGTGTAAACAGCACATCCAGCATAAACTTATAAGCCCTTACCAGTACATTAGTTAAGTACTTTTAGAATAAGCGATAAAAAAGGGAAGCAATCTGGATGGCAGAAACACAATATCTAATATAACCCTTGTCAAGTGCCTAATTAAAAGGTTACATATCTCATGCAACCCAATGCTAATAAATTGGCTTTTTAAAGTCAAGGCAACAATGACAAGCTGGGAAGGAAGTGGGATTAGTAAACACACATCACAACATATACTTATAAGCCTTTATTAGTACATTAGTGACATACTTTTAGAAAAATGCTAAAAAGCAGGGCAGCAATCTGGATGGCAGAAACCCAGTGTCTCACATGATCAAAAACACAGGGCGGTAAATGTACATTCTCTAAAAGCTACATAATATGCTATAATATAATATAATATAATGGCATATTTTCAACTATACAATGCAAGTCGATGATTCATGATTCTGCAAAGAACTTAGACAATTGAAAATAGTCATTCAAACCTGGGCCATTTAAAGATCCCACTGTGTATTGTCAAACACATTCTATTTTCAAAAGTTGTTTGTCTAAGTTTCCTCCACAAGGGTCCTAAAGTCACTCTTTCCAGAGCCTGGAACACAAAATTATGAGAATTGTCTGTTTTCATAACATGCTGTGCAAGTGCATTGGTGTCATCCTTTCATTCTATAGCTCTTAAATGCTCTCTTATTATATTATGAAATTATTGTGAGCCCATGGGGAAACTTGGACAACCAACTTTTGAAGAGAATGCTTAATTTTGACAATATACATTGGGCTCTTTATTTAAATAGCCCAGGTTTGAATGACTATTTTCAATTATCTCCATTCCTTGCAGACTCATAAATCACAGACTTCTACTGTGTAGTTGAAAAAGTGTGTCATTATATTATATTATATTATTCATTTATTTATTTATTTTTATTTATTTATTTTATTTGTTTAGCTTTTGTTGACGGGTAAGTGCACTAGACAAATTCTGCCTATTTTCAGGCATGACCGGGGAGGGATACAGATGAATGCCGACTGACCTTGAACCAGATTAAGATGGATTAAGATTAAGCAATGATATTATATTATATTATATTATATTATATTATATTATATTATATTATATTATATTATATTATATTATGTTTTAGGGAATGTATATTTACCTGTCCTGTGTTTTTTATTAAACTTCATGTTTATTGGATTTACAATAGACATACAGTTAAACTACCAGAGTCAGTATGTGAGGATTCAAAACAAAAAGCTCAGATGAGGGCACCACCTCTTAATACACACAGGTTAAAATAGGTATTTGTACTGTTTCTATGAGATACATTTCTCGGGATAATCAGTAAATACAACTAAATCTAAAAGAAAATACAGTTAGACATCAATTGCTGTTCTTTAGTGAGCTCATGAGCTGCGATATTTAACGTCCGTTAATAAGTCCATAAAGGAAGAAAAACAAAATGATGATCTCTGCTTCCCTTATAAGGAAGTGAATTAATCATGCCTATCTGGTGCTATAGGTACCCTTCAGGTAGCATTCAATAAATGGTCTAAAGTGTTATATTTCTTTTAAATTTGTATACTTGGCAGTTTGGCATTAAACATTTAACTCTAAACACTTAACTAAACGATTCTGGGGAATACAACTCCCACCCCTACCCCTCTATGATAAGATTATCTAGTATGAGCCTTGCAAACTTGAAACACAACAGGGATTTTAAACACTTTCCTGTTAAAAACCCATCAACAAAACTGTCCCTGAAAGGGAATAGGTTATAAACAGGAATCCGTCCCACTTCACATGTCCAGAAAAGTGTTGTCTCAAACCTTGCTATATTTTACAGCACCCTAGTGTTTGTTGCAGGTTCAGAGAAGAGTAGCAAACCTGATACCTGGTTGTTGTTGGGACAATTCAGGTCTCTGTATCGTCTGCCTCTTTGTGATCAGACTGGTCCAATGCATCCCTCCTTCTTGGCAATGATGTTTGCCACTGGCCCACTTCAAAGCTTCAGCTGGGTCCAAGAAAATATACACCTTCCCTTTGTGAAGGATTCTGAGGTGGGCTGGAAAAGCATATTGTGGGAGATATCTGCCTCCTGTAGAAGAGCCAGGACCCTGTCAAACAACTTATTTTTGCCTTGTTCAGTAACTCAGGTTGGGATAAAGTTGGACCTGAGAGCCATCTTGAAGTAGACTCATTTCTGCTGTGCCAAAGTCAGGATAAAGCCTCTAGAACTGACTCCATCCAGGACTGCTACAATGGCTCTGGGGCCTTGAGGTTAAAGGATGTCCCCTTGATGCCACCAGATAAATTTCCTGGATAATAATGTGGTGGTCAGCCCGAAGGCTTGTCCCAGCTGCCTGCTCCAACCATTCTGCTATGAACAGGCCCATATGGTCCCCCTCACACTGTTCAGGCATACCATGATCCTGAGATTAGCGACCCAGGTCTGATGTTCCAGTGTCTCAAGCCGGGACCTCAAGTAAGAGTTTTCTTTAACAAGTGAGGTGATAGTACCTATGGCAGCCTCTGAACATTTGCTAGACTCTATTATCTCTGATTTTATTGTTCTACCATCCGTTTCAAGAGTATTTACTCTAGTTGTTAGTGAGTCAAATTTGTCAGCAAGCCCAGACACCATAAATATCAATAGATTGATTTTGATTTTGATTCCTAAAGTCTGTAAGGTTTCTTCTCCTGCTCTGGTTTCTTCCGACATGGCACGGCCCTGAGCGGACCTCTTGGCAGGGGTCCAGCAACATTTTTAGCTTTTGCTCCTTCCTCTTGTACCTTATCCTTTTAGGATTGCCCACTAGTAATACCCTGCCTATGCACCCAGCATGACACTGGCCATCCTGCAACCTTTGCACACTGTTTTGATACCTTAAGGTCATCAGATATAACCCTAGGTTCCTCTCTTCTTTGGTGATGGTCAGCACCTCCCCCATCCTATAGCTCTCCCAGGGTTCTCCCAACCCAGGTGTGTTATATTGCACTTTTTGCATTGAACTTCAATTGCCACATCTCTAACCATCTTTCAAGCTTCTCCAGGTCCCTCTTCATTTCTGCACCCTTCTGGAGTATCCACTCTGTTGCAGATCTTGGTGTCATCTGCAAATAGGCAGACCTTTCCTTCCAGACCACCTGCAATGTCACTAATGAAGACATTGAACAGGACTGGTCCCAGTACTAATCCTTGTGGCACTCCACTGGTCACACTCTCTCCCTGGATTGGATCCATTTGCCACCACCCTCTGCCTTCTGTCCATCAGCCAATTTCTAACCCACTGTATCACCTTATGCCCATGTCCAGACTGCTCATCTTGTTAACCAGGCTTCTGTGTGGGACAGTATCAAAGGCTTTGCTGAAATCCAGGTAGGCAATGGCTATGGCACCTCCTGATTCACTTCCCTAGTCACCCAATCAAAAAACTCTATCGAATTCATTTGATAAGACCTTCCTGATGTGAATCTATGCTGCCTCAGATCCTGGGCACCACTGGATTACAGGTGTGCCACTATCCTTTCTTTCAGCAGTGTTTCCATGGTCTTCCCCACCACTGAGGTGAAGCTGACAGGCCTGTGATTCTCCGCTTGCACTCTACTGCCACTTTTGTGCAGTGGGACTATATGCACACTCAGTCCTCTGGAACCATGCCTGTGTTGAGTGACTCTGTGAACAGGGTGGCCAGAGGCACTGCTAGCTCCCTCTGCAGCTCCTTATATCCTCAGGTGTATGTCACCTGGCCCCATGGCTTTATCCACCTTCAGCTTTGTGAGTTCCTCCCAAACTCTCTCCACTGTGAATGGACTGGTGTCCACTTGTCCCCAATTGCCTCTGTTCTCCAACTGTGGTTCTTGACCCTCTCCTTCCTCAGTGAATGCTGAACAGAAGTATTTGTTCAGTATTTCTGCCTTGTCTAGATCCCCTCCTTACACTCTCCCTCCTCCCTTTGAGCCTTACAATCCCTCCCTGGGTTTTCTTCTATTTCTGATGTACCTGTAGAATGTTGTGTCCCTTTTTTATAGTCCATGCTAAACCCTCCTCTGTCTGTTCCTTGGCTTTCCTACCTTCCCTGCCTCTCTTCAACATTCAAGGTACACCTCCTGTCCTTCTCCTTTGGGTCTCCTTATACTTCCTGAAACTTGCCCTTTTAGCCCTTACTTTGTCTTCCTCTTTGAGAACAATAGTGGTTTATTTCTTCTTTCTCTTCGGCCACTATCCTAATGCATTGGTTAATTTCTTCCATAATGGCTCCTTTTAGTCTCCCCCACTGTTCCTCCACCCCTTCCATTACCTCTGCCTTCTCCAGGGCTGCTCTTAAACATATACCCATTTCATTGAAAACTGCCCTCCTGAAATATAATACTTTTGCCCTGTGTGGCTTAATTGAGTCCCTGTCTCCAGGTTAAACCACACCATGTGGTGGTCACTGGATCCCAGCTGCTCTTCCACCTGGATTCTTTTGACTCTGTTCTCATTGGTCCATACCAGGTCTAGAAATGATTTGTCCCTGGTTGGCTCATGCATCAGCTGTTTGAGTCCAACCTCCTGCAGGGACTCCAGGATGGCCATGCTTCTGGCTGAAGCAGCTGCCTGCATGGTCCAATCCATATTGAAATCTCCCATCAACAGGATTTTACATTTAGCTTCCATGACATGAATTTCATCCACTATTACCATGTTCACTTCCTCGTTCTGTGCTGGAGGTCTGTAGATCACCCCTGTACATATTGCTGTTCCATTTCCTGGTTCAAGGGTGACCTATATTGCCTCAGCCTCCCCTGTCTTCTCTGTAGCCTTTATGCCTTCTCTGATGTACCTTCCTGTCTCTTCTAAATAGTGTATAGCCTGGTACACTGACATCCCAGCTATGATTAACAGAATACCATGTCTCTGTTATTGCTGCTATGTCAAAGTCTGCATCCATCATCAAGGCTTCCAGGTCTGGAACCTACAGTAGTAGCTACAGACATTGCCAGCTATTTTCCCAAAATTTCTGTGATATTTCTAGAGAAATCTCCTGCTTTCTGCATTTCCACAGTAGGGGCAGCAGAGAAACTCTTTAGAAATTTCATGAAGTATCTGAAATAGCTTGCAGCGTCTCTGGCTACTACTGTATTTCCCAGACTGTGGGCATTTGTGAACATGACCATCCATGTTTACTCCTGCCTTCCCTCTGTTCCTGTTTTCTGTACTTTGCTTCCTCCCCCACTCTGGTATTCATGCTCATGTGCTCTGCTCCCCTTATCCATATATAAACAATTTCCCTGCCTTATCCCTCATTGCTCACTTCAGTTGTTCCTGTTGTCAACACCAATGCTCACCCCATTTTCATAAACTGTACTCATCTCAGCTTATTTACTGATGGAATTGGTTGAGCATTAGGGTTGACAACCCCAAAACACACCCATGCCTGATTTACAAAGAGGCAAGCAAGGTGAAACTGTAATTTTTTTCCTGTTGCTGCCTGCAGAGATGGGGTGGGGTATTTGCGTTGGAAACCCTGACATCACATTTCTCTACTTTTGTTGCTTTAGCCCTATGGGCGAGAGCGTTCCCCATAGAAAAGGCCATTATTTATTCCCTGTATACCTGTGACTAATCAATCAATCAAAGCTACATAACTGCACTAATCAATCAATTACAGTTATATACCTGCACTAATCAATCAATTACAGCTATATACCTGCATTAATTAAGGATATATACCTACACTAATCAAATAATTGAAAGTATATACATACACTAATAAAAAGTACACAGCTGCACTACAATAAACCCTATGGGATGCCACTAATAACACAATTAGCACAGCATTGAAAGCTACAGTAGCCAAACCAATTAACAAGTTCAAAAGAACCTGGACAAAAGACACTTACAGAAAACCCTCCCATACCCAGAAATCTCCCAAACTCCTACCTGCACTCACTTCATACCATTCTCTCCTTGATGCAAGAGACCTGCAACTGCCATAGCGTGACCACAAATGCAATCTCCATAACAATAACCATCCTAGTGTACTATATTCAATAAACAACGGGTAAGGGTGGGACACTCAGAAATATACCCATCATGTGGGCTAATTACATCAATAAAGTCACTTGCCCTTTAGGCTTGTGGCCAAATAGCCTAATTAGCCGCTCCATGGGTATACATCCTATGTCTACTCTTACCCATTATTTATTCTATCTATATCTGTATCTGTATCTATATCTATATTCTTTGCAAAACTTCATTAATGTACTAGTTGGGGTTCCAGCATCAAAAGTAGGGAACTACTGTGTTAGGGTTTCCAACCTAACACTCTACTCCCACCCTGCAACAGTGGGTGTGCCTTGGGGTTGTCAGCCTAATGCAGACCCCATTCCATGATAAATAAGCTAAGATGGGTACAGCATATGACACTGGGGTGACTGTTAGGGATGACAACCCCAAGGCACACCCCATGCCTGTTGCTGCCTTCAGGGTGTGGGTGGGGTGTTGGGGTTTGAAACCCTAACATGACATTTCCTACTTTTGACTCTGAAACCCTAAAATAGTAACAAAGTTTTTGCAAAGAATTTCCATACTTTTTGAGATAGTATAATCATATACTTAATTTGCCTGTGGGCGCAGAGTCCCAGAGGTCCCTGCACTCCCATTCATACATACATCATTTTTTAACTTAATAGATGTTTATTGGTCAAATTATATACCATAACAAATACACAGAAATTACGTATATCATTGCTTCAGATAGCAATATAAAATAACCATTTATGAAAGAAAGTCCTTTCAATATACTATAAAAGCAGTTTAATCAACTACCTCTAGCTCACAGTAAAATATATGTTGTGTCACAAACCTGCTGCTTTACAATCTATAAGTTAATTTAAAGATCCATAAATTCCTACTGACTCATAGAATTCCTGAAATAGAAATAATTTGGCAGTGGGCCTAACAGACAGAAAGTCCTCATTAAGGACAAATACTTGTTATTGACAGTAAATGTGCAAATGAGGTATTAACAACTGCAATTACAAGAGACAGTTCAATCACCCAAAAGTAACCAAGAACAGTACAGAACCACTCAAGAATGGTGTACCTCCCACCCCCAGAGTCAAGAATAAATATACTCTGAATTTTGAATAGTGACAGTTGGAAGTCTACCTGTAGGCCCCTCTGAGCAATAAAAAATATCTAAATAATCTGCCTGTAAATGATGCCAAGGGTGACATATATCTAAAAATATTTCCTTATCCAACTGAACAATGCTGGTTATTCTCTCCATTTCTCTATTTCTGTCACTTGCAACCTCCATTGTTCCAATGAGGGAGCCATGGAGACAGCCAGTTAGAAGTGATACATTTCAACCCTGCTACTGGCAAGATTTGTCATGATTTCCAAATGCTGCTATGACAAGATAGTAAAGCAGGGAATCCCAATACTAATTCTATGAATGCAAATGGAAAGATCAGTCCTGTTAATTTTGAATTTCCAAATAGATGGATTGCCAGAAAAGAACAAGCTTAGGGCAAGTCTTGAAGATATCATAATGGACCCTGGGCACCATCACAATTACAGTATGCCAACAGAGGTCCATATATAGTAACTAGAACAGAAATGTTTAGTTATAACTGGTGTATGAAAAAATCAGACCAATACTTTCCAATTAAATTCATGACAGGATGGGGATGCAGTGACCTGCCAGCCCAAAGAAAGACACCTTGACCAGTGGGTTGGGGTAATCTTGAATACCACCTTCCTGTTCCCACTTTGACCTAATAGCATCTATTGGAGGGGCATTAGACTATGATAATGTAGTATAAAGTTTTGATAGATAGTGAAATTTTTCCTTAAGGGTAACTGCATCATAAAAGACAGACTCCAGACTAATACGGTCTTTCCTTATACGAGGAAGGATACCCATAGACATTACGTAATACCTGATTTGTAAATATCGATAATGAGCCTTCTTTTGGAGGAATACATGTCTTTTAACTTGCAAAAGGTAGGCATCCATGCTTATCTGTGCATTATGAGAAGGTTGTTAGTTTGTTCCATTCCCAATAAGTATACCCTGAATCTAGTTTAGGAGGAAGAAAGGGTCCTCATGACAGATTAGGGAGGGGTCCAACAGCATTAGTGGTGTTGTTTAGCTTCTTGAGGTGCAGACAGATGCACAAAATGATTAAGCCAGGATTATATATTCAAGACCAGATACAGGAGAGATCACAGTGATGGGGAATGTCCATGGGCCCTGTTCAGCAATGTGGCTGCTTCAATCTGACACCATCCAGAATCATTCTGGTGTTTTTCCCAGCTGCAGAGCTGAGATCTCTGTGCTGCCAGAAAATAAAGGTGAACGTTGGGAAGCATTAAACCTTCTAGCCTGTGGGAGCCTATAAGACATTTTTGGAAGACAAGGGCGAGCCCAGACCATATGAAATGGTGAATGTCTTCATGCAAATTGTTCCAGTAAAACTTGGAAATGGGGATTGGCAGAGTTTGAAAAGAAATAGAAGATGAGGAAGGACATTCATTTTGGTAGTCTGGATTCCACCGTATAACATGAATGACAAGAGGGTCCATTTGCTAAATCTGCCTGGAGGGCACTATTTGACAGTATAGCCTAGAGGTTAGAGTAATGACCTGTGAGCAGAGCTTGGTACATCCAGCAAACAAACCTCCACTTGCATAATGTGTGACTCTGAGCAAGTCACTTAACTGCCCAGTGCTTCCACGTCACCCCTGAAAACAGGCACTTGTGCCTAGTGGGCTACCTAGTTACCAAAGACGAAAATAAATAAATATAATTTGAGGTAATAGGTTTTAAATAATGAGGATATAACAGCAGATATTTGAATTTGTAAATACTGAAAAGTATTTCTCTTAGCCTATGTGAATGGAAAGGAGTGTCAAAACTCTGGGGATCCACTTAGAATCATTGCTTCTGATTTGTTAAGGTTAATTCTGTAGCCAGCCAAGCTGAAATCTTGGAAGGCCCATAATAAATGCAGTAGAGAGGACTGCGGAGCTGCAAGAAAGAAAGAAAGTAATCCATAGAGTGCCATTTATAGTTCAACCCCATCCACCATCACTCCTTTAATATTAACATTACTGTGGACAGAAATTGTGAGGGTTCAAGAGAGGGCAAATAGAAGGGGGACAGGGAAAATGCTGCCTAGTACCCCTTCTCAGTGGGATATGGCCAGAAAACAATCCATATACTTTTATTCGGTCCTCAGGGAATGATAGCATAAGGTGAGTGCAGTAGTAAATTTCTGGCCTAGAGCAGAACTTCTCCAGGGTGGTAACCATATAGGGCCAATCCACCCGTCGAAGACCTTTTCATCATCCATACTTATTGCCAACTAAAAAGAGTTTTGAGTATGTTTTTGGTGATGATATTCAGAAATCTCTGAATATTATCCTGGAGGAAATGGGCAGAAATAAATCCAGTCTGATCTATGCACACAAGAGTGGAGGTGCATGTCTGAATACGGTCTGCAAGAATGTCTGTAAAATCTTGAAATCTACTGGAAGAAAGGAAATAGCATGATATGAACCACAATCCTTCTGGTCCTTGTCAGGTTTTAAAATGACTGAGATCTGGGCTAGGTTCAAGAGGAGGAACACCATGGTCTCCTCAACACATCATTAAAAATGCTAACAAGATGTCCAGAAGCAGGGGCAAATTGTTTATAAATTCAGATGTGAAACCATCTGTTCCTGGGACTTTACCATTCTTTAGTTGTTTAATTTTAGTTAACACTTCAGAGGAAATAGGGCATTTAAGGATTCTCTCTCCTCAGCACTAAGAGTGAGAAGAACTAACCAGTTCAGGTATTGGTGTACTTGGTCCATATGGTCTGGAGCATGATCTGGAGAGTAAAGTAAAGTGTAATGCGTGCAAAAATATGAGATATTTTAATTGGTTGAGTAGCAGGGAGCTTTTGGTTGGGTTCTTAAAGCAAACTACTGTCCTGTTGGCCACCTTTTTATGTTGGCCAGCACTGCCAACATCTTGTGGTAGTGCAGATTTGGAGGTGTGGTCAATGTTGGGTGAATGCAGGGCATGCATCAGTAGGTCGTCCCTCATTCCCCAATCAGCCTGCATGCCTGCAAGTCACATCACCAGGTGAGCACATCTATGGAAAGGTCCGCTGCCATGCAAGCAAAGCTCATCACACGCAGCAGACCTTCTGACATGCTCACCTGGAAACACAAACATGGTGCGCACACTGCCCGCAGACTGCCGACTTGAGTTTCTAATCCCCTGTCAACCTACACTGCCCCAATGTGTGTGCCAATGGGGAGCCCACTCCCTGTCAGCATAAAGAACCCCCTCATTTGTTATATGCTGAGAGTGCCCAATCCCCTCAGCTCTTGCCCTCCCACTTTCCTTGTGTGCGATGGGGTGCCCAATCCTTCAGCTACAGTTGCCCCCAAAAAACAGGGCTCGTTGACACACTGGAGCCCACCCCAGCATGCCACATGCCCCTGTAAACAGAAAAATGGTCCAGCAATTTTTTTGTTTTGTACCTGTGGAAAAAGGAAACTGTCCTCGCAGTCTCCTGCCCCCTTCCACAACCCGTGCCCACCCACTATGCCCTGCCTCCCACACCCCCTTCACCCCATACTTACCTGCAGAGTCAGGTCAGCGACAATCTTGTGGACCGGGAACATGTCTGCACTCTTCAAAGCCTACTGCGAACTGAGGAAATGCCAGTAAGCTGTATAATGGAATAAATAGGTTTTTTCAACTTTGATGCATATCTCAGGCATTTTTGGAATTTTGGCACCAAATTTTCAACAGGTGTTTCGGGACACCTTCTCATGAATTCTGGCACTGGCTTGGCATTATTCAGTCCCAAAAGGTGATTTTTTGCGGTCATTGCATGGAATCACCTTCGGAGTAACGTAAAGGACAGTGCCACTGTTCATGAGGGAGCTCTCAAAAGCCTATGTCGCAAATTTAGTGACAAAACTCCCAAAATGGCTGTTTTACTAAGCGCTGTTGCTGTTTCTACAGACGCCGTAACATCATGAATTTGTAATATTTTCACTCCAGATTTTCAAACTTGGCATTTTTCCACCCGGATGAACAGTACAGCTGTCATTTTACATATCCTACCTGAAATGTGTTTTCGCATGTCCAGTGCAGAATAGCACCACGCTGTGTGAAATCACTTTGGGACAGTTTGAGGAAATGACAGTGACACTGTTCATGAGCAGAGGTCCTAAAATGCCTATGTTGAAAAATTTGGTGCTGAAAGTCCATAAAATGACTACATTGCAAGGTGCACTGCGCAGTTTCCACGCACCCTTGTAACTTTGCAAATTTGCAATATTTCCATGCCAGATTTTCAGCACTGGCATTTTTTCCACCCTTATGAACAGTATAGCTGTCATTTTTCACATCCTACCCAAAATGTGTTTCTGCAGCTGTGGTTCACAATGGCATGGTCAATGTGGAAATCAACTTTTGGGACAGATTAATAAAATTGCAGTTCCACTGTTCATAAGGAGGTCCCCAAATGCCTATGTTACAAATGTGGCTACCAAACTCTCAAAAATAATTCAGTTACGGACTTGTGTTGCACAGTAATCATATGCATGCTCATTGCTTCACCAATATTTCATATTGTCACTCCAGATTTTCAACGTCGCCATTTTTTTACACCTCCTCAAGAACAATACAGTTGCCATTCTCCATATCCTGCCCAAAATGTGTTTTCATCCCTCTGTCGCCAAATGGCACAGCCGCTGTGCAAAACCACCTTTCAGCTAACAAAGTGATTGTGCTGTTTTCCATGAGGTGGCCTGACAAGCGCCCATGTTGAAAATGTGGGTGAAACTACCACCACATGCCTACGGTGTTAGGGTTTCCAACTAGCACCCCACCCAGTATAGACTGACAGAGGCGTCAGGGGTGTGACTTGGGATCATCGGATGTAATGCTCATGCCATGCCACCCCACCCCCACCCTGCAGCCACTGACAGGCATTATGGTGTGCCTTGCACTGTTTGGCCACAAGGTTCACCCCACACTCCTATACTGCACCCACATCAATGTATTTCCTTATGGAATGGGGTAAGTATAGTGCCCAAAGACCCCAAAGCACACCTCAACACTTGTCAGTGTCTACAGGGTAGGGTGAGGTACAATGGCATGAGCGTTATAGCTGATGACCCAAAGGCACACCCCAATGCCTGTCACTCTCTACAGGGTGAGGGTGGGGTTGCTTCACTTCAATACTTCACTGCCATTCCTATTATGAGTCTCTAGCTCCAGCACTGCCAATGCCAATGCCAGCGTGACAACATTCAGCATTGACAAATGCTTGTTTTGAAGTTGCCATGCCAGACATTTCCTGGCATGATTGCCATGTCTGAAATATTTTTATTTTGAATAACTGAGTCATCCTTCAATTTGAGCATCCGGTAATTGATTTACTTGTCATTTCTTCTGATCTATTTCTGTTTTACCTTGTCATCTAGCGTAACTTAATGGCAGAATTCTAGTTCAGTGATTTTTGTTCTAGTGCCAGCCTGGTTTGGATACATTCTTTTTAAACTAGATGAGAATTTGATAATTCACCATCTTAAATAACATTAAGGCATCCCACTGCATCCCCAGTGCTGAATCTGACAGGGGATTAGACTGGAGGAATGTCATAATGGCAGAAGTTACCATGTCTTTAAATTCTGTGCAGGTGAGTAGACTGACATTCAGTCTCCAAAGGAGTCAGAAGGTAAAGGTAATGTGTTCAGCTGAATTCAGACCAGGGCATGGTCTGAAATAGTAATAGAGCCAATGGTGGCATTGGCTAGTTTAGGTATCCAGTTAGCCAAGATTAAAAGGAGTCTAGGTGGGAATAAGTTTTATAATGGAGTGCCCTGTGCAAAACAGGACATGAGTTGTAAATTGTACCCTGCAGGTTCAGAAAGCAGGATGTGCAGAGGCTCTTGGGCCCTGTTCAAAACAAGACCTGAGTTGTAAATCGTACTTTGCTGGCTCAGAAAGCAAGATATGCAGATGCTCTTGGGCCCTGTGCTAAACAGGAGCTGACTCTAACTTGCTTCATGAAGGGCCCAAATGGCCCAGCAGGAAACTGGACCTAAGTCTTAACTTGCATTGGATGGACCCTCAGGATTGGGGTCTGCACTGTGCTATTGCATTGAATTTGGTGGAGTTCATGGGGTGGTGCATGGAGGTGAGGAGTTAGACTTCAACAAATCCCTAACATCAGATTTTACTACTTTTAATGATTCAAAAACCTTATCTGATTCAGTAATATAGATTTTTCAAGAATGTCCTACCTTTTAGATAGCCACAGTACCTTGATGGACTCATCATGCAGGGATGTGTGGGTCTCCATGTGATGCAACATGATGCAACTCTACAAGGTGGAGGTAATTCCAAAGTTGCTTCATGCCAGGCCCTTTGGGAGCTAAGTCCTAACTTACTTTGAGCAGGGACTTTCAGGCCCTGTTCAAAGCAACACCTGTACAAATCATGAGTTATGTTCTAGGGCCCTTCTTGAAGCAGTATCTGCAGGCCCTTTGGGCCCTCCAAAATCAGGGGTAAGTCCTAACTTGACTCCCACAGGACATGAAGCAAGGTACAGGACCCGGAAGGAGCTATGCCTAACTTCATCTTTGTTAAATGTTTTGACATAAAATTTTCAACATGGTCTTTTTTCATCCAATCTCATGAATGTGACCACTGTCATTTTCAAATACTGCCTAAATGTGTGTGTGTGTTTTTGAAGAGCAATAACAAAACATCCTGTGCATCCTTCATTTCCAAATACTGGTTTGGATGACTGCCTACTTACCTATCTGCACTCATCTCTCCATTCCATCTGCCTCATAGTCCATCTGCTTCAGGGATCCTCGCACCTTCTCCCTCCTCCACCCTCACTCCTCTACTGATCAGTCAGCCTTCTCCAATCACCTTCTCTCCCTCTGGAATCAGCTCCCCATCTCCTTCTGCCTCTCAACCTCCCCCACTTCTCTGAAGCACCAACTTAAACTCCTGCCAGCCCCATATGCTTCTGTTAGCCCCGTACTTGCCCTGCCCTGGTCCCTCTCTTCCCATTTTGCCCCCCAGGTTGGTTTAGGACTCCAAATATCATTGTATTTAAAGGTTCAACCTGGTGTTACCTTTTACATGGGGCTGTGGTGATACTCATAGCTTCTACCTACAGGTGTGTCACCTGGTAATACTTCTACTGACACCGTGTTACACTATTATAGTTGTGTACTTTACTGTTGTGTAATACTTCCATACTTCTATATTGGTTTGATTGTATCCCGTTCCCTTTCTCTGGGTCACACCTGAAAATGAGCTTTAGCTCAGTGTGCTTTCCTGGTTACCAATTTTCAAATAAGTAAATAAATCAATAAGAACAATGTTTTGTTTGGGATTTGAAAAACAGTTATGGGGTTCACAAAGTGGGGTGAAAAAATGGCCATATGTGAAATTTGGGGTCAAAGTCTCCAAAAGCAATGAAGATAAGACTCAAAGTTGAAAGGTATTTTACTGTTGTCACTAGCCAACTATTGTTTTTGGATGTCAGTTTCCTTTTAACTTCTGCCCTTCCTTGTTGTTAATTGAGATTTTGACCCAAAACTTCAACATGGCATTTTCACTCTAACTCACGAACTTTACAGTTAACGTTTTCAAATCCACCAAATGTAATTTCATGGTATGACTATGAAATGATGTTTTAGACAGGATTTGAAAATGTCATCTGTAAGGTTTATGAGATGGGGTGAAAAAGACAATGTTAAATAGTTGAGGTCAAAATAATAAATAACAATGAAATTCTGAATAAAGGTTAAAAACATGAAAAACTAAGCCTGAAAACTGAATTCAGTTCAGTTGGGTTTTAAGACACAGAAGGGTGCTCATTGCCAGTTGCTCAGGGGATTACAATGGTGGAACCCTATACATAAAAGTGGGTGACTGGGGGATGAGGGTTGTGGGTTGCTGGGGGTCATAGTGGGGTGAAAATAGGTTGGGAGGAGATGCAACAATGGATTATTTCCTTGTTTGCAGGTATATTGAGGGGGACAATAATGGAACATTTTCTTTTACAGGCTTAAACAATTGAAATATTAATAAAATGACTACATGGAATGATTTTCTTTTAAACAGATACCTAGAGGTGGGAAGGTGGAGTGGGTGGCATTGGTATGGTATACTGTTAGAACGGTGACTGGATTTTTTTGCCACAATTAGGGTGCCACAATAAGGGTGACAAAGACAGGGGTGATCTTGATTTTAGATAGCCCCTCAGTCATGCTGCCCTTTGTGCCCACACAGGTTCTACCCCTCTGGGACATGCCCACCCTGGAGGCAGTTATATTTAGTTGGGGACTGGGTGGCAAAGCCCCATAAAACAGACTATTTCCCAGGATGGGGCTTTTGCACTCTCTGTCCTGGGAGCCACAATATCTGACACAGAAATGCTTGGTGGCATATTGCCTGTACCCATATCGGTGTCAACAAAATGACTGTTGTACCAATATAGGTGAACCCATTGGTACTAAGAAGGTGGGATTTACATAAAATAAATATACAGTGGCTTGGGCACTCCAGTGGTCTCATGCTGCTAGTATTGAAAGTGAACAAATCCCCAGGCCCAGACAGCATATGTCCAGGGGTTCTGAGAGAAATGGCAGAGAAGCTTGCAGATCCACTGGCTCACCTGCTCAATAGTTCACTAGAGGTTGGACACCCTAAACATGTACTCCCTGGAGGAGAGGGAGAGAGAGAGAGAGAGAGAGAGACAGCCAGACAGAGAGAGAGAGAGTGAAAAGAGATGCTCATGATTGAGACCTTCAAGTATTTGAAAGGAATAAAAGGGTGAATAAGGAGGGTTTCTTTAAACTAAGTACAAACCAAAACATGAGGGACACAGTCTCAAATTAGATGGGGTGGTTCAAAAGGAGGCTTGGAGGCAATTCTTTAAAGAGAGGGTGGTGGTGAGTTGGAACAGGCTTCCAGAACAGGTGGTTTTGTTGAAGATGATAGGCAGCTTAAAGAGGCTAGGATAGAATAAAGGAAGTAAGGCTTGAGGAGGGGCTCTTTGTATGTTCTTATGTTGAGAGAGCTAACCACTAGCTTGGACAACAAGTGGCAAATCAAGGGTAGCAATAGCCACCTGGCTTTGGCAATCTGATGGCCAAATATAAAAGCAATGATCACAAGACTTGCGCACCCAGTGGCCAAATAGAAAGTGGGACACTATAGCTCATGTGGTGCTTAAGGGACACCAGGCTTGGGCAGCCAAGTAGCCAAACAAAAGATGGAGTGGGGTTATATGTTTGATTTTATGCTATGAGGCAGAAATGATTGCTTCCTTTTTATTAGCTTTCGGACAGAATCTTTATTCTCCGAGCCACCTCTTACCAGAATTTTGGCATATAGTGATCCTGATCACTAGAATGGCATGTGAAATATCAAGCTATTCTTTTAAAAGAGACACGTTATTACAGTAAGATGAAACTATAGGGGTATAACATAGAAATGCATTTGTAACCCTAACTATAGGGGCACTGTTGTCCACCTATATTATGAAGAAACAGAAACATCACGATATTTTCATTCTTGGTAGATGACAAAGCAAATATTTTCACTGTGGTCCTGAACAGAAACCTGACATCATTTCATTCCAGGACGTGATAGGTGCCAACACCCATTGACCTCCAGTTCCCCGTCCTACCCTTGAGTGCTACTTTAAGTTACTCCACCTTTTCCTCTCCACTCTCTCATCCACTACCCCTGCAGCATTTCTATCATGCTGATTTTCTTTCTTTTTTTCCCCTTGCTTTCTCTCAGTTGGCAAAGTCTAATATATCTGGACTGCAATCCTGCCTGTTTATTCTGTTGTATATTTATTTATTGTTATTAAGATGTTGTACCAACTTGAATTTTCTGCACCTTTGCATCACCAATGGTAACATTACTGCACCTCCTGACCTGGAACTCTGCTCTGTTTTTGTATCATTGTTATTTTTCATCTATGTTACATTGTTCTGTTTCCTTAATGTGGAACCTTTGTAAAAGAACCCTGTTTCAAAGGTATGTGTAATCCTAGTAATGAATGAATAAATAAATAAATAAATAAATAAATTCTCAGAAACTTCTATTTACAGAACTTTACCTGCAACTTTCTTGAGACGATCATACATCAATAGACTACACAGTAGCAGTAGACCTCCAAGTTTTACACACAAGGTGTAAAACTGCTGTAGCAATAAAGGGCTGCGGGGTCATCAACCAAAAAGTCCTGGATTGGGAAAGCCAGCGGTAAGAAAGAGACTGGTGTAAACAAACATAGCAATGGGATCACACTCTACACAGCAATCTACTGTACTCCACCATAACCCTCTTCTCTCCCTGCCCACAAGCAAATATAGCCAGCATGAACAATCCCAGTTAATGTACTTACAGTCCATTTTTATGAAATGAAACTCACTTTCCATGTGTTGTCTGCCAACCCTTGAGTCATGGGTGTTGCATTTCACAAGAGTTAGGCTGTTCTCAGGCCCAGATGAGCACACAAGTTGGAGCAGGTCAGAGCTCCAACCATCACAACCAGGACATCCCCTCAGTCAACAGGTGCTGTACTTGGTCCATAGTGTAAAGTGGAGCAGCTGATGAGGAGATACCTGGTGCTGGTGCTGTGGGGTTACACTGGTTTCAGGGAAGCAGGTTGCAGTTGTGCAAAGCAATTGTCTGTGAAAAAGCCCAGACACACTATCTGAATCCCTATGGTTCTCCACTTTGTTGTTCCTCCATGACTTGAGTGGTGTAGAAGGTGAGTCCTTTGTGGCCCACTGGTGGGGCTGTATTGCATTCTGCTTTTCCATGGGAGGAACCACTAATTAGTCAATGGAGAAGAGCTCAAGGTCTGTGCACAGGAGTACACCTGAAAGGGGCTGTATCCATCCTGTCCACATCTCTTGGGCCAGAGTAGTCAGCAGTACAGTATAGCAAGGCCTCACAGTTTTCAGGTCAATACTTTGAGAGGAAGTTCATCAAGGAGTCTGGGATGAGAAGATCAGGGGACTTCATTATGGAAAATGCACATGGTGGCAGGGTAACAGAAGGTAAAGGAGAGGCCTAGTCTACAGTATGTAACAAATGTCTGGTATCTATATAGATCCTCCTTTTAGCTGTCATATCATTTGAAAAGTCCTGATGGATGTACAGGCAGTGCCTTGCCACTGCAGGTTCTCAGTTTTGTTGAATGTCAAAGGATGGCCTCTTTGGTTTGGAACTGTAGGAGCGTGCAAGTATTATTTGAACCCTGAAATAGGGAAATTCTGGCACCAAAATTTCAGAAAACTGAAAGTGCTTCTGACCCGATCACCACAACTCGTCGATTCTCACAAAAAGGTAATGGGGTTTTATACTGTAGTTACCTGTTCATACTACAGTTACCTGGTTTACATACTATTCAGTTTGGTAAAGCAATCCTATCTGCAGGATTCAGTGTAACAGGCATGTTAGGGTTACTAACTCAACCCTCACTTTGGATTTCTTGACTTTTCCACCTTTTCAATGAAGTCTAAGATTATCTTAATGTTGTTTTTAATAAATAGTTTTCTTTCCCTGCTCTCTCAGTTTGTTGACATCAGTTCTCATGATACTCCTGCATTTGTTCACATTAGATCAACTGGAATCAGATGCTTCAGCAGCTTTTGCACTGTCCATTGGTTACAGGGTTCATCAGTCGTCTCCATAAATTCCTGTTCTATGCTTTCCTTTCAGTCCTTTGATACCTTTCTCCTTTGCAACAGCTGATATAATTTTTTCTAGTTCCTTTTTGCTTTCTTAGTTAGGATTGTGCATTATTAAATTCCTCCAACTATCCTGTTGCTTGGATAGAGCACTATCTAAGGGTATTCAAGTCATTCTTACAGTATTGCCTTTTATTCACAAATATCTGGCATTATCCTAAATATTTTTAATGGTGTATTCCACACATCATTATTCATGATGGTCTCATTATATGTACTACCATTCTTTAACTTTATTGGTATGTTGTTGCTCATTCTGCTACAGATTCTCCACTCATCTTAGTACTCCCTCCATGGCCATCTCACTCAAGTCCATCTGCCCTGTCCTTGACTCTGCTTCCTGCTGTATACTCTTCCCAAAACTGTATGCAAAGGATAAACCTTTGGCATCTACTGTTCAAGAAAGCCAATCTCCTTATCAGAGTTTAGCTTTTGATCTACAGTATGGTGCCACCTGTAATCATAGGCGCCGACTTCAGGGGACTGGGGGCTGGGCCCCAGGAAGTTCAAGTGAGGACTCTGCCCCCACCCCGGCTGGACGGACCATTTTATTTTTTATTAGTGCCAAGGAGCGAGTGTTCCATCTAGAATGCCTGCAACTGCAATCTGCACTTTCTGCACACCAGGCACAGCAGTGACAGGCTCAGCCTTGCGGGAGGGGGAATCGATTGGGGGATCTTGCCCACCCGCTAGGCACCGTGCGGTATGTATCTTCTTGTTGGAGGGGTTCTCTTGGCGGGCTCAGCCAGGGCTGCTGGCATGCTATGATTGGCTGGGTGTGTGATGGGCAGGTGATGGGGTGTGTTCTCCCTCCTGGCATGCACCGTGTGGCTCAGCACATCTTTGGCACCAGTTTGTCTCCTGAGAGTAGAAGAGCCACCATTTTGCAGTCAGCTGCCCACCCTGCCGCCAGTGCCATGCATGGTAGCCTGGCTTCACCGCTCAACCTCGCTCATCGCTCTCCGGAGTTCCAACATCCAACTCCCTCCCTCCACCTCCACAGTGACACCACCAGTCCACAGCACTGCCAGCAGCAAGAGGGACCCACCACACACATGCTAGCATTGACGAGTCTGACTCGAGACAGCACAGCACAGCAGCACAGTCGGACTCACACCGCCAGCTCTTGCACTGTGCCTGGGCAGCCTGGCCCAGCCAGAGTTGGGAGTGTCAGCACAACCCTCACTTACCCTCCAGTCCCTGGATTCTGCCACTGCCCGTGTCCGCCTCCCTCCTCCCCAGGCCCAGGCCTGAGTCGACTCCCTGCCATCTGGATGGTGCTGCCTAAGACAGTCAGAGAAAGGTAAGGGCTACCAGTGGCAGTATTGACAATATTTATGTGCAAGTACATGAGCTGAACCATAATAGACCAATGGAACCTACCCATACTGACAGACAGCCCCAAATCTCAAGTTCTCCCATCAGAAGTGGCAACATATGTGGAAAGAACTATATAAATATATTAAATAATTATATACAGGCTTCTCTAGTTTAAAATTCTGCAAAACCTGTATTTAACTCCACAAAGTTATTTTTAAAGGGCAGACTCTCGCTGATGAATGCTGCAGATGTCCAGCAGCATGGGGGGCAGATGCATGGGACTGTCCAAGGCTAGATCATTGTGTGATACTATCAAGCATAGTGTAACCCACTATAGGGGTTTCAAGATCCTTTCACCCTGAAATATCTTAGGGAATATAAAGACAAGGTGATGGGGGCAACAGAAAAGGCATACAGCCCCAGTGGCTACATCTGCCAAGCTGACCACACTGAGGCACTGGATGGATACAAAGTGATCTTCAAGCATAAATGACATCAGAAGCTATTTACTGCTTTAAGGGCAGAAAAATGCCGGTAGCATGAACAACCAACATAAAAATTGTACACACAGATGGGAAAACTGCATACATCGATATTGCTTATGTCTGATTAACTGTGGGGAACAAGAAAATGGAAAAAGTATTTAGAGAAGATAGTATAAGCAAATGTCAACGGAATGACCAAAACACATTTCTTTTTATTTATTTTTTTTTATTTTAGTATTTTTGATGGTAGGGCTCTCTGCCAGGTATCTGCCGGTCACGCCCCGGACTTCCACCTACTGTCACTGCTAGGTCCCCGGTCACCCCTGGCTTTTCCTCCTGGAGGGCAGGCAGCGGAACTGGTCCCCAATCCAGTCTGTGGAACAAGTATCTGGTTGGAGGATCCTAGCGACAGCGACTAATTGAAGTCAGGGAGGGTTTCATAGGCGGAGGCCCCACCTGGATTTTTCCTGAATAGTTCCCCTGCGGAACAGGTGCATGCAATAGCGCAAGCGGAGAGCCCACATGCATCCGTCGCGCTGTCCCATGGGCGTCTGCACCAGCTCCCCATGCTCTTGCCTGGTGCCGTGCACGTGGTTCCACCAGGGGCGACAAGACGCCAGATGCTGTGCTTCCCCAGAGAAGGAGATCAGTCCTTCGGATGCTCAATCCTTCCTTCCCTTCCGACCCCCATGGCCCATGCCCGTTCCTGAACACGGGTCACCGGCGTGATGTGAGGTGTGGCGTCCAGTGCCTCAATCCTCAGCACCACGGGCCGGCAACCAAAACACATTTCTTTATAATATGACCTAAATTACAGCTCCAGGTATGATAACTCTGAAACAGCTCCTTGACCAGCAGATTGTATGTACATAGTTAAGGACCCTGTTTTAATATGTATGTACAATAATTTCAACATGTGCTCCAGTAAGTGTTCCTAATTATGGCTGACTTAGTGACTTTCTCATGTTGTCTGATGAACATATGTGCTCAAAACAGCAAATCCCCTGAAAACCCTCCTTAGAAATACTTTATGTTGAGAAAACAGACAAAACATCATCTGTAGCATCATAACCAGAGTACTCTCAAATCCTAAAAAGTCTTCTGCTTATGGGTGGTTGTGTGGCCTTTAAGACATTCATCTTGTTAAAGATTAGATAAAACAAACAAGTAATGATGCATGGCTTGTAGAATAAAATAGATGATGAAATCGTAACATTTTAGTAGGCTGAGACCATCACCTGGCATGTCATTCAGTTGGGAGGGATGGAGGAAACTGGGGGCAGGTGGACATAAAGTAGGGCAGGGGCAGTGGGAAGGAGGGTATTGTAGGGTGGTAAAATACAGCACAGGATCAGAGACCACTGCAGGAGTAGCAAATTCAAAGAGGAGATTTGAGTGAGTGGATGGAGCAGTATGAATGGCAATGGGAAGAGGGTCACAAACGCATGCATCAGTGTTGCCAGATCTCGGGAAGGGGAATAAGGGATCTCATCCAGCTGATGCTCAGGGTTTCACATCACAAAAATACAAAATGTGATCAGTTTCATTTTGCCACTGTGTTGGTTGCTAATTGATTTCATCACAATGGGCCCTATTCACAAAAGCTATGTGGCACTTCGCACTGTACAGTACAACCCGCTATGGTAGCACAGTTTTGGACTAAGAAGGTCAGTCAGTTATTAGGAGTGCTAGGTAGCCTCTTTATACCTCAAGGATTTGTCTGTTAGAAAGCCTAACAGGTACTCACTGACTAAGCCTGTGGGAGTGGCAGCCTAGCCTAGGGATAAGTGGTATGACAGTCAGCATTTACTGTGTTCAGTTCAAAACACAAAAATTCAGTGCACTCGGACTTCGCAGTTGGTGCTTCTAAAAGGGTTGGCAGCCCAAAATTTAAACTAAAAGACAAAGAAGCACTCACGACATTCAGACATTTGTAGTGATATTCACCAGTTTATTGTGGCGACTACCTGGACAGTAGCATCTGTGTTCAAATTTCAGACAGGTTATTTACAGAAGTTTACTTTACTAGAACATTAAGGGGATAGTCTAGCAGGGGAGCAGCCCTTACAGAAATACAAGTGCATAGTATGTGTGCAGCATGCATGCTGCTTGCCTGCTAGTAGTAGAGTTGCTGATATATTGGCAATTGCTAGGCTCACTGAGGGAGCTATTTTTCTAGCTGGGCCTGTTGCACTTAACTTATTGGAACAGTTAAACATAAGTACGAACATATGAAATTTGCCAGCAGATAAAGGCCTAGAGGTCTATCAAGTCTGCTCAAATGTGCAGCCAGCACCCCTATTCCTGCAGCTGCCCCTCCTTCCACCCTTCCCTTCATTGACCCTCCCCTGTCCTGTCCCATCCTCTTTTGAAGCAGTCCACTGTTCTACTGGATACCACTTCTGCAGGTAACGCATTCCACATGGCCACCACCCTCTCTGTAAAAAATGTCTCATCTCCCTCCTGAATCTTCCTCCTCCAGTCTCATATCATGGCCCTGGTGTCCCTCCTCCCTTACTTTGAACAGCCCTCTGTACCTGTCTTATTTATTCCTTTCATGTACTTAAAGTTTTCAATAATGTCCCCCTGTCCTCCTCTCCTCCAGTGAGTACATGTTCAACTCCTCAGCCTCCTCTAGTATGTAAGTCCCCAGCCCCTTGATCATCTTTGTCACCCTGCACTGCACCCCCAGTAACTTAATGTCCCTCTTCAGATACGGGCGCCAGTACTGCATGCAGTACTCCAGGTGTGGTCTAACTAATGTCCTATATAGTGGCAGAATCACCTCCTCCCTCCTCCCTCCTCGAGGATATACCCTTGTAATACAACCCAGCATTTTGTTGGCCTTTACAGCTGCCTTCCTACATTGTGCGAGTTGTTCATTGACCCTGTAATGAGCACACCCACATCCTTCTCCTCCTCTGTCTGGGCTAGCTGCACTCCCCAGCTGGTAACTCCTCCTTGGGTTCTTCATCCCAAAATGCAGCACCTTGCACTTTTGGCATTAAACCCCAGTTGCCAAGTGTCTGACCAGGTTTCAAGCTTTGCCAGATCATCCTGCAACCCCTGCCATCCCCTAGGTAATCCACCACTGCTCCTACCTTGGTATCATCAGCAAACAGTCTGATCTTGCTCTTGATGTCCCATGATATGTCTGCAATGAATATCCCAAACAACACTGGTCACAACACCGAGCCCTGTGGAACACAGCTCATCGCACGCTGGTGTGAGAGCTCCCCACCCACCACTGCCCTCTGTTTCCTTCCCTGAAGCCAGTTCCCTACCCATCTCACCAGCTTTGCACCTGCCCCTGTGCCTACTAATCTCACTTCCCAGCCTTCCACGTGCAACCCAGCCTAATGCCTTACTGAAGTCCAGATACAGGACATTCACTGCATGGCCCCTGTCCAGTTGCTTAGTTACCCAGTCATAGAACTCAACCAGGTTGGCTTGGCAGGATCTGCCCCATATGAAGCCATGCTGTCTGCTGTCCTGTAGTCCCTTGGCCTCTAGGGAGGGCCACCAGCCTTTCCTTCAGGATAGTCTCCATTAGCTTACCCACGATGGATGTGAGGCTCACTGGTCTGTAGTTTCCCGTTCATCCTTGATGCCACTCTTGTGGAGGGGCACCACATGAGCCATCCTCCAGTCCTGAGGTACACACTCTGAATGTAGTGAGGCATTAAATAGGTCTGCCAAAAGTCCTGCAAGGACCTCTGCCAGCTCCTTCAGTACCCTGGGGTGGATGCCATCTGGGCCTGGCGCCTTATCCACCCTCAGTGCCTTCAAACCCTCCCAAACTCTGCCCTCCATGATTTCCCCATCTGTCACCCCTCCCCCATTTCTGCCATTTCTCCCCCTTGGGTGTCACCCCCCTCTTCTCTGTAGTAAATACTGAGCAGAAGTACTCATTTAGTGCTTCTGCCTTATCGCACCTCTACTTCCACTCAACCCCCTCCTTCTTAATCCTTACTATGTGGTCCTTACAGCTCCTTTTCTCCCTGATGTACCTAAAGTCCTTCTCCCTTCTTAATGCCTTGGCCAGCCTGAGTTCCATAGATGCCTTGGCTCCCCTTACTGCCTTGTCACCTCCTTCATTTCTGTCAAGTACTCCTCCCTGTCCTCCCTCTCCCTGTTGTCTTGTACTTCCTAAAGGCAGCTCTTTCCTTCTTACCTTTTCCATGACCTCCTTGCTCAACCAGCTCAGTTTCTTAGCCATGGCTTTCTTGCTCTGGGCCTTGCAGCAGGTTTTAGTTGCCTCCACTATCCCCAACTTTATAGGCTCCCATCTCTGGTTAATGTCCATACTAGATTGAATTCTGACCAGGTACCTTTACCACTTCCCCCATCCTCCCAAAGTCAGCCCTCCTGAAGTCCAGCACTGTTGTGCCAGATTCCACTCCTTCCTTGCCCATATCCAATGTAAGCCATACTGAGTGGTGGTCACTCCTGACAGTGGTTCCTCCACTGTAAGTTCTCTCACAAAGTAATCTTCTCTTTGGTGTGGGTCACAATAAAAGAAAATGGCACACATTAGATCGTGTAGTAGTGGGCTGGGCTGTCAGACTGGCATATATAAATCTAGGTAACTGTAAATGGAGTCCACTTGAAGAAAGAAGGGCTACTAGGGTACCAGGGTTTAGTATTGGGTCCAGTCCTTTTAATGTCTTCATCAGTGACATTGCAGAGGGACTGAAGGAAGTATGCCTTTTGCAGATGACAAAGATCTGCAACAGGGTTGATACACAAGGAGGCATGGAAAGGATGAGCAGGGACTTGGCAAGGTTGGAGGAATGGTCAGAAGTATGGCAGCTAGGATTCAATGCAAAGAAGTGCAAATAATGCACCTGGGAAACAAGAACCCAGGGAAAAATACACAATGGGGGTAGTAACAACAACAAAAAGGAAAGGACCCGGGGGTAATCTATCAGATGACCTTAGGTTAGCAAGCAATGTGACAAGGCAGTAGGGAGGGTTGGGGGTATACTGGGATGCATAGGGAGAGGCATCAGCAGCAGAAAACAGGAAGTTGTTATCCCTCTGTACAGACAGTTGGTGAGATTCCATCTGGAGTACTCGTCCAGTTCTGGAGACCCCATCTCCACAAGGACATAGACAGGATAGAGGCAGTCCAGAGGAGGGCAACTAAAATGGTGCAGGGTCTGCAAGAGAAGCCAGACTGAGGAGAGACTGAAGGAGCTTAATATGTATACCCTTGAGGAAAGTAGGGAGGGGGCATGATAGAAACTTTTAAGCACCTCAGTGGAATCAACAAAGTCCAAGAAGGTAGCATCTTTCAGAAAAAGAGACGTGCAAGAACAAGGGGACACAATTTAAAGATAGAAGGGGGCAGTTCAGGGGCAATGTGAGGAAGTATTATTTCACAGAGAGGGTAGTGGATGCATGGAACAGCCTTCCTGAGGAGGTTGTGGGGTCTAAAACTGTGGGAGAATTCAAGAATGCATGGGACAGACATAAGGCAATTCTTGTGGGGGTAGGAAGAAATAGGCTGTTGGTTAACTAGGATCTGCGCCTATCCTGTAGGTAGGGAAATGGGCAGACTAGATGGGCCAAGCGGTCCTTATCTGCCATCAAAGTCTATGTTTCTATGTTTCTATAGACTATTATCTGTGTGCTGCCTTCAAGGCTGGGGTCGGGATGGGCTAGTCCATAAGCAGAAATGGTGGTTTGGGTGGGTCCAGTTCTAGGGAGGTGAGAGGCTGATCTGGGAGGGGTGGTCCAGCTCCTGGGAGGTGCTTAGGGTTGGGGAGGGTCTATGGTCAGGAATGGTATAGCTGCTTGGAGGGTTGTCTGCTGGGAATGCTGGCAAGGAGCATGGAAGGAGGTCCAGCTGTGAAATGGGGGCAGTTCAGTGAATGGAAAGGTCCAGATGTAGGGCAGATGGCTGGGGTATGGAGCTGGTCCAAGGCTTAGGGTGGGAACAGGTGTGTAGATACAGTGATTGACTGGGGTGGGTGCTGCTAGTTTGTGTGATGAGGAGGGCAGCTGCATATGCAGCCATCTTGGGGAGGAGATAGTCTGTGGACTTTGGGGGTCCAGCTGTATAGAGGTTGCATGGCATGGTGCTGGACACTGCTCCAGATACATAGAGGTTGGTCGCCTGAATGAAGAGGCTGGGTTATAGGGCGTGGTGTAGCTTCAGGAGGTTGTGCAACTTGGGGAAAGCTGGGTCTGGAAGGGTTTCAGCTGCATGGAGGATGGTCGGCTGAAAGGGGAGGTGACCCCTCACACGGATAGTGGTACTGCAATCATCTCAGGGAGATTGGGGATGGGTGGAGCAAACTACCAGGGCGATGTACAGTACTGGCACATTTTGACTATATTTAGCACACTGCACTAAGGCTGGCTGTAGTTAGGGCCACTGCAACGACTTTGTTAATGGACTGTAAAAGTAGGGAAATGTGACCTTAGAGACAGGGTTCTAAGTAAGCATTAAGCCATGGCGAGGTGGCATCTAATGGAATTAAATCAATTAATGCATGGTTGGGACCATTGTTGCACGAGGCCAAAGGCTGGGAGCCTACAATGGGCTAACCATGCATTAATTCTCATTAGATGCCACCTTCAGAGTGGCTCAATGTGCTTGTAATGTGGTCTGCTAATAGTTATGAATGTTAGAAATATAGATTAACTTTTCAAAGAGATGGTATGCACATGGTATTTCCTTTGTAAATACTCACAAATTCTTTGTATTTTGTATTAATTGTCATAGCCTGCTTAGGAGGACGCTGGTACAGTGCTGTTTGTGTTTTGACATCTACCTTTAACTGATTGCACATTATTTGACTTGTTGTGACTGGCTGTCTCCTCAGTCCGATTCAGGTTCCGCTTTTGTACTGTGTACTAGTTTATTAATCCTATATGCATAGCTGCATGCAGATATTTCTTTGGCTCCATCTCATTTTCCGCTCCATTAATAATTAATGCTATTAACTTACATTTTGACTGTCTGCATAGTTTTCCCATTGTGCCACTGTATTATCGCATTGCGATTGTCACGCTGAGTATTTCAATATGGTGTGACTGTTACGAGCAAGTGGGTGGGTGGGAAAAGAGAAGGTGTTTTCTACGCTTTCAGCTTTCACTTTAGAAACACTGTTCTTTTGGGTCCGGTGGCTCTCTTAGGTACTTCATATTCAACACAACATTATTGGTTCAATAATGCCGTGTTGAACTACTGTCATGTGACTCAAATCGATGAAGCTGTGTTCTCCTTTGCCTGTGTCTTACCTTAGCTATGTTACAAAGCCTAACACCCCACTCCACTGTGTATGAAGTGAACAGCTGTGATGGGTGTGCCTTGGTGTTTCAAACCTTAATTCTCACCCCATTCCAAAACTAAATCAGTTAATATGGGTACAGAATCACAAAATGGGTGGGGTGGGCATTATGTTTGGAAATGTCAATGGTGACCCATCACAGCTGTTCCTGCATGCAGGCAGTGGGGTGGGGTAATGGTATTAGGGATGGAAGGAAGCCCTGGGAGTTGGGGTTGGGAACATTTAAGTTCCCTCAAGCCTGTTCCTGCATGCACAGTGTCAGTGGGAGTGGGATGTTAGGCTTAGGAACCCTAAGGTCGTATTTCCGTACTTTTGACAGTCTGCAACCCTAATGGTGCATTAACAAAGACGTTTTTGCAATGAATTTCCTTACTTTTTCAGATAGTTTATTGTAGCCTTATTAGTGCAGAGAGAATTATTTTCAACATGTTCTTTTGGAACCCTACCGCATGAACTCTGCTAATGTCATTTTGTTCATTGGTCCCAGCTTAGTGTGCCTCCCTGGTTAATCAATTTCCCTTTTCCTTATAAAACAGTATGCAAGCGTGCTGTGTAACACTCACCAGTAGGTGCTCAGGGGTTGAAATTAAGTTTTGAAATTGCAGCCACTAGCCAGCAGGGATAGTGACTGAATGCAGTATCCCCAGTCCCCAAGACTTTTCACTGTCCTGACCAGCTGGTGTACGTATGGATTTTGTATTGGACTAGTAAGATTTTCATGTATTTAGCCCTGTGGGCTTGTACTGGAGAAGGCAACACTTCAGTATGTACACCAATTGGGCCAGTACAAATGTCTGTGGGGCTACTGCATTTCAAATCACTAGCCCCTGCTGGCTAGTGGCTGCAAAACTTCAACCCTGCAGTTGTTTGAAACTCGACTCCCCTCCCCATCAAACAACGTGTGTTGAGCAGTCCGTGGGTTCTGTAGATTTGCAGGCTGCAGTTTCTTTACAGCACCCCTACTGCACAGAGCTGATCCTGACTTCCAAGGAAGTTTTCCCGAGCAAACAGTATCAACACCTGACCCGACTGGATGATTCAAGGAGTGAATGGATGTTAGTCTTCATCTTTTTTATGGTTGCAGTCTATAAAGGTATGTCTGTGCTTAATGTTTATGATTTTGCAAAACACTTTGGGATATGATCAGAATATAATGAGAAAGTCAATGTTGGTATTTTCAAACAAAATTATTTTTCAATTTCATCAGGTATATGCAGTGCCCTGGTGGTTTTATCGTACTACAATACAAAAGGATCTCAGAAATGCTATCTGATTATAGGCTTCCAACAGCCTTTCAATAATCCATGTTATCCTGTCATCAGTGTCATGCTGTTGGCTGATTATGCTGTCATTTACAGCCTGCTTTCAGCACAGTACATAGATTGTTCCTGTCAGCATGTTGAATGACTGGAATGGTTCATTCTTATTTTTAAACCACAGAAGCAGCATTTTGAAAGTGTTGTTGGTAGAACTGTTTCATTTCAAATCTCCATCTTAATAAGGGAAACATTCACATAGCCTTCTGGAATACTCTTCATAATAGCAATAAGGCACCCCAGGAGTATGATTTACACCTGGGAGGATGTGCCTTGAGTCACATTGCACCCTCAGGGGGTGAATAACAAACTGTTAATCAAACTACTGCTCAGGCCTTCTTTTTTATCGCAACCTTATTTTTAGCACCTGCAGCGAGGCGCCTACTGGCGGGGCATCCATCCTTCCAGCCCCACCCATGGGGAAGCAGCAGGCTCACACGCATGATGGGGGGCACATGGCTATGGCTGATCTGGTGGAGGGTTCCTGTTCCTACCAGCCAGACCAGCACCACACCCCCCATGCGATTCCACGACAGTCCTCCCCACACTGCAGGTGCGGCCATCAAGCTGCTCAGTCACGCCCAGCCCTTTTCTGCTTCTCTGCCCAATGGGGGCACGGACATGGGTACAATGATGTCCGTGCACAAACGTGCAGATGTCTGCCATGCTCCCTCCTCCTAGATGTGTGCATCTGCTGTGCCACTGGCGGGCATCCCAGGGACTGCTAGACCATGATGCGAGTCCCACCCTATTCCCCAGGACTTGGAGAGCTGTTGTCAGATGCTCAATCCTAGTCCTCCTGCCAACCCCAATGGCCCAGGCTCGTTTCTGAACCCGGATCACTGGCGTGGAAGCGAGGTGTGCATCCAGTGCCTCAACCCTCAGTTCCATGCCTTCACCGGCTGAGACCTTATTGTTTAAATAATTTTTGGAGAGTGATTACATTTTCCCAGTTCTTGACTATCCTCGAACAGATGCCTCCCTTAGTGCATTGGTGGTGGGACACAGATCAAAATTCAGACAATCTGCAGTCCATACTTTTTTTTATTTTAGTTTTTGTTGACTGGGTAAGTGCACTAGTCAAATCCTTCCTATTTTCAGGCATGACCCGGGAGGGAATACAGATGAATGCCAACTGACCTTGAACCAGATTAAGCTGTTGGTGGTATTTTTTAGTGAATGAGGGAAATTTGGCCAGGACACCGCAAAATTCCCTTCACTTTTCGATAAGTGCCATGGGAACTTTAACATCCACCTGAACTACCACCAATCCAGGCAGATGGGACCTCAGTTTAACGTCTCATCCGAAGACGGCACCTCAGAAGTGCAGCATCCCTCTCGTGCTGCACTACAGTGTCAGTACTGGGATATTAACCTAAGTGCCAGATGGAACTGAACCCACAGCCCTCTGATCTCCTGGCCTCAGAGGCGAGTGTGCTACCTACTGAGCCACTGACACTGTAAATACATACATACAGCAAGGCTTATTAGTAGGAGAACTCAGGTACACTACAAAGGGCATTTGCCCTTTTGTTGTCAGCCAGGTGGGTCAAGGCAGGGCCAGAAGGCGGTATTTGGTTCAGTAAGAATCTTCTTCTAAGAAGTTAAACATGCTGCTTGGTGATGCTGCTGGTGTGTTGTAAGGTTTAACAGATTTGTCCAAAACTTGACATAACCATTGCCAAATTTTGTACTAATGACAACATGACTTGATTATAATTTGTTTCAAATTCTGCTTGTGGTTCAGCTTACTTCTTAGTATTATTACTTAGTGTTCTGTTATGCAGTTCCGTTTTTTCTGTGTGCATGTAGGAGCCAGGGTGGAAGCATTCTGTATTGATACTTCCATTTATAGTTCAGACATACAGAATGTGCTCTACTCCACCCTAGTTACATGTTGGACAGTGCAAATCTTTTAGTGCACATACTCCATATTTTCTTTGTACTACATCATGCATGATATGCCTCGTGTCATCCAAAATTAATAAGCCAGACACATTTTTCATTGTGAATGTAGTTCAGATAAATGTGCCCATCAGCAAAGGAGGGGGCTAGAGAGAAATGAGGAATTACAGGCCTGTTAGCCTAACGTCCGTGGTAGGCAAAGTGATGAAAGGCATTATCAAGGAGAGGCTTGGGGGCAGCTGCAACAGATGGGACACCTAGGCGTTGAGCAACATGGCTTTGTTTCGGAAGATCATGCCAGACCAACCTTGTGGAGTTCTATGACTGGGTGATGAGTGCCCTGGACCGAAATAAGCCAGTGGATGTCCTCTATCTGGACTTCAGCAAGGCGGTAAATCAAGCTCCCAGTAGGTGCTGGCTACCACAGACACGAGAGACCATGAGGCCTATTCTCCTGGCTTTTAGTATATGTTAAGGTTAGTATGCTATGTCAGTATATTACATATTACAATAGTCAATTCAGTATTACTCAAGTAGACCTCGCCTCTATATTTTAATGACAAGAGTTGTGTAGTCAGATTACTGTTCAGTATTAATAACAAAAAGAATGTAGAAATAGAGCACTGTCACATTGTAGAAGTTGTAGATAATATAAAAGCAAGTAACTGAGGTGTTTTGTCATCTCATTTGCAGAATTAAATTACAGACAGTTCTTGCATGCCAGATCACAGTACAGTTCAGCTAGCAAGCAGCTAATAAGTTTCATACCAGTCACTAACTGCGGAAGCAGTTGAGTCATCATGGATAAATACATTATAAAACTTAATGCCCACAGGAGCAGATCAACCTCTTCTAATGCCAGTGTTGACAGTGAGAGCAATGTTAATGCGGTGAAGGTGAAAGCAGTGCAGCAGAATGTCATTCTTCTTTCAACGTAGTCAGACCAGCAGCCACAGATAGGTATGACAGTCAGGGTAACAGCAGATAGCACCACCCCATGCACATCATGTACAGATAACAGTAGTACAGATGAGTCCATATTAGTGGGAAGGCAGGAAGCAGCAGGTTGTGTGTTTCAGCCACACTGGAAGAATAGTTTCCCATGGCTAGAGTATGACCGACAGTTAAAAAATATTCTGTACAGTTTGTCACAAGGCTGCAAATCTGGGTATACCACTTCCAAACACATCACAGGACAAGGATGCATACAAGGCTTTCATCCAAGCAGGATTTGACAATTTTAAAAAGCAATACAACATTTTAACAGTCATCAAAAATCCAATTTTATATAGGGCAGTTGTAGCTGCGTTGGTGCTGTGAACAGTGCCATTGATGTCACCACCTCATGCTCAGAGGGAAAAATGAAGCAAATGAAAGATTCCAGACATGCTCTTTTGAAAATTGTATCTTCACTGTTATATCTGGGCTGTCAAGGTCTTGCAGTATGGGGACACACTTGATGAGGAATCCAACTTGATGAATCTTCTACTATTGTGTGTCAGATGATGATCTGGTACCAATATCTTGGCTTGCAAGAACAGGCTACAAATGGATTTCTCATGATGTTGTTAATGAGATGTCAATTATGTCACATGAGGTACTACACTTATTAATGAAGGAGGTTCATGATGCTGGTTTCTATGCTGTAATCTTGGATGAAACTGCAGATATTTCTGTATGAGAACAGATCTCATTTTGTTTTCGTATCATCATGCAGGAACTTCAGGTTGAAGAATTGTTCTTTGGGTTTACGCAACAACAAGCACCACTGCAGCAGCACTGTTCTGTATATTGCAAGTCTGTGACGGGCATGCTACTTCTGAGTATATAGCAAATTTCTATAATACTGACTTCAATGCAGCACGTCTTGAACTACATTGTGACATGTTTCTCAATATTGCAAGGCAACAGAATGTCACGAAGGAATCATTTAGGATGTCTTCAACATGCTTCATGGTGAAAATGCTCATGATTTGAGAACACTTCTTCCAGAACTGACACATTTAATACGGTTGACTTTAACTATCCCAGTGTCATCTTGTCGTCAGCATGTTCATTTTCTTCCACGTCGAATCAAGACATAATTAAGATCAACCATGGGACAAGCTTGACTTACCATGTTGCCTTGTTAAACTGTCACAAGCATGTAGCTAAAAAGCTAAACCTAGAGGATGTAGCCAATGAATTCATTATGCAACACACCATCAGACACAATACTTTCTACATAGCAAGAGAAAAGAAGTAGTATGCAGGCAGTGTCCATATTTCTCTGTTTGTAGGACATCAAACATATCCTGGTTCTCACTGTTTCAGTTGTAATACTTTTTAGAGATGTCACAATGTTTGCAGACCAGAACTGTTGGTAAAGATTTGACAGCCACATTCTTCAGTTACCTTTTTTGAGTATCCACCAATTTTCACCAAGCGGACTACTAACATTGTCTGCATATGAGATGACCTACTGCACGCGCGACACGGTAGCGTGTACTGTAGGTTAAAGTTTGTTTGACTTTCTTTCAGTGACTCAAGTTCTTCACCAGGCAAGTTACTACAAGATGGACTTCAAAGAGCACCATTCATGCTTGTTTTGGAAACCTCTGCATTATCCTCCAACATTTCAAACTCTGTGGTGGACTGTCGACTAACACTCTGGCTTTTTTTCACTGGTTCAAGTTCTTCACCAGGCAAGTTACTACATGATGGATTTCAAAGATCACCATTCATGCTTATTTTGGAAACCTCTGCATTATCCTCCAAGTTACATTTCGAACTCTGTGGTGGGCTGTCAAGTTTGTTTGGCTTTTCTTCACGGGTTCAAGTTCTTCACCAAGTTACTACAAGATAGACTTCAAAGAGCACCATTCATGGTTATTTTGGAAACCTCTGCATTATCCTCCAACATTTCAAACTCCATGGTAGGCTGTTGAGTTTGTTTGGCTTTCCTTCAGTGATTCAAGTTGCTCTTCCCAAGCGAGGTAGTACATTGTCATGGACTTGTAAGAACACCTGTGCCACCACCGTGCTCATTATCAAATATTTCAGCTCCCCCAGCCACCCAGCAGTACCTGATTACCTCAAAATGACTTCAAAAGCCCTCTTATTGGAAAGGCTGGGATATGACCCACAAGATTTGATACTTGTCTCTGTATCACAGACACTGTTATCCCAGCACATGCTGATGCACTTCACCACACTACACTAGTGTAGTGTCCTGCAGATGCAGATCTGCTTGGACACTTTACCTAGCACACTGAGACAGATTCTGTTTCGACAGATCCTGCTGAGACACTTCCATTCACCATTCAGCGGCACCTAGTTTACCAGCACAGACAGCCAGCAGCAGATGCTGTCTGAGGTGAGGTCTGCTACCACAAGTGCCATTGTCCCAGCAGATGCAATTTTGCAATGCCTCAGGTAAGAGAACCTTGGCATAGTCTGAAGCTTGGACACTAGTGCCTGTGTTAAAGAAGTGGAAGTGCATCGGCTTCTTGATGGAGGTGGCTGTAGGATAGTACTGCCTGTGCTAGGTAGGGTGTCACAGCAGATGCAGATATGCTTGATCACTAGTACTTACCTGAGCTAATCTAATCTGATACCATTAGCTGGGGACACTGATACCTATAGTGAAGTGAAGGATGTTGTACAGTATGACTGCAGTGACAGTAGTCTCTTACAGAAACTACAACCAAAGCTGCTGGCACAGTACACTTCCTTCCTATAAATTCTTACAGACTCAGAGATTGAAAACATTATTGATTGGAGGAGGTGGCCACCCCATCCTCACCTTTCCTGTTCTCCACTTCAGCAGGCACTACTGTGGTGCTCCACAGTTTTGTGCATCCATTCATGGTCACAACCAAGCAGAGCAGAGGCTGAATGATGCAGCAATAACAGCCATCTGTCTAGGTGCAGGGGTTCAGTATGTGCAACACTGTTACATCACACACCCATAGCATCGCACATGTGCCAGCCTGAGGGGGAGTTTGTGCACCAGTAAACTGCCTTAACAGCATACAGGACTCCAAAGTTGGACCTCTTCCCCATGTTGATCCCCACTAGTGACACTATGGGGGAGTGGTCGTCTAGTTGGGTGGCTGGGTGCTAGGGTGCCAGCATGAGGGGGAGTTTGTGCACCAGTGAACTGCATTAACAGCATACAGGAGCTGAAAGTCAGACCTCTTCTCCATGTTGATCCCACTGGTGACACAGTAGGGGAGTGGTGTTAGAGTTGGGCCCTAGGATGCCAGAAAGGCTTGAGCTGGTGGAGACGTTACTTAATAGCAAACAGAAGCCCACAAACTTCTTCCCTATTAATCCCCACTGGTGTCACAGTGGGGAGTGAGATAGGGAGTTGGGGCACAAGGACGCCTGAAGACTGGAGGCTGAGCCACATGCAGCCACTGGGTCCTATCACCTATATGTGGGGAGTTTGAAATTCTACTGCTTTATCATGATAATAATGGTGCTTTTTATAACAAAATATGATATTTTGACACTGTATGCTGGAGACAGTGGTGCCTACTCTACTTGAGGACCAGGAAGGGAAGGGAACAGGTGGCTGGCTCCTCCAATGAAAGCAGGATTTACAATCTCTGAGGCTATTTAAGACATTTCAATAACAGGAGTTTTGAAATCCTTTACAGCTGCTAGGAGTGGGGTGGTGGTGGCCTTAAGTAAAGCACTGAAAATTGATCTTTAATAGCCTACAAGCAACACTCATTTGACAGTGACATGAATACCGACTGCATCTGCTGCACTATGTCACTGTTCGTAATGGACAGAGCAATGGACTCCATCAAAAGTCAATGCTAACTACATCAGCCTAAGACTTTTATCATGATGAGATCACTTACATTACAGGATTTGACAGAAATGTCTTCAACTGGACAACAGCTGCCACAGACCACTGATGTTGAGTTGAAGTATGGAAGCTGCAGGCTCATCTTGAGAAGCTGCTACCACAGCATTAATCAACATCATATCAAGGTATGTATGCATCAGCTGATACAGTCTAGAGTTAGACACATTCATTGTTTAATGACAGCATTTTTAATGCTGTAGCAGCCTCTTAATACAACAGAAGTAAGCTGAACCACAGTAATACAGGCAAGTTTTGGTACCATTCTATATTTTTATGGTGCTGTTTATACTGTCGATCTCTTAAAGAATAACCCTCAAAATGCACCAGAACACCAAAACCCAGAGCTTCTGGGGCCTTAGTGGCCCCCAGACCCCAGACATTAGTTGGAGCCTCCATGGGAAACACTAAAGTCGCTCCTATGCTGTAATGATGAACACTGTATCACATTTTTTACCTGTGATATCTTGCAGAATACTGCATGAACCAATGTAATCCCACAGTTACTACTCCAATTTGTCATGCAGGAAACTGTGGTATCTGGTTACATAATGCTTCATCTTGATGACCATCCTGTGTATGATGCTACTATATGTTAATAGGTCCTCCAGAGGTGCCTCTTATGGTATTAGAGACTCCACTCATCACATTATCACAAAAGGACCATGAAGCTCCAGTTGGGAAGAGTGATTAATAACACGTTTTCAGTCATACGTGTTTATATTTGAAATTTGGATCTAGCCATACACCTCCCCTTGGCTCTGAAGTGGAATACTCCACTCTTTTCTGAGTCTGGTTGGCAGAAACCAATAAGTGATTTATGTTATAGCCATCACTAAGTTGTACATACTAAGTTTGGTCTTGATCTAATCCATCTTCTTTGACTGCATTATATGCATGATCTTTTTATGGAGCTTTTTGTCCCTTTGCCGTCACATTCTCTTAACTGTCAGGTCCTGCTGACCCCTAGTCCTGACTGCTACTCCTCCCACTCATGGCTGATGGAGAGCCACACAGAACAATGTCTGAGGACCGAGGGGACCAAATTCTTGACAGCTGAGGTATATATCATTTTATGTTTTTCTCCTACTCTCTGTCCCTCCCACCACCCCATGACATCAGTCATAGGCTCTGGCAGCATCAGCCTCAGCAAAGCATGCTGGGCTGATGCCCCCTGCAAGACAGCAAACTTCCTGGCTCACCACAGGGACTGCTGCTGTGCCAGATCCTGGCCATCTCCTCCCTCCCTGGCTGGCTCACACTCCTCTTAGGAGCACTGCCTGGCCTAGCCACTCAATCCAAGCAACCCTGAGCTTGCTTCTGAATGTGAGTCACCAGCATGGAAGCATGACACACTTCCACTGAGCCATCAGGTGGACTTACACATGATTTTATCTGAAATTCTGCATTCTGGAGGCAGTATTGCCCAATGGTTAAGGGCCTCAAATAGATCCAGGTTTTAATCTCAGAACAACCACTTTCATTCTGTTTGACCTTGAAAAGTCATTTAACCCCCATGTGATTAATTGCTATAATAATACCAACTGAAACACATATCTGCTCAATGCTTTCTGACAAATATAATATAAAATAAATTCTGTATCTTTTTTTGTTTCTGTACAAGTCTTTTATAGCTAAGTTCCCAATGACTGGATTTGTCTTCATGGCAATTGTATTTAACTATTGATTCATTATAATGCCATTGATCAGGGACTCCTGAAATTGAATTTGCTTTTGCATCTTTGTGGATAAGCATGATGTAGTATTTGTGTTTATTTGAATGTACTATTCTTTTCAATCTCATAGAACAATTAATGTGGTTAGAGTAGTAGTGGCCTTACAGATATCAAATAATTGTCACCCTCTTTATAGTGTACATAAATTGATACTATAACACAATAAAATATTTTAATTTACATTGTCTAGGTACAGAGCTCCATTCATTTAATAGTTATTCTCCCATACAGGAAGTCATTTTATTCATTCTAACTAATGTAAAACAAAGTGAATTTGGAAGCTCATCAATTTTAAAATTTACCAGTATTAAGACTAGACACCACTTGTTGGTTCATATGGAACTATTACTCACCTTCCTTTTGTTGATTGCATGTGCAAGAAACATTGCGGCAGCTTTCTCCACAAGCAGGTTGTGGAGGCATGGCACTGTTGTGGCCAATGCCCCACAGCCTGTAAAGGCTTGTCCAGTGTCCTCCAATGCCATGTACAATACTGCTGACACCAGTTCAGCCAGCATGCCACCAACTTGTCTAAATTAGCCACTGCAATCAGGTGTCACCATCATTGCAGCTGCAAGCTACTTGCTGTAATGAGGGAGGGACCCGCCATTTCAGGGCGGATCTGGAACACTGATATTGTTTGTGAACATGGCGGTGGCTTGCTGCTGTGTTCACAAACATTATTACCTCCCGCTAAGGGAATGCCCAATCCCCTCAGCAGCATGTTCCTCCGACCATGTTTATTTGCCGGGGGATCCACTCCCGTTGGCATTATGCAACTCCCACCCCTCGCTTTGTTGTCTACCGATGGGGTGCCCAATCCCCAATGGCATAATGTCACCCTTCCCTTTGTTGTGTGCCACGGGGTGCCCAATCCCCATCAGCTACAGCTGCCCTCCCAAAACAAAGATTTCCTTGGCACACTGGGAGCCCACCCCAGCATGCCACATATCCCTGTAAAATAAAAAACAGTCCCGAGATGTCTTTTGTTTTTTAACCTGTAAAATAGGAAACAGTCCTCGGCAGTCTCCCTGCCCCCTCTGACCACCGCACCACCCACTGTGCACCCTGCCTCCCACACCCCTCTGACCCCATGCTTACCTCCAGAGTCTGGGCGATAATCCTCGGTGGACCGGAACACGTCTGCACTCTTTGAAAGATGACCGGGAACTGAAGAAATGCCAGTAAGCTATGTAATGGAATAAATAGGGTTTTTTCAACTTTGCTGCATATCTCAGTCATTTTTGGAAGTTTGGCACCATATTTTCAACATGGGGTTTTGGGACCCCTCCTGATGAATTCTGACACTGTCATTGTGTTAATCAGCCCGAAGGTGGTTTCGTGGTCACTGCGTGAATCACCTTTCGGGCTGAATAACAAAATGACAGTGCCAGTGTTCAAGAGGTGGGCTTTCAAAAGCCAATGTTGCAAATTTGGTGAAAAAATCCAAAAATTATTGTTTAATGAGCGTGCACAAGAAAGTTGCTATGCACACTGTGAATCGTGAATTTGCAACATTTTCATGCCAGATTTTCAACATAGGCATTTTTTCACCCTCCTTGTGAACAGACAGCTGTCATTGTTCACATTCTAGCTGAAATGTGTTTTGCACTTCCTGCACAAGAATAGCGTGGTCACTGTGGGAAATCAGTGTTTGGGACAGATTAAGAAAATTACAATGCCACTGTTAATGAGTAGAGGTCCTAAAATGCCTATGTTGAAAACTTGGTAATGATACTCCATCAAAGACTGTGTTACAAGTATGCGTTCGCTTTCCATGATCCCTTGTAACTCGCAGATTTGTAATATTGTCACCTCAGATTTTCAACAGTGGCATTGTTTCACACCTCGTTATGAGCAGTACAGCTGTCATTTTCACATCCTGACCGAATGTGTTTTCACAGTTCCGTGCAGAATAACACGGTCGCTGTGGGAAATCAGTGTTCAGGAAAGATTAAGAAACTGACAGTGGAACTGTTCATGAGCAGAGGTCCTAAAATGCCTATGTTGAAAATTTGATGATGAAACTCCATAACATGACTGTGTTACAAGCTTGCATTGAACTGTTTCTATGCACCCTTGTAACTTTGCAAATTGTAATATTTTCATGCCACATTTTCAACAGTGGCATTTTTCACTCCTCATACGAACAGTACAGCTGTCATTTTTCACATCCTGGCTAAAATATGTTTTGCACTCCTTCCAGAGAATATCACAGTCACTGTGGAAATCAGTGTTTGGGACAGATTAAAATCGAGTGAGTGAGAGGGGAGTGACCGAGCTCAACTGAGCTCTGTCAGGACTACTGCGGTTTCTTTGTGGGCAGAAAAAGGCCCCAATGCAAGAGCCCAGTACAAAAGGGCAGCCTGCAGCACTGGGAGAAACAGAACTAGAGAGTGGGGGAGTGAGCGAACTCACCAGAGTGCTGTCAGGACTGCTGCAGATTTCTTTGTGGGCAGAAAAAGGTGTCAATGCAGGCAGGGGCCCAGTACAAAAGGTCAGCCTGCAGCAGTGGGAGAAACAGTACGAGTGAATGAAACAGGATGACTGAGTGAGCTCAAATGGAGCTCTATCAGGACTGCTGTGGATTTCTTTGTTTGCAGAAAAAGTTGCCAAGCATGAGCAGGAGCCCGTGCAAAAGTGCAGCCTGCAGCGCCAGGACAAACAGAAAGAGCACGTGAGAGAGGGAGACTGAGCGACCTCAATGGAGCTCTGTCGAGACAGCTGCATATTTCTTTGTGGGTAGACAAAGGTGCCAATGCAGCCAGGAGCCCCGTACAAAGCGCAGCCTGCAGCACCAAGAGAAACAGAACGAGTGAGTGACAGAGCGGGAGTGAGCAAGCTCAAGGAGCTCTATCATGACTGCTGCAGATTTCTTTGTGGGCAGAAAAGGCACCAATGCAAGCAGAAGTGCAGTACAAAAGGCCAACTTGCAGTGCTGGCAGAAGCGGAATGAGCGCGTGAGAGGGGGAGGCAAGCTCAATGGAGCTGTGTCAAAACTGCTTCAGATTTCTTTGTGACCAGAAAAGCCTCCAATCCAGGCAGGAGCCCAGTACAAAGGGCAGTCTGCAGTGGTGGGAGACACAGAACGAGCGAGTGAGGGAGGGGAGGAGTGAGCTCAGCAGACTCTGTTGGGACTGCTGCAGATTTGTTTGTGGGCAGAAAAAGGCAGTAATGCCACGAGGGTTCCTGTACAAAAGGGCAGCCTGCAGCAGCGGGAAAATCAGAATGAGCGAGTGAGAGAGGGGAGGAGTAAGCTCAATAGAACTCTATTGTAACTGCTGCAAATTTCTTTGTGGGCAGAAGAAGGCAGCAACGCAGGCAGGAGCCCAGTACAAAGGGCAGCCTGCAGCGCCAGCAGAAATGGAATGAGCAACTGAGAGAAGGGAGTGAACAGAGCTTAATGGAGCTCTGTTGGGACTGCTGCAGATTTCTTTGTGGGCAGGAAAGGTGCCAACAGAGGCAGGAGCCCACTACAAAGGGCAGCCTGCAGTGCCAGGAGAAACAGAATGAGTGCGTGAGACAGGGGAGTGAGCGACCTCAGCAGAGCTCTGTCTGGACAGCTGCAGATTTCTTTGTGGGCAGAAAAAGGTGCCAACACAGGCAGGAGCCCAGTACAAAGGGCAGCCTGCAGCACCAGGAGAAACACAATGAGCGAGTGAGAGGGAGTGAGCGACACTCGAACTCTATCATGACTGCTGCAGATTTCTTTGTTGGCAGAAAAAGGCAGCAACGCCGGCAGGAGCCCAGTACAAAAGGCCAAGCTGCAGCACTGACAGAAATGGAACAAGTGAGTGAGAGAGGGGAGGAGCACACCAACAGACCTGTGTCGGGACTGCTGCAGATTTCTTTGTGGGCAGAAAAAACCAGCAACAGAGGCAGGAGCCCAGTACAAAGGGCAGCCTACAGCGCCAGGATAAACAGAATGAGAGAATGAGAGAGTGAGAGAAGGGAGTGAGCCACCTCAACAGAGCTCAGTCGGGACAGCTGCAGATTTTTAGTGGGCAGGACAAGGTGCCAATGCAGGCAGAAGACCAGTACAAAACAGCAGCCTGTAGCACTGGGAGAAACAGACTGAGTGAGTGACAGAGAGCGAGCTCAACAAACCAACACAATCAACATTCAGCATTGACAAATGCATATTTAACTGTTACCTACTCAAGACTTGATTCTATCAAGGAAAATAAAAATCTTCTTGCTATATAGTACTTCAGAATTGTAAGGGAAAACAAAATGTATAGTTACAATAATTTCAAAACTGTCACTGTATAAATGCTATTATAATGCATTTAAATACTTCTTTTTCCCCTCATAAGAAGTTTACTGCAGTAATGGTAGCAAGTGAAGACCTTTAATAATGACTAGATGTCTTCACGCACTACAGAATGTGAATGTTATTATGGCATTCATTTTTTCTAAACTTTCAAACAGGAATCATCATCAACAACTTATCATTCTGAACTGCCCTTGTAAATACATGGTAGTACTGGTAGTACGTATCACAAACTACTGTTCCAATGTGGGCCACAAAATCCAGCTGCACCCAATTGAATAAACTCCCCAACCCCAAAAATAGTGTAGCCACTAGACTGGTAATGAGCAGGACCATAAGCACAGTACTATTCCACCAACACAAGTTCAAACTCTCCCACCACAAATTGCACAGGGCAACCAATGTAACCAATACAGAGATAAAAAAATTAAACTTCTTACTTTTGTGACTGTGATGATGTGTATGCTGGGAAGTCGGTTGCATAGGTCACAAAGAAATTCAGTATTAGTGAGACAGTGAGATTTCATCAGACTGGCTGAAGGTTAGAAGTTGCTTGATCATGTGATTGTGGTACATCAAAGTGCCATATCACTCCTGCACAAAAAGCTGAGTATGTAAAAATGATACAGACTCGTTGGGAAAAAATGAAATTTGAAACATTTGAAAAAAAGAAAAATAAGGTAAAATTAAACAAGAAGTCTAAGTTGTCTCTTGGCTAATCACACACATCATCTCAAGACACCTTTGCATTCCAGAACTGCTCAGCTTCATCTCACTGTTCCCAAATGCAGAGATGACACTCCTGATTAGCCAAGAAGCATCTCAGACGACCATTTGAGTTATACTTAGACCATCTGGATCTGAACTGGACAAGGCACATTTAACCCCAATGATTTGCAGACTATGTGCTAGGTATGTTTTTCCTTGCAGTTTACTAATTTTTAGAACTCAAAATATGCCTCAAACTGAGATTAATCAGGAAAAGGTACTTCAATAATTATTTGGTATAAAACTTATTTACGCCATCTGTGTAATTTGTCTTTGGGTATTATATAAGAGCAGTCTGATTAAAATGTAGGAAATAAGGAAGTTTTATAAGTTCTATAGCAATTTCAAACACAAACTCACATCATTATACAAAGCAGTCAGCATTAAACTTTAATTGTAGTTCGTCTAACTCATTGTTTAATGGGTTGATTTTTGATTGCCTGATATTTTAATCAAGAGTTTGTAACGGTGGAATTTGTATGTAAATGCAGTGTAAATTGTTATTAAATTTAAAGTGTATCTGGAAACAGTTTGATAGCAAAGGCTAACAATTCATTACCTACTTGACTGGAAAATCACAGAAATTCATACTTCATGCTCATTGCTATTAAATTCAGACAATGGACTGTCAACTCAAAGTGATGATGTTTCTTTAAAGTTTAAAGCGGAACATACTCTACATATCCACCCTAATGCTATTCATCAGATTCATGGACAATCTATTATTGTTATTACTTTTAAATAAAACTAATCTATAAAATCCAGCATTATTATTGGCCAACCCTGATTTTTATTGTATTGTATTGTATTTTTTTTATTTAAAGAGTGAGTCTGACCAAAAGTACTGCATTGCAGTATTAATATCAACATACCTGCAAAAATCTCATATCAAAAATTAGATTCCCATATTACTTTAAAGTTTTGAGCTATTTTGTAACCCTGATTTCACTTACTGTTCAAAAGCCAGTTTCAGTGAAGAGCCACTGAGTGATGTCATAACCAGAACTCACAGCCCAATCCTCCCTGTCAGCAAAATGATAGGACCTATTTATCTGACATTTAAGAAACTGTAGCTGTAGCAATCATTTAAGGAAAAAAACTAGCATAAGGCTGGCTGCAGTGCTTACATTTCCAGAATGTTCAGATGTATTGTACTGTATCGTCTATGTCAATTCACTCCTGACATTTCACTCCACGACAGTTCACTCCGTCAATTCCAGCGGCGATAATACACTCCCATCTATTTCACTCCTATTACATTCACTCCTGTTATTACAATAATCTGACATGACAGATGAGTGGGCTCTTGCCACCAGTGCTGCCTAGCTCCTGCACAAAATACAATGATTTTTGACTATAAGCAACCAGTGGTGCCAACAGCTGAAGTTTCAAAAAATGGCTTTTTCTCTATGTGTTTCTTTGGTGCTGCAGCTGAAGTTCTCGCTCAACCAGTGGCAATTTGCAAATTGAGGACTGACTGAAACTTTATAATTACTGCTTAGAAAAGTGCCTGTATAAATCTGCCCCTGCCGACTGCTGTATGTCGATCCGCGCATGAGCCAGACTTGCAATCTCAGTTGTGCCACTTGATGTTTCCTCCTCACTCATTCCATTTCTGTTTGGGGCATGTAAAGTCTTCTGAAGTCTCAGTCCTTGGGAACAAACATCGCTTTCCCTTGCCTTCGTCCTTAATTTAACAGAGGCGTGGAGTGTCCGTTAGGGCTAAAGTGAATCAGTGGTAGGAGCTGCAGGTTTTTATTATTAATTTTGGCTTTTGGTGTTATTCCTAACTTCTGATCTGGTTCCAGTTCCTTACTTCTGCTCTGGTTCCAATTGGTAACAGGTGTATCCAATACCAACCTGATATTTAAGGGAGGCAGATATCCAAGAAGCGAAGCATAGAGGCACCAAGCCAGCAGTAGGCACATTTGTTGTGTGTCACAGTAATCTGTGACTGAGCTGTATGCAGTTCTGTCATGCTGTGATTGAATAAATCTACTTTTGCATTACCACCTGTCTGATCTCCTGTGTCCCATGCGTGCACTCAGAGTCATATCTGCCTTGTTTTGTGATTAACTAGGATGGTTTTCATGTCCGAATGTAATGCATTTGTGACAGACCCCACCGTCTTGCCTTTTTTAGATCAGTGAGTAGTCTGGAAAAATATGGTGGAATAATATCTCTTATTTTATGAAATGGGCTTCAGATATCTCACTACTTGAAGAAGAAAATTTTAATTAATTCACGGAGGTGGGTTGATGGGAGTGGATTGTCAGAGGACTGTAATGTCATGGGGAGTGAATTGTGGGAGCAGATTTTCTAGCGCGAATTACAGGAGTGAACTGATGTGCTCCTATGCTGTACAATTGTCAGTAGGTGGTTTTGAAATGCAATGCTGCATCAAGGTATTGAATTTCAAGGTGGTGCACAATTTTAGAATGTTGGGGGCATGTAATCTCAGAATGTGGCAGGCATGCAAATCTAAAAATGCAGTGGGACACTCAGTCTTAGAAGACGACAGGGACACATATCGAGGAATTTACTGAGGACTGGCAATTTTGGTATATAGTGGGGATGTACATTGCTGGAATTTGACAGGGCACACCATTTTGTTCTGAAATTTCTTGTCCCTGCCACATTCCAGATTTGTACACACATACCACATTTCTGAATTGTACATCACATCCACACCACATGCCGACAGTGTGCATCCCAGCCAGATTCTAAAATTGTGCATCCCACCACACTCCGAAGTTGTGTTTCAATGTGACATTTGGAAATTGTGTCAACACTACATTCCAAACTTGTATCACCACCACATTCCAAAATTGTGCATCATCTCCACATTCTGAAATTGTGTGTCACTGCATGTCTTCATTCTGAAATGTGCCTCACTATCAAATTCTGAAATTGTGTCACCGTCACATACCAAAATTTTGCATCTTATTACATTCTGAAACTGTATCACCGCCACATTCTGAAACTGTACATCATGGCCACATTCTGAAATTGTGCATCACTGTCACATTTTAAATTGTGTGACATTGCCACATTCCAAAATTGTGCATCACCACCACATTCCAAAATTGTGAATCACTGCCATATTCTAAAACTCTGTCACCATCATATTCCAAAACTGTGTGTTACCATCACATTCTGAAACTATGTGCCATTGCTACATTCTGAAACTCTGCCTGACTGCCACATTCTGAAACTGCATCACTACCATGTTCTGAAATTATGCATCACTGCCTCATTCTGAAAGTGTGCATCACCTCCATATTGTAGAATTCTACCACACTCTGAAATTGTGCTCCACCATGATATTTGAATCTGTGCATCATTGTCACATTCCAAAACTGTGAATCACTGCCACGTTCCAATTGTGCATCCCAGCTGTTTTCTGAGATTGTGTCATTACTGCTGTCAGCCTTGTGGCATTTTGAAATCTCATCTCTGCAGTATTCTAAAAATTATGCACTACTTTGTGATTCTAAAGCCATGTTTGCTGCTGCTGCATTCCAACACCCCCATCACATTCATAAGTACTTGCACCTTGAATCTGCACTTTATGGAAATGCATGTTGTGACTCACCCAGTGTCAGCTTTCCTTATTCAGATGTTTACTACAACTGAAATAAGTCCTACAAGGTAGCTTGCCGGGAGGACTAGGCTGTGAGTTCTGGTTATAATATCATCAGTAGCACTTCACTGAAACTGGCTTTTTGAACAGGCAGTGAATTTAGGTTACAAATGACTTGTAACTTTTAAACAAAGGAACCTACCTGGTTACCAAAGAATAAAAAGAAAAAGAAGATCTCATTTTTCACAAGAGCTGATTGGGGATATGCTGATCCAAATTCTGAATTTAGTGATATCAAGTTTTGGCTGCACTCCCTCTTTAAAATTGGCAAGCAGGTAATTCTGAATGCATCATATGCCCATTTTCATGGAGGACCCAGTGACAGTACATTAATTAAAACTTGGAACCCCGATCTACTAAAATAGATATACCTATGTAAAGATCAGCTTTCAAAAGTTAGTTTTGAAACTTCTTTAATGAGGGAGCAAGACAGACTTTAGTTGGTAAGGCATTCTGCAAGACCAGTACAGAGACCATGAAAGAACAGTCTTCCTTCAGATTTCTTAAAGGAAAATGGAACACATAAAATATCAAGTCTTATGGAATGTACTGCTCAATCCAAGGAGTAAGGCACCAGGAGATCACTGAGGTAGAGAGGGTCCAACCTGTTCTAAGCTTCACAGTAAGTGTAATAATAACTTGACAGCATTCTTCCACCTAACAGGTCATCACCAATATATCTCACTGAGCAGCTGACCGATATGCTACCACCTTTAAGTTGAAGTCAGAAGCACAGTAGCTGCATGCTAGCTGCATGTGATGTATCTGATTTGCAGGTAGAACTTTGTAGAATGTGTTACAGTAGTCAATATAAGCCAAAACAAAGTGCTTGGGCCTGATTTGCAAAGCCCCAAAATGATGCAAGGTGCCTGCATCAATTGGACATGACACAAGGGACACCCTGCATCAAAAATTGTGCTGCCCATTATTCAGGAATGCAAGCTGAGCATTCTTGGGACCCTTTGTGGCAGCAGGGCCTGCCAGTCCTGCACCTAATCCAGGGGTGTCCCACAGCTCTAGGGGCTTGTGGCAGGCACAAGTTGGAGTATTTTCTATAGAGAGATTCAGGAAACCACCCACAAGGCACACAATCTGTGACAGTTAGACCAGCCAGTGCTGGTCTAGAAGCCATTCACCACCCTGAGCCTTCATTGTGTGGAGGGAACCTGTGCCACCACCACATGTGGTACCCTGTGTCCCCACGGCACCCAGAGGTATTTATGGTGCAGTGCCTGCAGGGCTCCCCATGGTGTCTAGCATATTGTGCCCCCAGGAAAGCACAGGCACAGCAGCAGCCATGCAATGTCCCTGACAGGAGATTTTCCACCCCAGCACCCATATATCACTTGCTTGCCCTCCTTGTGCCCTGGTGCTGCCTGCATGACCCTGCCAGCCTCCAGGTGGGTCTCCAGCAATGGGTGCCAGTGCTCCCAGCCACACTTCAGCTTGCTGAAAACCTTTCCCATGTGCCTTGCCTTTGGTGCACAGCAATATTTGCCACATGTTGTGAGAGTTTGGCAGAGGGACCACTCCTGATAGTAAATTGAATGCAGGGTCCTAGCGTACTGGAGATCAGTGCAAGATGCAGTTGGCACAACTTATGTCAGTCTTTAAGGAGCTTTGTGAATTGGGTCCCCAGTATTTTCAAGATGACAGGTTCTAAGAAGAGTACAACATGGAAATATTTTTAAAGGTGATGACAGCTGTTCCTAAATAAAACTGCATGCAAGGATCCAGGATTTTTTGATAAAAATAACCCTATGTTTTCACTATGATACCTCCTCAACCTTCAGCTGGGTATCATACAAGGTGGGTAAGGTGTCAGCGTTGCTCAGTTGGTAGCACATTCGCCTCTGGACCAGAAGGTCTTGGGTTCTCATCCACACCAGGATTGAACTTGCCTAAAACGCTGGCATCCGAAGTGCAGTATTAGGGGAGTGCTGTACGGTTCCATGTCAACTCATCGCAAATTATCTGGCGCATACAAGTACGCGCGTCAATAACTAGCGGCTTATAAATTAATCGTCACACTAATTCATCGAACAGCCTTATAATCGAAAAAACCTGCAAGTCATTATTTAGCCGCATAGCAACACAATAATTCACACATATAGACAATTAGTAACTGGTTTCATTCAATTACCTAATAAATGCATTTAAATATATTCATTATGTTAGTGATTGTATCACTGATTACAACATGCCTTTGTCATTAGATTTCTTAGCCAGCGAGCGGCAGCAGCTGCTTCGCGAACAAGGATATTTATACCCGTGAAGAGTTCACTCCGGTAAAACATATTGGAAATGTGCAGGGTACGATAAACTGAAGTGCACTGCACTGATTTTCACTGCACTGCACTGAATTGACAAAAGGTAAGGCACGCTGCTGAAAATGCTGAGCTTTTATCAGATTTTAAATGTTCAAAATTTTACATTACATTTCGTTAATTCGTTATTTCTATATTTCATGTACTGGGTAATGAACAACATTTTATTCAATTTCGTTGTCGGTATTTCGGTATAGTAATAAACCGGGTGCTCCAGAGTTGCCTTTTTATTTGTAAGGGTTCAATTTCGTTATTGCCTTTATTAAGTTGATTGTATGATGATACTCGGTATTTGGTATAGTAATAAGCGGGGGCATTAAGCAAGTTGATTGTATGATGATGCGCTGAAAAGACTTGCGGCAGTTTAACAATTACGCTGAATTTAATTTCGATAATGTATCTGCGCTGTAATGCTTGCGCTGTTTTGTTTCGTGACAATTGACGTGATACCGTGCTGTACTGCTGAGGTGTGCCATCCTTCAGATGAGACATTAAACCAAGGTCCCTTCTACCCATCCTGGTGTTGTCCTAGTGGGTGTCCAGGTGGAAGTAAATGAACCTAGGGCACTCTTCGCAAAGAGTAGGGGACATTCCTGGTGTCCTGGCCAACATTCCCCTTCACATAAACTGGTTCATGCAATCACCCAGGCTGTGTGTAGGTGTTGATGTCGATATGGCGCCACTACACATTCAGTCACTTCACTACCAGTCTAGCATTGCTTGTAAAAGCACTATGGGATACACTGTGTATGAAAAGTTCTATATAAATACTGATTCTTCTTCTTCTTCTTCTTCTTAGCTTGAGCATTGGCAGGTAAAGCCGACTAGTAATTGTTCCATCAGTGCTGAGACTCAACTAGCTGCTGGTCATCCATTCAGCTATAATGCCAGCTATATACAGCTGTTTCTATAGTATGCACACTCACTGACAGTTAATATGGTGGCTGGCTGCAAAGGTGAGAGGAGGGTTATGCGGTCACTGTACCTAGCTGTTCAGAGCTCTGGACACCCAGGTAAGGGGTTGTGGGTAGTGGGATTTGAGCAGGTGGGTCAGATGGGGACTTTTGGGGGCACTGGACCACTTTGACAGTCATATTACTGGTAAAGAATAAATTCAGTACAGCTTGGTGAGTAATAAAATCATTACTGAATAACCCATGTAATATCTATTTCTTTATTCAGATGCTGATTAATAAATATCAGCCCTATTCTGTATTTATATTTTGATCACAAAGACATCAAAATAGAACTAAAAGCCTTGAGTTGGATGGAGGTCTTTTTGGATGGGGCACATTGTACCACCAGGGACTACTATAGATAGAGGAAATGGAAGATCAGGGGTGGGGACCACAGGACACCAGGACATACATCAGTCACTATCAGTGAGGGTGATGAGGAGTGGAAGGAACTTACTTCAGCCACTATTGGTGTGGGTGATGGGGTGGTGGTGGAACCACTGGACCATCAGAGCATACTTAAGTCACTATAGATGAAGGTGATTGGGGGATGGGTGGAACTACTGGACTACAAAGCTCTCCTTTCATGGTCATTTGTAGTAGTAGAGGCTTCTGTACCCCATGCAGATGAGTCCACAATTGTCACATAAGTGGCTACTTAGCACTGCATGCCCAATGGGCTCAGTTGAATACTGAGGCTGAATATTGCCCACAGATGTCTTGTCATTGTCTTGTTTTGGGCAGTGCTATTCCCTGTGGGCCATATGTAGCCATGATCTGTGTTTTGACAGTGTAGATTCACTTAGCACTGCTCAGACATGGACTGATATTCAGTCAGATAGTGCCACTCACTATCTATCTGAATACTGCAGCACCCATGGGCACCATACACAGTGCAAACAGTTCTTTTTCTGAGTAAGGGGACCCAGATCTCTTAACCAGTCCCTGTTTTGAATCTCATTTTATGACTGTGGGTGAGCCAACAGGAGTATTGCATGTACAAAAGGAGTGATGTCATGTTTTCTGTCCTTAGGAACTGACTGAAGGTGTAAATAGTCTCCTCCACCTTACCCTCCTCCAAGAAATGTTTTCTGCCCTCAAATAAATACACTTTCATGTTAGTTAATGGTTGCAGGGTACTATTTTCTTTCTTAAATGGGTGGTACAAGAACTGGAACCTGAGTAGTGGGAGGCAGCATTGTTTTGGGGGAAGTAAGATCCAACCCACCTCCACCAGAAGCACCTGAAGATCCAGCCCACCTTTTTTTAATTCATGTGCGAGGGAATGAGGTGGATCTATAATGCTGAAAGAAGACTCACTAGTTTGGTATCTGGCCAAGGAACAACAAGTCTGTGAGTCCCTGCATTTTGTTAAGGACTAGGAGAACAGATACTACTTGATGCCTTCAAACTGACTTAAAACCCTTGGAACAAATGACTATCAGAGTCACCTGGTGTCTCAAAGGAAACACTCAGCTTTCAGGTATTTCTTAAACATTTATATACTAAAAACAAAGTTCAGCTTTTGGGATTAACAGTATTTGTTTAGTATATTCTAGCTATATGTACATATATATAGTTTGTCTTTTAGTCGTTTCAAAATCTTGAAATCATTGGAGTTAGTATTGCATTTAGAAATACATTTTTAATTGTCTTTACAGATAAATCATGCAGGTTCATGTACTTGGTAAACACAGTCTGTGATGAAGTGTATTTTATTTTTCCTGGCTCAGTTTCTATCAGTGAAAAGAAAAACTGGAACAACTATCAGTGCTGCCATTTCCCTGGACAAGCTATTTATCACTCATTTACACACATGCAATTTCACATTTTACCATGAGGGAAGCAAGAAGATGAATCAACATGGTTAACAAATACATTCATTGACACCTGTGAATGAATGGGAGGAGTTTCTAGCTTCCTTGTGAGTTTATACTCCTTGGAACCTGTCATTCCAGTTTTGTGCCTCTGTGTGTATGGAAGCTTTACAGCACTATTTTCCCTCTATCTTGAGGACTTAATTGAGACCACAGAAAGATAACTCATTATCTTCTGGGAGTCATTCTGTGTCAGATTACCAATGGAAAGTACAGACATCATAGAAAGCTATTAGAAGTAGAATGGGTTAAACACTTCCTATAATTAATCTCAAGGCCCATGAGCCCCCTTCATAATATCTGTCTTAAATATCTGAGATGTTGTTCTATCGTATAATGAATAATTTTTGATTTGATTCTTTCTTTAGTTTTCCCGGTTGTATTCCCCAATGTCTGTCTAGTCTGACTTGCTGTTGTGCTTCTAGGTCTTTTATTTTCATTTCTAGTTCATTTTGTTTGTGTAGTCATTCCCTCTTCCATCTTGAGGCTATTTCTATTATTTTCCCCTTACCATGGCTTTTATTGTGTCCTATAAAACCCCAGTTCACGTCTTGTATATTATTATCTATGATTGCCTATTTTAGATGGTCCTTTATTTGCTTTTGATATCCTTATCTTGTTAGACGGTTTAGCCTCCAAATTTTCCTGAGTGTCTCACGGCCACCTCTTCTGCTTAACCTTGTAAGGATTGCAGATTGCTGCCCTAACCAGCACTATGTCCACTCATGATTTTAAAAAAGGTAAAACAAGTGTAAACCTATCCACCCATTTCAGCCCACTACATTCCTAACCAGGAATACCATAGGTGGGGTAGATATCTGGATGCTCAGTCAAGCACTCAAGTGGATAATAACAGGTTAGTGGGAAGAGTCTGCCTTTATACTAGATCCACAGTCAGAACTTTCTGCGTATATTACAACAAAATTTCTCAACAAAATTTTACAGATAAGAAGTTTAGCAGTAATGTGGTTGATACCAGCTTAATCTGGTTTAAGGTCAGTTGGCATTCATCTGTATCCCCGCCTCAGGTTGTGCCTGAAAATAGGCAGGATTTGTCTAGTGCACTTACTCGGTCAACAAAACTAAATAAATAAATAAAATATGATGTAAAGAGCTGCTCCTGAAAATTACCTGGTTTTAGGGGTGGGGTTGCCACAAGTGTAATGGGACTTCATGGATGGGGGAGCTCATAACAGCAGAAGTGGCATGTTGGCATTAAAAGCTTAGTAGTATGGATGTAGAAGCACCAGTATTTAAGCATGACTTTGGTAGAGGATTAATTGTGATGGGGGAGTGAGTCTTGGTATTTTAAACATAATGATTTTCTAAAACTTCAGCCTTCAATGGGTTAGACTTTGTAGCCATCTTTACAATATATTGCTAAGCCACATGCAGTGGGGTATGGGTAAAACCAGATCACCAGACCCAGGCCAGAGCTGTAAAATCTGGACTGGGCACAGCTGTGCAAATATTGCTGATCCTGGAGCAGCAATAAAGATTAAACTATGCAATACCCTCAATAACACATCTACCCCAGTTTACATTTACCTGATGCCCATTTTAGGTTTTATATAGTAATATCTTCCTTCAAGAGAACAGCTTGTAATGAAATGTGGCATTTGGGCATATGCACTTTTATATTATATGAATTTTGTGTGTGAACTGTATATCAGTCTTTAAAAACAATTAAACACATCAAATGTCTTAAAAACATTTCTCAACATTATGTTTATCTTCCATGTTGTCACAACATATAGTTGTCTCAGCAGTGTTTTCAGTTAGAGTACTGTACCTTCATGTATATGATGGCCTGGTTCTGTTGATTTGATTGCTATAACAGTGCATAGAATAAATTGCAAAACATATAGGTAACTGTAATACAGATGGTGGCATTATTTTTAATTATACAATGGCAAGGAAAAATGTAAGAAACTGATTGGCTGCTGACCCATTGAAACAGTGATGTCAATACACAGTAACATCACCTTAGCTTTGGATTTGGATCATTCCTTGCATTTCTCTTAAGAAATATTTTTCCACCTAACAAAAACATCCTTTAAAATTTATTTTTTATTCTGTATATAACACAAGCCATTGTATTAGTGCAATAAGGCACTCCAGGGTGCGTGTTATTGTGTAATAACGTCACTCCTGGGGTGGTGGAAGCACTCAGCTTCACCTCTGCTTAAATATGCCCTTTCTCAATGTACTGCACTTTGATTCAGTTAGTGTATGCAACAGCCTTCATGGGAACACTCTGGGCTTTTCTTTGACTCCTGATGTCTGTTTGCTTTAGCTATTGAATATTGTTTGAACTGCTTTGGTCTTCTTGATGTGGTGCCTGTGTAAATGAGTCTCTGACTCAAAGGTTTGTAAATCTGATATTTTTAATAAATAAATAAATGTTTATGTTTAAGCTCATGAATCACCCTTATCTAGTTAATGCATTCACAGTCGTAGTGGCTCTGCCAAACTTGTTGATTTTAATCAAGTTGGCTTGCCCATAATTAAAAGTGATTGTCTAACCCATGGACTTCTGTACTTCACTCCCACTGTGAGTAGAATAGTATTACAGTCACTACTGCCAGGTAGACTCTGTACCGAACAAATAACAGCAGTGAGGCACTATTAATTATTTTCATATCAAGGATGTTACTTCACCTGGTAGGAAGCTGAACCAGTTGTTTCAGATTACAATTCTGCAGTGTGCTAAATAACTCCTTTAACTGTGCATTAATGGAAGTCAAGTTTGCCTAGTTGCTACCTGGATGATTAAAATCACCAGAAATTAACTTATCCCCTGCTCAACTGCTTCTCTGATTTTATCATTTAAGTATGATTCAACTATACTATCACTTTCTCGAGCACTATAGCATACTCCTATAAATATTCCTCTTTAGGTATTGTGCCTGCGTTGATCCTTGGTTAGTTCCTTTAATAAAGTGTTTGTAGTTCTGGTCCTCTTACCTGAGGACAAATTTTGACATGATTGGTGTAAAACAGAGAAGAGCAACCAAGGTATTGTAGATGAAGGTTTGAAAAACACGGGCTGTGAGTACTGCCTGATAGAATTGGGTCTCGTTTCCACTGATAAAAGAAGAATTGTTGAGGACATGGTAAATGATATCAACTACCTGAATGGGTTAACATAGTCAGACAATGCAGATCTTCAGGATGCATACAGAGAGAAGGTCATAGGGACATACAGTGCTTTTGAAATGAAGAATGATTAAAGGTACATGTCTGGAATAACTATATAGCAGAATAAGAAGTGGGTATTTGAAATTAGAGCTGTGCTGAAAGAAGAATTCCATCAGGGAATTTCAGTGGAATAGCATTTCCACTGTTGTATTACTTCTTGGAATTTGTTGTTAAATTCTGCAGAATTCTGAAGTCTTATTTTTTGTGACCTCTTGAGGGGTAATGGGAGACTCAAGCTAGCAGCTTGCTGAGGAGTTAAATGACAGATAGGTATAGATGTCAAAAGGTTCGTACCTGTGCAACATTGAACATGCCGGAGGGATAATATAGCTGTTTATAAAAATCTGTCATAATTTCATTTATGCATTCTGGATGAACTTGCACAGGGCCATCTGGTGCTTTGAGTCGGGAATATGGCTCTCGGCCCTCTTTTCCGGAGTCTGTGAGCTAGTACTTTCCAGCCTTCTCTCCCCAACCCAGTATTTATGCCGTAGTCTGAGGAAGACCAATTCAGCTTTTCTGGCAAGTAGGCCCTGTACTTGATGATGGATTTTAGTGATTTCCTTGCCTATTGGGAATGTAAGGAAGTGTGCAGCATACTTTTAAATTTGGTCTCAAGTTCTATAAGATGGGATTCCAATGTTTTAAGCTGGTGTTTTCTCTGCCACTACAATACACTGAATATCCCATGATAGCACCTTGTATGGTGGCTTTCAGTGCCTCCCAAACCATTGTTGGGGGGACTCCATTGTAGCATGATCTTGCAGAAAATTAGCACCCTGCATCCAAAGCCATTGAGGGAAGTTAGGGTCTCTCAAGAGAAGCAGGTCCAAATGCCAGCTGGGGATCTGGGAGCTGAGGGACTACTTTGTGTGTGAAGTTGTACAGGCATGATCCAATATGATAATTGGATGAATTACAGCATCATTGATGCTGTTCATAATAGAAGGGATACAAGTCAGTAGTCCAGCTGAGAGTGTGAGTTATGCACCGGAGAAAGAATGTACAATCTTTGTCCGCTGGTGCAAAATGCTCCAGGGTCTTGTAACCCCATATCTGCCATCAGCTGCTGCAGTGAGAGGCGAGGTTTCTGATGATGATCTGGGCAGGTGGACATGCGATCTAGAAAGGTCCAGGGGAGATTGAAATCACCCCTAAGATTATATGAACCTGTGGAGAGGCTAAGGAGCTATAGCTTGGGCCAGCGAGTGAAACACTTCAGGCTGGTCATCATTAGGGCCATACATGTTAGCTATCACTAGGGTACCTGTTGGAGTATCCATCAAAGCCGCCACCCATCTGCCATCTCTATCTCACTGCATCTTTAATTGTGTTCACTGAAGGATTTGTGAAATAAAGTAGCTACCCCATTTGCAGGAGGAGGCTGAAGAAGAAACAACCTGTCCCAACCAAGAGCCTTTCAGCCTGTCAAGGTCCAACTTTTTAGCTTAGTCTCTTTAGTAGGGCTACCTGCACACCCAGTCTCTCGAAATGATTCAGCATCTGAGAATGATTCATAGGGGTATTAAGCCCCATACGTTCCAGTTGATATAGCGAATGTCAGCCATAGTCTAGAAATTGGAGGTTTGATTTAGAAGGAGCAAGCTATAGAGTCTAATAGAGACTGAGAGTGAAGGTCTGCCCCATATCATCTGAACCAGAAAGTCTGTTGTAATTAATTTAAACACCACCAGCAAGGGACCCCAAATACACACACAACCCCCCAAGCATGTACTAATCACAATCTGGAAAAACCTATAAACAATTTCAACTTGTAAAACATGATATTGACTGATAACATTTAACCAACTATATACACATATCAGCCTGTCCACAGCCATTAGGAGTCCCAAAGGTAATATGTCACTGACTGAAGTCACAAGACCTCCTTTGGTATCTGTGGGGTTAGCCTGGGATCAGGACAAGAGGAAATACCCTCCAGAACAGCTTGTCCATACTACAGAATGTAAAATACAGTTAGAGCTAAGACCCTCCGATGGGTGAATGAGAGGAGTCCTCCTGGGACCATGGGGCCCTAAGTACATAGCAGGATATCCTCAAAAGCATGTCCCATGTACTCCAATATTCCCAGCCAATAGACAAGGGACAGGGAGAGCTGAGCTAATACTCTCAGCAATTTAGATCCCATGGCAGGTCAAGGGATGAGAAGTTAACACATAAAGAGAGAACTCAACAGAAAAAGGAGGTTCCCTTTCCTTTATTACATACTCAACCACCCATATTAAACTGGTACCATGGAGTTTGAACATGTCCTCAGTCTGGGGTTCTGAGCTAGGTCTGGGAAGACCAATTGTAGCATCAAGAGTTCCATCTTGTGAGTTTGTAGTGGAAAAACTGGCTGCAAGTTCTGGAGATGCAGCAGCTATGTCAGCTCAGGATTTGCTTTGAGACATGGAGAACATAGTTCTTGAGGATGTCGACCCACACATGTCCATCTCTGTCCCTTCTGAAATCCCTTGTGCAGTGTCTGAGTCCTGCAGGTCTGGTTGTAGAATGGCAAATGGGTTAGGTGAGAAGAAAGTCTTCAGATCTATGGTATCTTGCTGATCTGAAATTTGGTCTGAGTGAGCCATCACCTGTGGGCTCGGGAGATGGCTCTTTCAGTAGGATGTTGTCATCGATCATGACGATGAGATGGTTACCATTTCCTTGGCCTTGATGGTAGCGATGTGTCAAAATCCACACACCAGACTCAGGTATGTCTTGCCTGGGAGCCGAGGAAATATTTGCTGCAGACAGAGAGGGAGAGTGTGTATTTGCTCACTCTGATTATTGGGGTCCCGAAACTCTGCAGAATGTCTAGCCTGCAGGAAGTCCATCAAGCTCTCTGGGGTCTCAAACAGAAGGGAGACCCATTGTGCATAATCTGCATGGTCGCAGGATACTGCAGTGAGTAAGAGTAGTTTAGTTTTGTAACAGTCTCCATGCTTGGGCATATTCCTTATGGCAATCGGAGAGTTCTTTAGAGTGGTCCTGATAGAGCTGGATATGATACCCTTGCCAAGTAATTTCCCCACAGTTCGAGCAGCAGCTATAATAAATTATTTTTGCCTAAAGTCCAAAAATCTGGCAAGCAGAGGTCTGGGCCTTGCTCCAGGCCTTGGTACTGGGGCAGCGAGTAATGAGCCTGTTCTATCTGAGGGTGAAAATCAGCTGGTAATTTGAGCAGCTTTGGAAGGGTTGACTGTAAGAAGTCAATGGGTGATTTCTGTTCTGCACCTTCCGGAAAGCCAATAAGCCATATATTGTTTTGATGGCTGTGATTTTCCAGGTCATCTACTTTATCTTGTAGTGTGTGGATAAGTTTGGCCTGTTCCTCAGAGTAGCAGTTATTTCATGAAGAGCCGCATCATGGGAGGATATTTGTCACTCATTATGGAAAAGTCTAACTTCAATCCCTTGCAAACTTTGTGTAGTGACATTGACTGCAATTGTGAGTTGTGCTACTTGGGTCATGAGCTGGCTGAACACTGCTTCAGTTCTCGATGGTTCTGCAGAAGGCTGTATATTATAGGCCACACTGTAAATCCACCTTCCGAGAGAAAAATGAGTAATTTTGAAAAGAGAACTTGCAAGAAAAGTCCCAAAATTATGCCCAGGGATTCCTCTTCGCTAGGATAGAAAATTCTGGGAGGAAAAGGAGGGTCTTAGTGATGGCTGATGTCAGATTTATCCCCATGTTGCAAGAGCTATCTCTATGCGACCATACTGGATCAGGGCTAGGCCATGCCCCTCCTGAAAGTCTTTTAATGTAAACCACAGATTCGTTTTCCACAATTTATGAAAACCTAATCCACAGTTTATGTAAACTGCACAACACTAATCCATGGTTTATGTAAACTGTGAATTGGTAATCTGTACAATTTAAGCATCACTTTTATAATTTTGGAATTGTTCTTCTGATGGAATTCTGCTGAATTAGCCAGATTTTCAGAAAATCTATGGAAAGCAGTCAGAAGTATAATTTTAAAAATTCTGTGCAGCTCTACTGAGATACACTTCCACAGCAAGTGTTATCAGTTGCGTCAATAACCATTTTCAAGGTCAGTCTCAAAAGTACTTTGAAGAGCAGGGAATGCCAAAGTATGCTCACAGCCTGCAGCTTTACCACCTTTCATCCTAATCCAGTCAGATCTCAGATATTAAGTAGGGTTGAATCTGGCTTGTGATCAAATGGGAGACCTCCAATAAGTGGTGTTGCTCTACAAGGGCAATTTCCCCATGGTTGTAAGCGATTATGAGGCAAACTAAAACAATATGAGCTCAAGCTGCCAAGAGACTTTTGATTCTGAATAGTTTCTAGTTTTAGAAGAAGAGTAAATTTGAATAGTTTCTAGTCTTTAGAAGAGGACTGCACTATACTAAACGGTAGGTGAAACAAAATATCTTAATATAACTTGTGTTGTTTGTTGTGTTTATTTATTGTTTGTTGTAAGCTGATTTGACACATTCTGTAAACAAGACTTGTTTCTCATAGAACCTATCCTGCATTATTACAACTTTTAAATAAAAATAAAATTAAAATAAACTTGTAAATGTACTCTAGAAAGCAGCCTTAGCTACAGTATAAAATTGTGAAAAGTCACCTTTGCTTAATCTGAGCTTCTAGGACATACAGTGCAAACCACACTACTTAACATTCTGTGAGCAAGGTATTTTAAAAACAAAAAATAAATGGGAGTTACACTTTTAAGTAATTAATAAAGTAAATGAAATATGGCTACAACCAGAACAATGTAAACCTTTTTCAAATGTTTAATTGAAGTTTAATGCAGTCCTGTCATCTTTAATAAAAGAATCACTGATTTATTTTATAACATTACAGCAGCTAAAAAGATGTCATTTATTATACAAAGGGCTGACCTCAGAATGAGAGATGAATAAGGAAATAATGAATCTTAATGTTTCTCAAATTAACCTCAAATACTCTCCAACTACACTTTAGGGCATTAACAAATACTATTTCAGCTTTCACATAATAAGTCCACCCAGCACCTATAAACAAAGCCTGTATTACTTTCTGTGGCAGTAATTACACTTAGAATCTATCTAAATGTCTTGGGCTTTGCATTTGTTTGGAGTGTTTATTACCTGTCAGGAGATGAAAATAGAGGAAATGGCAAGAAGGAAAAATTATATTATTGAATGGACTGAATTTGAATCATAAAGCTGAATAAATTCAATTCTGAATACTAATAACATGCAAGAGTTTCAGCATGGATGCACTGTAACTGGAATCATTATCCCTTGGGGACAGCAGTGCTATCTCTTTTCATTTTGTATATGTTTCTTTGTATTGCATTGTATTATGGAATTCTACAAACAGTGAAGCCTGTCTTAAAGGTATGCACCAGTTCTGTGTGTGTGTGATATGATGTTGTCAGATTTGTTTGCATGGTAGGTGTGAAGGAAGAGCTTGTTGCCCTAATTGGTCTTTGTCCAATCCAACCCTTATGCTAAAGGGCATCAAATCATATTGAAGTGCATAAAATGGCTATATGGTGCAGGAAAACCTTAGATGCATATTGTTTTAAGACTTTGCAAGAAACCAAATAAAAAGAATTGTTTAACACAGCACATAGAAACTTAGCAGTGCTTGTAGTGAATATCAAATAAAACCCTGGATACTTGCCAACTATTCTTATTAATTAAATATTACTAATTTTGAACCCATGACTACATCCTAAGTTAAGTTCTTGTTCATCAGAAGGGGTTAAGGCAGTAAACTGAAAACCTACTTTACTAACATACAGAAATCCTAAAAGTGTAGGAAGTACACATTTTGAACTGCCACCAAGCAGACTGCAGATACTTTTAATCCAAGGATTACCGTAGAATATCTAGTTCTTTCTAGATATTTTTTTAATGTTGCATTTTTTAGTATTGTGAACTAAAACACATTTAAGAACATAAGGAATGGATATTCAAAATATTTGGTCATGTTATTGTTAAATCCTGTTTAGGCAGAAAGATGCATACCAGACCATGTAAGGAAGTCACCAAAACCTACCATAATGGTAAACTGTGGTGATGCCCCTATGTTCTCGCAGACAATTTTGTGTGCAAAGTATTTTAAAATTGAGTGACTAACCAATTTGGATGTGCAAGTGATTTGATTCTTTAGTTCACTTCATATGTTACAATTTATGTCAATTATTGCCCTACAGTTTACATGTTTTGATCACTGTGTACACCTGTAAGTATTTCTTACTATAAATGTTTTTGTTTTACACTTGTACTTGCCTTATATATTCAGGCCCCATCATTCCTAAAATGAGATTACTATTTTTTTCTCTGTATACTTGCAAAAAACAATGCTAATGAATAAATAAATAAAACAGACAATAATACATCAGAGGGTGTGTGTGAATAACAGAATTTTACACGTCATAAGGTGTGAAATGCTACACAAACCCTGGCAGCAAAGCTTGGAGGGTTATAAAGCATCCCACACTGAGAGTGTCAGTAAAATGTTGGTTTACACACCTACCCAAGTATTTTTTATAATTACTAGTAAACATTTTAAATTAATATTGTAGTTGTGTGACTAGTAATTATTGCTCACAGTGTAAGCTTGAGTTACAGGAAGGATTGCAACCACCGGTTATAACACATAATTACAACAAGGCAATTGTAGTACATTCTTACAAACTGGTTATTCAGCCATTAAAAATGCTCACTGGTAATTAATAAAGGATTACAATAGAATGTGTATTTCTATATGGTTCTGTATAAAAAGGTGAACAGAAGAAGAGCACGGTCAAAAAGGGCTTAGGAAAAAGTGCAAAGTAAAACCTCATCTATGCAAAGAGCTACAGGGAAAAGTATGCTGATCTATGTCCAGCACTTTGCCATGCCCTGAACTCCACTCCCCCAAACTTTCTATAACAAATTCTAGTTGGAGCAGCAGTGGGGAATGTGCAGTTTCAGATGGTGGCATAGTCTCGCCATTTTCCCCATAGCTGTTTTCATGGGCGTAGTTTGCCTTGTGGCTCTTTTGGTGGGTGCTCTTTTTACTGTGCTGTTCTTCAGTGCTCTCTTGATGGGATACATTCTATACAGATGGTTCCCTTAATGTTACTTTTTCATTTTTGAGAGGTAAAATACATGTCAACACATCTGTAAGTGTCAGCAGCGCATCAGAATGTGGAAAGGGCACAAAGAGTTATCTGGAATGAGGCAGACTCAGCATTAACTCCACTGGCTGGGGAACATTGGTATATACTAGCTGTACTCCCATCTGATGCATCTTCCATGGCTAAATTTCCTTTGTTGTGTGTTTTGCTACCCACCTATCCTGCCCATAGTTTGTAAGTTTCAAATGTTGTTGGTTTCTGCTGCCTGCCCTCCCACCTTAATATTGCAATTTCAGCATTGTGTAACAGCTCAGCCCCCTCCCATTTGAATTGTGTATAGCTGTCCAGGAAACTGACTGCATCTGTGTCTCTGTTTGTGTTTCAGCCTGCTTGACATGTATGCTCTATGGCTTAATGCTACAGTGGTGTCAGGAACAGAGGTACAAACTGTCATTCAGTCAGATGTGGCAGTATCTGTAAGTAGTGGCAGTGCAGCAAAGTGCAGAAAGGTTCCCCTAGACTCATCTGGAGTATTGTAGACTCTGCATTGACTCTACTGGCTGGGAGCACTGGAACATCCTATCTCTGCTTTCATCTGAGGTACCTACAGGTGTTGCATTTCTTCTGTTGTGCATTACAGTAGCTCACTCTTTGGCCCAAACTTTGTCAATTTCATCTGTTGTTTATTTCTGCTGCCCATCCTCCTACCTGAACATTGTCCAATTTAGCATTAACAGTTTGCTTCCCTCCCATTTGAGCTATGCATAGCTGTCTGGAGGAACTTCACAATAGCTGAATCTTTGCATTGGCATGATTGTGTTTCAGTCTATTGACATGTGTTTCGATGGTCTAATCTCAAAGTGGTGATACCACTGGAGGAAAAGATCATTGGTACAAACTGCTATTGAGACAATGCAGTGACATCTGCAATAGGTGGCAGTGTGGTAAAGTGCAGACAGGTTCACCAAAGAGTCTTCTAGAGTCAGCTAGATCTGCTGCACTGGGCCAGTAAAGTGCATAAAAGAGGGCCCCTGCAAGCATTATACTCTCTACTAGAATAGGTTTGTTCCTCCTGAGTAAAAAGGTACCAGTAATGGGTGTTTACTCATAGTGCGGGAGGTTAATGGGGAGGGGGGGGGAAGGTAGTTGGGGTAGTAGTAGATAGGCAGAGAATGGATCCGAATGTTATGTGTGATTTGTATGTATACTTACATTGTATGTTCCTTTTCCAATGGATGTATTCTCTGCAATATAATTTCCAATAAAATTTTAATGGCAAAAAAAGTGCATAAAAGAAAACAAAAACTATATGGACAGTAGTTACCTGACTGATCATTTTGCTGTTCAATATGTATAATGTTAAATTATGTTACAATGTGTGGCCTGTTGATATTTAGCTACTTGTATGTTGTATCTGATGTCTCTGTTGCTAGTGTAGGAGTACAACATGCTGTGCAGATTGATTTTGCATGCTTAAGTGACAATTTTGCCTATATTTACAATATTTATAGTTTATTTAAGTGTGATTCTTGTAATTTTAGTAATCATAGGAAACAGGATTTACAGCAGTTATTTCTTCACATGTGCAAAGGAGAGTGGCTAGCGCTTATATTGGGAGATAACTTCTCCAATATTGTGATACATTTCGAAGACATTCACTGATCCTTTTGCCGTAGTAGATTTTTCAGCAATGTTCATATGAATCCAGGGCAAGAAAATAATGGATCAGATTTTCAAAAGGCCTTTAGACCAATACAAGGAACCACCTTGAATCAAATCCAACTGTACCGAACACTGTGTGCTGTATTTTGCAAGAAAAGCATTCTCTGTGGCAAAGTTCCCCAAATGATGAAAGGGGTCCACTGCAGTAAAAAGATGTCATATGGGGGGATAATGCAAGCTGAGTCAAAATGCATGTTGCAAGGATTACTCAAACTGAGTCAAGAAGATGATGCAGAGGGAAGAATGACTTAAGCTGAGTCAAAAAGTTGAGTGATGCATGGAGTGAGAATGAAGCAAACTGCATCAAGAAGATGATCATGAGGTGAGAATCTGACTCAAGCTGCATCAAAAGATGATGCAGGGGCAAGAAGAGTCAAGCTAAGTCAAAAATACTGCTGATGAAACTGCCTAGACAATGGCATGTTAAGCCCCCAAAATGCTCTAAACTAGTCCCACAATTGAATATTGGCTCTATAACCAACCTGCTACATAATCTACACTCCAACTTTATATGCGCCAGTGTCATTTAGACCAGCCTGGCTGGTCTAACAGTGGCATGCGTCTTCTGCACAGTGTCAGCAGCTTCCACCTTTGAAAATAAAAAAGGGGATGTGCAAATGGTCATTTTTTGACATAAGCCCCATTGCAAACCACCCATTTTTTCATACAAGCCTGATGCAAGCCAACTTGGGGCAGGCAGATCTTCTTTGATGCAAACAGCATTAGAATTGATGCAAGTTTTGATGCAGTTTGCTCCTTGTGTCATTCTTTTTCGGTGCAAGCACCTTGCATCATTTCTGATCTTTTGAAATTGAGCCCAATGTGTCTAATTGGCAACCTCTAAGATCTACTGTTGAGGGTCTTTAATTTGGCACATTGAAATATAAACAGATGACTACCTGAAATTGATACATTTTCTGTTTGGATTAAAATGAATGGTTTTGACATAGTAACACTATAGTGTCTGAAACATAATTATCTTCAAAAATTCTTAATCACTTTCTATCTTAGGATTCCTCCATGTTATTTAAAAAGATAGGCTGGCTACACATTTGGGAAGGAAGTGTGACTGATATAAAGAGTAACCTAGAGGCTACAAAGATTGACCTTCATACAGATTGTTTAATATGAGATACTCAAACAATTAATCTCTGCCTGGGTGGTAAAAATAACTTAATTATTGGGAACATATATATTCTTCCAGGTACAATTGATGAAGGCCTGAGATTCAGTTCACCTTTTATTGATTAAGAAAGCATTACAATGAGTTGACCCTACTGAGGACTTTGCCTTAAGTTGGTAGACAAGAGAAATCCTCAATTAGGGATATAATAAAAAAAATGCATTTTATCCAAATAGTAATGGTTCCTACCAGAATAAATTACAAACTGGCACTAGTCCCTTGATAGACTGTGTCTTAGTGTCCAGACTGGAATAAGTTGTAAGATCGGGACAATATATTAAAAATTAGCCTTTGCCATAGGGGACTTCTTCGGCAACCGTTGCTGCAGTGTAGGAGGAGGCTTTTTGGGACTGGGCCCCTCCTGCAAAGGGGAGCCAATCAGGGCACTGCAAAAAAAAGGCAACTGTTCTAACTGGGTTTCTGCTTTAAAAGCAGAAACCCAGACTGCTGCAGAGAAAGAATATTCAAAGCTTCAGAGCTGGTCAGCAGCCATAGCTGTGGGTGGAAGGTCAGCAGCTGTAGCCACAGGAGAAATCACTGGTAGACATAGCTATGGGAGAAATCATTGGTGGCCATAGCAGCAGAGGAACTGTTCGGTGGCCATTGCTGCACAAGAAGGAGGTTCAGCAGCCATAGCCACAGGGGACCTGTTCAGTGGCCATTGCCAAGTGTATGGTGAGGCTCCTTTTCAGGACTGGGCTCCTTCCTGCAAAGGAGAGCCAATCAGGGTACAAAAATAAAAGGCAATGTTGAACTGGGTTTCTGCTTTAAAAGCAGAAACCCGGATTGCTTCAGAGGAAGAATATTCTCCCACCCCAGCACCCCAGCCCCTCCACTTATTAAATAGACTCACTGGGCTTATCCTAGAGGAGGCTACCCATCAGGAAGGGATAGGAGGCAGGAGATTTCAGCAGAGGAAGGGGAGCAGCCACTAGAAGGAATTTTCTATAGGAACCAAGCTTAACACAAACTGTTGACCAGCAGGGCTTCATAAACTGGTGAATGAAAAGTTCAGTTAAATGAAATTGTTTGGCACAGTTGATTCAAGAATAGTTTTGCTGTACAACACCTAAATAATACTTTAAGGAATTTAGTATTGTCTGGATTGCTTAACACAGTAGATTTATAGAGTAGTATTTTATATACAAGAAATTGTTTTAATTGTCTGAACAGAAAGAGTATTCTTCCCTTACTTTTAAGACTAAGGTGATCAAATGTACGGACAGCAAAGTTGGAGAGGTAGTCTGAAAGGGAATAAGGCAGGTCTTAAGTATGGTCTCCAGGACACTAGGGCATGGGGAATCTTTGGGATGGTGGTAGAGTGCAATGTGTGTGAGACAGCCATTGTGTAGAGGCTGGGGGCTGCATGGTGTGCAGACAGCTTACACAGCTAAGAGAGGAGGTGAGGTGGTTGAGGTGGGCACTAAGCAGGGTGGGGGAGAGGAGAAGGAGAGAGAATTGGAGGAGGTTCAAAGGGGCACCAGCTGGTCGAGGGGAGAAAGAGAGAACATAGGTGGGCCTGCAGGGGTATTAGGAACAGGTGTAAAAAGAAGTGAGAAGAAGGGGAGAAGACTGGAGGAGGTCCAGAGGATGCACCAGTGGGGTGAGAGGAGAAAGGGAGAACACAAGGGTGCTGCAGATGACTTATTAATAGGAGAAGAAGAGGATGAGAGGGTCAGGGGGAGTTGCAGGTACTAGGATCAAAAAGCAAAGCAAGCACAAACAGGGAAGGGGCAGGAATTAGATGGGGCACAACAGACAGCAGGCTGCAAAGCAAGGATACAGATCAGGAAAACAGATTTGCACTTTTGGGGACACTGGAGGAAGATAACAGCAAGGTGAGCGGCTGCAAAGCGTTCATAGGGGATGATGAAGGCTATGGTAATAGAATGTTTGGGAAGGGGGATGCACCTTTTGTAGGGAACCTAGAGGAAAGTAGTCAAAATGAGCAAAGGGTGGGGTGAAAACACTCTCAATGGGGACACACCACCAGAAGAGACAGGGATGGAGTCTACAATAAGCTCAGTACAGGACAGGATCAATGGAGGGGGAGGGTACCCATTAAGAGAAGGATTCAGGCAGTAGAGAGGAAGGATAAGAGCAAAGGGAGGGGTCAGAGCTCATGAAAAGTGAGGCAAGGATGAGTGTGACTGGTGGTGACACCAGAGGGGAGAAGAGCCGGTGAAGGAAATGGACAAGGAGAAAATGGGAACAGGGTAGTAAATGGGATGCCAGAAAAGGGATATAAGCTGGACAATCAAAAGTACAAGCAGAAGGAAAGGAGAAGCAGGAGCGTGCTCATGGAGTACTCAGTACTAAAGGGAATCAGATGGACAGAAAGGAGTCAGGAGCAGTGCAATTTGGGTTGAGTGCATGTCGGAAATGATGGCGCTAGATGTGAGGCACAATATACCCTCATGGGACAAACAGCAAGATGAGAGATCACATTTGATGATCTGGAGGAATAGTCTAAAGGAGATACAGGCAAGGGTCAGGGAGCTTGCTAGATTCTGCAGTAGTACAGGGTTCCATTCTATTGCTTTCTCAGAGGTACTGCCTGTGCCAAGAGCAAGCACATCAAAGAAGAAGAGGATTGAAGAAATGTAATCAATGGCTGGAGGGTTGGTACAAGCACATGGGGTTTGGGTTAGTGGGTGACTGGGGATCAACATGGGAGGGTGACAGCCTATCTGCCCCAGACAGACTGCACCTGAACAAGGAAGGATCGGCAGTACTAAAGAGTAAGTTAGGGACTTTTATCAAAAGAAAGTATAATTTAAACTGAATTCCGGTGGGGGGTTAAGTAAAGGACCATTCAAAGAGGCAAGAGAGATGGGAGGCTATCAGCCTCCCTGCAGGTTGGAGATAAAATGCTGGAAAAAAGCAAGAACAAGAGAATGTTAGAAGGGAGATCAGTGTGGGGGGACATGCTGGAAGGATTATCAGCCAACACCAGGAGTTTTGGGAACAAAATGGTGGACTTGGAGGGCATCATGGTGGACAGGCGTCTGGACATAGACCACTAAGTAAGACATGGTGGACAGAGCAGCATGCCTGGGAGACAGTTGTCCCAGGCTAGGACTGGAAATGGGGGTGGCATTAAACATCAAAGATGACATTAGAGCAATGGAAGGACAGGAGTAGGAAGGGAAACAGAGCTCATGTGGGTCACACTGGACAAACTGACTGGTGAATCATTGAGGATGGGGGTGGTTTATAGACTTCCTACATGGGGGAAGAGGATAGACAGCTGATACAGGCAGTTACACGATGGCTGTCAAGGGAAACTTCTGCTAGAGGGGACCTAAACCTCCCAGATGTGGACTGGGAGATCCCAGCTGTGGTATCATTCTGGAGCAGGGAGATCCTAGAGGCCCTACAAGGGGTATTCATGCAGCAGTTGGTTAGGGAGCCCACTGGGGTAATAACCTGCTGGACATGGTACCTACAAAGAGGAACATGTGAAGAGGTGGTGCTGGTGACAGAGTAGGTACAAGTGATCACAGGACTGTAAGGTAAAGACGAAGAGGGAGGCAAATTAGACCTGAATGACGGTTATGGACTTCAGAAAGATGGACTTTAACAAAATGAGGAGGATATTTGGGAAGAAATGGCAAGGGAATATAGGTGATGTGGAGGAGTTATGAGGACCTATCAAAGAGGAAGTATTGAAAGTCACTGAAATTTGCATTAAGAAGGTGAGAAAAGAACAAAAAGGAGGAGACCACTCTGGTTTACAAGGGAGGGGTGTCAGGGGCCATTAGGGAAAGGAAATGGCATTCAGAAAATATAAGATGGTACAAAGGAAGGAGGACATAGAGGCTTATGGGAAAATAAGTAGGTTGCAGGGCAGGAGAAGGAGGGCTAAAGTGGCCACTTAGGGAGAAAAATAGCTAAGCAGGTCAAAATGGGAGATAAAACTTTTTAGATATGTGGGATAAAGAAAGAAAGAAAGAAAGAAAGAAAGAAGGCAAGGCGGGGATAGTAAGGTTGTGAAGGGAGGAGGGAGGGAGGAGGAATACAACTGGAGGGGATGTTGAGAAAGCAGAGTGCTAAATAGCTACTTCTGCTCTGGTCTTCACGGAGGAGGGGTAGGGACCTGAGCTGAGTGGGAGGATAGGGAAGGCAAAAGGTGGATCCTAGCATGTTCAGCATAGATAGGTTAAGGGAGGAACTGGACAGTTTAAAGGTGGACAAGGCAATGGGGCCAGAAGGCTTGTACCTGGAACTGAGGGAAACCCGGGAACTGAGGAAAGAGCTGGCAGCCCACTGATGAGACTGTTTAACTTTTCTCTGGATACAAGGTGTGCACCAAGATACTGGAGGAGGGCAGATGTAGAGCCGCTGCAAAAGGGGGCAGTAATGAGGTGGTGGAGAACCATTGCCCAGTCAGCCTCACGTCAGTGGTAGGCAAGGTGATGGAGGCACTAATAAAAGAAAGGGTGGTAGACTACCAGGTGGACAGTGGACTGCAGGATAAAAGGCAGCATGGCTTCACAAATGAGAGGTCATGCCAGATGAACCTGATGGAGTTCTTCAGTTGGGTGATGCAGGTGGTTGACCATGGAGTGGCAGTGGATGTAGCCTATCTGGACTTCAGTAAGGCCTTCGACACCATTCCTCACAGAAGGCCAGTAAATAAGCTGGAAAGCTTAGGGTGGGACAGAAAATAACTAGGTGGCTGGAAAACTGTTCATGGGCAGAATCCAGAGAGTGATGGTAAATGGGGTGCATTCCAAGGTGAGGAAAGTGATGAATGGGGTGCCCCAGGGATCAGTACTGGGACCCCTCCTTTAATTATATACATCAGGGATATAGCAGAAGGTCTTGAAGGAAGAGTGTGCCTATTTGTGGATGATACAAAAATATGCAATAGGGTGGACACAACCTGAAGATTCTGGAGGTGGTCAGAAACTTGGCAACTGAAATTGAATGCCAAAAAGTGTGCTGTGATGCACTTGGGGTGTAAAACCCACAAGCAACTTACGTTCTAGGAGGGAGGAAATCAAAAAACAGAGCATGAGAGGGATCTAGGGATTATAATATCAAGCAGCCTTAAGGTGGGTGGTCAGTGCAGCAAAGTGGTGGGGAAGGCAAATGGAAAGTTGGCATGTATTGGGAGGGGCATAAATAGCAGAAGGAGGGAGGTACTGATGCCTCTTTACAAAGGCCATGATGAGGTGGCACCTACAGTACGTGGTCCAGGTCTGGAGACTGCACCTATGCAAAGACATAGATGGGTTGGAGAGGTTTGTGAGAAGAGCAGCCAAGATGGTGCATGGTATGCGGGGAAACCATATGAACAGAGGTGGAAGAATTGGATCTGTACCCACTGGAGACTAGGAGGGATAGGGGGACATGATTGAAACTTTTAAGTACATGAAGGGAATCAATAAGGTGAAGGGGTGGAGCTTGTTCAAAAGAAAGGAGGGTGCTAAAACTAGAGGGCATAGCCTAAGATTGGAAGAAGGATGATATAGAGGCAATGTGAGGAGGAGATTCTTCACAGAGAGGTTGATGGAGGCATGGAATAAACTACCAGAGGAGGTGGTGGGGCTGAAATGGTGGAAGGATTCAAGAGGGCATTTGACAGACATATGGGGTTGGGAAGTTGGGGGAGGAGGGCTCGTAAAAGTGGAGATGAGTAGGGGAGGGAAAGGGGCAGACTCAATGGGCTGGTGAGGTCATTTTCTGCTGTCATATTTCTGTGATTCTGTGATCTGTGAGTGCTAGCACAGCACAAATGTTTGTGTTCCACTTGCGCTAGCACCCAACCCAGTGGCTGCTAGTTTCAGTCAGATAGCAAACTGGCACTCTCCAACTGAATATTGGCCCATGTCAGTGCAGTGCTAAGTCAAACTGTGCTGCTTGAACATGTTCCTGGGCTGTATTCATCCCACAGGAAATAGTGTTCCTGGATCAGATAGCACTGGGAGACATGTTGGCTATATTCAGCCACACCACTCAAATGAGCCCATTGGGCATGCTAGGCACTAAGGGGCCATTTGCATGCTCATTATGGTCTAATTTGCATGGTGAGCAGTGGCCATTTACCATCCATTCCATGAATGCTGGACACAGCATCTCTAGTGTCTAGTGACACCCCATCCCTGAACACCTATGCTGAAGTCTTTTAACAGTTCCCTGGTGTCTGGTGGCACACCCCATCCCCAGATCTCCTGTCCCATGTGTTGTCAACATCTCCTTGGTGCCTAGTGGCATCCTCCACCACCAATCACTTGTCCTGTGCTGTCAACAACTCCCTGGTGTCTAGTGGCACCCCATCACCCATCACCCATCACCCATCCCATGTACTGCCAAAATCTTTCTGGTGTCTAGTAGACCTGCACCTCCCTCCCTTGTCCCATGTGCTGTCAATATCTCTCTGGGGTCTAGTAGCACCCTCACATCCCCAGAGTGCCTGTGATGAATCTCCAGTGGTACCCCACCTCCACCCCTGAGTGCCCATTGACAGTTTTACCAGCAGGCATTGGTGGTCCAGTGTCCCAACCTTCCCTGTCCACTCCTAGAACACCACCTATCCAACTCCCCTTCCATGGTGACTGGGGATGGGAGTGATATTTAGAATCCTGCTACAGCAACTGGTACAGCCCCCTTCTCACCTGCTTGGCTCAACACCACATGAGCTGATAGTGTATCTATAACATACTGAAATATACTGTATACACCCTCATTATACTCTCATATGGTGCCATGCCAAGGAGGTGAGAGGAGAGCTGTGCTGGTCGCCTATTGGTGACCAAATATCTACTCACATCCCTGGACACCCTGACATGGAGTCGTTGGATGGGCTGTGCTCCAGGAGTGGGCAGGGCAGTTGGGGCCACTGGACTGCCAATGTTCACCGGTAAGACTGTCGATGGGCATTCAGGGGTGGGGAAGTTGGAACCATTGGACATGAGGACCTGCTGTATCATTCATCATGGGCCTGGGGAACTGGGGCTGCCACTAGACACCAGGGATATGTTGGCCGACATGGGACAGGTGATCAGAAGGTGGGGGTTCCACTAGACAACAGGGAGATGTTGATGGCACTTGGGGTGGGTGATCAGGGTGAGGGGTGCCGCTAGACACCAGGAAGATAGATGCTGTTATAGGATAGATGATTAGAGGTGGGGGCTGCAAGAAGATACCTGGGAGATTTTGGACAGCACATGGGATGGGTGATCATGGGTCGTGGTGCCACTAGACACCAGTGAGGTATTCATAGTACATAGGACAGGTGATCAGGGGTTGAGTGGTGACTCTAGACACCAGGGAGATACATAATCTTACAGGACAGGTGATGGAGGGGTTGCCACTATTCACCAGGGAGACATCTGACAGTCATAGAATGGGCAAATGGGGACGGGCAGCTGCAGTGCAGTCATCCCACCATTGGTGAGGTGAGATCATGGGCTTAGCACCCAGGTAAGTCATTGAATTTGGCAGTAGTAAATAGTGTCGCTTTGCATGCCATTCACTGTCCTCACAAACCACCAGGGGCGTAGCTACAAGGGTGCAGGGGTGCAGTGGCACCTGGCCCATGGAGGTTTGAGGGGCTCAAATCATAATTCTGCTGTTTATTCAAAACTGGGAGGGGCCCTGTAACATTGCCCTTGCACCCAGGCCCTCTAGGAATTTGCTACGCTTCTGCAAACCACTGAACTATACCATTGCACTTGTGTGCAAGAGAGGACCCTCATTTGCATGGGTGTAGTTTTATGTTAGCACCTGGGTGCTAACAGGCTTACCATGTGCTACATGGGCCTCTGAATATAGCACCCACTCAAAAAAGGCTACAAACCTGATGACGCTGGTGCAAACCCCATTAGTGCCAGTACTAAAATTTGGATGTCTATCCCCAGGAGTGCTGTCTGATAGCCCAAGTGATCACTATGCTGTTTATTTTAGTTTTAGTGCCAAGATGGTTAGTCCACCACTTAATTACTAAAGGTGGGAATATTAAATGTGGAGACAGTTTTTTAAAAGGAACTAGCTCTAACTAATTGGTAGTTTATCAACAGTATACCTGAGGTTGATTTGTCTTTACATTTTATAATTACTAAGTTTGTTACCATTTGCAATCAATGGGCTCCATGGGTAGAATCAGATTGTGTGGGGACAACCTAAACACATAACCCCAGTACTTTTAAACTAATGCAGCTCAGGGTAAGGCCTGGAATTTATACAAAACTAATGGCAAACAAAGTCATGTGTTAGACTATAAAAGGTTCAGAAATAAATGTAAGAAATTAGTGCAGAAGACACAAGCTCAATAATTTTAGATATTCAGAAAAGTAATTTCTCAAATTTGAAGAATTCTTAAGTCTGTGTGAATTGTTGAATAAAATAGCTAACACTTCCACTACTTTTGCAAGCCAGTAATGATCTGATTACACGTAATATTGATATTGCAACTAGTTTTAATACTTTTATAGTCTGCACTGCTCAAAGGACTAAATTCACTGTCCAAGTAGATACTGTAGGTGCTGGATGCAGTGCTAAACTCAGAGAAGAATGACAATCCAGTGGATTTTTTCTAGCTGCACACTTTTCAGAACAAGGTGTGTAAGAACAATGGGGCACAATTTGAAGACTGAGGGGGACAGCTCAGATGTAACATGAGGAAGTATTTTTTCATGGAGAGGGTTGTGGATGCATGGAACAGCCTTCCTGAGGAGGTTGTGGAGTCAAAAATAGTGGTGTATTTCAAGAATGCATGGGACAGTCATAAGGCAATTCTAGTGGGTGGGGGTAGGAAGAAGTAGGCTGTTGGTTAACTAGGATTTGCAGCTTATCCATTAGGTAGGAAATAAGCAGACTGGGTGGGCCAAGTGGTCCTTATCTACCATTAAATTCTATGTTTCTAAAGGTCCTCACTCATGCCAACCTGTATTCAAAGTTTTATTATAGTGGCGATATCACCACTATAGTTAGGATTGAGCAGGCTGTTTAATGTTAAACTCAATGTTTTGCTCCTTAATATCTTTGACTCTTTTGATGGAATGAGCTGAAATATTGCATGTGTTGTCTAATAGGAAAGTCTTGCTCGGTGGAAATTTTTGTGATGGCAGATTGTGTGGTTTCAGAGATCTGCATGTGTCATTTTAAGAAAAAAAGAAATTTTTTTCCTATACTTAACATTTTTTTTTTTTTCTCGCCATGGCCTACGTGGAAAGGAACTGTTGCCCCAGACTCTGTAGGGGACATGAGTAATTTCCCAAGACAGTGCCTTTGAAAGGTCCGTGAAAACATTTCAAGAAGTTCCAGAGTTATTAAGCTTTAAATTTTAGTGACTTCGACTTGAGGACTTGTGTACGTTTTTTGGATAATGTTTCTAGCGAAAGTAAAAAATTAAGCCACAAATGATCATTTTGCTTCTGGACCACGTGTTTGGCACAGCATCAAACATTTTATTTGTTGTTAACCGCCACCTTGTTGACCTGTTCCACTAACCAACAAAGGTGGAAAAACACAAAAATGCTGTGATTTGAATAAGCAAACATCAGAACCTAATTAAATGGGGCCTGTTTAGCTAGATTCTGATGTTTATTTTTAAGTATAATGGCCAGAAATACATTTACTGGGCACCAAAAATCTGGGTACCCAGTTTAGTGAGAGGAGCACTTCCCCTGCATTCTCTGTATGAGAACAGTGGGAATTTCTTGACTTTTGCAGGTGCAGCTGGGTCTCGTGCTGAGGGCTGCAGTGAGAGGAGTGATCTACTGTTTCTCTTGTTTCTAGTGGCAATCCCCCAGCCTCCATTTGCTGTCCCTATTATTTATATGTTGATCCCTGGTGTCTAGTGGCACCCCAGCCAACAATTGCTATCCCTTGTTGTGTAGTGGCATCACCCTCCCTGCTGGTTGCTGCCCCTGGTGTTGAGAGGCACCTAAATACTCTGATCAATGTCCTTGGTGTCTAGTGACACCCCCCACCCACCAATCATGTCCTCTCATTTTTATTTTAGTCCCCCCTTGCAGTCCATTGTTTTATTAGAAGTTGCCAACATTGGGGCCTCAATCCCCATGTTGGCATGTACAAGATCCTCCTAGCAGTGTGGGACACTGGGGAGCCCACCCAATGTCCTGAAATATTTATTTTCATAGACCTGTAAAAGAAAACAGTCCCCAATGTCTTTTTTTTTTACATCTGAAAAAGAAAATGGTCCCCTGTCATCCCCACCATCACCCTCCCTTATCCTGACCCTCCCACTGAGAACCCTCCACCCCACACCCCACCTTACTCTATACTTACCACCAGAGGTCATAGGCAGTCATCTTCTGAAGACTGGAACATGTCTGCAGTCTTCAAAGCTGATCTGTGAACTGAGGAATCAAGGTAAGTGACGTATAATGTATTTCAGTGGCATTTGAAACTTATGTTCAGTAACTTTTGCCATTTTAGGAATTTTTTTCATGAAATTTTCAACATGGCCTTTTTGGGACCCAACCTCATGAAAATTGACACTGTCATTTTGTTAATCATGCCCAGAAGGTGATTTCATGGTTGCTGCACAAAATCACCTTTTGGGCCCAATTAACAGTGTCAGTGTTCATAGGGAGGGGTCTCAAAAGGACATGTTAAAAATGTGGTGGTAAAATTCTTAAAATGGCTGAGTTATGAGGGTTAGTTGAAATGTTTTTGTGCAAGTGCATAACTTTGGTAATTTTCAATATTTTGAGTTCAAATTTTCAACATAGTTATTTTTTCACACCACTTCATGAACAGTACAGCTTTTAATTTTTATGTTGGCATTTGCACAGCCAACATCTTGCGGTAGTGGAGATTTGGAGGCACGGTCGCTGTTGGGAAAATGCAGGGCACACACCAGTAGGTGCATCCTCATTCTCCAATCAGCCTGCATGCCAACGCCACACCACCCGGTCAAGCACATCTAAGGAGAGGTCCGCTGCAAATGTGAGCAAAGCTTGTCACACACAGCAGACCTTCCTACATGCTTCACCAGTTACAAACATGGTGGCACTGTGGCCACTAAACTGCCAACTTCAGGGGTGCCCAATCCCCTGGTCAGCTTCCCCTGTCCCTCATGTATGTGCCGATGGGGGAGCCCACTCCCTGTTGGCATAATGTGTCCCCTTCCTTTTGCTTGGCGAAGCTTCCAACTCTTGGTTCATGCTCCCCTGCTTTAATTGTTTGCTGATGGGTGTGCCCAATCCCTGTCAGCATCCATCCCTCCTTTCCCACTTTAATGTGCCAGCAGGGGAGCCCACTGCACTTCGGCATGATGTCACCCTTCTTCTGTGCTGCGGGTATCCAATCCCCTCAGCTAGTGTCCCCACTCCCTATGTGCCAACAGGGGTGCCCAATCCTCCATCGGCTACTGTACCCCAAAAACCTGTAAAAAAAACCATCTCGATGTTTTTTTAACACCTGTAAACAGAAAACGGTCCCTCGTAGTCTCCCTAACACCCGCACTCCACCCACTGCGCACCCTGCCTCCCCACACCCCTCACCCCATACTTACCTCCAGAGCTCGGCATGATGATCTTCAGTGGACCGGAACATGTCTGCACTCTTCAAAGCCAACTGCGAACTGAGGAAATGCAGGTAAGCTGTATAATGGAATAAATAAGGTTTTTTCAACTTTGATGCATATCTCGGGCATTTTTTGAATTACTGCACCAAATTTTCAACATGGGGTTTTTGGACCCTCCTCATGAATTATGTCACTGTTATGATGTTAATTGGTCCTGAAAGGTGATTTTGCAGTCACTGCATGGAATCACCTTTAGGGACCGAGTAGCACAAGGACAGTGGCAGTGTTCATGAGGTGGGCTCTCATAAAGCCTATGTTGCAAATTTGGTGGTAAAGATCCAAAAATGGCTGTTTTACAAGTGTGCATTGTGCAGTTGCTACTCACACTCATAACTTCATGAATTCACAATATTTTCATGCCAGATTTTCAACATAGTCATTTTCTACACCTCCTTATGAACAGTACAGCTGTCATTTTCACATCCTGGCGAAATGTTCTTCCGCACTTCCGGCACAATAGTGTGGTCACTGTGGGAAATCAGTGTTCAGGGCACATTATGAAAATAACAGTGGCACTGTTCATGAGCAGAGGTTCTAAAATGCCTATGTTGAAAATTTGGTGACGATACTTCATAAAATGACTGTGTTACAAGCTGTGTTGCACAGTTTTCATGCACACTGTAATGTTGTGCATTTGTGATATTTTCACCATTGACATTTTTCTACACCTCTTGATGAACAGTACAGCTGTCATTTTACATATCCTGCCCTAAATGTGTTTTAGCATGTCTGGCACAGAATAGCGTGGTTGCTGTGCAAAATCACTTTTGGGACAGTTTGAGAAAATGACAGTGACACTGTACATGAGCAGAGGTGCTAAAATGCCTATTTTGAAAATTTGGTGCTAAAAGTCCATAGAATGACTGTGTTACAAGCGTGCATTGCGCATTTCCCACACACCCTTTTAAAATTTGCAATTTTTCACATCCTGCCCAAAATGTGTTTCCACATGGCACTACCAAACCAATGCCAGTGCGACTACATTCGCATTGACAAATGCTTGTTCACATTCTGTCTAAAATGTGTTTTCACACCTGTGGTGTGGAATGGTGTTTCAGCATGGATTTGAACATTTTCACCTATGGGGTTTATGAGGTGGGATCATAAGAAGATTATGTTGAAAATTTTGGGTCAAAATATGAAATAAATGCTAATGTTATGACCATTTGTTGCAATTTCACTACACCCACTTGTCACTTTGGAAATGTTAAATATTTTACCCCAGATTTTCAACATAGCTTTCTTATTACCCGCCTCATGTTTGTACACAGTTGTTATTTTCAAATCCTGGCCAAAATGTGTTTTTACACCTGTGGCATGGAATGGTGTTGCAGTTGCACAGAATTATGTTTTTGGCAGGGATTCTAAAATGTCTTTATTGGGTACAGTACATGAGGTGGGGTAATAAGGTGGCTATGCTGGCAATTTGATCACTATTGTCCTATAAATGGAAGTGCAGGGTCTGAACACCCCTACCCCACCCCGCACACACCAACAAATAAGTTTTTTCTTTTGCAAAGTTTGCACATAAATGTTTGCACAAAGGTTTGCTGTATGTGTTTTGAGTTGCCATTTTTCTCCACTTATATTTAAATAAAATTTGAATAAAGATTAACATGAGTGAGCACCTTTGTTCTGAAAAGTGTGCGGATGAAAAGTCCACTGGATTACCATTCCTACCTCAGTTTTAATACTTGTTTTAACAATTTGAAAAACTTAATCCCTCATCATATTATTGAAAATCCTCTAAGTGAGCCTCATAAAGAATCCAAAGTGAAAGGTCACAAATTTTATTTTAAACATTTGGCAGTCAAGGATCCCTTGCACTGTTTGAATATACTAAAAGTAAAAACAAAAGTGGGTGTTACAGCACTGATTATATCATAATACAAATAGAGGAAGAGGAAGTGGATCTCACGCTGTGTTTGCTGTACAATATATCCCTAAGAAGGATTTGGGTCTGAGCAGTTTGGAAGAAGGTGCCCATGGTTCCAGTCTTTATGTCTGGTGATGCTGCAGTGGTAGAACATTATCATCCAATTCTCTGTCACCAGTGTTATCTAAATTGTTAGAGAGAATTGTTTTGATCAGTTAACCCTATACTTGGCAAAGTATAATTCGTTTATTCTTCGCCTACATGGTATCAGACCTTATCGTAATACAGTCAGTACATCACATTTTACAGATCATATAAATAATGCTTTGTATGCAGGTGATGCCACTGCTGCAACATTTTTAGATCTCACTAAAGTGGTTGATCTGGGAAACCATGGCTGCCTGCTATCCAAACTGCAAGACTTCAGCCAATCATCTGATGCCATGGATTGGTTCTCTAGTTACTTAAAACTAGAATACAGAAAACAAGATTTGGTGATGTATATATTGAGAAATGGGTGGTCCTTTACCAAGGCACCAAAGATCTACACGAGGCCCAGATATTCAAACGGCACCCAAAAGTGTGCAACAGCAGGAGTAAGCACAAGTGCACTGTACCCATCGCCAAGAAGTGTGATATTCAAAACTGCACAGGTCAAGATCGCCTCGGCGCTACAAACTGAATATCGCTCCACCTCGCCATAGCGCAACCAGGGATGTGCAGTGGCGCAGTCCAGATGCACCATAAGCGCAACCAGGGATGCTCAGTGGAGCAGAGCAGCAGTGCAACAGCACAACCAGGGGTGCGAGGCACAGGATGCAGGGGTCCACCACCCATGCCACAGATGGGTAGAGGAGCACACAGCAGAACAGACATCACCCCACACCCCATGCACTGCACAACCGGTGGAGAGCTGGAATAACTACCAGCCCATGGATACCAGCAACAAACTCACAGCCAGAACATGGTGCCCAGCACACCCCTGGCAAGCTGTGACCATTACACAAGGAGGGCCGACCACCCCATGCCACCATCCCACCAATGCAGAGCACACCCACACCGTGATCCCCAGACATGCTGCCCAGGAGCAGTGTCCACCAGTGCAGGACACCCCATGCATGCCACCCCCACTGTGACAATGCGACCCTGTGCACCAAGAACCATGCAAGGCAGCTCCACCATGAGCACCCATCAGCGGGTGGCAGCACACAGTGATGCAATGACTGCATACACAGCGCCACCACTCGTCTCCCCTGAGGTACAGCTGAGACAATGACCATGCATCAGCACACGAGGTACCCACATGTAACATGGCATGCCCGGACCCCACCACCAGTGGTACATCACCCTGCACACCCTCCCAAGGACACACCCTGACCCAGCACTGGCCACAACAGCCAGCGTAGACACCTGCATGAGTGCATGGAAGCATGCACCACACAGGATACAATACAGTGCATGGACAAACACCCATCCATGCCAAGGGCACACCAACACAGGGACACAGTAGCGGGGCAACAAAGGAGTGCCAGCTACCCTGCGCAGGCACGATGGAGCTGTACGCCACCAGCATGCACCGAGCACAAGTGACAGACAGCGGTGCACATCCCTAAGAACACACAAGCGACAGCATGGAGGTGGAACAACAACAGCGGAGGCCACAGTGTCACCCGAGGCAGACATGCACCACACCAGTGACAGGAGGCAACCCGGCATTGTGCGGGTACAGTGGCTATCCAGCATGGACAGCCACCACTGACATGCCAGAGGACCGTGCAGGTCACAGACATGCAAGGGTGACAGCTGCACAGGATATGGACAGTTTGACAGGTACACCATGGACACAGAACATGCACCATGGACCACTGCACACAGTCATCCAGTGCACAGGCACAACACACACACCATAGACACTGACAGATAGCTACTACCACACCATAGTCACTTCCCATGGACACACACACACGCACATGACTGCACCACCCTGACGCCACGCACACCACTGCAGCTGAGCACCTATAGCCCTCTGAAAATCAGAGACCACCACAGTAGGCATATCAAAGCAAATGTATTGTAAAACATCAACAAAACTATATACATATATTTACAAAAGGTTGGGGAGGGCCACAAACAAGGTGGGGGTGGGTAAGAGGGCACAGGGTGAACAAATGGTAGAGGAAGGAGGGTGTGAGGTGGGTCCAGGGGGTAGGGAAATCAGGGGCATCAGTACACTCAGCAGGAGCCCGCTCCCCACTCCCGCTCTGGCTGCTCCTCCCGCCATGCCGCCATCGTACTCCCAGCCAGTCTATCCTTTCAAGGATCTCCAGTGAGGCCCTGACAACTTGCAGGATCTCCTGCAGTGCTTCTCTGATAGCCTGCAGCTGCCATCCACCTAGGACAAGGAGCAGAGTCAATAGGTGTGAATGCACAGCCCCATGCAGCCCACCCACTGTGCATGGCATACAGCCGTGGGACATGCCTCTGTGATGGTGTGTGACCACCCACAGTGATCATGTCCACAAGACCTTCCCACCCAGGTGCACACAGCCATGCAGACTGCTGCACACACCCACTGGCCAAGTCCTAGCACCACCGTGGCTGTTCAGTGACATGGCCATGTGGTACGAAGGCAGTGGCACAGCCATGTATCTGGTGCATGCATGGACCACCAATGATGCACTCCCAGACATGCAGTGCCACTGGACAGTGCTGACTGTACCAAGTTGCGTGCATGGCAGTGGTGCAATAGATAGTGGCCATGCCCACTGCCGCCCTATTCGCAGCATGCAAAAGTAATCATGGATGTAAGGCACTCACCATTATCAGGCTGGTCCCTGCGCCGGTCTGGTCTGGCTGCCCTCTCGGCATGCTGTGGATAATGGTGCAGCCTCCTCTCCCTCACACGCCGGCGCCTCTGGGCCTAGGTGCAAACATGGAAGAAGAACATCAGTACAATCCAGTAGCAAAGTCTCCATGCCCCCGTGTGTACAATCCACACAGCCATACCCATCCTCCCCACCTCGATACCACCACCATGGCCCACACTGGATGGCCCCCCATGTGTTGGACACATGCCACTGTGATACCCATATGGACGTTATCAGTGTATGGATGGGGCACCTACCTGGGCGTGGCACCGTGCCCCTCCTGGCGCATGCCCGCAGGTGGGCAAGCCTTTCTAGGTCCCGGTGCTGCAGGTCACCATAGCAGTGCCTGCACTGCTCCACTGTCTGCTCCATGCCAGTGGCCTCCTCCAGGGCCACCGTCACCTCCTCCACACCGCACTCCTGTCCCTATCCAGGGGTGCCTCCCCAAATAAGGGCAGCAGCATTGGGCTCCACTAACTGCACCAGATTGGCAAGTTCCATTTGGCTCCAGATGGTGCCCATCTCATTGCCATCCTGCAATGTTTCAGTGTCAAAATGGCACTCTGTAGTGCACGTTCACCATGTGCAGATGCTGCGTGGTACTGCGCTGCCATTCCCCATCACGCTGTCACCAAACAGTGCGATAGAGGTGCACCCATGCAGACACATGGCGCCTGGGGCAAAGGTTGGCGACAGGGTCAGGGTCTCTTGCACACAGACCGCCACAGTGTGCTTGGTACTCACCACGTAGTGTGGTAGGGAACCTGTGTGCCACTTCCTGTAGCAGCCTACTGCACTGTGGCCCAGTCTGCCTATGGCACCCCAGTGCCAGAGCCGCCAAACATGTGAACAGCACATCAGCAGCGCCGCAGGCATTGGCATCAGCACCCCGGACACGCGCAGTTCGGTGTCCACTGTGCATGTCACAGAAATGCACCCTTTCCTGAGCCCGTTCAACACAATTGCGCCAAAAGCGCAGCGCACGATATTCAGCCAGCAGATGCAAATCAGCTAATCAGCTATTCAATGGTGCAGATACCGCATTAGCATCCACTTAAAAGTGTGCCTCACCTCATTTGCATGCGTTGTGCTATATAAATGCGACATTGGCTGCAAAGGCCACAGTCTGTTATTGCAGTCTATTGTGGTGAGTTGCATGCTATTTTGGAGTGTGGCCTGTGGTGTGTGGGACATGCATGGGACTGCACAGTCACAGGTAACACCTGTCATTCCCACAGGATCAAGAATGAGTGATCGTGAGGTGGAGGAAGAGGAACAGAGATGTGGGAGGAAGAGGAGGCCTAACTTCACCAAGGCAGAAGCAGATTCCCTGTTTAAGGCCTACCTCGACCAGGAGCCACTGCTCAGCGGACAGTGGGAACACCACAGGCCCATGCTGCTGCACGGGAGAGGTGGCGTGTGCTGTCAACCTGCATGGCAGCCACCAGCGGTCCATGCAAGGGTGCAAAAGAAGGTGAGCACGGACAGGTGGAGGATTAAGAACAAGGTGGCTGCCATCAGGGCAGCACGGGCTGTGACGGTGGGTACAGCCGGCCATGCAATGCCTGACCCCACAAAGAGCGGGTTGCTGGAAGCATGTGGTGTTGTGCCATCGAGGGTGTTCCAGGTAGTGGATTCCAGATGGGTGGTAGCCCGTCACTGCCTGGTAGGTCCTGATTTGTCACTGGGGAGAGACAGGGGTAGAGCAGATACATTAATGCTACTGTGTTCCCTTACAGCTCCTGAGCATCTACATGGGTCAGCGGTGGTGGGCTTGTCCACTGAGGGGCGATACCATGGACATAGAGGAGGGCCCATCCACCTCCACAGGTGTACGAGGTCAGGGTGACAGTGGGCCCACCTGGCTGTCTGGACTGATGTTGGTGGAGCAGGTGCGGGAGGGCCCTGCCCATGTCCCAGCATCCATAGTTGCCATCATGCTGAGACTCGGACTGGTGCGGATCCGTCACTGATGTTGATGGAGCTCACATCATGGACAGTGATATGTGTGGGCTGCAGGATGGCCACACAGCAGGTAACAACATTGGCATGGTCGTGGGTGGTGCCGCCCGTGGAGGCCTGCGTGACATTACAGTCCCAGCCTGTGCCTGTTTGCACCAGTGGGGCAGCAGTGGTGTGTGTCCAGGACAGTGGGGCTGCTGCGGCCACTGCAGCAGCACCATTGAGCCCTGGAGGCGGCAGCCAGAGGGCACTGTCAGCGGTTGGCCAATGACCATGGGGGTACAGTGTCGGGGTGGCTTCGGTGCCACCTGTGGACATGCCCAGGCATGGCCCTGGTGTGCAGCGCCCACCCTCAAGGGGTGCTGCCCATCAGGGCCACAAACACTGTGAGGGACAGCATGCCGATCAGGCAGATGACCTCTTCAAAGAGCACACCGCATACTCCAAGATTCAGTCGATCAGTAGTTGCGGCTTGTGAATCGGTGGATGCACTCAGTGCTGCCCTGGGCCAGGCGGAGGCGGCACAGCAGGGACACCGGTCTGCTTCTGGCAGGGATGGACCAGATGTGGGAGGATGTGACTGCTGCCATTGACAGGCTGACACAGACAATCACAGCTGCCATGGCCACAGTGGGCACAGTTATTTGCCCATGCGTGAGACTCCACAGTGCAATGTCCACCCCATTCCCAGCATCATGTGACACCCTCCTTGTCGACACCGGTTCAGTTGTGGGCATCCCGAGCACTCTTGGCAAAGGCATGTTTGGTGTGCTGCAGACCCCTGCGTGAGCATGGTCACGTTACACAGCGGAACCCCTGGGGAACCGTCAGTGCCACCCCATGAGGCCACTGGTCAGCCTGTCACTGCTGGTGGGTCTCAGCAGGACCACCATGCATCTGTGGTGGCCATGGCACTGTGGCGTGACTGACCTGTCTCCCACCAAGGCTACTGTCTGGCGCTGCCCTGTGTGCAGTGTGTTGTTCAACGTACAGTTCATGGGTGGGGTACCGGCCCTGAAAACACATACATGTTCCATCTGCACACTCTCCTGGCTGCTGTCCACTGTGGCATGTGCATGATGATGCCTGCATTGTGCTGTCCACCACTGTGCAATGGTGCCCAGTGTCTGACACACGCACAATGACAGGCACTGGGCATGGTGGTCTGTAGACATGTGTGTGGCTTGGGGTGGCGGTTGGGGTTGGCGTGCCTCCTACCCTTTGTGCATGTCTTGTGGAGGGTGTGTGGAGTGTGTGTGTGTGTGACTGCATGCCATGTTAGACCTTGCCCATCCCTGGACGGCGTGTGCAGTTCATGCTTGGCCAATTCCCTTTACGACATGCACCCCTGGGGTTTGTCCATGCATGTTTGTGGGTTGTGCCCTTGCCACTGGTGGTGCACATGGCCGCATGACTACCTGGGTTGGTTGAAGTGCTCCTCTATGATGGTGTCCTGGTGCAGCTGTGCCATCTGATCAGTCAGGGGTCCCTTCGACCAAGGGATGCCCATCACCATCTTCACCAGCGTCCCTCATCGTCTCCATCACTGTCCCCTCTTTGACCTGTACAGCTATCTCAAAGTTGTTGGCCACGTTGTGCAGGATGCAACAGGCCGGAACAGCCCGCAGAGCCTTTGAGGGACTGTACTATATAGCACCGCTAGATGTGTCCAGGCAACAGAAACGTGCCTTCAGCATCCGAACACCCGCTCGATGACATGCGTGTGGTGGCATGTGCTTCATTGTAGTATTGCTGTGATGGGGTCACGGGCCACTGGTATGGTGTGAGCAGCCAGGGACAGAGTGGGTATCCACTGTCACCTGTGTGTAGAGGGGTGGACATTAGTTTGGTGATCAGCGTCGCCCTGCCATGGGCCACCAAGGCTAGTAACCATGTCACCTCCATGTCTTTCTGTGTAATTTGCACACTCACCCACTAGGTGGCCAGTGGGGATATCCCCACTCTCGAACATGTGGCACAGTGCAGACTGGTGCCAGATGAAGGCCTCATGTGCTTCCCCAGGGTGCGTGGCACAGACATTGATTATGTGTCCCCTGGCATCGCATACCACCTGGCAGTTGAGCTTGCATACCCCTTCTGATTTATGTATGCGGCCCCTTGAGGGCCAAGGTAGCATCTTGGATGGCCACATGGGTGCAGTCTATTGCCCAGAGCACGCCAGGCATACATTGCTACTCTGTGGAACTCCTGTATGTTTGCTGCGTGCGCTCTGCCAGTGTGCTGGGGAAACTGATGTACTCCGCAGTACGTGGCAGCAGTGCTGAGGAATTGGATGAGAAAGCATGTGTTGCCCACGGGTTATGCCTGTCATGTCCCCTGTTGGTCTCTGGAAGGTACCCGTGGTGAGCAGGCACATGACAGCTGTCACTTTGGTCTCCACTGACAGAGCATGGCTCCGTCATGTGGGTTCCTGCATCACATCACTGCACAGCTCACAGAGCTGCTCAGGATCACCCGCTTCCAGGTGGTACGGCCCATGATCTCCAGTATCAGTGTACAGCTTGAATCTGGTGTGGGCTCGGTACTGCCTGTTGAGAAGCATACCATCAATGGGCCCTTCCATGGCAGCGCCCCTGCTGCCTGCCTTCTCACCCCTCATTACTGCCTCCATCTGGATGGTGGCACTGGCCATGTTCCTGGCTTGTGTTACCCCCGGCAGCTGTTTTACCATTCCCCGCTGTCCTTACTGCTACTCCCCCTGCACCAGGAACACCTCCCAGTAGTGGCGTACTGCCCACTGTCTGTGTCCTCAATGCAGTGTGGCACTTTCCAATTTTGTCCTGCACAGTGGCACTGGCTCCCACACCTTCCCTGTTCCTGGTGGTTCCAGGTGCTCTGTCCTGATCCTGCCCTGTTCTGCTCACAGTTGCTGTGTGCCTGTGTGCCTGCCTGCAGTTCACCAACATGTGGCTTCCTGTAGTGCTCTTGTGCCTCTCTCTTGTTCCTTTTTATTTTGGATCATTTCGCTATCCGCACTTCCACTTGCTCCCCTAATTAGCATAGGCATGTTGTTGAATATCGCACTGACATTTACTCATGGTTCCTCCCCTTCAGTTGCGCATACATTCATTAGCATTGCACTCTGCATTGTGATTTTGGAGCGCATCTGCCTCCCACTGAATATCGCACAATGGCGCATTTTGGACTAGCCTGGTGCATCTCTGTTGTGCATGGTGCAACCGTTTTGAATATCTGGACCCTTAAGTATAAGCTGTTAGGAAATACTCAAGAAATACAAGTTGTGAAAGAGACTTGGTTGCAATGAAGGTGGGTAATTTCAAGTGGGAATACCAGTGTGAGGCAGCAATAAGAATTGTAATAAAATTATAGCATGCATTGCAAGAAACCTAAAAATAAAAAGTAGAAGTAGAAGTGATGTTGCCACTGTTTAGATCATTAGCAAGGCCTTGCCTTGAGTATAAGGTGCAGTTTTGGTGCCCATACTTAAGAAGGGATATAACACACATGGAAACAGTACAGAGAAGGTCTACTAGGATGACTAGTGGTACTGGAGACACAACCTATGAGGAATGATTGACCATTTAAGGATTATTTTCCTTACATGCAGAATCTGAGGTGACATGATACTGATGCATCGAGCATCAGAAATAAACAGTCATTTTATTATATAATTTTATTTAGTTCTTAATGAGTTGAAAGTATTTTAAGGAATTGTATAAGGTACACTCCAACAGTACCATGTTACTGGGGAACTTTTCAGGACCAAATAAAGTAGGAAATGGTTCATTCAGAGAGTCATAACTGGGTAGAATTAGATGCTGGAGTTGTGGATTTGTTTATTTTATTTATTTATTGAAATCTTGGATAATACCAGTGAGCTGATGCTTTATAATTGGTTCTACAACAGTTAACAAGTACAGAGTGGTACATAAACATTCAGACATTGAGTGGTTCAGTGGCAAATATACAAACACATGGTACAGTACAACAATTCAGATAAAGTACATGATTACACTATACTGAGGCATTGTACAATGTTGCCCACGTCAAGAAGAGACAAAAATCATAGAATAGACAAAGGGAGGAGAAGAGGGAGAAGATGTAGAGGTAATGGTAAGAAGAAGAGGGTGGATGGGGGTAGGAGGTGGAGGGGTAGGGAAGAGAGGTGGGGTGAGGCATAGAAGCATCATGGGAGAGGACCAGGGGTCAGTGAAGTGCAAGGTCAAGGCTACCCAGTTGAAGAGTGACAGGGTTAAGAAGTGATATTAGGTAAGTACAGACTACGGCAATGTGATTATTGACTTGATATGGGATTTAGTGGGGCAGGCACAGGCACCCATGGTGAGAAGGTGTTGGTGCAGTTTGTGTTTAAAAGAGCCAATTGTTGCTACATCACAGATGTCCTGAGGTAGCACATTTTGTCCAGAGGGGCCTGGTATGAGAAACCCCACTGAGTCAAGGTAGTCCGGCACCTTGGCACATGGAATACCTGAGAGGTGGTGCTTCTGATTTGCCTTGTGCTCTGGGAAGGATTAATAGGTTCCATACTCCTGGTGGTAGAAGGTTTGAGGAGGCTTTTTGGTGAGGAGGCAGGTTTGGTATCTGATTCTTCCACCGGAGCTGTATCTAGCCAGCCATGGTATAGTGATCACAGGTGTGCATAGGTTTAGCAGCACCTATGAGGAGATGGTAGGCTTTATTCAGTGTAGTTGAGATGTGGTGGAAGGCTGTGTCTGTTGTAGATCTGTAGATCACCAGCTTACAGTATATTCGATGAGTGAGACAATTGAGCTATTGATGGCAATGCACAGGGCTTCATGTGTGAGATAGTGCCTGTGGTGATACAGGATCCCGATTCTGGTATTGATGGCCCATGCAGTAATGTCGATGTGCTTGGCATATGATAGGGTAGAATCGATAGTGATGCCTAGGTATTTGAAAGGCCTCATAAGTTCCAGAGTGGCAACACCAATGTTCATAATTGCAAGGGGAAGGCTGTGTGTTTGCTTTGTGGGGTGGAGAACATCATGGTCTTGGTCTTTTATAATTCAAGACCAGTCTATGGTTATTAAACCACTGTTCCATGGATGCAAAGCCACTTTGTAGATCCACCCCAGATGTTCAGGGTGTGGCTGCTGGTAAATAAGATCACACCATCTGCATAAAGGGCATTTGACACGAGCTAGAGGCCAGGAGGTTATTTAAGAATAAGCTGAACAGCAGCGGTCCTAATATGGATCCTTGCAGCACACCAGATCTGACAGGTCTGCTGTCAGAGATCACATCCCGATCCTAACTTGCTGATAGCAGTTGCGTAGTGAACCAGCCCAAAGTTTCTAAGGAGAGACCACTGTCAGCCAGCTGTTTGAGGAGGAGCCCATGATGCACAATATCAAATGTATTTGATAGGTCAATGAATGTAGCTTCTACCAGGAGGCTTGGTCTAATGCATGGTGGATATATCCCATAAATTCTAGCAAGGCCATGATGGTGCTGTGGATAGTGACACTGGTAATTTCAAACAGAGACTAGATAATTATATGAAAAGAATAGGAGGATATAGATATATAGGTGTGAACCTTCAGACAGTCTAGACTGACTTCAGCCCCTTTAGCCTGTTCATTTCCTATACTTCTAGCCATCCTTTGTTAGTATAGATTTAATGATTCCAGAGGGATCAATGTTAAGTCCTTTATTGTTCAGTTTGTACGTAAATGATTTACCAGATATTTATCATTATAACATTATATGCTGATGATGCTATTCTATTCTTGAAGGGATAAACCGATTATGAATGATGATTAAAAGCAGGATTTTCTGTGTGTTCATACTAGATAATCATAAATAAGCTAATTCTTGTGAGGAAAATCATGTTGATTTTTTGGGTTTAGGCTGACTCACCTTGTGACAACCTACCCCTCCTAACTCACCCTGTGACAGCTCAGCTGAAGACAACTCCCACTTAGGCTAACTCACCTGTAGGCCACCTTGCCTTGAGACAGCTCACCTGAGACAACTCATTAACTCATTCTTAGGCTGACTTGCCCTTGGACAAGACACCCTGAGGCTAACTCACCCTTTTCCAACTCACCCCATTTCTATGACTTAGACATTTTTCCAAACTGAAGAGTCTTCATACGGTAGGAGTAAATGTGATTTATTAAAATTCAAACCTAAAAGTAAATAAAAAAAAACAGAGAGGAAATAACACTTAACATTTTTAAACCATTTTCAAAGACTCAGAAAGTGAAATTGAGCACTACTCACCATAGGAACTCAACATGAGAAATCTGGTCATAATGTAAAACAGCTGTTTCCTCCATATGTACTGACAGCCCACATGACCCCTTCCAGCCATCTGTGCGCTGGGAGCAGTGCACCATCATTAGGCGCTACATTGATGAATTGCCACCCCTCCCTGAGGTCTTCCCCAGAGTTAGAATATTTAGAAAGGGGGAATGGGGGCACAGACCCCCACAAAAGAGAGGCAGTGACATTGGGAAGTTGGGATGTGGTGCCCTAATGATCGAACACACTGTTGCCGGTGCCTACATAAGTAGAACCCCTGTGACAGCAGTTTCTTCTGGTTTTATAATAGTAACACAGATTATTTGTTCATTCATCTAATGTTGCCACATCTCCTGATTAATTATTTTAATATTGTGTTGAATCTCAGTGCTGCATCACTTGTTTCCTTCATTTTCTGATACTATCATGTATAACATAGTCACTGAAATAACTTCCCTGATGAACAACTGTGCTCACTATGGTTTTAAAAATTAAATAAACAACACAAGGATTCTTTTACAAAAGTTGTAATGTGATTCACCACATTGGGACATGCTTCATTTAACCATTTGTCCAAAAGGCAGTCAGGTAGGTGTCAGCTGCTCTTTGAGGGTGAGTTAGCCTGAGAGCAAGTTGTCCAGGACAAGTAAGCCTAATCTACCTCTGGCCAAAAGTGATGATCCAGGTAGCTGTCAGCTGTTTTTAAGGGTGAGTTAGCCTCAGGGAGGGTTGTCCAATGGCGAGTCATCCTAATGGTGAGATAGCGTAACACTGAGTTTTCAGGATGAGTTGTCTCAAGGTGAGTTAGCCTACAGGCAAGTTAGTCTAAAGGCAAGTTGTCTTAGGGTGAGTTGTCACAGGGACAAGTTAGCCCAGGTGGGTTGTCCCAAGGTGGGTTAGCTGGATACATTTTTTTCTGAGTACTAGGAGATCTGTTGTGGTTCCCAATCCCTGGAGATAAGAACTTTAAAGCACAATGTAATTGAAAATGTTAATACTTTTAAATATTTGGGATTAACACAAGATAGTGCTCTATGTTTGGCAGCCCACATACAGTATGCATATTTGTTGGTAGAAGTTGTTCACTTTCATCTGTGCTTGTTATACACAATTCAGAAAACAAATTAACTTTGAGACAAAAACAGGCTGTTGAAAGTTTATTGGTCTCATTATTAACTATAGATTAGTTATTATGGCTGAAAATGACACAGTACTATTGAGGGTCCGGTGCTGTTTAATTCTAATTGTCATTTCCCTTTAAAGCCTATGAGACAAAATCAAAATGTGTTTTATATGACAACTTGAACTGGCTTCATCTTTACTATCATATAAAATTCTGTATGGGGATTACTGACAGAAATATTACATAGTAACATAATAACTGATGGCAGATAAGGACTGCTATCCCCATCCAGTCTGCCTGTATATCCTGTCTTTATTAGCAGCAGCTGACCCTATTATATTGGATAGTAAGCTTTGGTTTTGAATAGTATGTTCTGCTTTTCCTCTTCCATATATTGTACCTGGTTAAATGAGCTTAGTTCTAGTAATAATGAATGTAGAAGGCCAGTGGTCTTTTAAAATTATTGCAGCTAAATATTGGAATGTTTTACTCTCTGAACTGCACAAATGTTAAAATGCTCCTGTTTTTTAAACTACATCTAAGGAAACAGTTTTGAATCAGGCACTTTTCAAATGCAATGTTTAATATGGCGTTTGTACTGTTTTGTCTATTTTTGCTGTGTCATCCATGAAAATGGGCACTTGTCCTAGAATCAATCCAGTAAACAGATAAATAAAACAACACAATAAAAATAAATAGGATTAACTTTTAGGAGCTGACTGTCAATGGCATGTTGCTAAGCAGAAAGAAATTTAAATAACAGCTCTGAATTTCTGCATATACTCTCACTCACATGATGTTTCAGCTGTAACAATTTACCAGTGAATATATTTGTTTCATTTTCTGATTTCCTTGCTAGGGATTATGATACATTTTGGTAGTATAGCCAAAACCCTGTACAAAATATATTGGCCTCATAGTGCCTTTATTTATGCTATCATTATTTTCACCATGGCAACACACTGTGATGTACCAAACAGCAACTGTGAGTCAGTTGGAAACAGTCAGATGCTTTTGAAAGACTCAGTAAATATGCACTCCATTATTTGAAATATCACTGCATATTCTGAAATGTTTAGTTAACCGAGAGCAAAAGAAAGTAGCAAAAACCCTAGAAATTTGAACATGAAATATAATTGTTGAAAATCTAATAGTTTTAAGTATTTTATTTTAGTAGAAAACTGCTCATTAAATACTCTAACCTTCCTAAAAAATAAAATTAAGGACGGTTCCTGGCAAAGTCATGGTTAAGAAAAACCACTGAATAACACTTCCTTATACACAAAAATACAGTAACAAATCAGAATATTATAGTTATACAATTAGCAAAAGATGCTACATCTGCTACAGTAGTACAACACTCGAAAATGTACAGAATAGCATATTTTACTGGAAAGGAAATTTGTCAATATAATGTTTCATACAGTAATACATGAACAGTTGCTTTTCTCTTTAAAATAGTATGTTTTAGAAGTTATATTATTTCTGCAGCCTGCTACTGAGTTGCTGTCATCATCTTATTTAACATGCTGTTTAATAACCTCCTATACATGGAATGACTTGCTTCAGGTTTAAGGTACATTGGCAATAAAATGATGCAAATACTGTACTACACATTGTAGAAACTAACTTCATCTTAAACCCAGTAGTAATTTAAAATCTATTAGAAGATGCCTTTCCAGTAATCCAAAATTCAACTGGTGTCAAAATGAGTTATAGATAGTTAAGTAGTAATGGAAACCCTTTAACTTAAATTAACACATCTAGACTGAACAGAAATGGCAAATCTGTAACAACATATTTGATTGGAGGTTATTTTATTGTTATGATGTAAAGATCACTGTAGTCTCTCTACATATAAGAACCACATTCAGACCCCATCTCACACCTACCTCTCACAATGATATGCAGTAGCCTCTCACAGAACCATTATTATTGAAAGTTTTTAGATTTTAAATACAATATATGCTATAGGCAACATAAACAATTTCCATAGATACAGGGTTTATAAGGATATGTGATTGAAAGTATTTTTTCTTAATTAGAATAGGGCAGTTCACCTCAAAACATTTGGACATCAAAAATTCTAGCCCTCAGTACCTTTTCACATAAAAATCTGATTCCTAGCTCCTTGAAGCCTGGGCAAGATTAGGGCAAACACGCAATTAGTCCCCCAGTAGTGAACAGTTCCTTCTATAACATCATACCAACATTGATTAAGAATGATACAGTGCATCATCATTGTCAACACTATTCAACCAATGTAAACCTTAGTTAGAAATGTACTTGTCAGAGGAAAATGTGCCTTTGATTTCTATTACGCCTTCCCAGTAATTGCTGTCATCAGTGGCAGGTTATTATTACAGCTGAATAGAGTTTCAGTAATTACTTTTGCTGAATTCTAACAGCTTTTAGATTGAAGGATATTCTGACAGTTTGAATACTCTTGGCAACAATTGTTTTTCCTGGTTAACACTGATTCATGAAAATTAAAACTGAATTTATTCAAACTAATCATGTTGGTGCCACTGTCTTGCAGATTGATACCAAATGTGAAGATTATTGAAGATGCAGCATCATGAAGTTTTCTTCAAATAATATACTATCCAGCCCTAGCATGTACTGTAAGTGTACTAGACACAACCAAGATAGATTGATTGTTGGTTAAATTGAAAGAAACTAGCATGAAATGAATTTTGGATGTTTCAGCCCAGTTTGTGGCATCATAAACCACTATAATTGATATAAATTCTGAGGAGTAGGTACTGCAAAGGAAAGAACAGAGCTGTTTACAAAATGTTCATAGGATGTCAGAAACTAAGTCAATTTTATAAAATGTGCCTAATATTTAATCTTGTGAAATGTTCCTATTTTCTGAATCTTTTACAATAAAGTAGTTTGGTGTTTTCTCAAGAGATCCTCAGTATTTTAGTCAGTAAATGAATTATCCCACTGCATTGGTTAGGAAAATGTTATTTTGCTAGTGATAACACTATTGAAGAATGCACACTCACCCTGAAACAGATTTACCCTACTTCCTTGATATTAAGCAGGTGCATATATTTACAGTACACACATGCTGTTGATTAATTGATGTGTCCTTGTGGGATCAGCTCAGCTACAGTGCAAATGGATTGTAAATTACATCAGATGTTACTCATGAACTGTAAACAATACATGAATGAGATACTGTTATCTGGTGAGTGTGCAAACCTAGTTTTCTGATAAATGTATTTGGGTTTTAACATGCCCTCACTGAATATTTTATATTTGTGTAATGTTCCTGGGTTTCTAGATATTTTGGAAGGAATCAAATAATTTTGATTGTCTGTGTTCCCTAGCAAAATGCATCCTTTTTATTTTTGCTTACGCATGTGCAAGAAACATCTTGTGGTAGTAGCACATTTCAGAGGTGTGTCAGTGTTGTGTGCCAATGCAGGAGATGATTTGAGTGGGTGCGTCCCTCAGCACCAATCAGTGAGCATGCTGGCAATGACAGCAAACATCAAAGAGAGCCAAAGATTTGAAACAAATCTGCCACTGCAATCAGGTACAATTTCGTCATTGCAGCAGCAGATGAGAAGACTCTGGTCATACACATTACAGTGCACAGTAATGTGCATGGCTGGAGAGTATGAGCAGTTGCTCAGTGTGCCATTCCTGGTGAAACATTTCAATAAATAAAACAGCTGGGGTGTGGCTTTCCACAATGGTGGCTCCTGCTGCTGGCCACACACTCCAGCAAAGCCGGCGTTGGGGTGCCCAATCCCCAAGTTGGCATGTATTCCTCCTACACAGCCACATTGTGGCACACTGAGAACCCACCCCAGTGTACACAGACTTTTATTTTTCTGATACTGTGATGCCCCATCCCAGTGTCAAATGCCCCCACCACCCAAGCTCAGTTTCTTTCAATCAATCAATCAATCAATCAAATCTTTATCCAGGCGAACATCGTTGAGCAAAGCTCATTTCAAGATGGACCTGGTAGAGGTCAAGTTCAATTTACATGAAATGTAGCATTCAGAGTATACACAACTTTGAGAAGACAGAAGGTGAAAGTAATACATCAAATACAAGAAATATAACAATCAGAGTATACACAACTTTGAGAAGACAGAAAATGACAGCAATATATCAAATACAGAACACGGTAAATTGATATGCTAGAAAAACAAGGATATAATACATATATACAAGATTCATGGAGGTAGCCAGATTGCTAAATAGGTAATGGGAGACACTTTAATACTAGCACATTTTGATGAAGGGTTAAAAGTATCAGAGAATTACTTAGATAATTTTAAACTAAGGTGACAGGATGTATGGATAGCTGGAAGATATATCTACAAGAGGGTTCGTAGCTGGCAGTACTGGCAGGAGCAGTGACAAGGGGATGGGTAGGATGCATACCTGAAGTAATGGTCAGGGGTAGGGAACAGGGTGGGGGAGGAGCGGAAGAGCTGGTGCAATAAGGGGATCTAGAGTGGGTCTGGGGGAAGAGAAAGGGCCAGACTGGAGGGTAAGAGCTGAGAGTGTAAAGGAGACTAAGAACATTAATGAATATAAAGAATGGATTGAGGTACTGGTTTGTGAATTGTGGGGTAACTTCACATAGGGTGCTGGTAAGCTATCCTATCTGTCAGCCCACAGAGGAGATAGATGGAAGGTTAATCTAGTGTTGGTGGAAGCAGTTACATTTTCTTTGAATATCCTATTGTATAGATATTTGAAGGCTGTAATAGATATAAACTTGTTCACTTTCAATGTCTTCTGCATTGTGTTCCATAAGTGGATAACACATAGCTAACTGCATATCTGCCATGTCGGGAGTGGAATTTAGGCACCTTGAGGGTAATGAGGTTCAGACTTCTTAATGCATAACTACTTGATGTGGCTTGTAAAAACAGTCAGAGATATATTTTGGAAGCTGCTGCGATATTGCTCTGTAGGTCCATAGTATTGCATTTCTATCTCTTCTAAATTGAGGCAAGTCCATCCCACTGCAGAGTATAGCAGGCAGTGGTGAGTGCTGTATGGTAGGTCTGTGATGAACCTCAAAGCTCTGTGGTATAGTGTATCTAATTTGTTCAAACATACAGTAGGGCAGCGACTATATAAGAAGTCAGTGTAATCTAGTACTGAGAGGAAAGTGGCCTGGACCATCTTCTTTTTGAATCACTTGTAAGGAAGTGCTTTATTCTATAGTAAAGTCAAGTCTTTGTCTGAGTTTTTAGCAGTTCTTCCAAGTGCTCTAGGTAGTCTAACCTATTATCTAGCCATACCCCAGATATTTGAATTTTGTGACATAATCTAGGTTTCACCAAGGACAGTGGATAGTTTAGGAGGTCGATAGGGATAGAGTATCCTGCCTGCACCTGTGGGAGAAAAACATTGCCTTAGTTTTTGCATTCAATAGTAGTTTCTTTCCCAGCAGCTGGTATTGCAGCAGGTCGAATTCTGCTTGTAATTCTTTGCAGGCTGTTACAGGAGAAGGGTGACTGACGTACAGTACTGTATCATCAGCAAACAGGTGTACAGTGGCTTTGGTAAGATTTATGTCAATGTTGTTGATATATATATAGCAAATAGGATAGGGCCAAGGATAGATCCTTGTGGTACTCCTCTTTGAAGTGGTCTGAGTGGGGACATATCTCCTTGGCCTTTACCTGCTGGGTTCTTCCTGAAAGATAATTATTAAACCATCTAATGGATTTGGTGTCAAGTCCAAATGACCTCAGTGATGAGAGGAGCAGGTCGTGGTCAACTGTATCAAAGGCCTTACTTAGGTCTAAGAAAACAACACATACACAATTTTTTATCAATTCAAGTTGCCAGTCATTGGTGACTTTTGCAAAACTGTAATGGTACTGTGTTTTGCTCTGAAACCAGATTAAGCTGGGTTTAGTAGATTGTTAGCTTCTAGATATTCTCTTAATTTGGTGCTCACAATTTTTTCAAGTAATTTGGACAACACAGGAAGAATGGAATTGGTCTGTAGTTATTGAGGTCTGTGGGATCCCCGGCTTTCAGTAGTGGAATAACTTGGGCGGTTTCCAGATTGACAGGATATCTCCTGACTGTAGTGAAAGGTTGAACAGATGTGTCACTGGTACTGCTAATACATGTATGGCAATTTTAAGAAGCAGGGGTCGAGGAGTCAGAACCTGCACTTTTTGTGTCCAACTGTGAGATTAGCTCTTCGACTTGCTTCAGCATGGCTGGTGTGAGGAGAAAGTGGAGTCAGTCACTCTTGCATCAGTGTTCTTAATCCCTAGTTGTAATCTCAATTGGTTGGCTGGAGAGGTCGAATGCTAGCCCAGCAGTTGTAAAGTGATTATTGAAGGCTTCAAGACTTCTATTCTGTCAATGATGGTTCTGTTTCCACTATGTAATTTTGCTGGGAGTAAGTTACTTGGGACATGGCCAGTTATATCTTTTATAGTGTTCCAAAATTTGGCATGGTTGTGGTATGAGGAGTCTAGTTCAGCCATGTAATATGCAGCTTTGTGTCTCGCACTTTCTTGGTGAGAGATTCCTAGCTTTTTGAACTGCTCCCAGTTAGTGGCTAACTTAGTTTTCGAGGCCTTCTTCCAAAGCTTGTCCCTGTCAAGGAGGGTGGATTTAAGGTATGAATTGAACCAGCGACAGGTTTTATTTTTGATCGTAGTTTAGAAACTGGTGCATGGGTGTTTAGAGCACCTGTGATAATGTCATTTAGAATACCATATGCAATCTCCGTTGTGTTCGCTAGATAGAACTCTTGCCATCTTGTGGAGTGTTTGATATCATCCAGATATGCATTGATGTTGAATTTCTTTTGATCTCCTCAACATGAATTTTGTAGGGGATGAAGGCTTACATGCTGACCTAATTGCTGCAATAGTACAATGATCACTGATGTCGTTGAACAGTACCCCAATGTGTGAGAAGAGGTGAGGTTTACTCACTAATAATACGTCCAATAGTGTGCTGTTTTTAGGGTTCTTTTGTTTACTCTAGTAGGTTCATTTATGAGCTGTGTAAGCCCATGCGTGTCACAGAATGATGTTAGTGGTGCAGCTGCCTTAGAAAGCCATGGGGTGACAAATCCCTGTTGGCATCATGTTTCTCCTCCCCAAACCTGCCGATGAGGGTGCCCAATCCCTATCAGCATCATGTCCCCAAAAACTCATGTGGCACACTGCGTCCCACCCCAGTGTGCCCAAAAGTTTTGTTTATTTTTTGAACCTATAAATAAAGAAAGCGGTCCCCGGTGTCTTTTTTGTTTGTTAAACTGTGAAAATGAAAACTCCAGCATCATCTCCCCAGTCCCTCTCCCCACCTCAACCCTTCCTCTGTGTACTCACCTCCCATACCCGCCTTCACCCATACTTACCCTCTAGAGGTCAAGAGCAGTGATCTTCTGTAGACTGGGATGCATCTGCACTCATCAAGCTGAACTACAAACTGAGAATCGGAAAGCACTGTATAATGGAAGTCAATGGGGTTTCAACTTAGGTTGATATCTCAGCCATTTTAATAATTTTGGCCCAAATTTACAACACGGAGTTCTTGAGACTGCACCTCATGAACATGTCACTGTCATTTTGTTTCTCGGTCCCAAAGGTGATATCATGGTCACTGCGTGGAATGACCTTTTGGGACTGATTAACAAGTGACAGTACCACTATTCATGAGGTGGGTCTCAGAAAGCCCATTTGAAAACTTGGTGAAAAAATTCCAAAAATGACTGCATTACAGGTGTGTGTTGTGCATTTTCTATGCAGGCTCGTAACTTGCCAAGTTTTAATGTTTTCCTCCAGATTTTCAACATTACCATTTTAACACTTCCTTATGAACAGTACAGCTGTCATTTTCACATCCTGCCTGAAATGTTCACACCTATGGCACAGAATGATGTAGTTGCTGTGCAAAATCACCTTTCAGGATTGAGTAATGAAATGACAGTGCACTGTTCATGAGGAAGGTCCAAAAGTCCATGTTAAAAATTTGGTGAAATTTTAAAAAAATGAAGCCACATTACGGGCATGCATTATGCAGTTTCTATGCACACTTGTAACTTCAAAATGTTTCATATTTTCACTCCAGATTTTAAACATTGCCATTCTTTTACAACTGCTCATGAACTGTACAGCTGTCATTTGTCACATCCTGCCCAAAATGTGTTTCTGCACCTGTGGCACTGAATGGCATAGTTTCTTTTCAAAATCACCTTTCAGGACTGAGTAACAAAATGATAGTGCCACTGTTCATGAGGTGGGGTCCCAAAAAGCCCATTTGAAACTTTGGAGTGAAAATACCAATAAACACCTGGGACATTTTGGTTTCCAACTGTAACGTCCACCCTGTAGAGACTGACAGGTGTCGGGGGTGACTTGGGTTCGTCAGCCCTAAAGCTCACCCCATTCTCCTATACTGCACCCATCTCAGCTTATTTCCTATGAAATTGGTTGACCATAAGTGCCGAAGACCCCAGAGCACACCAAAACACCTGTTCATGTCTGCATGGTGGGGTGAGGTGGAATGGCATAAGCATTATGGTCCGATGACCAAAAGGCACACCCCCAACACCTTTCAGTCTCTGCAGGGAGGAGGCGGGGTTGGTGTTAGTTCAATACTTTACTTCCATTCCTATTATGCATATCTCTAACTCCTGCACTACCAATGCCAATGTTGGCAAGCAAACATTCAGCACTGACAAATGCTTGTTTTAATTCACTATTGAACAACAGAAACAGTCCATTTAGGTCAAATTCAGGCAACAGGCTAAAATCTTTGAGCAGTTCAATTTTGTCTAAAGTTCTGACAGTTTTGATAGGCTTTTATATGGTCATTCAACTGCTGGGATTTGCAACACCCAGTTCTAGAATAAAAGTAAAAGCGGTACCAGTGTTGGCAATATCAACTTTCATGCTGCACATTAAGTTAGTAGCCTTTAGGTTGCCCATCTGCTCCCAGTTCCAGAATGGAGATAATATGGTCAGAAATGTGCAAAATGGAAATACATTAAACCTTGAGAGATCATCCTAATTAGCCTATCATGGCAGAAGCAACCAGTCCTTTCAAGGTCAAAATGTTTCTGTCACAGTACCAAAAACTTTTAGCTGCTTGAGGGCCATATATTTGCCAAATTTGCCTGCATTTGATTGGAATTTACAGAAATTATAGATATATACTGTAGATGGTATAGGGCAAAAGACTAAAAGTCAATCTAGTCTGCCTTGCTGCTCTACCTAGAATCCTCCATCCTTCCAGGGGTCCCTGAGATGGCATCACATAATATGGGTGACTCAGATTGAGTGACTCAGTTATGAGTGACTCAGTTTGAGCACCTGTGACATGAGCGAGTGTGAGAGGTTAGGTGAGTGGTAATAGCACAAGTGCAGGAGAAATAACAGCGACTGTCTAGGAGGGCAATTGAAATAGGAGGATTACAGGAAGAGGTATATGGGAGGTAGTTTATCAGGGTTTTGTTGAGCTGGCCTTGTGGTATGGTGGTCTGGGTGGACGGCTGCAGTGACAGAGGTTTAGGGTTTGGGTCTGGGTACAGATACAATTTTTGTTGGTGTTTGCAAGGAGTTGAAGTTTTTTCTTTCAGAGTCCCCGACATTCACCCCCTGGAGTTGGTAATGTTAATTTAGGGGATGTGGGGGTAAACCCCACAGGGTGGGTGTTGGGGCACAGCCCCACATAGATATGTTTGCCACTATTGTTAAATTTCAGTGCTGTTGTTGTGGTCACTGGGAAGTGTACATCATTGCTGTGCTTTTCGTCATGCACTCACTGTAATGGTGATCGCTGTTTAGCAGTTGCCGTTATGACATGGAACCCACAGAGACACCACATTCATTTTGCTTCTGAGTACACACTTGTACATATCCCATTGAACCTTGAACTCTGAGATTGTTCTAACATTAATTAAATCACTGAGTAGATTGTTCCACCCATTCACTATCTCTGTAGAGACTATTTTCTTATGCCCCCACTCCAAATTTGAGTTTGTATCCTTGGGGGTTACATAATTCCTTAATTTTAATAAATCTGAGGAGGTTACATTGTTTGTGTCTCTTGATGTATTTGTAGGTTTCTGTCATTTCTGATCTTTCTTGTTCTGTAGAGTACCTTACATGTTCAGGTTGTCAACTCTTTTCTATTCAGTCCTACAATGCTGCCCTGGATCATTTTGTATTTTACAGTGACATGTTCTGAAAATGACATGTTCCCAGTCTTACCTAGCTCCAGTAAAGCATGCACACTCCATTTGGGACTAGAGAGGATGATGCCTTTTGAAGAATTTCAAAACTGATAAGTTATTTTTTTATTTACTTTATTTAGGTATCTCTGAAAAGCAGGTAGCGATCCAAAGAAAGGAGGATATTTTAAGGCTCCTGTGTGAAAGAGTGCTGTGATTACTTTATTTAAAGCTCTGTTTCACACATTACCATATACAGTTGTAACAGCGGCACTTTTACAGCAATGCTGTTACAGTGACACCAACTCATCGATACCCACAGTGTTGACTGGGTTGTCAGAGTGATGACCATGTCATCAGCTCTGAGTTTTGCCATTCTCTGACATCTGCTCCCCAGGGTTGAAATCTATAAGTCTGGGGAGTGCAGGGGACAGAGCAGGAATACTGAACAGGTGTTGGTATGATCCTTGGTTGGGACGGGACCTGGTGGTGTCAGGGATGTCGGTGACCATGTGTCACTGTGGGTGAGGTCTGGGAAAGTACTGATCATCTAGGTGGACTCACTCAGTGTTGTTAAGTGACCTCCCTGTATTCTGATATTTTATACACTGCTACTGTTCTACTACAGTCAGAGGGCCTTTTAGTGCACCCTGGTGCACTCAAACTGTAGTTTTAACCATTGTTTAAGTGTATAGTGACTGAAAAATGCAGTCTTTTGATTCCTGATCAAGACCAGAAGTGTCAGTGATGTCACTTCCATTTTTCTAGAATAAAGTACTGCCTTAATGAGCAGAGACAACGCTGGCAGAGGCAAGTGTGTTGCCATTGTCAGCCAGAGGAAACCAGGTCACCAAGAAACTAACAGATATAAACTATTACATAAAGTGAAAACTTGTTTGTCACTAAAATGGAGAATGACACAGTACAATTTGTCAACTGAGGAAATAGGCATCAGATGTGAATCTTGTAAAATGTTTATAATCCTACCACAAATGGCTTTGGTTTATTTATAAAACAATGTACTGAAATAAAGAAACTTAAAACTGAGCTAATAGGTTCAGAGTTAGAAATAAAAACATTAAGTCTACAGTTAAGAAATACAAATGAAGGGAACAAGTTGATCTGTCTGAAAAACAAACTGAAGAGAATTCATAAGCAACATAGAAGGTTGAGGAAGGGGAAGAATGGAAATGCATAAATCCAAATAAAATATAAAAATGGATGGAGAGCAATGGACATCCAGATACCATTAACAAATAGATACACTCCACTAATGAATTTAATTGAAAGACTAGACTGAGAAGTAGACACACTAATGGATATTATGAATGATAAAACTCCTGAGGTAATTTCAAATGAATCACTAGACCAGACAGTTACAAACAATACCAAGTAATGGAATAAAAATATTGAGGACAAGCAAGTACAGACAAAACAAATAAACTGTAAACTAAAGAACTCAGAAAGGCAAAACAATGCCCCATTACATAATAGTTCTAACCAAACCTTATTAATATCAATGGTAGTGCCATGGAAACAAAATGTGATCCAGAATTTCAGATAAATCAAGAAGAAAATCATGTAGAAACTAAAGCTACTTTAATTATTGGTGACTCTATCACCAGATTTACAGACAAATACACCACAAATGGAAACAAAAAAATGGTGACTAGTAGTTACTTTGCAGAGCTGGCCTGGAAGACATTCAACAGCTGGTTCCTAAAATGATCAAAAATATTGAAGGTGAAAACTAGTCATAATACTTGCTGGAACCAACTATATATGAGATTATGAGATAAATGTTCATAGTGAAGTCTTGCTTGACTGTCAAACACTGTACAAAACATTAAATTAAATGAACTGTCAGATTGTGTTATCTGAAATATTACCTATACCAAGGACAAACTTAGTGGAATCCAAATTTTTTAAATCAACAACAGCTTAAGAAAATGGCGCATTTTTAACATTATATAATGTCTAAAATATGGGAAAAGTTTCAGGGCAACGTGACTTGTTTGCTAGGACAGGCTTCACCTAAGTAAAAAGGTAGTAAAGTGCTGGGAGAACTGTTTAAAGAAGAAATTACTAAGGTATATTTAAAATAATACCTAGGGGAAATGGGAACAGTAACTAATGACATTTCCACTACTAACATAAGTAAAGTTACTGATGAAATAAATAATCTATCAATTAATGCAAGAAGCTTAAATAATACAATTGAGGCACTGAAAGTTCTTATGAAATAAGAATACATCCATATATGTGGGATCACTGAAACTTGGTGGACTAGTGATGGATGGGGTAAACAAATTTCTGACTACCAATTATTCCATCGGGACAGACTTGATAAGCAAGAGGCAGGAGTTGCCATAAATGTGAGCAATTTGCTTCAAGCTAGAGAACTTGAAATTCCATCTGCCAACATGGACTCAATGGAACAAATATGGGATAACATCAATATACCCAATAACAAACAAATAGTGATAGGTGTATGCTGCAGGTCCTCCTCTAGTAACAGAACAGAATCAACTGTTTATAAATACCCTACTAAATATGAACTAGGTACTAGACCTATAAAATGATTATAGGAGATTTCAATCTTCCAAATATTGACTGGAAAACAAGCAGAGGGCAATCTGCTCTGGACAATAGCCTACTGGACTTTATCCTTAGCAATAATATAAGCCAGTTAGTAAGAGAAAATACAAAGGGAAAATCTATTAGATATCGCTATCACAAACCTGGACACTGACAATGGAAAATGACCATAATATGGTACATATAAATATTCAGGAAAATGGAGGCTAATTAAATGCATCTCTACAACAAAATGCTACCATAAAGCAAAACATAGTAAAATGAGAATTATTTTGCATCTTGAGACTGGAAAAAAGATCTGGATAAATTACCTTTGAAACAGATATGGATTAAAATCAAAAACAAACTGGACTATTGCATTAAACACTTTGTACCTGAATGAGCAAAATATAATAATAAAGCAAAGTTAATGTTATGGTTTTAACAATAGTATTAAGAAAGAAATAAGAAAAACAGAGCCTTCAAAAACATAAATCAAAACCTTCAATTAATTCGTAGGTCAAATATAAACAACAGTTAAAGAAATGTAAACATATCATAAGAAAGGCAAAACAAGATGTAGAAGTGCAACTTGCTCAAAAGCGTTAGTGACAAAAAAAATGTTTAACTATGTCAGTGGACTGTACAGAGGTCAACACAAAATTGACCCTCTAAAAACTCAAATAAAACTATTGATAATGAACAAGATATGACAAATTAATTTAATAATTACTTGTTAAACATTTATCAACCAAAAACTACCAGCATGCTATCACTGAGAATAATACTAATAAAAACTCTGGAAATTATGTAGTAAATGTAGATGAAGTAAAAATCAAAGCTAAAGCAACTCAAACCCAACAAATCTCCTGGCCTTGACAATATACATCCAAAACTACTAAATGAGTTGTCAAATAACTTGGCTGGACCCTTGGATTTAGTGTTTACCAACTCTATTTCTAGCGGACTAGTTATCACAGATTGGGAATTGGATGATGTGACCCCAGTGTACAAGAAAGGATCCGAACAATATGTTCAAAACTACAGGCCTATAAGCCTAACCTCTGTTATACTGTAGGCAAAATACTAGCAGATATTGTTAAAGGCTATATAGAAACCCATATGAATGAAATAGAGTCCAGTGATATATTCCAATATGGGTTCACACATATTAAATCTTGCCAATCCAATCAATTTCATTTTGAGCTATCGTAAGGCATTCAAGATTGCACTGCCAGTGGATATAATTTATTTAGACTAAACAAAGGCTTTTGATAGGGTCCTACATAATAAACTAATAGAAAATTATTGGCCCTTAAATTTGAAGATAATATTGTGCAGTCAATCCACTCCTGGTTGGATGGGAGCAAACAGCGAGTTTCAATTAGGGTCTATAAATCAGAATGGAAAAATGTTACCAGCGGTGTCCCCAGGGATCAGTATTGGGCCCACATTATTCAACCTATATATAATATATCATCTATGAAAACATCTGAAACATCTTGGCTTTGTAAATTTGCTGATGATACAAAATTGGGAGCTATAGTAGAAAACTCATCATCCTGTGAAAAGGTTCAGCAAGATCTTGATAAAATAGCAAACTGGGAAAATAAGCATAAACTCAAGTTTAATGATGATAAATGCAAGGTCATGCATTTTGGTCACACAAATAAAATGATGGACTATTACTTAAATGGCACACTACTTGAAGAAAGTGACAGAGAAAAGGACTTAGGAATAGTAATAACAACCAACCAATCTTTCCGTGAACATACTCAGGATGCTGCAGTCAGTCGTAATAAAATATTAGGCTGCATATTAAGAAACATAAAAGCAGGGATAGATGCTTGATTATGCCCCTGTTTGGAACATTGGTGAGGCCACAGCTTAAGTACAGTACCCAGTTTGGGCACCATACAAAGCCAAGGACATTTGTTGGTGAGGCTGCTTCTTGAGTACTGTACCCAGTTTGGGGCACCATACAAAGCCAAGGACATTCAGACACTTGAGAGGGTACAACGAAGGCAAGGAAAACATTAAAACATCTCACATCTACATTCTAAACAAAGATCAGATGAGCTAAAACTTTTCTCACTTAATTACAGACATACCAGAGAGGATCTTTGCTTTGTATATAGGTCCTTTAGGAATCCAGACATTTGGAATGCTTGGGATTACAGACTAATAACACCAATAGAGAGCTCAGAATCACAATTTGAAATTAAGGGGTGAGATATATAGGACTACTAAAGAGAAAGTAGTTCAACCAGCACATGTTAACTATGTGGAATGCACTCCCTGAAACTATTGTCAATAGTCCTACTATGACATCCTTCAAGTCTGCCGTGAGACAGCCATCTAGGATACTGCACTAATCAATAAATATTGGTCGAGTCTCAATGGAAAAAGCTTTTGACTCATATACCTCCTATGAATCCTATGAAAATGTGCTGCTGTCAACAACTGGTACCACCATTAAAGTTATAATGCCAATACTCAATAGTAGTAGTAGTAGTTGACCTGTAGCACTGGGGCTATCCTTTACTACTCTTTCAAATAAATGGGAGATTTCAATTGAATTATTTCCATCTGGATATATTTCCTACCAGAGTGCTCGTTGTGTGTTTGCTAGTAGTAGTAGTAATATATTTCTAGGGCAGCCTTCCTCTGATGCTTGAGACATAGAAACACAGAAACATAAAATTTATCAGTAGAAAAAGACCCCATGACCCATCCAGTCTGCCCAAATCCCTCCTCTAGGAACCTACACCTCCATTTTATGTCTGCCCCTGTTGGTTAGGCCCATGCATGTATCCCAAGCTCTTTTAAATTTGTCCACTGAATCAACCCCACAACCCATCCTGCAGTCTGTTCCATGGCCCCATCACCCTCTCAGTAAAGAATTTCTCCTGATGTCACCTCTAAATCCACCCCCTCCAGTTTAATGCTGCCTTCCAGTGATTTGTTCTCACTCAATCTGAAGATGTTGTCATCCCTCACCCTGTTTATACCTTGCAAGTACTTGAATGTTTCAACCCATATTCCCCCTCTCTGTGTTCTCCTCCAGTGTTTACAGACCCAGCTCACCCAGTCTTTCCTCATATGACTTCTCCTGCAGCCCCTCACCATTCTGGTATCCCTTCTCTGGATTCTCTGCAGCATGTCCTTGTCCTTTGTAAGTATGGCCTCGAGAAGTGTACACCAGGTCTCCAGAATGGTACCCCAAATTCAAGGTGTGGTCTGACCATGGTTTTGTATAGTGGCATGATCACCTCCTTTCTCCTGCTTGTAAAGCCCCTCCCTATGTATGCCAACATTCTGAGTGCTTTCCCTGCTGCCCAGTTGCACTGAATCTGAACTTTCAGGCTGTCTGAAATAGTGCTCCCCAGGTCCCTTTCCTGATCTGTTATCCCCAGCCCCCAAGCCAGTATTTTGCCTTTGGGTTTTATGCCCTATATGCATAATTCTGCATTTTCTTGCATTGAATTGTAGCTGCCACCTTTCTGACCACTCCTCCAACCTTGCCAGATCCTCTGTCATACATTACACCCCCATCATAGCCACCCTATTACTGTTGTACAATTAACACAACTCTTTTAAACTAGTATAAAATTCATAATTGAAACAGGAATACATTTCAACAGATACTGATAAAAAAAAAAAACATTAAAGGTAGAAAAACATACTAAAGAAAAGGAGCATTGTACTCATGGCAACCGATAAAGATTGCATTTCATACCACAGCGTAAAAGTATTTTCACTTTATTTCAGGACAAATCCAGCATTAAGAAAGAAAACACAGATGCCTGTACTGTGCAGTGGTGAGGTAGGTTCACCTAAGTGCTAGCACAAAAATAAAGTAAGTCCACTACCCATCGTGCCAGGTCAAAATCCATATAGTGAAAACATAACAAAAACCAGCACTGACATCATTTGAACCAAAAATAGTAAATTTATTCTTGTAACATTACAAGTCCAGCACTTTAAACTTAAACTAGGAGCAGACAATCCCCACTAAATGTCCCAAACAGTTTTGCTTGTGTGCACTTCCTTAGGAAGGCACGTCATGTGTGTAATCACCATTTAAATAATCAAAAGTGAACCTGCACTAGGTGTTTTCAATAATGAAGTCACACACACACACACACACCATCCCCAACATAATATTGGACACTTTATTTTTATTTTGTTAAAAACAAAACATATACCATTCATGTACATACTGTCATAATAATAGTAGTTAGACACTGTATTCTACATAGAAGTGTCCAAACTTAGAATCAATTAAAATTGAAGTGATTGGGGCTATTGCCAAATGACCAAACATCCTATGTATATGGGAGGTCATAAGAATATAATTATATCACTGCACTTAGCCCCAGGGTACATTCACATAATGCATCAATATTATCAAGCCTAAGTGCAGGTTGGGAGCATGATACAAAGTGGGAGGTCACCAAGATCATGGAGCTGATATGCTCACTCTAAGAACCAAATTCAAAATCTGCATTATAAGCTGAGCCAAAGCGAGAACATAGGAACATAATAATTGCCAGACCCAAATATTTAATGTATACTCATTTTGTTGGTAAAAGGAACTAATACAGTATCAGAATGAAAAAAATCCCATTAAGGGAAATTGTTTTACCACATGATTTGACCGTCCCACATTCTGTCTCTCTGCCCCACCCATATAGAACACTGTGACTGTAGCAATTTAAATCTATAATGCAACTCAAAATATATTAATGGAGTGTAGGATAAGGAAAAAGGAAAGGGAAGCAGAGGAGCTGGTGAAGTGAAGGGGTAGAAACATGTAAAGAAAGGAAGAAAAATGGGAGGGGTTGGGGACCAAAGATTACTTACATTCAAAATTCTAATAATTTTCCTTTTCAACTAATGTCATTGCCACACATAATCATAGAAAATTAAAATCTATAGTATAATTGCAAGTCACATAATGTGAAAAACAATATTATCTAATGTGCCCATTTACATAACTGTGCCTTATTTCACCATAGAGTACTTATTTTTCACTTTTCTTAAGAAACAGGGCTATATTAAAGACTTAATTTAATCCTGGTTTATCTGAACATTTCAACTGGTAAATCAAAATGCTTCCTTTGGAGTAAGAGCTTGTCAATGCCCCACCCAGCACCCCAACCGAAACCTTTTCCACCACTGAAAGCCCTATAGTTAGGGACGAGAAGTCTGATTAATGTCAAACCTCACGTTTTGTACCTAAATAACCTAATAACATTTGATGAAATAGCAAGTGTGGTCAGGCTGTCAAAGTCCAGAGACATGAAAAATTTGTGATGGTATCTTGGTCAGTTTTCAAGATACAGAGCACCAAAAGAATGGGGGAAAATGCGTTTTGGTTTCCCAATACTTACTTAACATGTTTTTGTTTATTTCTAGACAGTGTGGAATTTTTCATGAAATTGTCAGCATCGAAGGGGCCAGCGCCAAGGGTGTGCCTTTGAAGGTTTCATGAAAAAAACAATTATACTGTTGCATAGCTACGTTATAATGCTTTTTGGGATAACTGACAAATGTGAATGGTAAACAATAACAACAAAAATTGTAAAAAAATCTAATGAGTGCTTATTTTTATGATTTACTTGTCATATAGAAAAACATACTGATCATGTGGGAAAATACTGATTGTAGGAAAAATTATTGATAGTGGTGGCATTCATTTGTTTATTTTTAACTCACAAACACTGACAATACATAAAATTATATATTTCAAAAACAAACACCTAAATCTAAATAAACAGAAATTGCTTGGATAGATTCTTGTGTTTGTTTTTTGAAAATTGCCCTGAAGTAATATTTCTGGCACCTGAAAATCCTGGGTGCCCAACATAGTAACAGGAGCTGTTTCCTTCATTCTCAGTACAAGAACAGCATGAATTTCTTCACTTCTAAAGCCACATCTGGTGTCATGCTGGCAGCTTCAGTTACAGAACTAAGCTGGCAATCCCCTGCTCTCTCTGTCTCTGCCTTGTCTCTTTCTGTCTGTCTGTCTGTCTATCCATCTTTCTGTCTATCTATCTATCTATCTATCTATCTATCTATCTATCTATCTATCTATGTAGCTGACTGGGTGTGAACCCCAGTACTGCTTCCTTCTCCCACTCTCATGCAGGTTGCTGGTCCCTTTCCATTTATACATTTTATAAGCAGACCAGGTGTTCACCCGGTACCACTTCTTTTCATCCATCCTGCCCAGATCACCCACCTCCATTCCCATTATTTGCCTGGTGGCACTATGGTGCCCACTACCAGTGCCACTGCATTGTAGACCAATGTAGGGGTACTCAATCCTCATTGTCAGAGTGCCCCTGCAATAAAGAAAACCATCCCTCATTGTTTTTTTCTTTTCTACCTGCAAAATAGGAAATGGTCCCTCACTGATCTGTCCTCCATGCACCACACTCACCCACCCCAACATCCCACTTAGCACCCATCACCACATCCCTCACACCCCCCACACCCTCTCCCTCCTGAACATATCCCACAATGTGCATGGTGAGAGGAGTCATTCACGCATGTTCTCTGTATAAGAACAGTAGGACTTTCTTGAATTCTGAAGCTGCAACTGGAGTTGTGCAGTGCAGCTGAAGCAGTGAGCTAGTATTACCCTTCTCTCCATATATTTGTCTTTCTTTCTCTCTTCTCTTTCTCTGTCTCTTTATCATCCATCCATCTATCTATCTCTTGGTCTATCTGTCTATCTATCTATCTATCTATCTATCTATCTATCTATCTATCTATCAAACAGGGTGTCCACCCCAGCACCATTCCTTCTCCCCTCTCCTGCAGGTCACCCTCTTCCCATGTTTTATTTATTTTATTAACATTATAAGCAGGCGGATGCCCACCCCAGTATCACTTCACTTCACCCCTCCCCTAGGCTGCCCAACCCCATATCCTTTTACATGCCTAGTGGCACTGGGATGCCCACATCCCACTGCCACCAAACACTAGCCTGGCACTGGGGTGCCCAATATCCAGTGTCAGAATGTCCCCTGGATGGTAGAAAACTGTCCTTGTTGTTTTTTAACCTGTAAAAGAAAATGGTCCTCTACCAATCTGACCCCCATCCACTACCACATCCTCCACCCACCCAACAAGCCCTCCCACTCAGCACCCACTACCCCACACCCCTTCACTCACCTCAACATGTCCAACAGTGTAGATCAACTATTTGATTGAAAGGTACATCTTTCTGCTGGAACTGGTGACTGCAATATGAGAAAATAATGTAAGTTTGTTTAATGTATTTCAATAGGGTTTAAGTTTTCTTCATAGCTTTTCATTTTTGAGTATTATTACACCAAATTTTCAAAATGGCCTTTTGGGATCCCACCTCATGACCAAGCATGGTGAAATTATGCAACTCTGACCGAAAGAGGCAATTTTGTGGTCACTTTGCAAAATTACATTTCAGGTGGGATTTAAAATTTTCACTGCCCTTGTTCATGACGTGGGTTCATAAGAAGGCTATGTTGAAAATTTGGGGTCACAATATTCAAAACAACAAAGTTGTGAGCATACATTGACATTTTCACACTTGCTCATAACTTTAGTAAGTTTAAATATTGTGACTCAAATTTCCAGCATGGCCATTTTCACACCACCTCATGAACACAATGCTGTCATTTTCAGATCCCAGACAGAATGTGTTTTGTACGTGGTGCCAGAATGATGTTTTGAAGGGGATACAAAAACTTTCACCTACTGGGTTAATGAGCAAGGGTCATAAGAAGACTATGCTGAAAATTTGGTGTACAAATATATTAAAATTACCAAATTATGAGTAAACATTGCAAATATGTCAGCGTTCACTCATAACTATGGTAATTTTGAATACCTCCACACTTTCAACGTAGCCATTTTTCACACCATCTGATGAACATGGTAGCTGTTGTCTTTCAGATCCTGGCCAAAATATGTTCTTCCACCTGTGGTGTGGAACAAAGTTTTGGTGGGGATTCAAAAATGTTCACCTACTGGGCCCATGAGGTGGGATCATAAATAGGCTATTATGAAAATTGGTGTAAAAATATGGTAAAATGATCAGGTTTTGAATGAACATTACAATGTTTCAACGTTCACTCATAACTTTGGTGAGTTTCAATATTTTGCTTCCAAACTTAAAACATATCCACTTTTTACATCACCTCATAAACATGACAGGTGTCACTTTTTAAATCCTGGATGAGATGTGTTTTCAATAGTTACATAATTTGCCTGATTAAATAAAAATGTCTTTAGCCCTTTTGTAAAGGTTTCCACTGAGGTTGCTTCCTTAAATAGCCTGGCAATGAATTCCACAGGGCTGGTGCAGCAACAGAGATGGCATGATCTCCCAACTGCCACAGCCTAGCTTTGGGAACCACCAGTAGGCGTCCCTCGGAGGAACAGAGAGAGTGAGCTGGGCAGCGAGAAACCATGAGCTCTTGCTGGTAGTCTGGTCCTCTGCTGTGCAAGGCTTTATAGTTCAGTAATCTGACCTTGAAAGTAGTCCTTCACATTATCAGCAACCAGTACAGTCCACGGAGAACTGGCGTGATATGATCAGATCTGGATGCACCTGTTAACAGCTTGGCCACTGTGTTCTGCACCAGCTTTGGATGGCAGAGACTGCCTCCAGATAGCCCTAGATAAAGTGCATAGTAGTAGTCCAACCTAGATGTGACAAAGGCATGTATTAGGTGGCAAAGTCATCAGCTGGTATCAGGGCCTGGATCCAGATAATGTTGCTAAGATGGTAAAGTCACTTTGGATGACAGCCGGCACCTGAGCATCAAGTGTCAGACTGTCATCAAGGACCACACCCAGATCCCTAGCCTAAATACAGGGGTCAAGGAACATCTCCCAGTCTCAAACCAGGATCATTCCCTAACCATCCTCCCTCCCACCGATGACCAGAATCCACCACCAGTACCTCTGTTTAGTCAGGGTTGAACCGTAGCCAGTTTTGAGTCATCCAGCTATGGATCTCAGCAAGGCAGGTGTTAATCACAGAGGCCACCATCTGGTTTCCAGGTGCACAGGACACGTATAACTAGTTGTCATCTGCATAGCAATGAAAACCAAGCCTATACCTCCTGAAAACATCTCCTAAAGGCAACATATACATGACGAACAACAGAGCAACAAGACTGAACCTTGCAGAACTCCACAGTGTAGATGCATTGGGCCAGATGAGGATAAACCCATTGTCACACTCTGAACTCTACTCATGTGGTAGGACCTAAACTAGCCAATGACATCAGCAGTTAGTCCACTACAGTTCTGCAGATGATCCAGTAACTCCTCATAGTCCATGGTGTCAAATGCACGCAGAGATCCAAGAGAACAAGGATGGTACACTCCCTCATCTGTTGCTATAAGGAGATCATTCAGCACCTTCACCAGGGCAGTTAAAAGTGGCAGAGGAGGTGAGACAATTCTCAAGCTGAACAGGCACCACTTTTCAAAACCTTCCCTAAAACTGGAAGGTTTGAGACCAGTCTGTAGTTGGTGAGACACTCTGGGTCCAAGGAGGGTTCTTTCAAAGGGGTTTCACAGGGCCTCTTTCAAGGCCACTGGAAAGACCCCACTCCCCAAGGAACAACGGATGATCCCAGCAACCATAGGTCATTCAGGCCAACACAACCAATCAGAAGTCAGGTTAGGCCTGGGTCTAGATCACAGTGGGTTGTTTTCAACTTGAAGACTATCTCAACTACCTCATCCACTCCAACTGGGTAAAACTCACCCCACACAAGAGATGCACCCCAGCTCATCACTGGTCTGACCCCACAACTCTTTGAGCAGCACTGGAGGAACTTTCAGTCCTGATAGAAGACACTTTGTCAGCAAAGAACAAAGCAAACTCATCACACTTCATGTTTGAACTTGCTTCCCAGTACGGAGTCAGGTCAGATGCAACAACCTGTCCACCATACAAAAAGCTGAGCTGGTCTGTTCCTTGCAACAGCAATCTCCCTTGACAGAAAGTGTGCATTTTCTGGGAGATTGCTCTTTGATAGACACCATAATGTGACCTCAAAGCCAATTTGTCCTCCATCAACTTCAACCTCCTCCAGCACCACTCCAGCCTCTGGTCCTTCATCTTAACTTCCTGAGCTCCCCATCAAACCAATGGGCCTCTGGCAAGTAGATAAATGCCAGGCATAGATGGGTGCAACAGAATTGAAGGTGGCAGTAACAGCACTCTTATAGGCTGCCACTGCCTTCTCCAGACCCATTGCACATGCAGTTTACACACTGATAGGTCCAGCACCACGGTAGTCCTGTTTGGGGACAATCCCAGCAAAGGCAGCACCAGACCATCTCCACAGAGAACAGACCCTTGGAGGGCCCCAAACATGAACCTCACAGTGCTGTGATCTGACCAAATGACCAGATCATCATCTCCTCCCTCACTATCCTTCTCATCATGTCGAAGTCTGCACACCTGAAATCCAGCACCATTGTGCTTCTGAGTGCACCTCCTTCCCTGCTCTCACCTTGAACGTGATAGTCCTGTGCTCATTGTTTCCCAGTTCTCCCCACCACCACCTCCTCCACATTCTCCCATATGTTAAGACCACATCCAGCAGGTTGTTTCCCTAGTTGGTTCTTTGAACAACTGCTGAAGAAGGATCTCCTGTAGTGCCTCCAGATCCCCCTACTTCTGTCCAAAGACTCATCTGGGATGGTCCAGTCAACATCTGGGAGGTTGGGTCCCCACCAGAAGTGTTTCTCCCTTGAGAGCCATCCTCATGATCGCTCATGACATCAACCTGTTCTGTTCTTCACGTTGTATAGGTGGTCTGTAAACTACCCCTAGTCTCAAGGAGTCCCTGTCCTTCTGTTCAGTGTTACCCAAAGGAGTTCAGTTTGCCTGTCCCCTCCTGCCTCCATAACCTTTATGTCCTCCCAATGTATAGGGCCACACCCCCTTGTATCTCCTGTCCTTCCTGAACAATCTGTAGCCAGGGTTAGCTGGCTACCATGTGTGATATTCCATCCACCATGTTTCCGTGTTCTCAATTATGTTCAGTCCTTCATGCACAATGATGGCTACCAGTTCCTCCATCTTATTAGCTAAGCTTCTAGCGTTAACCACTAAACCCTTCCACCATAGTCCCCTTCCCTTCCTCCCTCAAGGGTATGCCACAACCTAACACTTCATCCCTTCTGTGAGGGACTAGGGCCCCATCTCAGTCATAGTTAGGTGTGGTTTTATTCCCAGCCCCTTATTTAGTTTAAATTATGTGCTTTTTCAAAGAACTCACCCAGCCTACATTTAGTACAACTGCACCTTCTCTGCTAAGGTGCAGTCTGTCAGGACTAAGAGACTCATCATCCCAAGTTTCTCCCAGTCCTCTACCAGCCCATACCCCATCTTCTCACACCATCTCAACAGACAGCTATTGAACTCCTTTATCCTTTGTTTTCTCTCTCTACAAGCTCTGAGCACTGGCAAAACCTCCAAAAGACTAGAGATTTGAAGCATAGACCAGTGCAAAACCTAGCCAGAGCCTTAAATCTCACCTGTACCTCCAGTAGACCATTTCCTTCCAAGTCGGTTGTTCTCCAAATGGAACACCAGATGTGATTCTTCATCCTGTTTCCTACCCCATGAGAGAATATGGTGGATTACCTCCAGCACCATCATGCCTGTCATGCATTCCACCTAAACTGAGCTGTTTCTGCCCCCCACTTGATACCCTTTAGGATCGAGTCACCAATCAGTAGCACCTTGCCCCTTTTTCCTTCTGGTTTACCTGCATCACAGTTCTTCTTCAAGCTACAGGTGTCTGTTCTACCTTCCTGTCCCTCACTACCACTCACCAGATTTCTTACCTTGAGCCCTAACCCTCTTATCCTCTGTTGCTTCCTCCTCTCCTTCCCTGCTGGCACTTAACACTACTCTTTTGCCCTTGCCTCTAGCTCTCTGATCCTGCCCCTCCATATGTCTGTCCTCTGCCATTGATTCTCCAGTTAGCTCAAAGAGTAGGTAGCTTCATCCAACCACTTTTCCTTGTGATCGCCAAGTCCAGTACCACCGTAAGTCACCTGCTGCCCTCTGTGTTCCTCTCTTTTTCTGCTCTATATCCAGTGTTCTATGCTCCTCCACTCTGACTCCCTATTGTCCCTGTACTACCTTGTTTTCATCCTTGCACATCTCTTCCCTGTCCCTTACCATGTACACTCCACTCCCAGCTTCACACCCCTTTTTCCCTTGCACCTTTGTTAGACCTGACACCCTCCCCATTGCCCCCTCTCTATTGCCATCTCTCTCTTCTGTAATGTAATGGTTAATACAGATCATCATCCCAGTGTGACTGCCATCTTCAATGCCAGGCTAAAGCTAAATATGATAAATGCCAAATGTCATGTTCATAGGGAGAGTCATAAAACAACTATCTTTAAAATCTGGTGTCAAAATTGAAAAGAAAAAAATAATTGTTAACAAAATTTGTGTATGGCACCAGTCTTGACACCAGTGGGTGTGCTTTGATATCCCATCTGGGTGAGCCTAGCTTAGTGGTGAGCTCAGTGATCCAGCTGGATGGACTGAATGTGGGGGATGGCACTGTTATACAACCCCCAGCCAGAGAATGAAAGCTGCAGTGTCGCCCACATTGGCCCAGGTGCCATATAGTGAAGAAAACTTGTCTTGGCATAGGGCCCTGCATGTCTGTACCTGTGGGAGGCAGAGGGCCCTGAGCATTGGCCAGCAGATGAACTCTTTTCCCAGTGTATCTGTATCTGCAGCTACATGGCAGCACAAGGAACAGAGAGCCCTGCACTTCCACATCTCACCAGACAGCCCCATGAATTACTGGCATCTGCTGCTGTATGGAACTGTAGGGCCGGTAAGGGCCCAGCACTTTCATAGGCAGATGGACTCTTCCTTTCTTTCCTTGGGGCCTGTACAACTTCATGTGTTCACATAGGTCCTGAAGGGACCTGCTTGAAAAGTATGATTCCACTACCTCAAAGGAAAGGAATTATCTGAAAAAACTGCCTTCATGCACCAGTTAGGGGTTCAAGTTAATGCCATGAAAGTAGTGGTGGGTGAAGTGGCAGAAATTCACTTTGAAGCAATTCATGGAGCAGTGGAGAATTCAAGTACTGCAATGCGAAGCAGAGTACTTCGCCATAATGAGGATTGCAAAGTCATTGATTCCAATGCACTTTGCATTACTATGCCTCCCCAACCACTTCTATGTTATTTTTATGCTAAGCACATTGATTTCAATGTACTTAGATCACTTCGCTTTGTTTTGGGCTCCAAGGAGAATTTTGCAATGATTCATGGGATTGCAGATCACATGGACTCTAGATTGTTCTGCACAGCCTCAGTTCTGTGTAGTGTGTGTGCAGTGGTAGTTGGAGACAGTTTGCTGTCAGAGTTCTACAATTCAAACCCTATAAAACTGTTAAAAAGCCTTTTTGAGCCATTTTTTTGCTCAAAACACAGTACATTAATTGTATGAATCCCTCCTGTACTAATATCAGTGTTTATTGTTTGTGTGTGGATTTTGAATGTTAATTTTGAATATTCATTCTGTGTATTGATTGACACTTGAAGTGTGCTTAAGGAGAGGATATATGTGTGGTGAGGTAGGTTAACTGGGAGAAAAGGGCAGTTTTTTGTTTTGGTTATATTTTTGTTGTATAACTTTGTTAATGTACACAGTAATATTTTCAGTAATTCTTGACATTTTTTGCTGATTTTTGTGTTGCAGCGAGTGCATAATTTCAGTTTGTTCAAAGATCTGGTTATATTACTGAAGTTTTCAATGTGCCATAATACTTGTAGTGTGTGTGTGAGTACGTGTACAACACATGCCATCAAATCATAGACACCTTTATAGTGCCACAGAGTAATTACAGCAGTGTGAACCTGCTATCCGCCACAGCTGTGTGATTTTGTACTGCTTTGTGGTCGGGATTGTGGTGTCTTGGTTTTGTACTGTTGCTGCAGTGCACTGCCCCCTCCCAACCAGCAAAAGGTATTCTTTTCCATATTGGATTTGGATTGTGACTGTTGTGAGCAGCAGTGGTTAAGGTGTTGTTGTGATTTTGCATCTGCATCTGCATCTTTTTCTTGATTGTGCAGTGCAATCTAATCTGTCTGTGCCTTTGCATCTGTTTAGTTCCCAATCTTCATCTGCAAGCCACAGTTGTTGTTTTTGGGCTTCACATCCACTGGGCCAGAGTGAAAGTATGAAATCTAAATCAGTTTACAATTTTCTTGGTGATCCCCAAATGCCTGCAAAGAGACGTGCAAGCAAAGCTGTTTCTGGCCATTGCACTGCTGCCAGTGGTAAGATTGTCTGTGGGCATGGTAATAAGTAGAAGTGCATAGCTGATGTGAGGAAAGGAATTTCTTCATCAATGATTTCTACAGCTCAATAGCTCAATCTGTAACTTCACCATAGTTGAGGAGATGATGTCCCAGCAAGTGGTGTTAGTGCAGTTTCTGCTGGAATGAGTATTTCTGCCTCAAGTTTCACTTCTGACCAGTTAACCATTTCAAAAATATAGTTGAGTCTAAAGCTGTGACTGACAGTGTAGATGATGTGATACTTCCAGTAACATCCCCATGGTAGCTGAACATGATTCTGATCATGGCAACGATAATGCACAATGTCACATGTCTTCCACCGCAGTTGAGGTCATGCCTTTGCCATTTAATGATTCACAATGTGGTGCAAAAATATTGGGTGATGATGATGATGATGATGATGATGATGTTGCAACATGTAGTCGACCTGACAGCATCCAAGCAGAAATGTGGATGCGGATGATGTTAATGAATATGAGTATGATGTCAGTGACTCCTGTTGGGAACTGGAGAAAAAGAAAGTCAAGGTGTCTGTGTCTGGGTCTGTTGGCATTAAATCCCCCTCCCTCAAAAATGTTGTAATTTAGTGGTTCCAGTTGATGTTGATGATGATGACCCAGTAATAATAATAGGTAGCTGTGGTGGCCAGTTGCAGTCCAAGTGTGTCCAGCCTGAAAATCATGTAACCCCTCCATTTCAGAGCTTAAAAACGGAGTCCAAAAGCAGCATCAGGGATGTGATAGAAGTAGGGGATCACAATCCCGTGTTTGGGATTTGTGTGCAAGATGCAAATGATGAGTCAATTGCAATCTGCCAGCTTTGCCATGCACGTGTGAGTTGAGGTAAAAGAGGAGTCATCTGGGCCGGGGTCCAGCATACACATCTTAAGAATAGGCACATGGAACTGTGGACCCGGCATCAGACGGCAGCTAATACCATAGTGGGGCGTTCACCCTTGTCATCAACCTTAATGAGCATGTTTTCCCTTCCATGACTGTAAGACCAAGTAGAAATGTCTGCAGTAGCAAAATAACAGCAGAGGATTACTACGGTTATGATGAGATGGAGGATAATGATTTTGAAATCTTGTCAAGTGGTGGTGTGAGTAGCAGTGGTGGTGGTGGTGGTCAATGCAATACATCTAGTGCAAGTGGTACATCAACCCTGTGCGTAAATCTGGGAAAATAACTTCATTTCTGGATTTGTCACCTGTGCAGCCCTCTTCATCACACATCCACACCCCACCGCCGCCATTCGCAGAGCAGAGTCATTTGTCACACCCTGTAACATGTAAGTCAGCCCATGTTGCAGAGTGTTTTGCCCATAACCTGAAGTACCCACCCAATCATTGTAGTGTCACGTGAACACGTGAGCAATACAAATGACTATGAATAGATAGGCCACTGACAGAGCAAAGCCGATGGCACATTTATAAGGTAGAAAAGAAATGAGCAGACTGGATGGGCCTTGCGGTCCTTATCTGCCATCAACTTCTATGTTTCTATGTTTCTAACTTAATGCCACTGTAGCCTAAATGCTGGCAACTGATCTTTTGTCCTTCTCCTTCATGGAGAATTCTGGATTCCAGAGGTTTGCGGCTTCACCTGTCTGAAATGGAATGTCCCATCCAGGACATATTTTTGCACCCTGCTGTCCCTGAGTTATACCATACTGTGGTCGACTCTGTAAGACATGCCCTTCAACATTCCTCCTCTCCATTCATCCATTTAAATATGGACATGTGGACAAGTGACAGAACAGCGGGAGTTCATATCTGTGAATAACTGCACATTGGGCACAAGTGCGGAGGTTGTTTGTGCTGGTGGTAGTATGAATAATCAGTGTAGTAAGGTGGACTGTCATGGTAGAAATCTTCCAGAATTTGACAGCATGCAAAGCTTGCTATGCACAGTGTGACCTGTTCACACACTGGTGGCTAATGCTGGACTTGCTACTGGACTGAAACTGATGAGTGGCTGAACCCTTGTCCTGACAGCTGGACTTATAACAAGTGACAATGGGTCAAATGTGGTTGAATGCATCATGAATGGTGGCTTTGTTTGGGTTCCATGCATGGCCCACTGTTTAAATCTTGTGGTGCAGGAGTTTCTGCAGCACCCTGAAATAAAGGAAATGCTGACAGTTGCACATCGTATCTGTTCTCACTTTTCACACTCTGCAAAGGTCAGGGACCAGCTTTGGCAGTTGCATATCCAAAACAGCCTCCACAGCACCGCCTCAAGCTGTAAGTTGTCAGCCGATGGAACTCCACTTTATACATGGCAGAGAGGTTGTATGAACAATACAAAGTCATCTCAGAATATCTTGTCATGCACACTAGTGTCGTGACACTTCCGGGCCTCCACGTCTCTCATGATTGAACAGTGGTGCCTCATGGACTCTGTAATAACAATTTTGAAGCCTTTTGAACATGTCACAGAGGCAGTGAGTGGTGAGTCTGCCTCCATTAGCCAATCAGTTCCACACTGCTGTGGGTGTTGAGACAGACATTGCTGAATCTATTGCATAGCCTTGATGGTTCCGGAGACTGTGCTAGCAGTGTGTTGCTGAAACACATGCTGACACTCTTCGAGCTCAATTGGCAAATCTTGAACATTCAACACAGTGATGACTTTGCAATAGCAACAATGCTGGATCCACAATACAAACGTGGAATTGCCTCACTACTGGAGGCAGGGCCTGAACAGGTCAAAAATGTCAGTGGACAACTGGTGCGCTTGGTACATGGGGCACAGATGTCACGTGCCAAGCTCAGCAAATCTCAGCAGCATAATCAGGCTGAAGGTCAGTTTGGAATAATAACAAGCACATCCTGTAAGGGGCTGCAGTTCAGGTGGTCTGTCATCAAAACCAGTTGTCATTAACCCACTTTGGGGCACTTTGTCCAAGTCGGGATTCGTGACATAAATGATTCGGAGAACAGGATGATGCATCAGCCACTGGACTTCATGCAGCATAGCAAATGGTTGACTCATATTTGGCTGAAACAGGCATCTGTCAATAACTGATTATCCTCTTTTATACTGGAGTGGAAAGGTCAGTGAATGGCCAGAGCTGACCTCAGTGGCACTGAAGTACCTAACATGCCCACCCTCCATGTAAGTGTCGAGAAGGTATTCAGTTCAGCAGGTGCAATAGTTCAGGATCATCATACAAACCTCTCTCCTTCAAATGTTAGTTTGCTGACATTCATAAAAATTAATGAGGGGCACATACCAGCTCGAAAGCAGCCTCAGTATTCATACCCGGAATGGTCATGGCTGTGCTGAGTTGTAGAAATGGACTATTCTTGTGGCACTGGCAGCATGAAATGGCTTGCCAGTGAGGTAGATGATGACATGATGGAGAAAGAATTCCTAGGTGGCACAATTCAGATATTGATGACTGCGAAGGCAGCTTTCTGTATGATGAATAATGATGATGAGGTTGATGTTGGTAGGTTTTAAGTGAAGTGGTTACATAGAAACATAGAAACATAGAGGTTGACGCAGGTAAGGACTGCAAGGCCCATCCAGTCTGCCCATTTCTTTTCTACCTTATAAATGTGCCATTGGCTTTTGCTCTGTCAGTGGCCTATCTATTTATACTCATCTGTATTGCTCCCTTATGCCTATCCCATACCTGTTTGAAGCCCTGCAGTGTATTCATAGCCACCATTTCCTGCGGTAGGCCATTCCATGCATCCACCACACTTTCTGTGAAAAGAATTTCCTCACATTCCCTCTTAATCGGCCTCCTCTAATCTCATGCTGTGTCCTCTTGTCATGCTATTTTTCTTATATTTAAACATGTTAGACTCTTTTACCTCGTTAATGCCCTTAAAGTGTTTGAATGTTTCAATCATATCACCTCTCTCTCCCTCCTTTGCTCAAGGGTATGCATATTGAGCTCTGTTAATCTGTCCTTATATGTCTTCTGATGCAGTCCCTGCACCATTTGGTTGCCCTTCTCTGGACTACCTCAGTTTGGTTAATGTCCTTGTGAAGGTGTGGCCTCCAGTACTGCACGCAGTACTCCAGATGGGGCCTAACAGTGTCTTGTAAAGAGGGATTATTACCTCCTCTTATGACTTGTGATACCCCTACTAATATATCCTAACATCCCCTAGCCTTACCTGCTGCTTTAGAGGTCTGCTTGGATGATTTCAGGTCATCGGTGATGATGATGCGAAGTCTCTTTCTTCCTTTGTGACTGCCAGCAACTTCCTCCAGCCTATAGGTGGCTTCAGGGTTTCTCTTCCTATGTGCATGATCTTGCACTTCTTTGCATTAAATCCCAGTTGCCACTCTTCTGACCATTTTGCTAGTTTATCCAGATCTCTTCTCATTTGCCCACCCCATCTGGATCATCAACTCTGTTGCAGATCTTGGTGTAATCTGCACACAAATAAGCCTTACCCTCTAGTCCATCTGCAATGTCACCAATAACGGTATTGAAGAAGACTAGACCCAGAACTGATCCCTAAGGTACCCCACTTGTGACTTGCATCTCTTCTGACTGTATACCATTTACCACCACTCTCTGTTTTCTGCTTAAAAGGCCGTCACATTTTTCTACGTACATGTTTGTTTTTCATAAAGTTAAATCAGTGTCCCTCAGAATGACTCAAATTCCATATGTCATATTTGTAACACAGTGCAGACTATATCCTGCCCACCAACCACCAGAAAACTGCTGTTAGCCAAAGCCACCAGATGCAGATAGTGAGAGGAAATGTCATCATGTGCCCCATGACCACCACCACCAGAAAACCACTGTTAGCCAAAGCTACCAGATGCAGATAGTGAGAGTTAATGTCATCATGTGCCCCCATGACCACCACCAGTAAACCACTGTTAGCTAAAGCCACCAGATGCAGATTGTGAGAGGAATGTAATCATCATGTGCCCATGACCATCCACCATCTCCAGTACGCCAATGTTTTCCATTCTGTGTCAGAGTCGGAGAGGAGACCACGTCCATCAGCAGTAGCCACAAGGCTTCTTACTATCAATACTTTAAAGTGAGTGTGTACTAATGTTTCATACTATGGAACTTCCTTTAGCTGAGTTATGTTTCCTGTTGATTTTATGAGATGCAGTGATCAAACACATATGGTCAACTTATTTTCTTCTTTCATAGGTTAACAAACCACTCTCCTTCACTAGAGGACTATGGTACTACAGTATTGTCTACAGAAACCTACGGATATCCATTTCCATACCAGTAAGTATATCAGTTTTATTTCATCAGTTCTGTTTTGTTTTCGGTGGGCAGTGGGCACCTCACAGTGCACACATGCAGTTTAGCAGAACATACTCTGCTCCTCCTGCTTTTCAACAAACCCTACCCGACAGAAATGAAATATTGCTGAAGCACCCAAAATATTTCATGGTGAACAGTCATTATTAAGTCGGAATATAACAAGTCCAGTCCACTACCATGATGTGCTAACACTGGGCCAGGTCAGGTGCTGGTGGAGGCGTCTAGCTACCAAAACTATCATAGCCACACTAAACTTAAAGCCAACACTCCAGACAAATAAGCATAAAGTAGAAATGTTCACTGCCAAATTTCTTGATGGAAAAACAAGTCATACAAAATGGCCTGTGCTTAGCACTTAGGCCTTCATTATGGGGCCCCAAAAGAGGCCTAACCACCAAAACACAAGGGTCATTTCTGTGCTTTGTTTTGCCATCAATACATTGCAGTAGCAGACTGTGAACATTTTTCTTTGCATTATTTGGTCTGGAGTGCTGGGTTTCTGGTTTAGACTGGCAGTGGCAGTTTGCAGCTAGCTGCTCCACACCAGCACCCAGCCCAGCCCCAGTGTTGGCACAGCAGGGTAGTGGTCCAGACTGGACCTGTTATATTCCGACAATAATGTCCTGTTCACACTGAAAATGCACTAGCTATATTTCCTTTAGTAGGTTTATTAGCTGAAAGAGTGAGCAGTACTATGATCTTAACCTCACAGTACACTGCCCACCGAGCACTCTGAAAACATATATATGACTTGGTCCACTGTTGATGATGCTACTAATAAAATATACTTTATATATTCTTGTCTTTATTCTTCATACCATAAACAGTGGAACAACTCATCATATATATGTTTGCAAAAGCTGGACAGTGTGTGCACAAGACAGTGCACTGCACACATGCTGTTTAGTAGAGTATTATTGCACTGCTCAATCCTGCTTTTAACAAACAAACACTCAGTGACAGAAAGGAAACATTACTGAGGCACCAAAAATATTTCAGGGTAAACAGACATTGTTAAGTAGGAATATAACAGGGCCACAAAAACTACGCTGCGCTGTGTGGATGGCTGCTGGTACCCAATAGTTGACTCCAAAAGTACAAGGCAAACCCACAAAGCCACCACTCTACATGAATACATGCCAAGAAAAACTGCTCAATGCTACAGCAACTTTACTGATGGCAAAACAAGGCACACACAAATGCCCACTGAGCTTTGGCACTTAGGCCTTCATAGGGGCACACTAATGAATGTCTAACCGCCAAAGCGTAAGGATCATTACTGTGTGCCTTGTTTTGTCATAAATACATTGGCACTAGCAGTGAAAATATTTTATTGGCATATATTCATGTGCAGTTATGGCTTTCTGATTTTGTTAAGTTGGAACATAATGAGGGCAAGGACAACCTTTTTACTTAATTTTATTTCAGCTGTTTTGGGCATGGTTATCATCATTTCTGGGAGTTAAATAAGGTTATACTAAACAAAAACAACACGCACTTAGCATTTTATACACATCATTTTTTATTTACTGAACTCTAGGATTACAAATAACTTTGAGCAAGAACTGCTCATTTACAAAGGTTCCACATCAAAGGATGTAGGGTAACATACATACAAAGGTCAACAATGGTTACAGACTTAAAAACACAAAGATGTCTAAGCATTTATTATACAGCCAAAAATGGAGAGAGACAACATAAACCAGCTTCAGACAAGTTTCAGGGTGAACAGTATATAGTTAGTATAGGGTAGGAGGGAGTCAGGAAGAATTAGGCAGGCTAAAGAGCCACTGTCGGCGGGTAGAGGAGGGTGGTAAAAGTGTGAGGTGGATGGGCTGGAGGATCCCATATCTGAAAGTGATATTAGAGGAGGGGTGGGTGAGGCAGTGTCATTTGGGGGAAGGGGTGATGGGGAACTGGTGCCAAAAAGTGGAGCTCTAAGGAGGTTACAGGTCACCTTGACTAGGGTAAAATGAGGAGGCAGTTACTTGGGAGAGGCAGTCACATTGAGTGGTAGAGGTGAGGAATAATCAGAGTTGCCTTTTAAAGGTACCAAGCATCATAGTTGTAAGTGTTTCTTTGTTAAGGGTATTGTACCACTGTACCATAATGGTGCACAATGGCAGGGGAAGGCAAACAACAACAAAAATGGATAATAAAATCTGTGTCAGATTACCTAAAGGTATGCAAGACAAATGCCAGAAGGAACTAGGGAGGGATGTGGACAGGGTATACTGTGATGTATTGGGGGCCATCACATAAAAATGAAGTCAGAAAAGGGATGTACAAAGGAAGGAACTAAAATGCTGAAGGGTATACACCAGAATGAAGCCAGGCAAAGATACACTAAAGGACATTGCATACAAACAAAAGGAAAGTGGGGCACAGGATAGAAACTATTAGGTACAGACATGGACTCAACAACAGGGTAGACACATCCATAAAGACCAGAACAAAGATGTGCTTGAAAAGGAAGACAATTTCAAGATAGAGGCGGCAGGATCAGGGCAAGATCAGATATATTTTTTTCACACAGAGGGTGGTAGTGGGGGTGCAAGCCAGGACAAACTAAAAGTTAGTGTTATGGTGGGACAGCAGTTAAAGCACCCCATTATTTGAAATGGTGCCCTCAATGCTTTCCAATTGCTGCTCAACATTGTTGAGGCGGTGGTTTACAGCATCACTGTGCTCCCTAGCACGGCCAAATCGACCTGTGTGTGCAGGCAGCTCAAGAATGTTGTCACCCTCATCAGGAGGTGTTGCAGCTTGTGATGGTGGTGGTGGGCAGCAGGTCCTGCTGTGGCCCTCCCAGCTTCACGCTACCCTAGGTTGATGCCGTTCTGCCCCTCTGCACAGCAGGACCAGCAGGTGCATTGCTGACCTGCTCAGCAACTGCAGCATGCCACTCTTGGTGGCAATGATTCTGCCTATGGATGCGCTGATCCCCTTCCCCACTGACTTCCTCAGGGCCACGGCACACCCTCAACACTGCAAAGCTTGCACCTCACTACACTGCTGTCCTCCGCAATGTATCAAAAAGCCCAAACTAAGGAGCTGCTGGGGAGGACCAGGCACAGCGGGGAGGCCCAGATGATGTGGGGCCAGGGCTGCAGCTCTACAGTTGAGGCCAGGGGCATACACACCTGTTGCTGCATTTCCTGCTGTGCTTCTCCTTCTCCCCCTCACTTCCTGCTGCTGAGCCGCTGCCTCACAGGGGACATGGGTGCTGCTGATAGCACTGGTGGGGCACCGTTGGTGGTGCCACAGGAAGTGGTGGTTCCATGGCAGCAGCACCAACTACCATATGTCTTGCTTTGGAGGGCCCCAAGATGTTACTCAGTCCAAATGTATCAGGCCACCATTCATGCAAGCGCCCACCCGATCTCCGCCATGTTGAATACCCCCTGGAACCTCTCTCATCCTCCATTGTGGGATCAGTAAAACTGCACTCCACACCACAACAACACACACACAAACAATTACTAAAACAAATACTACTAAACACAAATACCGAAAAACACAAATCCAGACAACAAATGAAATACTCAAACAAAATCACCAAAAGAGCCAAAAACTAAAAGATTCAAAGTGTTTTTTTCTACAGTTTCTCCTGTCTCACTCCAAGTTCTCCTACACACCCCCCTTCTCCTCATGCAAGGTGAAAGTGAAACTCTCTTCCAGGTATGAGTCACTTCCTGCCTGCCTGGCTAAAGCATGTGACTTACACTAGTGTAAGCCATGTGATTGGTGTGGGCTGCCAAAGTGCCAGCAGACTTCTCACCACCCTTAAAGAGAATTAAGGTGGAATGGACAACGTAAAGTCATAATTACAATGTGAGTGGTGAACCGGACTTTAAAATGGACACTGAAGTTGTGAATGCTAACATGAAGTGAACACTTCACGCCACTTCAAGGCAACTTTACTTCACTGCATCTCTACATAAAAGTATGGAAATGTGTTGTTAGGGTTTCCAACCTTAACTCCTCACACCCATCCCCCAAGCATCTAAAGGAAAAAAAATTAGTGATTTGGGTCTCCAGAGTCTTGTCAAATCAGTGGTGGTGTCTTCCTTGGGGTTGTCAACCCTAATGCCCACCCATTCCTTGAACAAATAAGGTCAGATCCACAGGGTTCTCTGTGAAAGCTACAACATTTTGTATTGGCAACATGTGGTGAGACATGCTTCTCTACATTTCAAGAATGTATATGTGGCATTGGCTTGCAGCTGTACCTAGTGCTTCAGACAGGAGACTATGGTCTGGGAGGGTGAACATTGGGTTGACAACCTCAAGGGAGAGCCACCTACTGTCTGCAAAGACCCGGAGACCCAGAACCCTAATGTTTTTTTTCTTTTGCTACTTAGGGGCTGATATTGGAAACCCCAGTACCACATTTCTATGTTTTTATGGTATTAAGTTGAACCCTAACTGGTCCAGTAACACAGTTTATTGCAAATAATTTATATATATATATATATATATATATATATATATATATGTATATATTAGAGGCAAAAACTCCGTTTAATGCATCAGTTAGGGTTGTTCCAAGTGACAAAGTGGGAAATTTGATGTTAGGGTTGAACCCCCACTTTGCACCCCTCCAGCCCATCCCGCAACTGGAATCAGGGTGCGCATTGGGGCCAGCTGGCCATAAGTGTCACCCCACTGCCATGTGGAAAGAAGTTGAGGAATAGGAGAATGGGTGACAGTTAGGACCGATGACTCCCAATGCACCCCAATTCCAGTTGGGGTGGGGCTGAGGGTGCAAAGGGGTTTCAACCCTAACATCAATTTCCTCGCTTTTGTCGCTGTGGAACAACCCTAACTGATGAATTAAACAAGTTTTTGCCTCTAATTTCCTTCTTTTGAGAATGATAATGAGAAATAGTGAATGTAATGCAGCGGCGGGGCGCTGGGGTGATGTCTTGTCGCATTGTAACATTGTGCCCACAAACACAAATTGTAATGAGCATGGTGACACAAAGTGAAACAGAAAGAGGAACAGTACTGTAGACAGAAATGTTAAAACAACGGAAACGCAACCACAAATGAAAACGCAAAGGGTAACGCACATGGTGGCATAAACGTGAACGATAAGTGAACGGGTACAGAACCGTAAGCAGAAACGGTAATGGTAAGAGTAATGTAAGTGCACAGGCTGGTTTTCCCAAAAGCTTATAGAGAAAGACAGTGAGTAGAAAGAATGTATGCAAAATAATGACTCTCGGAACACAAAATCAGTAGTTGTAATAGTAAATTGCTTATATCTCAGTAACCGTCGACATAGAAAAAATTTAAAAGTCATATGTATTATGACTTTCCTGGCTAATTTGTACATGGCCAGGGTACTATTTTTCAACAAAAACTTGGCATAGCATACTGTTTTCGAGATCACGGGCCCTCAAAGGGAGCGAACACGTAATGTTATCCTATGGGGAAAAACAGAAGTTCGGACTGCCATAACTTTTGAACAGTTTAATATTTTTCATGAAATCTTCAAAGGCACATTGGGGACCCGGCCACCGTTGCCTGAAGATTTCAGGCTGTCAGCGCAAACCGTGCGACCTGTAAGCGTAAACCGTAGAATTCCAGAAAAGCGTAAACACATGCGCAGATCACGCTTAATAACTCCGCAGATGTGTATCTGACTGGTACGAAACTTGGCAGATCCCAAGGTGCATGGGTCTTGATCATGTATTCCAAATTTCAGGCAAATCTGTCAAACAGTTGCAAAGTTATTACGGTGCAACATTTTGGGTTTAACATGTAAATGGCTCCTCTACCATTATATATATATATATATATATATATATATATATATATATATATACATACACACATACACTACAGAGGCCGATAGTGCCCTATAGTTAGGGTTGAGCAACAGTTTTATGTTAAACCTGAACATTTGCACTTTAATAACTTTGCAACCAATCAATGATTTGCATAAAGTTGGTATGCACTGTCCCATGGCATATATATCTTCATGTGGCAAGTTTCTTTCTGGTTGGATGTTCGGATTCTCAGATCCATCACCTTGTGGCAAGACAGTGTCAATTTCTGCATGATTTTTTGTAAGATATAAGGAACTGTGGTAGCAAAAGAGACAGCGAAAATGTTAAGCAATAATATTATTCTGTTGCAAAATTATTATGTTTTTCAGTTCCCATTATATCCTATAAGAGTTTTCTCAACATTTCACTCTTTAGGATAGATGTATTTTTCAAAAAGGTTTGATCTCATGAAAAGGATTGAGTCTCACAAGGACATTACTTTTTCAACAAATCACAAACCTTTTTCGTGAAAGAAAATTCCTTTGTCATGAGCTGCCACCTTGTTTTCTGTTTAAAAATAAATAAATTTGAAAACCCACAAAATGTAGTTCATGAAATACACCAAGACATGTATCTTGTTCATTGAGACTCCTACATGGATTCTGTAGCAGTTTTATGGTAAAGGAACTTGGAGGGTGTATTTTAAGCTTTTATATTCCTTTTTGTGACTCCTAACTTCCTTTTTGTGAGCTGTTCCCTTTTCAGTGAGCGATTCCTTTTCATGAGTCATGAAAAGGAATATAAAACTTTAAAACACACCCTCTGAAGTTCCTTTAGTTATTGTTTTATATCCCTGGTGTCTAGTGGTACACCCACCCTCAATCGACGACTCCTGCTGTGTTTTTGTTTTATACATTCTGACATCAGGATGCCCACCTCTGGTATTAGATGATCCCCGTCCCCCAAAGCCCCATTTGTGCCAACATCAGAGCCCAATCATTATGTTGGCATTTAACCCCCAGCAGTGTGAGACACTGGATAGCCCACTCCATGTGGGCAGATTAGAGTGGGCCAAGTGGTCCTTATCTGCCATCAAATTCTGTGCTTCTATGGTTCTATGTCCTGAAAAATACTTTTTGTTTGCCAACATTGGCAGTACCAAATCCCCATGTCAGCACTAGAACCAACCCCTCCCCACCCGCACCAGTGAGGGACACTGAGTAGCCCACTGTAAGTGTCTCCATTTATTTCTAAGCCACCCCAGTACTTTGTGACACTGGGGAGCCACACCCTGTGTCCCCAAATCTTGCTTAATGTCCTGTAAAGATAAAACAGTCCCCAATTGCTTTTATTTTAACTTACTGCAAAAGAAATGGTCCCTTGTCATCCCTCGCCCTCTTCACCCCCAAACCTCCCACTAACACCCACCACCCCACATCCCCCTTACTCTATACTTACCACCGTGGAGTCGAGGGACTGTCATTTTCTGTGGACAAGGACACCTCTGCACTCTTCAAAGCTGAACCGAGAACTGAGGAATAAAGGTAAATGTTGTATAATGGCTATCAATTGTGTTTCGAACTTAGGCTCATAACTTTGCAATTTTTTGAATTTTACACCAAATTTTCAACACAGACTTTTGAGACCCCTCCTCATGAACACTGTCACTGTCATCTTGCTTATCAGGCCTGGAAGGTGATTTCACAGTCACTGCATGAAATCACCTTTCAGGACTGATTAACAAAATGACAGTGCAGTGTTCATGAGGTGCAGTCCCAAAGTACCCATGTTGAAAATTTGCAGCAAAATACAAAAATGCCTGACTTCCATGTGTTCACTAAAATTTTCCAACACAAGTGGATAACTTTAGTACTTTCCAACATTTGCTGCAAATTTTCAAAATAGCCATTTTTCACACCATCTCATGAAGAGTACAGCTGTCAATTTTCACATCCTGCCTGAAATGTGTGTTCACACCTGTGGCATGGAATGGCTTGTTCACTGCATGAAATCACCTTTCAGGACTGAGTAACAAAATGCCAGTGCCAGTGTTCATTAGGTGGGGTCCCAAAAGGCCATGCTGAAAACTTGGTGATTAAATTCCTAAAATGCCAGAGTTACATGTGTCTGTTGAATGTATTCTGCACATGCGCATAACTTTGATACTTTCCAATATTTTGCTGCCAAATTATCAACATAGCAATTTTTTCGCACCACCTCATGAGCAGTACAGCTGTAATTTTCACATCCTGCCCTAAATTTGTTTTAGCTTGTGTGGCATAGAATGGCATTGCAGTTGAGCATAATTACATTTTGCCTTGCATTTACAATTCTCTGTGCAGGGGTACATGAGGTGGGGTAATAAGATGGCTTTGCTGACAATTTGGTTACTGTTTATTTGACACATGGGAGCACAGGGCCCCACAACTACAGACATATGTTGCATCTATGGGGGATAGTAAAATAAAGATACTATTACACTATCTCAAAAAGTAAGGAAATAAATTGCAGAAAAATTCATTAATGCATCAGTTAGGGTTAAAATGACAAAAGTAGGAACATGTGATGTTGGGTTTCCAACTAACCCCACCCTGCACAAAGAGGGATCAGGGTGGCATTGGCATTTTCAGCCCTAATGCTCACCCCATTCCATTAGAAAATAAGCTGGGAGGGCACAGTATAGGAGAATGGGGTGAGTGTTAGGGTCACCATCTGTGCAGGGTGGGGGTAGGGTGTTAGAGTTAAATCCTAACTTCATATTTCCTACTATTGTCACTTTAACCCTAACTGATTTCATACTTGTGTCTCTGTAATAGGAACCTAACTGATGTATTAGCAGAGTTTGTGTGTGTGTGATGTACAGTTTTGTAGACAGAGATAGATAGATGATAGATAGATAGATAGATAGATAGATAGATAGATAGATAGATAGATAGATAGATAGATAGATAGATGGATGGATGGATACATTTTCATGATATCACCAACAACTATGTGAGTTAATGCTGTTATGGTCCCTATGCTTGAGAGAACCATCTCAGTCCTTAATGGGAATTAAACCCAGGTCCCTGAGGCCACAGGCAGCAGCTCTAAACATTTAGTTAGTGGAAAATCTGCCTAGCTAGGAGATTAGAGTGCTGCTTTGACTTAATATGGTGTAGTCTCAATGCCTGTCATCAGAGGTCTCTCTGCTGTTATGATTTCTCAATAAAGAAGAACCCTGTTATTTGTAGTTGTTTGTATCTAGATGGCACTGCATTTCAGATACAAGTTCTCATATACAACTATACAATTATATTACAGGCACTTTCTTTTAAAAATAAATTATGTTTGAACAGTCTGAATATTATTTCTTATTCTGTAAGGGATCAAAAATGACCACCTGTCTGCACTGTATGTTGCACAGTTTATCTGGTCAGCCAACAGTAACAAATGATATAGGATACTATACATTTAGTGGGGTTACTGCATGTTTTGGGGGAATAGCCATATCGTAGCTTTGTGTTCTGATTGACTAAGAGGGCACAATTATATAATATTCTTTATCATAAATGTTGCATAATGTTAGTCAAAACGTGTCATCATTTTCTTCTTTTTCCCCACCTCCAGCCTCATGTCCCCCTCCTCTGACCTCTGAGCAACCACCCTGCAACACTGTTCAATTAGCTTTATGCTGGTTGTCCTCCATGACTTCTCCTTCCCATAGCTGGATCCTGGGAAGAGGGACACCCTTCACGTTCTCAGATGTTCAAGATCTGGCAAGATGGTAGAACCCATGGTGTGGGACCCAAACGTGGCATGTCTATCATTCCATAACAGACAGTATTTTTCCTCCATTTTCCTATGCATTTCTACCCTCCACTCCCTAGATGGTACAGAACAGCCTTATCGTGTTCTCAGCCATGACGGTGATGTCTTGTGGAAGCAAGTTCACTGGCCCTTTGCAGGGGACTGTCTGGTGCCAGACTCAGAGTCATCCCATCCCCAGGCTGAGAAGCTCTGCTATTGACAGCAGAATTTCCCAACCCTGTTGCGCATGACAAAAGTCCCACATCTACTCTAAAGCCCAGGTCACTGTGCACTATAGCTGGCTAATGGTGGCCCTGTGCCTTCAGTTTGTGCATGTGAGCGTACTTAGTTCATGATTTGTGCTCTGTCATTTTGCAATGCAGTATGCTGATATGCAAAGAAAAATGCAAGCCCTCAACAGAAGCAGGGAGGAAAAGAGAGTGAGAGACAATGAGAGAGAGTGAGAGAGAGAGAGAGAGAGAGAGAGAGGATACTTATGGGGTACCATTTTGTAACAACAACATTTTGCCCACAGAATGCTTTAGATTTTGGCCAGAATGAAGTTAGGAATATGACACAAAGGCATTTTGTCCACAGAATGAAGTAAGCAGTTTGACAAATGCATTTTACACAGAATGGAATTAGCAGTTTGACAAAAGGCATTGTGTTCTCAAAATTAAGTTAGCAACTTGGAAAAGGCATTTGTGCACAGAATGAAGTCAGCAGTTTGACAAATATAGAACATTTTTCCAGAGACTGAAGTAGTTTAAAAATCGCATCTGCAATTTATGATTAGAGTCTGTTACTGTATGTGTGGAATTCAGCCCGTTTTCAGCTGCTGTTGTGTCACTGCTGTGATGTCAGGATGATCTTGCTCAAATTGCTTTGGAGTTACAACAATGGTACAACACCTGGAAGTGAGGCCCATACTTCTGGAAATTAATAAAACTGCCATTTCCTCCAAACAATAAATAACCACCCTGCAACCAATTGCCTAATCACCCATCTAACCACTGTTCAAATAAACCTGTTTTTGTGCCTCAACCCAAACACTAACCCTTTGGTTATTTTCTGTGTCATTTAAAAGCAAACCACCCACACCCATCTGCACACTATCCCACTCACCTGCTGCAACCTAGAAGCCCCAGGAAGGATTGAATCACCCCGTGGTCCATTTACTTAGTAAAAATACATATCCTGCACTCAGCGATGACTCCTTACTGCTATCAAGCTTGTGTCCAAATGACCATTGCTGGTTTACAATATGGCAGTGCTCATTCACATAAACTTGATTACAGAGGAAAGTCATCACTAATGAGGAACATGTTAATTTAATTAACCACAAAATAATTAAATCACTTAGCTCATTGGAGCAGAGGTTGTGTAGATATTGAGTAGATTGGTGCAATTTTTTCATAAATTACACAATCAAATATCAGAATTGTTTGTGTTGTGGGGAGCATTGATGAGTGGTCAGGCACAAAACAGATTTATTTAGCCAGCAAGTGGATAAGGCATCCTCTGAAGAAATCATCCTTGGCTGCTAATAATCCTATAAATGTTAGCCCTATTTCTAATCTACCATTTCTAAAGTAAGGTTATGGATTATGTGTTAATTACTCATTTAATCTATAAATCCACCTTAAGGTAAACAGTTTCTATAAAGTATTCCTATCTAGTGTTTGGCCTATTGTAGTACAACAGCAGGCCTGTTTATGGTATGGAATTATTTCTCCATAGTGAGAAATCATGGCAAACTATGAATAATGGATCTCCTTGATTTCATCATTTAAAACTGTTGATTACTAGGAACTTATTGATTGCTTAAGTTTGGTGGTTTGTCTAGGACTGTCGTAATATGGTTTCAGTCCTTCCACACAACCATGGTTGGTCATTAGGCCAGGCAGTATTTGCCCAGCACTGACCGCTGTAAAATCTGCCATGCTCCAGAGATTGATTTTATTCATGTTGCTGCTCCCAGTACACACACCACCATTAGAAGAAAGATCTGAAAGTACTGTATGGTATGAAATTTCAGTTAAGCAGATGATTCTAAGTTGTATCTTTTGTTTGTAACTGGTTCAGATGCCTATTTTGTTGAAGCAGCTGCCTGGGCCGGGTCTCCCCACCTGTCTCCCTTCCTCACCTGCTGACTCACTAACAGTTCTCCACTTCCTTGGGTGTCCCTCCTTCTACCGCTGTTGTTCCTGACTCAGTTTCCCATGCCAGTTACAGTGTCAATTCCTCCAGCAGTTACTTTTGCTGTCCATTCTGGATGTTCATCCTGGTGTCTGGGTTTATTCCCCATCTTCTCCCTGTTGCTAAGTCCCTCTTACTGTTTCATAGTCCCTGCTGTCTCCTGCTTGCTGCCTCTTGCATGAGCCCTTCCCACTGGTATAGTGACTGTGCTCCCCTCCCATCCACTCTTGTGTTTCTTCATCCACTGCATCCCTCTACCTCCCTGTGTGTGGCTGCTCTTCAGTCTTGTCTTAGCTATCTGTCCTACCTTACTTTCGCTGCTTGCCTCAGTGTCCTTTATTTGTCTGCTGTCTCCTTCCTCAGGTGGCCTGCCCTCTTGTCACCTTTACCATTACTGGGCTTTGCCCTCCATTACCATAGTACCTAACCTGCGATTAACCCTCATCTTCTCTACCACTTCATTTCTTTAACTGTTGGCCCTGTGCTGTGTGGGCCATTGCTTTCTTGCTCCTGTCCTCTGCAATCTGATTCCTGCTGTTTCTGTGCCACTCCTTCCATTGCTGCTCTGACTGCTCCCTAGCCCCCATCCTTCTAGCATTGGCTGCTGCATTCCTGTGTTGTTCTCTTATGCATCCCATGCCCTTTGGTGTCCATCTGCCTCAGTCTGGATTGGCTTTCCTAACTTGCTTCATGCCACTGTCCCATCCTTTGCCCTTCTGAAATTCTGGCAGCTGTCTATCCCACTTTGGGCCTCTTTGTCACCTCAGCCATCTGCTGCTCACTTCTGCTTGCCAACATTTGACTAGAGCCCTCCCCAATTTCTGCCCCTCTCAACTTGCCTTACTACCAGTTCTCATTCTCTACTGCATTTTCTCCTGTACCCTCTCCTCACTATACCTGCTCAGTGACCTCCAGCCTTCTCGACCACCACTGCTGGTGCTGTGCCTCCTTGTTGTTTTGGGACATTCTGGTCCTTGATTGGGTCCTCAGTCTTCTGCTTCACACTTCCTACTGTATCTGCAAGTCTCACCAACAGGTTACCATTTAGGAGCTCTGTTTGGGGTTCAGCACTAATAGAATTCAACCAATACTAGGCTATGTCTTCCCTCTCATACTACTACAGTCAGACTGCCCCACCAGAATGCAGTGACAATTCCAGTTAGGCCCCCTCTGTTGTGTACCTGACTACTTTCTAAAATATAAACATCTGTGCATTCGTCATCTATTTTCAAATTAAATGGGGTATTTTGAGCACTTATGTAAATCTAAGATGCAAACACAGAGCTGGAGTGTCAAATTTAAAATTAAGTGAAATACTAGATCTGATTGACCTATCCTAGGCCCTTCCCTACTGATATTCTAGGTGGGCCCCTGTTTGCCTCATCTGGAATACTGTGTACAGTTTTGGAGACCACATCTATGGAAGGAAATAGAATGGAGGCAGTCCAGAGGAAAGCAAATAAAATGGTGAGGGGTCTGCAATGTAAGATCTATGAGGAGAGATGTGGGAACTCAATATGTACATCGTGGAGGACAGGAGGGAGAGGGGGATATGATAGAGACATTTAAATGCACAAATGGGATAAATAAGGTACAGGAAGGGAACATTTTAGAAAATAAATGTGCTCAAAAACAAGGGGCATGATATGAATCTGGAGGGAGTAAATTCAGGAGGAATTAAGAAAGTTCTTCACAGAAAGAGTGGTGGAACCCTGGAATAGGCTGTCAGCCAAGGTAGTTGGGGCAAAAACAGTGGGAAGGATTTAAGAAAGGTTTGGATAGGCATAAGAGAATCTTAGGGGAAAAAAAAACAAGTGGCGTGTGAAAAGGTATAGATCAAACAGTGTCTGCAAGGATACTTTAAGTAAGGTTAAATGGGCAGACTGGGTAGACCAAGTGGTCCTTATCTGCTGACAAATTATGTGTTTCTATGCTGCCCTATAACTACAGGCTCTTGCCTCCACAAAATTCTCCTACCCTCAAGGGCTCTCTTGTATGCCTCTCATTGGCTCCATCTGCCATCCTCAGGTGTTTTCCTTAAGGACTTGGCTCCAATGTCATCTTCTGGGTCATGTATTTAGTGGATAGTAACTGGGCAGCCAGCACTCAAGCAGCTGTATGCAAGTTTTAACTTCTCCTCTGGGTTCCTTCAGTAATCCTGTCATTCCTGTGGCATGAGGCTTCAGCCTTCAAGCACCGCTCCATTGCTTCTACATTGCTTCTACACAGGGCTTCAGTTAACTCCATTTTGGGAGTATTTGACTTCAACAATAAGGCAAAAACTTCCAAAATAAACAGGAAAGAAGTCATTGACTTCCGATGTAAAACCAAAAATTAAATGACTTCCAAAACTGCAGACATGGAAGTCAGAACTGATGGATTTTTTGAAAGAAACTGTATTTTACCACTAATATTTTATATTACCATTCATAAACTTGTCCTTCCCAGAATGTTGACTTCAAAAGTGGGATTCTGGAAGCATTTTGACTTCAAACAATTGGAATGACTTCCAGATTTTGAGTCTTGGAGTTTTAGACTTCCATTGAAAATAAATTAACAGAACCCTTGCTTCTACAGAAGGATCTCTTTGGTTACATGGACAGCACTTCAACAATTTGGGAGAATGGAAGGCTCATGAGACAGAGGAAGAACAAATTATTCAGTAATCAAAGCAACATGTCTGGGGTCCTTACTACAGTTATAATGGAAAAGTCAAAGACAGGAGAGATGTACAACCTAGGCCTCACTTCCCAAAGATTTCCTCCACAGTTTTTTTCCTTTCCTAGATGTCAATGATCATTATTTAAATATTAAATAATAATTAGTTCTGCTGAAGCTTGGGTCTGGATGCAAGTTATCCATGTTTTGACAGTGACATCTCTACTAGCTTATCACTCCTTGTTGTTGACACCCCGATGGCAACACAGAAAAGACCATTATGGTGACATTGCGGTAATGGTCCTTTTTCTGTGTTTCATCTTCCCAGTGTTCCGACCTGGGTTGGAATCCTGGAGTCCGGGGGTGTGGAGCAGAGCCTCCCACATGGAGGTGTGGGAGCCAGCCCCACAGAAAACACCCATGAAGAGGTGGCTATACACCTGCACTCAGCATTACAGCCATCGCTGTGGGGAAGGTTGTCATTCTCACCACGAGATAACTTCGTGCTTCCTCTACTAGTATTTGTTCAACAATGCTGCTTCTTTTCTGTCTCTATGGGAAGTCAAATGTTTCTGTATGATCTACTCACTTGCTCTTTTGGGTTTCTTCCCTGAGGTACATTTTGTCCAAGTGGACCTCATAATTTAAGCACCTCTACGGTGGATCCATCCTCAAGGGAGGTTCATGTGTCTTCATGGTACCTCAAAGGGTGGTAGTCTGTGTAGCAGGACAGAGAACATATAAATGAAAACTACAGTGCACAGGCTTCAAACAACCTTAAATACAAGAACTGTTCTCAACCCCACCAATTACTTTAGTACATACATACTCAGTACCAGCTATCTTAAAGTGATTTTCATTGATTGCATCTTGCCTTACTTTATTGTATACCCTTGTTAGTCAAGCAGTGTACTTCATTAATCTCCAGCTGGCCATCATAAAGTATTAAATAGGATGAAAATTGAGCCCCACTCATTTCAATGTGCGCCCTACCTCTCCCTTGCTGAACATCATAGCGCTGGTGCATGTTCTTCAATTAGGAAGTGAAAGAATTGGCTTGGCTACCTCCACAGAGCTACAGTACAATCCTTGTAACTAAATACACACACTTGCTTAAATATTGAAAATGCTGTGGCATGGCTTTCACCAACATAGAGTGTACAATAAAGTAAGGCAAGTTCAGATCGAATAAACTAAGAATATCTCTTTAACCTAACCTAGTACTAACACTTTATCCACATGTGTTCCAGCCTCCTATCAATCATTCCAATCCCACCAATCATCCAGTAGTTCCTACTGATCATGTCCTTTATGTTGCTTAAGTATTCCTACCTAAGTACAGTATGCAATATTCCATTGAGCAACAGGGCTTTAACCCTGGATTAATGGAGCAGTGCTTGGTGCATGTCATACCTGCATCAGGTGTTATTTAAACCGTGCTTGATTTTTTGTTGCTTCCACTTGGAACATGCTCATTTTAAATAAGCACATCCTCTTCAGTGTCTGTTATTGTTCCTTATGGGATTTCTTGTCTTTTGTCCCTAAGGTAATTTTGGTCTAAAGGGATCCTGTCTCTGCTGCAGGCCTAGGGGTAGAACCATCAAGAGGTTTCCTAGTATTCATGGTACTTCAAAGAGTGATAGTTAATGTAGAATGATGGAGGTAGTATAAGCTAAACCTACAGTACTGTATGTTGAACAAGCATTCAAACATCCTATCATACAAAAACTTTACTCATCTCTCCTCTACTTTAATAAATACATACCCAGTAACAGCTGTCTTAACTTACTTCAGTACGTAACATTTTATCTATCAATTGTTCCAGCCTCCTAGCAATCATTCCAATCTTACTAATTGTCCAGATTTCCTACTAAGCATTCCTTTTGCACTGCATCACCTAAACATTCATAGATATGGAAATAGCCCTATGTTCCTTTGAACATATTACTCTGGTGCTGTGCACTCTTTACTGGTTGCCCGTGGTGTCGCTAATTAATTTTTATTTTTTTATAATTGATTAATTTATTGTTTTACAGTTTGGGGCCAGGAATGGCACACTGAGCTGAGCTCATTTCAGGTGTGGTCCAGGAGAACAGGGAGGTGAAATAACCTGCTCAGGGAGGGAAATGAGTTGCTCATGGTCACGCAGCATGCAAGTAGCAGTTGTATGTTTCAAATCAAGGTCTGTTGAGTCTATAGGTTTACAACATGAAGATCTAACCACAGAACTAGCAGCACCAAAATGAGAGCAAACAGAAAACTGTTACTTTTCCAAAATAGCCAGTAGTCACTTTGATTTCTGAAGTATTTTTCCTTGTTTTCCAAACAAAGATTTTATACTTGATGATGGTGTTATGTGTACAGCAGTACTTTACATGATTGTGGACGTAGCTAGTGCTATTCCTTAATACATTTTAAGCACTGTGATTTCACCCCATAGAGACTGAATATATATATATAAAGACTAGAGGGTACATCAAGTGACTCTGCTGTTTCCTTACTTTCACTTCTCTAATGTTAAAGATAAGGAATAACTGCATATGGTGCCTGAGATCACCAGAAACACCATGTGACATCCCCTCTAGTTTTACATATATAGAATCTCTGCCTCACCCACAGTGTCATCACAAGTGACAAGTCTGGGAGAAGATGATTGGCCCCTCTTTGTCAGTTGTGGTGTCACAGTCAATGAGTCCACAATGCTGCTGAGGAATGAAGGGAAATAAAACTGGACATATTAGCTTTTAGATATAGCACTGTTGCACACATCACACCTATTACTGTCAGGTAGAATATCTTCTAAAAAGCAAAAGTGAAAAAATGTAATTGACATAGAACAATTAACAGTGACTACATTTTAAAAGTAATATTATTTTCAGATGGTTTAATAGGTCTTTAAGGTGTTACTTTTGAGTGGCCAGGTATCTACTCTGCATGCCGGTGACACAATATCACACCCGAGCTCAGGATTTGTAGAGCAGAAGCAAGCAGAGAGCACAAAGAAGCATCCATACATATGTTCTCCTCCCATGTGTGTGTGTCTGTGTGTGTGTGTGTGGGAGGTTTAGCACATACTGCTCCTAAAGTGGATCCTGGCAGTGGTCCAGGAGAGGTACATCTGGTGGCATTGCAGATCACAGGCTGCCACCCATCGAGATGCCACAATTTGCACAATTTGGTGAGAAGGAAGTAGAAGCAGGGCAGGAGAAAATGGAAAACAGCCTCCTCGAGCATGCTAGATGACACCTTAATTGCTACTTGTTGGATTCCTTGGACACCATATAACTCATACCCTAACCTACCCTGGCCATCTTTTCCAGATGTCAGCCATACTCTCCCAGCAGGGATTAGCAGGGATGGAAAGTCTAGAGAGAAAGACAGGACTCTGGACTCTGGCAGTGTTAGCTGAATCTAGGATGAAGCATGGCACCAGTGGGGTCTGAAGGGTGGGGCACTCACTGGAATGAGGCGCAAAAAGAAAAAAGCCTTACTTTTATTATTCAAGGCCTTCTAGTGAATAGCTGTCTGTCTATCCATATGTCCAACTGTCTGTCTGCACCTGTTTAATCATGTTAATTATAGAAGGTTTTTCCAAATGTGAAAATCCACATGCCTGAGAATGAAGACATCCCAAATAGTTTAGGTTTTTGATCTCATTTGAGAAAAGTGAGTACATAATTAAATAATATGACCCCTAACTACAGTATATATTTTAAGAGACTTCTACTGATGGTCTACCAAATAGCCCTTTGACTTAAAAGGCAGAAACTAATTAAATCAGAACTCATGTAATCCTACAAGTTCAGAACAATAATTTGCCCTTATATACTGCTTTTTTATACAGTATATCCCAAAGTGCTTTACAAGCAACTAAATAGACTGGGAGTGCAGTGACTGTGACTATTTAGTGGCATCCATTCCTCTTATCAACACCCCACACAGCTGTGGACAAATATCTGAATGGGTTTTATTAGGACTGTTGGCCAGAGAACTGAAGAAGATCCCATACACTTGCTAAAAATTTCATCTATTCTTTAATTTTCACCTGGACATTCACCAGGAATGCATCAGCGATGGACAGAATGAACCTTGGTTTAATATCTCATCTGAAGGTAGGCACACCATAACAGTGCAGTCCCTTCAGTACTGTACTGGCATGCTAGCAGAATTCCTGACCTTGTAACCCAGAGGTGGATGTGCTACCATCTAAGCCACACTAAACACTTGAAAGTCCTCTATTTTCATACACCATGTTTGTGATATAGTTGAGGGAGAACAAGGGTTAATGTGGTTCCTATTGTTAAGAAAATTAAGTGGTTGGGTACTCCTTATTGAAAATAATTATTGAAAAGATGTATGTCTCACTTGTACCCATAGACAAGACCTTCACTTTGTTCTAGGTCCCCCCGCCTTGTGCTGTACACCTACAGCACAGTATTAGCAAAGCACTGCAATAAAATCACATAGGCGAAGGCTTTTGTTTACATTTCCCTTTCCTCCGACATCTCAGCAATGAATTTCCTCATTATGGTCTAATAATGTAACCCCATGAGAGTAATGAAAGTAGAATACAAACACCATCTCATAATATGAGTTCCAACCCTGGGATCAGTTGTGACATTGAAATAAAAGTGCAGTGGTATTCTCTCAGGAAACAGTATAAGTGTATTATATTTTACTGCTGTCATGGTCTACTAGGAGTCATTAAAAACTCATTTTAATACTTTGATTTAGTTATGATTATTTGCTGCAACAGGTTTAATTTTCTGCTTTAATTATTTTGTGTATTATATTTTCCCACTACTCAAATTAGATTTGTAAGTATGGGACCTGTACACAAAAGTATTTTGCAAAACAACTATGTTGTTTGTGAACACAAATACAAACAGCAAAGGAATACCTCCATTTGGAATTTACTTCATGGATTCTGCATATTGTTTTAGTGTTACCAGAGCAGATGTGTTATGAATAGTTTTCTTTATGTCTTAAATGTAAAAATAAGAACAGTACAGATCAGTAACATATACAGTAGTTATAGAACCCATCAAAGGCTATGGAGCTTGTTCAAATTACAAACCATTTATCTTAATCCTGTTTTCTGCATTTTCTTTCTCTACTTCTAAATATGTCCAACATTTGTTTTTAAATGCATTACTTGAATGTGCTTTATAATCAACTATTGATAGTATTTATTTCTCAAAGTGCAGTGTTTTTAGTGCATGTTATATTTGCATGCCATCAAATACATATTTATGTTGTAGCTTTTTAGGGATGTACTGCATATTCAGGACAGCACTGTTAATGGCTCTGGCTCAATGGTAGAGTTATATAATCTCGTCCTTCATGTTCTTTAAATAAGTGAAATGAAAATAAATGACAATATCTCTTTGTATTAAACTCATCTCCCATTTCCATTTCCATTAACTGATGTCAATTTGTGACACAACACATCAACATAAACACAATTTGACATTACATGCATAGGATTCTTATAGCACTGAATGAAAAAGAAACCTGATACAACGCATACTGAGGGAGAATTCTGTTCCTGAAATACAGACGTCAGAAATTATCAGTAATAAAAATGTAGAGACAGAAAGAAACATTAAATGTAATGTGTATCTTAAAAAGTATTTGGCATGATTCTTATCATATTCCAACTTGTCAGCTGTTGTATGAGTCAGTGCAGGTCCAGTTTTAATTTTATATATGTCTGTCTGTATTTATTTTGATTTCTATTTCTAGTCCCTTGCACTTTACTCCCAGCTCCCTCCAGACCCTAAAGCTAACTTTTGGTTCCCATCCTTACCTAGTACCAAGATGCCATCCTCCACTGAGCTGTGGCTCCCCCACAGGTAGGGGACGATGGAAGGGATATATCCCGAACTCGCATTTTATCATGCAGCATTGAAAGCATGCAGTGCAGAGGCACACAGCAGCACCAGGGTGCTTCATCATCAGGAGCCGTGCAAGCAATTGCTGCAAGGATGCATGCATGCTGAGCATATGGCCCTGTGTAATCAGTGCATCTCCTCCCACCTCTGGTCTAGCTGCGCATTACTATCCTTTGATTCAAGTGGCAGTATGGCAGTGGTAGATCCCATTCCAGGAAGTACAGCCTTCTCTGGGATGCTCAATCTACCCCAAGCTGGACCCTATGACTTGGCTCATCCCCAACCTATGTTGCCAGCTTCACTAGTGGTAGCAGTACCACTGTGCCGAGAGGCCAGCACTCAGTTTTATTTAATGTTGCTTCACTAGTGTGGGTACTGACATCATCATGAGATATGGACATCAGGGATGGGGCTAACCTGCTCTGCCACACTTTCAAACCCCCTGGACCAGACCAACCTGGCTCAGACCAGGAAAACTGAGCCTTTCATGGTTCAACCCAGATCACCTTGTTGGCCCATTTCAGAAGTGCAGTTCAGTCCATGAATAACACTCTCACCACCAGTACTGCATATAAAAGTCAGGGCAGGATGCAGAAATCAAAACAAAAAGCATTGTTCCCCCGATCTCTGACAAATAATCCTGAATCACTGGATCGTCATATGACCAACAAAGGTAAACACTCGTGATCCTGGGGAACTGAAGGGAGACAAACGAATGAGGGTCTCTTTTCTGTGATTGACTGATGTTCTAGCCAATCTTGTGTGTCAGTCTCCACAGGTCATCCCTAGGAAACAGTGTATTGAGCACATTTGTGGCCTTGCATTCAAAGGAGACAGTTGTATGTCTGTGTGGGTAGAGATTAAAAAAATTATGAAATGAAACAAAACATTTTTCATTTTGTTAGAGAGGGAGAAAGGAGAGCAGAGATCAACAAATTGAACAGCAGACTGCATACATTGCAGCAAAGTAGTAGGTAAAAAAATTGTTAGAAAGAGAACAGAGGAGAGGCGAGAGTTAGAAAGAGAGACAACAAATTCAACAGCAGAGTGCAGACTTTGCAGACTCCACAGTAAAAATGGAACAACACCCATTTTTCATTAGTCAGAGAGAGAGACAAATGAATTCAACACCAGACAACAGCATATTGCAGAAAAAAATAAAACAATATTAGGGGAGCAGCAGAGTCAGACAGGACAGGAGGACTCTGTCTAAAGGTCATAGTGCCTCAGTAATTTTGAAGAGGGCTTAATACCATTCAGATTTTGAAGGGAGGGTGTCATCCATGTCTCAGACTCTGTGTTTCCATCTCTGTGCTGCCCTGAAAGGTCATACTGCCATAGACTCTGTGCCTGAACTATTACTAGGTCATAGTGCCATACAGATTGTAAAGGGAGAGGTTAAGTTTCAAACTCTGTTGCCCATCTCTGTACCTGAACTACATCTAGGTCATAGTGCCATACAGGTTGTTAAGGGGCAGGTCCATCTCAGAATCCATGCTGCCCATCTGTGTGCATGAACTACTAATAGGTCATAGTGCTATACAGACAGTGAGGGGGTTACGCCTCAGACTCTGTATTGCCCATCTCTGTGCCTGAACTACTACTAGGTCATACTGCCATAGTGCAGACTCTGTGTTCCCTGTCTCTGTGCCTGAACTACTACTACTATAGGTCATAGTGGCATGCAAATTGTGAAGGGGATTTTACATCTCAGACTCTGTTTTGCCCACCTCTGTGCCTGAACTACTACTTGGTCATATAATGCCTCATGTATTTTGAGAGGGGTGTCATGTCTCAGACTCTGTGTTGCCCATCTCTGTGCCTGAAATACTACTAGATCATATGGTGCCTCGTGTATTTTTGAGGTGGGGTGTCACATTCAGACTCTATGTTGCCCATCTCTGCATTCGAATTAATACTACTGTGAGCAGTTAAGTTGGACCCGAAAAAATGATTTAGAATCGCAGTCTGTTATGGAAATGGAACATATGGCCAACACCAGTGTGGTATGGCTGAGGTAATTGTAATACAAATATTTCCTGAAAACAAATTCAGGAAAAAGGAATTCACTGCTGAAGATATTATTAACGCAAACAGAAAAAATGAAGCAACACAGTCTGAAAAGAATGAATGTTGGTGAATCCTCTGATCAAAATAATGCAGCACTGTCAACATTTCCAGACAAATTAGATAAAAGTAAAACACAAAAACAGGTAGTCAAAACACTTAGACCTAGAAAATCAATAATTAAGGAAAAGGCTCTAGCTAGTATCACTAGGCATGGTACTCAATGACACGCCACTGGTATATCAGGCTCCTTCATCAGAAAGCAGGGCCACTGATGAAGAAATAGGTTGTAAATGTACAAGAACAAGATCACAATCACGATGGAGCACAGTTACGCTTTTCTAAAGGTGATGAATCAGAATGTGATACTGATTAGTTAGAGGATGCCACCTGGGTTCCCCACCCAAAAAGAAAAAACATACTGCAAGTATCACCAGTAGCCACAGCCAGTAATTGAAAACAATCGATAATCATTGTAGCACTTCTGGGACAGCCACAGTATGCATGAATCAAGGTCAAAAACAACTGTCACCAAAATTGCTGCAGTTTCTGGCATGACAACAAAATGCTATTTTAATATAAGTCCCCAAAATGAATGTGTTGCTGTCTGCACTTTGTCATCAGAAAGTCAGCCGGAGGAGGTGAGGGCCAATTTAGGACAACATCACTAACAAGGCATTTGCAAAGTACATCAAACCATTTGTCTGGGCAGCATTCCTCAGCAAGGGGCAAACATCTGTGATGAAAATAATCCTACAGACAATAGTGGTGGTGAAGAGACTGAGACAGGGCAGAAAAAAAACATGTTTGACTTAACTGACAAAAGTTTTGGACAAGTTACGGCTTCACCACTGCAATCCCATGGGTTCTGCCCTCCCCGCACAAACTAACAGCAGACCATTACTGTGATGCTTGAACAAAAAACTGCCTACAGTAGATCACATCAAGTCACATTAAAAATTAATCAGTTAATAGCTGAATTTATTGCCAAGGACCTGGAACCATTTTCTGTGGTGGAGAATGATGGTTTTAGAGCCCTTTATAATATTTTGCTCCATGTTGCAATATACCAACCGTAAATATTTTATGAATGTGGATGTTCCCAAAATGCACTAATGTATGCAAAATAAAATACAATTGGGCCTTCAAGAGAGTGAATGTGGTTCTGTGCACCTGACCACAGACATGTAGATGGGTACTCAAACCACTGATTATATGTGCATCACAGCACATTTGGTGTAGTGATCATCTTCAAACACCACACAAGCATCAGTGTACAGGAAGGAGGACAAGAATGGCAGCTCTTTGCATTAGCATGTTTGGTAATCATCACACTGTTGATAATATTTTGGAAGAGTTGTGGGACAACATTTCTGAGTGGTTAGAACCCTTGGGACTCACTACTGAATTTGTGGTTTCAGACAATGGCATCAATATTGGGAGCTATGCATGAATGGGGCAGAAGAGTGCGCTCAAAGGCACATACCGTACCCTTGTAGATCCAGGATCCCAGACAGATGCAGGGAGCACAGTATTCACTATCATATCCACCCATGGGTTACCTGTCTGTGGGTCCCCTGGTGCAGGACTGTGCAGGGTGGGTAGGGGCAGAGTAGTAGACCCAGGCAGGCATCCAATCGGATACCAGGCCTGGGTCACAGAGTAGATCCCTGAACCATGGAGCTGGTGAGTGCGAGGGCACAGGTCCAGGTGCATACATAAACACAGGCACCTGGGCACCGTGACTGTCCCTGCCCAGTCATCACAGGGTCCCTCCCATGGCTGGCACCTGAGGAACCCATATGTGCCCCAGTGACTGCCCTGTTGTGGAATCAAGTGGTATTCACCTCCCCAACACAATGAGCCCCTACCATTCAAGGCATCACAGAAACCTCCCTCCAGCACATTCCTGGCCCTGGTAAGCAAAGCAGTGACCCCCACCACAACCATACCACTGTCCTGGTGGACCCTGTCACTTACCATTCAGCATGTCCCCAACCGCACCCGATAAACAGGACCTGGCCCCTCATTTGGTGGACAGTATCACCCCCTCCCCATGGCACTGACAACACCACCTCTCCACCATATCTGCATGTTGGTGCTGCTGCTATTGCCCTCGGTGGCACATCCAGCACACTGTCCCCACTACACATAAAGGGCAGGCTAGAACTGAATGAGATGAAGGCTAATTTCATTAGGAGGTGAGATTAATTAGGGAAAATCAAAAGCTGCTCCAATCGGTTGAGCTCTGTGAAGAATGCCATGACAAGTTGTTATAAACTGTTTGTTCCAGAGCTGTTAGATAAAGATGGGTGGGTTGGATCCATGGCACATAAGTACTTCCCACATCCAGACCAGTCTGCATGGACTTGAATCTGGAAACCTGGAGTCCTATACACAGTAAAGTGAACACTTTTTGCCAGTCTCATGTACCCAGTTGTGCTATTAGCAATAATAACAAAAGCACTCCTGCACAGTTACTATACAGATTGCGGTCATGTGGGAAAGAGGGTAGGGAGTCTACAGGCATTATTAAATCCATGCCTCAGAGGCTGAGCACCAGATATTTTATGAAGGATCCCAAACCTTTGCTAAACACAACTGTGCAAATAAATCCATTGTGTAAAGCAAATGTCTAGCTTGGCACCAATCTCTGAGGACTCCAGCCCTGAAATTTGTGCCCCAACCAGCAACCACAGAAATCTATTACCTAAACATTACCACCCTCACTAACTCCATTGTAGGGTTTTATGACACTCCTGTTGTAGAACTATAACAAGCAAGTGGTAAGAATGTTGCAAACCCTCAACTGGGTAACAGTCATCAGGCCCTAGAGATTGTGACTGGACAAAGTTTGTACTGTATGTGGTCCTTGTGGGGTAATGGGACTGAGAGGTCCACTAGCTGAGTTATGCTTAGCATAGCTGATGTGGAATAGCAGGGAATATCACATCATGCCCGGACTGGCGAGGGCTCATTGTGTTGGGAGGGTGAATATCACTTCATGCCAGGACTGGCGGGTCTCATTGTGTTTGGGGTGTATATCACTTTGCCCCCTTGCACAAACTAAGCAGCAGACCATTACTGTGATGCTTGAACAAAAACTGCCTACAGTAGATCACATGAAGTCACATTAAAAATTAATCAGTTAATAGCTAAATTTATTGCCAAGAACCTGGAACCATTTTCTGTGGTGGAGAATGATGGTTTTAGAGCCCATTTAGAATATTTTGCTCCATGTTGCAACATACTGAGCTGTAAATATTTTATGAATGTGGCTATTCTCAAAATGCACTAATGTATGCAAAATAAAATACAATTGGGCCTTCAAGAGAGTGAATGTGATTCTGTGCACCTGACCATAGACATGTGGATGGGTACTCAAACCACTGATTACATGTGCATCACAGCACATTTGGTGTAGTGATCATCTTCAAACATCACACAAGCATCAGTGTGCAGGAAGGAAGACAAAGAATGGCAGCTCTTTTGCTAGCATGTTTGGTAAGCATCATACTGCTGATAATATTTTGGAAGAGTTGTGGGACAACATTTCTGAGTGGTTAGATCCCTTGGTACTCACTACTGAATTTGTGGTTTCAGACAATGGCACCAATATTGGGAGCTATGCATGAATGGGGCAGAAGCTACGCTCCAAAGGTGCATACCACCTGCGCATTAGCTCCGTGACCCCAGACAGGTGCAGGGAGCACAGTATTCACTTTCACATCCACGCATGGTTTACCTGTCTGTGGATCCCACTGGTGCACAGGACTGTGCAGGGTGGGCAGGGGCAGAGTAGTAGACCAAGGCAGGCATCCAATCAGATACCAGGCCCGGGTCCAGAGTGGATCCCCTGAACCACAGGAGCTGGTGAGTGTGCGAGGGCACAGGTCCAGGTGCATACATAAACACAGGCACCCGGGCACTGCACTGTCCCTGCCCAATCATCACAGGGTGTCTCCCCTGGCTGGCACCCAAGGAACACATATGTGCCCCCAGTGACTGCCCTGTCCTGGAATCAAGTGATATTCACCTCCCCCAACAGAATGAGCCCCTACCATTCAAAGCATCACAGAGATCCCCTCCAGAAGAGCCCTGGCCCTGGTAAGCAAAGCAGTGATGCCCCACACCACAACCATACCACTGTCCTGGTGGCCCCTGTCACTTACCCTTCAGCATGTCCCCATCCCCCACCCTGATCACGGGACCTGGCCCCTCATTGGTGGACATTATCACCCCCTCCCCACGGCACTGACAACACCACCTCTCCCCATATCTGCATGTTGGTGCAGCCACATTGCCATCGAAAGTGGCGCCATCCCACCGCACACCGTCCCCACTGCACATAGAGGTGTTACACGAGGTCCCTGCACCTAATAGGTACCCTCAGAGGTACACCATAGACAACTAGTGCTTGGGCATATGTTATACTGACATATAGGGCTAAGGGCATCTACCCGATACAAGTAGATGTCAGGATATGTACGCATATTGTTGTAATACACTTTGCTTGCTAATACATATATTCTTCTATGTATTTTCTGTGTATTTCTTACTTGTAAGATGCCAAGGCACCTGTGTCCTTGGAATAATTATGATATGTAGTTGGCATTGTCACCTTTTGGTGATTTGTACCACTGCATTGAGTTATATAAGACTCTGTATAAGAACTCTTTGTTTCACAAACTGATGACTACTACAAAATTGTATAATGTTATTTTGGACTGTGGAGCCTCCTCTAATTTCCTAATAGGGCTTATCTCTGTAACTAGAAATGTTTCTATCTTACAGTAACCATAGTAATTATCATAGGTATATAATGTGATACACTAGTCTTGTACCTATGAAAGCCCAAAGAGACACAAAGAAACCTTAGTGTATAGGGAATGCTTAGCACTGGCTCCTGGTTCGATTGGTAAGAACTGCTTAGGGCAACTGTGATTTTATCCTTTTGGTAGTAATAAACAAGTGTATTACTCTTATGCAACGTGTCTGTGATTACTTGCTTTCCCAATATTGCAAACCTGAAAGTGAGGTTTTATACCTCCTGACAATTGGCGCGCTTGCAGGCTATATTTTTGGTGTTTGAAGTCTTCACTTGTTGCTATAACGTTTCCCTTTCCCATGAGGACAGTAGGTGTACATTCCCATATCACCTCTCCCATTTTAAAACCAGTTTGTCATCACTTACAAAGTCTGGCTGGCGTCCCTTTTGGGTGTGGTCAATGCTTACTAGACTCACTCCATTACAGCTTTAGATTGTAATCCTACAACTTTACAGTAGCCGACTGTGTATAAAGTGCTCCTGCTGTGGATCGATACATAGCACGGCGCCTTTTCACAGTTTGATTTTTCGCTCCCTCCCACACAATGGCCACCATATCAAATATCTGCACAGAACTGAGACTCGATGTCTCGAACTCCTTACCTCCCATGGAGGATGGATGACTTCGGGATGCAAGTCAATCTGAAAACCTATACTGGGATTTCAACCCAGTACACAAAGACAAGACAATCAACCAATAAGTGTCAGGCTAAAGGGTTGATGGTCATGGCTATCTATGCTGCTCTGGAAGCCTCCAGTGAGGTTTCAAACCCTTGATCTACAAATTTCATCTCTTAAGCAACAGATGGGTTTGCAGGAAATGGAATGTGTTAGACTGCAGCAGAACTTGAGTCTGAACTCAAACTCTGCGAAATGAAAAGGATTCACTTTTGCATCATTCAGCTCAGCTGGAGAACAGGAACTTTGTATGTTGAAGCAGGAGTGGAAGTTTGAGACAGGATAAAGGACAGGCATTGCATATGAATGATTTGCCAAGTGCTGCAAATGCTCAGTTGGGTGAGGAGATGGAGAGCTACAGGACGAGATGGACCAGGTCACGTAATGACTTAGAAGTGGCTACTAGGGACAATCGCAAAACTAAGCGCCTTGTATAGAGTGTTGCAGAAGCAAATGCAAGATGAGGTTGATATGGATGTTGCAACTGTGAGTCAAGCTGAATGTAAAACCAAGATGGCTAAGCTGCACTATCAGCGGGAGGTTCTGGCTGGACATGTTAAGGCGATGGGAGAGTAGCCCTGCCTTACACATGTCATCTGAAGGAGGTATCAGATGATGACATCTCTCAGTACAACACCCAGTCACACCCCTACTATGGCCCAGAAACCCCACTCAGCCATCCACAACATGGCAGGTCCCCACTTCACCCTCGCTATGTCATACGCCATCGACGTCATGACACCCATCATGGGAGATGCCAACATGGTGGCCCCCATGATAGGGGAGCAGGCCAGGCCTGGTCCTGGCCGGCACCACCGATAGCGTTATTAATGTGAAAGATAGGTAAGAGATAGAAACGATGATTGAAACTGCAATAGGCAATGTACCTCATCCTGAGAGAAGTAAACGAGCTATTAAAACCCAGATTAGGCAGCTTCTGTGGGAGGCTGGCACTCAGGATGGTATTGTTCATACTGCAGCAGAGGCAGCAGTTCGGGCTGCACTAGATGGCGCCTGAGACAATCTACCTCTGCCTGATCTACCCAGTAATCTCCTACAAATGGCCTACTCTGTTCAGAAAATAGCTGACAGTATTGGTCAGATGAAACCATCCGACAACCTCAGCTGTCACTAAGAAAGGTGCATTCTAAATGCGGATGCTTAGCCTCGCTGCAGAATACCAGGTCCAAATACTACGCCAGACCATCATTCCTAGTTTGTGGGCCAAACTCCCGATGCCATCCACCAGGACGGGAACGCCACCTTGATGAGGTTGCAGCTGAGCTTATTTCTGCTCACAGCTCAGGTGTAGTAGGGATGATGCTTGCATACCCTGTAAAACAGAATGCAAAGAAAAGTCCAGCGACTTACCCCAGAGACTTTGGATGGCCTACCGAGCAGGAAAGCACCTGGCACAAGAAGATGCGGATGTAGATCTTATTGAGTATAAGACCCTCTTCCTTAGGAACATGATTCCTGCAGTACGAGAAAAGGAGAGCCAACCACCTACCCCAATATGGATAGGTTTGCTGACATCCTTGGAAAACCGAGAGTTTACCAACTCTATATCTGTGATCTGGGCTCCGTTCCAAGAGGGTAGCTGCCCTGAGCCTGCTTCAGAGGCCATGAAGCACTACACTGTGGAAGGGCAGGCCCAACACCAACAGGCCCAACAACAACAGGCCTCTCCAACTGATAATCAACACCCCAACAGACCCAACACCAACAACAACCACAACAACAACAACAGTAGGGTGAGAACCGAATTGGCATAAGAATAAAAAGCATAAGGGTAAGAGTAAATCACAACAACAAAGAACAGGCCCTTCATATAGGGAGATAGCCAAAGAGAATCAGACATTCTGAGAGATCCTGGGACAAGTGCGCTCTGTTGCAGATGCTGTTCCCACACAGGCCCTTGCAGTGGTGCAACTGGTGACCCAGACCCCAACAGGTCATGGGGATACTGGAAGTGAGGCCTCCAGGCCCATACAGGCCTGGAACCCAGAAACTCCTCCCTATATAGCATCGGTGCAGCATGGTGAAGTGATTCACAGGAGTCAGGCAACCTCTCCATGCTTCCAGTAGTACAGATTGACAATTACAGGCCCCAGTCCGGATTGTAAACAAGCTGGTCTTAGATACAAATGGAAGGCCCTGCACCGAGGTCGAGGCCACCTACTAGTAGTCTTGTTAGATGCAGGTGCAGCTGTATCTGTATTACATGATGAACATCCAGACACATCCCCTTGGTCCACGGATGGAGGACCAACATGTCAGAAGTTGATGGTACTAGGCTACCTGTATACCGCTTCTACCCTTACCGGTAGAGCTAGGCCATCTAAAGGCCTCACACACTTTCCAACTGATGGTAATGCATGATCATCCTAGTATCATAGGAATTATCTCTTGCACCACACGGCTGTGTGGTAGATCTAGCCAACATGCTACTGATACAGATTCAGGGTCAATACCATACCATTTTGATCCCTGATTCACACATTGTAGGTGACAATCTCTGCCAGCGACAAAGGAGTATGTTGTCATAGATTTGTTCAAAGGTCATGAGCTTTTCCCAAAGCTTCTCCCCATTTTGCAATGGCATTTGAGGCATTTGCAATTAACAAACATGACAGTGGCAGATTGCACACTGTCATTTAAGTGACAGGCCCAGCACACGAGGCAAAGACAGTATCCTTTTCCGACTGAGGCCTTGCCTTCTCTTAGAGGAACAATCAAGTCACTCCTCAAGCAAGGAGTAATCAGAACTTGCATTTCTACTGGTAACTCCCCAGCGTGGCCAGTGAAAAAACCCACAGGTGTCTGGAGACTTACTATTGACTACAGGAAACTGAATCAGGTCACCCCAGTTGTTCCTCAACTGTGGCATCAGCACCCTATGTGCTTACAACCTTGACCCCTGACCTGAAATGGTTCAGTGCCCTGGACATTTCCAATGGTTTTGATCATTACCATTGGCCCTAAAGAGTCAATATAAGTTTGCCTTCAGCTTTGAAGGAAGACAGTACACGTGGAATTGCTTACCGTAAGGATTACATAATAGCCCGTCCATGTTCCATCTGTGCATGATGGTCGTCCTCGAGAGCTTCTCTACCCCAATGTCTCTTGTAATATGTGGATGATCTGTTGCTGGCAACAGCCTCACAGGAACAACATCTGGATCTCTTGGACTAACTACTGACTCTCATCCAGACAGCAGGCCTGAAATGCAATCCAGCAAAAGCACAACTATGTCAGAAAGAGTTACTCTTTCTGGGTCTGAAAATAACTGACCAAGGTCAGAGCCCCACCTGGAAGAAGATACAGGGATTGCAAGACTTGCCATTGCCTACCAGTGTGGCAGATCTTCGAAGGTTTCTAGGTATGGTGAATTATTCAAGAGATTTTATTTGTGATTTTGCTCAGAAAGCTGCTCTTCTGTATGAGTTCCTGAAAAGGACATCCCATGGACTTGGGGCCCTATACACACCCAGGCTGTGATGTCATTGAAGCAGGCCCTGGCCTCCACCCCAGCTCTGGTCAACCCTAATCCAGCACTATCATTCCATCTGAATGTGCCACCTCTGACATTGCCATGTCAGCAGTGTTGGCCCAGAAGGTTCATGGCACCCTGAGACCCATTGCATATGCATCACAGCTCTTGACCCCAGTGGAACAGAAGTACAGCCTTTGTGAAAGGAATCTTCTGGCCACCTACTGGGCTGTCAAGCACTTCTGTATATCATTGGGTACTTCCACTGATCATCAACACCAATCATACCCCAACTACCTTTCTGCTCTCAGACAGAGTGAAGGATGGATCAGTCTCCAACACCAGACTGACACACTGGTCACTTCTTCTCCAGGATAGAGACATACAGGTACACCCAACAAAAATTCCATCTATGCTGGCTCATGGACTCCTTTTCCAAGGAAAACCCCATGACTGTACACTGCAGTCACCTGATCTTCCAGATCCAGGTCCTTTCCTCCCTGCCACACTACAAATACTAGACAACACCTCTTTGTGTTGCGTCTTTACTGATGGTTTAGCATCCTACTATCAGGGAGAACAAATCGCAGGGATGGGCATTCTAGTGATTTACCCTTCACGGGAACACTGTTAAAATATTTAAGTGCTGCAGTGTAGCATCATCACAGTATGCAGAGATGGCAGCGGTGGCCTGTGCCCTCAAGTTCATCCAGCATGGGACTGAGGATACTATCATTTTTTACAGACTCTAATTGGGTTTGTTGTTCTCTTACAGAATTTCTTCCTTTCTGGCAGAAGAACTCCTTCCTCTCCTCTGATGGCAGCCCAGTGAAGTACAAGGAATTGGTAATATACATACATTCACTGGCACAAAAAATGTGCACACAAACTCTGTGTACATAAAGTAAAAGCTCATTCTCTCCATGACCCCATCATGCCTTCAATGACTCAGCAGACACCCTCACCAAGGAAGGGGCCCAAGGGTGGGGCACCAGGATGATGGACCATCCAGAGGCTATCGGCCGTAAAATTGCAGCACTCAGGAAGGAACCTGAATCCTTTTCTCCCTGGACCTTTCAGCAGCCCAACATGTTGATACTGAACTCAAAGAAGTGTTCAGATTCTTTGACAAGAGTATCAAGAGAAACTTCCCACACACAACCCCTACCGGAGGCATGAGAGTAAGCCAGGAAGGTCACCAGATGACAAACTTATCTGGTACCAACCAGAGGATTCTTCCACCAAGTTGTGGGTGGTTCCCAGACACCTCAGGTCTGAATTCTTGAACCAAGTGCATGACACACCCACTGGGGACATTAGGAGTGGAAAACACCCTCCAAAGGCTTAAGACCACTGCCTGGTGGCCTGGTGTCACCTAAGATGTTAAACAGTACATAGACAATTGTCTCATTTGTGCACAAAACAACCCCATTCCTACCAAGCAAAATGCCAAACTCTTACCATAATGACACTCTGGCCCTTGGCATGCCATACAGATTGATTTTATTGGCCTGCTGACCAACACCAGCAGAAATAACAATTATGCTCTTGTGGTAACTGATCTTTTCTCTAATTGGGTTGAAGCTGTCCCCACTAAGATATGTACTGCTGAAACCACTGCCAAAATCCTGGTGGAACATATTTTCTCCAGGTGGGGCCTACCTCTCAAGGTAGACTCTGACAAAGGAACCAGTTTCACAGGTGAGTTGATGGAAGAATCCTTGAACTCCTTGGAGTTCAACAGAAGTTCTGCATACCTTACCACCCCAATGCTCAGGTCAATTAGAAAGAGACAACAGATGGATTAAGCAAATACTTTCCAAATTCTTTGAGGACAATCCCAAAATCGGATTCCTACTTCCATTACTCCTTATGGCAATTGGATACACCTCAGCCACTACCCAGCTCACACCCTTTGAGGTGATGACTGGAAGACAGATGAGATTACCTGAACACCTGTTGTTTGACCTGCACATCCCCACTGCAGACCGTGTGTCTGTAGACCAATATGTGGAAAAACTCAGGACAGACCTCATGCACACACACTTGTATGCTGCCAACTGCATGGGCAAGGCTCAGAACAATCCAAAATACAGTTTGACAAACACACAAGAAGTGGATTGGCAGGTTGGAGATCAGGTAATGGTACTCCAATTTGCACATCCCACCCATTCCTTCTCCAATAAGTGGGAAGGTCCATACCCTATTGTCAACAAGCTCAGTCCGCAGTCTATCAGGTTAGACTCCTGCATAACAATAAGTTGACTGACAAATGGTTACATGCAAACCAGCTGAAACTGTATAAAGGAGCTTAATTACTTTTCCTCACCCCATTGGGTGGAATAGTACTAACTTACTAATCTTTGATTTTGCTTTTCAGATACGCTGACAAGATGGCTATCTTGTTCCATTATCTCCTCATCTCAGGAGTTATCCTGCATCCAAGGCATGGTACCGAACCTCCTACCACACCTTGATCATCCAGCATCTCCTTCAGAGGGAGTATCCATCAATATACCCAATAGTCTGATTACTGTCCAGGAAGGTTCAGATGCTTACCTCACTACCTCGGTTGTTGCTCCTGATAAATCTACCCTACAAATTGAGTGGCAAACCACATAGCAAGGACAAATTCTCCCTGTGACCAAACTCTCCAAAGGAACTTTCCAGGGTTGGCCCAATGCTAAATTATCCCCAAATGGTTCTCTGCCCTTGTTACAAACTGCATTAAGACATTCTGGTTTGTACAACATTACTGCCTTAATTGATCCTTCATACTGTAATTCTTTGTCTAAGGATTCTGCTCAAAATTTTGTGCTGTACACCACATGACTTCTGTAGCCATGTATCTCTCTGTTATACCACCACTGATAAACAGCTTTTGGAATCACCAAAGCACACCCCTGGTCCCCGTAGTGGTCTAACAGCCACTGCCCTCCCAGGTTCGTTGATTAATAACTTACAGTTTATGCATATACCTGTTTTGTTTAATCTACTTACTGAATATGAAAGAGTTTGGTATGTGTCATAATACTAATACATCAGCATTTTATAGTTCATTATTGCTTGATAGTTTAGCTGCATTTCAGATTTGTACTCAAGACCCTATTGCCGGGGTCCATTCTACTGAACATAGAGGCAACTTCAGGAGAAAACCCACTCCTGATGATCAAACTCATAAATGAAAGACACATGAAGTTGACAGTTCTGATGTCACAGGTGCAACAGGTACTGTCAGAGGCCTTTTGGTATGGCTATGTCTATTTGGAATAAAGCAGACATTGCTATCAAATCTCATTCTGCCAAGTTTTCCATTGGCCTGGTTAACAATATTCTATCCCATTATTGCATGGTGTGGATGGCCTTAGTCAGGAAGAAAGATACACTGTATATGACATGCATGACATTGCTAAGGCATTCACTGATTCGAAAGACAAGATTAACGCACTCATTCAACAAAACTACAGAGAAGCAGATAAACAATACATTGCTAGAAAAATCATCTTCTGCCTGCCATGTCATACATTATCACTACCATCAACAATCTCTTCTGTGATCTAGAATCTGGAAGGATCCCTGATATCATACGTGACAGGCGCATTTCCAAATGGTAATGTCCACGATGTAAAACCCTAGCTGTATTGCTATGTGTATGCAACAAACTTTAACCATTCCTCTCTCCACAGTTAGGGACTTGGGGTTTGTGACCGGACACCCAACACTGGTGCTTGTTTCACTACTAAGAAATGTTCTATAAGAGATACTATGTTTGTTTCTTTTACTGTTTCTTTACCACATTTTGATCCCACTTCAGCCTTGTTCGACAAGCTTGCACTGGTACACTCCATTGGGCATTTGGATGAAGACATCTACAGAGAATGCTTGGATCTACTGCCTCTACTGGTTTTCCATCCTTTCCTGGACTCCTGGGTGTCTGCACATGGACTGCTATGCGAAGAAGCAATACATTTACTTGTGCTGATGTGATGTATTTGATGTTATTCAACCTGTTTGTGGTTATTCTCCAGATAGCATTGACTGGACTTTTACCATGGATGATGACATCACCAAGAATGGCATGGATTCCTTGGATTCAACTTTGGCTCCAGATAAGCTCCACCAATCATATCGTGATGAGGTTCATCGCCTATCAACACGGATTTTGAAGACGGCCTACACCTGCCCTGTCCAGTTGCAAAATGGAGACTCCCTACTGTTCGCTCTCAGTATAATTCTGATGGGGAGTATTGTGCGGTAACTAACTTTAAAAGCTATACTTATGGATCTGTGACATGTGTTATTGATAACCCCATTTTTGGTTTTGTCCCCACCAGAAGACTGTCATTGGACATACCATCATAACACCTGTCCCCTCATCGATGCAGACATCATTGATGGTAACCCTGATTATCTGCTCACACTGTCTGAATATTTTCCATATTTTAATGTACACAGAGACCCACTGACACTTACATTAAAATCACTTTTAGACAGGAAAGACACACACCTCATTCACATCAGCAATAATTTGACCAAGGCCAATGAAGCTATCCTCTCATTGATTAATGATGGTGCCATGAAAGACGATTGACTAACACCTGGTTAGAAATTACTTTTAAGGTTTTATTATTATGCAAGCATTTTTGATATTTTTCTTGGTTATTATGCTCTGTTGCCTACGAGCGACACTGTGCCAACACCATGAACAGCTCAAGTTCCTTTACAAAGTTTGCGCATCGGGTTTGTAAATGACCACTGCTCTCTGGCCTTTCCCTAGATTGCCTGTGTTGCCCTTGGAGGCAACAGGGGGAATGTTACATGAGGTCCCTGCACCCTAATTGGCACCCTCAGAGGTACAATCGTAGACAGCTAGTGTTTAGCATATATTATACCAACATATAGGCTAAGGGCACCACCGCATAAGAGTAGATGTCAGGATATGTCTGCATATTGTTGTAATACACTTTGCTTGCTAATACATATATTCTTCTATGTATTTTCTGTGTATTTCTTACTTGTAAGATGCCAAGGCACCTGTGTCCTTGGAATAATTATGATATGTAAGTTGGCATTGCCACCTTTTGGTGATGTGTACCACTGCACTGAGTTATGTAAGACTCTGTATAAGAACTCTTTTGTTTCACAAACTGATGACTTCTACAGAATTGTATAATGTTATCTTGGACCATGGAGCCTCCTCTAGTTTAGCCAATAGGGCTCAACTCTGTAACTAGAAATGTTTCTATCTTACAGTAACCATAGTAATTATCATAGGTATATAATGTGATACACTAGTCTTGTGCATCAGAGATCCCAAGAGACACAAAGAAACCTCGAGGTAGGGAAGCGCTTAGCACTGGCTCCGGTTTGTATTGGTATGGACTGCTTAGGACAACTGTGATTTTATCCTTTTGGCAGTAATAAACAAGTTTATTACTCTTATGCAAAGTGTCTGTGATTACTTGCATTCCTAATATTGCCAAGAACCTGAAAGTGAGGTTTAGACCTCCTGACAGAGGGCAGGCTAGAAGTGAATGAGCTGAAGACTAATTTCATTAGGAGGTGAGATTCATTTGGGGAAAATCAAAGCTGCTCCAATCAGTTGAGTTCTGTGTAGAATGCCATGACAAGTTGTTATGAACTGTTTGTTCCAGAGCTGTTAGATAAAGATGGGTGGGTTGGATCCGTGGCACATAAGTACTTCCCACATCCAGACCGGTTTTCATGGACTTGAATCTGGAAATCTGGAGTCCCATACACAGTAAAAGTGACCACTTTTGCCAGTCTCATGCATCCAGTTGTGCCATTAGCAATAAATAACATAAGCCCTCCCTGCACAGTTACTATACAGATTGCAGCCATGTGGGAAAGAGGGTAGGGAGTCTACAGGCATTATTAAATCCATGCCTCAGAGGCTGAGCACCAGATATTTTATGAAGGATCCCAAACCTTTGCTAAACACAACTGTGCAAATAAATCCATTGTGTAAGCAAATGTCCAGCTTAGCACCAATCTCTGAGGACTCCGGCCCTGAAATTTGTGCCCACCCAACAACCATAGAAATCCATTACCTAAACATGGCCACCCTCACTAACCCCATTGTAGGGTTTTATGACACTCCTGTTATAGAACTATAACAAGCAAGTGGTAAGAATGTTGCAAACCCTCAACTGGGTAACAGTCATCCAGGCCCTAGAGATTTGTGATTGGACAAAGTTTGTACTGTATGTAGTCCTTGGGGTAATTGGACTGGGAGGTCCACTAGCTGAGTTATGCTTAGCATAGGCTAACATGGAATAGCAGGAATATCACATCATGCCTTGACTGGCGGGGGCTCATTGTGTTGGGGGTGAATATCACTCATGCCAGGACTGGCAGGGGCTCATTGTGTTGGGAGGTAAATATCACTTCATGCTGGGACCAATGGGGCACATTGTGTTGGGAGGTACATATCAGTTAATGCCACTTAGGATCAGCGGGGGCTTTTTGTACTTTATGTGAGCCTGGCCTACATATCGCAGTTACAGCAGGGTCCCCCGCCATAACCTGTACCCCTGTGCTCAGCACTACATGCCTTTGTACATGGAGCATAATGTGGGCACACCTCTGTCCCTCCCTGGACCACCTTGGTGCAGATCCATGTGGCTGGTTATGTGGGTGCACACCTGGCCACTGCACCTATGGTGAATGCCACCAGGGATCCATGGGACCCCTGCTGCTTGACATTCACCGTATCTATGTGTACATGACTGGTTTCTGCAGTGCATAGGCATAGTGCATAGGGCTGATTGTTAGTGTATTGAAATGTGGTGGTTTTACTCATATTCCATGCTTTGCACTCTCATTAAATATATTAGTATGAGCTTTTCTTTCCAGTGACAACAGCATAGTAACACTAATAGGAGCAGCATAGAAAATCTGAGGCCATTTTAATCACTCTGTAAAATCACTTGGTATCTTGGCTGACCTCCAGAAAATAATGGCTTGCCAATACAGTAACTAAAACAAAATGTTCTGACAAGATGGAACTCAGTGTTTACATGTAGAAACTTCTCACACAAAAGAAGGTGGCTTGAGCACAACGTAGGCAGATGGTAGTTTGCTGAATTCATTCCAGTGGGGCCTCATGGAACATCTTACATTTCTTATGATTTCCTTTGAGGAAGATACTCAACAGATTAGCAAAGAGAATGCTACTATAAGCCAGGTTATTCCTTCATAAATTTATTGAACAAGGAACGCAGGAGGCTGTGTAGAAGCTTTGTTCAAATGGAGGCATATCTGGTGTATCCTTTACAGACAAACTGATACAGCAATTCCAACATTGCAGATGAATTTACAATATCACAACAGAGAAAAATTTCTTTCCACTTTTTTGACCCTTGGTTTAAGTTGCAACAGCTGCCTCCTTCAGATCTTGGTGACTCTTATCTTGAATACAAAAACATGCTGATTTCAGCAGTAGCACAGGAAAAGGGAGGAACTGTGTTTGACAATATAACTGAATCACATAATGTGGATGCTGCATCTGATGATGCAACATCTATTGGTAGTGACAGCAATAATTTCACTTAATGCCACCATGTACTCCTTCATCAACATTGGGAAGTACTGCATAAAGTCCTCTTTCATGGGCCTTGGAAAGGTATGTCATCCTGAAAAGGACTCAGGTGACTCTCACACTTTTTGGTCAAAACTCATGGAAACTGAGAATTCAGATGTGTCTGTCATGAAGCCACCTTCTTTGTCTTTGTTTGATATTGTGGATACCTATTTAAGAGAACCACTCATTAATATTACTGATGACCCTTTTGAGTACTGGCTGGAAAAGAAAAACATCTGGCCTGCACTATCTGCCTTTGCTATTAAGCTTCTAAGTTGCTGTCCGACAAGAGTTTACTGTAAGTGTATATATAGCAGAGCTGGAAATGTCTCTGACGGCCTCCTAAGGCTTACTTCAGAAAATGTACAGTGCCTTACCTTCCTAAAAGTTAATCTCAACAAATTCTCTTACCAATTCAGTGAAGAGTGGCAAGAACATTGGGAAGATAGGGAAAATGGGCAGAATGGATGGGCCTAGCAGTCCTTATCTGCCAGCAATCTTCTATATTTCTATTTTCTAACATAAAAGCAATGATTACAAACAGCTGCAACTGGCGTCTCCTAATAAGGATGCTTCCTCGGTGGTGTTTGAAGATGCTGGTGATGATATTATTTAATTTAACGATTTATTTCTTTGAATTCAGAGGACAATGATTAGAAATCATAACAGAAAGATCAAGTAAAAAATTCCTTCTTCTGAGGTCACGGTGTATACATCATATGTATTGCTGTATGTGTTTTCATATTCAATCTGGGAACCCAGGTGGAGTGTAATTTGTTTATTAAGCAAGTTAAAATACAAACAGGGTTGAGACAATGAACTGCTTGATGTCTGGGGTGGAGGTGGGACCAAGGGGCAACACAAAACAAAAATACCTGTGTGCATGCATGGCCATTGTGAGTGCTGGCCCCAGCAGTCCTCAGGTCCTGCACTGTGTGGATCCCTCGCCAGCTTGACGATGGGGGTAGCTGTGACAGGGCTAAGGACTAGCTGGTGTGCTTCACGGCAGGAGTAGGTGGTGGTTGGGGCCAAACAGCTGTATAAAAAAAAAAACTGACTGCAATTATTAGTTGTGCAAGCTTGTAGGAAATATTCAAAACTGCAATGCTGGGGGTGGGGGAGGGCAAGGTCAACTACATAAGTTACAAAACACATGTGACTAAAAATAATTGGCCAGTCAGGTAGGAGTGTGTGCAGTGGTTTGGATCCCATGATTCTTGCTATAACACCAAGTAGGCAATCAAAATAACTACAAATAAAAAATAACATCTCAAGTCAAAAGGCGGGAGGGATGGCTGGGTCCCCATCACATATCCTACTCATGCTGCCTGTCTCCCGTCAGAAAGATTGTCAGCCTCAGTAAGGTCTGCACCCTGCTGTTGTTTTGCTGCTGTTGAATTCATTGGTGTCTCTCTCTGTCTCACTCTCTTTGACTAACGTTTGACACACTACCTCCTTTCACTACAGAGCCTCAAATAACCTACATATAGTGGGCTAAATTCACAAACATTTTGGGGCAAAATCCCACAAACTAACTTAAGTTGTGGACTGGAATCTCTTCAGCTATGGAGATTGCTATTCACATCTGCAACAGCCATGGAAGATGCTTGTCCTGCAGCTGAGGGATTTTAAAGTGTTTTGTGAATCCATCCCACTGTTTCCTATGACTGTCATTTGGTGGCTGACAGACAGAATTGGCAAGAGCAACGAGTCAATTTATTTTATTGTCATTGGCTGCTAGCCAACCTTGAAAAATGATAGGACAATACAGACACAATTTTTTTTTTAAATGTTACATTTTATTTTAGTTTTTTATAAAGGTTACATGTTATTTTTTTACAGAGGGATCTACATAGAAACATAGAAACATAGAATTTGACGGCAGATAAGACCGCTGGCCCACCCAGTCTGCCCATTTCCTGCCTACTGGATAAGCTGCATATCCTAGTTAACCAGCAGCCTACTTCTTCCTACCCCACCCCCTAGAATTGCCTTTATGACTGTCCCATGCATGCTTGAATTCCACCACTGTTTTGACTCCACAACCTCCTCCAGAAGGCCATTCCATGCATCCACAACCTCTCTGTGAAAAATACTTCCTTATATTACCTCTGAGCCGCCCCTCTAACTTTAAATTGTGCCCCTTGTTCTTGCACACCTCTTTTTTGAAAGATGCTACCCTCTTGGACTTTGTTGATTCCCTTGAGGTACTTGAAAGTTTCTATCATGTTCCCCCTCTCCCTCCTTTCCTCGAGGCTATACATATTAAGCTCCTTAAGTCTCTCTTCATATGTCTTCCGTGCAGACCCTGCACCATTTTAGTGCCCTCCTCTGGACAGCTTCCATCCTGTCTATGTCTTTGCAAAGACTGGGTCTCCAGGACTGCATGCAGTACTCCAGATGGGGTCTGACCTGCTGTCTGTACAGAGGGATAATAACTTCCTGTTTTCTACTGGTGATGCCTCTCCCTATGCATCCCAGTATCCCCCAGCCCTCCTTGCTGCCCTCTCACATTGCTTGCCCACCTTTAGGTCATCTGATATGACTACCCCAGGTCCTTTCTATTTTGTTGTTGTTAGTATCTCACCCCCATTGTGTACTCTTCCCTGGGTTTTGTTTCCCAGGTGCATTACCTTGCACTTCTTAGCATTGAATCTAAGCTGCCAACATTTGACCATTCCTCTAACCTTGCCAAGTCCCTTTTCATCCTTTCCACCTCACCTTGTGCATCAACTGTGTTGCAGATCTTTGTGCCATCTGCAAAGTTGTGGACTGGAACTAAAGAATAATACTGATGCATGTCTCATACTCAAATAAACTAAAATAGGTCTACAGTTCATCAGAGTAAATCAAAATCTTCTGGAAAAAAATAGAGTCAGAATCAGAACTGGGTCGAGCTGACCCGTTCATCCCTAATCGACACTCTTTGTGATGCTACCTGGAAAACAGGAGTTAGGGGTGGCAATTGTGAGCAGCAGACATCACAGAAGCAACTTAAACATTTATATTGATTACATGTAGGTGACAATACACTACAGTACACATTAGTGTTCAGAAGGAGTTGGGTATTAAGCAAAATATGTGCTGTAGGAGATGTTTGTCATGAAAAGTACAGTTTGTAGAAAAACTTAAAGCACTAGCTTCACTTCTTACTTTTTCATGATCATGTTGATATAAGTTTTCAAGTGGAATCATATCTAATGTATTATTCTCTGCAAAAACTTTGTTAATACACCATTAGGGTTCCAGCAACAAAAAGTTGGAAATGCAGTCTTAGGGTTTCCAACCCTAAGACCAACGCACACCTCGGTTTCCAAGCTAACACCCCACCCCACCATGAATGCAGGAACAGGTGTGAGGTGTGCCTTTGGGTTGTGAACCATTCTTGAATTACCCTACTGTTTTTGACCCCACAACCTCCTCAGGATGGTCGCTCCATGCGCCCACCACCCTCTCCATAAAAAATATTTTCTCACGCTGCCCTTGTGCCTTCCCCATCTTCAAATTGCACCTCCTTGTTCTTCCACATCTCTTTTCTAAATGATGCTACCCTCCTGGACTTTGTTGATTTCTTTAAGGTACTTGAAAGTTTCTATCATGTCCCTCCTCCTTTCCTTGAGGGTATACATATTAAGCTCCTTTAGTCTCTCTTGAATGGCTTCTGGTGCAGACCCTGCACCATTTTATTTTCCTCCTCTTGACTGCCTCCAATCTGTCTATGTCATTGTGGAGATGGGGTCTCCAGAACTGCACACAGTATTCCAGATGGGGTCTCACCAACTGTCTGTACAGAGGGATAACAATGTCCTGTTTTCTGCTGGTGATGCCTCTTCCTATGCATCCCATCCCCGTATCCCCATTGAGCCAATTTTTGATCCAGTTTACAATTTTGGCCCAATGCCCATGTGCTCCAGCTTGTTTATTAGCCTCCTGTGTGGAATGGAGTCAAAAGCCTTGCTGAAGTCTGGATACACCACATATACTGCACCTCCATTCTCCAACATTTTGTGACCCATTCAAAGTATTCAATTAGGTTAATCTGGCAGGACCTTCCTGCCATACAGCCATGTTGCTTTGGGTCCTGCTGTCTACTATCTTCTAAGAATGTCACCATCCTCTGCTTTAGTAGGATTTCATCAGCTTCCCTACCACTGAGGTGAGGCTGACTGGGTGATAGTTCCTGGCTTCTTCCCTACTGCCACTTTTGTGTAGGGGTACTACTGTAGCCCTTTTCAGTCTCCAGGGATCTCCCACTTTATAGCATTGAAGAGCTCCACCAGTGGGGCTGCTATGTTCTCTCAGCATCCTTAGTATTCTTAGATGTATTTTGTCTGACCTCATTGCTTTGTAAACCTTCAGTGTCTTGAGTTCCTCCAGGAGTCTTTCCTCCAAGAAATGACTTGTGTTGATTCACTTGAGGTGGTGTGCCTTCTGTGGAGAGATGGTACTTTGCCTGCTTCCTCCTGTGTAAAACTGGGCATAAGTATTTGTTCAGAACCTCTGCTTTCTCCCCATCATCTTCTGTTTGCTAGTCATTGTTCCTAGCCAATCTGCCACTCTAAATTCTGCCAATCTAACACTCAGCAGCGCACAGTAATGCCCAACATGCATGGATATCCCAAAACAGTGTATTTGATACTCCTTGCTTTCCTGCTAAGGATGGTAGATGATGTGATTGGGACATTAACCCCACTGCACCAGACTGAAATCCCTTACATCTTACGGCCAAGTGGAGGTACTGATGGGGACATTAGCAAACCCCTCATGGATCTTGCCCTCACACTCCCACCTATGCAACATATGACTCCAACACTTCAAACCCTACCCTTAACTGTGCTGCTGCACTGCTGGACCACTACTGTCACTCTCACATCAAAAGACACTCCAAGTCCAAGTATGGTGGCTCAGCATGGTGTTTTGGACTTAATACCTCAGGAAATTGATCTAATTCTGTTTCTACTATCTGAGAATGTGCACCTGAACCCTGACCACCTAAGGAGGCCAGCACCATGAGGTTTGGACACCTTAAGATTGTCTCATTAAATATGGGAAGTCTTCTTCCCATGCTACCCAGTTCCAGGCATGGGTTGCTCATCTTAAGCCAGATATCATTGCACTGACCGAGACCTGGGTCTCCCAAAATCCCAAATGCCACTGTATCACTGGATGGATATACCACTTTTCGGCAGGACAGACTGTCTAAGTGGGGTGACTGCTGCCTGGTCTACCTCTGCAATGACATCAAAGTCCAAGTGCTGTCCAGCAGCATTCGCACAAGTGAGGCACAAATACTCACATCAAACTCACCACAGGTCAACAAAACAAGGTGCTAATGCTCTCTACTGTCTACATACCCCTTACAAAGCACACAGTCAGCATCAAGCATTTTATCAATAACCAAGGCAACTCAAGCAGAACTGGGAACATCTAGTATTAGGTGACTTTAACATTAATTGGCAATCCCAAGATGCATCTGCCATAAGAGATCAAATCTCAGGCCTCTACTACACCCAGATGGTTACCCAAGCTGCCAGACATAACTAATGGATGGGCCCAGGCACCCTAATTGACTGGTTTCTCTCCACCTGACCTGAACATATCACCAGTATCAGTCCTACCAGACTCCCTCAGTGACCATTCACCGTCATGTGCACCTGGTCCAACAGGTTCTCAAAATGCCCTCCCAAATCAGTTAGAAGTCAATCACTAAGAAGTGGACTGCTGGAGCCATTCAAGCAGTATCTAAGAGTGGCTGATTGGGCCACCCCAGACAGTGCCTCGGTTGGTAACAAAGCCCTAGATTACTTCTGTAATATTTGTAAAATTGCTTGTAACATCTGTGCCCCTTTAAGTCCCCAAAAGTTAAGGGACTTCAAACTCCTGGCTCTCTGGCTCACTCATCGAGCTCATGCACCATAGAGACAACCTATGGCACAAGGCTACAGCTACTGGGAATCAGGTTGACCTCACTGCCTACAAGGCAGCTAGAAATAAATGCACAAAGCTCATTAGGAATGCCAAATCCTCTTATTATAATGAACCCTGGCAGGAACTGGGGCCACGGTAGGAACTTCTAGAACTCCATAAAATCCCTGATGGGTAGGGATTCCCAAACACTACCGGACCAGATTGTTACTGTATTTGGAACTCTACAGGAGCCCAGTGATATTGCAAACACCTTTAACTTAGCCTTCACAGACCTGAGTGCTGTATTACCTCCAAGCTACCTCACCTTCCCACCACCAGGACAGCCTCTCTCGGAGGACTCACCCCCTCACACACACACCATAATGGCATACCACTGTTCTACTTCAGACGATAACCATTGCTGATACCATAAAATACATCAAGTGGGTCATAGGAAAGACAAGGATGGAGAGTGACCTGATTGATATGAAGATGGTAGCTCTCACCCTGGACGAGCTGGTGGAACCACTCACTAAAATCTTTGATACATCACTAAGATCGGGAGTGTTCCAGACAGTTGGAAGTCAGCAGTTATTACCCCCATCTTCAAAAGTGGTGACCAAATCCACCTGTCCAACTGCAGGCCTATTTCAATACTACAGCCCCCAATCTTGAAAGCATTGTATCAGATCAGTTGACTGAATATCTGGATAAGTACAATGTCCTTAGTGTGAAGCAACTTGATTTCAGAAAAATCACTGCATCCTAACTGCACTGATTGACTACACTACAAAACTTTATGATGCGTTGGACCATAGCTTAACAGGGTGGTCTATCTTAACAGACCTCACAAAGCTTTTAACACTGTAAACCACCGACTCTACTAAACTGCCTTCTAGCCACTGGCCTGTCCCTAAAGTAGTAGCCCGGTTTGACAGCTATCTTTCCTGCAGATCACAATGAACCAAGGGAAGTGAGCCTTGGAGTCCATCAGGGATCAATGCTCAGCTCCATGCTATTTAACCTATTCATCAACTCCCTTCCTTCCACCTGCCTAGCTCACATGGTGCTATATGCCGTGATGCTGTCATCTCAGTACTAGACAGATGTAGCAGTAATAGCGATGGAACTTCAAGCCAACTTTCAAAGGTTGGAAACGTAGTTCATGCAGAATCAGCTCCTGCTCAATTAGGAAAAGTTAAAAGCATGCTCTTCGCTATGCCTCACAGCAAAAACAATACGGTCCGCTACTACCCACAGCCACAAAGGGATTTATTGAGCAGGTTGGTACATTTAAGTATCTGGGTATTCACCTAGACAACACTGTCACCTTCACCATGCACATTGATCAAGTTGTAAAATCTGTCTGTACTAAACTGGGTGTTGTTTACCACCACAAGCATGCAAAGATCCTGAAGCCTTGAAATTAGTGACGCACAGCTCAGTGCTCTCCGCCATCGATTACGGGTTTGTGATCTATGGGGCTGGTTAGGACACCGCACTGAAAAGGATCAAAGCCCTCCTTAATAAGGCCTCTAGGCTGGTCCTGGGAGTGGATCATCTGACTCACACCTGTGCTGTCTATATAGAGACTGGGTGGCTTCTTTCCATCTCAGAATAAAATTACCAGGCCTGACTGCTGGGGAAAAATGCACTACTTGGACTGATACCTAAATCCACAGATAATCTATTTAAGTATGCTCAACCCACCAAAACACCAGCAGTACAACCGGGGTAGGGGGCTACTGGTGCCCTTTAAATGCAGTATGCTTGGACAACGATCCCTACCTTACCAGGGACCTAAATGGCTAAATGACCTCCATATCCCCCTATTGACTGCAACAAGCTGGGCCAGTTCAGAACTGGGCTCGTTCCCACCTGCCTGTGAAAATGACTGCTGCTGCTTCTTTATAAACTTTGACTACCTAGTTTACTCCTGAGTCCACTCCCATCTTCCAATCTTATAACCTTCTACCAACCCCTTCTGGTCACCACTCTTCTTTACACCATCCCTTCTCCCCTCCCCCAAAGCAATCTCCCTCTACTGTACTCTTAAGAAAGCTGTCTCAGGCTGTGGATATTTCTAACCACTGCAACTTGGTACCTCCTTCCCCACAAAGCTATTCCTCTGTGGTACCCCTGACAAAGCCACCTCTGGCTGTGGATATCTCTCTCTGCATCTTGGTACCTCTTTCCCCACTTCCCTTCTCCCACCCCTCCAAAACTATTCTTCTCTGCTGTTTCCAAGACAAAGCCACCTTTGGCTGTGTACATTGTACCCAGACAGCCTAGGAATTTGCCTCAGACACTAACTGTATAGTGACTCTGCCTGAACTGCTAAACCACACTCATGAGCACTGCTGTAATCTTTTCACCTTAAGCACTTCTGCAAATGTAACTGTGTAACCTTATTTGTAATTACTGTCTTGTCTGCCTGTTACTACCTGTGACCCATGTATTGTCTTAAATTCCTTACTGACTTGGAACCTTTGTAAATGAGCCTTTCGAGCTTTCATACTAATCTAGAATTGTAATAAATAAGGCAGTATAGCGCAATGGTTTAAGGCTCTCAGCTGCAAATCTGGTGACATCCAGCAGACCAGACCTGGGTTTGAATCCCCAACTTCCACTTGCATACAGTGTGACCCTGAGCAAGTCACTTAACTTCCTGTACTCCCAGGTTACTCCTTTAAAAGCTTCTAGCTCAGTGTGCTACTCCTGGTTAAACAACTAAAAACAATAAATAAAATCTAACTACTACACCTTTGCTCTTTTTTTTCTCTCTCTCATATACTGGCAGAAAGTTTTGTCACCATGTTGGACTCCTTTGCTATCCTTTCCCTGTTCGAGCTTTTGCAGTACAAATTGCCTTCCAGCTTCTTTAAGTAATTTCCTATATACCTCCTTGTCACTGTCCTTTTTTGTTTTGTATCTCCTGAGTGCTTTCTACTTTTCCTTGATTTTGGATGATATATCATTTGTGAACTAAAGTGGTTTCTCTCCTTTGGATTTGTTCACTAGCCTGGTGCACTGTGATGTGACTAATGTAATTGCTTCCTTCAGCCTCCTCCAGTGTTCTTCTATTCTCCTTCTGGCCAGAAATCCAGATTCTGTTTTAAGCAGCCTTTCATTTTGATGAAGTCTGCCTTTCAGAAATCCAGGATCTTCTGTTTAGAGTAACTGATGTCTTCAGTCAATGTTTACTGTGAACCATACAGTCCTATGGTCACTTGATCCTAGATGGGCTCCCACCGGTATGTTTAGGACTCTTATTGTTGGTTAGCACATGTTCCAGGACTGCTTCTTCTCTGGAGTGGATTTCCACCAGTTGGCTTAGGTCTGCTCCTTGGGTGGCTTAAGTCTGCTCCTTGGAGTGCCACTAGGAATTCCTTACTCCTTTCCAAAGCAGCCATGTAGGAGCTCAATCTACATCCTATAAATTGAAGTCTCTGACTAGTAGTAGCTCACACTTGTCTGCCATGTTTTGAATGTTTTCTAGAAATTCTTGCCTTTTCTAATTCCTGAGATGGGGTTTGTATATCACTCCTACCCATACAGGAGCTTTGTTTTCAGTTCTGAGAGTAATCCACAGGACTTCAGCTTCACTGTGGGTCCCCTGGATTTCTGTAGCCTTGATTCCTTCTTTACATAGATGGCTACAACTCTCCCTTTTTTTCCCTTCCGGTCCCTTCTAAACAAGTTGTATCCTGGGATGGCAACATCCCAGCTATGGTTCTCAAGCAATTTTGCAATAGGAGAGCCAGCCATCGTGAGACCATAGCTGCAAACATCATGACATACTGACATGGTACACCCCCATGCAGTGTGCCCACATGCACAGAGACAGAACAATGTCCACATCCACCATGCCAACTGCCACTTTCGAAATTTGCCTGGCACACACATGGCATTTAGGCAATTTTGTAAAAATAGTGCAAGGCACGGTAGACACAGACCATTCAATCTCCACACACATGCTTAACACCACACTAAGGGCAAAGCAGCGCATCACATCACAGCACCTGCAGCGTGATCGCCCAACAGCCAGTTCTCCCTATTGCAAAATACTGGCTTCACCAATACAGTTACAGAAATGCACAAGCAATGAGGTAAGGAAACTGCCAAATACATAACCCAGCTGCAGGAGGGATCAGGATGTATCATACCACCAAACTGTGCACCAACCCTGCACCCTGGCTTCCGTAGCTCTCCTTTAATGTAGTTGAAACAATTAACATCTTAAATGAAAGTGGACATAACATGCAAGTAAATGCAGTAATAACAATGATATTGCAGAGATATGCAACTAAATATACAATTATGACAAACAATTATAAAAATATTATCAAACCTTTAATGGTATTTTATAGCATGTACAGTATCATAACGTATCGGCATGTTGCCTTATTAACATTAGTAATTACATATGTACAGGTGAATTGTGGTTGTTTGCATGGGTTGAATTCACATAATAGGGTACAGTTCTGTATAACGGTCTATCACATAAATCTACTAGTGAGGGTAACTTGTTATCACAAGTCATAATATAGAGGATAATGGATGGTCTTCAGTCAACAAACATATTGCAATCTCTTTGAGCAGCCACCAGGACAACACTGTAAACCAGAGACACAGCTCAAGAGGTTTACCATTGCCCCAAGAAGAGAGACCACAGTGAGGTTGCCAAATGAAGATCATCCATAATGTTTTATAGTGTATTAGAAACCAGTCCTTAGATTTTTTTTTTTTTTTTTTTTACTTTCCGCCTCACTCGGTATAGTTCTCCCTGCTGTGGTCATTTTTCAGAATGCGGAAGTCAGCAAACTAAGGAAGATGCGCATGCACAAATATAAGGAGGTGTTATGGTATCGATGTGATAGTCAAAAGAGGTTAACCCTTGACATCACAACGATACCATAACAAGGTTGTAAAATGTGTGAGTCCAAGGTATAATAAGGGCTCTCATACATTAAAAGTATTGATGTAATGGTAGAGCCAGAGCATAAACACATACAAGTGACATAACATGTCTTAATAACTGACTATGCTTGCAGCCAGACACTCTATTATGAACCCACTCTTGCTGTTTATATTGCAGTGAATCAGCAGCACATGTTTCTCATGTCATATGTAAAGCAAAAACAGCAGATACTGAGTAATAGTACTGTGCTAAAACATTTCTTAGAAGAGTTCAGATACTCTTAATATCAAGAAATGAGAACAGTATCTGTCCATGATTTAAGAATATAGACATAGAACCTGCCTTTTCCAACACCTTGTATGTAACCATAGTTCTTCAGAACAAGCACGTATGCATCCTTAAGGTTCTTTGGGTAGTCTTTCTTTTAGAGTGCATATTCTCTCATTACACTTCACCCACCCACAACTGTATCTGAGCCAGTTCACATAATGGCAGAATTAACAGTGACTCCATGGTGGAAAATGCCAGCATGTGCATCAAAACAAATGCATGCAAGCACCACTCTACCAGCTACAAAGTCTGTGATTGAGTCACAACTAGGGATGGGAGAACCTCAAAGGGCTCTGAAGTTCTAAAGGTTCCGATAAGCAAAAATGGGTTGGATGCTTGTCTGAACATTATCTGGACCTTTATAACCTTTATGGTTTTATGTGACTGTATGTGAAAAATAATTTTAAACAGCTTTTAATCAATGTATCTATAGAAAAAGCAATGAAACCACCATTTAGTAGTATTAAACAGCATGAATATAAAGTTAACCTATCTGACCTAAATATAGAAGCCCCAAAACAGATACTAACGATATCCTTGTGCCAGAATTTGTTAAGATGCACGAATAGGAAAGGTTAGTAACAACAGGGCCCCAGAAATCTTTACTTCCTTTTAGGTTTAATAAAGTAACACCAAAAGATTAGAACAATAATTAAAAAACCTTAAAGGTCATAAGGCAGGGGGACTAGAAGGGGTTGAACCTAATTTTGTTTAAAATGGGGCAGATATACTAGCAAATCATTTAACATATCTGTATAACTTGAGTCTGTGTAGTGGAATTTTTCCAGAAACCTGGAAAATAGGACAAGTGGTTCCCATATATAAAGTGGGAGAGTCAACTGAGCACTCTAATTATAGACCAATAGTTTTGTTATCAACTATGTCAAAGATCTTGGATAAAATGGTCCATAAACAAATGAGCTAATATTTGGAAGACCATGGTCTATTGTCTGCTGCTCAACATGGGTTTAGGGCAGGGAGATCCATGGGTACCGCCCTTATTGACTTTAACAATCTGGACACCTACTCTATGAATAGGGGAGATAACTGGGGCAGTATTCATGGACCTCAGCAAAGCCTTTGACCTGGTTGACCACCAGACAATGTTGATGAGACTTTGGGGATGGAGTACATCAGGAACCTTTAGGCTGGTTTAAATAATATTTATCTAACAGATGGCAGTGTATGATAATAGGTAATAGTGTCGCCCAGTTGAAAAAGGTAATTTGAGGAATACCAAAGGATCCATCCTGGGCCCACTGCTTTTCAACATATATGTGAACAACTTAGAAAGAGTGTTGGGAACAGCGACGTGGCTGCACGTGGATGACACCATTTTAGCCATCAGCTGGAACTCAAACTCCAAGAAGATATGGGCAGCATGGAAGAATGGTTTGCCTCATCGGGACTTTTGCTTAATAAGAAAAAGACCCAATGTATTTACTTTCAAACTGGCAATAACAAAGGCCAAGGAGAACCTTGACGTGAGATACAGCAGTGGACTCTGGATGGATAACATAACTCACTATAGGTACCTGGGGTTATAATAGACCAGAAATAGACTACAAAGAACACATAAAGACAACAGTTAGAAAGACTTATCAAAATGAGGAGCCCTCAGAAGAGTGGTAAATAGCCTTTAATAGAAGGCAAATAGTTAGCCATATGATAATCCCTCTGATAGAGTATGGACTAATTCTGTATAGGAATGCTAACAAAACAGAATTATATAAAGTAGATCAACTCTATTATAAAGTAGCTAAATTTATAACTGGGAGTAAACATGGAGCACATCATTGTGATTTATATAATAAATTAAATGACTTCACCCTGTGGAAAAAGAAATTATGTTTGGTTAAATTGGTGTCATAAAATAATCTATGCAAAAGGGAGTATGGATCTGAAAATTGTTATAAATACTATACATAATAAGGATAAGAGATATAATTTAAGAGTAAGTAGTCTAGACATTCAGCTATTAGAATGCATAACAGGTACAGAGATACCATGTTACAATCTTCTATTTATAGAACTTGGAATAAGTTGCCAAATGAACTAAAGAGTATTTCAATTTACAGCACTTTTCAAAAAGCACTGAAACAGCATTTATATCAAATTTGCACCTGTTTTCGATAAAAGTACCTACTGCTGTAACTGATTTTATGTTTTGTATCTGTATGTTTGTTTTAGATGTTTTGTACAGGATTTTGTTGGAAAAGGGTTTTACCCTAACAATTTATTACCTGTATAAAATAAATATTCATTCATTCATTCATTTATTCATTCAAGTTGAAGGGCACAGTCCAGCTAACTCTTTCCCCACCAAAATCTCATCTGGTGGTATTACCACTAATAGTAAACAGTTTATTTTAGACCTTCTAAACAATCACTTCACTACAGCTGGGTTAGCTTTCAATAATTCTCCTGCAAATAAACTGTGCTCCCAGACCATTGTGCCTAACTTGGCCTTCCAACCTAAGCCCCCTGTAAGAAGCAAAATTCTCATTCTGCCCTATCACTTTCAAGCAAGTGGAAGATCTTCTACTGGATCTTGATACAATAAAAGTGCAGGCACTGATCAGTTTGATCCATTCTTCCTAAAACTAGGTTACCATGTTCTGACTGCGACCATCACCATCACTCATCTTTTCAACATGTCACTTGCTCAAGGTGCTCTTCCATCAGTGTGGAAAATAGCACATGAAATCCTCTTATTTAAGTCAGGTGGTCTGAGGACCTTAATAACTACAGACCTATATATCTCCTTCCCTTCCTATCTAAATTATTCAAAAAATTGTCAATTCACAACTAAGAAATCACTAAAATAATTTAACATGCTTAACACGTACAGTCCATATTTAGATCAAATCACAGCACGGTAACTGCCCTAGCCAAGGTGACCAACAACTAGCAACTAGCACTTGACTCTAAAAACATGTGGGTGACTTATTTCTTGACCTGAGCAAGGCATTTGACATGGTGGATCATTACCTACTACTGCTCATACTACATAACATTGGTCTCGATTCCACAGCATTGCGATGGTTCTCTTGTTACTTTATAGGCCAGCAGCAACAGCAAGTCAAGGTGGAAGGGGACCTCTCCCTCTGAAAATACTTCAGAGAGGTATACCACAGGGGTCTATATTAGGTCCATTACTATTTGCAATTTATATCAATAATATCAGGTCTGGTATCAACTCTGCAAATGTCCACCTTTTGCTGATGATGCCATCCTCTTCATCACCAGGCCACCCTTGAACTTGCTTGTAAGGAACTGCAATATGAATTTAACATGTTACAGCAAAAGTTCCTGCACCTAAAACTTGTTAAATGATGAAAAAAACAAAGCCATGTTCTTTTCCCTTCACGTCAACTCAATAAACCACTGTCCCCTAGGTGTCACATCACAAATCACAACCCTCCTGGGGAACCACTGGAGTTAGTGGACAGATCTAAATACCTGGGCTTTTGGATTGACCACAAACTTTCCTTCTCTGATCATATTGAGGAACTGGCAAAAAAGTTAAAACAAAGACTGGGTCTCTTTTTCAAATTAAACACTTACTAACACATGATGCCAAAACAAGACTGGTGCAAACAACTTTCCTCCTCTCCTGGACTGTGCCAACTTTCTTCATAGTGATGGACCCAGCACTGCAATAACCAAGCTCAACACCCTGTACCATAGAGCACTAAGATTTATTACTGGAGCATCATACTGTACCCATCATTGCTCCTCTATTCCCAGCTTGATTGAAGTCACTTAAATCCAGATGACTAAAAACACAGCTACAGTACTTGGACCTTAGAGCACTTATTAATAAGCTCCCCCAATACATTTCCAATTGCCTAACTAGTATCCCTGGAAGTTACCCTGAGAAGCCATTCCTCCACTCTCTCTCTCTCGATACCTCCAGAATCAGAAAATGCTTTGGCAGATCTTCTATGAGCCATCCCTTCCTGTCCTTTGGAATAATCTCCAAAAACCTTGAAACTATTACATTTTGTTAAAATGGCCACCTTTAAAACTCTGCTTGCATGTTCTATTACAGATTCTTTTAACTGCTTTCCTTGACACCTTCATGTCTGGAGCTTTGTATGCTTGCAATCTACCCAAGCTCTCATTTAGTATAACTTGTTGCTGTTACCTGCTCCTCTTCCTGCCATCTACCTCTTCCATCTGCCCCCATGCTGTTGCTGACCTGCTTCCGCCTCTCAACTTAATAGTTATCTTATTTCTTGCTTAGGTGTCCTATATGTCATAGTTATATTGTGCTCTGTGAATTTTATATGATTCTGTCCTGTGCTATAATGCTTTGGTGACTTATGTTCTCCTTGGCCCAGGTCCACCTTGTAAATGTGTTCTCTCAATGGTGATCCGTCTGGTAAAATATAGATTGATTGATTGAATGAGTGTTGAAATGAGATGAGAAGTGAATAATGTGACTGTGGATGTGCCTGCTGGAGGATGGCAATGATTTGGCCCAAAGGCAGGCAAGTCCCGGATCTTTATTTATTTATTTTTAACCAGTATCCTGAGTCTGACTGTTTGTAGAAGGATATGTTTGGCACCACTTTTGCTTAGCAATGGCTTCTCGGTATGGACCATGATGTGAAGCAACATGGCAAAAAACAGGCAGAGCACCAGGCAGTCCGAAAGTCACCACTTCATTATTGCTACTACCACAACTATCAGGGCGAAAAACAGAGCTAAGCAACATTTTTAAATGTAATCAATCTGGTTAAGGTGTATTTAGCTAAATGATCTCCTCAGAATGAGAACATGACTGTGTGTGATATCAGGGACTTATCTGCCACAGTTGCTACTAGTACAATCATGTCATGTACTGGCTGCACCTCCCACTCACCCCCAGGATGACGATGATGTGGTCCAAAGGCAGACAAGTACCAGATCTTTTTTCTTTTAAACTAGTCTCCTGAGTCTGACTTTCTGTAGAAGAGGACAATGCATTTGTAATGTTTGTCACCAATTATTTAGCAATGGTTCTTGGTATGGAACACACCATATAGAGCACTCTGCAGAATGTGAACACTAACAGAAGCATCATACTGGACCAAGGCTGGTGAGTGATGTGACATGATAATTGGGTGTCCTGATTCATGATGAAACAGAAGATTAAAAAAAAAGGGTTGCACCAAAAAAGTTGAAGTGGTGTGATTCGTGATGACTGTGAATGTGATTCATCATGATGTGATAATGTTCACTCTGAGATTATAGCTACTGGATTAACTACAGCTGGCTTGTGAGGACAAAGATTCAACTCCATCTGCTAGTAGGGCATCCCACAGAATGTGAACACTAACAGAGGCATCATACTGGACCAAGGCTCTTGAGTGATGTGACATGATAACTGGGTGTCCTGATTCATGATGAAACCTAAGATTAAAAAGACAAAATAGGGTTGCACCAAATAAAGTTGAAGCGGTGTGATTCATGATGAAAGTGAAGAACGAATCGCTGTGAGGTGACGTGAGTCATGACCTTAGCACTAGCTGCATTTCTCAGAGCACCAGAAATTGGATGGAACTGAGCTTCCACAAACAATTGCCATTGAAAATTTGAAATACCCACAACTGCACTTCCCTGGTGACAGATGACTGACTTCTTGTGGGGGGATCACACAGACAGTATGCATGAAATGGCACTGGTGCACTGATGACTAGATGGCAGATTTTATTACACACACACACACACACACACATAATTTATATTTCTCACACCACCTGTGCTAAGGGCGATGCTACAGCACTGCTGCTACCCACACAGATTCGGGGACCCTGCCTAGCCTAGCCCTCTCTGACACAATACATTTTCCTTCAAGGATTTTTTTTTTTTTATTCCACATGATGTGGTGGAAGGCCCTGCCCACTGAGCCAAAGCTTATACCCCACTGAGCAAGCGATGGAGGAAAATGGCAGATGACTGACTTGGGGGTCACACAGACAGTATGCAAGAGGTGGCACTGATGCACTGATGACTGGCTGGCAGATTTTATTTCAAACACAGAATTTATTTCACTCACCACCTACACTAAGGGATATGCTGTAGGCACTGCTGCTATTATACCCACGGAAATTTAGGGGACCCTGCCTGGCCTAACCTCTCTGACACAGTACATTTCCCTTCAAGGGTTTTTTTATTTAATTCCACATGATGTGATGGAATGCCCTGCCCATAGAGCCAAAGCTTATCCCCAGTAAGCAAGCACAGGAGGAAGATAACAGATGACTGACTTTGGGGGCACACAGCCAGAATGCAAAAGTGGCACTAGTGCACTGACGACTGCCTGGCAGATTGTATTCACATACACAACACTCTAGTTCTCCTCAGTCTCCAAGTTCCACCCTGGCTCATGTCATCAGTCATGGCCCCTGTTCAAGTCTCCTCTCCCATAACATAGTACTCCCCAGTCCCTACCTCAGTCCCTGACTCCTGAGTCCCACACCCAGTTCTTTCTGGCTCAATCCCTCCCAAGTCCCTGATTTCCAGTCCCCAACTACCCACCTCCAACTCCCCAAGTTTTCTAATTCACTTTTTTATAAATCTAAAAAATTTAGTTATTTTTTTGTTTTGTTTTTAAGAGTCAACTCTTCTTTTGACCAAGAGGCAAAACACAAGCAGCACAAGCACAAAACAGAATGCACATGGAGCAGCCTACAGAACGCTGTTGCTCCTTCTCCATCCTGATTCCCTGCATAGCTCTAAGGTGGACCACATGGGTTGCTAGACCAGCAACCCAATCAGGTGCCACCAGGAGGGCGGACAGCTTGGCTATTCAATGTGGGACAAGAGTCTTGTCTCTGGTCCATCTTGTAGGTTCCTGCGCTCTGGCACTTCTCACACTGCAGTTACCATAATAGGGCTGTCCAAACTGATCAAAATAGCCGAAAGTGTTTGAACTCATTCATTTACAAACACTTCTGCATGTTCAGGTCAGTTCTTACGACTAACCAGTTCACCCATCCTAGTCACAACCCTGACTCCATGTGAGTCAAATATTGTAAGACAAGGAGAAGGTAGTTTGAAGCGCCAGGTCAGTCTCATACATGGTGTACAGTTTTTCCACATCTTTTGAAGCCCCAGCCAGAGGCTGCATGAGTAAAAGCTGCCTGTTGTTGACTGAAGATTAATGTGGGACATACAGTGAGATCAATAACATATCCTCAACTATTCCTGTGTCAATACATCCACAAGAGAGACATCTATATTTAAGCAATGAACCATGAAAGGGTGTGGGCCACACTGGGATCCATCCACACCCAGTGGGCCGGCTTCGGACATGTGTCTGCAGGCTGGTGAATAATCCACACCAAGTGGGCAAACCAGCACAACCCACGCCCTGGAGTGGTCCACTGTGATCATACAACATGCCACTTTTTTGGTGACAAACAAAAATAAAGAAAAATTGTTTTTTTTGTATTTTGCATTATTTTAATGAAGTTTATTGCTCTGCCAGAAACAATAGTTTTGTGTTGTTATGGAGATGGTGCCTCTTGTAAAGGGCAGAGTTACATGAATCTGGGGCACAGTCTGCTGCTGAGTTATAAAAGTTATGAAGGGGGCCCCCACTGCCCCCCACACAAACAGACACACAACTACAAACTTGTTTAAGGTTTTTTGTCTTCTGTCAGACACAGTGTGGTGAGTCTTGTGCGCCTCCTGTAAAATTAAGCTTACTGCGACCACCTGCCATGCTGTATCATGGTGCATGCTGTGAGCAGCTTCTGTGTTCCAGGAAGCAGTACAAACTGTCCAAGAAAGTTTTTGCACTGGGTTTCAGTGTTTTTATTTCAATTCTAACTGATGTGAGACTAAGAGAGCAGGATGGCACTGAAGAGAGACTTGGAAAGGAGTGAGAGAGAGCCAGAGTGGACTGAGAGCATGCGAAAGGTGAGTGAGTGCAAACTGGGACTGAAGCACACAGGGTACAAGATGAGCTAGTGAGAAAAGAAAACAAAGTTTGTTTCTAAATGATGGGAGACAGAAAGAGGGAGTGCACCTGAAACTGTGACTGGGAAAGGACTGGAGCCAAATCTGGAGTGGAGCAGAGGCGAGAGAGAGATGCAGTGGGTGCAACCTGGGAACATAGTGAGAAAAGAAAATAATGTTTATGTTACAGTGAGTTCAACTTCATTCGTGCTATGGAGTTTAATATAACTTCCGGTTCTTATCGGAGAAGAGCTCTTTTAAGAGATGTACTGCTTTTTTTTATGAAAGTTTTTCTGGTTCACTTTATGTCAGTTGCTGGGAAAAGGAAACAGCCACTGCGTTCTGCAGTTCCACTTCCATTTTGGGTTTGCAGTCGAGGCTGTGTGTCCTGGTTTCTGTCCAGTGATAATCTTTCACTTACTAGTGGCATTTATGCTTGATTTCCCAGCTGCCAGCTGACGGTGCCATGGGGAATGAGAAAAGCAGTCCATAGTGGGAAACATGGAGGAGAGAGGTGAGCCAGGTGTACTGTGCAGCTTGTCATAGAGGAAATATTTAAAAGAAAACAGGTTTTGTGATATTTGCAGTGGGCTGGGTGACTGTTGGTGTCAGTGTGGTTAATTAGTCAGCTTCAAACTACTGTTTTTGTATTGCTTTAGCAACTGTAGTTTGAAATTTGTGCTTCAGCATCACTTTTCAGATGGTTTAGCGGGCAGTCAAGATGGCAATTTTAGCCTTTCATGTTGGGGTCATAGGGATTTTAAAAGAGGATTAGAGATGTTGCTGACTGGTACCTTTTCCTATGGGTTTTGCCAGGATTTACCATAGGTAAAAGGTGTCAGTCAGCAATCAAATTAAAGAATTCTCTGATCCCCTATTGTATAATTGCAAGCATAGTTGACTGTGAAATACTGTCATGCTGGCATGTTTTCCTACTCCAATGCATTGACAATTGCTATCATGAACTCTGTAACATCCTGTTGGATAATATCAGCAAATGTTCTGTACTCATGATAAATAGATACAGCATTCCATAGAAGTGTCAGAGACAGAACTGTGTCATCATGGGTCTGTGAAGCAATCATCACTTGCTCGAGTCATATGAAGGAACACTTGCATAAAAGTTAGAATAGCAGTTGACTCCTATGCTATTGTCAAACTTTGCTACAGTGGTGAGATCTAACACCTTCTTGGGAGGAGGAGTCTTCCATATCTGATGTCACTGATTACTTACCATGTTACAGAAGAAGAGTCAGCTATATGTGTTCTCTCTTCCTTCAATGTGTGTGTCTGGAAAGACACATCAGGTGGCTGTGTATCATTTGGTAGTGGAATGAGAGACATGCTGAGTTGGTGGAGTGTTCCCAGGTGATTATACTCTAAAATACACTTCTTCTTAGTGCTTAGCTTACTGTACACAGAGTTTATTATGTACAATCCTACAAGGCTCTGGATTCTGACAGAGCAACACAGCTCATGCCATCTTTAGAATCTTCCAGAGGATACAGGGGAGTGTAAGGAGGAAGACCTGGAAAGGTGGAAATACTGAACAAATACTTCTGTTCAGTATTCACTGAAGAGGGGGGTGAAGGACCACAGTTGAGTAACAGATACAAAGGGGAGGTAAACACAAGTCCATTCACAGTGGAAAGAGTCCTGGAGGAGCTCACAAAACTGAAAGTGGACCAAGCAATGGGGTCAGATGGCATACACCTTGAGGATATTAAGGAAGCTGCGAAGAGAGCTAGCAGTGCCCCTGGCAACCATGTTCACTGAGTCACTCAACACAGGAGTGGTTCCAGAGGACAGGAGGAGGGCATATGTAGTCCCTCTACACAAACGCAGTAGCAGGGAGGAGGCAGGGAACTATAGGCTAGTCAGTCTTACCTCAGTAGTGGGTAAGATCATGGAGCACTGATTAAAGAAACAATAATGACACACTTAGACTGCAACGGTGCCCATGATCAGATGCCACATGGATTCACATCAGAAAGGTCATATCAGATGAATTTGATAGATTTTTTGACTGGGTGATGAAGGAGGTAAACTGGGGGAGCAGTGGATATCACCTACCTCATTTTCAGCAAGGCCTTTGACACAGTGACATAAAATGCTGGTTAACAAGATGGGTAGTCTGGGCATGGGACACAAAGTAGTAAACTTTGTTAGGAACTGGTTAATGGACAGGAGGCAGAGGAGATGATAAATAGGATCCATTCCAGGAGAAGGGGTGACCAGCAGGGTACCTCGAGGATCAGTCCTTGAGCCAGTCCTGCTTAATGTCTTCATTAGTGACATTGCAGAAGGGCTGGAGGGAAGGTCTGCCTGTTTGCAGATGATACCAACATCTGCAACAGGGTGGATACTCAAACAGGGTGGGAAAATGAGGAGGGACCTGGGAAGCTTAAAAATGATCCGAGGTGTGGCAACTGAGGTTCAATTCAAAGAAGTGCAAAATAATGCACCTGGGATGAGGGAACCCTGGGGAAAACTACAGGATGGGGAGCTGCTGGTGATCACCAAGGAAGAAAGGAATCTGGAGGTTATCATTTCAGAAGACCTAAAGGTGTCTAAGTAGAGTACAAAGACTTCAGGGTGGGCCAGTGGCATCCTAGGTGAATAGGCAGAGGTATCACTAGCAGAAGGCTTGAGGTGGTGATGCCATTGTATAAAACACTAGTGAGGCCTCACTCTAGAGTACTGTGTGCAGTTCTGAAGGCTGCAACTTTGTAAGAACATTGACAGGGTGTAGGCAGTCCAGAGAAGGGTGACAATGATGGTACAGGGCTTGCACCAGAAAGCATATGAGGAGAGATTAAAGGACCTCAATGTACTCTCTGGAGAACAGGAAGGATCAGGGTGACATGATAGAAACATTCAAGTCCCTTAAAGACATAAACAAGGTGTAGGGGCAACATCTTCCAAAAATAAGAGTACAAGAACGAGGGGCATGATATGAAATTGGAAGGTGGTAGGTTAAGGGGAATGTGAGCAAGTTTTTCTTCATGGAGAGGGCGCTGGAAACATGGAATAGTCTGCCACAGGAGGTGTTGGGAGCAAGCACAGTGAAGGATTTAATCATGCCTGGGACAGGCATAAAGGAACCTCATGGATGGCATAAGTGAACCTTAGAAATGGGAAGAAGTGGTGAAAAGCCATTGACCAGATAGGTTCAGAGGTCGCAAACAATTGTAGGGTTTATGTGCAGACTAGATGGGCCTTGTGGTCCTTATCTGCCATCAATTTCTATGTTTCTGTGTTTCTATAATGCACAGCTCTCCAGCAATCTCAAACGACAACTTCGCGGTATTCACCTGTGTTGCCATGTTCAATGGGCAACATAAAAAGACACTGTAGAATAACTCCACCAATATTGTATGCTGCAAGTCCAGTTGTAGCAGTGACAGCTACTGACATTGTATCCCTGGTATGTTTTCTAATGTCTGCAGTGATAGCTTCTATCAGAAAACTTTTGCTGGTTCCAGCAGATCAACTAACAAACATGACAGTTGGTTTGTGGCTGTCACTAATTACATCCATTTCTGTGATGATCTATGTCATGTTTAACATCATTTGTGACAGTAATGAATATCGCACCCTGCTTTGAGTTCATCTTTTCCTTTAGTGTGGACACATCCACATCAGATTGGAAACTGTGCTCCATGTCACTTTCTACAGCTACAAACAACACTGCAAGATTATTAAATGGAAGTGGAACTCCAAGAGCACCTTCTCCTTCTAGAACACATTTTCCTGTGAATTAAAAAAGATGTGTCTTCTTGAAGCTGTTGATGAGCCTTCTAGCTGATCCTTTTCTAAATCCAGTCATTCAGTGTACAACTGAAAGTGTTCAGAATAAATCATTTCATATGTCAAGGTGAACTGATCTTCATATGTTTCACAGTCACTTTTCAGAGGCATTTCATCTCAGCATGGTTTGAAGAGGAACAGCAGAGCAAAATAGTAGTGCTCCTTTTCTTGAAAGTGGTCAGAGAAAGTTTGCAGTGATCTCTCAACCAGGGCTTCTGTCTCTTAACAAGACTTCCATCCAGGCCTTGGACTTTGTAGATGTCCTTAGTGAGATTAGAGTTGACGCCATCCTTGTAGTCGTACTCACTTTGTGACATTGAATCAGCACGTGTCTTCTATGGCAGTGTGTTGCTGAGGGTAATACATGTCAATCATATTGTGATGCAGTATGTGTGTTGATATAGGCCTGTGAGATGCAAGTTCATCAATCTGTTCTTGAGAGTTTAGAACTCATCTCCAGTTTTCCTTATAGTTGACATTCATGTAGTGGATAGCTTTTGATTATAGTTTCTACCATGTGAGGAATGTTGCCCAGATTAAATTTTTAATCTTGCTTGATGACCTGCTTTCACTGGTGCTTGCTTTTCTTGACATCAGACTTGATTACTGTAGTGCTCTCTACTTCAGGGTCAGTGGGGTAACTTCTGCTGGCTGCAGCTGGTGTAGAACACTGCAGACAGGTTGTTAATGGGTGTTCCCAGGTTTGTTAATATAACTCCAGTTTTTGTGAACTGCTCTGGCTGCGGTCAGATGGAAGATTGCCTTCAATATGGGCTCGCTCACCTATAAGGCCCTACATGGATCGGGTCCTGGTTATCTGTTAGACCTTCTGATACCTGACTGCCTGATGCACTCACTCCACTCTTCCATGGAGGGCTTCCTCATGGCTGCAAGGGTGCAGCTCAAGACATATGGCGATCCACCTTTGAGGTATCAGGTCTGTCCTGTGGAACCCGTTGCCATGACCTTTAAGGGAAGCCCTCTGTGGAGAGTTTTAAATGAGGACTCAATGCACATCTGTTTAAGCAAGCGTTTAATCTTTAACAGTATTTTAAAAGGAGGTTTTAGAGTTTTTATTTTATTATTTATTATGTATTATTTTAACTGACTCTGACTTAAATTATTGTAATTGTTGAAATGTGTTCTAAATGTTGCACCTCTATGTAAAGTGCCTAAAGCCTCCAGGACTAGGTGCTAAACAAAGAAAGTTTTATTTACTTACTTACCATATCAGTAAGTCCCAATCAGATGGTTGCTTGCTTCATATGCTCCACACTCACGGTGTGACAGGGTCTTCAATCCAAGAGACCACAAACATGAAGTGATGGATCTATTGGTATTGGTCAGCTCATCCCAAAGTTCCTGTAAACAGGTTTGCTAATTTTTGAGATGTAGGATGTCATGTACTGTACCAAAGCCATCAAATTGTCAGCAGTGAAGTGGACATCCAGATTGGCCTGCCACAACATGAGCAAAACAGCTTTAAAATCATTAATGAACACCTCATGTGCCTTCCTGAGTAGTTCATAAACCCTCTTTGTGGACTTTGCTTTCAAATGATGTCCCATGGCAGAGAATAATAATTCATGCAACCACTCTGAGAGACATGTCTTGGAAATCCAAAGTGGCAGCAACTATACCATTTGTTATGATTCTTCACAGGTCTCTTGCAGTATTTGCAACAAATATGGCATTGAAACAACTGTACAAGATGCCATAGAAGTAGGACTATCATACTTGTCAGGTATCTCACAAATAACATTCTGCATGATGAACTTCCAGTACCTCTGTGTGCAAAGGTGTCACCAATTGTGGTGCATCCTTTATCCACAGTAGTCTGTCAAAATGGGAGCCCCACGTGTTTGGTACTCCACTTCCACAAATAGTATTCAACAAGTCCAAGAGATGGATCTATCTTTGACAAATGAAACATAGCAAAGCGTGAAACCATTATGAAAGTGGTGTGATACTGAAACTGGATCTAGTGAGCAGATCTCACCAAGAGTCATGGATGAAATGCCATCAGCATCAGAATTTGCCCACCTCAGTAGCTCAGCCAACTCATCCCAGGTGTATCCAGCATAACTGAGTGTTAGAAACCATGTTGTCACACCGTGGTGTCGTAGCATGTGCATCACTTCTGAGTGTCTTTGATACCAGTACACTTTAGTATCACACATGTTAGAAAGAACTGAGCTCAGATTAACCTGCAGTGTCTCATCCTTTTGTTCTAACCTCTGTAAGAATTCAGCTGCTGTGATACCATGTAATGATGTGGTCAATTGCAGAGTGTGTGCAATTGATGCAGAGAGATGCTTAGCTCACTCTCCAACAGCAGGTGAAACAGGTATTGAATGTTTTGTTTGAACTTTCCATCACAATGTAACACTACTGATGCTTGGCACTCTGCTTCTAGTATATGTATCTCACATACATCCAGACATCCCACTGTGCCATTTGGCAATAAATCAGCAAGGCAATGCTCTTCCATTGTTGTCTCCCAAATACTAACACGGTTACCTTCAACCTGTTTCATCTGATACAAGTCAATGTCGTCACCTACAGGATCTCTACCATGGAGTGGATGAATTGTGTATTGTTCATACACATGTCTATTGGTGTTAAAATTGTCCTTTTCTATCATTGACTTTCTAGGCTCTGATATTCCAAACCGTGTTTCAATGTCATAAAGATGCTCAATGTTAAAATCCTCATAAAGGAGATTTTTGCTTTTCAGATACATAAGAGCATTCTTCACTCTCCGAACATTTATGATATCCTGCCAAATAGTTTTTGACTTCATTGGAACAGTGTTAACAAGAATTATGAGACTTTTGTTTGAAGGATTGTCTCCACATTCTCTTGAAGTGGCAGTGGCAGATATATAACTGAGCCTCTCAATTATCTGACCAGCTCCTTTTGTGGCATGTTCTTCACGTTAGTGTTTAATCTTAGAATTGTCTCGAAATGGCTTTGTCTGTATCAGAATCCATCCAAACAATTCATGGTAGCTATGTCACTTGGTGTAACAACAGCCTCTATATTGTTCGGCACAGAACATGGAAGCAGAACGTTAGTTTTCAACTCTAAAGCAGTACTGACTCACCCGAACAATCATGTCTAGATTAAAATCACTCTTAAGGAGTAGATAAGCAACCAAACATCCCCACATGAAATTGTGTGGTTCCATGTTTGAGAGACCAGCATGTAGTTTGTTCTCTGTAGAACAATGTGTTGCAAGACACACAGATAAACTCAAACATCTGCCTGTTTGCTAGTTCGAATATAGCAATCTCATTGTCAGATGTTTGAAACAAGTTTGTTTCATGTGTTGTGACACAGTTTGACACTTATGTGTGTTGTACAGCAATGCAATCTGATGGTGTCTTGCCTTATTTCATGTGTTTAATAAAGAAAGGGAACCTTCAATGCCACCATCACATAGCAAGTTGTCAAGGTGTGTACATTTAGAAACTTTGTGCCTGACTCGATAGACTGTATACACAAATGTACACATTGCTGTATTTTATACAGTGATCATATGCATGTGATGTAAAACACCGTCACATGCTCCTGTGTGTAAACAAGCAAGGAATGGCCCATTAGTGCCATATGCTGTTTGACCTTGCAATTGTCAATGTTCTCAAACAGTTTGTATCTCTGCTTTCTGTTTGTGACAATGACAATATATTTTTTAATGTTAAACTTTTTATTGAACATTTTCCAACTTTACAACAGTTTTACATTATTGTGAGAAATACATGAGTGAAGCATTTTCAACAGTTGAGTACAGACAATAACAGTAGATCAAACAATAGTAGGATGTGAGGATTAGTATTCGTGTGGGGTCCAGAGGACAGTGAAAAGATTAATGAAATCCTTAACTGCATCAAATGAACACTGTCTGATGTTACAGGAATCCTCACATATCCATCTGAGATGTTGAGGTTTCCACTGATGAAGTGGTATGTCACTGTCACCACATACTCATCTTGCTGTACTGTGGGCAAAATATTCTTTGTTTTACCATCAAGATCAACACACAGTGTGACTTTGTCACTGGGTGCATGGTACATTTCCTCCCAGACAAATGCCTCTATGTGCTGTATGCATAGCTAAGAACCCTCAAATATTGAACAGAAGTTCTCAATATTCAGATTCTCAACTTCCTGCATGCTCATTTTAATTTGAAAAACAGTTTGTTGAGCTTGTCAATAGCACATATCATTAGTGACCACAAATGTGCCCACACATGAACAGCCATGTGCACAAACTGTGTTACCAACAGACATATCTTGGTTAATGCGGTCTTACTTTTGCATTTTTCTGAATATGTCTCATGGCAGCAGAGATCATATGATCAGTTCTTGCCTTGCAAGCCAGTTTTGGAAAATACATAACCTTACTATCATGGCTAGTGGCAACAGCTCCAGGCATAGAGCATTTTATACACATATACTTTTCAGAACAGCTTTATGCTTCTGTTTTGTCTAGTTATTCCTCACACCCACATCTAGATGTGTCTCAGTCAGTGACAAATGAGGATGTTTTAAGGTGTGGAAAACAGTTTTCTCTGTTTTGTCCAAGTAGAGACTGAGTCAAATCACTCATTACATCATGAGCATTGCCTCGACATTGGCACAGCTGTACCCATATGTGAAACAGTATTACCTACATAAAGTTTTCTTCTATACATAGAACCTTTACATTGCTTTGTTGGCATGTTTCTTAATGATCAGAGCTGCTGTGATATTGATTATGATGTTGTATGTATTATCTCTTTAAAACTGGGTTGGAAACCAAGGGTGGGTGAGGTATTAGGGTTGGAAACCTAACACCACATTTTCCAACTTTTGTCTCTGGAACCTTAATGGTGCATTAACAATGTTTTTTGTAGAGAATTTCCTTACTTTTGAGAAAGTATAATCAAAGGCTAATTTGCTTGTGGGAGTGCAGGGCCCTCTGGTCCCTCCGCTCCCAACCAACCATAATTTTGAGAAATTGTAATGTATCCATTTCTCTAGGAGCACAGGATCCAATCACCCATAATCATCTACTTATTTTTGTGTGGATGCACTGCCATGTATGGTTAAGTCCTGCACCCCAGCATGCCATAATGGTATTTATATTTGCATGTGAGAGTGCACAGTGCCATTCATCCATAATGTTTGAGATATTGTAATTGTATCCCTATTTCTATTTGGGAACACAGGGCCCTCTGGGCCTGCACTCCCATGAGTCCTTAATGGTATTCGTATTTGCATGTGGGAGTGCAGTGCCCCTTTGGGCTCTGTGATCCCATCCATGTATCATTTCTGACATAGTGTAGGGCCCTGCCTCCAATACCATAGTGTGCAGACCTAAAGAAACACCTAACATTGCAATGTTCTCCTATAGAAAGCACAGGAAAATGTGAAACCTATGTAACTCAACACCAAATTAATATATTTTCATTAAACCAGAAAAAGGCAGTTGGTAAGGCAAGTACATCTATACCTTGGAAATTTCAAAAGAAAATTGCAAACCGTTTCTTCACAGCAGAGTGACAAAGAAACAATCTCACACCTTTCATTACAATGGTGTCCTATGGGAAACAAAGCAAAATGTAACCCCACAGAACTCCACAGCAGAGTAATATCTTTTCACCAAACCAGCAAATGCACATCTGTGGGTCAAGCCCTTTGAATTCTGAAAATTTCAGTTCAAAAGAACAATCAGTTCTCTAACTGTACATTGACAAACAAACTTCTATCTTAAAATCTTTGGCAAATTGCAACAAATAATCCTTTGCCGCAGTTCCTTTTCACAATTTGCAGTAAAAGAAAATTCTTTTCACAAATTTCAAAAATAATCCTTTTTGTGATTCTTTTCACAATTTGCAACAAAGGAAATCCTTTATTACAAGTTGTGGAAAAAGATCCTGCTTCGTGGCATAAGTTTTCCATGATTTGTAGCAAAGGATTTCTATAGATAAAAATTTTCGAACAAGTTATCAAAAGCTGACCCCAGAATCTGATTCTACAGGCCCCAATTAGGTAACTACAGCTGCTGGTGTTTACCAAGGCCCTGTATCTTTTGCAGTTTAACTTTGTTTCCCTCACTAGCTGAAACAAGATGGTGGCAGCACAAAAAAGAATCTGCACTTGCAGCAAAGATCCATGTTTGCAAAAAAGATTCCTCGTTTGATAAAGAATCTTTTCACAGAACAGCTATCTGGTCCTATAGGAAATAATGGCACAACATGCATTTGTGTCTATGTCCAACCCTTTGATCATCTCCCATGTACCCTGACAATGTGTATGCCTGATGTATGCATGTTATATTGGCATCATTTACTGTAATGTAATATATGGGTATACCATTTTAATATCTTAGAAAAGTATTCAAAAATCCCTTTAATACCATTGGATGAAACTGCTAATACTATCAATGGTGAGCCATAATTACTATCATTCAGAGCCTGTAATACTATCGATGATAGATCTGAAAGATAGTATTATCAGCTCAAGAGAATAGCACAATCATACAACTCTCGCACTATGCAGCTGGCTGCTATGTTGCTAATTGGTTGCTATAGTCAGAATGTTATATTTTCAAACCATGCATGACTATTGGCCGAAATTTCCCTGTGGGTGGGCAGACAACGTTGGAAAACATGGTGGCTTATTTCTCACTTAGCGAGAGTTATTTGTGCCCTTCATTTCTTTATAGATTATTATTCTTTTACATTTATTGAATTTTCTGGTTGATCCTGCATTCACTGAAGGCTGAAAACAACTAAAAGGTAGGACTGCCTAACAAACTTAAATGAGCACAAGTTCACAGAAATGGGGAGTGAGTCTTCAGTGTGGCTGTTGGACGGCCCCTCTCACAGCATGTGAAAAAAATCAAAGCCATGGGATTTTGAATCAGATCCATATACTACAATAAATAATAGCTAGAAGAGTGTGCATCACAAGAGATTAATGCCATCTCAAGGTTCTGGGGACATGGGAACCTCCAGCTGGTTTTATTCCCTTGTAATACACTTTCCTATCCATTATTCTATTTGTAATACAGAGTCCCTATCTATTATTCTATTTGTTCTTCCTGTTGTAACCTCCCTAGTCCTTTCAGAAAATACACATTTGATTGTCTAGTGCATCTACATGAAATATTAATAAGTAAATGAATAGCCACCACCACTTTCCACGTGGATGGCAAGGTACTCTCAGTATGGCACTGAAACAGGCAGAATGAGCTTTTAAGGCAACCTGACAAATTTACAGGATTCCTTTCTCTTTGCTAATATATTTCAGGGAGGACTTTGGGTTTGTATCATTCAGGGACTGATAACTTTCTTCTCATTCTCCATGTGCTATTTTGGTAGGTGTTCCATTTCAGCACCATCCTTTCCATGAAATAATGCCTCCTCATCTCTTTTCTAAATCTGCCTTCTGTTTTTAGCCTATGCCCTCTCATGTTTCTTCCTTACTCAGCCTAAATAACCCATCTGTGCCAGATATGTTGATCCTTCCAAGTACCTGATGCGACAGCTCCATTCAGCTGATGAGGGGTTGCTGGAGATTCCAGGGTGTCATTGGAATCTTCTGGGGACCATGCATTCATGAACATGGCCCCTTCCCTTTGGAATTCTCTACCCCATCAACTTCTGGGTGCATGACTGTGGAGGTTTCAAACAGGAGTTGAAAATTTACCTATGGCGTCAGGCATTTATTGGTACTGAATTAGTATGATCCTCAGACAGCTATTATTATATTTGTTGGTTGCTGATTTTATTATTGTTGTTTTATCTTGTTGTAAAGTGCCTTGATGGTTTGAAAGGTGCTTATGTGAAATAAAGTTTTACTTTTTATATTTTATTATTATGTCAGTGGTGCAGGCATATGTAGTATGTACTCCTCCAAACTGTTTTGTCATTGCAGTATTGTTATTTTATGACAAGGATTTTAACAGAGATGTTACTCGTGAGGCACAGAGTCTCACTTCCAGTAAGATCCTGAGTCAAAGAAACAAAAGTTACATTCTTTGCAAAACTGAATAAAGAAAATGATCATACAAACATACAATTTGCAGCAGAAACAGGCCTCATGGTCTATCAAGTCTGCTTCGAGTGTGCAGCAAGCACCCCTAGCCTGCAGCTGCCCCACCCCCCATTACCTCCAGGAATTACTCAGCGCCACTTATCCAGACACCCCCTTGCCCTGTCTCATGCCCTTTGAAACTACCCACCATCTTACATGATATCACCTCCTCTGGTAGGGCGTTATATTTTGACACCATCCTTTCCATGAAATAATGCCTCCTCATCTCTTTTCTAAATCTGCCCCTGTTCCACTCTTAGCCCATGCCCTCTCATGTTTCTTCCCTTCCTCAGCCTAAATAAACCAATCTATGCCAGATTTGTTGATCCCTACAAGTACCTGAACATTTCAGTCATATCCTATCCCTCCTCTCCTCCAGGGTGTGCAAACTCAGATCCTCAGTCTGTCCTCGAGGTTTTGCCTTCCATCCCCTCTTATCATTTTTTTGCCCTACGCTGCACCCCCAGCAGTTTAATATCCTTCTTCAGATATGGATGCCATTACTGCATGCAGTACTCCAAGTGTGACCTGACTAAGGACTTATAGAGGGTAGGATCACATCCCTATGTCTGGACATGAATCCTCTGCAATACACCCCAGTATCTTGTTAGCCTTAGCTGCAGCTTTCTTGCATTGAGTTGAGTTGTTCATGCATTCTGTTACCATCACCTCCAAGTCCTTCTCTTTCTTGGTGAACCCCAGCCTCACCCTCCCAACCAATATTCCTCCTTGGGTTCTTTACCCTGAAATGCATAATCTTGAATGTCTTTGAATTGAAGCCCAGCTACCACTTCTCTGACCTCTCCTCCAGTTTTGTTACGTCCCCTAAAGTTCTCTCCACCCCTCATCATCATCCACTGCCACTGCCATCTTTGTATCATCTGTGAGCAGACTGATCCTGCTCCCAACTCCATGTGAGATATCTGATATGACCAGCCTAAACAACACCGGACCCAACACACAGCCCTATGGCACTCCACTGATCACTGGCCTAGGGGTTGAGAGTTTCCTCCACCACCACCATCACCATTTGCTGCCTCCCTTTAACCAGTTCATGATCCAGTTAGACAGTGTCACTCCCACCCCACTGATTTCAGCTTCCCCACAACTGCCCATGAGGCACTGAATCAAAGGCCTTGTTGAAGTCCAAATACTGGACATCCACTGCATGGCCCTATCCATCTCTTGTTACCCAGTCATAATACTGTATTAGATTGGTCTGGCAAGATTTCCCAAGATGAACCCACATTGCTGCCCATCCTGGAGGCCATTAACCTTGAGCAATGTCACCAGTCTCTTCTTCAGATGTCGCTTCCATAAATTTACTCACTATGGAAGGAGACTAACAGGTCTCAGTAGTTGCCTGGCTCATCCTGCATGCCACTCTTGTGTATAGGCACCGCATGAGCCATCCTCCAGTCCTGTGAAGTGCATTCTGTGTCCAGGGAGATGATGAACAGGTCCTCCAGTGGCTCAATAACATCTCTGCCATCTCCCTCAGTACCCTGGGAGAATGCCATCAGGAACTGGTGCCTGGTGATCAATTAATAAAGTAACAGTAAAATAAAAGTGAATACAAGGCATGATGTTAATGGTTATTTTTAAGTTAGGGTAACAAATGAATCCACAATGGATACTTATAGGTACCAGTGCGTTCACAATTCTAAGTTGCAGTTGTAGAGCATTCCAAAGAGATGAAAAAAGACACTAAATGCTTAAGAGCATTGTCTGTATGGATCTTTGTCTTCATAGTAAACTGGCAAAAAGAAGCACTCAGAAAATGGGTGCTCATGGTTAAGTAAAGACATTGTAAGTAGCAGAAAGCCAGAGCACCAACACCCCAAGGATGCCACAAACACATAGATATGTGCAAAATAAACTTTTATTTGGGTGCTTGGTGCAAAACAATAAATGGCCTCACAGGTATGTCAACTGATACATTTCATAGTCCTGTCGTTGTCAGTTGTTACTGTTGCACAGGCATAACTGCCTTATACTGCTTATCTGATTTAAAGAGATGCATGTGTTTATCAAATGCGAGTTAAAAAAACATGGTCGAAAAAGAACAATGCACATAAAGTAATAGTGCAAACATGTATAATAACACCAAAATTATTTAAGGAGGTTAATCAAGCATATTATTTCATATTTTGAAAACATACAATTTTGCATTTCATTAATGATGATCATTTGTATGTAGCTTCTATGAATCAGCTTAATTCCAAAACTAGCACAAAGTTCATACATTGGCCTCATTTCTTTGTGGACATGCCTTACATGTGGTACTTATCTTCAGCATACAGAAACAGATAATAGGAATTAATACAACCAAATGAAATATTTTAAAAAGGTGCATTTAAATGGCCATGAAGGCTTTATTATTACATTGCTCCCAGCACATATCCAGTATGCTTCCTTTTAAGCCTTTGGTTATCATAGTCACCAACTCCCGTGATTTTTCCAAAGTTTCTCAGTCCTCTGAACTCAGGCAGCATACCTGTGGGCCTTTTATTGTTTTGCACCTGGCACCTAAATAAAAGCTTATTTTGCTATTTAATATGCTTTATTAGACACACCAAATTATACACATACATTATACATACAGTTTCACTGAACTTTTCAATGACAAAAATAATACAACTAAAACTTAAATAAACTCAACTCTATTCCCTCCTCTCTCCTCCCCGCTACCTCCCCTCTTTCCTATAGTCTATGTTACTACATATATAAACTAAGTTAAACCCTCCCAACCTTCCCCATTCAACAAACCAGCACCCTTCAGGAATCCAATGCTTTAAGAAAAATGATCATAGTATTAACTAATACAATCCATTTGATTAACCATATTGTTATGATATCCATCTACTACATCAGGGAAGAGTTGTGTTACCTTCTATGTCGACTCCCACCTCTCAACTATGTAGGCTGTGAGTTGCTCCCATCTCTTACTGAAAATCCAAAAGAATGGTACTGTAATGCTATTGCTCTTTCTACGTTAATAGCATTATACATTTCTTGAATCCATTCCCTAAAGGAGGTGAATTCTCTTTACCCAGTACCTCATTATAAGGAGCAATGCCACAGCTGAAATTAATGTCAAATAGTATTTGAATTTGCTTGGAATAGCAGCTGAGAGGTGGCCTAGCACACATGTCTCAATAGTGAAGTAATTGCTCTCCCGAACAAAGGTGCGCAAAATCTTTAATTTCCATCCAAAGCCTTGGATTCTTAGGACAAGCCCAGATCCATGTGGCTAAGCCGCACCTAACTCCTGATTACATTTCGAGCAGGTTGAAGAATGCTGATTCCCCATCAAGTTCCTTCAACCGAGGTAATATATAAATTATAGAGAATGTTAAATCTTACTAACCTAAGCCTGTCCTGTTTAATAAACTTAAAATTATTAGACCATATTGATTCCCACTGAGCTGAATCATATGACAGATTCGCAGCCATCTGCCAATATATGGCTCTCGGCCTGAGAACAATTTCAGCCATAGAAACCAATTTTCTATATAATGAAAGCTTATTTTGTGCGTATATATGTGTAAGCCATGTCCTTGGTGTGGTGAGTGCTCTGGTTTTCTTTCTACTTAGAAGTATTGAATATTGTCTTTGTCTGTTGTAGCAACTGATGATAACTGCTTTCAGGGCATATATGGAGAGGGATATCAGTTTCCAGGAGTTTATGTAGTCAAAAGAGCATGTCTAGGCATTTTTGAAAAGCTATAGACAGTATGGAAGTAATGCCTGGTCATGATGGAAGCCAGTTTAGGGTTGTTAGAACAATACACATCATTATGTCCATCTCTCTCTACACCAAGAATAAATCTTGCAGACATACTGTATGATATGCAGTACAGCACTAAGTTACAACAACCAATGACAGGGTATGGGGTTATAGGCATTTAATTTATGCCCCGGGTGCATTGTGAGGCAGGAGACTGCAGGCTGTGTCCTCACAGCACCCAAGGTGGATTAAATGCCTATAACCCTATACCTGGAGTGGGTTATTGCACTTTTAACATGGGTTATGTGCAAATCATGGAAGAACACAGAAAGGGGTTTTCTCCCTGTTTAAATACTCACAAAAGGTACTGTATCATGCCACCTTGCAAAACAGTCCTCAATGAAACACGATCTGTAATTGCTGTTATGCTCTTAGAAATATTAGACATACAGTACTGAGGTGATGTCTGACACTCTTGTGCATAATATTGTGTCCCACATTTGACGATGTTTATCTCTGCCCTCCCACACACACACAAACATGTAGGTTGCAGCTCAAAGGAGCTGTGGAGGATGGTACCTCTGGTGTCTGTAAGATAACTGACTACAACTCATTATTACATACAATGATGTGCACTGTGTCTGGCTCTCCATACAATAATATGCCATTACATACTACATAATGCACTCTCTGTCTCTTGCTTGCTGTGCTCCTTGGTCCTGCTCTGTGACTCTCTCTCTCATGCACTCTGTCTCTTTGCTGTCTTGCTCCATCTGCTGGCTGCTCCTGCTGTCTCTCACACTCACACTGTACCAAAAGGAAATTGGGGTATACCCATTGTGTCTCTTTGTCACTGTCTGTGTGTGTCTCACTGCTATCTAAACATGTTTGGGGACACTTGGGGACACCCACTGTGGCAGGACTTGCCACTACTGTCTCTCTTCCCCTCTCTCTCTCTCAATGTTGATTGCTGTTTCGCTTTCCCTAATGTCTCTGCCATCCCTTTGCACACAACATGGTGTATGGGCAGACTGTTTTACTTTTATTGGGCATTGTTACCATTTCTACAGCGCTGACAGGTGGGCACCATCTTTGATTCCTTGTCATGCATAGATGGACATGAGAGAGAGAGAGAGACAAAGAGGTGCCATGGCAACTCAATGACAGTAGGATGAAATGGCAGTGTGAATCACAGAGGCACTGTCACCATGACTAAATTCTCAGCAGATGTACTGGGTGCCATGGATAAAGGGATCCCAGCAGGAGCGGCTCTCATAGACCTATCCCAGGTCTTCGATCTCGCCAACCACCAACTCCTCCTGTCTAAGCTGGGTAGACTAGACCTGATCCCCATGCTCTCTCATGGTTGAAGAGCTATCTATCTGGTCGAATACAGAGGGTTATGTGGAAGGATGCTATATCTGACCCACTTCTCCGAAATGAGGGAGTGCTGCAAGGGTTCATATTGGGCTCCCTCCTTTTCCTGTTTACGAATGACCTCAGTGGCCACTGTGGGGCAGCTCCATTATCCAATATGCAGACAACGCCATCCTATTCCAGTCCCTACACAACTTGGCAGACCTCAGCCCCTTCTCCAAGCAGACTTTGTGCAGCTAGAGAACTGGCTCATTGTAAATAGAATGGTTCTAAATATCGATAAAATCAAGGCCATGCTACTTGGATCAAAATCTCTAGGCCAAGACCGAACTCAAGCACTGTAACTTACCTCTGTCTCAGGTAACCATATTGAAGTGGTTTCATCCCTAAAATATCTGGGGCTAATGCTGGACCAAGGTTTCACCCTAAAGAATCACATTGACCACGTAACCAAAACCATTCACAGCAAATTAGGTACCCTCTATCACCTTAAGGACCAGCTTATCCCTGAAGCCAGGATCACTATCGCCTCCAGTGTCCTCCTCCCCATACTGACTTACGCCCCTGGTCCTGCAGGGCATGGCCAAATGGAGATCAACTGACTTCATGTCCTGTACAACAAGGTGGCTCTCTTTGCCACACAGGCACAAACCAGAAGTCACCACTGTGATGCCTTAGCACTACTAAACTGGCCCACCCTGGAATCTTGCCTCCAGTAACCTCTGCTCTGCCTTCCATACAAGCTACTCAATCTGTCCCCTCCTACCTGCCTTACAGGGCTCATTACCTCCAGCACCACAGATGGAACTTCCGGACCTCTGGCCAAACTCTCACTTGAAGTTCCCAGAGTGAGGACCATGTGGTGGCAGGTCCTTGCCTTTGCTGCCCCATCACAATGGAATACACTACCACCCTCAGTACAGGAAGCCCTCCATCAAGTCTTTCTGCACTAGACTCAAGGCCCATTTGCTAAATGCCAGCTCATGCCATTGCCTTGACACCTGAGTTTACCCCCTTAATCCCATACTGTACACCATAGGCAACTTTAACTGAGCATAAATACTCACCCTGAACCTAGTTCTTTCCTATCTCTGGGGATATGTATAGACCAACCACTACTGTTAACCACTATGTTTGCCTCTAAAACATGCACTAACTTCACTGCCTTGTAAATTGTTCTAACTTCACTGCCTTGTAAACTGTTATGAATGCTTGAACTGCTTTGTATGTTCAACTCTATTAATGTATTCCAGGTCACACCTGAAAAGGGGCTCTGGGGCTCAGCGGGTCTACCAGGTCACAAAATTGAATAAATAAATAAGTGGGTACAGCATTGACCGATGCCTCTTTGACAACTCGTATCTCTCTTCCAAAACATGTGAGCATTCCTGTCTCTCTGAGGACCATGTTGCACTCCTTCCATTGTTGGGAGTCGGGGCTGAAGCACCACACAAAGTACCATTTCTCTGAACTCCATGTGGAATGGGGTACAGCCGCAGTACTGCTTCAGCACATCACTTAGAAACATAGAAACATAGAAGTTGATGGCAGATAAGGACCGCAAGGCCCATCCAGTCTGCCCATTTCTTTTTCTACCTTATAAATGTGCCATCGGCCTTTGCTCTGTCAGTGACCTATCTATTCATAGTCATTTGTATTGCTCCTTATGCCTATCCCATGCCTGTTTGAAGCTCCTGTACTCAGTTCCATAGCCACCACTTCTGTGGTAAGCCATTCCATGCATCTACCAATTCTTTCTGTGAAAAAGAATTCCTCACATTCCCCTTTATCGGCCTCCCTCTAATCTCATGCTGTGTCCTCTTGTCCTGCTATTTTTCTTATATTTAAACATGTTTTACTCTTTTCACCTTGTTTATGCCCTTAAGGTGTTTGAATGCCTCGATCATATCACCTCTCCTCCTTTGCTCAAGGGTATACATATTGAGCTCCATTAATCTGTCCTCATATGTCTTCTGATGCAGTCCCTGCACCATTTTGGCTGTTCTTCTGGACTGCCTCAATTTGGTTAATGTCCTTGTGAAGGTGTGGCCTCCAATACTGCATGCAGTACTCCAGATGGGGCCTAACCAATGTCTTGTACAGAGGGATTATTACCTCCCTCTTATGACTTGTGATACCCCTACTAATACACCCTAACACCCCTAACCTTACCTACTGCTTTAGAGGTCTGCTTGGATGATTTTAGGTCATCAGTGATGATGATGCCCAAGTCTCTTTCTTCCTTTGTGACTGCTAGCAACTCCTCCCAGCCTATAAGTGGCTTCAGGGTTTCTCTTCCTATGTGCATGATTTTGCACTTCTTTGCATTAAATCCCAGTTGCCACTCTTCTGACCATTTTGCTAGTTTATCCAGATCTCTTCTCATTCTGCCCACCCCATCTGGATCATCTACTCTGTTGCAGATCTTGGTGTCATCTGCAAACAGACAAGCCTTACAATCTAGTCCATCTGCAAGGTCACTAATGAAGATGTTGAATAGACTGGCCCCAGGACTGATCCCTGAGGTACCCACTTGTGACTTGCATCTCTTCTGACTGTATGCCATTTACCACCACTCTCTGTTTTCTGCCAGTCAACCAGTTTGCCACTCAGTTGACCAACTTCTGACCCACCCCGAGCCTACCCAGCTTATTTATCAATCTTCTATGTGGAACAGTGTCAAAAGCTTTGCTGAAGTCAAGGTAGGCGACATCAACTGCTCCCCTTGGTCCACCACTCTGGTTACCCAGTCAAAGAAATCTATGAGATTAGTTTGACAGGACCTTCCTTTGTAAACCCATGCTGTCTTGGATCCTGTGCCCTATGGACTCCAGGTGTTGCACTATCCTTTCCTTAAGAGTGCCTCAATAATCTTGCCCACTACTGAGGTAAGACTGACTGGTCTGTAGTTCGCCTCCTCCCTGCTACCACTCTTGTGGAGCGGGATCACATGAGCCCTTCTCCAGTCTTCTGGGACTCTCCTGTGCTCAGAGACTCACTAAACAATTCTGCTAATGGCTCTGCTAGTTCCTCCTTTAGCTCCTTAAGTACCCTGGGATGTATGCCATCAGGTCCCATTGCCTTATCCACCCTGAGCTTAGCAAGCTCTTGTAGGACCCTTTCTTTTGTGAAGGAGTAGTGCTCACCTCCCTCCCCTGTGTCCATGAAGCTGAGCTGTGGGCCCTACCCTACCTTCTCTTCAGTAAATACTGAGCAAAAGTATCTATTTAGGATAGATGCCTTTACAGGGTCCTCCTCCTCACATGCTCCCTTTTCTCCATTAAGCTTAGCAATACCCCTCTGGACTTTCTCCTTTCACTAATGTATCTATAGAAAGTCTTGTCACCTTCTTTACTGTTCTGCTAGTGTTTCCTCAGTTTGGGACTTTGCCTGCCTTACTGCCTTCCCTGCTTCCCTTAGGGCAGTTTGGTATGCCTCCCTATCTTCATCCCGCTGTGTTCCTTATATTTCCTGAAGGCCAGCCTTTTGGCTCTGACCTTTCTGCTACTGTATTTGAGAACCAAAGTGGTTTCCTTCTTCTTTTACTTCCTTTCTGTCTAACACAATGGGATGTTGCTTCAAGTATTGCATCCTTAATGCTTGCCCACTTTGCCTGTACCCCTCACCTGTGTTTCTTTTGCCAGGGCTAGCTTAACTCTGTTGGCCATCTTATCAAAGTCAGCTCCTCTGAAGTCCAATATTTTTGCCTTGGAATGGGTGATTTAGATGTAGTAGCCAAATTGAACCATACCATGTGATGGTCACTGGCCCCAGGTGACCTTCTACCTGGAGATCTGTGATCCCTTCTTTGTTAGTCAGTACTAGATCTAGGATAGCCCTGTCTCTTGTGGGTTGCTGTACCAGTTGTTTGAGGCCCTCCCTGCAGGGAATCCACTATGAGTCTAGTTCTGGCAGATGTTCCTGCTGGTATTGACCAATCTGTATCTGGCATGTTGAAGTCTCCCATTATCAGAACCTCCCTTTAGCTGTCATGTTTTGTATATCTTCTAACAGTAATGTGTCTATGTCCTCCTCTGGTCTGGGGCCTGTAGACAACCCCAGTTCTTATGGCTGTCCCATTTCCTGTTTCCAGGGTGACCCACAGTTCTTCTGGCTCCTTATGTGTATTCTGAATTTCTGTAGCTTGATATTTCATTAACATACAGGGCCACCTCCCCCTTTTGCACCTCGGTCTCTTCTGAACAATACATAGCCAGGTACTGAAGTCTCCCAAGTGTGGTTACTGGTAAACCACGTCTCACTAATTGCTACTATGTCCAGTTTAGCCTCTGACATTATTGCCTGCAGGTCTGGGATCTTATTTCCCAGGCTGTGAGCATTTGTGTACATGATTTTCCATTGGCCAGATTTTGGTGTGTTAGTTGTTGGGTGAAGTTTGGCATTACTTCACCCAACAACTGCCCTGTTGTTTAGCACTTACAAAACAACAGGGCACTTGATACAGCACTGACAGACAGCCATGAAGTTACCGCTGTGGATCCTTCTTACTTAGATGACTTTTAATAGCTGCCCGTCAGTGTTGAATTTTTCCACAGAAAACAAGTCCTGCTCTGCCCATTGATCTTGGCTATTGGGCATCTCACACCAACTGTGGATAAAATAGTGAATTTAATCCATGGTCAGGTGATACTGTTTGACCAATTACAGTAGGTTCCCCTTCTCTCAACTCTATGTTATACATTTGTTTAGGAAAGGGCTAGCTGCTAAGGAAATATACATCAGCATAGTTGCAGTTATGAAAGTGCATTATTATTATAATTTTTCCTGTATATTTGTTGTTCTTTATTTTGGATTTTTGCACTGTCATCTGCTTGACCTGTGTTACTTGTTAAATACTTGACTTCAGTTTTGTACTTCATGTGGGTGTAATGCTTTTCTCTCATTGTATCTGTGTCCATATTGCTTATGTTTTATACTGCTCCATTCATTTTGTTGTATAACCTGTCATGTACAACCCCAGGTTGTACATGAAAATATACATACTTGGTGTGTAGTGTACCACCTGGTGAAAGAAAGAAAGAAAGAAAGAAAGAAAGAAAGAAAGAAAGAACACAATGGGGAAGGACTGGGAGAGGGAAAGGAGGGAGGGGATTAATGGGGGCAGTTGCAGTGGTATTAAACTGAGAGCTGCACAACTGGGCAGACTTGATAGACTTGTGAGCCTTTTTCTGCCAGCAATTTCATATAAAGAAAGAAAGAAAGAAACAGCGTAGCTAAGGAAGGAAGGAAGGAAGGAACGAACAAATGAACGAAATCTGTTTTCTGACACTGAAGAAAAGGTTCATTCAGAGAATGCTACAAAATGGCAAATTTAGAATCTATTGTTTACATATGCTGTCAATGTGAGCATTGAAATACATATTAGTGTTGATGTGGAAACTAAGGCAGTTATATCTGAGCCCAAGATGGATAAAGAATGAAAGCCAGTCCAAACAGTTTTATTTTATTTATGTATTTATTGAAATGTTTCACCAGGAAGACACACTGAGCAACAATCGCTCATCTCCCAGTGCGACCTGGGGAAATGGGTACAATAGGAATGAGACATTAAACATTCAAGTTATAAGTTCAACATTAACATACAATTGTAAGGCAGGTGTTAAAAATAGTGTTACAACAGTGTTGAGCATGATAGGTAGAAAGGGTGGACAATAATAAGTGTTGGGTTAATAAGTAAACAAGTGCTTATGTGAGAAGAAGGGGAAAAGAAAGGCAAGGGTGAGGTGGGGAAGAGGAAAGAGGGATGCAAGGAAACCTGCAAGGGACTAGTGGGACCAGAGAGAAGGGATAAGGAAGTATTCCAGACAGATCCCTTCAGGATGGTGGGGAAGGAGTAGATGAGAGATACAAGCCTCTTGGGAGTAGGAGAGAGACCCATGGAGAGCATTCATGGTCCCTTTACATTCTGTGAAAGATCAAGGGAGGCTAGTAAGGGCAGCAATTTGGGGAAGGGAGGGAGATAGAAAGTTGGGTGATGGTGTGCACAGGGCAAAATGAAGGTGATGGTAGAGGGGTAGGGTTTGTCCAGGGCTTAGAGGAGGGCGCTATGAGGGACATGGCAGGAGCAGCTAGGAGCAAGGTAATTATTGAGGGCAGAGCTGATGGAGTAGGCAGAGGATGAGGCAGGATTTGAGGGGGAGGGAATTCACATTTTTGGGAGGCGTGAGAGTAACTGGATTGGACAATTTGGGTCAATCATGGGGACTACCATGGTGCAGAATCAGTTATTCTAAGGGAATGGGAGGGAGGGGGTGTTATAAAGGAGGAGGTGAGGTAGGAAGGGAGCCCACCCAACAGTGCTTGAGGTGAATTTAATACAGTGGGAGAGTCACCTATTTGTAAGAGAGGGAAGGATAGGGCATGATAAAGATTGCAGGTGTGGGTACGAGGAGGGCATTCAGGGCAAAGTGACAGAAGGAATTGAAGAGGATGTCCAGTCTGGCCAGGGAGGACTTAGGGGCAGCACCAGACTATGTCACAGTAGTCAAAAATGGGCAGTATCATCTTCGAACAAGTTCACACCTAGCCATAATATGGATGCAACTACGGTTCCTTAACAGGGCACCAAGCTTGGGGCACAGTTTTTTCTGGATGGCATCAATATGTCCAGAGAAGTTTAGGTGTCGGTCCAACCAAACACCTAAGTACCTGAAGGAGGCTGTGTCCACAAGTAAAGTCCCATCAAGGGTGTGGAAATGGGTAGGAGGGAAGCCTAGAGAGTCTCTGCCTTGTGCCAAAGGTCATGGGGACAGTCTTCGGTGTTGAGGAAAAGCTGATGGTTAGCAAACCAGAGTTGAACCTTCTTGAAGTCTTGCTGTAAGCTGGTTGTAACCTCATTAAGACAGGAGCCAGATGAATACAGGACTGTATCATCAGCATACATATGTATAGCGGAGGATGGGGAGCAACAGAGGGAAGGTCATTTGAGAAGATGGAGAATATGAGGTACCTAATACAGAGCCCTGGGGACTCCAGTGCTAATCGGGAGGGAGGGAAGTGGCATCCAAGATCTTAACTGATTGGGTGTCTCTGCCAGTAAGGTAGGCCTTGAACCAGTTTCAGGAGAGAGGGAGAGGCCAGCTCACAAGTAAGTCAAAGAGAAGGAGTGAGAAATGGTGTCAAGGCCTTGGCCAGGTCGACAAAATGGCAGAGGTAATTTGGCCATTGTCCATTCCAGTTAGGATGGAGTCTGTAAGACGTAGGAGGGAGATTGTAGTTGAGTGTTTTTCCTGAAACCAGACTGAAAGGGAGGAAAAAGGAGGTGTGGGATACAAAAGAGGTGAGTTGGGAGATGACAATGTGTTCTTCAAGCTGGCAAGGTGCAAGAAAGAAATGGGCTTATAGTTGCCAGGATGAGGGGTAACCCCTTTGGGTGGGGGACCACTGCATGTTTCCATGAAGAGGGGACCGAGGCAGAAGAGAATGAGAGATTTAGGATTATTGAGAGGGGTAGGCAATGGCTGAAGCAGAGAGGAGAGGAGTTTTGGGTCAAGGCTGACAGGGAGGCATTTTGAGGGGTTGATGGAGAGGAGGACACTTAGGGCATCATTTGGGGTTACAGTAGTGAAAAAGAAGGAGGTGGGATGGTGATGAAGGGGGCACATCGGTAGAGGGCGGGGAAGGGGTTGATAGGAGGGAGGTATTTCAGTAGCTCAGTGGTGCAGGAGGTATAGTAGGAGTTAAATTCAAAACTACAGCTGGTGGGTCAGACACTAGTGAGCTATTTACTATAAGTACCGGGGCGAGATGAGGATGTAAATAGGGTGTGGATCACTTTCCAGAACTTTGAAGGGAATTTATGTTGGTGATGAAGGCAGATTTGAAATATTTGGACTTGGCTAAACTTGTAGCCCTGGTGCAAGCATTTTGAGCATGCGTAGCTTGCATGGTCACTAGGATGCTGGGTAGCTTTATGATACTCCAGGCTCAATTTCTAGCCCTGAGGCAGGCCAGAAGTTCAGGGTTATCCAAGGTAAGTGGTTACCTCTGACTCTGGTGTGTTTAGGCAAAGGCATTTCAATTTGCAAGAAAGATTTCTTTGAAGTAGGTAAGACTCTTATCAGTCGAGGGAAGGAGGTTAGGGGACCAATCAGAAGTGTCAAGGTTACTCAGGAGAGGTTCAAGATCAAGAGACTTGAAAGAGCATAGTTGTATGGTTTTGTGGTGATTTAGTTCTGTGGACTTTCCTAACTATGTATATTGGGTTATGGTCATTGAGAGCATCAGGGAGGATGCAAGAGGTAATGATGTGGTGGGGTGGAGATAAGGGCCCAGTCAAGTAGGAAGTGTTGTTGTTGTGTCTTGTGGTTTGGGCAGGTGGGTTTGAGATCAGTTGGGAGAGGTTTATAGTCTGATTTTGTTTTTAGTTTTGGTAGTTTTAGGTGACAACCAATTTATATTGAAGTCACCTAGATGAATAATTCCCCAGAGTGAGCAAGGGAAGTGATGGAGGTTAGGAGGTCTAGCGACTGAAGGATGGACATTTGGGGGCAGTATATGCCAGGCTACGAGGACTGGGAGAGTGAAGGGAGGGTCACATCGATAGCTAGGCACTATGAGTCCCAGGATTGGAGGATGAGTAGATAATGGAATATTGAATGGAGGCTAGACATAAATGGCCACACTACCACCCCCTGCCAGTACGATCTTGCTTAGCAGTGAGTAGCCAGGAGTAGAGACCAAGTGGTCAGGGATAGTGCTCTTAGCCAAGTTTCTGAGATGATTAGGATGCTGGTTTTAGAGTGCATGCCACTGTCTGAATCTGGTCTATTTTTTGCAACAAGCTGCGGTGTTTAGATGTAGATCTTTAAGCCCTTTGGGAGGGCTGAGAGAAGAGAGCAGGGGAGGTAGTACAGGAGGAAGCACCAGAGGAGCTAGGGCAATAGGGCCTGAGTTGGGGTGGATATCCCTGGCAGAGAGCAAAAGTAGAGTGAGAATGAGAAAGGAAGTTTAGGGAATTTGAAGGGCTGGTGAGAAGGTTAGAGTTTTGAGCAGAAGGGAGTGGATGAGTGAGGAAGAAGAAGGTGGAGAACTGCAGTGAAAGTGGACACCGTTATCAAAGCCACATGAGGAATAGTGGTAGAGTGAGACCATATTTCAAATGAAGGGAGGGAGGATAGCATGGATGTGGGTAGGGGATTGAAGATAGTGACTGATGGGTTGGGAGAGTTATTTGAATAGATGGGTAGTGAGCAAGTGGAGGTGGTAAAGAGAGGATATGAGCAGAACAAGGAGGAGAGAGGCGAGTAGGGGATGCATTGTTCATAAAGGCAGAGAAATTAGTGAATAATTGATTTAGGAACAGGAAGGAATTTGTAAACAGAGGGAGTGCTAGTCAGATGGAGGCGGTAGCTGTAGTTTAGGAAGGTATCTATATGAACAACAGTCAAAGATCACTTTAGAGAAAGATTGTGTCCTCTAGTGGCTGTATAGCATAACTTACTAATGGGGAAAACAAAGTAAGGAGAAAGAGATAGAAAAGGGAGAGGGAAAACAAAATATTCTTTCCAGGTTAACTTAGACAAGATTATTCTAAACTGAGCTGCAATTTCTTACATTATACAGTCAAGCACTTGCAATATACAGTGATTCAAATGGTAAGCACACAGTTACAGCAAGGTACACACAATACAATTAGGCAGAGGGTGAAACTGAAGTTAAGACTGGGCTGGGAGGCATACAGCAAATGATCAGCAGTGGAATTGGAAGAGAGCCAATCAGGAGCCTGTCACCAGCACCGCCAATCAGGCTGGAGAGAGAGCAAAGCAAAGCTACCAGGAAGGCCGCACCTGCAGAGCTGGAGGGTGGAATGAAGATGCAGGGACTGCAGCAGAGCAAGGTAGTGTCCCAGTGCTATTCCTTGACAGGCCAAAATGCTCTGGTCAGGTTCTTCTCCAAGGACAAGAAGAGATTTATTTAAGTTATTTAAGATAACTAACATAGACCTAATTTTGTAGGTGTTTTGGAGCAGTTGTGGTGTAAAGGTATAGAGGTCAGTATCTTTTTAGAAGTGAGAATAACTATGCCACCAGCAAACAATAAAGCAAATACAGTATTGTAAATAAATAGGTGAGTCACCTGCAGACTTGAAACAATTCAAACATCTGCTGTATTTCACATCTATGCCCCAATGACATTCGAGTCAAAACTAAGGATTGTGAAAAAAAATAGAAGTATGAATTGACACATGTTTAGACTCTCCTTATTTATAGTAATTGCTGTGCTACTCTACTCTGTACTCCTAACCAGGTAGCAGAACTACTGTATTTGGATGAGTTTGCCTGCAGTATGTGGAGCAGAGCACACTGGAAACAGATGGAAACCTGAGGTAGTAAGCAAGTTTTTATTTCAGTTATTTACCTACTGAATACTACGGTGCCAGTCTTCCTCTCCCTCATAGCTCTAACTAGGGAGGAAGTGTTTGTTTATGCTTTATCAGCAAACAATAATACTTTGGTAGTGATGCTGGTGTTATGTAGATCATTAATGTAAATTTAAAATAGTAGGGGCCCAAAATGGAGCCTTGGGGACTCAACTAGTGACAGGTAATCATGGCATTCTGATGTCTGAAATTTCATCATGTTGGGATTGATTTGTCAAATCCTGAAGTAGACAATTCAGAGAGATCAACTTATTTTCAATTTGGACAGTAATAATGAGTAGCCAGTAAAGCCAAAGGCTTTTTGAAGGCCAAAGAAAATGATTTTCAGTTTATTGGCATTGTCAAGGTTGGTCCAGGTCCAATTGCCCCATTAAGTCCCAACCAGCATGCCATCATTCTCCTTCCACTCCAATGGAGGCCGATCGCTCCCACCAGTTACTGTCCACCACACAACCAATGCTTACTGACAGTAGGCATTGGCTTTGTGGGACAAATGGTGGCTGACAGTAGTGGTGAGTTGGTGGGGTTGCTGCACCATTGTAGGGAGAGGGAGTGTTGGCACACGGCCAAGGGCAGGGGACAACAGGACTATTGTGGAGGTGATCTGCCACCACAGATGAGTGGTGAGGGATGGGCAAACATGAACATTAGCAATAGTGGAATGGAGGGGTGCAGGGACCACTGCACACCAGAGAATATGATACTTCCAACAGGATGGGCAATTGGGGATAGAGGGACCACTAGACTACTAGGGTATATAATACATCATGCAGAATGGATGATTGGGGTTGGGGATCAATAGGCACCAGGGACTATGATTAATCATGCAGAACAGGTGATGAAGGGACCACTAGATACTAGTGATTATGATTAATCATACCGGTGGGCAATGGGGTTAGAGAGGCACACCATCCATATGATCAGGTTTGAGAAGTTGATTCACAACATGGCACTAATGGCTATTTACTGCATCTCCAGACTTCTTGAATGTGTCAGTGTACCTGTATGCAAGGACAGTCAGCTGCTTTGCTTAGGTTCACTGGAATTAGTTAATGCCGCTTGCAAATGGGTTAATGATCACTAATTGTGCCTTCCAATATGGCAGGTTTAGTTAGGCCCCAGCTTTTGAATGCTCAAGTACTCACAGTTTGTAAGGTACTGACCCATTTTGTGGATGCAAACTGGTTCTAATATTCTAGTCATGGAGTACCACAACTTATCTGTCCCAACTTTTATATTAGGGAAAACTAAGAGTGATAAGATGTCCTTTGAAATATTAAAGATTTTAAGGCTTTAAGATAATATTAACAAATTCTGTATCCTACCTGAGATTTTAGATATATGGGCCCAGATATTCAGACTGCGCAAAGGCTGTGGCACAAGCCTGAGTGCAGCGCAACTTACGCGCAGGGCGCTGACAAGGTGATATTCAACAGAGCTGTGCCATGGCACAGCATCATTGAATATCGCACCCTGGCCACTCCCAGTGTGCATGGCGCAGTGGCACTGCACCAGCACAAGTGGCCAGAGTGGAGCAGGGAATGCACACTAGTGCAAGTTCCATTGCACTAGGCGCATCAACTCCGCGATATTCAAAAATGCACATGCAAATGGGACCATAATGTATGCAAGGTGCAAATAAGAGCCATTTATGTCTGCCATTAAGGTCTCTGTTTGCAGCAGATGTGCCAATCCCCAGCGACGCAATTTGGTGCCCTGCCAGGTTGCAAACCATTGGGGACCAACCCCCTGCACATCACAGTACCCCAATGCCCGATCAAGCGGGCATTAGTATAAAATAAACATGTCCAATAGCCGATCGTGGATAAGTGTACAAAGAAACATTATAAATTATCCCTAGTGGTCCAGTGGACCACTTCTAGCCGATCGGGCATAAGTGTACAATAAACATTTTAGCATCCCTGGTGGTCCAGTGGACCACTTCCAGCCTGATCGCGGGTATAAGTGTACAAACAAACATTTTAAAGTATACCTGGTGGTTCAGCAGTACCCCTCCCCACCCACCCACTGAGCCCCACTGCCCAGCTCCCCCAGTCAGTGGCAGGTGGCAGCTCCTCACCCATTTGCCGCCCGCCGCCTGACCGACTGACACCGATACTGTAGGGCTGTACGCCCATTGGTCCACAGTGTGAGCCAATCGGCATGCAGCCCATAATAGACAACAGTCCAGATATGTGGGATCCTGGACAGCCCTGACCAAGATAGTTCTAAACTGATAAGCCATAACCAGACCTCCATCCTCATGCTGGCAGAATGCACCCCTTCTGTGTGCTTGGCCGCCGTTATGCCCGCACCCCATCCTGGACTTTCAAAGACACCCTGGTAGAACCTCCACCAAACACTAATGTCCCTTCCACTCCTGGTCCATTTTGCTCTTCCTAAGCCTCACCCAGGCCACCAGCTCTGTCACGAGGACATCACCGACTTTCAGCCCTATGCTCATGGTACTTGGGTGGCTGAGTTAATTACAACATTTGAAAAGCACCACAGAAGGTTACTAAAACATGGTGTTGAACAGCAACACTCAAATGGGATCCAGCAGACCAAAGTGCTCCTCCGATACTCTTCAGTATCCAAAGGGCGATGGACGCCGTGTCTTGGTGCAAATTAACTGGACCTCCCAGCCCTCTAGCAGTTTCCTCATCTTGAAGGCTTTTGTGGTGTCAGTGACCCCAGAGCCCTGAGACCTAAGACAAGCCAGTGAGGCATCTGGCCACCACCCTGGCATGACCCCATTATACTTCAACAGCATTATGTACTGGCACAGCTGTACCACCGAATGGGACAGTCCTCCAGCCAGCCCTACTGGGCCCGCACCCACAGATAGTGTTCCACCCTCATGATATACTTCCCTGGTCCTCAGTGCAATGGAATTACCTATGCATTTCCAAGACGAGATGTCACTACTCTCCACAATAAGGGGAGCATCGGCCCATGGCGCTCCTCGATACTGGAGCCAGCTCCCAAAAACAGCGCCACTGTGAATGAGACAAAGCATCAGCAATTCCATTGTCAACACCGCATATATGAATGGCCTTAAATGTTATGTTCAACAGCAAGCATTTTAGGACAAAGATGAGCATCAAGTCCCCATCCTTCCCTTCGGTCTCAACTGTCCATTAATGATGTATACCACCCCCAAGTTATCTGACCTGAATAGTACCTTAGGTCCCATAGCTCTGCCTCCATACACAGAGCAACCACAGTGGGGAAGAACTCCAGCAGCATGATGTTGGTGAGCAGTTCAGCCACCCCCCATCCTGCCGGCCAACTGCCCACACACCACTCCCCAGAAATAAGCCCCAAAACCCAGGCCTCCCACTGCATCTGTGAACAGCTGGAGTGTTTCCACTGCCAGCCTACCATAGCGCTACCCCATTAAAGTGCCCTAAGAAGACCTTCCACACTTGTAAGTCCTCCCGAACTCCTCCTTAACCCTCGGCCTATACTGTGGTTTGGTATATTCTTTTTCCAATTTGGCCATGCACCGTAGGAAGATGCACTCCATTGGCTGACCCGATGTGCAAAATTGAGGTTCCCAACAGTTGCTGCAATTGCTGTAATGTCACCTTGGGTCCACCATAGAGTCCACTACATCTCAGGGTGTCAACTTTCTCCTTGGGCAATTGGCAGCACCTGTTGGTGGTGTCAATCTCAATCCCCAGAAAGACTAGACCCCTAGTTGTGGGCTCCACCTCTACCAGTGCTAAGGGGACCCAAAGTCCTGACAGATGGCCGTGAAAGCTGCCAATGTCTCTCCGCAGACTGCTGTCCCTCTGCCCCGTGAACAAAAGTCATCAAGGTAGTGGACTATCACCTGATTCCCCAACTGCTTCTCTGTCATTCAGTACAGAAACAACTAAATGTCTCAAATACTGCACATGCCACAGTGCACCCCATGGGCATACAGTTGTCTACATAGTACTGCCCCTCAAATTTCATGCCCAGCAACTCCCTGCCCTCCAGGTGGACTGGAAGCAACCTGAACACTGACTCAGTGTTGGCCTTCGCCAAGAACACCTGAGAGCCCTCCTGCACTCCACCTCCACCGCCTAGTCAAACGACCCATATTGCACCACCGTGTCTCACAGGTCAGTGTGGTCATTCACAGAGTCCCTTCAGGATAGGACAAATGATTTATCATCCTGTATTCCCTCTGTGCTTTCTTTGGCACCAGCCCTATGAGTGATACCCACAGTGCAGGGCTCGGGGACCCTGAATGGCCCGCTAATCGTGCCCAGCTGCTTCCCTTTTTCCAGTTTCTCCCAGACTACCTATGGATGGTCCTGTACTGATTTCAGATTCTCCACCTCTTGCCTCCCTCAGGGCCTTTGTATTGGAGCCTGAACCCTGCAGTGAAGGAACCCCAGCAGGTACTCCCTGTCTGGGTACTGGGCCAGCCAAGGGCTAATCCTGTCCACCCTCATCGTAGCAGGTTTATCACCCTGTTGTTTCCCAGCTTTCAAATCATGCCTCTTAAACCCCTTTGAGGAACATGGCAAAGCACACTGGATGTAGAGGTGTTGCCACCCACAGGCCATGCAGATGTGCCAAAAGTGACATGCTACCCTGGAACACTTCACCTGGTTATAGGCATAGCATGCCTGTGACCCCAGGCACCCCATCTGCTTTTTGTGATGGTGCAGCCCGCAGTGGCAGGCCACTGTCAGTATGCACCACTCCCTCCATGCATAACATCCACCAAGAGTGTCATGTCCACAGTCCCCCATCCCAGGGTACCACTGTTCTGTCTCCTCCACCAAAACTCCTCATCATACTCCATTCATGCAACCCCCCTTTCCTACGGGCATGAGGGTAATCCTGTTCTGATATGTGTATGCTTCAGCTCCTGGTCCTTATCCACCTGCAGAAGGTATCCTGTGTGGATGGGAAGGCCACGATCCAATTCTTGAAGGTGCAGGGCACCTTCTGTGGCTTCTTGTCAGCCTCTTCCCTTTTTCTCCTTCTTTTTTGTCCTCCCTCTTCACAGGTCTGTTCAATAGGGACAACATGTCCACGTACTCCCTTCTCCTGATTTGTTGCCAACCTTCTCTGTGTGGTGAGACCCCAACTGTTTTTCCAAGCCCACGATGAGCTTGAAGCTGCATCCTTTGCTTCCGCTTTCTTGACCATTGCTGCCATGAGGTCCAGCAGCTTGTCCAGCTTGGCCTCCACCCCCATCTTCCTCAACCCACTAGCTGAGGGTGTCCCCTGTTCCTTCTTACGGTGATGCAGGCTGCCTCCAGGGTAACATGATCACCTCCTCCCTGGGATCTCTGGACTATCCTGCACCTACACTTCATCCCCTAGTGCCACATCAAGAACTTGCAAAACCTCACTGTCGCTCAGTGGCCTACCTCAGTTCACTGTGTACCTCTCTGTCCTGGGAACCTTGGCAGGAGGCACCACCTCCCCTTTAATAGATGCTTTTTGATGGCATCCCTGCCCCAGCCATTGATGTCGATGGGCCCTTCAGCCCCACTCAGGCAGGCTTCCAGCCACCCAACTCCCTTCTTCTGATACATCTCTTGCAGCTGTGCTTCCAGGCCCTCTGTGGCCTTTGCTAATGGCTTCCTCTGATGGGTAGACATGTCACACCTGTATGACATGGATAACCCCTGGCCCACAAACTGATTAGTAAGGCTTTACCAAATTCCTTCCTCCAAGCTGGGAGACAGTGGGATCTGCCTCCCATGAAGCAGCCCCCATCACCCCTACGCAATTGGCCCCATGGCTGAGCATCATCTAATTATTGATACTGGGATGCTATGCTGGCTATTGTAACTTCTGTATGCCAGGTGACCAGCCCAATTGTATCCCCTATGCCCTGGTTACACCAAGGGGCAAGCTACTAGCCTCTCAGAGTACTTTCCTGGAGGGCCCTCATAGAAACTACTAAAATCCCCACATCCAGCTAATGCACATTCCAGAACAGGAGGGCACAGCCCCAACACATTCCTGCTTGAGACCAAAAACCCCAACACCCTTTTAGCTCTCATGTCTTCCTCTTGAGTACTTATTCAAAACATATATATTTTTTTCTTTTTCTTCTGGTGCCATCCACTATGCCCTGGTACCATGTGGTGCCCTCCATCTCCAGGTGGTCCGCTGAACTCCTGTGAGATGTCGGCCTCAGCATCTTTTTCCATCCCCAAGATGGTCACCAAGATCTATGAGAGCTTGCTTTGCAATGCTCATGCTGGCAGTTTGGTAATGCCGAGCCAGGCAAGCAAACCCTGGACCCAGAGTCTAGCTGAGCGTGCCACCAGCCCAAACACCCCTGAGAAGCCTGACGACTGTGCCCAAGCAGAAAACCCAGTTCATTGCTGATGTGAGCATCCCTGGCAGTGTTTGATCAATCGAGACTTCCTTGGCCTCCTGGATTCTTTCTTCATCCAGCATCGAGATCTGGAGCACACGAGAACCTTGGGTACACCACCGGCACACCGCTGGCCCACACATGGCCAGACTCTACACCTGTGACTTGCTGCTGCAACATTCTGGTGCCAGACTAAAATGCCACCATGGTTTCACTCCTCATGGGCCCTCACCTGTGGGTGGACTGTACAGCTGCTGCTGCACCCTGCCACAGCTGCTCTGACTACTGGTTGACTGCCTCACATCCTTGCCCCATCCCCATTCTCACAGAGGAGTGGCCACAGAACAGCAGTAGAAGCCATTAGAGCCACAGGTACCGGACCAGCTGGATACAGGTATAATCTCCCACAAAACAACAACCATGGGGCTGTGTGTGTGTGGGTGGTACAGAGCAGCTTAATGTAACCATGCAGTCTTAACCTATGCCTGAGTTTTTTTTGATATTTTTTGTGTGTGAGATCTCACTGCCTAGCTCCCAATGGCCTGCACCTGGAACCCTGGGGCTGGGCCTAGAAGCCTACCACTCTCCTACAGCTCCACCAAGGAGGCCACACCATCCCTACCAACCAAGGGCAGTCTGCTGGCTGTGCCCCGCCCCTACCAGGTCAGTGCTGTGCCTCTATTGGCCACCCAGCTGCTGTAAGCCTTTTTGCCTCATTTTCCCAGGACCTGCTTACCCCCAGGCCTCCAACCCCTAGGTCTTTAGGCTCTACCTGGTACACTGCTGGCTGGACGTCCAGATCCTTGAAGAGCAAAAGGATAAAGAGGAGGGACTGCTGGCTACAGTCCAAGAAATTTCTCTCTCCTTCCCCAACAGGATGTGACCCTCCCAAGTGAGAGGCCTTGGTGGTCCCTCTGTCCAGTATCTTGACCCTCTCTAGCACCCCTCAGGACCACCTCTATCTTTCCTCCCACCTCCTTCCCAGGTCCAAGGGGAGGATGGCCTCAGACAAATTACAGCTGCTGCCATCTGTTGCAGCCTCTGTATTCTATGAGAGAGAGAGAAAGAGAATCAAATGCTGGTTTTAAGTCAACAAATGCTGTTCAAACTGCTTTTAATTCCATTATATCTGTTATTAGACAGCAAAGAAGAAAAGAGTGGCCACTGATGAAAAATGAATGGCTAAAGCCCACCTGGAATTCAGAAAGGAAATTGTTCTTTCAGTATATACTCAATCTTCCTTTAAAAAAAAGAAAATATTTACTTCATGAAAATCTTAGCTACATTACCCAGTAAGCTGATGATCTATATATTATAAGATTAAGAAAATCCTTTTTGTAATTGGATGATAAAGTTACCTTTTTCTTCATGTGAAGGGAAACATTGCCTTAGAAACTGAATTATAAAGAGGTTCCAATATCTCTGTCCAAGCAGATAGATAATTTTCATACACTGTACATTAATAGGAATTTCATCCATCCCTGGGCAATGTACAATTTAAAGGAACTAACTGCAAATTATGTTTAACTTTTAGTAACTTTCTCAATAATGTCTTTATCATCAATAATATCATGCAGTAACAATTTTAAAATAATCATTCCAAACAATTGAATAAATACGGAGGATATCATATGTTTCTGATCCATTTATAACCAGAAACCAGGATTTTTTTAAACCAGTCTTCATAATGGCCTTTCATAGATGATCCCATAGCTTTAAAAATAATGTAATTTACATTCTTCCAGTAATATGTTATGCTGTTTTCTATGAGCATTCAGCTGTCTGAGATTCTCTGAGAATCTCTTGGATTTTTGTGAGTTTTTCTTACTGAAATATTTAAAGCAGTTTTCCAATTCTTTAAAAGCAGAATGACACCATGCTGTTCAATTACTATGAGTTGTATTCTCTCATTCTTTGTATATCATAGTTAAATTCTGCTAAATTGTTGCAGTAAATCAGAATTTGTTCCTGGTGGATTATTTGTATTAATGAAATATATTACTGTATTTGCATAAAATGTTCTGCCTCAATAATTTGATTTGGCTTACCCTCTACTGAGTTATACAAATGTAATGTTTTTTATTTCTAATATCAAGGTTCATTTGATCATGGAGTCTGAACTTTGCCTCCTCCTTTCTACATCGGAAAAGTTATCCTTCCAACAATAATAAGTGTTTGATTTTATGCAAATCCTGAAATCAACAATTTTTTCCAATTCAAAAAAGTAGTTATTCCATAATTAATTAGCAAGGCAGAAATCAGGTCAAGCAGGTGATAGTGTACAGTAGCTCCAGTCTGGTCAGTCTGTAATCTACCATTTTAATGTACTATTTTAAAATGGTTAGTACATTTCACCTAGTGATTTAATTAACCTTATGCCATGGTCATCTGAGTGGAGATAATGTCAGGTACTGGCAGAAACCTCTCAATTTCAGACACAAATTCATATCATTATATACAGATACATAGCTACTATTGGCAGATAAAGACCAATGGCCCATCTAGTCTGTCCATCCTGTTTATTAATACATCTTATTATAAGTAACTGTCATTTCTTTGGCTATGGTCCATCTTCTAGTTTGCCCACCCTGTTTATTCCTACCCCTTACTATAAGTAACTGTAATTTCTTTGCTATTTACCCCATTTCCACCCTCTGTATTTCCAACTACTGTATATTTTATAACCTTTTTCCCTTATATGTATCTGCCAGTATTTTTACTCTTATGCTTGAATTCATTTATTGTCCTTGCTCTTACCATTGTTGTCTGAAGACTGCTACACAGTTCAACCACTCTGTCAGTGAAGTAATATTTTCTCACAAACTTTCTAAAATTACAGCCTAACAGTTTCCATTCATGTCTCCTTGTTAGTGGAAATGCATGTATTTTGAGTAGGTCATTGTATTCTGCTCTATTCCTCTTTGACATTTATTAGTTAATATCATATCTTTTTCTCTCTTTAACCTCTAATGAATACATATTTATATCTACAAGGTTACTGAAGAAATACGCCTAACATTAAAATCACCTTCCAGGATGAAATCAGCCTTTGGATCACTTAAAAGGCTATGCTACGAGCATGAGTGATTAAAAATCATACACAAATGGATCATGATATTTAGTAGGTATAGGGCAAATGTAAACATTTCTTTGAAAGGGGAAGTGTTTAACTAGGAAAGGCACACTAATCCAAAGTTTGTTTCAGGTGTGACCTGGGAGCACAAGGAAGTTAAATGACTTGCTCAGGGTAACACAGTATGCAAGTGGGGCTAATGAGACTCAAACCCAGGTCTTCAGGTTTGAAGCTCAGTTTCTTTAACAATTACACTATACTGCCTCCTACAGAAGGTATTCTGGGATACCTATAGAAAGGTATTCTGTATTCCGCTCAATACTATCAACAACACAATATCATGAGCAATTAATATCCTAGCTATTTAAACTTGGATGTTCTCTCAAAACAGTGTGTACCCAACCACTCAGCCAGTCATATTTTGTACAATTCTTGTCTGGAATCATGATTTCTACAAAACATTAAAAACACTTTTTGTTTGTTTAAGAGGGCTGTGTCTCATACAGATAGAAAACATCATATTAAAAACATTATTCACAGTTATATCTGCTTGGTATACCCAGCAGCAGTGATGTTGTCAAGTTTTACTTCACCAGTGAAGTTTCTGCAAAGTTTCAAAATTTACCTTTGTGAATAACTTTATGAATTGCCCACTTTGCCATTTTACCACTTCACACTGAGTTTTTCTTTGGAAATGGTGCTTTTTGAGGCAAAATCAGGCAAAATTAAGGTGAAGTTGCAATTTTGCCTTAACTTCACTTTAAGTTTGTCTAAAAGTGCCACACTGCTCTGCCAAAACTTTGCAAAGTCAGTACTTCACGCTCATGAATTTGGCAATTTCACAAATTACTAGGATTTCAAACTGTGAAGTTTGCTGCTTCACATATTTCTATCCAGTAGACTAGGTTTGGTTTCACAATCTTCACTTGCATACTGTGTGACTCTAAGCAAGTCACTTAATTACCCCAGTTCTCCCAGGTCACCTTTGAAAACAGGCACTTGTGCCTAGTGGACCTTACCAGTCACCAATGAATAAAAATAAATAAATAAGCCAGCTTTGTTTTAAGGTCCACAATGTTCTTCCAGACAGACTATTAACTACAGTCTGATCTGATTCTGGTAGCACATCCTGTGTTCAATACAAAATAATGTGGTCAACCAAAGAAACTTGGAAAATTGAAGGCAGTTTATTAGAATCTGTAAAGTGTGCCAATTGAGCAAATTAAAATTAAGAAATAGACTGAGAACTGTTCTTGAACAGTTTCCTTGACTGTCTGCCATCTCTGTTGATGATGGATAGAAATTTGTGAAGTGTTATTCACAGAGATAGCCTTCTCCTATTTACCTGATGATTTATACTCTCCAAATCCACAAAATTAATCCCTATGTAACAACCCCACATGCAGTTAGAGGATGGGGTAGATTAATCAGAATATCAGACCCAGAGCCTACTCTGTGGCCATAACTCTAACTTTGTAATTCCAGTGGGAGGAGCTTAATGACAGAGAGAAGAGTGTCAGTGTGCCCTCAAGGTTAGTTGTCATATGTGCCCTAGGGTAGTATAGACCTCACACCTTACAGCTGTTAATTATCCAGATTCTGAGATCATCACTCTTCAAAGTCTAGTCCCTTTGTAGCCTCCAGGGCAGGCCCAAGACAGCATTGGAGATCCCAGGGAATGGATCGGGTGGCAGTTAGTGTATATCACTGTTAATTTAGGCAGTAGACAGGGGCACACAGACTGGGAGTGTTGGAAACTGAGGGGCTTCCTCAAAGGGAGTTACTGGCAGCATTACTGCACAGGTCAGGTCCAACAGAAGAGGGCATGTCACCAGTGGAATGTGCAGTTATCCCAAATCTAATAACATAGTAGGAAACTTATAAAGATGTATAGACTAGAACAGGATCTGTTCTGAGGTATAATCTAACACACTGGCATGTGAAAAGATGGAATACAAAGGGTTATGTGACTCCTGATATGACAGTGGGAATACTCTTTATCAAGCGATCCAAAGGTCCTGATTCATGTCCAGGGTTAGGATTAAACCTGTCTGTATAGTGCTATGAAGGAGAGTGGCTGCCATTTGTGCACCCATCTATAATTAATGACATGACAGTAAGATGTGATTACTGCTTAAAATACCATGCAGTGTGATTCTTTCCTGTTAGAGCTGAAGTCTGAACTGTTCTCGCCCCATGGCTGGGGATCCAGTTGGTTTATAATTGGTGGACATTGTTGTTGGGGAGTCCTCTGGTGAGCAGTCCTTTATCCCAAGGCACAGAGGGTTTCCCTTTGCAATGCCTACCCCAGCTGTCACCAAAAAGGGATATCATATGATACCAGCACTAAAACAAAAAAGTGAAGGTAAAGATGTTACATCTAGATTGGCAAAGTTTTAGCTACTCCTAGAATTTATTTTGCCAAGATTAAGTCTTGAATTAACATATATCTTTGACCAAAATTTGACCCATAGAAATCTTTATGTAAAATATAAATTATGCATCTACAGTATGCTGAATATGAAGACCTAAGGCCACCCTCAAAATTTTGCTGATTAATTTTGTTCTGCTGCTCTTTTGTATTATGTAGGCAAATAATTGAAAACTAAACAGTTTATTTAGTTTTAATCTGCTCCTGTAACTTCCTAATTTAATACTCTCTTTTAGGTTACTTGGAAGATGTCATCAGAAGAGTTTTGAAAAGCTTTAGAAACATGACTACTACAATTGTGGATAGATTGAATCAATAGTTACAGGGATTCAGTAACATACCAGTTTCACCAGTTTAGTTCTTGTTTTCATGAGCTCTGTTAAAAAATGCACCTAACCCATATTATGTTCTTCATACTACTATAGCACAATAAGAGGCACTCAGTCTAACATTGTTTGAGACAGTTCCTTAGTAAGAAGATATCTAATTATCTCCTGAAGAGTTATTGAAGTCTCATAATCCTTGTTATATATTCCTGTAACTGAATTATAACCTCAACACCTAAATTAGGAAGGCTATCAAGAATCTCTTGAGGATATTGGGCATCAGGTTGATTGGGATAGGTCCTCTGAGTCATGAGCTCCATCTCTTGGACAGCATTATATGTTGTAGTTGTATACTGGAAGCTTCATTCTGTAGCTGTTCATGAATTACTATACTTATTTGAATTTGCTTATTTGTAATAAGCATTTCAGTGTTTTTTTCTTCTTTGCTGTGAAATTGTTTTTGTTTTCTAAACGTACTTGTTTTTAAAGTGTTTTTGATTTGTTACACTTCCTTTCTGAATTGATAGTTTCAGAAGGACTTAGAACTAAAGAAAAGCTTAATTTAGCCACTTGAAGAATACACTTTAGTCCTGGATTATTTGCAACCATAGCATTTCATTAAAAGATCCTCTGTGTAGAAGAAACATCACTGTATGTAACTGTTTTTATACAGTAACTGTCCTGAAAAGTGCTGCATATTGTTTTCAAAGGAACTCATTTATTATCTGACAAATTGTCATATAGGACCCTGCTCCTTTCCTCTTCACCTGAGCAAACAAGACAGACGTGTTTGGAAGAAATGGCCATAGCCATGTGTTTATTAAACATCCAAATAGAATTCAAATTGCTAAACTGAGGAGGATCTCTCTCTCTCTCTCTCTCTCTCTCTCTCTCTCTCTATATATATATATATATATATATGCTATATAGTCATGGTTGTGCCTCTATAGTTAAGGTTGTATACCTTGTTTAATGTTAAACTCAAATTTTGCACTTTAATAATTTTGCAAGAATTCAATGGATTTGCACACAATGTGGTATTCACTGTCTTGTGGGTAGATCTCTTGACCTGGCAAGTTTTGTTCTGGTTGGATGTGTGGATTCTGAGATCCGATAATGTCAAAAGTTAAAAGTCAACACTTTTTGCACTTTTTTCTTCATCGCCTTGCGCCCAGATGGTGTGGAATTTTGATCTGATTTTTATGGTAGAAAGAACTTGGGTAAAACAACTGCCAATGTTTGTTTGCTGCAAAAGTTTAACCTGTTGCAAAGTTACTCAGTTTTCAAGTTTCCATTATCTCCTATGGAAGTTCATTTTCAGGATAGAGGTAAAACGTTTGACAAAGGAATAGATCTCAATAAAAGGATTCAATTTCATGAGATTATTTTCTTTTTATGAGGACAAAATTCTTTTCATGAGAGAAAATTTCTTCGCAGCTGCTATTTTTTCCCCATGAAATTAAAAGCATGGAAAATACGTAAACATTTTGTCATTTTATTAAACGATCACCAGAACATAGCTAAATGGGTCCTGTTTAGCTACATTCTGGTGTTTGTTTTTCACAATTAGCCCCATAAGTACTTTTTCTGGGCACTGAAACCCTGGTGCCCAGCTTAGTGAAAGGATCATTCTGCCGCATTCTCTGTATGAGAACACTGGATTTTATTTACTTCTGCATCCACAGCTGAACTCCAGCTGCCAGCTGCAGTGTGTTGTGAGGCCCCATTTTCCTGGAGTCTAGTAGCATCCTCACTCCCTGATTACTATCCCTATATATTCCTGGTGTCTAGTGGCATCCCCATCCTCTTATTGCTGTCCCTAGTCCCTTCTTTATTTTATTTATAAATTCCATTCCAGGATGCTGACCTCTGGTGTTGGATTACCACCCCTTACAGCCTGTTGTTTTGTTGATGAGCCAACATTGGGGGCCCAATTCATGTGTCAGCATTTGAACTCCCCAGCAGTGTGGGACAATGGAGAGCCCACCCCAGTGTCCTGAAATATTTATTTAATTTAAACCTGTAAAAGAAAACAGTCCCTGATGTCTTTTCTTTCTAAAACCTGAAAAAGAAAATGGTCCCTTGTCATCTCTGCCACCCTCCTTCCCTATCCTGACCCTCCCACTGAACAACTGAACACCCACCATCACACACACACACCCTTACCCTATACTTACCACTGGAGGCCATCAGCTGTCATCTTCTGTGGATAGAGATATGTCTGCACTATTCAAAGCTGAACTGTGAACTGCAGAATCACGGTAATTGCCGTGCAATGTATTTCAATTGTGGCTTGAACTTATACACATAACTTTATGTTTTGGAATTTTTTCAACAAATGTTCAACATTACCTTTTGGGACCCACCTTATGAACAATAAACTGTCATTTCATTAATTGGGCCTGGAAGGTGATTTCATGGTTGCTACGGAAAATCACCTCTTGGGACTGAATAATGAAATTTCACCACTCAGTGTTCATGAAGTGGGTCTCAAAAGAGTCATGTTGAAAATTTGGTGAAAAATTCAAAATGTCCAAGTTATGCATGTTCATTGAAGTTTTTCACCATTCACATAACTTTGGTAATTTTCAATATTTTTAGTCCAACTTTTAACATAGCCATTTTTCACACCACCTCATGAATAGTACAGCTGTCATTTTTCACATCCTGTCTGAAATGTGTTTTCAAACCTCTGGCATGGAATGGTGTTTTGACATGGATTGAAAATATTCACCTATGGGTTTATGAGGTAGGACCATAAGAAGACTATGTTGAAGCTGGGTCAAATATGAAACAATGCCAAAGTTATGACCATTCATTGCAATTTCACTAATACCCGTTCTCGTAACTTTTGAAATGTTAAATATTTTGACCCCAGATTTTCAGTATAGTCTTCTTATTACCCCACCTCATGTATGTCATAGTTGTCATTTTCAAATCCTGCTAAATGTATTTTCACCTGTGGCTCGGAATGGTGTTGCAGTTGAGCAGAATTGCATTTTGAAGGGATTCAAAATTTTCTGTAATGGGTACATGAGGTGGGATAATAAGAGGCTAGTGCTAACAATTTGGTCACTGTTGTACTATAAATGGAAATGAAGGGCCCGGAGGACCCTTTGCTTCCACAGCTATACACTCACACACACACACATTACACATATACATACACACAATATATATATATATATATATACAGGTATATATGCATCTGCGGAGGGATGGGAGTGCAGGGTCCAATTGACCATGTGCACCACAGTTAAATAAGGATACTATTATACTATCTTCAAAAGTAAGCAAATAAATTGCAAAAAAAAACTTCATTAATGCTCAAGTTAGGGTCAAAACTACAAAAGTTGGGAAATGAGGCATTTTCAACTTAAATGGCTAAATGTAATTTGACATCTTAATTTACTGCAATATGGTCATCTATCTGCATCTTTGGAGGAAAACATAATTATGTAACTCATCTTTAGACAATATAAATATGGAAAAGCTTGGATAATACATGGTGTCATTGATATTAAAGCTTCCAAGCCTTCCAAGCTTTTCTTAAGCAGATATTTTTTCCATTGTCAATTTTGTACCAAATTCTTATAATCAAGTGTCTGTTTGCTTAATCACAACAGGCTCTGACTTGCCTGCTGAGTCAGAAGTGTTCTAGTAGTAAAGTTCTAGCTACTTAGTCAGCTGCCTCCTTGTTCTGCTAGCAAGATTGCTTTCTGCCAAAAGCTAGCAGCAGGAAGTCTAACTGCAGACACCTGCCTAAGCCACACACCTCAATTAACAGCTCTCCTCCAGACTTAGCAAACTGCCAAGATGATACAGTTCCCTTCACCAATTCAGAAAAGCACACTCTTTTTACCCTGAGACCCTACACTTCTAATAAAGTATCTGTTTGCTTAATCCTAACAGGCTCTGACTCTTGTTGAGTCAGAAGTGTTCTAGTAGTAAAGTTCTTGCTGCTCAGTTAGCTGCCTCCTTGCTCTGATAGCAAGATTGCTCTCTGCCAAAAGCAAGTAGCAGGGAAGTCTAACTACAGACACCTGGTTTTCTTCATGTAAACCACACCCCAATTAACAGCTCGCCTCCTGACTTAGCAAACTACCAAGATGATAAAGTTCCCTTCCCACAACTCATAGAAACTCACTCTTTTTACCCTAATACAGACCCTACATTCTAATAAAGTATCTGTTTGCTTAATCTCATTAGGCACTGACTCACTTGCTGAGAGTCAGAAGTGTTCTAGGTGTAAAGTTCTAGCTCCTTATTCAGCTGCCTCCTTGCTCTGACAGCAAGATTGCACTCTGCCAAACGCAGCAGCAGGGAAGTGTAATTACAGACACCTGATTTTCTTCTGCCTAAGCAACACCCCAATTAACAGCTCTCCTCCTAACTAAGCAAACTGACAAGATGATACAGTCCCTTCCCCAACTCAGAGAAGCACCCTATTTTTTTTGTTCCTAATTGAGACCCTACACTTCTGGTAAAGTATATGTTTGCTAAATCTCAAAAGGCTTTGACTCTCTTGTTGAGTCAGAAGTGTTCTAGTAGTAATGTTCTAGCTCCTTAGTCAGCTGCCTCCTTGCTCTGATAGTAAGTTTGTTTCTGCCAAAAGCTAGCAGCAGGCCCACAGAATCATAGAATGTTGTTGGAGTAGTGCATGGAGGTCTGTATGGAAAATATTACGAATGCAAATCCTCAGAATAATTTTTTTTAACATTTTGGCAGGTAGTAAACACAGTGGACATGAAGAAGTGGTGACGGTAACCATGAAATGTTGCCCTGCTAATGTTATGCTACTATTAATCTTATGAGGAATAAGAAATTAGTCTGAGTTTATCCAGCCTTTTGCTGTACTGACTTTGAGCAGTCTGTTTGTAGATGACCCAAGACAAAGCAAATTCTTCTATTGTGGAGCAATGCATCCTGGACTCCTTTGAAACAAACCCTGCCTTCTGCTTGCTGTTGCCCCTAGTGGTTGGAAGCTACCCTCCATCTGCTCAGATATCATTCAGGGTAGCCCACAGAGACACTTCACCTGCTGCTATTTATTGAAAGCTCTTCCATATTAGTTGTTGAACAAAATAGGATTTGCCTTATGCTTATTTGAGAAAGACTCGTCAACAAATTACTTAGCATTCAAAATTTGATCTCAATTTGTTGTGCAACAATGGGTCAGCTGTAAATCCACATTGTTTATCTTCTGACTCTTTGAGGCTCGATAAAATTGTTGGCTGTCACAATCTGTATTTTTGCCTCTTAGAACTTGTGATTACAGATGCCATAAAATTTTACTTTGCTGTCAAACTTGGTGCAGATTTGGAAACTTCATAATATGCATAGCAGGGGTGAAGTTTTCAGACATCACCCAGCTTTTATGGTAGTTCCTTTAAGCATTTTTTTTGCAGTCTAGTCCACCCTTCACTCACTGAGCAAACAGCTCCCACCCCACCCCACCACCCAGACCTTTGCAATGAAGTACTCACACCCTGCCACCCTCTAGCAACCAGTTCCTCCTTCCCCAGTTTTGGGAAGCTTCCTATAATGAGAAAAACAGTAAGATAATTATAGTAACTGATAGAAACATAGAATTTGTATAGCAGATAAGGAGTGCCTGGCCCACCTAATCTGTCCCTTTTCCCTACCTACATTGTTATCACGAGACTGTACCTGAGCTATCACTTTTTCCTCCCCCCTTCCTTTTCACTATGATTCCCTTGTGCCAATCCCATGCATTCTTGAACCCCACCACTGTCTTTACCTCACCCCCACTTTGCTGGAAGATTGTTTCAGGAATTCACCACTCTTTTCTGTGAAGAAGTACTTCCTAACATCTGTCTTGAATCTACCCCCTCCAGCTTAGTAGCATGTCCCCTTGTTCTTGAGCACCATTTCTTCTGAAAATACTTCCCTCCTGTGCCTTATTTACCCTGTGAGGTATTTAAAGGTCTCTGTCATACCCCCTTCCTCCTGCATTTCAGGTGTGCAAATTGAGTTCCATTAGTCTTTCCTTGTAGGGCTTTTGATGCAGACCCTTCACTATTTTAGTTGCCCTCCTTTGGACAGCCTCCACTCTGTCTATGTCCTTCCAGAGATGTGGTCTCAAGAACTGCACACTAGTACTCATGGTGAAGTCTTACCAGAGGTCTGTACAGAGGTAACACCACCTTCCTTTTTTGCTGGTGATACCCCTCCTATGCACCCCAGCATCCCACTAACTCTCCCAACTGCCTTGTCACACTGCCTGGCCACCTTTAGGTCATCCAAAATGATTACCCTGGGTTTCTTTCCTGCTTGGTGGTGGTCAATACCACTCCACCCATTGTGTACTCTGTCACTGGGTTTCTGTGCCCTAAATGCATCATTGTCCACTTTTTCACATTGAAAACCAGCTGCCGTCCTTTACCACATCTCTAGTTTTCTCAGAACTCTGCTCATCCTTTCCACTCCACTTGGGTGACCACAATATTACAGATTTTGGTGTCATGCACAAAGAGGCAGAACTTCTCTTCTAGCTCCTCTGCAATGTCACTTATAAAGACATTAAAGAGAACCAGTCCCAGCAATGATCCCTGAGGCATCCTGCTGATCACTCTCCTTCCTTGGAGTGAACTCATTTACCTCCACCCTCTGTCACCTATTCCTAATCAATTTCTTACCAAGTTTACCACCTTTGGACTTACTCCAACACTACCCAGCTTACTTACTAGTCTCCTATGTGGAATGGTGTTGAAAGTCTTACTGAAATCTAAATAGGCCATGTCCACCACTCCACTCTGCTCTAACTCTTTCATCACCCAGTCAAATAAATCTATAAGGTTCATTTAAAATTACATCCCCCCTGTGAAACCATGCTGCCTTGGGTCTTGTAACCACTGTATTCAAGATATTCCACAACCTCTCCTTCAGCAGTGATTTCATTAATTTTCTCACTAACAATGTCAGGCCAGCTGGCCTATAATTGTCAGCCTCCTCCCTGCTACCGCTTTTGTGTAGTTCAACTTCATTCACCTCCTCCAGTCCTCTTGAACCACTCTTGTTTCCAATCAGCTGTTAAACAGAACTGTCAGAGGTGCAGCTAGTATTTCCCTGAGCTCCTTCAATACCCTTGGATGCACCCCATCTGGTCCAATTGCTTTGTCTGCCTTCTCAGATTGGTGAGTCCATTCAGGACTCTCTGCTCCAAAAAGGACTAGTGTTCACCTCCTCCTCCTCTGAACCTTCTGTTACTTTTTGTGGCCCTCCCATTCTCCTTCCTTTGTGAACCATCTAACATGTCTGCCTTTTCCTGGTCCCCTTGCATAGCCCCCACTTCCTTTTAACCTTAAAGTTCCACCTTGGTCTTAAAAATGTCTTGTACCCTTTTGTTACATCCTAAGTTTTTTTCTTGTTAGCTGTGCCTTTACACTCCTTACTGCTTTCCTTGCTTCCTCAGTTTCCCTGATATACCTCCCTATCCTTCTCCCTTTTCATTTCCTTATACCTCTGAATGCTATCCTTTTGCCTTTACCTTTCCAGCCACCTTTATGAGAACCATAGTGGTCACTTTTTCCTCTTGCTTTTGCTCACTTGTTTGACGCAGAGATCTGTTGCCTTACCATGCTCCCTTTAGCTTTTCCCACTGTTCCTTCACCGCCCTCCCAGGCCATCTTCCCTGCCAGGTCATCCCTGAGACATTCACCCATCTTTATAAAATCTGCCCACCTGAAGTACAGGACTAGAGTTGTGCAAAACTGGAAAATTTCACCTAGTGAAATATTTAATGTAATTACCACATTATGCAAAATTTTTCGTCTAGGCAAATGTAATTTCACTTTGGATGGCGATTTCGTATAATGTGAAATTCATCAAATTTTACCATTGTTTTTCAATTTCACCTGAAAATTTGCAATGCATAGTGGGTAAATAGCTGAAATATTATGTGCAGGCTGTTTTCTGCACAGTATATTGTCTGTTGAGTTGGAGAGCAGTTCGGTGTGATGCATCACAGCCAATAAACCCTTCAAAAACCTCTTTATTTGTTATTTTTGAGAGCTAATTGCTCCCAAAATCAAAATGTTGTTCTTAGTGCTGTTAGTGAACTTTTATTGCTTTGATATCTTTGGATAATACTTAGTTAAACTTAGGTAGTGTTTTCAGTTTTCTCTGTGTCTGTGAGGGACTTGAGTGGGGTGGGTCGACCATGTGGTGTGTGTGTATGTGAAAGCAGAGCAGGCTAGTTCTAATATGATAGTTTTCTCACAAGTTGTGAGTGAATTTCTGTTATTTCTTTCTTGTCTTAATATTTTGTTGGCGTGCTAATTATTTGTAAAATGTTTCTTACATATTGACCCTTTTTAGGTAACTTTATCTGAACAGTTACTCTTTCTGAGTAGTTTTGTTCCTGTTTCCCTTTGTTTAATCACTTTTCTACTTTATTGTTGTATTGAAACTGTTGTAAATGGTACAGAAAACAGCAGATTTCAGTCCTGGTGGTGGATGTAAACCATCTAGCAGCATGACTGACATCGCATTTCTATCTCAATTTACTGTAACATTTTTGGGAAACATTTCTGGACTTCTGAGGCATGTTAGACAGTGGCAGCACCAAGATTAGGCCTGAAAACTGTTGTAAACGCTGCAGAAAACAGTAGATTTTGGTCCCGTGGTGGATGTGAACCATATAACAGTATGACTGACACCATATTTCTGTCTCAATTTACTGTAACATTTTTTGGAAACATTTTTGGACTTCTGGGGCATGTTCTGCAGTGGCAGAAACTAAGAGTAGCCTCAAACTGTTGCAAAATGGTGCAGAAAACAGCAGATTTCAGTCCTGGCGTGTGGATAAGAACCATATGACAGCATGACTGACACCAGATTTCTGTCTCGATTTACTGTAACATTTTTGGGAAACATTTCTGGACCTCTGGGGGCATGTTCAGCAGTGGCAGCACCAGATGTGCTACATCTTCATAATGTTGCACAACAATAACTGACACAACATCACATAGCACTGTGAAACAATTTTTAATAGGTAAATACTTGACATTTGTGGATGGAGAGGAAGCATGTTAAAAAGCAGGTGACACCTTCAACATAACTTTCACAAAACATAACACTGACCAACAATTCAGTTGCATTCCACATATATGGAGTTTGCAAAGGAAAGGCTGGCACCTGTCGAAGGCTGTCTTGCGTCATGGCCCTGTGCACAGAGTCTGTATTTTTTAATTCAAATACCTCATGTGAGTTGCTTCAACTCAAAGTAAGAATTACTTACCACAGCACATATCCGTAAAGGTGCTCTTTTATTCAGTGTAGCAGAAGTAAACAATGTAACAAATGCTCCCATATAACTAAGATAAAACACCCACTCCCTCAAGGCACCATACTTCATGATATATCAAGGTTATGTCACACCTGACACATTTCACACATACGTGCTTTCTCACACTCAAAGCACATATGTGAAAATGTAAGCATCAGGTGTGGCATAACCTGATAACATATATGAATGATGGTGCCTAGAGAAGCTAACATTTATCTTAGTTATATGGAAGCACTTTTTACATTGTTTACTTGCCATTCAACTAAAGAATGAGCACTTTATGGATATGTGCTGTGGTGAGTACTTCTAACTTTGAGCTGAAGCAACTCACACAAGGTATTTGAATTTGAAAAATATGTACCCTGTGCACAAGGCCCAGACAGCCAACTGCCTTTGGCAGGAGCCAGCCTTTCATTTGCAACCAACTCATATATATATATATATATATATGGAATGCAACTGCATTACGATCATTATGTTGTTAAAAGTAATCTTGTAGGTGCAACCAGCTCTAAGAAGTAACACACCACAAATAATAAGGGAATAAGGTGTTTATTAGATGATGGGTACACAGACACAGTACAGGATAAGTATAACAAATGACAGGCTGGATAAGGAGGACAAGGGTAATACAGTAATACAACAATGAGCAGGAAGATGTAGTAGAGAGAACAAGAAAAGGGACTGAATTATATAGGCAGCATAAGACAGTAACAAACACAACAGCAATGGTCAAACAAATTATTTTACATACAAAATAAAGAAACAAGAGGACTTAAGGATGCAGATTAAAAAGGACAAAACAGATTTTTTATTTTTTTTTTTTTTGGGGTAAACGCAAACAACAGAATAAAGGATAGAAAAATGAAAATAAAAGACAAATTAATTTGTGCTGCCACATTAATTGCCAGTGGGGTCACCACACAGTTCAGACAGGATGCCCATGATTTTGTTGACATCACCATGGAGTTTAGCAGTCCTCCCAGGCATCATTAAATTCCTGTCTGAAATCATTTAACTCCTATTGAAGCTGGTGGACTTCTGACAGGACAGCTGATAAGGCTGCATGTGTCACCACTGGTGAGGTGGGGCTGCCTGTGCTGCTGCTGCTTGCTCTGGATGGGGGCCTGTGGGATCTTGATGCTACTGCAGACTGCTGCTGTTGTCTGGTCCAGGAGCCTGGTGAGGGCACTCACAGGTCCAGCCACACCTCTCTCCTGCTCACCCCTTCAGTGCTCATAGCCACACTGCTCTCCACAGCTGCAGTTGATCCTGCCACCACCTCCTCCTGCAGTTTGAGATCCATTGAAGCTGGTGGTGGTGCAGCACACGGCTCTGCTAGCCACTTGTCCCAAAGTGGGAACCAGACTTACTGCGATGCACTTCCTGTCCAAATAGATTGCAGGTGACCACTGGGTCATCTGCCAAACTTGCATGAAAAAAACTCCCAGGCAGGAGAACTTCAGGGATGATGGGCCATTAGGGGCATATGATGCCCCAGACACTGACTCCTCCTGCTGCTCGGGAGGGGCACTGTATCCTGCTGCCTGGGTGGAGGAACAGTGTCCTGGTGCTGGGGAGGGCACTGTCTCCTGCTGCTGCTGTGGTGGAGGGGCCACGGTATCCTCCTACTGCTGGGAGGGGCATAGTTGTTTGCTGATGGGTGCAGGTGCTGGGGCCAACAGCCTCCTGCTACTATGGCATTTCATTTTTAATGGACATCTGAAATGTGCGCCTGTCAAGGTGGTGTACAGGTGCCCACTGCCTCTACCCTTTCCAATTTGCCCACCACCACCACCACCAATTCAAACAAAACCAAAAAAAAAGAAACAGAGATAGAGACTCAGAAGAGAGAGAGAGAGGGGGAATCTCACACACACACACACACACACACACACACACACAGACACACATGCAATCCACAGGTACTAGAATAGGAAATAGGACAAAGATAAACAAGAAAAGTTAGGAAAAATAGCACAAATTAAGTAGTTTATGTATTAAAGTGCACTCTGCAGTCACAGGGCTCTAACTCTGAGTCAAGGTGCTGCCTGCTTCCTCAAGAGATGTGGCACAGGAAATGAACCACTCACTTCTTGCCTGTTTAGACTCAACCATGTGACCACTGGCATGAGAAAATCCCAACTTCATCTGATTTTGCCTTATAGAATGCAAGGCAGAAATTTGAGGAAGAATTGGTAGAAAATTTCACAATAAGGCCATAATTCGTGAAATGTTTCACTGGGTGAAATTGGCAAATTGCTGGTGAAATAAAATTTTGTGCATCTCTAGCCAGGACCCACATCTTTGTGTGGCTCACTTCTGCAGCCATCCTTATATTGAACCACACTGTACAGTGATCACTGGTCCCAGGTGGCCTCCCAAATTGATGTCCTCAATACTGTCCCTGTTAGTGAGTTCTCGTCCAGTATTGCCCCCTCATGTGGATTCACTGACGAGTTGCCTGAGGAATGCCCCTGCAGAGAGTCCAGGATGTCCTCCTTCTAGCTGAAGCTGCTGCTTGGAGCTGCAATCTATATTCAGCAGTTTGAAGTCCCCACACAGCAGCACTCCCCTTTCTGCCATCTTGCCAGTGACTTCCACCAGTGCCGTGTCTAATTCCTTACACTATGCTGGAGGTCTATCGATCACTTCAGTGCAAATAGTGGCTCCATTCCCCATCTCCACGGTGACCCATAGTACCTCTGACTCCCACTGTATTTCCTGTATCTTGTTGCTTTTATGATTTTTTCTCACATAAAGCACCACAACCCTCCTTTCCTTCCCACCCAGTCCTTCCTGAACAGAGTATATTCTGGTATGGCCATGTCCCAGTCATGGTTTTCAGTGCACTATGACTCAGTAATGGCCACAATATCCAGGTCAGCCTCTGTCATGATGGCCTGTAGGTCTGAAATCTTATTTCCTAGATTTCTAGCATTTAAACACATGGCCGTCCAGATTTTGTATCAAGTCTGCTTTTTGTCCCTATTTTCCTTATTTTCCTCCTCCTTCTTTCTAATGCTCCTGATCTCTTCCCTCTGCCTCTACTACCCTGCTTCCTTCATTAATTTGCACCTGGAGGATTCCACTCCCATTGGGTTCTCCTTACTCTCTTTCTAACCTGTGGGAGGCAGTTTCTGCCTCCCTGATTCCTTCTGCCACCCCTCAACTAGTTTTAAATGTTCATCAAAGTAACATTTAAACTGTCCACTAAGGACTGCAGTTCCACTCCCAGATAGATGCAGGCCATCACCCTGTATAGACTTTCATCCTTCCAGGTGGGTCCCCACTCCCCAATGTTGCTGAACCCTCCTCTCTGCACCATTCCTTCAGCAATGAGTTGAAGCTCCTGGTGCAGAGATCCTCTTTCACCTTTATCATAGACAGGCAGCACCTCAGCAAAAGCCACTGAGTGAGCTACCTGTCTAAGACCCTCCCAACTCCCTAAACTCCTCCTGCACTATCCCAGCCCCGCCCTAGTCAGTTCAATAGTCCCCAGGTGGACAATGACATCCAGCTCTTCCTTCTGTCATGCTGCCCTAGCAATCATCAGGATCTGCTTCCCATTGCTCTGGGCCATGGCACCTGGTAGGCATCTAACCTGCCTCTCCCCTTTCCTATTTTCAAATCCATTCCCCTCACATTTGGGTCCTCCACCAGAAGTTGCATCTTTCCTCTGGGGTCCTCTACCACCCTCCTTGTCATCTTCACTGTGGAGGGCTCCACTTCTTCCTGGTCACTACCATGGTGCCTCTTTTGACAGTTTCATCCCACCAGAGCAGTGTAGGAATTATATAGTGGTACTGGTTGAGGAATGTGCCTCTGTCCCACAACACCCATCCTTCCAGATCCCACCACAGTCTAACTGTTACCTCCCTGGCATACTCTAGATAATGGTAGTAGACATGGTGGCCCCTGGGTGAGGGAGGAGGTCCTCCAAATCCTAGCTAACTTGGCAACGTGTCTAGCAGCCTTCTCCTCAACCCAGAGAGGTGTGGCATATGGGCAGCACCATAGTCTCCAGAAGTTCTCTCTGAAAACTGCCACCCCACAGCCGCTGCACTGCACCACTCTCAGCATTCTCAACTTCTATTCTTCCTGTGCTACTTGAAATACTTCTGTACTTCTTACCCTGATTGTGTGTTTATAGTTGTCCCTTTATTTGTTTGTTTCTATTTGTTTCTGTGCCATGTTTAATTCTCTTTATACTACTATCCTAGATAGGGTGTTGCATCTATTCCTATTTTGGTCTACCCTTGACCTTCAACCCTTCCAGCAGTGACTGCTACACAGTACTGAACAGGTTCCTTGCCTTAGTTGAACAGCAAACTCCTCTAGTTCTCTGCTTTCTTCTGCTGATGCCTGCAGATGCCTATGATGCCAGTCACCTTTTCCACTCATTCACTGTTCCTCTCACTCACTGGGACACAAATGTGCAGGATGCATTAGAGTGGAAGTACTTTAACAGTGCTCTTGCAAGCAGGCACTAAGCCTTTGTTAGCTCAACCCTCAATTACACATCTGATTCAAAGGGCTTCTTGAATCTCCTCACCCAAGATTAAGTTCCTGATCTAGTTTCCCCACACCATCTGCTACAATTTGAAACCCAAGTTTCAAGGTAACCCAAACACTGTCTATCAAGTTCTGAAGTTCCCCAAATACTGGTTACAGGTCTCTTCTTTTCTTCCCACTTACCCTCCTACTTTCAAAAGGAAGAGAAGTATAAATAAATATTAATATACCTTTAAGGAAAAGCTAGGTGATTTCATTCAACTCTGACAGCAAAGTTTAGTCTTCCACCCAGAGGTGTAGCTAGGAATTTTAAATTGTACTCGAGAGTTGATGGAACTGCCCCCGTAAACACAAACCAAAAGATATGCTTCCGCCACACAAATGTTGCTCCACCCCATTTCAATCAACAATAAGTAGTAAGCCAATGATCCTAACTGATCTACAACATTTTATTTTATCTAACATAAACTCTACCAATCAGACAGAAGTTGGTTGACTCTTAGTTACAATATTTAGAATACACTATGATAAGCCTCTGTACCACATCAGGGTAGCCAGCTTGCAAAAGTTCAATCACATTAGCACTAATGCATACATACTTGATCAGGTCACTCATACAGTCATAACCCCTAGGTTTAGCACCCACACATTTTCCAAGAATCGTTCATAAACTCACACTAAAGCATCCAAGGAGGGAAAAACAGTTATTCGTGTACATCGCTCTGTTTGAGTTTACAAAAACGATGCTATGTACAGCATGTGGTCTGAAAGCAAAACAAAATGGTAATATTAAATCCATGCTGAAAATAGAAAACAGAGTAAAAATCAATGTTTCGACCTTAGGTCTTCTTCAGGAAAATCTAAAAGGAAAAAAAAAGTTAGTGTAGAGGTGTGGTAAAATAGTGAATATATGTATGTGGGGAAAGAAAAAGTGGGAGTCTCAGGGAGAAGAAGTGATAAATGGGAAGATAAAGAGAGAATCTGTAAAATAAAAAGGTGATGATGGAATTACATCGATAATAGCAGGAACGAGCTAGAGAAGTCTCCAGGTGGGGATTAATTAATGGCCTAGTAAGAAGGCTGAAAAGTGAGAAATGTGGGGAAGGAGACAAAGATGGAGACATATGGTGAAAATGAAAATAGATGTGTACAGATACAAACAGACTTTAGGAAAAAACAAGGAATTGCTGAAAGATGTTTGTAGAAAATAAGCCTATAATTTAAACCGAAGGGTTGCTGAGAGCAAGGCAGATGATCAGCTTGGTTTCCATGTTTTTCTATGGTCAGAATCTCAGAAGCCCTGCTAAGGACACAAACAGAAAGATCATTGACACTGTGGTCCCTGGAAATTAAGTGGATACATTGGGTTTATCAGTGTCTCCATTCCCTGACCACCCTGTAATGTTTCCTGAAATGGTCAGCAAGGTGCCTACCAGTCTGTCAAATGTAAATAGCTGCACACTTCCTGAAAGAATACAATGCACCACATTAGTGGAGGTGCATGAGAACTCCTTATGATATGAAAACACTTTTGGGACCACAAATCTTTGTCACACTAGAAATAAATTTGCAGGTGTAGCAGAGAGTTCTGTTGCAAGGTTCGGTACCTGGTAGGGAGGAACTGTTAGAGTAGGTAGGCTGCTTCTACCAGGAGATTCCGCAGGCCTGTGGCTGGTAGAAGGCCATAGGTGGTTCTATAAAGGAAGCAGCAATGTTGGGGTCAGTTTGCAAAATAGGAAAGCTACCGGTGAGGATCCTGTGAAGAGAAGGTGTACTTTGATGGAAGGAAGCACTGGTGGAATTCATCATTGTTCTTGCATGACAGTATCCTTCCTATGGGCGTCAAGGTTACAGGGCATGTTACCGACCTGGGAAAGTGCTCTGTCCACTGTGCTTTTAGGGTATCCCCTGTTAATAAAAAACTATACATTACTTGGGCCTGCTCAGCAAAATCATCATCTTCCTGTGAAGTCTAAGAAACTGTGGATGTGGCAGGCATTCTTGACATGTTTAAGACGGAAGGAGCTAGTGGAGGAGGAAACTGTGTGAGTCAGTGGGTTTGTAATAAACTGATGTCTTCAGACCCATGCTCTGCACTGACAGTTTGATATCTAGAAAAGGCAGTGTAGAGGAGGATACTTCATCTGTGAACTGAAGGGAAGGCTGTGTGGTGGTAAACCTGTCCAAGAAGACTTGAGGGTCTCCCTGAGCAGGAGGTAGCCCCACACAGTCATCTATGTAGCGCTTGTAGAGTTCAGGCACAAAGTCACTGTTAATGAAAGAAAACTGTTCCTCCACCCAACCCACAAACAGATTGGCAAAGCTGGGACCCATCTTGGTACCCATGGCAACCCACTTACCTACTGAAAAACTGTTATTAAAAGAAAAGCATTGAGCTTAAGAACAAGTTCTGCTAGATGGGTTAGTGTGTGTGTGAGTGGCTGCTGGACTTCCTGCTTATTCAGAAAATACTGCAAAACTGTCAGGCATTTTGTGTTTCTCCAGACCTCCACCTGACACAAGTTGAGCTATCTCTCCTTAGCAAGGGTCTCTTTGTGCCCACACCCAGATATCTCGACATACCACAGGTTCAAGTTAATTTGCAGCACTTCTGTTACAGAGTACACCTTACAGCTCATTTTTCTAATGAGACTCTTCCTGATGACAGTATTACCAGAATAATCAATGACTTCAGTCCCCAACGTAGTGCGTGGACACCCTCCAGGACATTGGCTGCTGTTGATTAGTTTGTTAACCAATGCATGGAAAATACCACTAGCTTCAATTTTCATTGCAGGCACAACCATTCCAACCTGATAACTGGAGAGCTTACACCCTCAGATCTCTGCAATGCAGGAATGACATTGTTATTAAACCAGATGATAAGGGAGGTGCTGTTGTGGTCTGACAAGAGGAGCTATACATCAATGAAGCCACTTAGCAACTCTCCGACACCAGGGTTTTACTCTTCTCTTCCCAGGACCCACTGCTGACTATCAGACTGAGGTTACCACCACCATCACCTCTGCTATTGAAAATAAAGAGCCTCTGCTTCAGCTATGAGACTCATAATTCAGCATCCTTGGGCATCCAGGTTTTATCTCCTTCCCAAAATCCACAAAACAGGTAACCCTGGTCATCCTATTGTATCTGTCTGCTTCTGCCCTGCATCCCACACCTCTGCATTTTTGACAGCCTCATGAGACCATTCGTTGAGTTCCTGTCCTCCTATGTTAAAGGCACTAAGCATGCTCTCCAGTTATTTGACAGGTTCAGATTCAGTGGCTCCCATCAGCACATCTTCACCATAGACATCAAATCTCCTTACATAGTGATCCCCACAATGATGGCCTGACAGTTTTGCAGCATTTTCTAAATAAGTGGGGAGTCCAGCAGCCACCCACACACACAATAACCTATCTGGCAGAACTTGTTCTTAAACTCAATGCTTTTTCTTTGATAACAGTTTTTTCAGTAAGTCAGTGGAGTTGTCATGGGTACCTAATATGGGTCCCAGCTTTGTCAATCTGTTTGTGGGTTGGGTGGAGGAACAGTTTTTTCTCATTTACATGGATTGTGCCTGAACTCTACAAATGCTACATAGATGACTGTGTGGGGTTACCTCCTGCTCCAGGAAGACCTCCAAGTCTTCTTGGACAAGTTTACTATGGCCCATCCTTCCTTCAGTACACTGTTGAAGTATCCTCTTCTACACTGTCTTTTCTGGATACCAAACTGTCAGTGCAGAACACTGGTCTGAAGACATCAATTTATTACAAACCCACTGACTCACACAGTTTCGCCCTCCACAGCTCCTTCCATCCTAAACATGCCAAGAATGGCTTGCCATATTCAGTTTCTTAGATTTCAAAGGTTATGCAGTGAAGATGATCATTTTGCTGAGCAGGCCAAATAATGAATAGTTTTTTATTAACTGTGGATACCCTAAAAGCACAGTGGACAGATCACTCTCCCGGTCAGAAACATGCCCGTGAACCTTGACCCACATAGAAGGATGCTGTCACACAAGAACAATGATGAATTCCACTAGTGCATCCTTCCATCACAGTACACCTTCTTTTCACAGGATCATCAGCAGTAACTTTCCTATTTTGTAGACTGACTCGACATTGGTGCTTCCTCTACAGAACTACCCACAGCCTCCTACTGCTGGCCACCCAGGCCTGTGGAATCTCCTGGTAAGAAGCAGCCTACCTACTCCTAAAAGATCCCCTCTACCAGCTACCAAATATTGCAACAGAACTCGCTGCTGCACCTGCAAATTTATTTCTAGTGTGACTGAGATTCAGGGTCCCACAGGTGTTTCTCATATCACCAAGGTGTTTTCATGCACCTCCATTAATGTGGTATATTGTATTCTTTGCAGAAAGTGTGCAGCTATTTACATCAGAGAGACTGGTAGATGCTTTGCTGAATGTTTCAGGTAACATTACAGGGCTGTCAGGAATGGAGACACTGATAAATCCATTTCATCCCACTTTATTTCTAATGGCCACAGTGTCAATGAACTTTCTGTTTGTGTCCTTCAGCAGGGCTTCTCATATTCTGACCATAGAAAATAACATGAAAACCAAGTTGATCATCTGCCTTGGCACCTAGCAGCCCTCTGGTTTAAATGATAGGCTTATTTTCTACTAACATATTTCAGTCACCCATTGTTTTCCTGAAGTCTGTTTGTATCTGTACATATCTATTTTCATTTTCACCAGATGCCTCCATCTCTGTCTCCTTCCCCACATTTGTCACCTTTCAGCCTTCTTACTATGCCCTGTTAATTAGTCTCTACCTTGGGACTTTCTAGCTTATTCACTGCTATAATGCCTTGTCATTCCCATCATCACCTTTTGTTTTCCAGATTCTCTTTATCTTGCCATTTATCACTTCTTCTCCTAGAGCCTCCCCTTTTTTTCTTTCTCCACACATATAGTCCCTACTTTACCTCCCCTTCACTAACTTTGCCTTTTTCTCTTTTAGATATTTCCTGAAGAAGCCCTAAGGTCAAAACTTAATTTTGTATTCCATTTTCTATTTTCAGCGTGCATTTAATATTACCATTTTGTTTTGTCTGTGTTTGTTGTCCTGGCCTGAGGTTCATGTTGCCCTGGATTTTCCAGATTTTACTGTACTTAGCAAAGTACCCTTAGTATGCATGCCAACACCCATGCTTCCACCAGCCTGGTCTTCTAATGTGGCTGTCATTCATCTCAATTATCCCTTCCCTCCACCCATGCCAAGTCACATAAACCTCATCACCCACCACCTCCATCTCATGTTTCAGCCCGTGATTCAAATCACCCTTAACTAAGAGTGTGCACAAAGTTGAAGGGCATTCGTGAACTGCAGAACTTTGGTAGTTTTCACCCAACCAGAGCCATTCTGAAGATTGCTGTCTTCACTTCGGGTCTTTGGTGCATCAGTGGGCATAACACAGCTATATTTCAAGAGAGCACACACTGAGCATGTGCAACTTTCTGCCAGCCACCTGACCTTCAGCACCTGATCAGGGATGCAGAATCTCAGCACAACTGAGTGTTCTACAGTTCCGTGTGCCATTGCAGCGCTGGTGCCAGTGGAGAAAGAACCTTGATGTGTGTGCTCTGTGCTGTGTTGTTGTTTTGTCAGAAAGGTTGCCAAATTCCAAGTTGTGATGAGCAGTTTCTTGGACTTAACTTGCATGCTGCCACTGCAGTTTGACAGATTTTGATAGGCAGGAAAGGGAAGGAAAAGAGCATTGTGAAGGCAAACAGGAGGGAGGGGAAAGGGCCCTCAGCCTGCACTTTACTGTTTTTGTGCTGTTGTACTCAAATCTTCCAAACCAAAGTTTTCTGGAAGTTTTCTTGACTGGACGCCCAAGCCCCAAATCTTAACTCTATCAAATTGTACTTGTGGTGATTGTGCATGGTTGCTTGGTCAGGGATAGGGTGCTGACAGCTTGCCTGACCTCCCCAAAAACAAATCTTGTGAAATACCTACTTCAAATGCAGTGTAGTTTCAATAGTTGGCAGTGGCACCTGTCTGAGACCCCTCAAATCTTGTAAAAGACTTTATCCAATAATTACAGTGTAGTTTTTGTAACAGGCAATGGGTGCCACACTGCCTGCTTGGCATGCCTGAGCACACCCATTCTTGTCAAACATCTTATCCAATTGCAATGTAGTTTTCATTATAGGCAGTTGGTGGGTGTCTAGCTACACAAACAGGAGCCTGTACTCATGAAGTCCTAAACACCACACTTGGGAACCAATTGGCACCCTGAAGAAGAGTCTGTACTCAAAGCACCAGGACAGACAGTGGTGAGCAGTTTGTTTGTTCACCTTCACATCACTATTTAGTTGCATTAAAGTATTTAAATTTGATTTTTTGTAGTGTGGTGTTTTAGGACTCACAATTGCACTCCTGTTTGTGTAGCATTCTGCAGGCTGGCCACCTTTTCCTGCACCGGCCCTGCACTGAGTGTTCATGGTTTCTTTGTTTGGAGTTGCTTTGGTGCCTGGCCTGCCTGAGGGAGCTTGGGCCCTCCCAAATCTTGTGAAACATGTTTACCAATTACAGCTTAGTTTTCATAACAGGCAGTGGGTGTCTGGCCTGCCTAATGTTGTCAGATGCCCCAAAATCTTGTGAAACACTTTATCCAATTGCAGTGTAGTGTTTGTGACAGGCAGTGGTGCCTGTGAGCCCTTTGTGAAAGGCTTTATCTGATTGTAGCAAGCTTCCCATAGCTGCCATAAAGGTGAAGCAAGAATGTCCTGAAAGGAAGCAGGGATGATTGGGAGAGGAGGAGGAGGAGGAGCAGCAGCAGGGAAAGGTTCCACTATGGAATCCATCAGTTCTGGCAAGAGTAGTAGTTAGTGTGGCCCATGGTAGGGGTGATGTACATGGTGAGGATATTAGATGGGAAGGACAGAGATAGGGAGTGGTGCTGGTGTTGGTGTTGCAGGTGGCAGTGGTGGGTCAGAGACTGAAAGGTGTACTAGGGTGGGGCATATAACAGTACATCCATAGAAACCATAGGTATTTGTTATTACACAGACTTCATCTGGTTGTATACCCACTGAAGCAGGAGCTTTCGTCAGACCCAGTCAGTGTCCATTGGTGCATCTAGTGGTGCTGAAACTAGCCAGAACAAAGCAGAAACACACAGGTCTTCCACTGCTCATGGTCCTCCTTCTCCTCCACCTCTAAGTACTTTGCTTCTCCTCAATCAATCAACTTTATTTTTAAAAGCGCCTTTCCAAAGATTAAGGCACTGTACATACACATTTATAAGCACAGAAACCGACTAAAATCAAAGATAATAAAATTGTACCTAAAACTTATAATTTACAGCAGTATTAAATACCAAAATCCATCAACTAGATCATCTGGGAATGCTAAGCTAAACAAATGAGTTTTGAGGGCTGATTTAAAACTCTGGATAGTCAGGTACTTATTACCCGATGAGGTAGAGAATTCCACAGGTAGGGGATACAAACGCAAAGATCTGGCCCTAGATGTCTTTAATCACACCCTGAAATTCTAGCAATCCCTCATCAGTGGATTGAGGGACAGGTGGGGCAGTAGGGAGAAAGGAGATCTTGTAGGTAGCAGGGTCTCTGATAATGTAGGCTTTGTAGGTCAGCAAACTGACCTGAAGGTGATCCACCACTGTACAGGCAGCCAGTGCAGTCCACAAAGCAGAGTATGATGTGACTGGTCCTAGAAGTACCAGTCACAAGCCTAGCCACCGTGATTTCTGCACCAGCAGCAAGCTGCGGATCTTTTACCTCCAGTAGCCCAGGGTATAGGGCATTGCAGTAGTCAAGGGAAGTCACAAAGGCGTGACCAATGTTGAAAGATCATCAGGATGAACCAAGTGTTTCACCCAGGTGATATTCCTCAGATGGTAAAATGAGATCTTAACAGCAAACACCTGAGATTTCAGGTCAAACCATTGTCAAGAATAGTGCCCAGGTTTTGCACATGGTCTGAGGTAGCCAGCTGAATGCCCTGAGCCAAAGCCCAGAAGGCTGTCCAGCAACCAAACCCACCTCCAGATGATCCAGGTCCACCACCAACACCACAGTTTTAACTGTGTTTAACCTCAGCCAGCTGGCACTCACTCAGTCCTGGATCTCAGCAAGTCATTTGTTAAACACTGAGATAACATCATCCTGCTTGGGTACAAATAACATGTACAGCTGGGTATCATCTGCATAACAGTGATATCTCAAACTGTACCACTTAATAATGTCTCCTGATGGCAGCATATACACCACAAACAACATGGATGCTAAAATGGAGCCCTGTGGAACCTCACAGGACAGGAGAGAGCGTCAGAGGAAAAAATACCAGTGACCACTAGCTGAGTCCTATCCTCAAGGAATGATCAAACCATCTGAGGACCATACTTGACAGTCCGCAGAATGAGCCGTATGCTCTTCAATAGCACACAGTGGTCTACAGTGTCAAACACTGCAGAGAGATCAAGGAGGACCATGATGGAATAACTCCTCTGATCTCTCGCTATTAGGAGATCATTGCCTCAAGGCCATCATGCGTGCTATGCCTCTTCTGAAATCTGACTAGAGAGAATCATATACATCGTGGAAAGATGATCATCCAACTGCGTGTGCTACCACCTTTCAATAACCTTGCCCACAAAAGGCAGGTTAGAGACAGATCTGTTGTTAGATGGACAGTCTGGATCAAGGAGGGTTTTAAGGAGCAGTTGCACAAGCACCTCCTTTAGGGCTCTGGAAAGATCCCCTCCAATAAACTACAGACTATCTCAGCCAGAACCAGGCCAATGTCATCAATGCAACCCACAAGGAGCTGCATTGGGTCTGGTCCAAACTACAGTTGGTTGGCTGCAGTGTCTGGATAATCCCTTACGATGTCCATGAATTCCTGCCAGCCAAAGTCAGACCAAGCAATCTGGGTGCCCGCAACCTCCTGCCAACCTCCACAACCCCTATTAGGGAGAGCTGGGCCAATCCTGAACCTGATGGTGGCAGCCTTATCTGCGAAAACTGAGCAAACTCATCACACTTCACTTGTGAAAAGCTCTCTCAGGGTGAAGACAGATTGGATTGCACAATCTGTCAATGGTCTGAAGAGCTGAGCTGGTCGATTTTATGCAGTGGCAATCTCCCTGGACAGGAATTCTGCCTTCTTACAGGAGGTTGTCGATTGATAGACTCTATAATGGTTCATCAATCCAAGCCTGTCATCCTCCAGTCCCGATTTCCACCAAGCCCTCTCAACCTTCGACCCACTATCCTCAACTCCTTCTAGGCCTCATCAAACCATGGAGACCTTGGTCAAAGAGTGAGGGGACGAACACTAACAGGAGCAATAGAATCCAGGGCCTCTGTCACTGCCTGATTATAGGCAAGTACCAGATCCCTGGATCCAATCATTTACTCAGCAAACTCAATACAGTGGCGTGAAAAGTATTTGCCCCTTCCTGATTTCTCTATTATTGTATATTTGTAACACTGGATGTTTTCAGGTCTTTAGACAAAATATAATATTAGATAAAGGAACCTGAGGGACAAATAACACTTTTTTTTACTTATTTCATTTATTTAATGAAAAGTTAACCAACACCAACTGGCACTGTGTGAAAAGTAATTGCCCCTAGTTAAATCAACCCAATTAAAGGGATAATTAGAGTCAGCTAATTGAACACAGCCAGGCTTGATTACAGCCAGCCCTGCTCAATATAAACCTCACTTATTTTGGCCCTTACCATCAGAGTCACATTGCCAGCTCAAAGATTCAACAAGCACATTATGCCTTGATCAAAGGAAGTTCCTGAAAAGATCAGAAAACATTTTGTTGCCCTCTATCAGTCTGGAAAGGGTTACAAAGCTATTTCTAAGGCTCTGGGACTCCATCGAACCACAGTGAGAGCCATAATCTCAAATGGAGAACACTTGAACAGTAGTGACCCTTCCCAGGAGTGGGCGGCCTGCCAAAATTACTCCAAGGGCGAGTGTAAAATCATCCAAGAAGTCTCAAAGGATCCTAAAACAACATCCAAAGAACTGCAGGCTTTCTTGCCTCAGCTACGGTCAGTGTTCATGACTCCACAATCAGAAAGAGACTGGGCAAAATGGGTTTATGTGAGAGTAGCAAGGAAACCACTGCTAACCAAGAAGAACATAAATGCTCATCTCTCACTTGCCAAGAAGCACCTGGATGATCCACAAGCCTTTTGGGAAAATTTTCTATGGACAGATGAGTCCAAAGTGGAACTTTTGACAACATGGATCCCATGATGTCTCGCTGTAGCAAACACAGCATTCCACAGTAAGAACACCATACCAACAGTCAAACATGGTGGTGGTAGTGATGGTGTGGGATGCTTTGCTGCCTAAGGACCTGGATGATCGGCTGAATTAAAGGAACCATGAATTCTGCTCTGTACCAGAAAATTCTTAAGGAGAATGTCCAGTCATCCTTCCGCAGCTGAAGCTGAAGCGTAGTTGGGTCATGCAGCAAGACAATGATCCAAAACACAAAAGCAAGTCCACATCAGAATGGCTAAAAAGAAGTAAAATTAATGTTTTAGAGTGGCCTAGTCAAAGTCCAGACTTAAACCTAATAGAGATGCTGTGGTAGGACCTGAAACGAGCAGTTCATGCTCGAAGCCTACCAAATGTTACTGAATTAAAGCAGTTCTATCGAGGAAGAGTGGTTAAAATTCCTCCACAGCGATGTGAAAGACTGATATTGAATTATAGGAAGTGTTTGGTTGCAGTCATTGCAGCTAAATGTATGCAACCAGTTATTAAGTGCAGGCAATTACTTTTCACACAGTGCCAATTGGTGTTGGTTAACTTTTTCATTAAATAAGTGAAATAAAAAAAAACAAGTGTTATTTGTTCACTCAGGTTCCCTTTATCTAATATTACATTTTGTCTAAAGACCTGAAAACATCCAGTGTGACAAATATGCAATAATAGAGAAAATCAGGAAGGGGCAAATACTTTTCACGCCACTGTAGGTCCAGCACTGCCATTAGGACCTGTGGGGTCACGTCCCTTAAATGGTAGTACTGGGCCATCTTCATAGGGCTGGCCTAATTGGGAAGCCATGAAACTGAACCCTATGGTGTGATGGTCAGACTACCCAACTGGTTCCACCACCAAATCAGAGATCTCCATCCCCAGGAGGAACACCAGGTCTAATGAGTGACCACAAATGTGGGTTGTGGAGGTAACTACCTATGTGAGGCACCACAAAGTCATAAATTGGAGGAAGTCCTGACCCATGGTGGTGAGATATAATGCCCAGGGATCCTCATCCTGTTTTGAAGATGTTTAAGAAAACCCACCACCTGAGCATTTTGTGTGAATCACACATCAGCAGCTGGCAGTGCCAGGTGGGGTGCCAACTCTGCAAACTGTACACTTGCACCGTGGTGAGTATCGAGGGCAATTTTCGTCAGTTGCCACTGGCTTTGAGGCACTATATGATGCTCCTTCTCTGAGTGTACCACAGGCTGCAAATCAGGGACTGAGTCTGGGTCTGACACTACTGTTATCCTGTCACCTGAGGAAAAATAATTGCTTGGAGCACACAGGTATGCTGATTCTTATAGTGTTTTATAAAAGTAAGCTAGTAGCATGTCCACCACCAGCACAGCTGGTTGCAGTGGAGAAGACTGCCACAGAGGAAGAGGATGTGGAGTCAAGGTATCAGAGGTGGAGAGGTACTGGTTATTCAGAAGGGGAATCGAAGCATAGGCAAAGGAGCAGGCAAGCAGGAAAAGTGTATGGGAAGGGTGAAGCATCAGGTGAGAGCAAGGAGATGGGTGGGGAAGGTGAAGTTGCAGAGGAGAAGCAGGCAGCATTAGAGGAAGAAACAGAAGGGAAGAGGGAAGAGGGTTGAAAGTCTATTATCTGTTACAATAGGCTCCTCTGATGAGGACTATGATTCTGATAAGTGGAAGCCACCACCACCACCAGTATAAGAGGACGAGAGTAGGAAAGTAAGAGACAATGAAGAAGAGAAAGGAAAAAGCAACTTGATGAAGCAGGACAATCTAAATCCCAGGCCAAGTTCCCATTCCCACGTGATAAACGTGGTACTACTGCTACTGTACTGATAATGCCTTTAGTGATCATGCAGAGCAAAATATAAGCAAAAGAAAGCCAGATCCCGTTAAAGAATCCAATTGTCTATTATTCAAAGTCTTGACACACTATGATACCCTTGACCACGTCCATATTTTCGCTCCTCTGTGTTTCTTCTGAAGCAAGGATCTAGATATAAGCCATTTGCAAGAACACTAATTAACATCCATATATACATAGGGAATCAGCACAATGCTTAATGTTAGTATAATATCCCCATAGAATCTGTTAACCTTTATACATTACTCATCCTCCGTAATTTTTAATATGCTCTTTTATTTTTATATGAATAAAATCTGTTTCATATTAATCATATAAATCCCAGTGATCCTACTACAGCTTAACAGTAAAAATACTTCCCACATGTAACCCCATGGTTTACGATCCATACCTGGGTTTCCACATTTTGCACATGGGGGTGATTGAATAGGATGGTAGAGAAGAGGAACTGTTTTGGATTTATACCCTGGTCCTATGGATGATAGATTGGTATTTATGAGGAGAAAGATTGGTCAGTATGCTTGTAGTCTGTTAATCTTTTGATTTATTGTATGTGGTCTGGATTTACACTGGTAAATGCTTCCCACTTTTGGGGTTTCTCTCCCCCATGCTGCTTCTACTTCATTGTATCTGCCCTCTTTTTCTTTACCATCTTGCCACAACTTATCAACCTCCCACCCATTCCATTTTTAGATACCTGACTGACTGTACCTCTTAAAATGGCATCTTCAATTAATCTCCTCCATCCCCTGGTGTTAAGTATAGATTCAGATTAACCCTTGATATATATATATTAGAATAGTTTATTCAGATGTCGGGTTAGGCTGCATTTTATAAACATACACAGCAAAGAATACCACATTTTAATCACTGAGAGAACAGCACTGATAAGGCAGATTTCATGTCAATTTCTTAAAATTTAGAGAAGCACAGATGACACTTGGATATTTTGGTAACATGTATAGCTAGCTTCAACAATGGGAGACCAGCTTAAAATTCATCTGTTTGAGCTGATCTGGCAGTCAAGAGTAATAACACAAATATTGTTGTTTCTTATTAGAGCCTTGTGAGCATACAATAAAGATAAGGAAAATGACACTGAAATAAAACATATGAAAAATTTATTTAATTATGTTCTAAGACTATGATAGAGTGGCATATAGAAACAGAAGGAGGTGGTGGGAGCAGTAGATGAGGTATACTGTGACGTGTGATCAGGATTAATAATAAATATTTCTTAGATGTAATAACATTCTTCATGATTCCGGAGTAAATATGTATGGCTAGCCTTACTAATATACCAGTTATGTTCACATATGAACTTTCTACATGTAATGGCAGAGAGTTTTCACCTGATAATGAACAGTTAACCTGAGCAGGTTTCCACATAGCCTTTATCAGATCCAATGTTTTAAACTTGCTGGACCTTGGAAGCAGAAAGCAGGCACATTTGAGTGGGGATTGATCACCCCTGAGTCCCCATGTTAAGAATGTACCTTGTGTCATTGCTTAGCAATGATCAGACTTTCCATGAGGGAGACCTTCTGGGTTTCACTGACATCATATAATGTGGCACTGTTGGGGGTGATTGGGAAGCTGATTCTGCTTGCACGAGCGGCGACATTCAAACAGTGACAATGGCATTGGTCAGTGCAGTTTACTACGCATGCAGCTAAGTGAATGCAGCTCTTGCAAACGTGAGTGACTCTAACTATCTGTTGGTCCACATAACTTTTGCTCTGCAGTTTTCAATAACTAAATGGAGATAACATACTTTGAATGATTTTCTGTCATTGCAGGCGGCAAAACCATGGTGGTATTAATGAATATGAAGGATCCAAATGAATGATACAGTAATACAATCTACCTTTTGGTACTTATTCATATTAATGTTAGGAACTTTTGGTTAAAAGCATGCATGTATACTGCATTAATAGCGTGTCATGGTGAGAACTGGTGGTGTATTATTGTGTGTTTACATTATTTTAAAGATACTTAAGAGCAGTACAAGAGTGCAGCAGTTCTTATAGACATGGAAAGGTTAAACAGTTCTGTGTATCTTTTAATAACTATTCAGATTTTCAGTATGATATTACATGTGATATGGAAATAGTACAGAATACATGAGTTCAGTGTATTGGATTTATATACTGCATTCCATTATGAAATGAATAATACAGCATTTTATAAATCTGCATTTATTGGAGTATGATTTGATAGCAAGTTGAATAGCAATAGATAATCTTTTAGTTTTCTATATATTCTCACTAGTATAGGATGGTTGCTCCAATAAAATATATTGTTAAAAATGAAGCAATCACCTACAAAATAATGAAACCTAGGTATGGATATGTAAACCATTGGGTTACAAGTGGGCAATATTTTACTGTTAATCTAAAGTTGGATCATTGGGATTGATATTATTAATATGAAACAGATTTTATTCATATGAAAAATTAAATGAGCATATATTAAAGAATTACGGAGGATGGCTGATGTATAAAGCGTTGGCACACTGTATGTGGATATTGTTCTAACACAAAGCATTGTGCTGATTGCTCTATGACTATATGGATATTAATTAATGTTCTTGTAAATGGCTATAGCTGCTAGATCCTTGCTCCTGAAGAAGCCCATGGGGTGAAATGTTGGGTGGGCCAGGGGATCGTGGTATCAAGACTTTGAATAAAAACATTTGGACTCTTTAATTGGAGCTGGCATTGTTTTGCTTATGCTTTGACTACTCTGCTTTTCCAGCCCCATTGCATCTTGTGTTGAATGTACTTTATAGAAGGAACCAACTTGCAACTAGCTTTGTGTGAGCATGTGTGGAGCACATCATTCCTCCCCATGATCAGAAACAAAATCTCATAGTGGTCAGTGTGGTCCTTCTAAGGCCCCCAATTCCTCAGGCTGGTGGTCATATAGCTAAGAAAGCCAAGATGTTTCACAGTATGGGAATATTGTAGGGATGTCCCCACAACTCCACTGAGGGCATACTGCAATATGTGTGAGAAAAAGATCAACAGGAGTAAATCCACAAGGACATTAGAAACCAGTGTGCTGGTTGATCATCTAAAGCATGAACACAGCATCTTGTTAACAGTCATATCTCTTCGCAATCCACACACAGGTGAGGCTCAGCAGTAGCAGCCAGTTATGAGTGGTAGGATCAGAAAGTTTGTTTAAATTATGCAGCCCCATGGCAGCAGTAGTAGTCAAAGTCAACTGACATTAGTGGTGCTCCTTCCACAACACCATGCCAACTAACACCTCCAGCACCACCACTAGGCAGGAATAATAATGGTAATAGATGCAGTTGCAGCACCAGTGCTAATCCAGAATTTATTGTCACCAAACAAACCTCACTGCAGGACTCATTACATGCATGCACAAAATGCCACCTACTCATCCAGCTGCTGTGTGAATCACTCAATTGATAGACGAGATGATGGTGCTCGATCTGCATCCATTCTCCATGGTGGAAGCATCGGCTTTCAAAGACTGTTACATGAGCTGAAACCCAAATGCAACATTCCATCACACTTTATGTTTTCTCAGGATCTTCTCTGTGCAATGTATGAGGCTGAATGCATGTAGATGGTGACCCTTCTAAAGCAGACAGAGGGGATATATGCATTTCACTGGTGACATCTGGAGCAATACTGCAAACCAAAGCTTCCTGAGTCATACTGCTCATTGGGTTGTGTTAAGTACTAGCAGTACCACTGCTATCCCACTCCACCACAAACACCAGCCCCTGCAGGAGTTATCATGAAGCAGACAGCTGCACAGAGGAACAGTGTTATAGGAGTGCCTTACTTAATGACTCAGTCATGGATGGGAAACACAGTGAGGAGAACATTCTACTCTTCCTACAATCAATGCTGCACTACTGGTTATACACTCCATAACATGACAGTGGGAACTTTTGTGACAGAACATGGAGTAACATGCTGAAGGCCATGAAATGTGGGGGTTTCTGCTACACACCTTACTTTGCACATGCACTGAATCTGGTGGTGAGTTATGTGTTGAGAAATATGCACAGTTAAAAGAAATACTGAACACAATTAAGGGCATTGCCTGATACTTTCACTGTTCCTCCAAAGTGCTGAGCTCCTCCAACATTATCAACAGATGCAGTGTTCCACAACACTGCTTGATTAAAGACACAGTGACAATGTGGAACTCTATCGCTTACATGGTGGAAAGACTGTTGGAACAGAAAGCTGTGTTGCAGGTATGGAATTTGATGATGTACCTTGTGGGGAATATCAGTCCTGGGTGCAGTGGTGTGTGCTTCAAAGCCTGGGTCCATTTTGAGACCTTTGAACAGGCCACCAAAGATCTGTCTGTTGAATCTGCTACTCTTGGCATGGTCCTGCCTATGGTGAGTTTTCTTGAAGAACATATGGTAGGGTGTGGCAAATGGATAACACCAACAACAAAGGATAGATTTTCAAACACACTGATGTGTGAATTTTATTTCAAGTTCAAAAACAATAAACTAAAGTAAAACAATTCTTCATGAATTCAGCATGAACTCTTATAGTACTTCCCACAGAGTGAATCAATACATAGGCTTAGATCCTCCTACATCTGTGTTCTGCTGGACCATACACAACTCTGTATGTCCTTCTGGTTCCTTCCTCAAGGCTGATCTGAGGAACTGTTTAAAAAGAGGGTTTTATTCTGATTGGTCTGGTCACCTGATCCTCCCCATTCTAATACAACACAGTATCCACTCTAATATATGCTTTTCAGTTCAGTGTGACACAGTATTTAGTTCAGCTAGATCTCAGGATATTACTATCAAAGTCTCCCCATGTTAGCATCAGTATAACTCCTAAAACGTACTTTGAATATACAAGTGGTGGATAATGAGCCTTGCTCCTTCCCCAAAGAGTATGACTGTCATTTTGTTTATCATAAAAAGAGTCCCTAGAGGCTGCTGTCACCCTAAATGGTACAGTCAGTTTGAATCCATCTGCAGCTAAGCACAATTATTTCAGCTAGCCTGGGCTTAAAGAAAACCCATTTCCAAATGTATTCTAAGCAAGTAAATACATACAGTCCTTTAAAACGTTTATTCAAGTGTTTGAAAATATAAGAGGGAACTTTAGAGACATACTGTTTATAATTCATTTATTTAAACATTTTTGTTTTTTATAAAATGTTTATACAGTTGTAGCTTTGTTTTATTTTAATATTTATTTTCAGGGCACCAGGTCTAGCAAAACAGTTGGACAGGGATTTTTGCTCTCGATTCATTTACATGGATATACATGTTTTTGTATTATATACTGCATTAGAGAATGCTAGAATATTGAGAGAATGAAGGGAGAGAGAGAGAGAGAGAGAGAGAGAGAGAGAGAGGAGGAACAAGGAACGTTCCCATTTTCTTTACACAGTCCTCTCTGTCTTAGAAAAACTGGCTACTAATTTTTTTTGTTTAAAAGAAGTCAGACTCCTTCAAATTACAGAGAGAAACTCTGTTGCAGGTGGCAGCCCATTTCATTTACTTTACCATTTTTGGCAACTTTAGAAATCTCTGGTATCTCTTTGAAGGAGTAGTTTCTGCAAAGACAATGTACTTGAAACACAAAGCTGCTCCATATTAGCACCACAGTAAACTTTATATTATATAACTATTTCCTTACAGCTACACCTCTTTTCATTAATTCTATCTACAGAGGTGAACAGGGAACTTTCACTCATGGAATGACTTTTCCACTGATAGTGAAAGTAAAGAAAGCAGCTTCATTCCATTTGCCATGTTCCAGGCTTACAATAGATTCTCTAAGCCTCTGTTCTATTTACTTAAGTCAAGGAAGAAAATTACTCAACATTTAACATGCAGAGCTGCTTGCAATAAAAAGTATAAGTAAAAGTGGTTACATTTAATCACATTATTATGTTTGCTAACAATTAAAACAAACAAGAACATCATTAGATCTATACCAAAAGTCTGGAATCTTGTCACTTAAACGCAGAATTCATTATTCAACACAAATAGTTCTTCACAAGAACTTAAAAGCAGAATCTCCTAATGTTCTAAATGATAGGTTAAAATGAATGGATGTTAGTAAATTACTGTGTTTATCTCCAACAAAACAGTACCAAGAGAGTTGGATCAGAACTAAGTGGCAAATGTTCACTTTTCAAGGTCCCAGATTATTAAATTATCTTATTAAACAGGAGAATAAATGTCCACTCCAAAACACGTGTTTAAAAAAATTGTAAAGCCACTTAAATTGGACTATCAATGTATGGTTGTTTAGAAAATACTTGCTGTTTTAACTTTTGTATTCATGTAAACATTGTACATATTTCAAACATATTGTTGATTTGATGTTTGTTATCTGTAATCTTCTATTGTGTATCTATTGATGTCCCCTTCTCCTTAGGCATGGCTGAAATGGGACTTTGATCCAGTCCACCTTCCTGGTAAATAAATAAATACAGGATTAAGGTAGGCCAGGAATGCCATGCCAAGGCTGGTTTGGAAGACAGGATGGGAGGGATCAATGCAAATAATAAATCCTTTTTAGTACATGAACAACTAAGATGCTAGTTCACTGAGTGCTAATAAACAGACCACTGATAACTGGTTATGATGAACTATACTTAATAATTCATAGCTGAGAGAGAATAATGTTAATTTGTGTGCCCTCGCCAAAATCAGTTTTTTTAAAACAGCAAAATACAAGCAGCACAATGAAGTTTTCCTGTTTAATCTTGGTGTCAGAAGACTGAGCTATGAACCTGGGGCCAGATTTTCAAAGAGTCTAAGATGGCCTAAAGACTATATCACATCCCACAAACTGTGTAGAAAAAAAAAGCTCTGTGCATTATGGTCATATTTTCAGTCTAGGCAAACAGCTGAGGAGAAAGTTGTGCCTGGTAATACCAGGCATACCGCTTTTGGCACATTTGCATACACAACCTGCCACAAGCTGCTGTAATTGTAGAGCCAGTTGCAAACTGTACGCACATATGAAAAATAACTCACAAGTGGCAAACCTGTGGGTGCGTAAGAGAAGCGCCTTGCACATGTTTCTGCCATCCATGTGCTTCGTTTTATGTCTGAAAATCTGTCCCCTGCATGACTCAAATTTAGTTCTGTCACTGTTAATTACTATGTGACTTTTCAAACAAAAGTCACAGCATTCATCCTCAATTGAAATAAATGGGAGTCCATTAATTTGTAGTTACCAAACTTCCCTTATATTTGTTGAAGAAGTGAAAATCCTTTATAAAGCCTGTAATAGGTGTAACGTCAGGTGTTTTCTGTACTCTCTGCTGTAGATTTTACACTCCTGCAACAAATAAAAGGGAAGTTTGGTACCATAAGTGAATGGACTCCTATTTATTTCTAATTGGAGGGTGAGTGCCAAGACTTTTTATTTGACTCTTTTGGCATTTTGTCACTGGACACCCTGTCCTCTCTGAGCAGCTCTGCAGAGACAATACTACATGACCTTGTTAAAGTCAATAAATATCCACATGCTAAACCTCCCATCTCTTCCTCTTCTCTACACTTAACCTCCAATGCTTTTCCTGTCTATCTCTCTTCTTTCCTGTGTGTGCACCTAAAGGGCTACTGCAACTGTTAATGTCTTGCAGAATGCTTTGGGAATACAGTGTACAGTATATCAAAATTGTAATATCAATCCAAATTCTTTTCCCATACTTTCCACATGCAAAATCCAGGTTTTACTTCAAGCAAATAATCCTTCTGAAATTCTGTGTTGTAGGATTATGCCTGCATTATGATATGCCATTCATGTACTGACTGTCAGATAGAGTGAATTATAGGGACCAGGAAGGGGCTATTCATGAACTTTCTTTTAGATTAGCAAAACATAGAATTAATTCATAGGATTAATAGGATGGTTTAAGAGCAAAAGTAGACTACTACAGCCCATTATATGTTCACCATTTCTCAATGGAAATATTCTTGAATGCCAGTCTTCTTAAGTGCTTATCTAAGTGAAATTTAAAGATATAATTTGTCAGTATAACACAACTTCTGCAGGAGTGAGTCTCACAGGTTAAACCACATTGTGTACACCAAGCTGCCAGTTTAGAGGTTTTAAACATCTACTTTCAGTTGCATTTGATGCCTTCTACCATCATAAATACTATCCCTTGTTTCTTGGCCTTGACAGTTCCATAGGTCCTTGTTTTGGAAGAATTTGAAGACTAGGCACATGTCCCCCTTAGTCTTCTTAATTCTAGACTGTACATATCCAACTTGCCTAATCTTTCCTCATGTCCCTTACCTCTCATACCACTGAACATCTTCATTGCCCTTCTCTGCAGCCCTCCACAAGCTGAATTTGTCTTTCAATATATAGTGCCCCAAACTGGCTGCAATCCTCAAGATGTGGCCTGACCAAGGAACTGTACAGGGCATTAAAACCTCCTACTTTAACTGGCAATATTCCTATATATGTACCTTATTACTGAGCAGTTTACTTTGATAAAAAGTTTATATTACTATTAATTCTGATACCAAGGTCCTTCTCTTGAATTTTTTCCTTGAGCTTCACCACATAAAGTTCATAAGTATTCTTATTATTGGTGTCCAAGTGCATCCCTTTACCTTTGTCAGTGCTGAACTTAAGTTTGGAATTGTTAGTCCACTCTTCAATAGTTTAAGGTTCTTTCTTAGAATATTCACACCATCCGGAGTATCCACTACTATACCAATCTTAGTATCATCTGCAAATTTGCACACCATGCCCCATCAAGAGCTACATATAGGATACATAAGGTATTGCAGAGTATTGGGCCACACACTGAGCCCTATGGGACTGCATCACTCTTCCCTCATCAGATACATAGCCCCTAATGCAAACCTTCTGTTTTCTAACTGTCAGCCACCAGGCTTGAATCCATCTAATCAGTCTCTTATTTAAACTCACTCTATCTAATTCTGCAGTAAGTTCCTGGTGTGGCTACTGTATTAAAGGCCTTGTTATAATCTAAAATCTACATCTACTGGAAGATCTCAATCTAGTGCCTTGCTTATTGGCATGAAGAATCTAATAAGAAACATCTGTCACGGTCTTCCTTCCTCGAAAACCATGTTGTATGTCATCATACAAATGATATGTTTTAATATGGTTTTCTAATTCTTCCTTCAAAAATACTTACAGGATCTTTCCAAGAACAGACATTAGGCGTACTGGTCTCTAGTTATAGTAATCAGTCTCAAACCTTTTAATAGATTGGTACCACCAATGCATACTTAAACATTTCACCAGTTGTCCTAAAATTATAGATTTTTCAAGCAAGTATTTGACTGGCCCTATAGTTCTACTGCCAATTCCTTATGTAGTCGGGTGGTCTCACCCAGGGCCTTAGTTATCTGCAATCCCTAAGCAAATGTAGCAGTTTATCATTATTTACAAAAGCTTTTGAGTGTCCTGTGGGATCTTGATCACCTGTGTATCGCTTGTGTCTCTATGAAAATGGTACAGAAAAACTGGTTAAAAACATTAACTATGCCTTCTTCCTTGAGATTGTCCTACCCCCTCCCCAGTCACCTTGATTTGACCCCTTTCTGTTATTTATATATCTATAAAGGTTTTGTAGTTACACTTAGCTGTGACAGCTACCTTAAATTCTGGAACTGCCTTCCTCTTTCTATTGCTTTCTTTCATACTCTAAATAATCCAGTTTTTGACTGCAACTTCATCTTTAACAAGGAGAGCAAGGCACTGGCAGGGCAGGCACCATTTGTCTTTAGTTAGTTGTGGGTCAGTGCCAGTTTTAGCTTGTCTATGCTCAGTGTAAGCTAGTTTTCCCATCCATTGCAGAAAGTATCCAAACAATTTTAGCAACCTGTGACAACCCACCTCTCCCTCTGGGTTGAAACAGCTTTTAGAAGGTGTCTGTCCTCTATTCGCTGCCACCAGCTGGACTTTCCTTCTGGCACCTCTTTCAAGTGTACAAACTTGAAATAATTAAATGTGCAATTGCACAAGGTAAAGGCTGGTAGTGTGTCTTCTCTCGGGTGGCGGATGCTACACAGAGTTTACCTCAGCCAGTGGTATTACCTTAGAAAATGACATCACAGTCACAACTGTTGAGCAAATAAATAGCTTTTTACTTAACAGAAAGTGCAATGAGCAGTTACAGGATATGTATTTACAACACAAGAGAATAACATTCATACAGGAAAAGTAAACAAATGTTTTTAAATAACAGATGGCAAAGAAGAAGACTATTACTGAAATATGCTATCACTAAACTTACCCTTCCCTGTCCTTACAAGAGACACTGGACCCTGTTCTATCTGCCCGCTCCTACGGACATAGCTACAAGGTAGGCTCAAGCTTAGTTCCCTTCCCCAGCTTCCAAAGCACAAGGAAGCTTTCTCTGTCTTTTAGAAGGTTATATACTCTGTGGAGAATAGGTCATTCCTATTCTCCCTTAAATCATCCAACCAACTAACATGTATGTATTTAATTGTCCCAATCAGAGTGAACACCTATCAGTGACCAATTATATTCCCTTTTCACCTTAAGTTTATATTTGAATGATCCAATCCATTCAAACTGCCCTGTGTCCGTGTCTGCAGGTCTGTGTGTGTCTGGAGATGTCCACTGAGATTTATTACCTAGCTCTTATCTAGCAGCTAGGAATTCCTAAGCTGAATGCTGCAGGACAGAGGATTTCAGCCTGACTGTATTTTTTCCAAACTGCTAAAAAATAAGGCACCTACAAAATCCAAACCATTAACTCTTTCCTGTCCATTTCTGTCACATCTCCACCCCCAGATAAAGAAGGCGTGTCCCTTGGGCCCCCAAGTGACACATCCATTCATGCAGTTACTGGGAAGTGCCCAAAGCATCCAGCCAGGCCATTAGCCCTGCCTAGATAGCCCATCCGCATTTGCATTTTGTTTGCCACTGCGATGCTGGATGGTCATGTTGTATGCCTGCAGTACCAAACTCCATCGTAGTAGTTTACCATTTTGCCCACAGGACCTATGAAGCCAAATCAGAGGATTATGATCTGTGACCACAGTAAATTCTCTCCCATATAGGTAAGGCTGCAGCTTCTGAAGGGCCCACACTATTCCCAAGCATTCCTTGTCAATTGTGACGTATGCCTCCTCTCTGGGCAAAGCCTTGACTGAGGTACACAACCAGGTGCTCCTCCCCCCAGCTGGGTAACTTGGCTCAGCACAGCCCCAGCCCATGATCTAAGGCATCCACATGGACCATAAACTTTAAACTATAATTAGGGCCAATACAGCAGGGCCACTTAAGGCCTTTTTAGCTCCTGAAAAGCAACCTCACAGCCTTCTGACCACTTCACTGTATCTGGCTTTCCCTTCTTGGTTAACTCTGTCAGGGGCTTAGCCAGATAGCTATAGTGGGAACAAACCTTCGGTAGTACCCTGCTGTCTGTAGAAATGCCCTGACCTGTTTCTTTGTGGTAGGAGTAGGCCAGGCCAGGATGGCATCAACCTTGGCAGGCTCGGACGGATGTGTCCACTACCCACCTGGTGCCCAAGGTAGGATACTTCTGCCATACCTATCTGGCACTTCTCTGCCTTGACTGTCAGACCTGTCTTCTTTAACCTGTGGAACACATCCCGCATTCTTGATGTGCTCATCCCAGGTCTGGCTGTATATGGCTATATCATCCATATAAGCCAATGCAAACTCACCTACCCCAGACAGAATGTGATCTACAAGCTGTTGAAAGGTTGCAGGTGCATTCTTCATTCAAATGCATTACCTTAAATTCGTATAACCCAAATGGAGTAACAAAGCTGATCTTTCCCTGGCCGCGGGGTCAGAGGTACCTGCCAATAGCCCTTTGTTAGGTCGATTGTGGTCAAATACTTGGCTCCCTCAGTCGCTCCAGGGTCTTATCTGTTCTGGGCATGGGATAGGCATCAGACTCTGTGCAGCTATTAAGCTTCCGGTAGTCCATGCAAAATCATGTGGTGCCATCCCTTTTGGGGATCAGTACCATGGGTGATGCCCAGGGGCTACTAGATTCCTGGATTACTCCCAGTTCCAGCATCTCTTTGAGCTCCTCTTCACAGACTGCTTACGTGCTCAGGTACCCTGTAGAGGACTGTTTCAGGAACCTGGGTCCCTGTATCCACATGGTGCTCTGCCATCGTGGTGTACCCCAGTTTCCTGTGAACATGTCCTCAAATTCTCTCAGCACACCCCTAATTTCTTGCGCCTGGGCTGGTGTCAGCTGTTCTGAGAGGGTAAGGTTGTCCACAGAGGATGCAACCCTGGCCTCCCCAAGTAGGTCCACCAGTGGATCTACCTCAGTTTCCTCCTCTGGGAACTACATAGCGAGGACCATTTCCTCCCTATCATGGTAGGGCTTCAGCATGTTAACATGATACACCTTTCATTTGCATCTCCTGTCTGGTAGCTCTATCATGTAATTGACATCACTAACATTTTGGACAATGGAGAATGGCCCTTCCATGCTGCCTGTAATTTATTCTGTCAGACAGGGATGAGTGCCATCACTCGCTGTCCCACCTCATATTCTCTGGCTCGGGCCCCACAGTCATACCAGACTTTCTGCGCTGTTGTGCAGTGGCCAGGTGCTCCCTGAGCAAACCCCATGAGCTCCCTAAAGGCGGGTCCTGAGTTCAGGACATACTCCACAACCGACTCCCTTGGGAGGCACGGTCACCCTCCATTCATCCCAAATCAAATCTAGGGGCCCCTGCACCCTATGACCAAACAGGAGCTCGAAAGGTGAAAACCCTGTGGACTCCTGTGGGACTTCCTGTATGCAAATAGGAGATGAGGCAAATATTTGCCCCAGTCCCTTATGCTGGTCAGCAAAAGTCCTTAGCATGGTCTTAAGGGTTGAATTAAATCGCTCCACTAGACCATTAGCTTGGGGATGGTATGGGGATGTTTTTGAGCTGCTTCACCCACACCTTCTCCCACAAACCTACTCATTAACCCTGACATAAAATTGGCACCCCGGTCTGACAGTATCTCCTGGGGAAAGCCCACAGCTAAATATTCCCAACAGTGCATCTGCCACTGGTTCTGCCTCAGAGGATGTTAGGGCCCCTGCCTCTGGGTATCTGGTGGCATAGTCTACAACTACCAGGATATACCATTTGCCAGTGCCGACTTAGGGTGCTCAATGGCCCCACTATGTCCACGCTACCCTCTTTTTTTTTTAAAACCAGTCTTTATTGATTCTTATTTTTACAAACAAACAATAAACAGACATACACACATAGCCTGGAACCGGGGTGCACAGCCCCAAAACTGGCTGTCAACATATACTAACTATATACATATGCAGAGGAATCACACCCCTCCTCACCCCGTTGTCAAAAGGGAAAAGAAAAAAAAAAGAACAAGAAAACCCTTCCTGATTAAATTTAAAGCTTATAAACTACCTATTGCCTCTCCTGCTCTATACTTACTCATGTTCTCTATATCTTCATAAACATTCCATCTCGACCACATCTACCCTAGCGTTAGCCGGGTAGGAGTGCTTCCCTCTGCATCCCCGGAGAGAGAAGTCCCTCGGTCATCCATAGGTCAGGCAGACCCTTATCTATGTCACCCACTAAGCCCTACCGGCTTCACCTATCATCAGTTGATATCCATCCTAATCTTATTCAAGAGATTAAATACCCTCTAGTCAAATCTGCTAGGTTACTTCAGTTAGTCACTGCCCAGAGACAGACCTGTGTCGAACTCTACTTCTTGTAGAGAGTATATTGCCCTCTAGGGCTGCCCATTTTTGGTGTATACCTCTACTTTCCCTTCTGCATATAGATGCCTCTTAAGTCTAGCTAACATCCTGGTAAGGTCTTTTAACCATTGACCATACCCATATAACTGACCATCCTTCCAGTGCTGGACCACATAAGATTTAACTATTCCTGCCATCAGGGATACATGATATTTAGCAACAGCTCCAGCTACTAGTGACAAGTCCCCTAAGATGCAGATCTCCAGTTTTATAAAGTCTGAGTAGTCCATCAATGGATCCATTCGCCTCTTTATCTCATCCCATACTGGAGATATTTTGGTACATCTCCACAATATGTGTATCAAATCACCCCTCTCTATACCACACCTAAAACACAGGTCTGTCTGCTGTAGGCCTCTCTTACATAGCTTTGCAGGGGTATCGTATATATTTGAGACAATAAAAAGTGCAAGTTTTATACTTTGGAATCACATTGTACCTAGTGTTTTTCCATACATAGCCAATCGATTCCTATTGGGGCTAAAGCTCTGTCCCAATAATTCACTGTCGGAGGTACCCTCGGCCCATGAAACTAAGAATGGTGTTATAGACCTGTGATAAGATCCTTGAGCTTGGATCAACCCTCAGGTCATCCCAACTAAGCGACTCTTCTGTGAACCCCCAAACCTTCTTAACTCTCCCTGTAACATGTTTGTGAGTTGTAATCTGGGAAAATAAACCATTCTGTGACATTGTGGTGGAAGAACCACTTTAGAATCTCGGATTACATCTTCTGTTCTCAGACCTGGAACCCAAATAGCCCAGTTCACGCTACCCTCTTGAAGGGTTCATCAATAATGGGCAGGGCACCAAAGCTGCCTTGGCCTTGTCCCCATTTTCCCCACCACTGGCACTGTGAACAAGTCCTGAAATAATTTGCCACATCCTTGCCAATACCAGGTCAGAAGAAATTGTTGGTTAGGCGCTTTTTGTACCTCACCCCAAGTGCCCTGAAAAAGGGATATCATGGGCAAGGGCAAAAGCTGCTGATGGTGAACCTTAGAGACTACCAGCTGCTGGAGCCTCACCATCTAGCCCTTCCTCTGTTGTACATTCTCTGTACAACAGCCCATTTCAACAAATGGACTCTTTACCCCCTGAGAATGCTCAGCCCTATGGGCTATTTCCCTCAGTTTTTCAGGGTAGGGTCAGCACTCATCTCCTTGTCTGACCCTTCCCAGTGCCCCTTCTGAAGGAAGTTCTGTAGGCTCCTCTATTTGTGACTGGGGTTCTGGACTGCTGCTTCTGGCCAGCCTCCAGGGTGCTAGATACTTCTTCCTCAGCTGCTGAGGGTGTGGCTGGACCACCCAGAGACAACCCTCTTCACCCTCAGAAGCTTGCCCTAGTGCCCGACTATGAGTTACAACACACACGGTTTTTACTGGGGTCCAAATCTTTCCCCACAATCATACTTACAGGTAGGTCCTCTACAACTCCCACCTCCTTTTCTACATGGCCTCCTTCCCAGCTCAGGAAGACTCTAGCCATTGGTAATGGGACTGGTGGCCCTGTGAATGCCTGGACCTTGGAGTATTTCCCAGGTACCATCTGCTCTGCCGAATGAGATCCTGCCTGACCAGGAGATGTTAGCGCCTGTGTCTCACAGTCCCTGTGTTACTATTCCATTAACTGTAATGGGACGCAGGTTCTCATCAGAGAGTGGTTCTTCAGACTGGACACCTACACCAGTGCTCACAGTCACCCCCCCCCCCTATCTCTGCCCCTTAGTTTGAGGCAGTAGCCCTCTCAAAGTGACAATCTGGGACCTTCTTGGGTCACAGACAGGGAGCTGGGCTCAGGTGCAGGCTGATTTGGAAACACCCATGGGATCATATAACCATGTGCTGCCCCCACTATAAGACTTACACTGTGTATGGCTGCTAGATAGATCTCGTCCAGCACTTCCTGCCACCTGTGTGGAAGAGGCACATGCCCTGTCTGAGGCATACACGCATGTCCTCAGGTACAATTTTAAGGAATTGTTCTCTCACCAATATATCTTTAATCAGTTCCACAGTAGTTGCTTTGGCCCATCCACCTACCTCAAAGTAAGTATACAGTTTAACCTGCAGTTCTGCATAACTGTCTTCTGGGCTTTTCTTTAACTCCCTAAATGTCCTTCTATAAGCCTCAGGAGTTAATTCAAAATATTTCAACAACACTGTTTTCACTTTATCATAATTAGCATAGCCTTCATTACACATTTTAGCAAATGCATGCAATGCTCGCCCGTCAACAAGGTGTGAGATAAGTTGACCAGGAAGCCTTAGTCAATTTTAATTAATCGATACTTTCTCAAATGACCTTAAAAATAAATCAAGGTCATCTCTCTTTAAACTGAGGAACAATTTAGAATTAATTTTGGCTTCATGAGGTAAACTCACTCCACCATTACTCAGGGTTGGCTGACTGCAGAGGGTCATCATCTCCTTCTCGTGCTGTTGTCTCTGGAGTTCATGCTGTCATTCTTTCTCTCTGTCTTCACATTCTTTTCTCCTTTTCCTGACGTTCTTTCTCTCTGTCTGCAAGTCTCTTTTCTTCAAGTTCTTTCTCTGATTTCAACCTTCTTGCTTCTGTTTCAGCATCCAGTCTTTTGCCTCAGCATCCAGTCTTTTGCCTCCAACACCCTTTCTTGCAGCACCAGCTGCAGTCACAGCACCTCAGGCTGGTGTGGGGGTCTGCTGCCTCAGCGTCTGACTCACCCCAAGTGCCTGTCTGCTTCAGATCATGTGCCAAGAGAGTAGCCATGAGGTCTGTCTTTTCTTCTGCTTTAGACTTTGAGGCTGAATCCTTTTTCCTGGCACCTTTCAAAAGCTGTGGCACAGTAAATGAGTCATACTCCATGGAGCTCATTCTCTACTGCTACACTTTACTGTGCTAACTAGAAAAAATAAAACTGTTGTACAAATGTATCCTCTTATATATCCTGTTTTGCACTGCTAAGGTAACTGTTCCACTGCCAAACTCTGTATCTCAGTGTGCTGCAGTCCACTATCATCACCCACCACTGCCAACAATATGACAACCCACCTCTCCTCTGGGCTGAAACAGCTTTAGAGAGGTGTCTGTCCTTGGTATTTAGCTGCCACCAGCCGGACTTTTCTTTCCGGCAACCTCTTTCAAGTGTACAAACTTGAAGTAATTAAACGTGCAATTGCACAAGTTAAAGTCTGGTAGTGTGTCTCTCGGTGGCAGATGCTACACGGAGTTTACCTCATCCAGTGGTATTACCTTAGAAAAATTACATCACAGTCACAACTGTTGAGAAAATAAATAGCTTTTACTTAACAGAAAGTGCAATGAGCATTTACAGGATAGGTATTTACAACACAAGAGAATAACATTCATACAGGAAAAGCAAACAAATGTTTTAAATAACAGATGGCAAAAGAAGAGGCTATTACTGAAATATGCTATCACTAAACTTACCCTTCCCTGTCCTTACTAGAGAGACTGGACCCTGCTCTAACTGCCAGCTCCCATGGACATAGCTACAAGGTAGGCTCCAAGCTTATGTTTCCCTCCCAGCTTCCAAAGCACAAGGAAGCTTTCTCTGTCTTTTAGAAGGTTATATACTCTGTGGAGAATAGGTCATTCCTATTCTCCTTTAAATCACCAACCAACTAACACATATGTATTTAATTGTCCCAATCAGAGTGAACACCTATCAGTGACCAATTATATTCCCTTTCCACCTTAAGTTTATATTTGAATGATCCAATCCATTCAAACTGCCCTGTGTCCGTGTCTGCAGGTCTGTGTGTGTCTGGAGATGTCCACTGAGATTTATGTCCCAGCTCTTGTCTAGCAGCTAGGAATTCCACAAGCTGAATGCTGCAGGACAGAGAATTCAGCCTGACTATATTTTTTCAAACTGCTAAAAATAAGGCACCTGCAGAATCCAAACCATTAACTCTTTCCTGACCATTTCTGTCACATAACACTTTTTCTTTAGTGAAGTGAGGGTCAATACTTGTGTTGCATATCTGTTCCTAGTGTTAGTGGTGACCTCCAATCCAACAGCAGAAACCATATAAGATATTTTGATAGGCATTTTGTTTAGTCACAGTAAAGCAAGTTATAGTTTTGTGTCCTTCCTGTGTTAGTGTTACATGCTCGGCCCATTGCTGAAAGTTTCCAGACAATTTGACTAACCCTAAACCAAAGAGAGAAAGAAAAAGTTTATTAGCTGGGATTTGGACCCAGGCTGTCTGGAATACGGGAATATTGTTCCATTGTGCTACCAGCTGTACCACCAATGCAACTGAAAACCTGGGACTCCCAGAAGCCTTTACTCTTTCCTAATGCATAACCTGGTTCTGCACTGACAATTACATTTCCATTCACCAGGGTGTGGTGTGCACATATATTGTACCCAATCAGAAGAGATAAAGAAATAAGTGCCTTAGCTGGGATTTTACTAGCTTTTTTAGTTAGGTGGAGCCAATCTCATTTTTGAATGACTAGCCCTAGAGTTAGTAGAGATTTTCAAGCTCTTTCCAGAAATTATCAAACATAGAGGATGATGCAGGGTGTCACCCATAGCTCACAAGCCTCGAGTTGCTTGTGAAGCAGTTTGATGTAACTCGTGAGAGTGCATGAAAGCCTTAGATTTAATTAAATAATTTGTCAAGCACACGTCACGGTCTCCGGCCACACCTTTGATGTTCATTGTGCTGTGCAAGTTATTTCAGTACAGAAGGTAAGCAGCAGCTGCTTTTGCATACAGATTGGGATTTTCCATCAGTTACTGCTCTGCACTGTTTCCCAGAAAGCCTTTAATGTTCATCCTGCTGCACAGTTACTTCTTCTGTATGTCATCAAACCCAAACAATACCTTCTACTGAACCAGTTTATTTCCTTTTATACATGCCAATATCACAACAGGGAAGGTACAGTAAGCAGCAGCAACAGGGTACTGGATAGGAAACAGGACCGAGGGGATTGTCTTGCATGAGCCATTGCCATTTTGTAAATTGCTGCATTTGCATACAGACATATGTCATTGAAGAAACAGTTGGGTATAATAAAGTATCAAAATGGTTTTCTATCTCCTTTGAAGTGGATTTGTACCTCTTGTTTTGAAAAGGTGAGGAGAGCTTTGTGTCTTTTTGTGTTGCACTCAAAATAAATAAACAAGAAAGAGAATTACAGGATGACTGCTGTAAATGCTCTGAATAACTATTTTAAAAATACAAAATTTTTAAAAATAGAATAATTTAATAAATATGATTATTCACTATTGACTATTACCTATGAATGTTATTATTTGAACTCCTACATATGGCTAAATATTGAGATGGTATAGGTCATGCATTGTTGTGGCTCATGTCTTTGTAAGAAGTTCAAAAGTGACTCACATCTAAGAAAAGGTTGGACACCCCTGGGATAATGCATAGGCAACCATACACAAATCTGTATTTGCATTGAGAGATTACCATGGAAAAAGGGACCTCAAGAGTGAAGTTGAGAGGTCTCCAGGTTGCCATGGAAACCTTGAGATGCATACTTTGCTTCTCTGGGTATGGTTGCCCATACTTTATTTTTTATAGTGTATGGCACCCACACACAAACAAGACTGACTGTGCTATAGTTTATTTGTTTTCATTTTTTCCCCAACAACAAGAGAAACAGTGAGGAAAAGAAAGCTGTTGGTTGGTTACCTCTGACTGTTTCTTGGTTAATCTAGCCCAGCAGCAGCCCTGTTTTCAGACTGGTGCAGTTACAGGTTGAAAATCATTGTTTCAAAAACTGGAAGAAAAACAGTGTCTGTTTCCTTGATTACAAAATATTTTATGTTTGCTTGTGCACATGTGCAAGAAACAGTATGTAGCAAGGAGAAGTGGGTTATGGAGACGCGGCACTGTGGCAGCCAACGGAGGCATTGCATTTGGGGCTTGGCACTGGTGGACCAATGGAGGCACAGTGTGCTGAAGACACTGGCTTCAAAAGTGCCACCAACTTGTAAGATTTTCACCGCAGCAATCAGGGCCACCTTGTCATTGCAGCGTCAGCCATTCCACTGTAATGACAGAGCAACCCATTATTGCAGGGCGGTACCTTGCCTAGTGTAATATTGTTTGTGAACATTTTGTGCAAGCTGCTGCCACATTTACAAACAATATTACCAACCCCCAGTGCCATGTAGGGACCAATCCCCTCAGCATCATGCGTCCCCCAAAACATCCTTTGTTTGCCAAGCGGGGCCCCAATCCCCATTGGCTTCAGTCCCCTTCCCAGTTTAATTTGCCAATGGGGGAGACTACTCCCCATTGGTATTATTCACCACAAAAATACGTTGTTTTGTTCTGAGGGGTGTCAATCCCCTCTGCTCTTGCCCTCTGGTATGTAGCCAACGGGGTGCCCAATCCCCTGTTGGCTACTGCCCCCAAAGAAAAACACTAGGGTGGCATGCTGGAGCCCACCCCAGCATGCCAAATGTCCCTGTTAAAAAGAAGCCCGTGATGTTGTTTTTGTTTACCATTGAAAACAGAAAACAGTCTATCATCCAGTCCGTGGCCCCTCCCCAACCACGTCCACTCTCTGAGCACCCCACCCCCCACCCTCACCCCATACACCTCTGGAGCATCATGCGATGATCTTGATGGACCGGGAACATGTCTACACTCTTCAAAGCCGACTGCAAACTGAAGAAATGCGGTAAGCTGTATAATGGCATAAATAGGGTTTTTCAACTTTGGTGCATATCTCTGGCATTTTTGGAATTTTGGCACCAGATTTTCAACATGGGGTTATTGGACCCCTCCTGAATTCAGCCACTGTCATGGTGTTTTCAGTCCTGAAAGGTGATTTCATGGTCACTGTGCAGAATCACCTTTGGGACTGAATAATGAAAAGACAGTGTCAGTGTTCACGAGGTGGGGTCTCAAAGTCTATGTTGCAAATTTTAATGGAACAAATCCAAAAATGACTGTTTAGGAGTGTGAGTTACTCGCACCTCACTTAACTAATAATTGCAATATTTTCCTCCAGATTTTCAACATACGCCATTTTTCTGCCTCCTTATGAACAGTACAGCTGTCATTTTTACATCCTGCCAAAATGTGTTTCGCACTTCTGGTGCAGAATAGCGCAGTCACTGTGGGAAATCAGTGTTTGGGACACATTAAGAAAATCACAGTGACACTGTTCATGAGCAGAGGTCCTAAAATGCCTATGTTGAAAATTTGGTGACGAAAGTCCATAAAATGACTGTGTTACACGCATGCATTAGCAGTTTCTCTGTATGCTCGGAAGTGCAAGCATTTTAATATTCCACATAGATTTTCAACATTGCCATCTCTTCACACCTCCCTATGGATGGTACAGCTGTCATTCTTCACATCCTGCCTGATCTGTGTTTTGTACACTTGGCGAGAATGGCACGGTCACTGTTGGAACTCAAAGTTCAGGACACATTGACAAAATCACACTGCCACCCTTCATGAGAACAGATCCCAAATGCTTTCATGAGGTGGGGTCACAAAAAGGCCATGTTGAAAATTTGTAGTAAATACCAACAAACGCCTGGGGTGTTAGGGTTTCTAACCATAACATCCCACCCTGTACAGATTGACAGGCATTGGGGTGTGCCTTTGGATTGCTGACTGAACTGCTCATGCCATCCCACCCCCACCCCAGCCACTGACAGGCATAGAGGTGTACCTTGGACTCTTCAGTCACAGAGTTCACCCATTCTCCTATGCTGCACCCATTTCAGCATATGTCCTTATGAAATGGGGTGACTGTAAAGCCAAACACCCCACAGCACCTCAACACATGTCAGTGTCTGCAGAATAGGGTGAAGTGACATAGCATGAATGTCATGGGCGATGACTCAAACACTTACCCCAATGCCTGTCCATCTCTACAGGATGGAGGTGGGGTTGGTGTGAAGTTCAATACTTCACTGCCATTCCTATTCTGCATCTGTCTAACTCCTGCATTCATATTGCTAATACAAGCAAGCAAACATTCAGCATTGCCAAACCCTTGTTTTTAATGAGAAACAGCCCTTGTCAGTGATCAGAGTGCAAAGCTAGTATGTCTGTAAGATAGCCGCACAGTTGCATTCTAAGTAGTTGTGCTGTAGCAGTGACATCTGTACTGCAAGAGAAACACTATTTTGACATCACTACAGCAGCACAATAAATCTATATTAGGAGGAATTCCATTCACAGCTGTGTTCCATTATATACCATATTTGTATTAGTCACCTAGCTTTCATTACATATAGTCCAGTGACTGTTTTTGCATACTCATGCCCAGAGTAAGTGATAATCTCCTGCCAGTTGTAGAATGTATCTAAACATTTGTTTTAATTAGATCTGGGTCAGCACCTGTTCTCCACAGATATTTGTTTTTATTTTGGTGTGTGACAGTGTCAAATTTTAAATAAATTAAAACAACATCAATAAAAAGACTAATACTTGGACAAATAAAACGAACACCAGAAGAAGAAGGAAGTGGCCCACATGCATGAGGTGCCTCCAAAGAGATACACCCAATTCAAAGTGTACTACTTCCACCAGTAGTAGCCCTGCACCAAAGCAAGATACGCATGTCACCCATACAGTTCAAAATTTCAGCCACATAGCAAGAGTAACCCATTGGTTGGCCTGCCTGTGCAGTGGTAGTGCTGCCCAGAAGCTGATGACCTGTATTTTGGAATGTGCTTGGGATATTGGGTCCATAAAAAAGAGGAGAGGAGGATCAGCATCCCATAGGATGCTGTCCTTTAGAGGATGCCAGCATTCTCCCTATTATATTATTATACTGCAACCTGTCGGGAGACCACAGGTGACAATGTGGCTGGAGGCTCAGTGGAGAGAAGACACAGTATGGCTCCCAAGCATGGCCATGCACCGTGTGAAAAACACAGAAAAAAACAACAACTCAGTATCAGTCTTATAAAACAAATGTATATATGTTCATTACTAAATTTTACCTATCAGAATTTACATTAATGAAGTTTGACCTCAATATGTCAGGAGTCATTACTGATTGTACATTTCGCAAGATTGCATGATTGCACCTTTATCTATTGGTCTTTTAGAAAGAGGCCACAGTTCACCTGTCAGGACTTGACAATGGAAGAGGCTCTGCTGGATCTACTACTTACTAACAGTGAGAAAATCAAAAATGTTGCAAGAAGGACAGTTAGCATCCAACAACCACAAGAAAGTGAGGCTGAAAGTCCAAATGGAGCCACCAAAGGCAAGTATTGTATAGGTATGGAACTCAACAGGGCATAGTATGACTAGTTGTAGGAGCTGTTTAGGGAAAACACAGAAAGAATAGAGCGAATACGAGGGTAGAGGAAAAATGGTAAGCATTTAAAAAAGGAACGCTAGAAGGCAGCAGCAAGCTCCACTATGAGTGTATCAAAGACAAATTGCAAAGGGCCCAATGCGGTTCACAGCTGAAGTGAAGAATGTGGTTAGAGCCAAAAGGAGGAATTCATGAACTATAAGGATAGCCAAAGTTAGGAATACCTAAGGTTAACCAGCAAAAGTTAGTAGGAAGGTCAGGAAGCCAAGAATGAGGTGGAACTTAGGCTAGCAGAGGGTGCGCAGCAAGGTGAAAAATATTCTTCAGATATGTATGGCAGAAGCAAAAAGTCAAATGGGGCATAGCGAGGCTTAAGTGGGGGGACTGGGAGGAAGGGTCAAAGGTAAGGCAGAGGAACTAAACAAATACTTGTGTTCTGTATTTACTGGGGATAAAGATGGTCACTGCCATAATATGGGATAGAATGGAAAGAAAGAGAGCTGGCACACTAGCAGCATGAGTGGTATAACATGGTAAGGATGAATGAAAAATTAAAATGGTTAAAAGCACACACATCTATGTGACCTGATGGTTTACACCCTAGGGTGCTCAAAGGAAGCTGCAGAAGTAATAGCAGTTCTACCTGCAGACATAAGAAACTGTTACTAGAGCCATACAGGGATTTCTAGGGACTGGAGGGCAGCAAATGTGATCCCTCTACACAATAGTGGAAGGAAGGATGAGCCAGGAAACTGTAGAACAACTGTGTTGCTATGAAGTTAATGGAATCCATACTGAGGGTGAACTCCTGGACTTCCTAGAGTGGAATGAACTACAGGACCCCAGGCAACATCTGTTCACATAGGACAGGCTCACCAGACAAATCTTACTGATTTCTTCAACTGGTTCACCAGGGCAGCATACAAGGGATAGATCTGAGTAAGGTCATTGACTCAGTAAAAATCAAAAGTGCAATGTGGGTTGGTCCCTTCCTCAAAAGTCCAATCCATAAGTTCCTATTTGGGCTGGTATGGGGCAAATGTATCACAAAGAAGACAACGTTCATTCTGGATCACCACATATAAACCAGAACCATTATGTAATGGGATTACATTGAGAAAGGCAGCTTTGATGATCAAGGAAACTTAAGGACTTACACTTTAAAATATGGTGTTTTAAGATCTAACGTTGAAAGAACAACTGTTTGACATCTGCATTACAGAAGAAGCTGGGATCCTCCTCAGTGAAGAAGCCCTTGCCTGGCTGAAATGTTGGAGGATTTTACATGAGGATTTCATGCTGGCAACATTATATAAATAAAGAAGAAAATATGACTATGAAGAATGTTCTGTGCAGCTGGTAATATACTGTCTTCTTTGTGATACATTGACTCAGTAACCACAACAGACTGGTCAAGAACTATTGGACTTGGGGTGGAGGAAAAGTTGATATTTTGGGTAGAAGGCATGCTAAGGGGAAGGATGCAAAGGATTGTAGTAAAGGGGAGTAACTGGAAGTAAGAGAAGTTACGAGTGCAGTACCACAGGGATCATGCTGGGCACTGTCTTTTCAATGTGTTCATTTGTGGAATAAAGCAAGGCACACAGGGCAAGGTCTGCCTCTTCACAGATAACAAAAGATCAGTTCAAAGGCTGACATGGAGGAAGGATCAGGAACTCACTGAAGATCTGGGTAGCTGGAACATTGGTCAAAGATCTGGCAGTTGTGCTTCATTGCAAAAAATGCAAGGTGATGCACATTGGGAAAAGGAACTCATTGGTGAAGTATGAATAAGGAGGTGGTGGTGCTGGAATGCACCAAGAAGACAAAAGACCTAGGGGTCATGATGATATCAGAAAGTCTAAAATCAAGAGGCACCTGTAACAGATATGCAGAAAAGGCAAAAACATTGTTGGGATGCATAGCGAGAGGATCAATAGCAAAAGTCTGGTGGTAAACTCACACTATACAGGTTTTTGGTGAGACTGCATCTGAGTACTGTGCAAAGTACTGGAGTCAACACCTGAGGAAAGACTGCAACAAAGAGGAAGCAGTACAGAGCACAGGAGACATGAGTGTTCAGGGATGAAGAGGTTTCTCTATGAGGATAGACTGCAAGACCTGGACATGATCCATTCCCCCCACTTTTATTTCCCACCTCCTGTTCCCCCAAACTTTCCTCATAGGTATTCCTCCCTGGTAAGTCCAGGGTTGTACCTTCTATTATAGTATTATTTTATATGATTGTAACTTACTGTATGCAACGTTATCTGTAAACCACTGTTGTAAATGAGTTCTTATTGTTATCTGTATTACACCTGTACATTACCACTGTTGTACCTCACTCTGTAATAGAAACATAGAAACATAGAATTTGATGGCAGATGAGGACCGCTGGCCCACCTAGTCTGCCCATTTTCCTACCTGATAGATAAGCTGCAGATTCTAGTTAATCAACACTTACTTCTTCCTACCCCCACTACATTACCTTATGCCTGTCCCATGCATTCTTGAATTCTCCCACTGTTCCTGACTCCACAACCTCCTCGGGAAGGCTGTTCCATGCATCCACAACCTCTCTGTGAAAAAACACTTTCATGTCTACCTCCCCTGCGATGAGGTGCCTTGTAAATGGGTCCACGACTCAAAGGTTGTAAATCTGACTTTCAAATAAATAAATAAAAATAAATAAAACAGTGTACACCTCAAGATGATGATGGCATGTGGAAATGTACAAGTACCTGCATGGGATAAGCATGGTGGACACCGAGTGTTTTCCCCTTGACCTTAAATACAGGGGCAAGGGGAGATCTCAAATTAACTGAGAGAGATTCAAGAGAGATGTTTGTAACACTTTCCACAGAAAGTGTGGTGAACAAAAGGAACAAGCTACCAGAAGACATTGCAAAGACCAAATCAGTAAGCAGTTAAAAGGAGGATAGAATTCAGTTCTCCATCAGGAATGGCCCAGCCCGCAGCCTGCCTTGGGGAGCCAGGGAGGAACACTAGCAGTTGAGGGGCCACCAGGAACCTTGATGGCTGTCTCCATCAGGGGCATGCCTACTCAGCGGCCCTGCCCTGGAGGGTAAGGCCAGGAGGATCATCAGCCTGAGTTAAGTCCTGGGGTGAGCGGGGACCAGGAAAGCTGGAGGCAGAGCTACCAGAGGCTGTAGGCACCAAAAAGGGGCATGGGACAGACATATGGACATTATTAGAAGAAGAAGGTCCAGAGACTAAGGGACAGGATGGCCAATAATGCCAGCACAAAATAGTTAGATAAGGTAGGCTGAGTAGATGGGATGATAGCCTTTATCTGCAAACAGTGTCTTATGTGACTATTTTATGTATCTAAGATACTTAAACATTTTGAACACTGGTTCATTGAAAAGCTTCTGTTACTGTTTTAGGGGATTCCAAGATGGTGGCTGCATGCTATGCTGTGTGAGGTACACCAGCAGGAGCAGAACGAGTACATGCCTTTTATTTTATTTAATTTTTATTTTTGTTGTTTATTTATTTTTATGCCGTTTCCCATAATCCTCGTAAGCGCCTTCAGACCCTTCCCCACCACCTCCCATGCCCAGGCTTACCCCTGGGTGGAGCTTGCAGACGGGAGTCCACCTCCCAGGTTAACTGTAAGTTACCTTGGCTTTCTACCTCCCAGGGTGGGTACATGAGTGGGGCCCTACCTGGTGGACACAGTAGGCAGTGGAGGCAGCGGGTAGTGCTTCACACTCAGGGCCGGCATTTTTATAGGCTGTATTGTGTGTTTGGGATTTGCAATGTTGACCAGTGTCTGCCCTGTCCCCCAATGATATGGCGCTGGCACTGTGGCTCTCCCAGCCTCTGCCAGGAGTCTGTAGCATACTTGACAAGCAATCTGCCACCGCCACCCCACCAGAGAAGGAGAGCAGTTCCTAGGATGCTTTATCCTCTGCCACGGCCAGCCCTCTGACATCCTGAGTCCATTCCCAAACCTGAGTCATCAGCGTCACAGCTGGACGTGTTGCCGCTGTGCCAGTGGGCCAGCCTCAGTACATGCCTCCTGAAATTCTAAAACAGGTATACCACCATTGCCTAAGATACTGGTCTTTCCAGTTTTTCTTGTGCTTCCTATCCTGGATGGTACCACTTCTGCTGTGTTCTGTCCTTTTCTAGAAGGAAAACACCAGTAAGTGGTGGTGGTGTCAGATCGGGGAGGAGACAGAAAGCCCTTCTGGTGGGCTGAAGCAGCAGAAGTTATACCAAAGCCTCATACCAAAGTTTACTACGAGTCCTCAAATCTATCTTGGATGCCTATAGTCTGAACCCTGTGAATACAAGAGGTGTTCAGAGCCTGGAGTTCTGAGCTCTGAGTTCTGAGTTGTGAGTGGTTGTACCAAGAACATAGAACATTAAATAAGAGTATGGAAAATCTAGTGTTGAAGTGTACTTGGTTGTTGCAACAGCCAACAGCCACTTGTTGCAGTGTTATTTTGCTGAAATTTGATACAATGAGTTACTCATTAAATTACTTTCTAACTTATCCCCCTTTCTTTTTAGAACTGTGGGTTCATGGGGTACTTGGGATATTTTTAGGCTTTTAGTGTTAATGTACCTTTTCTTTTATATAGCTTCCTTTTTATGTACTGTATAGCCTATAACTTAATCCACTTGGATCATTATTGATTTTGCTTTTATATCTAGTTTATCATTGGGCTCCCTATCCATATCAAGGGCTATTTTAAAATACTCATTTTCTCAAGTCTTTATGGTAATCTCATTTTATATTTCATGCCTAAAGGATTAGGGGTCCTTGTGTTAAATGTAGACACTGGCATTCTCATACATAGATTCAATAAGCTCCCCTACTGAGAACATACAGTTTTATATTGGTTTTCAGTGGATTTGACTGAGAATGTCAAGCCTTTGAAAATGGGTAGGTAGCCTATGCTTCTCTTTTATTATTAAATCAATACAATTGTAGAGTTTATTAAGGGTTACTATTATTGTAGAATTGTGGTCAGAAACTAGCTCTTAGTGTGAACCATGGGCATTTTCTTATTGTGAGCCTCCAGTCAGTATCAGACCCTATTAACTTCTTTTTTAGAACTATCCATCAGATCAGAGTGTTCCATTAGATCTATGTTTCAACAATGATTTTCCTGTATTGCCTCAGTGGTCAAAATTAAAAACAAGAAAAGTGGAGACTTGTTTATTTTGGTAGGATCTGATTCGACCAACTTGTTCAACAATCCTCAGCCTTTATTTCAAGACTTTCCAGAGTATTTGCCTTTGCTCAAATAGCACCTCCAACTTCGCAATAGCAAATATTTCCAACTTTGCAATAGCTACTTTTATAAAAGTCATTCTGCACGACAGTTTATTTTCCCTTGTATGACATATTCTGAAGGCTGTAATTTGTGGAGAAACATTTTTGTACTGCTGCTACTGCTGTAAGTTCACATCGAAAGTTAATATTCTAGTAGACACTCCAGTCCTTCATTATTGTGTCTGAGGACATAAAAGACTGCAATTAAATCATTAGGACTCAACTGAATATTCTACTGAGGAGTCACCGAAGAAGATCTCAAAGAAAATAATGAAGAGTGTCCTACAAACTCTTACAAATTATTTTTTTTATTATTTTGTTTCCTTTTTATGTGAATTCGAACCTGTGTTTTTCTTTACAGGATTATTTCATTTGGTTTGCTTACTGTGTATGATCTAGATGAATATAAAAGGGTTATAAATTGTAAGATTACTGAGTACTAAAGGGATTAAATTGCTTTTTACTGGGAATTTTAGGTATGTTGAAGGATATTGTGATATTTATTAAGATAATGCAAGGTAAACTGTTAACATCTTATTAAAAACAAAAATAAGGCATTGGCAAATTAACTGAAGTACAAGACCTGATCTAGTTAATATTTATATAGTTTATTGTGAATACTAATTATAAATCACTTGGGGACTTTATTGCACTTTTAAACTGGTTATATTAACTAGGAGTAAAACAAAAATAACAGCGATTTAACGAATTTATCCTTAATTAAAGAGTCAACTGATCAGTCAAACAAAAGAACAACGCAAAATAAAAAAATGTAAACTAGCTTAAGAGGCAAAATTGAAAATGATTTGAAAATCTGAAGGATCTGAAAAAAGAAGTGCAAAGCATACTACCTTAAATACATTTATTTGCACATCTACTCCCACTTAGAAAAGAAATGTGATGTAGAGATGAAAGGAAAAACTTTGAAACCAACAAGAAAGAAGGATTATCAGACTCATTGCCAATAATCCTGAATAGTGAACCCTGTTGCTATAGGAACACTCGCTAACACTTGCATCGAGTCTGCTGAAGTCGCTGAGTCACTCGCTCTTCTCGCTGTGCACTCAGTGACTTCTTTCATTCAAAACTAAGAAAAATGATCATAAACAATACAGCTTTCTTGTTTTTATACACTCAGCATTGCTCTTCTCTGCATTTTCTAGGATATTCTCTACAACAGCGAACACTGCTCAGTCACACTACAGTGAAAGTGGAGGAACGAGAAAGTTGTTTTGTGAATGCCATAATAACTGTATTTCAGGTTATTACAGCATCAAATGTCATAATAAATAGAATTCAGGTTATTACAGTGTTTGAAACTGCTCATAATCTGGTTGATAGAGTCACCAGTAATTATATTGATATTCAAGCAACTGTGCATTTTGAGAGATGAATTTTCAGTAGTTAAATCTACTCTAGCTCATCAGGAAAGTCTTATAAGAAACGTATTTAAGAACTAGTGAAGGAAGAACATGGTTCTGAAACAGATTCTAAGAAATTATCTCCTTTAAGTAACTCATTAAATGGTACAAATCCTGACATAATTAAATCTTTAAACAAAGTTTCTACATTACCATCCTGGGGCAGGGTTATAAAAAGAAAAGAAAGAAAAAAAACAACAAAAGAAAAAGAAAAAAGATAACCCAAGTAGAAAATCTGTCAAATTTGTAAAAGAAATGGAAAAAAATCTGCAATCCAGCTGAGGAAAGGCTCTAAAATTATTGAGGGAACAAATTTGCAAGATAGAGCCAGTAAAAAATGTAATGACTATAATCATGCAATAAGTGAGATTAGTTAAACCTTACCGATTGTTATTCAAGATTCGAATGAGGAAGCTACTGTAGAAAAGACACTGATGAAATGTAGAGTAATACACAGAAACAAATAAAACAAACAACACAATTGAGTGACCTTTAAAAAACAAACTAACCAGAAAACTATTGTAAATAAAAAGCTGGTTCCTTACCAAGATTCACCTATAAAGATAAATAATGGAGAAAATAGACAGGGTTTATGGATGTCAGGAAATGAAGCTGTTTTATCTTTGTATGGCATTTATCAATTTATGAATTAATCTAATGAATCACTTTCACAATTTTTGTCACAACTTCTAGAAAAGGATGGGCCCAATTCTACAAAGGAAAATACGCTAGGACGCAAGTAAGCACTGGCGCAAGATACGTAACCACAACTGCGACATCGCGATTTATGGCCTACTCTAGAATATGCGATGATATGCCAAATGCAACTGCCTAAGTCGCAGCATGCAAGATACACTATACATGCAGCTACAGCATAACATACATCAGCAGATACGCCAGAGTCATGGCAGAAGCTGCAGTAGAGAGACAAAGGAGGAAGAAAAACTTCACACATGAGGAGGTGGAGACACTGGTTGAACAGATCGATAAGCACCATGCACTCCACATGAGCCATGGAGGGAGGCCAAGAGGAGGAAAAAAGGAAGAGGGCATGGGACCAGGTGACATGGAGAGTCAATGCTATTGTAGCACAGCACTGGACAGTCTGTGATATCCAGAAAAAATACAACTACCTCAAGCACCTAGAGAAGCACAAGGTGGAGCAGAACAGGCGGAGTGCACAGGGCACAGGGAGGGACCCACCCAGCAGCAGCCATTTAGCAGTCTGGAGGGAGGAGGATAGCGCACACCTCAGCCAGCAGAGCATTGCTGGAGTCATGGAGCTGGACAGCTTCAGACAGCAGACTGCCACAAGTAGGGACAAAGAACAGCAATGTACGTGACAGGCCTGAAAATGCAACAGCACTGCAGCCAACAGCAAAGGTGGTGTGATAATGTGTAGGCAGATGTAGCGGTGGGGTGGCAAGCCACAGGAATGCCTCATGGTCACAGGTGGCCACTGAGTGGGTCTAGAGAACCAGACAATGGCCAGAGGCAGGCCAGGGACAAGCATGTGTGCAGCTGACATGAGCTGCTGTGCATAGGAATGTGCCATCCCCATATGTGCAGGGGCTGGCATGTGCACATGAAACTGGTGGGGGCTGTGGCACAGGTAAGGGCTGTGCTGCACTGGGAGTTGCTGTGACATGCACTGTCTACTGTTGGGGGCTGTGCACAGGTATGGGCTGTGCTGCACTGGGAGTTGCTGTCACATGCACTGTGTACTGTTGGGGGCTGTGCACAGGTAAGAGCTGTGCTGCACTGGGAGATGCTGTGACATGCACTGTGTACTGGCTGGGGGCTGTGCACAGGTAAGGGCTGTGCTGCACTGGGAGTTGCTGTGACATGCACTGTGTACTGGTGGAGGGTAGTGCCCAGGCGTGGGCTGTGCTGTAGGGAGGGGCATGGGCACTGCCTCAGTGCTCGCAGAGTGAGGGCAAGGGTTGCAGGAGAGTGCATGGATGGCAGGCATAACGCATGCACCCAGTGGTGCTGCCCCTGCAGCGCAGAGTCACCCCATGGGTGTGGCCGTGCATGGTGTCACCGTGCAGGGGAGCTGCACTGGGCAGCTGTGTGACAGCTGGACAAGATGTACAAGGCTGGAAGGCACAGCATGGGCAGCAATAGTGGGGGGCCATGCCGTCAGTGCAGGTCGCAAGTACAGTGGTGGCATACACCTGGTGGGACTGTACAAATGTGTGGTAGGTGCAGTGCCATAGTGCACTGCTGAAGCAGACCTGTGAGGGCAACACTGATCAGGCAGGTGAGGGCACACAGTGATGTGGAGACACACTAACATGTTGCCCATCCAACAGGTGCTGTGGTGGCTGGCAAAGGTGGTCAAGCGGTGCTGGAAGGCAGGAGCAGCAGCAGCAGTGGCACAGGCAGGACGTTGCCAGCACAGACCAGGCCACTGGCACAGTGTCAGATGATGGCAGCAGGACAACAACCAGTAGAGGCGGTCCAGGCGCCAGTACACCGTGGGTGGAACACTGGAGCCCATGTCAGAGTCTGAGGGATTGGTGATGGTGACAGTCCCATGGGTGAGGAGGGGCCAGTGGTGAGGAGGATGCAACTGACAACCACAGGAACAGCAGGAGTCCACAGAGGCACCACCTGCAGTGATGTCACACCAGTGGAGGCAGTGCGGACACCTGTGGATGACCAGGAGGTGGCCATGCATGAACAGCCAGCAGCACAGGACAGTGCTATAGGGTTGCTGAGCCCTCTGAGCACCCATGGACTGGAAGACCAATTGGATGAGGCCATCCGGGAGCTGAGTAACAGCTGTTCCCACCACCCTACATAGGGGACTATTGCCAGTCAGTGCTGGCTGGCCAGGGGATGTCAGCAGGAGCTGGGGAACATTTGGCAGGGCATGCAGGTGCACCACACCAGCATGAAGATGCAGCTGTCCAGCATTACCAGCTGTTTGCAGGGGTTCACCAGGAGATTGGCATGCATGGCAGGCCTGGGGATGCCATACAGGGCATCCAGCACTGTGCTGGAATGCCAGGCAGTCTTCATGGACTGCCTTAGCACAGGCCTGGAACTCATGCTGGTGCACCAGCAGTGCCACACACAGCCATGGCCATGACAATGTGACTACATGCATGCACACTGCAGCCACTGCAACACCTGCAATACCTGGCCCAGCGGGTGGCACCCCGGCCACTGCACATTCCAGCACGCAGACACAGCCACGGAACCATGCTACACCCACCCCCACACCTGGGCCAGGTGTCAGTTGCACCCACCCTGCCAGTCATGCTGCCAGAGCTGCAAGCCCAGCCAGGCAGTGCCCACACTGACCGGGCACAGGCTGGTGCCATGGTGCACACTCCATGACCCACCAGCCATGCTGGCAACACAGGCACGGGACAGTCAGAGACTCACACACAGGCCCACTGGAACAGGAACAGGCACAGGGCACACATGGGGATGAGCACACTGAGACTGGTGCTCCACAGGCTGCACAAGGACTGAGACAATCCACATGTGATGGGGATCACACAGTGCAGCACCAGCACAGCTGCAGCCACATGTGGCACCAAAGCAGGTTGGCCTGCAGGGCGGAAGCACATCAGAGCCACTGTGGTGGCACACAGGCCCACAGGGTGCGTGAGGGCCACCAGGCACCAGCACAACCCTCCAGAACAGTGGGTCCCCACAGCCCAGCACCTGGCACCAGAGGGGTCTGTGCGAGGACAGCGTGGCCATGGCAGACGGCTGTAAAACACCCATGTGTCTGGTGCAGATGGGGATAGTTGGTGGGGCTGCAATGGAAGGCGTGGCTAATAGCATGGCAGGGGTCACATGTATTTGGGGGGCACTGTGCAGTTCAAAAGGGTGAGTGTGTGTATGTATGACTGTGTGCATGGGTGAGTGTGGGGTATGCGTGCTGGAATGGACAGGCGAGCACTGTGATATGCGTACCTGTTGTATATAATTCACCTTATGAATAAACCATTGCACCTGATCCATATGCTGTGTTGTTTATATGTTGGTGGTGTACTGTTACTGTTACACAGGATACAGGGTGGTTAGGTGGAACCCCATTCACAACAATGTCCCGTGGGTCCACTGTACACATGGTGTGCTGAGTAGTACCTCAGGTAACATCAGATGTCCACCAGTGCTGATCACAGCCTGGGAGGGCTTGCGCTGGTAGGTAGGTGAATGCCATCACAGGGCATGGGTCAGCCCATCGATAGGACATGGCTGCACAGCACTGCAGCAGTGGTGCTAGGCACCTGGCACAGAGTATAAGACAGCTGAGCCTGGCCGCAGTCCATGGGAACTGGTGTAGGGGTATAGCTGAACATCAGGATGACACATGCCATGCCATGCAGGTGCCATGGGAGGGTACCACAATGCCTGGTGGTGGCAGGGGTGCCACAGGATGGAACATGTCCAGACAGGTAGCCTCAGCATCAACAGGTGCAGTGCACCTATGGGATCCCAGGTACCCAGGTGGTGGGCCACGCAGCCTGGCGTACCATGGGAGTAGCCCCCACACCACTGGGTGATACAGCCCTGCCACTGGCAGGGCAGGTGCCCATGTGCAATACTTTGCCAGTGCCACACCATGGATGTGTACAGTGCTGTGCAGTCCCACCACTGTGTGTGGACCGATGTCAGTTGCAGCATCCTGCCTCTGACCACCACAGGGCACATACACAGGGCCATGCAGGCTCAGATGCTACACATGCAAGTACCCCATACCCACACCGCAATTTTTCCAACACTGCGTCAACATTGCATATCGCCAAATGCCACCACGCCTACAACACGCATATTGCAAATGCCAAAACACACAGCATTTTGCATATCGCAACTGCTGCCACACGCTGCAATTGCTCATCATAAGTGCTGTGCCACAGGTCGCAATGCACACGTATGATCTGTGATAGGTGATGCACGTGCAGCATACACGTGCAGCACATGCAGTAGTGAGAAGCAAGGCCCTGGCACAGTGTAGGGTTGCAGGAACTGGAGTACTGGGCCTTGGACTGAGCAATAACACTGCACTGCCAGCCAGAACAGAACAGAGATAGACAAACTGCAGACTGGTGAGTACTGGGCTACAGCAGACTTCCCACATACTACCCCTAATCCATCTGCCACTGACCTGAGAGCCAGGAACAGGTATGGACACTCACAATGGTGGACATTCAGGGGTTCAGTTATGTTATGTGCAATGGATGTGTACAATATCCAGGAGCTGTGCTCTGGTTTGATGTCAAGGGTTATGGGGGTCGTGATACATCCAGACACCACTGTTTGGCAGTCAGTATCCTGGGCTGGACATATGTATGGATGGTAACATGTTACCTTAGTGGTGCATCACTATTCCATGCAGGTAGGCCCACCATAACTGACCACCATGCCTGCAGTGGTGGCAGTCATCTTATGGTTGTGTTTACACCTGGATGTCTGACATCCCCTCCTGCATGTGGTAGTGAATACCTTTTATTTGGAAGGCACTAACACCTGTATTGGTGTCAACAGGACCCTGGGGACAGTGAGGGACACTGACCCTCAGGATGGGGGTTACTGGCCCTCACATAGGGATACAGGGCAGACAACAGTGGACACCATGGTGTTGTAATGTACACCATGTAATATGGTGGTAGGATAGTTGTGTACATGATATCTGAGCTGCAGCATGCATTCACGGCACAGTAGCTGTGTGTGCAGAATGCTGCCCATGGGGACGTGAGCAGGGTCAGGCTACTAGTCAGGGCATGAGGTGGGATGGCCCTGTGATGGGGGATGCCTAAGGGGTATGTCCCCATGCCTCTGAGCCCCTCAGCAGTACTACCCATGGCATAGGCCATCACACCTGCTTGGCACAGGCCCAGGCCATGTCCCTCCATGGATGCTGCTGTACAGGGCTGTCCCTGATGCTGTCACAGTTATCCCACAGTCCCTCATGTGGGTCACACAGCTGCCACAGCAGGGAGGGATAGGACTCTCACTGCCATGTCAGCTATGGGTGTGGCCGTGTAGTCCTCATCAGGGGTAATGCTGGGCACACCCAGAGGCTTGGTGTACACAGGTCCTGGAAAAGATATCACTGTTGTGGCAGGTGGGACCCTGGTGATGGATGCACTGTCTCTGGGTTGTGCTGTGGGAGGGTGAGGTATGGGCCTGACTGTGGTATTACCCCTCACTGTCATGATACACTGTCCATCATGGGCGTGCCACACTTTAGGCACTGAGGACGGTTGTTCCACACAGGTCATTAGGTGGTTGTGGTAGGCAATATCATCTGTCATGGTGTGTGGTGTGCAGGCGTACTGGCATGCCTCAGGTTGTCAGACATGGGCCACAGGCCGAGTGCATCCATCACCTGAGGCGTGGCAGTGACGTTGCACACACACACCCTGGGGCACTGCTGCTATTCTGTGATGGCATGTTGTACTACACAGTCCCAAAGGCATGTCACGGACTGTTCTGTGCGTGTGGTACACATGTCATGTGTTGTAGCTGTAGTTGCACTCGACAGAGTGCCAGCTGACCACCATGGGTGCACAGTATGGCTTGGACTGGACACAGGATACTGTGCTGGATGCCCCATGGTGCCAGTACCAGCTTGACCATTCAGTGCCACGTCCCTCTCATGCCATTGTATACCAAGGGTCCTGCACTGGCTCTATCATGCTGTGGGACAGCACTACACTACTGTGGTGCACGGAACCCTTTGGGCAACCCCAGCATAGTACACTGCAGTTGGCATTGCTGGTGAGGGTGTCCCACTGGCCAGGGCAGGCCAAACAATGGAGTACCATCCTGTGGGATGTCCATGGTCAGAGGTGCAGCCAGGTGGGTAGGCATGAGCAGGGACAGTGTCGGATACCCCTGTTTCATCTGCATGCCCAACACTATTCACCATGGCCATGCCCACATCCATCGGTTCCCTGGGCATGGTACAGTGCCTATTACACTGTGTGCTTGCTGCTCCATATGGGGTACACTACACAAATCAATGCCTCGGGGCATGGCCACCTGTCATGATGTATCTGGGTCTGTTCCATTTACAGGTATGCTGTGATTATGCAGGCAGTGCCACCATCTACGTAGACATGTACATTCCAATGTCTGTACAGTGCTGCCTGTGGCCCAGAGCCACATGTCATGGAACAAGTGCCACTGTGCTGTCGGCGTGGACGGTACCATGTATGGTGGTTCAGTCGTGAGGGTCTGCACATGCCACTGGCTGTGGCCCCCCATGTATGGCAACCCACAGTTGCAGTGCTGTGCACACAGACCCCACATCATGGTCAAGGTGCTGTATTACTGACCTGCCCATGGGTGTGGGGATAGTGTCGGTGACTTATGAACATGTTGCGGCCCCTGGGCAGGGCGGTATGGGGGCATATGACACTGGTTGGTTACATGGCCATTGAGTGCACACCAGCATCCATGTGCTGCACCACCCCAGGACAGTGGTACACCATGGTATCCATGGGCCATGGCCACACATGCCCATGCCCAGGGTGGTACCTGGTTTGGTGACATGGGCACTGCCAGGACAGTGCACGTACCCACACTGCACCTCTGTCATGTGCACTCCACAGGGACAGGGCTATGGCCTTGTCAAAATGTCACTGTGCTGCTGTGACTGGGTGCATGTCTGTTTGTGGGAGTGTGTCACTGGATTGGTGGGCTGCACCACCTCATTGGCCTGTGTGCTGTATCCATTCCTGATGGTTGGTCATTCCATGTAGCGCCATCCATGCCTGTGTGCGACACGTGGATGCCCATGTCTCAGCTGTCTCGCACCTCACAGGTCAGGTGTTGCCACACATCCCTTCAGACAGTGTGGGGGAGGGGTGGGGGCCGACACAGGCCATTGTCAGTGCCTGATACACAGGTGCATGGCTGACTGACTGGTTGGCTGTGTACCACTGTCCCTGTGCTACACCCTACATGGTATGCCAGTCAGGTACACAATGGTGGTCTGTCTGCATTGCCACACACACTGTCAATGCAGGCATACACCTGGCAAAATCCACCTGTGCAGGGTCAGTCATGGCAGGGTGTCTGGGGGCCATCCTGGGCCATGTGCAGAGACATACCTGTGGGTTGGTGACAGTTGGGGTTAATGCACCCACCGGCAGCAGGCCACAGCGGCTTTCTGACACTGTACTAACCCATGTCCATTCCCTCCCTAGCACCACAGCGGACACATTTGGGTCTTCTGTGATATTTGCCATTGCTCAACATGCACTGTTCCATTGCCTGTACAGCACTGTATACCTGACATCATTGTTCACTATCCCTGTGTAGGATTCAGCACCGCCACTGAGGAACAGGTAGGGCCAGCTGCCACACCACTGCAGCTCTGGTGGTCACTTCACTGTGCCACTGGCTTATGATGCCCTGCTCTTCTCCATCCAGGTGTGTCACTAGAACCATCGGCACCACCCACTCCTGTCACCACAGTGCGCTGTCCAGGTAGGTATCTGTCATTCTCCATTCTGTCACCCACGGTTGGCCTTGGGACTGTCCCATGGGCACCTGCAGGATGTGGCCACATGCTGCTCTGCATGAGGGAGGTGGTATAAATGTGTGGCAGGGCTGCATACAGCACTCCACACCCACACTGTACAGGGTTGGGCTGCGACATGCCTCTGCAGGGATGGGTTGATGTTGGTGCACTGTGGTCACTGTGCAGCACTGTGTGCCTGGCCATGCATGGCACTGCTCAGCCTTTCAACACCTCATGCTGTGCATGTCATTGATGTGGTGTGCACCTCCTGTGGTGGTGGCCCATGGTTGCTGTCCTGTGACCTGCCCTGTCCAATGTCCCACAGCTGGAGGCCAGTGTTGCACGTCATGGGTAGGGGTGGTCAGCACATCCACGGTGATGTTGTATAGTGAGCGTGCGCCATTCCTTCCCTGTTACTGGTTTCACACAGTGTTCCATAATGTCCTCATGGTTCTCCCTCAGCCTCAGCAGGCATGCCCTAACTTCCGCCCCTGGAATCGGCTATGCTGGTTAACTCTGTCCAGCAGTGGGGCAGGACCCCACTGCCACCTGGATGCTGAAGGAGCAGTGCTGCAGAGTGGGAATGGACATGGATTGCCATCAGTACCCACATGGCTGCACTAACAGGGACACACGGACTGTCCACCAGCTGTAACACCACTGGCAGGACCTGTCACAGAGGGGAGGACACTGCACAGGATGCTGAGCATGGCATGGCGCGAGGGATGCAGACATGCGGTCTGGGCAGGTCCGGGTAGCAGTAAGTATACCTACAATTGTTCGTCTTTTGCAGCAGTGCTGGCATGGTGGCTATGGCGTGGTGGTGCCTAACACACACTCACCTGTCCCTACACCCCACAGGTTCCACTGGCACATCCCATCGTGGGCAGCAGAGCTGCATCGGTAGCCCTCAGGCAGGAGCGCATCACCGGAAGTCAGGTAAGTTCATGCAGTGGTCCCCTTCTGCTGTGGCCATGGCAGACTGCCACACTGTGGCTCATGCTGCACCACACATTGATAGCCTATGTGTCAGTGTGTCCCTGACTGGGCCTATCTGACCGAATCCTTTACATCCTACAGGTGTCCATAGCAGGCTGTCACTGTGGCAGAGGGCCATGCTGAGGCCAAGGTCAAGGCGCGGATGCTGCCCCGCACCAGCTGCTCACACAGCTCAGGCAGCAGAGGGCAGGTACTACCACCAACCTCCTCCTCCTCCACTTCCTCTGCGGCAGCAGCGTCAGATGGGGACATGGCCACCGTCGACCCACAGCCGGATCAGAGGACCCCACTGCTGTTGGGCGCTGAGGCTTGACCAACCACATCCACCCTACCGCCAGCTAAGGGGCACTGATGCAGCAGACGGACCTGGCCATGACTGCAGCACTGGCTGGGACCACCGAGGTCATGATGCAGCATGGGCAGGTGAAGATGCCCCACCACTTGTCACTGCGTTTGTGCGCTGCTGCCCTGCAGCAGGGGACGCCATTCCACAACAGGATGCTACCATGCCAGGGATGCAGCAGTGGGATGTGGTACCTGTTGCTGTTGAGACCCTGGTGCTGAACCCGTGCAGGGTGTTGGCCTGTACGGGAGTGCCTTGGCCCTGGTGGCCATACTTCAGGACATTAGGCATCTCCATTGGTCGGTGGCGCCACTCAAACAGAACTGCACTGGACCTAGGTCCCATGAGTCCACACCTTCTGGACATGGGTGGGGCTGTGTTTATGGGTGGGTGTATCTATAGGAGTGGTTGGGATTGGTGGGTGGGACTGTACATATGGGTGTAGTGGGATGTGTTGGGTGTGCATAGGAATTTGTTCCAGTTATTTGTTGTGGGTGGGATTGTGTTGTTGTTGTTGGGGCTGTGTTGGGTTGTTTGTGGGTGCGGTTGGTGTCCGGGTTGTTGTGGGTGGCTGTTTGGGTGTGGTTGGTTTGTTATGTTTCTGTATATTACTGTTGCCTGTTGTTGATCCCCATCCCCTTTCTTTGTTTCTCTGTATCCCTGTTCTTGTTTGTATAAAACCTTTTAACATCATCACTGTGTCTGTGTGTCTGTTCAGGTGTGGCTGTGTGTGTCACCATGCACAGGGGTGCCCCTGGTGGCAGTGCCTGCTGTCCCCAGTGTTCCCTCCTGTGCATCTGGTCAGTGTGCAGATTGTGCTGCTTCTGAGCCCATGGCACTGTCCAATGGCCACTTCTGTGTGGTGTTCTGTGTGCTGCGGGTCACCATGCATGTTAGCATCCATGCCACCTCACTTGTACCTCCCAGCTGTGTGGTGGCATGGTGCCTGTGCTGTGCCCTTCCACCTCAGGGAACCATTGATCCCTGCAGATGGCACCACTGGCATGGACATTGGTGTATCTCACCAAGATTTGTCCACTGGTCTGTGACATCCGGTGCTTTGTCCCTGTTGTGGTTGCACTGTTTCATGTATCAGTGGCTATGGCAGCTGCATTGTGCCTGGTGGTGCCATCATCCCAGCATTGTGCCTGTGGCCTCTGTGCACCCTTTGTCCCCTGTGCCACACTGATGCTGTGTGCCTGCCTTGCTCGCACAATCTGTCTGTCATATCACCCATGGTGTATTGCTGTGTGCTGCTTGCATGGGCCACTGCATGGCAGTGGTTCCACCCTGTACATGTGTGTCGGTGTCTACTGGTTGTGTGTGTGTCTGCAGGTCTCACGAGTGTTTGACCCCATGGTGCACTGCCTGCTCCTGCCCATTGAGCCAACCTACTGTGTGCCTTGTTGTGTGGTGCCATCGCGTATTCTGTGCTGCCTTCTACATGGCCATGGCCACCCCTCAGGTGACAGTGCTGTGCCTATCACCACCTACCTGTTGTGCTGGTCTTCACATTGCTCCATGCCATCTCTCAGTTCCCACACTGTTCCATGTCCACAGCTGTGTGTGCACCGCCAATGTGGTCACAGTCCATGGGACCTGTTGCCATCATCCAGTGTCACCATGGCCTGTGCACTGCACCAGGTGGCACGTCCATGTGGTGTTTCATTGGGGATGCTGCCTGGTGTGTGGTGGCTGTCACTGTTGTTCCATGGCATTTCACAGGTGAAGTACCTCTCTATCAGGTCACGTCATGCACGTTTGCCTTACTGTGCCTGAGCAGCATCTGTCTGGTGGTGCCTCACATGTCTGTGTGCCCTGCCATTCCACTCCTGATCCTCCTCATTCCCATCCTCTAGCTGGTCCAGTGGTGGCACATGGTGCTGCACTGCGATGTTGTGCAGTATGCAGCAGACAATTAATATCTTGCAGGTTGTCTCTGGACTGTACTGTAACACCCCGATGATCTATCAATGCACCTGAATCGTGCCTCCAGGACCCCAAAGGTGTGCTCTATGATGCACCTGGTCTGGCTGTGCACCTCATTGTAGCATGTCTGCTGCTGTGCATGTGTGGTGCATGTGTAGTGCAGTATTGTCATCACCCATGGCAGCTGTGGATAACTGCTGTCTCCAGTTGGATAGATGGTACATCATCAGTCTCTTGGCCTATGGACCTATGTCTGCATGGTGTGCAGGCATTCAGGTATGCAGTGCTCTGTGCTGTATTCACTTACCTACAGCCATCCTCCCATAAGCTGTCCCTCTGGTAGCCCTTGTGTAGCCCAATGTTTTGCAGGATGTAGACGTCATGTGTGGAACCAGGGTACTGGGCAACCACATCTAGTATGGAGTGGTGGCTTTTCTGATTCATACATATCACCACTGATCGATGGTGCATGGATGGCAAATAGGTGCAGTCTATTGCACCCATGACACGTGGGAACTGAGCGATGGTGTAGAAGCCCTGCATCACTGGCTGCTGCTGCCATGCTTCCCGGGGAAGGTGATGTACTGGTCCATGTGGGCCACCATGGCATTCAGGAACTGTTGTAGGCACCTGGATGTTTCTGGCTGGGATATTCCCACAGTGTCACCTGTTGGTATCTGGAATGTCCCTGTTGCCAGGAAGCATAGTGCTGCTGTCACCTTCACCTCCACAGGGACTGGCTGCTCCCTGCAGGTGTCACTGTGCAGGTCTGCGTGGAGGGCGTCACATATCCTGTCTATGATGGCCCAGGGCAGTCGGTACAGTGTGATACACTGTTTGTCCACCAGGTCCTGGTATGTCTTCCTCACCCTGTACAGCAGTTGTGCATGAAGTCTGCCAGGTCTGTGCCATCCTGTTTGCTGCCTGTGCCTCTGGTTCTGGGCATTGGGTTGCCTCCTGTGCCTGTCCCAGCACTCCAGTAGTAGCATACCTAGCATTGCAACTGGTCCATCCATTTGCCTTTCTCCTCTCTCTCTCTGACACAGTGCTGTGCTGCTGTGTCTCCAACCGTCTGTCTCTGCTCCTTTATATGCTGTGTAGTTACACCTGCTCCCACCTGGTGTATATTACACCGCTGGTCTTGTGTAAGTTGTGGCCTGCTGCTTCTAGAATCTCACCCTGGTATCTCTTCCTTTTCTTGTTGTATATTCAGTTGCACACTGGCGTATCTGGGGGTATGTCACAACTGTGGCGAAGTCACAATTGGTGTACTGTGTTGCAGCATGCATATCACAATGTAGAATTGCATTGTGCATTTATGGGACGATTTGCTAATTTGCGCCATTTCCATTGGTGCCATCTGTGTTACGCTGTGGCATATGCTTTCTAGAATTGGGCCCTCTATATAAATACAGGATGGGAAAATGTATCTGGTTTATGTACAGAGAGATCAGATTATCAAAGGGATCCAGTCCAATTGGTTCTATCAGATTTAGACTTTTCAAAAAGTCTGGAAGCAGTCACTTATATCCCCAGAACTGGGACTGTTAGTAGATCCACTTATAACCATAGCAACCTTTCTACAAGAACCAAAAGATAACTTTTAACATGGAAATTTATCAGAAAACAGATTTTGAAATCTGTTTACTTAAGACTAGTAAATTGTAATTCAGTCCCTAAAACGCACAATCAATATTTGCTTACTATACATTGTTACCGAGGTCCCTGCACCTAATTGATACCCCTCAGAGGTACACCGTAGACAGCTAGCACTTAAGTATATGTTATACTAACATATAGGGCTAAGGGCATCTACCAGCAGGCCCAAGCCTGGTCCCAACGGCACCTCCAGTAGCCATTATTAATGTGGAAGACAGGCAGGAGATAGAAACCATGATTGAAACTGCGATAGGCAATGTATCCATTCCTGAGAGTAGTAAGCGGGCTATTAAACCCAGATTAAGCGGCTTCTGCAAGAGCTGGCACTCAGGAAAGGTGATGACCGTACTGCAGCCGAGGCTGAAGCTCATGCTGCCCTGGATGGTGCTCGAGACAATCTACCTGTGCCTGATCAACCCACTAATCCCCTACAAATGGCCTACTCTGTTCAGCAAATTGCTGACAGCATCTGTCAGATGAATCCGTCCGACAACCTCAGCTGTCACTTGGAAAAGGTGTGTTCTAAATGTGAGATGCTTAGCCTCGCTGCAGAATATCAGGTCCTGCCACAGTCGCCAATTTGTTAGGAGGTCTAAACCTTACTTTCAGATTCTTGACGATATTGGGAATGCAAGTAATCACAGGCGTGTTGCATTAGAGTAATAAACAAGTTTATTACTACCAAAGGGATAAATCACAGTTGACCTAAGCAGTTCTTACCAATACGAACTGGGAGCCAGTGCTAAGCATTCCCTACACCTCAAGGGTTTCTCTGTGTCTCTTGGGGTCTCTCAGGTCTCTGAGGTATAAGGCTTGTGCATTACATTATATACCTATGATAATTACTATGGTTACGAAAGATAGAAACATTTCTAGTTACAGAGATGAGCCCTATTAGCTAAATTAGAGGTGGCTCCATGGTCCAAGATAACATTTTACAATTCTGTAAAGTCATCAGTTTGAGAACAAAGAGTTCTTATACAGAGTCTTACATACCTCAGTGTAGTGGTACAAATCACCAAAAGGTGGCAATGCCGTCATACATATTATAATTACTCCAAGGACACAGGTGTCTTGGCATCTTCAAAGTAAGAAATACACCACAGAATACATAGCAGAATATATATATTAGCAAGCAAAGTGTATTACAACAATGTGCATTCATATCCTGACATCTACTCTTGTACAGTAGATGCCCTTAGCCTATATGTTAGTATGACATATACTTAAGTGCTAGCTGTCTATGGTGTACCTCTGAGGGTATCAATTAGAGTGCAGGGACCTCATGTAACATTCCCCTTGTTGTCTCCAAGGGCAACACAGGTAAATGTATAGGGAAAGGACAGGAGCAGTGGTCATTTACAAACCCGACGGCGAGCTTTGTAAAGGAACTCGAGCTGCTCACGGTGTTGGTGCAGTGTGCACCGTAGGCATCAGAGCATAATAATCAAAATAAGATTAAAATGCTTGTATAATAACAAGACCTTTAAAGGTAATCTCTAACCAGGTGTTAGTTAATGCGTTATTCATATCACCATCATTAATCAGAGGCGAGAACAGCTTCATTGGCTTTAATATTATTGCTGATGTGGCTGAGGTGTGTGTCTTTCCTATCTGAAAGTGATTTTAATGTAAGTGTGAGTGGGTCTATGTATATATTAAAGTATGGCAAGTATTCTGACAGTGTAAGCAGATAATCGGTGTTACCATCAATAATGTCTGCATCAAGGAGGGACAGGGGTTATAACAGTATGTCCAATGACAGTCTTCTGGTGGGGACAAACAGAAATTGGGGTAATCAATAGCACATGTAACAGATCCATAGGTGTAAGACTTATAGTTGGTGACCACGCAATACTAGCCATCAGAGTTATACTGTGGGCGCACAGTAGGAAGTCTCCACTTTTGCAACTGGACAGGGCAGATGTAGGTCATCTTTGAAATCCGTGTTGACAGGCGATGAACCTCCTCATGATAAGATTGGTAGAGCTTATCCGGAGCCAGAGTCGAGTCAAGAGTCGGTGCCATTTGCAGTGATGTCATCATCCATGGTGAAAGTCCAATCAATGCTGTCTGAGAGTAACCACAAATGGGTTGAATAACATCAAATACATCACATCGGCACAAGCAAATATATTGCTTTTCACACAGCAGTTAGGTATGCGGAGCCACCCAGGCATCCAGGAAAGGATGGTAAACCAGTAGAGGTGGTAGATCCAGGCATTCTCTGTAGATGTCTTCATCCAAATGCCCAATGGAGTGTACCAGTGCAAGCTTGTCGAACAAAGCTGTAGTGGGATCAAAGAGTGGTTAAGAGACAGTAAAGGAAACAAACATGGTATCTGTTATGGAACACTTCTTAGCAGTGAAACAAGGACCAGTATTAGGTGTCTGGTCACAAACCCCAAATTCCTAGCTGTAGAAAGAGGTATAGTTAAAGTTTGTTGCATACAGATGGAAACACAGCTAGTGATTTTACATCATGGACAATACCATTTGGAGATCGTCTATCATGTATAATGTCAGGTATTCTTCCAGATTCCAGATCACGGAAGAGGTTGTTGATAGTAGTGATAATGTAGGAGCCATAGGCAGAGCAAAGTATTTCTCTAGCAATATATTGTTTATCTGCTTCTTTGTTGTTCTGTTGTATGAGTACGTTAATCTTATCTTTCGAATCAGTGAATGCCTTAGCAATGTCGTGCATGTTGTATACAGCGTATCTTTCTTCCTGACTAAGGCCATCCACACCATGCAATAATGGGGGTAGTATGTTGTTGACCAAACCACTGGAGAATTTAGCAGAATGAGCTTTGATAGCAGCAATGTCTCCTTTATTCCAGATAGACATAGCCTTACCAAAAAGCCTGTGACAGTACCTGTTGCACCTGTAACATCAGAACTGTCAACTTCACGTGTTTTACGTTTATGAGTTAGATCATCAGGAGGGCTTCCTCCTGAAGTTGCCTCTATGTTCAGTAGAATGGACACTGGCAAGAGTCTCATGCATAAATCTGAAATGCAGCTAAACTATCAAGAATAATGTACTGTAAAATGCTGATTTGTTAGTATTGTGACACATACCAAATTCTTTCATATTCCAGTAAGTTAAACAAAACATGTATATGCATAAACTGTAAGTTATTAATCAAAGAACCTGGGAGGGCAGCGGCTGTTAGACCACTACGGGGACCAGGGGTATGCTTTGGACATTCCAAAAGCTGTTTATCAGTGGGTGGTAACACAGAGAGGTACATAGCTGCAGAAGCCATGTGGTGTATAGCACAAAATTTTCGAGCAGAATCTCTGGACAAAGAATTACAGTATGAAGGACCAATTAAGGCAGTTATGTTGTACAAACCAGAATGTCTTAATGCAGTTTGTAACAAGACAGTGAACCACTTGGAGATAATTTAGCATTGGGCCACCCTTGGAAAGTTCCTTTGGAGAGTTTGGCACAGGTAGAATTTGTCCTTGTGATGTGGTTTGCCACTCAATTTGAAGGGTAGATTTATTAGGAGCAACAACCGAGGCAGTGAGGTAAGCATCGAAACTTCCTGGACAGTGATCATACTATCTGGTATATTGATGGATACTCCCTCTGGAGGAGGTGCTGGAGGATCGAGGTGTTGTGGAGGTCCAGTACCGTGCCTTGGGTGCAGGGATAACTCCTGAGAGGAGGAGATAATGGAACAAGATTGCCATCTTGTCAGTGTATCTGAATAGGAAGATCAAAGATTAGTAGGTTAGTACTATTCCACCCAATGGGGTGAGGAAAAGTAATTTAAGCTCCTTTATACAGTTTCAGCTGGTTTGCATGTAACCATTTGTCAGTCAACTTCTTGTTATGTAGGAGTCTGACTTGATGGACTCCAGACTGAGCTTGTTGACAATGGGATATGGGCCTTCCCACTTGTTGAGAAAGAATGGGTGGGATGTGCAAATCAAAGTACCATTACCTGACCTATTTCGCTGCTCAACCAAGATGCAAAATCTTGCTAAGATCATCAGTGAACGTTTACAGAAAGTGGTCCCGTCTTAGTTCACCCGGATCAAACTGGGTTTATACGGGAGGCACATCCAAGACAACATCAGATTGCTGTTAAATGTTATTTCAAGGCCCAGCTCCCTATAGATTCCCACTTTCAGCAATACTATCTTTAGATGCTGAGAAAGCATTCGATCATCTAAATTGGCAATATTTGGACTTGATCTTGGGGGCTTTGGGTTTGGTGAGAAATTTCGGACTTGGATATCTAATTTATACTCTAAACCTAGAGCAAGGTCCGGGTGAACAGGACGATTTCCACTCCATTTGGGATTAAGCGAGGCACCAGGCAGGGCTGCCCGCTCTCCCCTCTCTATTGCCCTCAGTTTGGAACCCCTGGCAGCATATATTCGGCAACGGATATTTTCCTGGGTCTCCAGGTTAGGAGGTGCAGGTCAAGATCTCATTATATCGGACGATATCTTGTTATATATATCAGATCCAGTAAATGCAGTTCCCAAGATTTTCAGTTTTCTCTGAATTTGGAGCTCTTTCGGTTATAAGGTTAATCTGGACAAATCTGAGCTATTCCCTCTGGGGGTTTCCTGGATCAGCCCTTACCAAAGGTGCAGCAAATTAAGTGGTGTAAGTCAGGGTTCAGATACTTAGGGGTATGGGTACCTAGGGATTTCAAGGCCTTATATTCTACAAACCATTTAGGGGTACTTTAGGAGATTCGGGAGGACTGCAACAGATGGAGAGCTTCCCTTTCCATCTCGGGTAGGGTGAATGCATCCATGAATATTCTCCCTCGCCTGTTGTTTATAATGGTGCCATTCCTTTCAGACCCCCAAGGAATTTTTGGCGAGATCTGAACTCTACCCTCTCTAAATTTCTTTGGTCTGGGAGGAGGCCCGTGTGAGATGGAAGACCATGGTGGCCCCAAAGAAAGGGGCTTTGGGGTACCTGATGTCCAGAAATATTTCTGGGCATCTCAGCTGCAACTGCTGGTGACTATGGCTCAGGAGTCCCCACCGAAGTGGGTTCAGATTGAGGGTCTGATTCTCCTCTGGGAAATGTTTCAGACCTTATTTTCTTGACATTCCAGGCTGCGCCAGCTTAACTTTAGGAATCCTTTCACTAGGGTGATTTCCCAGGTTTGGAGGGACATGAACTCAAAACTAGGCATTACCTTAAAGCTTAACCAATATACAACTATATTGAGCTGTTTAGATTTTGGCCCACTCAGGTGGGATATGGGTTTTCAGTGGTGGGTGAGAGCTGGGCTGATTAATCTGGGCCAGCTTTTCGATCAGAATCTAGTAAAACCATTCCAACAGTTAAAGGCGAATTCAATCTTCAACGTCACGGACTTTCCGTTATCTCCAGTTAAGACATTATGTCCACTTAAATGAAAAGGAGCTTGAGTTGGGTATGGCGCCTTAAATAACCCAGTGCAATCTATCTTTTGCTCCTGATTAGGTCTCGAATCAAAAAAACTGATCTCAGGTTAGTACAGGGATGAATTGCGCGAGGCGACTCCTTAATTCTGGTTAAGGACATGTGGCATAGAGACCTAGGTGTGGCCCTGTCAGAATCTGACTGGACTTCCATTTGGAAGCTATTCAAAACACCACATCATCCCTCTTTGGCGAGGATTTCAGTGGAAGCTAGCTGTTAGATTTTTAGAGTCCCTGTGGTGACAAAACATTATGGGTTACATCATTCGACCTTTGCTGGAGAAACTGTCAGTTGGTTGGTACATATTTCATATATTCTGGGAATGTAAGTTATACAGGAGTACTGGAGGAAGTAAAGATATCTTTGAAAGGATTTTGAGTTAGTATTGCCAGAGTCCCTCACTACTGGTTATTGGGATTGCCTCCCTCTTCTGGCTTCCAGATCCTCCCTTCATCTGTTTGGAATCTTGGTGGCAGCAGCCTCAAGGCTATTAATTTGTCATGGCTTACTCCAGATAAGCCCACTATCTCTACTTGGTATGAAATCTGCACCAGGATCCTAGACATGAAATATCTGATGGCCAAGCTAAGGCCATCTTTAGATAAATTTAAAGGGAGATGGCTACCATTTTGCATTTCATGCCTCCCGGAGGAAACCTGTATTAGAATTGCTTGCAGATACGTCTGAGAAGACTCTCCTGGTACAGTCTGGATGTTCTGACTGAGATATGAGGCCAGGAGGTCTCCTCACTTCTGTGTTTCAGACTTGCTTTACTATTAATTTCTGGATATGTCCTTTTAATAGGTACTTATTATATAAGTGTACCATTAGGGGACTTTGTATGTCTGGGCCTTTAGTAACAATTGAGATAACCTCAATATTTGTTAGAGGCAATAAGTTATTGACAGCACTTATAATGTTAAAGTGTTTCTCTCCTTCTCTCTCTTCTTTCTTAAATTTCTGAAGGCACTCCCCTGTTAATCTTATCTCCCTTTTCTTTTCTCTCCTGCTTTTCTTCTCTATTCCTTTTCCTCTTCTTTCCTTTGTCTTAAACATAGAAACATAGAATTTGACGGCGATAAGGACCGCTTGGCCCACCCAGTCTGCCCATTTCCTACCTGATGGATAAGCTGCAGATCCTAGTTAACCAGCAGCCTACTTCTTCCTACCCCACCCCTAGAATTGCCTTATGACTGTCCCATGCATGCTTGAATTCTACCACTGTTTTGACTCCACAACCTCCTCTGGAAGGCTGTTCCATGCATCCACAACCCTCTCTGTGAAAAAATACTTCCTTAAATTACCTCTAAGCCACCCCTTCTATCTTCAAATTGTGCCTCCTTGTTCTTGCACACCTCTTTTTGAAAGATGCTACCCTCTTGGACTTTGTTGATTCCTTTGAGGTACTTGAAAGTTTCTATCATGTCCCCCTCTCCTCCTTTCCTCGAGGCTATACATATTAAGCTCCTTAAGTCTCACTTCATATGTCTTCTGGTGCAGACCCTGCACCATTTATTCCTCCTCTGGACAGCTTCCATCCTGTCTATGTCTTTGCGGAGATTGGGTCTCCAGCACTGCATGAGTACTCCAGATGTGGTCTCACCAGCTGTCTGTACAGAGGGATAATAACTTCTTGTTTTCTGCTGGTGATGCTCTCCCTATGCATCCCAGTATCCCCCAGCCCTCCTTGCTGCCCTCTCACATTGCTTGCCCACCTTTAGGTCATCTGATATGACTACCCCCAGGTCCCTTTCCATTTTTGTTGTTGTTAGTATCTCACCCCCATTGTGTACTCTTCCCATGGTTTTGTTTCCCAGGTGCATTACCTTGCACTTTAGCATTGAATCTAAGCTGCCATACATTTGACCATTCCTCTAACCTTGCCAAGTCCCTTCTCATCCTTTCCACCCCACCTTGGCATCAACTCTGTTGCAGATCTTTGTGTCATCTGCAAAGAGACATACTTTCCTTCCAGTCCCTCTGCAATGTCGCTTATAAAGACATTGAAGAGGACCGAATCTAATACTGAACCTGTGGTACCCCACTGCTAACCCCTTTTTTCAGAGTGGACTCCATTTACTATTACTCTTGTGTCCTATTCTCCAGCCAATTCTTTAACCAGGCTGTCATCTTGGGACCACTCCCAGGCTGGCTAACTTGTATATTAATCTTTTGTGTGGGACTGTGTCAAATGCCTTGCTAAAGTCTAGGTAGGTCATGTCACAGCCCTTCCTGATCTACTACTTTGGTCACCCAGTCAAAGAAATCTATCAGATTTGTCTGGCATGACCTTCCGCTGTGAATCCATGCTGCCTTGGGTCCTGTGCCCTCTGGCCTCTAGATATGCAACAATTCTTTCCTTCAGAAGTGATTCCATCATTTTCCCTACCACTGAGGTTAAACTAACAGGTCTGTAGTTTCCTGCTTCTGCCTTGCTCCCACTTTGTGAAGGGAATCACATTTGCCTCCTCCAGTCCTCAGGTACCACCCATCCTCCCATGATTTGTTAAAGAGGGTAGTCAGTGGTGTCACTAGTTCTATCCTTAGTTCTTTTAGAATTCTGGGATGAATTCCATCAGGCCCCATTCTTTGTCCACCTTCAGTTTTAAGAGCTCTTTCAGAACTCTTTCTTCTGTAAATGGGCTGGTATCAACTTCTGTATCCAGAGTGTTTCTACTGTTTGTTTTAGGTACCTCCTCTTCCTTTGTAAATACTGAGCAAAAATATTTGTTTAGTATCTCTGCTCTTTCACAGTCACCCTCTGCCCACCCTCCCTCCCTTTATTAAGCCTCACTATCCCTCCCTTGGTCTTCCTTTGCTCCCTGATGTACCTATAAAGGTTTTATTCCTTCTTAACTGAGTTGGCTATCTTTTCCTCGGTTTGGGCATTTGCTGTTCTGACTGCCTTTCCAGCTTCCTTTGCTTTAACTGATACAGTTCTCTGTCCTGTTCCTTCTGTGATTCCTTGTACTTCCTGAATGCTTTCTTTTCTCTTGAACCTTCACTGCCACTTCCTTTGAGAACCATAGTGGTTTCTTACCTCGTTTCATTTGTTTATTGCTTTACACAAAGGCTTGTTACCTCTGTGATGGCAGTTTTATTATTCCCCATTGTTCTTCCACCCTCCTTCCTGCCCATTTGCTAGTGCATTCCTTAGGCACTCACCCATTTTGGCAAGTCAGCCCTCCTAAAATCCAGTACCTTTGTCTTTGTATGGCTTGACTCTATTGCTGTGTTTATTGTGAACCATACTGTTCGATGGTCGCTAGTTCCCAGATGGCTAAACACTCTACATCTGTGATCCTCTCTTCATCTCCATTTGAGAGAACCAGGTCTAAGATTGCTCCTCTCGAGTGGGCTCCAGTACTAGTTGTCTAAGGCATGCCCCTGTAGGCATCCAGAATAACCCACTCTTAGAAGTGGCTGCTGCAACTGCACTCCAGTTAACATCTAGCATATTCAGATCACCCATCAGCAATATCTCCCTTTATCTGCCATTCTAAGTATACTTTCTATCATTTCCTTGTCCATTTCCTCCCCTGAGAGGGGTCTGTATACAACCCTGTGCGGATTGTGGTGCATTGCCTGCCTCCAAATTGACCCACAGTGCTTCTTCTCCTCCTGTTTACCCTTTTGTTCTGTTGCTTTGATTTCTTCTCTTATGTGAGAGCTGCTCCTCCTCTCTTTACCCTCCTTTTATCCTCCTTTGGTTTTAATACTGTGTGAGGTAGTAGAAATGGACTTTCTATTTGTCTGCTAATATATGTATTTCTGTGGAAAAAAGTTCTCCAATAAATTTTAATTTAAAAAAGAAGTACCATTACCTGATCTCGAACTTGCCAATCCACTTCTTTTGCGTGTTTGTCAAACTGTATTTTGATGATGGTGCTGGACCTGCCCATGCAGTTGGCAGCATACAAGTGTGTGTGTATGAGGTCTTTTCTGAGTTTTTCCACATATTGGTCCACAGATACATGGTCTGCAGTGGGGTGTGCAGGTCAAACAATAGGTGTTCAGGTAATCTCATCTGTCTGCCAGTCATCACCTCAAAGGGTATAAGCTGGGTGGTGGCTGAGGGTGTCCCTAATTGCCATAAGGAGTAATGGCAATAGGGAATCCCAAGTTTTGGGATTGTCCTCAATTAATTTGGAAAGAATTTGCTTAATCCATCTGTTGGCTCTCTACTTGACCTGAGGATTGAGGGTGGTTGGGTATGTGGAACTTCTGCTGAACTCCAAGGAGTTCAAGGTTCTTTCATCAACTCACCTGTAAAACTGGTTCCTTTGTCAGAGTCGACCTTTAGAGGTAGACCCACCTGGAGAAAATCTGTTCCACCAGGATTTTGGCAGTGGTTTTGCAGTGCATGTCTTAGTGGGAAGCTTCTACCCACTTAGAAGAGATCAGCTACCACAAGAGCATACTTGTTATTTCTGCTGGTGTTGGTTAGAGGACCAATGAAATCAATCTGTATGGCATGCCAAGGGCCAGAATGTCATTGTAGTAAGAGTTTGGCATTTTGTTTGGTAGGGATGGGGTTGTTTGCACACAAACAAGACAGTTGTCTATGTATTGTTTGACATCTTTGGTGATACCAGGCCACCAGGCAATGGTCTTGAGTCGTTGGAGGTATTTTCTGCTCCTGGTGTCCACCAGTGGGGTGTCATGCACTTGGTGCAAGAATTCAGATCTAAGAGTCTGGGGACCACCCACAACTTGGTGGTGGAGTCATCTGGTTGAACCAGATGAGCTTGTCATCTGGTGACAAGTGTAACTTACCTTCATGCCTCTGATAGGGGTTATGTGTGGGAAGTTTCTCTTCAGTACCTTTGTTGAGGAATCTGAACACCTGTTTAAGTTCAGTATCAAAATGCTGGGCTGCAGAGAGGTCCAAGGGAAAAAGGTTCAGGTTTATTCCTGAGTGCTGCAACGGTACAGCTGCATTAGCCTCTGGGTGGTCCATCATCCAGACGTCCCCTCAGGCCCCTTCCTTAGCAAGGGTGTCTGCTGTGTCATTGAAGGCATGGTAGGGGTCATAGAGAGAATGGGCTTTGACTTTGTGTACATAGAATTGTGTGCAAATTTTTGTGCCAGTGAGTATGTATATTACCAATTCCTTGTATTTCACTGGGCTGCCATCAGAGGAATTCTTCTGCCAGAAGGGAAGAAGTTCTGTAAGAGAACAACAGACCCATTTAGAGTCTGTAAAGATAATGGTATCCTCGGTTCCATGCTGGATGAACTCGAGGGCACAGGCCACCGCTGCCATCTCTGCATATTGTGATGATGCTACACTACAGCGCTTAGATATCTTGACAGTGCTCCCATAAGGGTAGACTACTAGAATGCCCATCCCTGCAATTTGGTCTCCTTGATAGTAAGATGCTGAACCAATAGTAAAGACACAGCACAAAGAAGTTTGTCCAGTATTTGTGGCGTGGCAGGGAGGAAAGGACCTGGATCTGGAAGATCAGGTGACTGTAGTGTACAATCATGGGGTTCTCCCTGGAAAAGGAGGCCATAAGCTAACATAGATGGAACTTTAGTCAGTTGTACCTGTATGTCTCTGTCCTTGAGAAGAAGTGACCAGTGCGTCAGTCTGGTGTTAGAGACTCATCCATCCTTCACTCTATCTGAGAGCAGAAAGGTAGTTGGGGTGTGGTTGGTGTTGATGATCAGTGGTGAGTACCCAATGATATACAGGAAGTGCTTGACAGCCCAGTAGGTGGCCAGAAGGTTCCTTTCACAAAGGCTGTACTTCTGTTCCACTGGGGTCAAGAGCTGTGAGGCATATGCAATGGGTCTCAAGGTGCGTGCACCTTCTGAGCCAACACTGCTGACATGGCAATGTCAGAGGTGGCACACTCCAGATGGAATGGTAGTGCTGGATTGGGGTTGACCAGAGCTGGGGCGGAGGCCAAGGCCTGCTTCAGTGACATCACAGCCTGTGTGTGTATAGGGCCCCAAGTCCATGGTACATCCTTTTTGAGTAACTCATACAGAGGAGCAGCTTTCTGAGCAAAATCACAAATAAAATCTCTCGAATAGTTCACCATACCCAGAAACCTTCGAAGAGTTGCCACACTGGTGGGTAATGGCAAGTCTTGCAATCCCAGTACTTTCTGCCAGGTAGGGCTTCAACCTTGGTCAGTTATTTTTAGACCCAGAAAGAGTACTTCTTTCTGACATAATTGTGCTTTTGCTGGGTTACATTTCAGGCCTGCTTTCTGAATGAGAGTCAGTAGTTCATCCAAGAGATCCAAATGTTGTTCCTATGTGGCTGTTGCCAGCAGCAGATCGTCCACATATTGAAAGAGACATTGGGGAGAGAGAAACTCTCGAGGGCATCCATCATGTGGAAATGGAACAGGGATGGACTGTTGTGGAATCCTTGTGGCAGGTAAGTCCATGTGTCCTGTCTTCCTTCAAAGGTGAAGGCAAACTTATATTGACTCTTAAGGGCCAATGGCAATGACCAGAAACCATTAGAGATGTCCAGGGCACTGACCCATTTCAAATCAGGGGTCAGAAGTCATAGCACATCTGGTGCTGATGCTACAGTTGGAGAACAACTGGGGTGACGATTCAGTTTCCTGTAGTCAATAGTAAGTCTCCAGGTGCCTGTGAGTTTCTTCATGGGCCACACTGGGAGTTGGCAGTGGAAACACAAGTTCTGATTATTCCTTGCTTGAGGAGTGACTTGATTGTTTCTCTGAGGGAAGGCAAGGCCTCAGTTGGGAAATATATTGCCTTTGCCTCTCATGTGCTGGGCCTGGCACTTCGATGACAGTGTGCATTCTACCACAGTCATGCTTGTTGACTGCAAATGCTTCAAATGTCATTGCAAAATAGGGTGGAGTTTTGGGAAAAGTTCAAGATTCTTGAACAAATCTATGACATCATACTCTTTGTCATTGGCAGATATCGTTGCCACAAAGTGTGAATCAGGAATCAAAATGGTATGATATTGACCCTGAATCTGTATCAGTAGCATGTTAGCTATGTCCACCACACAGCCGGTGTGGTGCGAGAAATCAATCCCTATGATACTAGGATGATCGTGCAGTACCATTAGTTGGAAAGTGTGTGAGGCCTTTAGATGGCCTAGCTCTACTGGTAGGGGTAGAGAACGGTATGCAGGTAGCCTAGTACCATCAACTCCTGACATGTTGGTCCTCCATCCTGTGGACAAAGGATGTGTCGGGTGTTCATCATGTAGCACAGATACAGCTGCACCTGCATCTAACAAAACTACTAGTGGCGGCCCCCAACCTTGGCCTCAGTGCAGGGCCTTCTGTTTGTATCCAAGACTAGCTTGTTTACAATCTGGACTGGGGCCAGTAATTGTCAATCTGTACTGCCGGAAGCATGTAGAGGTTGGGCCTGGCTCATGTGAATCACCTCACCATGTTGCACTGATGCTATATAGGGAGGAGCTTCTGGGTTCAGGCCTGAATGGGCCTGAGGGCCTGTGCGAAGGTGTCCCCATGACGGTTAGGGCCTGGGTTGCCGGTTATACCGCCCAAGGACCTGTGCAGGAACAGCATCCTACAGAGTGTACTTGTTCCAGGAGCTCTCGAATTTCTGATTCTCTTCAGCTATCTCCCTATATGAAGGGCCTGTTCTTTGCTGTTGTGGTTTACCTCTACCCTTGTGCTTCCTGTTCTTATGCCAATTCTGGTTCCCACCCATTGTTGCTGCTGTTGTGGTTGCTGTTGATAGGCCTGTTGGGGTGTTGATTGTCAGCTGGAGGGCTTGCTGGTGTTGGGCCTGTTGGCATTGGGCCTCCCCTTCCACTGTGTAGTGCGTCGTGGTCTCTGGAGTGGACTCCATGGCGGCTACCTTTTGGAACCGGAGCCCAGATCATGGATATAGAGTTGGTACACCTCTTGGTTTTCCGAAGGATGTCGCGAACCTAACCATATTGGGATAGGTGGTTGGTTCTACCTTTTCTCTTACTGCTGGAATCATGTTCCTAAGGAACATGGTCTTATATTCAATAAGTTCTACATCCGCAGCTTCTTGTGCCAAGTGCTTTCCTGCTTGGTAGGCCATCCAGAGTCTCTGGTGGTAAGTCGCTGGACTTTCCTTTGCATTCTGCTTCACAGGATATGCAAGCATCACTCCTACTACACCTAGGCTGTGAGCAGAGATGAGCTCAGCTGCAACCTCATCAAAGGTGCGTTCCCATCCTGGTGGACAGCATCGGGAGTTTGTCCCACAAATGAGGATCGATGGTCTGGCATAGTATTTGGACCTGATATTCTGCAGTGAGGCTAAGCATCTCGCATTTAGAGCACCTTTTCAAGTGACAGCTGAGGGTTGTCGGATGGATTCATCCGACCGATGCTGTCACCAATTTGCTGAACACAGCAAGCCATTTGTAGGGGATTACTGGGTCAATCAGGCAGAGGTAGATTGTCTCGAGCACCATCCAGGGCAGCCTGAGCTGCAGCCTCGGCTGCAGTGTGAACAATACCTTCCTGAGTGCCAGCCTCTTGAAACGCTGCCTAATCTGGGTTTTGATAGCCTGTTTACTCCTCTCAGGAAGGGTATTGCCTATCGCAGTTTCAGTCATGGTTTCTATCTCCTGCCTGTCTTCCACATTAATAATGGCTACGGAGGTGCAGTTGGGACCAGGCTTGGGCCTGCTTCCCTATCATGGGGGCTGCCACGTTGGCGTCTCCCATGATGAGCGTCTAACGTTGACGGCATATGACATGGGGAGTTGGGGTGGGGACCCACTATGTTGTAGATGGCAGGGTGGGGTCTCTGGGCCATAGTAGGGGTCTGACTGGGCATTGTACTGTGAAATGTCATCATCAGACAACTCTCCTTCTGATGGCACGTATGGAAGGCAGAGCTCGCCTCCCATTGCCTTGACATGTCCAGCCAGAACCTCTCGCTGATGGGCCAGTTTCACCATCTTAGTTCTACATTCATTGTGACTCACACTTGCAACATCCATATCAACCTCATCTTGCTTTTGCAACACTCTATACACAGCCTCAATTCACGATTGTCCCTGATAGACACTTCTAAGTCATTACGCACCTGGTTTATCTCATCCTGCAGCTCACCCATTTCATCACTCAACTGAGCATTTGCAGCACTCAGCAAATCATTCATTTGCACTGCCTGACTCTTATCCTGTCTCAAACTTTCACACTCCTGTTTCAACATACACAGTTCCTGTTCTCCAGCTTGAGTTGAATGATGCAATAGTGAATCCTTTTCATTTCGTAGAGTTTGGAGTTCAGACTCCAAGTTCTGCTGCAGTCTTATACATTCTGTTTCCTGCAAACCCATCAGTTGCTTAAGAGATGAAATCTGCAGATCAAGGGTTGAAACCTCGCTCGGAGGCTTCCAGAGCAGAGTAGACAGCCACGACCATCAACCCTTTAGCTTGACGCTTTTGGCTGATTGTGTCATCTCCATGTACTGGGTTGAAATCCCCAGTATAGGGTTTTCAGATTGACTTGCATCCCACGCAAAGTCAGCCCATTCTCCATGGGAGGCAAGGAAGTTCGAGACATCGAGTCTCAGTTCTGTACAGATATTTGATACGGTGGCCATTGTGTGGAGGAACGAAAGTTCAAACTGTGAAAAGGGCACCGTGCTGCGTGTCGATCCACAGCACGAGCACTTTATACACAGCCAGGCTACTGTATAAGTTCTAGGCTTGCAATTCAAAACTGCGATGCAGTGGGTCAAGACAGCATCGACCACTCCTGAAAAGACAGCCAGACTTTGCAAGTTACTACAAACTGGTTTTAAAACAGGAGAGGTGATACGGAGTGTACACCTACTGTCCCGTGGGAAAGGGAAAAGTTTAAGCAACAACTGAAAACTTATAAACATCAAATATCACCTGCACACGGTTGCCAATTTGTTAGGAGGTCTAAACCTCACTTTCAGATTCTTGACAATATTGGAATGCAAGTAATCACAGACACGTTGCATTAGAGTAATAAACAAGTTTATTACTACCAAAGGGATAAATCACAGTTGCCCTAAGCAGTTCTTACCAATACAAACCGGAGCCAGTGCTAAGTGTTCCCTACACCTTGAGGTTTCTCTGTGTCTCTTGGGTCTCTCAGGTCTCCGAGGTATAAGGCTTGTGTATTACATTATATACCTATGATAATTACTATGGTTACGAAAGATAGAAACATTTCTAGTTACAGAGATGAGCCCTATTGGCTAAATTAGAGGTGGCTCCATGGTCCAAGATAACATTATACAATTCTGTAAAGTCATCAGTTTGATAACAAAAGAGTTCTCATACAGAGTCTTACATAACTCAGTGTAGTGGTATAAATCACCAAAAGGTGGCAATGCCATTTTATATATTATAATTACTCCAAGGACACAGGTGTCTTGGCATCTTACAAGTAAGAAATACACAGCAGAATATATGTATTAGGAAGCAAAGTGCATTACAACAATATGCATTCATATCCTGATATCTACTCTTGTACGGTAGATGCCCTTAGCCCTATATGTTAGTATAACATATACTTAAGTGCTAGCGGTCTATGGTGTACCTCTGAGGGTATCAATTAGGTGCAGGGACCTCGTGTAACAGGACCTTTTGGAGGCCTGCACCTCGTTCAGGTACCTTGGGGTCTGGCTTGATCAGCACCTTGACTTTTCAGTCCATATTGATGCGATCCACAAAAACTTCACCCCAAATTGGGCACCCTATATCAGAACAGAGGATGTATATTCCTGCCAACCCATAAAGCAACTGTTCAGAAAATGATCCTCCCAATTTTTGACTATGGAGATATAGTATATAACATGGCTCCCAAGTCCTCTCTAGCCAGGCTTGTCCTCTCTTCCATTCTTTCTGTCATTTTGCCCTGGACTGCTCACCCACAACCCACCACTGCGACTCTACAGGTCCTAGATCTACCCCTCACTACAGGATCGGAGAATGGTGCACTGCGCTAGGATAACAGTGAAATTCTGGGCCCAGTCCTCCCCTTTACCTTGCAGCTACCCTAACAGCCCAACCTAATGCTACTTACTCCCTCTGGAATGCTGACTCCTGGCTTGTCTCCCTCCCATATGTCCTCCACCAAAGAACAGCATGCCTTCAAGTACCGTATGCCTAACATATGGAACTCCCTCCCAGCAGAGAGTAGACACTCCGCCTCCACTCAGCAGCTTAACCTTCTCCTCAAGCAGCATTTTGTCACCACCTCGCATGCACCTAGCTCCTTAGGGTGGCCAAATGCCTTTTTGCTCCCAGTCAATGATTATATGTATGAATGCATATTTGTTTAGATTGTTACCTAACTCTATGCTGCTGCACTTAGCCTCAGTGCAATCTCTAACTCTTTGTTTGTACTTAAATCACTTCCCCTGCCTAGAGACAGGTGGTATTTTGTACACAGTGTATCTCCCAAAAACATGTTCTCGTCTTACATCATGTATTTTATTGTACTTCTATTCTCCACTCCCCAGGACACATCTGGAATCGAGCATTGCATTACTCAGTATGCCTTCCTGGTAAAATTTTTAAATAAATAAATAAATTCCCAAGGCAACAGACTGTGATGTCACAACAGAGCATATTAAGTAGGAAATAAGCTATGGAGGTAGATGAGCACAGAGGGATAAATATCATGTTTTTGTGGAATTTATTCAGTAATAAATACTGTAGAGAAGAAATCTATAGAAGACATATGAAATACAAGGTGAATGGTGCCCAACTTTAACATTTTCAGAGTTTTCCCAAAGGTGTCAGCTGCTCTTTAGTGTTTATGCAAATACAGTGAAGCCCACCAGAATGAAGCGCAGTGTCATAGGTTTCCTGCATGACCAAAGGATTAACCCTCATTTAAATTGCATTGTTTTCTGCAGTAACTCTACTGCATTATTCTGCAGAGTTTGGCTTTATCCTGGTGGGCTTCACTGTATGCAGCAACACTGTCTATCCTACCTGTCTCACCTAACCACTAACAAAACTGGAAAATGTGAAGCACAGGCATATGAAGGCGGCATGACATTTTATACTCACATCACATGGGCCCTTTATTAAAAGATTTTGTTTTAATTTTTCTGCACAGACAGGCAAGCCCACATTCAAAAATACAGCAGTGAAGTAAACAATAACAACAAAGAACATCAAATTGTACTGCATAATCATTTTTATTTGTTTGCTTTCTCTTGTTCTCCTCATTGCTGTTCTCTCTCTCTCGCTTCGCCTCTCTCTCTCTCTCTCTCTGTAATAACAGTAATTACAAATAATGCCTTCTTTGCTTTTCTTGGCAAGCCATGTAATTACCTGATCTGATGACAACACATAACACATTTCCTTCTAAATTGCTAGAATTGCAAGATCACTCAATCTGTTTTGAGTCATGGTGCCTCTGAGCCATGTATGTACCCTTCGCAGTGCATTAAAGGAGTGCTCACAGCTACAACTTGTCACTGGAATAGTTAGGGCTGTCTGGACCAACTGCTTGAGTTTTGAAAAGAGGGTCAAGTAGCCGACAAACTTCATTTGTATTCATTTGTTTTCTTCCATTTTTGTTTCGGTAATTTTTACAACAAACAATTCCTCCTTTGAAATTCAATCCTATAGTGATGAGATAGACAGTCAGCGATTGGAGGAAAGGAATGTTGCAGAGGATGGGTTGCATATGTGAATGCCATTTATTATCTTAACTGCAACACTGGAGAACCTTTGCTTTAGTTCAACAGGCATTCTATCAAGTCATGGATAAAAGGTTTATTTTGAAAGTCCACTTGAGAAGAAGTTTGGTCCTGCACTCCACTGATGCTTCAACAATAAAATCATCCATCTGTTTCTGTCTTTTTCTTCTATTCATTTCACTTTTTCCCACATTATTCTAGGTACAAAATCCACAGCTTCCTTAAACAATTCATTGCTACTGTTCTCACCCCACATCTCTTCAAGAGTGTGACGAACCAAGTCCACCAAATTTACTGCAGTGGATAGAGCTATAACTTCCTTTTGTAAAACTTTGTGGATGCCTTCTGTTACCTTTAGAAGAGAATGGAAAATGACTAGGCAGTAAACTGTGGTTGACTTTGCAAGGATGCTAACAGTGCAATGGCTTTTAGTGTGAATATTAGCAAAACACAGAAGTACAGCTGCATAGCAGTTCATCAAGGCCTTGATCAATTGGATCGGGCAAAACCAACAGGTGATTGACAACTGGACCAATTCTTATGGGCTCAAGCCTAACTGACACTGTATATTGACAAACTCATGATGATAAACAAGAGAAGTGCTAAAAACTCACATACCGTTCCATATTGCAGAATAATTCTTTTGCTTCAGTAATACATTTGCATGCATGGCAAAGTACAAGATTCAGCTCATGTGCATAGTAGTGCACATACACAGCCTCTGGATGATGCTTAGCTTGAACTCCCTTTCTGCCCCGCTCATAACAAAGACACCATCATATGACTGTGCTGTACATTTTGTACCTTTAATTCCACTGACTTTAAAACATTTCAGCAGTGATTCCACAATGGAGTCAGCATTAAAGATTTCAGTCCTGTGAATCCTATAAAATGCTCTCTAATGCTTCCAATTACAGGTACAATATACCTTTTGAAAACTGCCAGCTGCTCTTTATGTTTGTCTCTTGTTTCATCTGCAATAATAGCAAACATTCCTGAGCTGTTAAGTTTGCTAACTATCTTTGAAATGACCTCTTCTGTGCAACATGCAATCACCTCATTTTGGATTGTGGAGAAATATAAGTGTCATTTGAAGGTGCCTTATACATTTGTAGAAAAGGATCAAATTGTTTTAATAGATCCAAACATTGCAGAAAATTTCCTTTATTTAAACTACCATCTGTTTCATCATGACCCCTAAAAGAAAGTTCTTGTTTACCCAGAAATAATGTGGCAGCAATGATGCACTCAAGATAGCATCAGCTGTCATTTATTTCTTTGTTATTTGCTGCTTGTAAATTTGTGGACAATATCACCAGTATTCTTTGTCTCTTTAAACCCAGCCCATAAGACATTCACTTTTGCATGGTATGAAGTATTTTATGCTTTCTAAATGAGCCAAGTGCCCTTTTCCAATTAACAAAACCTGTGCTTAATAAAGAATCTTTATTAGGGCCAGTGGCTCAACATTTCAATCAAAAGAATGTACAAGGATAGAAAAGGCAGCATCCAGAGTAACAGAATATTTTAACCAGATGTAATTTTGAAACCAGTGGCACTGGAATGACCATTTTGTCCATCATCAGATCCTTGGATCAGACTGAGGCTGCTGAGATTTAAACTGTAACAACTACAATTTTTAATAGAATTCAGTGATACAAGCCACTGCACTCATCTGTGAGCCCTCCTACAACAAGCCAGATACTGGCAAAAAATCTCAGGTACTCTGGGTCGCTGATGAGGTGTATCAGAAGGGCTGCTCTTTTTAAACTGCAACAACAACAACAATTGTTTTATTTACTAGAGTTCAGCAAAACACACTGCTGCAATCAGCTCTGAGCATTCCCACAACAAGCCAGGTACTGACAAAAAATCTCAGGTACTCTGGGTCACTGATGTGGTGGAGCAGAGGCTGCTCTGCTTTAAACTGCAACAACTTTTTTTTTTAATATAGTTTGGCTATATACTTTATTTATTGAAAGATTTCACCAGAAAAGTACATTAAGCAATCAAAATTGTTCATCTCATGAGTACGTCCTGGGGAGGGGGTACATGTAGGGAAAGGATACATACACAATTGCCAAAACAGGTACAAAATACATATACAAATGCTGGATACATAATATTAATAAAATAGGTTACAGAACCAATACAGCAGTTAATCACACATACATAATACAGTTAAAATTAGGGTACAGTAAGTCAATACAACAGATTTGTCACAGATACAGTCAAAGAGAGCAAGGAACTATACAATCAGTCCATCATAAGAGCTAATACATAAGGAGCTGTAAAATACTTTGGAGCTGTTGACTGGGTGGTGGTGGGATAAATAGTAGGGATGGAGGGTTACGTGCAGGTGCAGTTAGTGGAGTAGAAGTTAAGTAGGGCAGATGAAATGGATGCAGGGGATGGGGAATGGTGAATCTGGGCAGGAAGCACATTCCAGATTTTAGGGAGGTGGTGCAAGAACCCTGTTTGACATGTGGTTGTTGATCGGTGAGGGATCAACAGGGTATGAGTATCAGTTAATCTGAACGAAAGGTGGAATGTTGGCAGTAGTGTTAAGGAGGAAGAAAGGTAAGAGAGAGAGTAGAACCAGAATTTAGAGATGAATTTAGTGCAGTGAGAGAGATGTCAGTTGCCCAGAGAGGGGGCAAGTGGCGATGAAGTCACAGTGATGAGTGAGAGGGTGGGCATCCAGAGCAAAGTGACAGAAAAAGTTGAAGAGGGTATCCAGTTTGGCTAGGGACTTTGGTGCAGCACTGTCGACTGCATCACAGTAGTCAAAATAGGTAGGATCATCTTCTGGATCAGTTCACGCCTAGCCATAGGTGGAAGACAATTACATTTCCTGTATAGTATGCCTAGCTTGGGGCTAATTTTGACAGAATGGCATCAATGTGACCAGAAAAACTGAGGTGCTGGTCAAGCCAGATCCCAAGATACCTAAAGGAAGATGTGTCCTTGAGAACAGTTCCATCAATGGTGTGATAGAAAGGAGAGGAGGTAAGCCTAGAGAGCTCTGCCTTGTGCCAAAGGTCATGGAGATGGTCTTCTTGGCATTAAGGAATAGTTGGTGTGAGCAGCCAGAGCTGAACTTTTCAAAGTCCTGCTGGAGCCTGGCTTCTACATCAGTGAAGCTGTGGCCAGAGGTATACAGGACTGTGTCATCCACGTACATATGAATGGACACGGATGAGCAGACTGCGGAAGGTCATTGAGAAAAATTGAGAAAATAGTAGGCCTTGAACAGAGCCTTGTGGCACACCAGTGTGGATTTGGAGGGGAGAGCTTTGGCTATCCTGACTGACTGTGTTCTAACTGTGAGGTAGACTCTGAACCAGTGGGTGGCAGAGATGGACAGGCTAGCTGAAGTCAGATTCAGGAGGAGGATGAATGAATGTCAAAAGCCTTGGCAAGGTTGACAAAAATTGCTAAGGTTATTTGTCCACTCTCCATACCTGTAAGGATAGAGTCAGTGAGCCTAAGGATGGACTTAGTACTGGAGTATTTTTTCCTGAAGCCAAACTGGAAAGGAGTGAAGAAGGAGGATTTGGAGGAAGATAGAGAACTGGACAAGGACAAGGTGCTCCTGGAGTTTGGCCAGGACTGGTAGTAGCAGATAGGCCTGTAATTGTTTGGTGAGGAGGAGTCCCTGCCCTGGTGGGGAATAACAGTCATGTGTTTTCATTCTGAGGGAATTGCTGCAAGGGTGAGAGAGGTTAAGAAGGGAAGCTATGGGGAGGAGATTGCAGGTGCAGAGAGGTGGAGTAATTTTGGGTCCAGGTGGTCAGGGGACCTCCTTTGGCTGGGCTTGAGGGAAAGGAGAGCTTCCTGAACTTCTGCAGGAAATACTGGGAGGAAGGAGAAACTCCTGCAGTTGGGTGAGCAGTTTGAGTATGGAAGGTAGGGGCAAAGTTCAGGGATTGGGAGGGAGGGATGAGAGAAGGAGGAAGCACAAGAGGTGAAGTATTTATTGAATTCAACAGCAGTGCAGTGATGGTCAGAAATTAGGGAGTTTTTATCTTTAGGAATGGGGTTGGAGGTTTAGATGGTGGGGAAAAGGGAATGAACTACCTTCTAGAATATAGAGGGTTAGCTATGTTTGACTGGAATGAGGAGCTGAAATACTCTGCTTGACCAGTCTTATAGCTCTGGTACCAGGAATTTTGTAGGGCCCAGTATTTGTCGAGGTCTTGAGGTAGTTTGGAAGTTTTATGTATTTTCCAAGTGTGGTCTCATGCTTGCTGGCATGACAGGAGTTCAGGGTGACCCATGGTAGGTGGTTACCACAAACACAAGTTCTTTTAAAGGCATGCTTATCCCAGACCACAAGGAAGTTGTGCTTAAAGTATGATAGAGCTTGATCAATAGAATTAGCAGAGGGTATTGGTGACCAGTCGACTTGGACAAGTTCAAGGTGGAGCTGGCCTAGATAAAGGATCTGATAGACTGTGTCATCAGTATTTTGTAGGGCAATTTTAGGTTGATGCATTTTGTACACAGGATAGATTAGTGGTGATTGCTTACTGCATCGGAGAGTGTTCCTAATAGTACTATATGGTGAGGTGGGTGGTGAGGGCCCAATCCATGAGATTGTGATTTGGGGTTTTGTGGTTTGTACGTGTTGGCTCATTTATTAGTTCGGTGAGGTTGGGAAGATATGTAATTTTAGGTTTTACCAAGGGATGGGCAACCAGTTGTGATTCACATCACCCATCAAATATAATTCTCCATTTGTGGTAAGTGTTACAATGGATGTAACAAACTCATCAGTGGTTTTGGCATTCAGTCCAGAGTGACAGTAGATCCTACCTACATAGATAGGGATGGAGAAGGTCACTGACAGGCTTAGGACTGGTGCCTCATAGGTAGATGGTATGGCTGAGGATAAGGTAGTAACAAGTTGGAGAGTAGAGGCAGTGTAAATTTACACCCCTCCTCTGTGGGTCCCCTGGTCTTGGCAGGTGAGGAAGTAGCCCTGGATGGAGATGGCTGACTAGGGAGTATGCTTGGTTAGCCATGTTTCCATCAAAATGAAGATGTCTGGAGCAAGAGAGACTATTAGCAGTTGGATTAGGTCAAATTTTGGAAGAAGACTGCATATGTTTAGATGTATTATCTTTATCCCATGTGGGAGAGAGATGGCTGCTGCAGAGGGTCAGTGCTCGGGCTGTAGCCCTGGGGCTGGAGCAGCGGGCTGTACTTGGGAGGGGCCTCGATATGAGCTAACATTACCAGCTGACAACATTAGCAGAGTAAGGATGATGAAGTGGAGTTTGGCGCTTTTGAACCAGAATTTGGAGCCTGGGTTGAAGGAGGAGGACAGGTGCCAGGAAGCAAACATGCAGTTAGTTAGGTGCAATAGAAGGGAAGTGGGCATTGGATATCTGGGTAACTGAGGCAGATGGGAAGATGGTAGAATGCAACCAATGCTGATTACAGGGGTTGGGATCACAGCTAACAGAAATTGGGGTCATGATGGAGAGGGTGATAACGGTTGAGGGGTGGAATATAACATGTGATGGATGTATTAGTTTAGGAGATTGGAGTAGAAGAACAACTAGCAGACAGGGCAGAGGATCAGTTTAAATAGTACTATATAAGGGATTATTGGTGTAGCTTATAAGATGCATCTAGGTTATGCTTGCAATAATCCAAATTTAGTGAGGATGGGGTTAAGTATGGGGATGATGAATAGTTCTGAAGAGTAATCAGAATTCAGTGTGGTGGGAGACACGTGATGCAGCACGCCTAGCAGACGTCTCTTCTGACCGCTCCGACTACCCGCCTAGCAAAAACACTTAATTTTACTATTAAAAGGAGATAATAGTGATAAAGACAACCTGCAACTATTGGTCATACCTAGCTGCATCCACTTGAGCATCGATAGAAGGTATGGATCACGGAGATGAAAGTACCGCTAAAACACACGCCACCCGTCACTCCACAAAAGGCCCCAAAAAGCGCGGGCCTCGGTGCTGCCACCTCCCACTCCCACTCCTTAACTTCAGGAGATCAAGAGCCACTTACCTTGGCTGGCTTTTTGGCCGAATTTCGACCCTTCAAAGAAGAGCTCTGGTCGATGGCTTCGGAGATGAAGTCTCTTTCCCAAACAATGGAGGACATACTCATCAAGACCTCCGATAATGAAGCCCGACTTGTTTCACTAGAAAAAGACTCGACAAACAAGACCCAGAAATAGTGCTCCTAAAACAGAAATTTAAAAGATTGAACTAAAACTTGAGGACTTGGAGGCCGTAGCCACAGAAATAATGCGGTAATCATCGGCTTACCGGAATCAGAAGAGGGTAGAGACCGGTTTTATTCGATCCAGCGATTTCTCGAGAAAGTAGTGGGTCCCTCTCCTTATGGCTCTCAATACACAATTGAGAGGCGCATAGAGCACTTCACCTACTCCAGCACCGGGGCCCCATGTCCATTCATTTTCCAGTTCTTAAACTACTTGGAGCACCAGCATCTGATGGCCAAAGTGAAGGACCTTCAGGAGATATCGTGGGAGGGATGGAAGATCCCATTGCTCAAGATCTACCTGTTACTGTCTGGCAGCGTCGGGTCAGCTTCCACCCACTAGTCACCAAGCTCATTGCTGCGGGGATAAAATACCGCATGTTATATCCCGTGAAACTTCAAGTGCATATTGGGGAGAATGGCGCTCTTACAAGGAGCACGGAGAATGGCTTGCACAGAACTCACCGAGCCCTGCCTGACCTATTCCAGGATTCCAATTGATGGCCCTATTCTTGTAAGTCCAACTCTAGTTTAAGAATAAGCAGTTCAAGCAGGGTTACAAACAGGAGTGGTGCCATTGGATTCGCCTACTGAGATGCGTGCAGAGGCTAATCGTGTGGTAGCTTAACGGTTGGACTAGCTGATATGAAGAGCTACCTCGTCAATCCTCTAATGCACCTCCGATGTGCAATCCTCGAGCTCAATGATGAAAAGGCATCTCGAGTTACTGTCTTTCAAGCGGATGTGCGTTTTCCAGTATTGACAACTGAGGACCCAAGCTCTTCCTCTCACAGTACTTATTGTTTCCCAGACGAGTTAAGGAGGAGGTTTTCCTCTTTTCTTCTTATTTGAGCCCAGGACTGATGTAGTAACAGTGCTGGTTATGGTTGATGTTTCTAGAATACTATGCAGTAGCTAAAAAGGGCTCTAATCACCATTTATTTTGCTACTATCCACCTTCTGTTTTTGTTTTTCTTTTCCTAGGTATGTGATTCATGCCATCGGCCACAAGAGGGGATGTTATACTAATTGTTATCCACTTTGTTTTCAGTGTAGATGATACTAAATTGCTAAACTAGAGACATGTTATATAAAGTGGGGATGCTTTACGCTATATATCTCTTTGCATAGGGTGGGGATAGAGGGAGGAACAGAATGACAGGCTGTTGCATAGCGGAGCACATAACAGGTATGGGGAAGGGAGGGTGGGTTTTTTTTCTGTACGTGAGTCTTTGATATTTTTGACTTTCCAGCTTCTATATTATGGGGGTTTATGGTTGTTTAATGGGGTAAATTGGAGGGTTTGGGGGGTAGGGGTGGGGCAAACCACAATTTAGGCCACAGATTCTATACCATCTTACATGCAGTTAGGTGGGTTAATTATTATATATTTGCTCGGATGTATATTTTAAATATGATGTGTGAAGTGTGTTTTCTACTTGGAATGTAAAGGGATCAGAAATAAACTCAAACAGTACAAGGTTCTAAAACACTTAAACCTTCTCGCTCACAAATTTCTTTATTCAGGAGTCACATTTGTTGGATTCAGAATCCCTGCATATGCGAAGGCTTCAAGTAGGAAAGTCTTCGCTGCCAAGGTTCCACCAAGAGCAGGGGGTAATGATTTTGATCAATAAAGGTATCGACTTTGATGTAGACCAGGTCATCGGTGATCCACAGGGTAGGTACATTATAGTTAAAGGGACTATGCAAGCAGTCCCTTTCTCCTCTGTAGTGTATATGGCCCTAATATAGACGATCCTGGATTTTTACTGAACCTGATCTTACAGATACTTCCTTTCTTCCCACAATGATAGTCATGGGGCGACTTAAATCTAGTAATAGATGCAGAATTGGATCGGTCACCACCCCAAACTAGAGGGACTTCTCCCCATGGCAGGCCCTCTATGACCTGATGGATCAACTCGGACTATGTGATCTTTGGAGGTCTTGAACCCCAAAGATAAAGGCTACACCTTGTCTCCCCTGTCCACCACACGGCTTCATGTATAGATTACCTATTAATCTCCAAACCCTTATCCCTGGGGTACTATCTTCCACCATTTTGCCCGTCCGCCTCAGATCATTCCCTAGTCCAATCCCATATAGCTTTAACTATACTTCCAAGAGAGACAGAAGATGGAAAATTAATGACCTAATTCTAAAGGAACCTAAGATTGCTCAAAAATACAGGATCATATCGACTTTTCTTTACTACAAACACATCTCCGGATATTGCCCAGATATGATATGGTGTGCCTTCAAAGCCTATATCAGAAGCGTCCCTAATTACCAGGCCACTGCCGAAAGAAGTCACAAGATGCTAAAATGAAGACCTTACTCTCAGAGATAAGGGTAATGAAAGTTCCCTCACCCCACTACATCGCAGGAAACTAAACACAAACTAACACTTATTAGGGATCAATATTCAGAGATTCTTGGAGAAAGCTGTGTTTGCCATGACTTGTGCCAAAGCCAAATATATGGATCAAGGGAAAAAGCCGGTAAACTCCTCGCCTAAGGATCAAACAGCAAGAATCAACAAGGTTTATTCATCCCATTAGATCCACAACAGATGGAACATTGAAAACCTCCCTAAGGAAATCCTACATGAATTCACTCAATATTATAAATCCCTATATCATAAAATGGATAACCCTCCAGTCGCTTCCACATTGGATGAGTATTTTTCCCATACCCTCCTACCGACTCTATCTGAAATTCACAGCAGTTCACTATTGGCACCTATCACTAGTCAGGAAATTATTCAGGTAATTCAAAAACTTCCCTAGATAAGGCCCAGGCCGGATGCTTCTCAGCTTACTTCTTTAAGAAATTAAAAGATTCCATTGTCCGCCTCTTCTCTCATTATTTCAGCATATTTTATCGGTAGTCACACTGATTCCACCTTTTCGAGGCCCTAATAGTATTAATCCCGAAATCTGGTAAGGATCCGGAACTTGTCCAGAGCTATAGACCCATTTCCTCATAAATCAAGATGTAAAGATCTTGACAAAATTTTAGCAGATAGACTCTCTGCCGTGTTGCTGGATCTTATAGGAATGCATCAAGTGGGTTTTATGCGAGGCGTTCCTCGTGGATCATCTTCGTACACTTTCCATGTATTCTCAGTCTCCAGGAGCGCAATTCCCAGCAGTCTTGGTGTCCTTGGACGCCAAGAAGGCTTTTGATAGGGTAGATTGGAGTTTCTTGCTTCGGGCATTAAAGGCTTTTGGTTTCCATCACAATTTCAAGATTGGATTTCTGCTATATACGGGCTCCTCGGCTAGGATCATGGGGAATGGAACTATCTCGGAATCCTTTTCTTTGAACTCAGGTACTAGACAGGGATGTCCTCTTTCCCCTCTTTTATTTAATATATATTTTGAGCCACTTCTGAGGAATCTAAACACCAGTACAAAATACAAGGTATCAACATACATGGTCAGGAAGTAAAGGTCCTAGCACAGCGGATGATCTTCTTCTCGTTTTCACATCCAGAAACTTGCATCCCAGCAGTGCTTGAGATTATAGAAAATTACGGCTGCCTCTCTAATTACAAGCTTAATCTCAACAAATCAGCTGTTTTCCTTGAACCAAGGTTTTTAAGCAATTGGTCATTACCGGGGTCTTAGATGGGTTTGGATTCTCTGGAATACCTTGGTATCTTTCTTACTAGATCTTCCCTCTCAACTATTAAGAAGAATTTTGATCCTCTTATCCTGACTATTACGCATGATCTGGACAGATGGAACAAACTTCCAATCTCCTCTGTGGTCGGATCAATCTGATCAAAATTAATATACTCCTCGTCTCTTGTATCCCTAAACTTCCTTAATATTTGGCTTCCTGGGGTATGGTTTAAGAAATTACATCAGCTTTTACAAAATTTATCTGGGCCCAAAAGCAACCGAGACTGGCATATAACAAATTGGTGGCTCAAAACACAAGGGTGGGTTGAGGCTTCCTTCTTGTCTATGTATTACTGGCCACTCATCTATCTAAGTATATGAGATGGTCGGACTCAACACCTCCATCTCCCGGTCCTCTCTGGCTTGGAATAGAGTCGCCATGATTGTTCTCAGGGATTGAACCCATTACTCTTCTAACCTTAAAACCTTCTCAACTCCCCTAAATTAAAGTTCACTGTAATCGAACTATCTCTACTGATTCATCAGCAGCTCTGTGTATTCCTGCAATATAATCCCCTTCATGATCTCTCTCTCTCTCTATCCCTCTGGAACTCTCCCTTATTTGTGTTGGATGGTAAGCCCATCCCTCCTACATAGTTACCGCAGCTAAGAATGGGTTCTCCTCCTTGCTCCAAGAAGATGAGAATTCCTGGCTCTCCATTTCAGACATCATGTCTAAATTTAATATTCCACCCTCTGGTTATTTCAAGGTGTGTCAACTCAAACATCTCCTCATTAAACCCTGGGTCACTATCCACTGGCGTTAAGTAGTAAATCATTGTATCAGGACCTCCAGATATTAAGTCGCCCCCTAAGAATATCTCTAAGATATATGCTGCACTTTTGAGAATCGTTTCTTACAGACTTTTGGACCCACAGACTACTGGACTAGTTTGTTCCTTCTCTAACTTTGGATTGGACCTCCCTTTGGAGTAATTGCCATCGTTTATTACCCAGGATAGACTCCGCCTCACACAATTTACGTATATTGCACAACTTATATTACTCCCTCAGAAATTGGCTAAATGGGGGTTTATCGAATCCAATTTGTGCACTCGTTGCTCTTTGGAAGTAGGCACTGCTACACATTTTTGGACCTGTCCAAGGTGGCACCTCTATGGGAGATAATTTCAGCTAAAGCTGATCCTCTCTTAGGTATCTCAGGTGTTTACCCTGAAATCTGTATATTAGGGTTTATTCCTCGTTAAAGCTATTTAAAGTAAATATTATATCTCCATGATAGCGATGTCTGTTAAGAAACTTGTACTTAGACATTGGAAGAGTTCAGAGGTTCTCTCTTACACTGGTGGCTTACTGAACTAATGGGAATCTAAGGACGGAAAAAGTCTGTGCTAATCTCCAGGATAGACTACCTAAATATAACAAGATTTGGGATCCCTTCACACCTTGTACTCCATTTAATTTGTGTAAACAATTGGCCGTGTAACCTGCCAAGGATTACTGAAGTTTTAAATGCTGTGGTTTGCAGGGATGGGAGGGGAGACTTAGGAGGGAGGGAGGGGACAGACTCAATGTACTAGATAATGTCTATAACATGCTCAATCCATATGTTCTGTCTCTTTGATGTATGGGAAAAAATTTCGAATAAACTTTAAAGGGAAAAAAAGAATTCAGTGTGGTAGATCAGCAGATGGGATAGACAGCACTTGAAGGTTTCTCAGATGCTCTCACAGTAAAAGAAGAAATGCCTCAGGAATTATTTTCTACCCCTCAGAGAGAGGGGGAAGAAAAAAAAAATCACCAGAGAAAGAGCTGCAGTATTCAGCTCTTAACCCTGCTAAGGACTTTCCCAGGGTAATGAAATATTAATAGGACCAGTTCAAGGGCACTGCTCAGCTGGAGAGGTAGTCTGTTAAGCTAGCTCCAGGATCAGTAAAAGCAACTTCAGTTCCAGCACCAATCAAACAGGGTGCCTTTTTCAAATTGCACTTAACCAGGCTGTGGGGAGCAAGTGGGCAGCTGATGCCTGGAGAGATTTGAACCATGAGTGGTTCAATGTGGAGGAGCTGGCCCATTCAGGGTTAAAGGTTCCCTAAGAAAGGAGAAAACAGGGAATTAGTAGTGGGCAGAGGAGGAGGGAACTAGAGGATTAACAGCCACAACAAAAGGACAGGGCTGGGTGTAGTTCGAGCAAGGAGACAGGAGGAGACTCAGAGGATTAGCCAAGAGGGAAAGGAAAGCAGGGAGGAGCCCAGGAAAGAAAGAGAAAAGAAAAAGAACAAACAGATGGGGATGTGGGCTGGGAGCAGCTGGCTGCTACGAGAGGGGGGAGTCAGACCTCAGTTCAACAGGGGCAAACAGACCAGAAAACACAAGCATTACAGTTAAATTGCACTCTAAGCTGCAGTTACAATTTAAATTACACACTTAAGCTGCAGTGCACGCAAACAAACAGTGAACACTCTAAAAATCAAAAATCACTGACGGAAAGAGCTGCAGTGATCCAGCTCTTAACCCTGCTTATGAGCTTTTCCCAAGGTAATGAAATAATAACAGGAACACTCCGAGGCACTGCTCAGTTGGAAAGGTAGTCTGTTAAACTGGCTACAGGACCAGTAAAGAAACTTCAGTTTCGGCACCAATCAGAAGGAGGCACCTTTTTCAAATTGCACTGTACCTTAGGCTGTGGGAGCAGAGTGGCAACTGATTCCTGGAGGAAATTAGAACTGTAAGTGGTTCAATATGGAGGAGCTGGCCCATTCAGGAAAAAAAAGGTTCCCCTAAGAGAAGTGTAACCCCTGCAAACCAGGGGTTTACCTGACACCATGCAAGTCTGTCCTCCTCTTGCTCTCCCGGGCATCTCCCGTATCTTGTAATGATTTTCTGGTCCCCAGGTTCTCTCCTGCCCCTGGTGCCCCAGTCTGCAGCCCAAAGAAAAATCCAGCCCTGTGGGGCTTGAAAGAGTCCACCATGATCTCCTGTTGTGTTATTCTGCCCTTTGGGCAGCAGGAATCAAGTATGCATGTCAGGCGCCTTTGATCTTCAAACCACATGAGATTGTAGTCATTCCAGGGTGTTATGTCAGTGCTGGAATCCCCATTACCTAAGTGACACCTGGTGACCATGGACAGGCCACTGCCCGATCATCTAAATATTCATAAGAGCCTGTCTGCCCTCAGGGCAGCTGTATCTGGCTACAGCCAGGAGAAAAGAAAGAAAATGTTTTAAATATTGTAAATACTGCAGTCTGTTTGGGGAAAGTGTTTGAAGGGTAAAAGTGCTAAACAAACAAATACTTCTTCATGACTGCAACCAGACTAACATTCGGGACTCAGAGTGTCAGCCTGTCTACTGCTGCAAGGCATCCTTAAACACTGGCAGCAGTGACAGGAAAATGAACTAAACAAAATCCTGTATCTGTGCAGCAACAACAACTATTCAACATGGGCTATAGAACTGTGGGGCACTGGGGCAAATATTGGCTTATTTCTGGCTGCACCAGGACATTACTCAGGACTGTATCTAATCTGCTAAAAGGACAGTGGGTTAAGCAGCCATTGCAAGCAGCCACAGCCAATCAGAAAGCCAGAAAAATAAAGCCAGGACTTGTGGGACATTCACCAAAGCTCATGGGTAAATGCCAAGTTCTCATGGGGCTTATAGGAACCTGATTCTAGGCACCAAAACGCCAGACCAACAGTGCATCGAGTAAAGTTTGTGCATTATTCATTTCTGTGATTGACAGGTCCCCAGTCAATCGGAGGCCAATCACCCCATCACCACAACCAATCAGGAGCCTTGGGAAAGGCCTATAAGAGACAGTGTTTTCCAGCATTTGCCAGATTCCAGCCTAGAGATTTGAGCAGGACCCCAGTCATGCTGCCAAGCCCTAAGTTCCAGTTGATCCTCTTCAGCCTGGAGAGGGTTTGCCTCTTTATTTAGTTAAAGTTACATTAATTTTAGTTAAGTTAAAACTGCTAGTCTGGCGGCTACCAGATTGTCCTCCAGGTGCTAGCCATCCCTCCACATCAGGAATGATGTGGACCAGGACCAGATGACATCAAGCACTGGTGAAAGCGCTGACCAAGTACCTCAGTTGTGAGAGGACTGAAGACACCAGGATGCCTTCTATAATGGAGATTGATCATGGAGGACCTCATGTGAGTACCCTTTGTACCCCTGGTGCAAGGGAGAAATATTACAAGTTAACTTATGGGCCTATCTGCCCTTGTAATTGTTTTGTTCCAAGACAGACAGAATAAGTAACCTGGGCTGACATGCCCTCTATCTATTACCTAATTGAAAGCAAACATAATTATTCTGGGCCACCTTGCCCAAGTGACTGTTTGTTCTTCAGTTCACACCTTGCCTGCTGCCCAACTGACCCAGCAGGTGGATTTTGAAACCATGTTGTCCAAATTGTGGCTGTTGCTGGGGTACCCAAGAGAGCCCAGACAGCTTGCAATCAGTAAACCATATAAATGTGCTGATATTCATCGGTGCCAGTATTCAAGTCAAGATTGTTCTGTGGAGCTGCCAGCCATAGCCACCTTGCCACTTCAAGGGACATGAGACCAGGGTCGACTTCAGATATGCTTAGAACCTGGAAATGACAGATTTCCACATTGTTGAATTATATCTGAGAATATTGATGAGTTAAAGATATATTGGTATATAAATGTACTGGATGTGACCACAGTATATACTGTATGTGCTGAATATTCAGGATTTGAGAATCCAAGATCTATCAAGGTAACGTGGACCAGTTGCCTTTTCTGAAATGTTCAGTTCTGCAACAAGCAGGGCAGTTCCTGCCCTTCTCGACAAGCAGGGCAACCCCTGCTACTCTGCCAAAAGCAGGGCCACTCCTGCTCCCCAATAAGGATTGACAGCCATTGTTGCTTCAGTTGCTTTCCAAGTTAGCCCTTCCTCTTAAATCAAAGCCAGACAACTCAACCAGCTGCAACCTCCACCAGGCCTGCAACATCCAGAACTTTGATATCTGGGTACCCAGCGTATAGTGTGAGATTGCGGGGTTTCATACGTATCTGGGACTGGTAGCAGTGGTAGGGATAATGGTATATGTAACATATGATTTAGTCAGCAGCTTAGCTAGCCAGGGCTCTGGGTATCATGTCTGGTTGTTTAAACTGTGATTGCCTTTTCTGTTAATTTAGTAGCCACCCAGCTGGAGGGTTCACCAGCACAAACCAAAACCTGTGTACATTTGTAAATAGTAATCAGCATAACTTCTACTCCTCCTGTTTCTCCATCCTAACTCCTATGTCCCCAAATAAATCTTGTTATTACTGTTTTTGAAAATCATTGTCTGTGAGTATATTATTAGAGAGCGTCATTAATTACAAAAATGTCTTAAATGTGGGAAATGTCTACTAGGTCATGTCTGGGGTAGTACATGGTATTTGTGGGTGGTGTAATGTCTCAGGGGTTATACCAGGCAACAGCTAGCCCACATAAAAGGTAAACTCTGAGTGGAGGCACTGTGCATTGTTAGAACCAAATATAAGTTTACAACCCAACCCCTCAGCCTAGCTCATAGGTAGTAGGCCAGGGTGTAACTCTAGGAGTGGTGCCACCTGGGGTTACAGAAAGAGAAAAAACAGGGGAATTAGTAGTGGACAGAGGGAGGAAACTTAGAGCATTAACAGCTACAAAAAGGACAGGGCTGGTTGTAGTTTGGCGAGTAGACAGGAGGAGACTCGGAGGATTAACCAGGAGGAAAGGAAAGCTGGGGAGGATCCCATGGAAGAAAGAGAAAAGAAAAAGAACAAACAGATAGGGGATATAGGCTGGTAGCAACTGGCTGCTATGGGGTGGAGTCAGACCCCAGTTCAGTGAGGGCAAACAGACCAGAAAAAACAGCATTACAGTTAAATTACACTCTAAGCTGCAGTTCAAGTAAACAAACAGTGAACACTCTAAAATCAAAATCACCCAGAGAAAGAGCTGCAATAATCCAGCTTTTACCCTGTAGGACTTTTCCCAGGGTAGTGAAATAATAATAGGAACAGTCCAAGGGTACTGCTCAGTTGGAGACTTAATCTGTTAAGCAGGCTAAAGAACCAGTAAAGCAACTTTAGTTTCAGCACCAATCAGAAGGAGGCTGCCTTTTTCAAATTGCACTGTACCTCAGACTGTGGGAGGCAGGCGGGTGGCTCATGCCTGGAGGAGATTAGAACCATGAGCAGTTCGATTTGGACAAGCTGGCCAGTTCAGCACACAAGGTTCCCCTTAGGCTGTGGGGAGCAGGTGGGTGGTTGATGCCTGGAGGAGATTTGAACCATGGCGGTTCGATGTAGAGGAGCTGGCCCGTTCTGGGCCAAGGTTCTCATACACTGCTGCTACCCTGAGCCCTCCCCCAACAAGCCCCAGTACTGGCAAACAAATCTCAGGTTCTCTGGGTCACTGATGTGGTGGATCAAAGGCTGCTTTGATTTAAACTGCAGCAACTACAGTTATTTTATAATGGACTTTGGCAACAAATGCTACTGTCCTGAGCCCTCCCAGAACAAGCCTGGTACTGGCAGAAAAATCACAGGTACTCTGGGTCACAGATGCGATGGATCAGAGGCTGCTTTGATTTAAACTGCAACAACTACAATTAAGTTTTTTATAGACTTTGGCGAAAAATGCTACTGCCCTGATCCCTCCTTCAACAAGCCCAGTACTGGAAAAAAGTCTCAGATACTCAGGTTCACCGATGCGATGGATCGCAATCACAAAATTACCCCTTCCACCCATATTGTGTTGGGTTGATGACTGATGAGGCTCACTCAGTTCTCAGTCAATCAGTCACACAAGCTACAGTTATGTTTCCCTGTGGCCTACTGACCTAGTAGGCCTACAGTGAAAAATAGGCCTTCTGGTCTTCTCTACCCTTGTCTTCTATAAGTGGCAAAAAGGCAAGAAGTTAGCAGCAATTGCTGAAAACCAGACAATGACTGTTTTGTTTTATGACAAAATGTGAAAAGAAAGTATTATAACACTCTCCTTCTGTCTCAATTTTTTCAGATTCCTCCTAGTTAGCACAGTGATGAACTGTATTTTGCTTTCAGTCTCTTGGTCTCTCTCTCAGACTGAAAAAGCCAGACCTACATCCCTACTCACCGTCACTCACTGGCCACTCACATAGCTGTATTGCTTATGACAACACTCTGTAGTCCATGCTGCTTAATAGTCATGGGACTATTAAGCCACATAAACTACAAAGTATCCCACAATGCACATGGCACAACAATCTCTGTGAATCAAGTAACTGTTATAGTGGCTGGCAAGTGGCAACTGGCATAGCATGAATATTAGTTATTTGCAATTGCCACCACAGTGTAGTCCATGAGTTCACACACAGGCACACACACAGTGTCCACTCTCTCCACTACTGCACAACAGCTCTAGACACTTAATGGATTTTGCTGCCTTGGCTGGAGAATGCTGGGTTATACTGCCACTGCCAATCATTTTTAAAGCCTGCTTTAAGCAGAAACTAGATCAGTTTATATTTAATGGAGCAGTATAGATTTCTACCTATTTTAATTGTGCAAAAAAATCATAAAGACGACATAGCCATCTTCTAATCCTACTACTTCATTATATGTACCTCAGTATAAAGCACCAAATATATTTCAGTTTGATTTTATTATAAACAACGTCACAAAAGGGATGGGTAATCATTTTCAAGGCAGCTGGTCTGATCACTAAAATTACTGGTGCCAATGCAAACATGATGTGCTGCAGAGTGAGACTGTCTGATTCTAGTCTTTCCTGACTGTTGACTCACTGGTCAGTAACCTGACCCAATGCCATCCCTCCTCACCGACCCAGCCAAGCCAGAATTTCCTTCAGGTCTCTGTGATCTGTGCTGACTGCTGTGCTTTGCTGCTCCATCCGAGTCGATTCAACCAACCCCAACACCGACACACAACAGCATGCTGCAGCAAAGCGAGTTCCAGACCAGTCCTGCGAGGCAAGCACTCAGCATGTTTCTTTGACTCACACTCTTTTTGTCCACTGGCTCTCCCTCAAGCATGCACTTCACTCCTGTGTCTTTCTTTATCATCTCCAACTCTTCATCTTGTTGTTGCATTGCTCCGCTCTCATCAGGGCAACCACCAGTCCAGAATCAATAAGAACCCATCCTCAACTCAACAACCAACTGTGGAGGACACCATTGCCATGTCAGGTCACTCGTGAAGATGATTGCCATGGCAATGGAGCAACATCGAGCAAATAGACCACAGTGGCACACAGCAACTTCATTGCAAGTTGAGGCAAGGGGCTGCTGCTGGGGTGGACCTCCCTGTGTCATGGACTCATGGACATTTTGCTGCACAATCGGAGGAGCTAGGACTGGATCACCAACCAGCTAGGTGAGCGGCTTGAAGTCGGGGGACAGGAAGCAGCACATAAATGGGCAGCACGCAGCACAGCACACAGCACAGGAAGGTTCAGGGCCCCAGACAAAGCATTTAGGGCTCTAGCCCTGGAGGCCCAGCCCTAACAATGCACCTGGCAGGTAATGGAAACTGGTATTGGGTTTAGGGAATCTTGCTTGGTGCTTATTTCCAGGTAGCTCTAAGGCATGAAATACCTCTTTGCTGCATTAGAAGGACTAAGCAGGATGAAGTCTGATGCTCAGAGTATAGAAAAGTTAACTTCATCTTCAGCATATAATTTTAGAGCTGTTAACTGTCCTAAAAGGTGGAGCCTATCAAGGGTTTGGGCTACAGCCCTAATATAGTTATACAGTCCTGTTAGTTGCCATTGGAAGAATAAATGTGTTTCAGCCTGTGACAAGCCATATTATAAATCTGAACCTGTATACCCCAATGGTTTGTTGGCAGAAACCCTGCAAACTGAAGGAGTGAGAGTACACTCAAACAATGCCTTTACTGTCACCTCCTTGATGACTGGTGTTCAGAGACTGCCCATGGACACATATAGAGACAGAGATAAGAATGCAGCCTGCCCTATGAGGAATAACAATGCTTATGAGCTTCAAGTAAATAAAAAACATCCTGTTTTAAATTATTCACTTATGTAACTGGAGATTGTTCTATGTTACTATTCACTTCCTTAGCAACCTGGATGCCCTAACATGTTCCTCGATGCCCAGAGGTCATCTCAGTCTCAGAGATCAAGTAAATGGCAAAGTAAAATGTGTGCGCCTCCTTCCTACATTTAACATCAAACATACCCCTACACTAGGGAGAGGGCTACACTATTAGGAATTTTCACTCTTCATCACACAAATTTGTAAAAGGAGGAACAAATTAAGAAAGCAGCTTTGTTTTCCATCCAGCCAGTACTGGAAAAAATTTAAAAGGAAGGGAGAGGAGATAATCTGAGATTTACACAGATCTGCCTGCAAGCGTTATGTTTGTTATAAAATGTAACATGTAGTATTTACACATGGCAGTGGAACTACAGTTTCTCATTTGCTTTGGGGGTCATGGTGATTGCATTGGTATTTAAAATGAAATTATTATCTGCAATTTGGCACTGTAGTTTAGTACATATAATAATTTTCTTATCCTGATCAAGTTCCTCAGCAATGGCTTACTAATAAACAGAGAAGAGAATCTGGCTGGTAGACCCTGCAGTGAAATATTATGTTACTACATACTGTACAGTAGCAGGCATTGCTGTAAAGGAAAACTGAAGTGCAACTTGGCTTTTTGCATCATTCCACATTTTCAATGCAATTAAGGCTACAGAAACAAGTAGAAGGGCAAAGTGCCACAGCTCAAATATAATTTGGATGGGCATACATTGGAAACAACTGATGCTTATGTTTTTGAAAACTCTGCAAATCTAAAGTTCAGACACTGACCTGAAATAAATTCTGACACCTAACCTCTTACTTGTAAAGTAGCAAGTCAGATCTGACCCTTGATTTGCATCACCCATGTGACTCCTGCTTTATTACTCTGCCTCTTTCTGACTCCACTGTTGGTATGAATGGTTAGCTGGCGGTAACATCTTCCAGTAGCATAATCATGGGTGTTCCAAAGTATACTTTATGATACACAGGCATAGAGATTTTTCCCAGGCTGTTTGAATGTGCTCCTACTTCACACAGTGATGTCATGACTGCTGGCCTGGGCACTTTCATTGGACTTTCAGGATTAAGCTAGAGAGGACAGGAAAACTGTTGATCATGACTAAGCCCAGTGGTCATGGTCTGTCCAGAGTAGAGAGGTGTCAAAGAAGCCAGCAAAGGACTCTGTAGTCAGGTAGAGAGGATGTGTGCTGCAGCTGGGATGAGTCTTATCAAGTGGGCAAGCAGTGTACATCAGGAAGGCTGTAGCATGCTGTGCAGGTGGGGCAGGAAGCCATGTACTGCAACCTGCTTTCATCTGAGTTTATGCTCACAACAGTAGGACTCAGGCAGGCAAGCATGAGCAGGTTTTCACATTCAGTAACCTAAGGCACATAATTTGTGCAGGGACCTACTGGAATCAAATGCCAGAAGAGTGGCTGAAAATAGATGTTGGGAATGTTAGGTGGTAATCTGAAGAAGAAGTGATGGCGAGGCACACCTGAAGAGGTAGCACATTGCACTGTCATAGGCCCAGTGAAAGTACTGTAGAAGCAGCCCCAGCAGGTGTATGGATATAGGAATGGTTTTGGTAGGAAGCTAGAATGGATTGGTATGTTGAACAGTGTTGACAATTCTGTGCAGGAGGGTGGCAGAGGTAGGTAGTATCAGGCCTACAAGCCTTGAAAGGAGCTGTGCTGGAGGATAGGCTGGTACTTGTAGGTCAAATCAAGTGTTAATGGGTCTGCTTGTGTACAAGTTATGACTTGAAGTGTTCCCGTTACCCCACACTAATAAATATTACAGGTATAACCGTATTCTGTATTTCTAGTAGTTAATTCACATGTTCATAAATAATCAGAATTAATCAGATACCCCTGTATTCTGGCTCTTATTAATAAGGGCAAGAACCTTTCTGAGTTCTACCATCCCAAATGAGAGTCATGTGATAGCTGAGAAAACAAGATATTTCCTCATGGTGGATTATCCAATTCTGCCTGTATTATTCGTGTTGCTGAAGACACACTAATCTTTTGATAATCCACCTAATAGATCAATCACTGCTGGTATAAGTTTGCTCACTGAGCCTCTATCACAATATGTAGACTCCCACATTAAGCCAATGGTAGCTGAACTAAGATCCTTTTTAAAACACTAGGGACATAGTGAGTGTTCCTGGGGATATCTACAGCGAGGTGACAGTTATTTAGTGATGTTCAATGTGGAATCACTATATATGAACATCTCCCATGCCTATGGTCTGAAGGCACTGAAATACTTTTTAGGCAGAAGGGGGTAACTACACAACCAGCAAAACTCTGGTGGAATTATCATAACTGGTACTAGAGAGTAATGATTTCAGTTTGGAAGTTTCTACATCCAATGTAGTGGTACAGCTGTGGGAGCTACATTTGCTCTGAACTATATCAATTTGGTAGTAGGTATGTGGTAGAAAGATAACATCTATGCACCTACAAATCCTTACCCAGACAAACTAGATCTATGGTGCAGGTACATTGATGATATTGTTATGATGTGGAAGGGCACAGAAGTGAAACTTCAATATTTTGTGCATTATTTGAAATCTAAGACCACTTTCTTCAAATTCACAGTCACTGGGACAAGGGAAGATCAGTTTTCTTGATCTCACAATCATCTAGAAATTGATGGATGTGTAAATACTACCCTCTATAGAAAACTCATGAGGACAGGTCCTAATAGTAAATTGGAACTGTAACCGACAGAAGGACTATCTAGTACAAGCAGACAATCAGAGTAATAGGCTGAAGGAAAGTCATTTATGGGAAGTCAGTGATTCTATCTTTCAGTACCATTATGGATAATATGGCCAGGAATCCCTATAAGTTCCTAGAAATAGGAGGAACTTGATTCCTGCATATTAAACTTTGTTACTGCAATACATATTCTGATGAATCCAAGATGCATGAGAAGGTAATAGCAAGAAACTGGAGCATTTTGAGGGTAGATCAAAACTAATGGAGTTTACAAAAGAATTGCCCCATATAATCTTTAGAAGGCAAGGAATATCAAAGATATACTGATCCATAGTAATCAAAGGGTAGAAAAAAATATGGCTCCACCACTTCCTAATTGTAGTAAAGGTGTGGCCAATATAAATGTTGTACTGTGGTGTAAAACACAACCACTTTCTTTAATACACAAAGTGGTATGATGAACATTAAAATGTTTATCAACTGTGATACTACCGATGTGATATATCTGGCAACATGCAAATACAGGTATATTACACTGGTCATACCAAATAGAAATTCAGGGAGCATCTAGGGGAGCATTTGAGGGCAATACAACAGGGAATAGAAAATATGCTCTGCCTAATTGGAAGTCTATCCCTGTAGTTCAGTGGGGTGAGCAACATCACTCCCCCTTCCTGAGCTATATAGGTAGTTCCTCCCAGCTTCATTCTGAAGCATTTTTCTTGTGGCTGGAGGCTGTCTGACCTCTCCTGGGTTGTCTCCTCCTTCTACTGCATTTGTCTTCCCTTGTGCTTGGATTTCTGCTGGCTTGTGCTGAACTGTCTGCCTAGTTTGTGATTCTTCTGCTCTAGATTGGTATTTGTTTCTGGCTGTGGTTTGTCTGTGCTTCCCTCTCAGTTGTTTGTTTCTGCTCCTCCAGCTCCTGGGATGTGTTTGCTTCTGTTTCTTTTGGGCTTTCTAGTTTTTAGTGTCCCATTTATTTTTCATACTTGGCAATCCCTAAATTTATCTACAATTGTTTTCTGTATGCTTCAGCTCAAACTGCTGTTTTCTCTGCCTCTGCTGTCTCTTTGCTTTTCTACCTTAATTGTTTGCACCTGGTCCAGACTTCATCCTGCTCCCAGCCAGCTGCCACTCCCTGCTGTGCTAGGTTTGTTTCACAGCACTCCACATTGTGCTGTTTTTTCTCAGCAACTCTGCTCAATTCATTCAGTATTAGCTCAATCAGGTAGCTACTACTCCAAACCTTCAATCTTTGTGCTTTTCTAGTATATTCTTGTTGCTGTATTACTATACTGATATGAGCTTACAGATGTAGGCATTTTAGCAGTACATTTCTGATTTTAACTATTCTGAACCTTCAGTCATTAATTTGCTTCACTTTTTCACATTTCTCTTGGCATGCTATCACATGGTTCAGTACTTAACTAGGACCTTGCCACTACAAGCGCCTCTATTTTGGGGGTTCCTGCCCCTACCAACAATACAGTTGTTGTTTGGTCTCATGGTGCTCAGCTCGTGGCTTCCCTGTTATTCCCAAGGTGGGGACTGTGATGTCATGATAGGGAATCATAGCTCAAGCAGCAGGAGCATGCTTTTATGTAAGCTATGTAATTCTGCCCTGCTCCTTTGCCTACATGGCTTTTCAGTTATCCATGCATAAATACATTTACCTCATAGCCTATATGCCTTTCAAGATATTCATGGCATTTCATTACTACATTGCAAATTTATTTATTTATTTGTGTCTAGGATTACAAAGTACCTTTGAGCCAAGGCTCTTTTACAAAGGTTCCACGTCATGTTGGTTACAGGGTAACAGACACTAAAACATAAAACAGTTACAGGTACATGGTTTTAGACAGTAACTTTGATTGACAAAATCAGACTGAGCAATGAGTAACTCAAGAAACAATAGGAGGAAGATGGCAAGAAGGGAGAGGGCTGAGGGTAGGAAGGCATAGGCATAGAGGGTCACGATGAGGCAACCGAGGGGCCTTGTCAGGACAAACACAGGGCAAGTGCATTGGACAGGTAAGTTCAAGAAGATAGGGTAGAAACTGACACCTATAAGGTCAGAAGCAGCGTAGGGAATGCAGAAGTTATGGGGTGCAAGCACAGGTGGAGGTGCCAGTTATGGAGTGGCGGAGCTTTTGGAATGCTCCAAGCATTGCTGTGGATGACATGTCACTAGAGAGCTCATTCAGCCAACTCAGAGCCCTGTATGCAAATGACCTTTGGCCTTGGGATGTGCGGTGAGTGGGGGTTTGAAGGATTTGGGGCTTAGAGCTCCTGGTGTTGCAGTTGGTGATTTTGGGTTTGAGGTGGGTGCTGACTCCTGGTGGTGCCTTTCCAATCATGATTTTCTTAGCAGTGATGCAGGTTTGGTATTTGATTCAGTTGTTCAGTAGCAGCCAGCCTGTTTTGGAGTAGAGGTCACAGGTGTGGGTGAGACGGTGGGAACCAGTAACAAGTCAGCAGGCTTGATTGGGGAAGTCGAAACGCCTGAGATATGAGGTTGTGGCAGATCCATAGATAATGAGATCATAGTCAATGATGCTGATGATGGAGCTCTGGACAGCTATGGACAGAGCTTCTGGAGTTAGATGTTTCCTGTGTCGGAATAGTAGACCCATCCTGGTGTTGGCAACTTTTGCCACGTTATTGATGTGTGGGACATGGGAGAGATTACAGTCGAGAGGCGAGGCCGAGTATTTGAAGGTATGAACTTGTTCAAGGATGATTCCTTGCTTGGTTTTAATGGAGAACTGATGTTGTTTGTATTTGTTTTGGGAGCTGCAGAAGATCATGGTCTTTGTTTTTCTGGTTAAGGATAAGTCTGTGTTTTGTGAACCAGTTTTCGACTGCAGAGAAGGCCTGTTGGAGGTTACCTTGTAGATGGACTGCATCATGGTGGGATGCCAGGATGACAGCACCATCCACGTAGAGTAGGATCTGTTCAGGGCAGGATTCTAGCAGTGAGTTCAGAAAAAGGCTGAAAAGGAGGTGACCCAAGATTGAGCCCTGTGGGACACCGGACCAGACTGGTCTTTGGTCTGAGAGTGTGCCAGCAATTCTCACTCTTTGGGAGTGGTTGTCTAAGTAGCTTTTGAACCAGTTCACCGAGTTAGGTGAGAGCTCTGCTAGTCGAGCTGGGCAAGTAGGAGATTGTAGTTGATGGTATCAAGGCTTTAGTTAAGTCGATGAAGGTGGACCCAGTAAGATGACTGTTATCAGGTGAGTGATGGATTGCACCAGTGAATTCAAGTGGTGCCGTGGAGGTGCTATGACCTTTTCTAATGCCATGTTGCTCCTTTTACAGGATGTTGTGATTGTCTAGGAAGTCGATGAACTGGTCTGACACAATCCGTTCTATGGCCTTGGAGAGTGGAGGTAGGATGGAAATTGGACGGTAATTCTCAGTAGCTGTCTTGTCACCACTTTTATGAATTGGGGGTTACCATGGCAGATTTCCATAAGTCAGAGAACTGGCTGAGGCTGAGGAGAGCTTGAAAATCCTGGTCAGTGGTCAGAGTAGTTCTTCAAGTGTGAGTGATAGCAGTTTGAGGTCGAGGAGTCACTTCTGGCTCTGGAGTTGCAAATGGCTTTGGTAACGTAGCTGAGGACTTGATGCATCTTTACTGCTTTAAAGTAGAAGGAAGGTGGCTGGAAGTGGCTGGGGGTAAGGGAACCACCTCATCAAAAACCTATGAGAGTACAGCACTGAGGGTCCATGAAGGTGTCATTGAATGTATCAGCAATGAGTTTCTGGTCAAGTGTAGTTTCACCATTTATGCTGAGTACTGATGGGGTGATTTAGATTGCTTCCTGATGACTTCTTTAATGTTATTCCAGAAGTCCCTACCGTTGCCCATGAGTTAGTGAGAGCATTATGGAAATAGGTGGTCTTCAGACTCGGATATATTTGTGCAGTCATTTCATGCACGTTTATAGTTAGCAATATCAACTTATCTCCGGTGTTTCTGGCAACCTCCCAAATGTGGTCTTGAGCTTTTAGTCATCTAAGCAGGTCTCCGGTGAGCCAGGGGTTACATAGGGCTTTAGCCTTGCACTTCTTGAGGGTGAAAATATGTTGCATGCTTGGTTGAAGATCCTGATGAAGTGTTCCAGTGCGGTTCACATTGGTTGCAGTAGAATTGGGGACCAATCCTGTTGACGAAGGAAGGTTTTGAGATGAGGTAGCTTGCCTCTAGGTAGAACTCGGCTAGTAATGGTTTTGGGGGCTTGATGAATTTATTGGACCAGTAGCAGATGACAGGGAGTGGTCACTAAGTGTGTCAGGGAGGACAGTGGTGTTTGTGATCCTGGCAGGATGGCTTGTTATGATCCAATCCAGAAGGGTGCTGGTACCCGTTTTATAGTTTTCTGGTTGGGAGCTAACCATCTGAGAGAAGTTTCTGCTGCTATCAAGTCCCTGTATGCCCTTGCCTCTGCAGCAGGCCAGTTAATATTAAATTCACTGAGAAGGATGGTTTCTGAGTCAGGTGAGAAAGATTTGGTAAACTCCAGGACTGCATTAAGCCCATTACCTTGCTCTCTCGGTGGAATGTAGACTGTGACAACTGTGATGGCTTTATTGTGGGCACCGAGAAGGATCTTGAAAGGAAGAATCTGTGCAGTGGTGGTTTGGGGGTTAAGTTGATGTGGTGCACCTAGATTGTCCTTAAGGTACAGGGTGCAGTCACCTCTTTTTTGATGTTCGATCAAGCCGATAGACATTACACCCAGGAAGGGTGATAGCATGGTCGAAACCGAAGGTGAGAGGCAGGTTTGTATGACTGCTAGTATGTCTGGGTTATGCTGGAAGGCAAAAGTCTGAAGGGCCTCAATTTTGTGAAGAAGACTGCATATGTTAAGTGAGATTATTGAGAGGGATCCTGGTTGATTGATCTGAGTTGTTCTTATTGTAGAGGCTGGTCCGGGATTGGGATGAATGTTTCCGACAATAGCAGGAGAAGAATTATACATTTTGGGGTACTGGTGTGAGATACCCATGACTGGCACCTATTTTTTGGGCCAGAGAACACCAAGATTCACCAGGGCAAGTAAACAGGTGGAGCCGTGGGTAAAGTGTGGCAGTAGTAGCAGTGGCCAGGGGAGTACCCAATGACCATTTGGGGGAGGGTGCCATTTCGTAGTGATTGGAGATGCCCAAGGCAGGTACATGAGATTGAGAGGAGGTACCATGGAGAGAGTGAGACAGCATGAGTTGGTAGATGTTAGGGACAGTGGGAAGCATGAGAAGGGGATGTAGGAGTGGAAGAGGAAAATAAGGTGAGGAGAAAGGGGTACAGAGTACCGGTGTCACATGACTCAATGTGAAGGGGAGAGCGGGCACAGGGTGCTGGGTAGGTGGGAGGCAGCTAGTGAAAGTGGCAGGAGGTAGGCAATGAGGTGGGCTCGGGGGCAGGGGAACTAGGTAAGCAGGTGGCTGAGGGAGAACGGGCAGAGGGTGGGGCAGTGAGGAGGAGGATGTAGCAGAGAGATAGTGGGGGGCATTAAGAGTGTGCAAGACAGGGAGACAGGAGGTAGCAGCTCTAGAATAGAGTTCAGGAGTGAAAGGGTGCGTGGGAGCTACGGAATGCCAAAGTGGGGTTGGCCAGTCATGGAGGGACGGAGTGACTGGCAGTAGAAGATATAAGGAGGTGTCAGGCACAGAAAGGAGGCAGGGGCAGTGAGGGGACTGAGTTGATTAGTAGAGGGAGGAGGAGCAGGGAGGAGGGAGAGTGGGCAGTAAAGAGAGGTACAAGAGAGAGGTATCCAATAGGAAACGAAAGGGCAGTTCCCTAGGCAGAAGTCGGCAGAGCTAAGGCCTATTTAATTAAGGTGGGGAGGGGCAGTAAATCTTATTGTCTTGCACATGCCTTGCAAATGCTCCTAACTCTGCCTTAATGATAGTTTTCAGGTATTCAGCCAATCATATCAATTCACTATTAATGCTGAAACCATCGCAATCATCTGCTAAAGTCATTGATTCATTTATGGTAAACCTCATTGATTCAATCACTGACATCACAGGCTCTCACTACCTAAACACCTACCTCCTATGTCACCATTAATTTGGCTTTCTTAGTGGAATTGGGTGTCTTTCTTTCTGCTGGCTGCTACTACTATCAAATGTCTCACAGTTTAGCCTTCTACCTCTCCCAGCCTGCTGGCCTTGCCTGTCCTCCTCATTGCTATCCTGCTACATAATCTACAGGCACCAGCTTTGTCTGGCCTCCTCCTATCTGTCACATCAAAGTTGATTCATGCTCTCACTCATAATTCAGAGGCATGCCAACCATAACCTTTTCTGGTTCAGGCTTGCCCTGCTTTTGACAGTCTTGCTCTACACCCATGAAGTCCACATCTGGAACATGTGAAACTTTGGGTTGGTTCCTTCTTATCTGGCCCATAGTGAGAATATCCTCACTCCAGGCAGAGCTTCAGTTGTCTAACTCATTGGTGGCATCTCTTGATGTAGAATTTAAGATGTCAACTGCAAGGGTGGGTCCTCATAAGCCAGGGGCCCTTTAGCTAGCTGAGTGGGTTCGGAAGCACCTTCTAAGCTATGCTTCCTATGTCCATCTCTGGTTCACCTGGTTTGTTCTTAGATTGGTAGGCCAGCTGAGTGCCTCAGTGGTCATCACTCTCCTCCTCTCACTTTAAGATGGTACCACGTCATGTATCCCATGTTGCAGAGTTATCTCACAACCCTGCCAGGTGTTGCTGTTAGAAGTATAAAGTGAAAGTTGTCCTCCAAATTGGAAAATTTTCCACCTCCTGGACTGGCCTTCTAAATTGCAGCAGCAGCCATCACTAACCAAAATACCATAAAGCCTAGAAGGAAGGTGACCTAGGCCTTGGATTCCCAGAGGTTTCCTCCTTTAAAATATTTTTTTCCTCTCCTCCATGCCAAAGGTCATAATATGAAGTTAGTTGTTAAAAGAATGTTCCCTAGTTTTCTTAGGTAGGTTCTGTCGTTAGGTGGAGATGGATGATGGCCCTACTAGCCATTCTCTCTCACTTAAGGAAGTCCATATGACATCAGTGCAATCCATTTTAATCAGAGCAACCTGCTCATCTTATTTGTGTTTCTTCAGCTGTCTTGTTGCTGTCAATCTGCTTCTCAACCTTGTGGTCAATGTTTATTGCTTAATACTCTTTTGAGGATCCTTCCTAAGTCACCTTTAGCCAAGGGAATCTTTCCCATGACACCTCTAGGGGTGGAACCCTCTTTGAGGGTTCCTTGCCTTCAACCCCTACAGGGAGATAAATCCTATGGATTAGAAAGTACACACATCCAAACAGTTATCACAGTTGCACAAGTGCAACATTACTCTGGTTGCATAGGCCCATTAAATTTGAAGGCTATGCCTATAGTTCAAGTGGGGTGAGCAACCAGCCATGCCCCTTCCTGAGCTATATAAAATTTCCTACCAGCCTGCTTCTGAAGCATTTTTCTTTCCCCACCATTCTCCCTTCCTTCTCCAGTAGCATGTATCTCTCCTCAGGGGCTCCTTCCTAAGGTACCGTCAGCCAAGGGAATCTTTCCTGAAGCACCTCTATAGGTGGAATACTTTTCAAGGGTTCCTTGCCTTCAGTACCCCTACAGGGTGATAATTTCCTGTGAAATAGACAGAGTAAATGGCCAGTTATCACAGTTGCACAAGCATAACACTACTCTGGTTGCATAGGTCCATTGAACTATGTTTCAAAGGGAAGTAAACATTGCAGTGATCACTCAAACTGTGAAAGCCCATAAAAGATATTTCATGAGGCACTGTACTTCCTTGCAGGTGTCAGGAGTCCTGAGATATGAATATCTAAATAATCTGTAAATTAAAACAAGGCAGCAGCCATTTAATGTAATCTCAAAACAAAAAGTGATGTCACTGAGGGGTAGGGGTGTGCGAAAAAATTCTGCAAATGGAATTTCGGCGAAAGTCGATTTTACTTCTGTGAAAGTTCGGAATCATTTCACCAACTTTCACAGAAATTCTGCCAAAAACTGCCAATAAATGTAAGAAATGTGGGCTAATGTATTAAACTGCCAGAAAAAACCCACAAAAGTAATGCAAACTGTGGATAATTACATGATATATGGCAAAATACTAAGGAAGATACTTTATTTACACATGTCATGTAGAAAGTTCACAGCTCATAATTAAATGCTGCAGGACTAGGTGGAAATCCTCAGTTATTTGTCAAAAGTTCAGAATTCCACCACAGGTAAAAGAGCAGAAAGTTCTGCAAAAATTTCAAAATTTTGTGGAACTTCTGCGAAGACGAAAATCCACACTTTAGCCACCCCTACTGAGGTGCAAGTTGTGCGTTGCTAAATACAGCTTGCCCTCAGTGACATCACTTTCAGTCTCAAGATTCAATGGTTCCACCATGTCGGTTCGACAACAATATTGTCGACCGACATTACATCAACAACAAATTGTCAACAGCAACCATGTTGCCTGACATTTGTGCCATAACCGTGATCATGGCAAACCACTGGGGCACATCCTGGCTATTTAGGTGCTTCACCCCTGCAATCCTTCATCCACACCCCAAAATATCATATAATCACCTCCAGGCCAGAGGTGTGGAGAACAACCTAACACCCTGGGGCAGCAAGACAGCGGGTGCTGCAAAATCCTAATTGATGGAATGACTGTCATTTAGGTTGCAGCTCCCCTTTGCCATTGCTGTAAGGGTGTCCCTGTGCTGACGCACACCAGATTCAATGAAATGGCTGTTGCCTTGTTTTGATTTACAGATGATTCAGGTATTCATGTCTCAGGACTCCTGACACCTATAGGTAAAAACAAAGAAACAGTTCCCAGGAAATGGATGATTGTCCGTATTAAATATTGGATAGCTGCCTCTCCGATGTGTGTACACTGTTGTTGTTGTCTTCTCCCAAACCCAAGAAAACAAAACTGTGAGGGCTCCTAGCACACATTAATCCACAGACAGTCTTCTTTTATATTTTCAAACTTCTTTTTATTATCTTAAAATGTGGCAATCCTCAACGTTTCACCAAGTGTCTTGGCTTTATCAAGAGATGCCCTTATAGAAATATATAAATAAACAATATTAAAAGACTGTCTATACCATAATTTATATATTTTTAACTTTTCCACATATACACAAAATATACATTAAATATATATTATGTCAACTCCACTGATTCCACTTACTTCATGAATTTTGTTGAACTCTCTACTGTTGTTAATACCATTTGCATGAATTTCTGATCCTATACAGAACAATATCAAAATGAATTTTTGTATTTATGATGGCTATATTACTTACATAATCTAACCCATCACCTTAAAACACCCAATACACCATACCATAACACATCTATCCACAATATTTCACATAAGTGCTTTATAAGTACCTGTTCAATCTATAAATATTTCAAAGTGTGCCCTTTACGTGGCCTCAGCTTTTCTTATCTCCTCAAGCATCTTTCTCAGCTAAAACAACAGTAACATATATTTCAATTCATTTATCTTTCTGGTTACTGTCTTACTTTTTAAAACATATTAAAATATAACACATTCATTGCACGTACTTGTGCATTCACAGATTACCTATATTCTTTCACCATCCCTCTTTTACCTCTAAAATATTTGTTTTATGCCACCATATGTCTTACACAATGTGCCCAAACTTTATTTGCAAATCATTCTCTCAGTTCTATTAATTATATTCAGACTTACTTTTTTTACCATTGTTTTGGCTTCCTTTCCTCCTACAGCGTCTTTAAATTTGCTGACATCCTCTGTATCCAACAATTCATAACTTACTTCCTACCCCCATTTCGATAAACGCTTTAACATTTTATTCTGCTTTCGCTCATTCAGGTTTTCGCAAAACACAAAACCCACTTAGGTGTTTTACAACTGTTTTAAAAGTGCACCTACCCCATACTGTGCCTTCATATTTTTTCTTCTAGGAGTTCGGAGACTCAATCTTCCCACATCCTGCCTCCTTCATCCAGCACTCCAGATATTTTAAACTTTTTAACTCCACATTATTTCATCACTTAAATGCGCACTTGTACTGACGTAAGCACTCTTTCCTTCTTAAAGGGAATCTCCCTAACATCTAATTCCCAGTAACTCATTTAAACTCCCTTCCAGATCTTGTAATCAATTGTCGGTCTCAGCTCAACTGAAATAGTACCCATTCTCATTTTTAACCTTCTCGTGACCTGAGTGCTTTTTAAAATGTATACACAATATCTGTCCACTACCCATAACCATTTGTCCTCTGTATTCAAAAACTCGTAACTTGCTTCCCAACCCCATTTCGGTAAACACTTTAATATTTTATTCTGCATTCGTCCACTCGACTCCGTGAAACACAGAACCCACTCAGACGTTTCACATCTATTTTAAAAGTGCACCTACCCATACTATGCCTTCATATTTTCTCTTCTAGAAATTGGAGACTTAATCTTCCCCACCGTCCTGCCTCCTTCATTTAGCATGCCATATTTTTTTAAAACTTCTTAGCCCGCATTATTTACGTCGCATAATGTCGCACCTGTACTGACGTAAGCACTGTCCTTCTTAAGGGAATATCCCCTAGCATCTAATTCCTAGTAACTCATTTAAGTTCCTTCCAGATCTTATAATCAGTTGTCCTGCTCGACTCAACTGGGATAGTGCCCATTTAGAGTTTCCAAGAATAGCAGAAAAAGAGTGTGGACGCTGAGAGATAAATTAGTACAAACTGATCACAAACAAGGGAAGGCAATAGAAAATAGACAGCTACTACTGGGCTCGTATAACCGGCATGGTGCCCTGTGTAGGTGTTCAGTTTGTGGACATACCAGCAAGAAACAGATATATAAACATCCGTGATAACAATAGGGAATATGAGATAAGACAGTCGATAACATGTGATTCAGCAGGGTAATATATACAGGTCTCTTTCATTCTCAGTTTCTTTAAGAGTAATTATATTTAATGTGTACTGTGCCATTGGGTTGTTTCTACCAAGGTGAATAACCTTGCATTTGTCTACATTACATCTTAATTTCTGCAGTTTGCCCACCTTTCTAGTTGTTTCCAAATCATGCTGGAGATGACGTACACATTCATTGTTAATGTGATGGACCCTAGTTTGCTGTCATCAGCATACTTACTAACCAAGAATGTTTTGAGGTTTGCATTGTAGAGATAATGATGTTAAATAAAGTGAGTCCCAGCACTGATCCCTGTGGGACCCACTAATCACTACACCCCAATCTGAATAATATCCCACAATGCCAACTCCTGCCTTCTATTACCCAATCAAGTTTCTATCCAAGAAACAATCTTTGGGTGCAGTTCTATATCTCTAAGATTTTGAATTAACGTTTGATGGCAGACTTGATCAAAGCTTTAGAATAATCAAGAAAGACTATGTCAACAAGTAGCTCCTTGTCCAATGCTGCCCTGACATTTTGTAAAAATTCAATTATGCTGTAAGACACGAACGTCCCTAGGTAAAACCATGTTGTGTGATATCCATGTGACCCTGTTCTCTAATATGGTTAATTATATGATCTTGCAGAATTCCTCTAACAGTTTACCAAGGACTGAGGTTAGGCTTATAGGCGATAGTTAGGTACTTCTTTCTATCACTTTTTAAATATCAGTGTGACTGTGGCTTCTCTCCATTCAGTGATTGTACCCCCTCATTGATAGAGGCTGTGAAGAGTTTTGCTATAGGACCAGCAAGTTCATTCATTAGTTCTTTTGATAGAAGTGGATGAATATCATCAGGTGCAGTAGATATGCACATTTTAAGTTTTTAATTTTGTTGATGACATCCATTTTGGAAACCTTAATTTATGTTCTATATTTATAACCTATTATTGTATACTTTGCCCTTTTATGTTTCCTATTTTTATTGTACATATAGTACCACTGGATATTGGTCTCTCAGTCTCCTTCACTATACACGTCTCAGTAACCACACAGATATCAACATCTTTCATATACAATTCATGTTTTAACTCATCAATTTTATTTCTGAGACTTCTGCATTGAATAATAAGATGTTAAGATCCTTTCTACAGTGACATTTCTGTTTACCTTTATTATTGAGAATTCGCCTAGCTGCAGATCTCAGTAACTCAGTGTACTTGTTATTTTAATATGTTTCCCATTCCCTATGATATTAGTTTAAAGTAGTCCTTATACATTCGCTGATCAGTTTGTCCAACAAACCATTCCCTCTTCTACTAAGATGCAATCTGTCGTAACAGAACAAATGGCTCATTTGTGCAAACATTTCCCATGTTTGTATGCATTTGATGCCTTTGATCAAACATCATTGCCTCAACCATTTATTCAATTTTACTGCCTTTCTCTCTGTAACTTTTCCCTGTCTTGGAGATGGTAATATTTCTGAAAAAATACCTCACAACCATATTGCTTAAGTAGTGAATATATTTCTTCAAGTCCTGTAAATACGTCTTCAATAGCATTGTTTCATGTTATTCGTTCCTATATGTACCACCACTAATGTATTCCCTATTCACGTGCTTCATGATGTCCAGTATTATTGTTATTAAACCCTAACTCCTGCTCCTTGAAACAGCAACTGGTCACCTGCTCTTTATTAATATTGTTAGTATAGTGGTCCATCTACCTCTGATTATGGAATCACCTTATACACTCAACATTTTCACCCATATCTATATTCATATCATAATTACACAGAGCATCAGGGGATACTCCTGGGTCATTAATAATCTCCATATTGGGGTCAGGTGATGTTTGAGACATAGACTGAGGCCCATTTCTGCATTTATATTAGCTACTATTTCCATTATTTCATTTGCCTCTTTTCAACTCTATTAACTGGGTTTGTTAGAGGTTCATACCAGTTACTAGTTAATATATTAAATTCCATAGCTCTCATTCTGTGTTTTTGCTTGTTTCCATGTTCTTTCATAGTACCCTCCTCATTTTCTTCTTTATCTCTACCTCTTTTTCCTGTCCGTTTCTGATTATTTGGTCCTTTACTATTGGATTCTTCATTAGAAGCAGACAGGTGCTGAATGCATGGGAGGTTTTAATACATTTTATTTCCAACTCAAGGCCCATTATTTTTATCCTCAGATTCTTTAGTTCTTTACACTGAATACAAGTATAGTGCTCAATGACTAAACATTCATTAAGGCTAAATTTGTTACAACTATTAAATATTTCCCTATTTCCTCTCCCTACCAGAGTTACTACATTCAACTCCATGGTTAACACACTGGTGATTTCAATGCCAGAGATACAAGTGTATTATCAAACTTTACTGTCTTACTATCTATCCAGTACACAACTCTCAGTTACAAAACTGTCTTACCTTAAATAATATTGACAGAGTTCACTGTTTGGAGCTTAACCTCTCTATTTTTCTTGCCCCTTCCTCTCCTTCACGACTGACACTGACAGATGCCTCTGGTCTCTGCCTGTATCAGCGTCTGTTCCATGCTCAACTCTGCTCACTGGAGCTGAGCCCTTTATGGCACCTAGCGATGATGTTGCAGTTGTCCCGCTGGACTGGCTGTTTAAACTACATCTTTGTTGTGTGGATTATTCAGCTTCCCTTTATTTTGATCAGAGGATATTATCGCCTAAACATCTGGAACAGGGACAGGAATAGTACCTTGGTGACTTGGAGGGCTCAGTCAGTATTTGAACTGTTTGTCTGATGAGATTGTGAGAGGGCTTTTGGATTTTATTATATCTTTATTTATCTGTTTGCTGTGGTGAGAGAACAGTATTTAGATCCTAAAAGAGACAAAGAGGGCCCCATGGATCTATTGACTAGAGGGCCAAAAATTCAAAAGATCTCAAATGTTGTCATCCTCCCTAGGAATCCCAGTAGCGGGGAGAGCAGTGCTGGGGTTTCTCTGGGAACATATTCTCTAGTTGCAATGTTAACTGTCTGTGAAAACATCTAACTACAAAGTGACTAGGGCAGTGAGAGGACCCTTTGCCTTAAGTAGTTTTGGCTGCAGCCTGGCATCTCTTTTAGATTATTATTTTCTCTGTAATTTTGTGTGATCCTGAGCATTGCTTTTGGGATTAAGTAGTCAGGAGGATGTGTCTGGGAAGGTATGAGGGCCTGGGTGGGCCAGGATAGCGTATGGGACATCCCAGCTGTATGATCTTCTGCCCTTTTCAGCCTCCCAGTTTCTATTACTACAGCAAGATGCTGTAGGGAGGTTGAAGTAGGGAGGAATCATAGGATTTGATCAGGGTGGGAGCCCCATGCACTGTGGTTGGTGGTAGGATCAGGGTAGTGGGTGCAGAAGGCACCCTGGGATTAGACAGACTTTAGGGAGAGGCCAGACATGTTTAGTTCCCATCACCAGGTTCTCACTAGACAGTGGGCAGGCAGCCAGAGGGCTGCACTGTTCACCAATCCCGAGGGTGGTGCTTTGCAATGCCAGATTGGTCAGAAACAAGGCTGCAATTATAGTGGACCTGGTTTCTTTGGCCAATCTGGCTTGCATCATGAAGACCTGGATTGGTGATGATGCTGGCCTGGTTCTAGAGGCCACCGTCCCACCGGTATACTGTAGTGTACTCCCCAGAGTGGAATGCAGAAAGTGGCGGGGGAGCCATCTGTTTTAGATCTGAGCTGGGCTTCACCCTGCACCCAGTGAGAGCACCGATTCATTTGAATGTGTGGTCATCCTATGGGGCCCGGCACAGGTTGCTTGATTCTCCTGATTTACCGCCTCTTCTGGTGCAGCGGAAGATTTCTTACAGGAGGTGGCTGATTTCATCGTCGGAAATATTGGAGTCCCCAGATGATTAGTGCTGGGGACTTCAATGTTTGGGTCAAGGATGAATCTTCTCATCTTGTTATAACTTCCTCCAGATGATGTCATCCTGAGCTTTGCACAAGGAGTTTCCTTCGTGACTCATCAGGGTGGTCACATTTAGATCTAGTGTTCTCACTGGGGCTTGACATAAATAGTTCAGCATTGATGGGTCATTTGGTCCGATCATTGCACAGTGAAGTTCTGGTTCAGGGCCACCCTTGATAGTCCTCCCCTGCAGAGATGGTCAGCTATCGCCCTTTGAGGGGTTGTCCCCTGAGGGTTTTCTGGTGGTGGCTGACCTATCTAGTGTGGACAGTGTATGCATTGGGGTGTGTGCATGGCAGTGGATGCCTATAATAAGGCACTGTCTGGTGTGCTAGACTCCCTACTTTTCCAGCCCATGTATGACCGAATGGCTTCTCACCTGAGGGTCCCCTTGGTATGATGGAGAGCTCAAGGCGATGAAGACTTTGGGTCAGAGATTAGAGCACTGCTGGTCCAGCCTGAGGCAGACAAACTGTCCCTATGTGTGCACTATGGTGCATACCAGGGGGCAATCAACCGTGAAGAAGGCAGAGTTCCTGTCCAGGAGATTGCTGCAGGGAGGAACTGACCAACTGTGTTCTTTTGGACTGTGGACAGGCTTCTTCATCCTTCCTGTCTACAGCTGAAGGTAGCCTTTTGAATGCATTGTGCAAGGAGTTTGCTCAGTTCTTCTCGCGACAGGGTGTCTGCCATCACATGAGGGGTTCCGCCAGTGGACCAGAGTTTTGCCGACAGTGGTCGTCATGAGTGACCAGAGAGCATTCCACCTGGTTGGGGTGAGTTTAGACTTGTGGAGGTTGCTGAGGTCACTGAGATTGCTTCCAAACTTTGGCACAGCTTTTGTGAACTGGACCCGGTGCCAAGTCATTTCCTAATGAGATGTGTTGACTCCGTGGACGGTGTTTACCTTGATTGTCCGGTGCTCCCTGTCAGAGGGTCTTCCCAATGTCTTGAAGGAGGCATTGGTGAGACTCCTTCTGAAAAACCTTCATTGGACCCTGACATCAAGGCAAATTACCATCTGTCCCATTTTGGGTAAGCTTATGGAGAAGGTGGTGGTGCTTCAGCTTGAGGAGCATCTCATGGCCCATGATTTGTCAGAACCACTCAGTCTGGGTTTGTGTGAGGCATAGCATAGAAACTGTGCTAGTTCAGGTGCATAATGACCTCCTTAGGGTTAGAGATCGGGGAGGGGACAATTCTTGTTCTCCTCGATCTGCTCCAGCATTGACACGGTGGACCATCGAGTGTTACTTGACCACCTAAGAGAATTCTGCAGTCTCACTAGCACTGTCATCTGCTGGTTTGAGTCTTTCTATCTAACAGGAGGCAGATGGTAGTGATGGAAGTTCTCCTCCTCCCCGGCCACCTGTTATGCAGAGTCCCCAGGGTTGGGTCTTGTCACCGATGTTTTTTGTCGTGTATATGTTGCCCCTGGAAGAGCTCACTAGGAAGTACAGTCTGAGTTTTCACTGCTATGCGGATGATACCCAGATGTATCTTTCCTTCACCCCTGGAAAATCTTGCACAGTGGAAGTGCTTAACAGCTGCCTTGCTGAGATCAATGACTGGATGGCCTCCAGCTGGTTGCGACTGAACCCCAGTAAGGCGGAGGTACTGGTGGTGGAGTCGAACAGAGGCGTTATAGGTTGGCCTCTGATGCAGAGATAGGTCTTTGTCTTGGCTCTGTACCACTGAAGGCCTCTTGAGTGCGTGATCTGGGCATTATTCTTGACAGTGGGTTGACACTTGAGTTTCAGGTGGCGTCCGTTGCCCATACCAGTTTTACCATCTGAGGAATATTGCTAGAATAAAGCCCTATTTCCATCACTAGATCTCCCATTTTGGTGCATGCCTTTGTAACATCCAGGCTTGACTACTGTAATGCACTCTATCTCAGGGTGTCTGGGGATACCCTCGCTGACTGCAGCTGGTGCAGAATGCAGCAGCAGGCTGTTGATCAGACAGCCTAAGTACAGTCACATCACTCTGGTGCTACATCAACTGCACTGGCTGCCGGTTAGGTGGAGAGTCCTCTTTAAGGTGGGTTTACTCACCTTTAAGGCTGTACATGGCCTGGGCCCTGGCTACCTGAAGGACCTTCTTGCATCTGCTGTCTCGGTCTGCTCCCTCCACTCCTCCTCTAGGGCCTCCTCGCGATTCCCAGGATGAGGTTAAAAACTCCTGGCGACAGAGCATTTAGTATCGCTTCCCCGTCCTGTGAATTCACTTCCTTCAGCCATCAGGAGGCCCCTTCTGTGGAGATATTTAAGGCCCACCTCAAGACCTTCTTGTATAATCAGGCCTTCCCAGAATGTGTTTTATAGTCCCTACCTGTTTTAGGAATTGATGTCTGATTTAGTTTTTATTTAATTTGTTTAGTTACTGTTGAGGTAGTAAATTCTGTTTTAACTGTTTGGAATATTGTATTTAAGTGTTTATTATTGTGTTGTCTTGTATTTATTCTGATTGTTGTATGGCACCCAGAGCCACGGGATGGACATCTTTTAAATAAAATTTGCCTTGCCTTGCCTGTTAGGGCAACACTCACCGGCATAGTAGATAGATGCAGACTGTGGGATAACCTGCTCATAAAAGGTTAAGTTAAACCTCACTTGGCAATAGAAAGAGCTTCTCAAAACACCACTGCTTGGTGTCAGTCAAACTGCAGAACCCTCAAGGAGCAGGATTTTACACTGCCAGAGTGACCCAACTGTTCACGGAGCCCCTAAATACACAACAAGCTGCTTTCACCTCCAGCTTCCACATTTAAATGAGCCAATAGTACAAGCTGCTTTGTATTTGCAGCTCTCAAGCCTGCTGCCTACTCCTGCACCATAACCGAATTTGTGGCTGCACTGAAGCCCTGTTCCTGTTTTCAGCCTGCTGGAGCTGAGCCCTTTATTGCCGTAGTGGTGACATTGCGTGGTTGCTATGGCAACGCTCACCCCTGCGTGGTGGTCAGAGAGGTAGACTGCGGGTAACCTTGCTAAAGTCAAGTTAAACCCCGCTTGGCAACAAAAGACTTTCTTCAAAACACCACTGCTTGGTGTCAGTCAAGCTACCAGAATCCTCAAGGAGCAGGAGTTCATGTGGCGCTACAGTGTCCCAGCTGTTCACAGATCCCTAAATACAGAACAAGCTGCCTTCACCTGCAGCATCCATGTTTAAAATGACCAGCTAGAAGTACAAGCTGCTTTTATTTGCAGCTCCCAAAGTCTGCTGCCTGCTCTAGCAGCATGACTAAATTGTGGAACAAGCACTGAAGCCCTGTTCCTGTTTTCAGCTCGCTGGAGCTGAGACCTCTATGGCACCTAAGCGGTGATATGGTGTGGTTGCTATGGCAACACTCATGTGGCATGAGTAGACAGAGGCAGACTGTGGGGTAGCCTGCCCTTAAAAAGTCAAATTAAACCCCACTTGGCAGCAAAACAGCTTCTCAAAACACCACTACTTGGTGTCAGTCAAGTAATTTCAAATACTTACAGACAGAGGTGAGAAAAAAGTAAGTGCCTCAGCTGGGACTTGAACCAGGTCACTCAGAATACCATTCGATTGTGCTAACCAGCTGCACTACTGAGACAACTGGAACCTGAGCTCTCCCGAATACATTACTCTTTCTTAGATGCATAACTTAATGGCAACACAAATATTTACTTGTAACAATCATGCAGGAGTGCAATTGTGCATATTTATGCTTTGGGACAGCCTAAGTTCCAGTTGTCTCAGTGGCACAGCTGGTTGGCCAATTGGAATGGTATTCCTGGGCAGCCTGGGCTCCAGGTCCTAGCTGAGAGCACCTCCTTTCTCACCTCTGTCTATATGTTCCATACATATGCACACCACACTCTGTGTGATTGCTACAGATATTTGTGTTGCCATTGGGTTGTGCATTTAAGAAAGAGTAATGTGCTTGGGAACAGCCCAGGTTCCAGTTGTCTCAGTGGCATAGCTGGTTAGTGCAACTGGAATGGTATTCCGGGCAGCCTGGGTTCAAGTCTTAGCTGAGGCACTTACTTCTTTCTCACCTCTATCTGTATGTGTTCCATAAACCTATGAGACACGTAGACCTATGTTTGCAACTCTCCTGGGTTGTGACTGAAAATAGGTGATTTCTTTGTCTGGAGCACTTACCGGTAATCAAAAATGAAATAAAATAAATAAATATACACACCGCACTCCTGTGTGATTGTTACAAATAATTTAAAATACTGTAGTAGCCATGCACATGGAATTAAGTCTTTCTATAAAGTTGAGGGGCTTGTGTTAAGCAGACAAGTGTTAAGAGCAACCTCTTGAATTAACACAAAAATGTGAAGAGTCACCTTCTCAAAATTAGAAAAGATAAATTAAGTTGCCCCATGAATTTCCTAGGGCACCACCACTTGATCATAAGGGATCAAAGAACCTCATGTCTAATTCCTCAGTTTTATCAGTAAAAACATTGCCAAAGATGGCTACAAGACTATTGAGCTCATTAACAATTTGCTTAGACTTAATGGTCAATAGTGAATGGAAATTGCATAGAAACTTTTGGGATTTTGTGCTTGTAATTCCAGTGAGAATGAGAAATAATTTTGTTTACCATTAGTAACTGATTTATCATTACTAATAACAATGTGCAATCCATCATTATGCCAGCTGCTTATAAGGGTAAATGCAAGACAGCTGACAGCTCTCACTCAAATACAGTAGTGCAAGCATGATCTGTATGAAACATAGAAACATAGAAACATAGAAGTTGACGGCAGATAAGGACCGCAAGGCCCATCCAGTCTGCCCATTTCTTTTCTACCTTATAAATGTGCCATCGGCCTTTGCTATGTCAGTGACCTATCTATTCATAGTCATTTGTATTGCTCCTTATGCCTATCCCATGCCTGTTTGAAGCCCTGCACTGTATTCATAGCCACTACTTCTTGTGGTAAGCCATTCCATGCATCTACCACCCTTTCTGTGAAAAGAATTTCCTCCATTCCCCTTAATCGGCCTCCTCTAATCTCATCTGTCCTCTTGTCCTGCTATTTTTCTTATATTTAAACATGTTAGACTCTTTCACCTTGTTTATGCCCTTAGGTGTTTAAATGTCTCGATCATGTCACCTCTCTCCTCCTTTGCTCCAAGGGTATACATATTGAGCTCGTTAATCTGTCCTCATATGTCTTCTGATGCAGTCCCTGCACATTTTGGTTGCCTTCTCTGGACTGCCTCAATTTGGTTAACGTCCTTGTGAAGGTGTGGCTCTCCAATACTGCCGCAGTACTCCAGATGGGGCCTAACCAATGTCTTGTACAGAGGGATTATTACCTCCCTCTTCGACTTGTGATACCCTACTAATACACCCCACCCTAGCCTTACCTACTGCTTTAGAGGTCTGCTTGGATGATTTCAGGTCATCAGTGATGATGATGCCCAAGTCTCTTTCTTCCTTTGTGACTGCTAGCAACTCCTCCCAGCCTATAAGTGGCTTCAGGGTTTCTCTTCCCTATGTGCATGATTTTGCACTTCTTTGCATTAAATCTCAGTTGCCACTCTTCTGACCATTCTGCTAGTTTATCCAGATCTCTTCTCATTCTGCCCACCCCATCTGGATCATCTACTCTGTTGCAGATCTTGGTGTCATCTGCAAACAGACAAGCCTTACCCTCTAGTCCATCTGCTAGGTCACTAATGAAGATGTTGAATAGGACTGGCCCCAGGACTGATCCCTGAGGTACCCCACTTGTGACTTGCATCTCTTCTGACTGTATACCATTTACCACCACTCTCTGTTTTCTGCCAGTCAACCAGTTTGCCACCCAGTTGACCAACTTCTGACCCACCGAGCCTACCTAGCTTATTTATCAATCTTCTATGTGGAACAGTGTCAAAAGCTTTGCTGAAGTCAAGGTAGGCGACATCAACTGCTCCCCTTGGTCCACCACTCTGGTTACCCAGTCAAAGAAATCTATGAGATTAGTTTGACAGGACCTTCCTTTGTGAACCCATGCTGTCTTGGATCCTGTGCCCCTATGGATTACAGGTGTTGCACTATCCTTTCCTTAGAAGTGCTTCCATAATCTTGCCCACTACTGAGGTAAGACTGACGGTCTGTAGTTCCGCCTCCTCCCTGCTACCACTCTTGTGGAGTGGGATCACATGAGCCCTTCTCCAGTCTTCTGGGACCTCTCCTGTGCTCAGAGACTCACTAAACAATTCTGCTAATGGCTCTGCTAGTTCCTCCTTTAGCTCCTTAAGTACCCTGGGATGTATGCCATCAGGTCCCATTGCCTTATCCACCTGAGCTTAGCAGCTCTTGTAGGACCCTTTCTTTTGTGAAGGAGTAGTGCTCACCTCCTCCCTCTGTGTCCATGATGCTGAGCTGTGGCCTGCCCTACCTTCTCTTCAGTGAATACTGAGCAAAAGTATCTATTTAGGATAGATGCCTTTACAGGGTCCTCCTCCTCACATGCTCCTTTTTCCATTAAGCTTAGCACACTCTCTAGACTTTCTCTTTCACTAATGTATATAGAAAGTCTTGTCACCTTCTTTACTGTTTGTGCTAGTGTTTCCTCAGTTTGGGACTTTGCCTGCCTACTGCCTTACCTGCTTCCCTTAGGGCAGTTTGGTATGCCCCCTATCTTCATCCCGCTGTGTTCCCTTATATTTTCTGAAGGCCAGCCTTTTGGCTCTGACCATTTCTGCTACTGTATTTGAGAACCAAAGTGGTTTCCTTCTTCTTTTGCACTTCCTTTTCTGTCTAACACAATGGGATGTTGCTTCAAGTATTGTATCCTTAATGCTTGCCCACTTTGCCTGCCTCCTCCACCTGTGTTTCTTTTGCCAGGGCTAGCTTAACTCTGTTGGCCATCTTATCAAAGTCAGCTCCTCTGAAGTCCCATATTTTTGCCTTGGAATGGGATGATTTAGATGTAGTACAGAATTGAACCATACCATGTGATGGTCACTAGGCCTCAGGTGACCTTCTACCTGGAGATCTGTGATCCCTTCTTTGTTAGTCAGTACTAGATCTAGGATAGCCCTGTCTCTTGTGGGTTGCTGTACCAGTTGTTTGAGGCCCTCCCTGCAGGGAATCCACTATGAGTCTAGTTCTGGCAGATGTTCCTGCTGGTATTGACCAATCTGTATCTGGCATGTTGAAGTCTCCCATTATCAGAACCTCCCTTTAGCTGTCATGTTTGTATATCTTCTAACAGTAATGTGTCTATGTCCTCCCTCTGGTCTGGGGCCTGTAGACAACCCCAGTTCTTATAGCTGTCCCATTTCCTGTTTCCAGGGTGACCCTCAGTTCTTCTGGCTCCTTATGTGTATTCTGAATTTCTGTAGCTTTGATATTTTCATTAACATACAGGGCCCTCCTCCCCCTTTTTGCACCTCGGTCTCTTCTAGACAATACATAGCCAGGTACTGAAGTCTCCCAAGTGTGGTTACTGGTAAACCACGTCTCACTAATTGCTACTATGTCCAGTTTAGCCTCTGACATTATTGCCTGCAGGTCTGGGATCTTATTTCCCAGGCTGTGAGCATTTGTGTACATGATTTTCCATTGGCCAGATTTTGGTGTCTTAGTTGTTGGGTGAGGTTTGGCATTACCCTTGTGCATCGTATGGGAGACAAACCTTGTTTCTTACCTAGTGATGCAAATGAGCAGCAAACACACTGAATTCCAGTTTGACCACTAGCTGAGGGGAGAGGTGTTCTTCCCATTCAACGTATGGGGTGCTGCACCCTCTCCCCATTTGCTAGTTTAAATATTCTGCAAGGACGTCAAACTTCTGCCCCAATGCTGACTCCCTCTTTAGTCAGATGCAGTCCATCAAATTTAAAGAACTTTCGCTCCCAGAACTGTTGCCAGTTCCTACAAATCTGTGTCCTTTTCCTGGCACCAGTCCTTGAGCCACGTGTTTAGCTCCCTATCTCCTTCTCTGACCTTCCGTCCATCTGCTCCTTCTCCCAGACTGGCAGGATCTCAGAGAAGAGATGCGGACGAAATAGATGATAGTTTGTCACCCAGCCTAGTCAGGTGTTCCTTGGTCTCCACAACTGACCGGCTGGCGAGATCGATAGTCCCTATGTGTACTAGGACATCAATGTTTTCTCCTGCTTTGTGAACAATTTTAGTAATGCGGTCAGTGTCTCTCCATGCTGATGTACCGACTGCTGGAACCATGGAGTGACAATAAAGGGATGCACCATCAAGCATGCTGTAGCTCCTTGTCTCCAGGGCAGACAGTGCAAACTAGTGAATCCAAAGTGCCAGAACTGCCCCAGGCATGTGTGGCAGCACAAAACCAGGGTGGAAGCTCTAAGTGCCCCTTGGGCAGTGTGCCTGCTGCATAACTGGATACTGGACTACAGGGCAGGCAGTAGAGACAGGATGGGACATCAAGGAGAGCCACTGGGTACATGATAAGGGGTTTCATAGCTTCAGGATAGACAGCTGGGTCAGGAGAGGGAATAACTCAGCACTGGGTGCCAGGATGGCACTGTACATGTGTGCAGAAAATAAAGCCTTTTCCCTTTTTCACTTATGTAGTCAATAATGTCAGTATGTATAAAAATAAAGTATGGGTAGAGGTTATGTAAAGAGTTTACACACATCGACCTGGCGCTGTAGTCACTGTAATATAGGTCGATGTCAAAGTTTCAACGTCGGGAGTGTATACCATCTCAAGTGGGTGGTTTACCAGCTGGTTAATCGTATCCTTTGGCGACTCAAATTTCACTTTTAACATTTTTTTTTATTTATACTTTTTGGTACCACTACCACCATTACCTTGGCCTGGTCATGGACCCTTTGGCTGCCACTCCCACATCAGCTCTGACTCCCGATACCCTCTGGCTTGCCCCCAGGGCAGGATTGTGGCATCTGACCCTCTTAAGGTGCCACAATCGATGGGATAGGTTGAGAGTCGGTCTTGGAGCTGATCGCAGCAGAGGGGAGCGTCATCTAGGCCTGTAGGTGCCAAATTTCTTCTCCTATTTTGCGATGCCAGGGACATGCAATGATGACCAGCATCATCCCACCCTCTGAGCGTGTTGGCATCAGTATACGTGGTACACCCAGCCTCCGCTAGGTGTCCATATGTAGCCGACACACTCCCCACCCTCTCCCTGGAGAAGGAGAGCAGTCCTCGGATGCTCGATTCTTCTTCCCCAGCCAGCCCTCTGATGTCCTAGGTCCTTTCCTAACTCAGGTCACCAGTGTCACAGGTGGGCACCCTGCCCCTGGGACAATGGGCTGGCTACTCACCTTAACTTGTGTAGTTCCTCATGTGGAGTGTGATATTAACTCCCCATAGTGTTCATAAAATATATTCCTCTAACAATTATCAGTTTTGCCTACCCTTTGGTGGGGCCCATCCCATATTACTGCCAATATATTGAACTCAGCCTATCAGCAATAAGATGGCAATGGAAGAGAAGAGTCAGAGGAGCAGCTGATTGGGATGTGTGGGAGCTTCATTTGCCAAACCATGTCCAACCTTTTCCTTGGTCTTCTCCTCACCCCTAGTGTCATAGTTTGAGAGTACTCAGCACATCACTACTGGAATTCAAGTGCCTCAACAGCACTCTGTCCATCATCATCCCATCTCACACTCAACCCCAAACCCTTTTGAACTATCAGGAGTTGTCTGGGGTGGAAGGTTGCAAATTACCCTGTCTCCTAGAGAATTGAAAAGTTGGTCCACTACTTACATCTTAGGCTGAGAACATAATCTTGGGTAACCAGCATGCCGAGTAACCCACTGACATCATGGAGGAGACTGGAACTTACAGATTTGAAAATAAACCTTGGGGAGGTCACGTGATGGCACTGAGCTTGAAGCAGCATGGCCTCATAGCTTCATTCAACTTTACTTCTAAATAGTCTTTTCTTACACCTTTGGTGACTTCTTTTAGTGACATCCTGCATTTAGAGTGATCCTGATGGCTGCTAAATCAGATCTTGATGAAACTGGAACACTGGCAGAAAAGAAATATAAACTTTCAGCATCTCCTCCTGCTGTGGGCAATGGAGCGGGGCCTAGTCCAGACACCCTGGTGGAGCTGGAGTGTTATGTCAGCTTAGTAGTGAGAGAACTTGAGGAGATAAAATCCTTCATGAGTAGTATACAGAATGATCTGAATCACATAAAAGTTCCGGTAATGGCAGTTTGTGTCTCAGTTGAAGCCCTGGGGCATCAGATGGAAAATGCTGAAACTAGAATTAGCCAGGTGGAGGATTGGGCAAGGCCTATGGAATGGAGGCTGGACCTTACATAAAGAGAGATCCAGTCCTCTGGGACAAAATCAGTGACTTAGAAACTCGACATCGGAGGAGCAATGTCCATTTGTTTGGACTGCCAGAGTGATCTGAAGGTGCCAATATAATTTCTTATTTACAAATGAACCTCCCAATCTGGCTGCAGTGGAGCCCCAGGACAGTGGTGGAACTAGAAAGGGCACAGGGGTTCCTACGGGCCCTCTCCATCTGATCCTATAGCCCACCCAGGCTGGTTGTGTTTAAGGTCTTATGCTGTCCAGTTTGAGAGAAAGAAATTATGGAATGCCTGAACTAGGAAAAGATTCACTGTAATGGGGTACATCTTACTTTTCATCAGATTTTCCTAAAATGGTGATCAACCGTTGGAAGTCCTTTGATCAGGCTTGGGACCTGGCACAATCATAGGGACTAAAGTGCTTTCTGATTCCACTGGCCACTATCAAAATACTAGTTAATGGCAGAGTGGAATGGTTTACCTCCTCCTCAGCTGCCCTTCACTTCCTCAGAGAATGGATTAGAGTGGAGCAAGCTGGAATCCCAAGGGCCTTCTGAGAGAAAGACCCCTCCTCAGCCCCAGCATGTAAAGAATGTATCGTCTCATTCATCTCTACATTCCAGAGTTAGCGGCATAGCAGAATCTGGTCACTTGAGTCCCCTAAGAGATGAGGACACTATAGACTGAAAACGGTCGGTGGCTGAAGATATTTTTACCTGACCTATGGAACAAATTAATCAGGGAGTATGGGTCAACAGGGAGCTATATTATTTTAGAGCTGTGGTAAATTTATTCTCTGTTACTGAGGACTTTCTTTGGACTGCTAAGCTGACTCTTAATACAGTCTTTATACAATGTTTATTTTATGGCAGTACACAGTTTTGTCATAGTTTGCAATTACATTATATGGAGTGTTGGCCACTGTACTGTGTTCTACGGGAGGGGTATGGGGTTCGATTGTGTTATCTAGCTGTTGCGCTGCCCTGGGAGTTTTATCTACTTATCTATTTTTTTTAGTTGGGGTCCTGCAGTTGGGTACTTGAGGGCAGGTTGTGGGAGTAGCTTATCTGCGTTACATTTTATTTTTTATCATCGACTCATGGGCCTACTTATTTGGGTCACCAGAAGGCAGACAGGGATTTGCACCATCTTAGCCTCCGGAGAGACTGGCTATATCTTGAAGAGAACTTAGATTCAGAACTTTCACTCTGAATACTAATGGGGCTACCACAAGAGGGTGGTATTTTCATCAGAGCAGGTTTTATGTTTAGGCTGATTTTTATACCTCAGAGGATTTCATTGTTGATAATCTTATGTACAGTGGTGGGGGCACGCCTGCTTATAAATGACTGGATTTGCATTGGATGTATTGTTTATTCTCACTATTCCTTTATGTTTAAGCTCCAGAATTTGGGTATAGGAAGTAGGACGGAGGGCATGTTTACATGTTTTCACTCTCTCTCTATATGACTTTGGGGCATAGTTTTCATAAGGTTGTTGAGACATTAATTACATTCTCTTGGGCTGCAGGTCAGCTCCCCCAAGGTACAGGGTGAATGATCAAATATTTGTTATCGAGATGACCGGGTGTAATTATTGGTGATGGGGGAGGGAAGCTAGGAGGGATGCAATGGCATTGATAGTAGAACGGAAAGCATGACCTGGAGAGTACCTGCTGAGCTTCTTAATAAGACTGAGTAATTTCTGCTTAGCAATTCTATTGTATCTAGTTTGGGGATGTTGAGGTGGGTAGTTTTTATATTTTTCTAGTTTTTATAGTTGTCTCATGTTCGATTAGGCTGCTGGTTTTGGCTGCTTACATAGGGACTTTGCTGCTGCTGGAGAAGCAAGGGGTGGGAAGTTTCTCTGGGAGAGTTTTATGTGACTCTGACATCAGTTAAGCACTATTCTGGAATGTACAGGGTATGAATAGATGGGTTAAGTGTAAGCGTGTCCTTTCACATATTAGGGAAATTGGAGGTCAACTTGTTTTCTTAAGGAGACTCGCTTGCTCTCAAGGAGTGAAATGTTTAGGCCCAGTTGTAAAAGCCAAGTATATGCAGCCTCTTGTACTTCAAAAGGCAGGGGGCAGGGGTGAGGATGATATTGATTGCCCAAGTGTTGAATTGGTCACTAGCAAGTGATTAGGGACCCTCAGGGCTGTTGGTCCTAGTCTCTGGCAATTTAGATGGCTGCTTATACACTTTAGTGTTAGTTTATGGGCCGAATGAAGATGAGGCATCATTTTTATAAATTATCCCAAATACTCCAGGACAAGGCTGAAGGGGCCCTGATATTGGGGAGTGACCTGAACAGAGTCCTGCACCCAGTCTGTGACTGCAGTGGTACCCTGTTGGGTTGACCACCGTAGGTTCCCAGGCCTTGTCTCAGCTGAGAGAAGATCATTTGCTCTACGATGTCTGGCACTTTACAACCTGGATATGGGTAAATCCATGAAACAGGGTACCATGTGTCAAATACTTTGTGCATTGATTTAAAAAATAACAACAGCCACTGCAGTCATGATTAGTGAAATTAAAAGGTAGTCAGAAGTACAGATACATTTCATAGTTTGAGAAACCCAGGTGCATCCATTTTATTTGTTTTCAATGTCCTGCTCCAAAATGTCACAGATTTTCCTAGCAAAATGTGATATGCAAAACCACTGTACATTCCACTGCTGCTATGCAGATTTTATTTTAGTTGCACTTCAGTAAAGTTATGTAGAAATCTCCTCTGGTGTTGTCTTTTGTTAGTGAAGACATTTTCACCCTAGTTTTTCAATGCATATAAAATTTCTGGTTCACTCAAAGTTTGGCATGGTCCATGTAACTATGGTGTCCAAACAAATTGCGTTTTCCTGTTCCCAAAATTTCAACAAAGCATCTAGCATTTTTTGAGTGGGTTATTATCTTTGGGATGGGCTCTTAAAGGGTATTGGGTCAATATGTCATCGCTTAGAGTGTACAACACAAGTGCTAAAGAAATAGCGTCCTTGTAAGCAAGAGGTTGCAACACATAAAATGCTGCTGTGCATGGTATTGCACCCTTCTCACTGTCCCAAGCAGAGGATAAGACCTCTGCCTGGGACAGCATTCCACTGAGTAGCTGCCATGGCTTGATGTAGTGAGCCACTAACAGCAAAGAACCCAGGCATTTGGGACTGGGTTTGATTCCTGATCCTAGATACAAGAGAATTTTTTATTTTTGCTCTTTACGATTTCAGTGTTGATCCTCCCCAAAGTTCAGAATCTTTATGAGGAGGTTGTGGGGCAGAGCCCCCTACCAAAAAAGCACTTATGCTGCATGCAAGAAATTGCACTGTATGGCAGAGCACTTTTGCATGCGGGCATATCTTTATACATTATGACCCCTGCATTTCTTAAACATACTGCAGGACTTTTGGTGAGATAGTGCAGATGCTTCTTCTAACTTAAACAGTTGTGTGGGTCCACTGGTTGCACATGCAACGTTTGGTGTCCACTGTTACACACACAAGACTGAAGGTGCTTTTTTCCCCAAGTCTGATATGGAGTTATCGCATAACATAGTCCATTTTCTCTTGAGTCATAGTGTATTGAAATACATAGTAAAATAAAGAAAAAAAAATATATATATTTTTTCAAGTTTAACCTTATGTCCACTGCTGTACGTGCAATGTTTGGTGCCCACTGTTACATGCACAACACTAAAAGTGATTTTCTCAAATCTCTGCTAGCGAGTAATTTCACAATCTGATCCCTTTTTACTCTTGGGTCACAGTGTCTTGACAAGCTTATTAAAATTGATCTATTGTGGATTTGAAAAACTGACCTTCATGTCACACTTTGGTAACCCCTCCCTTTCATGACTTACCCATATTCAGGATTATACTTTTTACTCAGCAGTGCACCATACATATAACTGTATTGATCTATTTTTGCTGTCACAGACCCTTGTTAAGCAATCCTGCCATACTACCATTGAATCCAGCCTCATTTCTGATCATTTCCCGTGACATGGCTGTTTGCGAGGGATCATGGGAGGAAGTCAACTCGATGGTGTTCTAATAATAGCTTTCTTTCTGATGATTCTTTTAAAGCTTGGCTATGGGAAGAAATACAGGTTTACTTGCAGGAGAATAACACAGGGGCACTGGCCCTAGATGGATTTGGGAGGGCCTCAGGGCCTATATTCGAAGGCAGGGTTATTTCATACTTCTTGACACACAAAGTTAGAGATCGGCCAAATTTTGGCTATTAGAGTCTTAGTACAAGCCAAATTTTGGCTATTAGAGTTTCAGTTAAGTGCCCTGAAAAGCAACATAAGGAAGGGTCATGGGACTCTTCTTCGATAAAGTGCATTGGAGACACTAGAGTTCAGCTTAACTCGATTAATACCCAGCAAAACTGGGTCTGTACAGAATGCAACAGGCATTCTAGGAGGTGAGAAGGCAGGCCACCTACTGGCATACTGGCTTAAAAAGATGGAAAACTCTAGGGTCATCCTGGGCATTAGGAAAGTGGAGGGTCTGATTTTGGACCTGGAAAGGATTAATGGGGCTTTCTATGAGTATTGCTGTCAGCTATACTTGTCCAGGAGGTGTGGGGATGATAACGTGGATATTCAGGCCTTTCTAGAATCCATGACACTCCCACACTCTTGAAGGACCAGCGGCTCTTGCTGGAGGATCCTGTTAGAGCAGAGAAATTAAGGCAGAGATAGGGCAGATGCAAGGGGTAAAAGCCCAGGTACAGATGGATTCCCATAGAATTCTACAAGGTGGTGGGGACATAATTTGCCCATTGTCAGGAAGTGATTGACGGGGCTAGGCAAAGGAGAACTCCACCTACAATGTATGATGCAATAATCTTGATTTTGCCTAAGAAGGTGAAGGACTCTTTTCAATGCCCAAGCTATCACCCTGTGTCCCTCCAAAATGTGGACTAAAGTTGCTTGTGAAGGTCCTGGGTAATAGGATGGCTATGGTTCTGCATTCCTAATACACCCTGACAAAGGAGTTTGTGGGGGAAGGGATGGGGCAGATCACATTTGCCATTCAATTAATCTTTCCGTGTTGTTAAATGCTACCTGGTACTTCAGCGGTAAGTAGCATTGGACATCGAAAAGGCTTCAAATTCTTTTGAATGGCCTTACCTGTTAGCAACTTTGGGAAAATCAGTTTTGGGTTGCAGTTTATTGATTGGATCCAAGTTCTATACTCTGCCTCCCGAGCATCAGTCCTAACTAAGGTAAGATATCCCTGACTTTCCAACTAGGAAGGGGAACCCGTCAGGATATCCCTTTCTCCAGACCTTTCTTATTGGCTATTGAACCATTGGCCCAGAAAATAAGGGAATCATTGGAGATTGAGGGCATATGGGAAGGCCCTCATATTCATAAAACCATGTTGTTTGCTGATGATATTTTGCTGACTCTGAGGAACATTAACACTTCTCTGCATAACCTGCTCCAAGTTTTAAACAACTACTACTCCTTTTCAGGCCAGCAAAACAATTGGAGTAAAACAGAGATTCTTCCAATGAATCGGGGTCTCCTTTGCCTGTATCTGGCCTTAACTGGGTCACATGACCCATAAATCACATAGAATTCTATCTTTCCTGGCCTCTCGGACTGACCCTTTAAATTTTTAATCTTTACTGAATAATTTAAAGAGAGATATAGAGATGGTAACACTTCCATTGGTCTCTATGGGCAAGGTACAAGCTCTTAGAATGGTTTCTTGCCCTTGCTGGTGGCCAGAGAAAGAGCTAAGTAAAACAGCTAAGTAAAAAACAGCTATGTCAAATACAGCAACTGAAAATTGCCCCCTCCCCAAGGTGCATTCCCCTGAGTTGGTATATATAAGAAGGGGGTGTGGGGCAGCAAACAAAAAACAAAACTTGCTGTATTTGACCGAGCTGTTTGTATTAACTATTTTTAGTAGTTGCTGTTTTACTTAGTTGTTTTCATCTGACGCCTTTCTTGCCTAAACTTTTGTATGTCATTAGACATCTTCCTAAGATCCGAGATTTGGTGGCATCAGTTTACTTTAAAGCTCCTCCTTTTATTGGGAAGGTCGGAATCCTAGGCTCTCCATGAAGAGGCTGATGGCTCCATATAGCAAGGGGGTTTTGTAGCCCTGACTTCAAGGGTATTATATGGGGCTGGACTCAGGCATATATGGTTGTGGCTTCATTCAGAGCAATGGGACTCCTCAGTATGTTGGTTAGTTTTAGAGATGGATTGGGATGCTAAATGCCCACCAGAGTGTGGGTTATGGCATTCTTCTGGTTCAACCCCTCAGTTACCTACTTAGGAATCACGTGCTTCACATTTGGAAGCTGGCAAGGAAACATTTGGGTACTGAGTGGAAAGTACCTCCACTTTTATGGCCCTTATGGCATAATCCCTACTGAAAATAGGGGTGGTGTTTCTTTTTGGCCTTTATGGGCCCAAGGGTCTCTCAGGAGGGTAAAAGATCTTTTTTGATTCTATTGTACTATTTTAAATCTTATCAGGAGCTTCAACACCAACTTTCCTTTCACCTCACAACATTGGAGATATCTACAATTATGATGTATAATTGGTTCTATTGTGAGGTCCCCTCAAGATGCCTGCTTCCCCACTAAGGAAAGAGTTTTTGGGAAGGGGACATGACAGGATTCTCTCATCCTCCCTATTTGGGGTCATTTATACAGAATTACTAGAACATATTTCCCCTGACCTACAGACAAAGTACAGCAGAGATGGGAAGCTATATTGAGGCATCCTCTCTATGAAGATGATTGGAGTACTATATGGGCCAGAGCATGTGGGGCATGAAAAGATTCTGCAGGCTGTGTGATGCTGTTGAAAACTTATTACATTGGTATAGAACTCCTGCATCTCTGTTTAGTATGAGGTTACTTCACCTCTAGGTGTTTGCACTGTGATAAAGGTAATGGCACACGGTACCCCATCAACTGAGTGCTACCAGAATAGCACCGCTATACTGCACTAGTCTGGTAGTGCTCACGTGGACAGCGAGGAGGATTTACAGAGCTTGCTGTAAGTGCTCTCCTGGTCGCTGTCCATGGTCCTGTAATCAGGACAAGAGCTGCAGGGTAAAGGAGGCTGGCTGAGCTACTCCTGTGGTGTAGAGGGCTGGGCATAGAACACTTGAGCCAACAGGAGTGGAGGCGGATTCTAATCCTGTTCTTCAACCTTTTAGCTACCTCAGGACTTAGTATTTTTTTACATGGTGCTATAATGGCCCTAGATATAACTTTCCCTGGGATCCGCTCCCCTTGGAGTGAGAATCTTTGTGATCGGTGGTGAAAAAAACTGCAGTTTTACCATCTGCTGGTAGCCGATGCTGTTCTTGTCAACACTGTTTGGACTCAGTGTCCAGACACACTGGTTCACATCTTATGGAGTGTCCAAAGATTGTATCTTGGTGGAAAGGGGTGGTACCTATTATAAAGTGAATTTTCAGGTTCCATATCCAAGCAGATGCATCAAATCTAGTACTGGGAATACACTGAAACTCCATCAGCTTAATCTATACCAGTGTGCCTGGTTTATGACAGCTATAACTGAGGCTAAACACCTGTTATTGCAACAATGGTGTTCAGTCGACATCTCCATTCAGAACAAATGGATAGACTGTATACTTCAGGTAGCTAGCTTGATAGGATGTCTTATGTTGCCACTGGCTGCTGTGGGAAATTTCCCTTGTCTGGGGGCCTTTCTTAGATTATTTGGGTATTCCAATGCCAGTGGGGCAACTGTGGCTTATCCCCATTCAGGACCAGGAACAGCTGGATAAACTGAAATCACAACTGAGGTTTCTTAGGCCTTTTCGAGGCCTTAGGTCAGATGGAACCTTCTCCCTCCTCTTAACTGTGTTATTTATCAGGATTGTATTTCGGGTGAGTTACTACAGCTGCAGCAGAAACCCTGGTGTGTTCCTGGATACCTTTGGATTAAGGTAAATAAACATAAATCTATCCAGATAGCCTGTTAGAATAGTTCTTTACATTTAATGTTAGTAGAATCATCTTTCCATATTTCTTTGTTCAGATGGACCTTGTTGTGTTTCCTATAAGTGCTCTTAGATTGTATCTTCATGGAGTGGAGTCACTCCAGCCAGGTGATCAATGGCGTGGCAGTGTTATATTTATATTTGTGATGTTGTTATCTCAAAAATTCAATAAAATATAAATAAAAAAGAAAATATATCTCCTATTGCTGCCAGTCTAATGAAAATAGCCCACATTTCTGAATTTCATTGTTTATAAGAATGCTTAGGAAATGTTTTCTTCACATTTTGGGGCCTTTCTGTGGGGCTGGCAGCATCATTCCTTGAGCAGCTATGGCACAGTGCTGGATTGACATGCAATAACAAATAATGACAGTCACAGCAAGAAAAAATGTTTTTAGTCCTGTCCTAAGCAGAATGCATTGGCTTCTGTGAACTAGATCCTTCTTGTCCCTGAGTCTAAATCCCCATGTTGGTCTGCCTGTATTAAAATTACTACCAGAAAGGTTATTTGAAAATTCCACCCTATATCATATCTAATGATTTTGGTAAATAGTCAGAACAAATAATTGCAGACAGAATAATTTCCACTGATATTTGCTCTTTATACTCACGTTTCTTTACAGAATTCTCTAGCCTCTTCAGACTATTAACATAAATGAAGCATTATCAAGTTCCATTAGAAATACGTTTACATTTCCTCTTGCATTTAGGAGATTCAATGGATTCTCAGTGACCTGTATGTTTGTAGGTTTGAAAGCCCTTCTCGACTAATGTGCTGAAGGCAAATTCTCAAATATGATTTTTTTCAGAGCATATAAATATTTGTTTTCCTCCCAGTCTTCTTTTCATATACTCTGACAACCAAGCCCACTTTTTACCTTGTCTGCTGGTATCAGCACTTACATTAGAACTGGCTGAGAGTAGGTATATCTGTGGCACAGGTTCAAGTACCTCAACAGCAAATATCAAGAGTTGTTAGTGATACCTCCAATAGTCTAGATAATGTGTTGTGGTGTCCCTCCTTCTTTCAAGTAGCTGCAACTGCCTTGAAAATTACAAGTCTTCTAAGCTCATTCTGATCCAAAATCTGCTGCTGGATTGTTTTGTTTGAATGCTCAATCTGCCAGTGTTGCTTGGGGTTCAAGTTCAGAAGCTCAGAGTGCAGCAGGATGAACACTATTGTATCCATCCTGAATGGAGTGACCATACTGGCCCCACATTAGTATGATCTTTACTATTCACCCATAGCTTCCTTTGCTTTTCCCCTGTATTAGGCTAATGTAGTTCTTAATGCATGGCTCCCTGGGGAGGTTCCAGCAACTAGAACAAGTAGTGCAGAGAGGTCTTAGAGGGCCAACTTTAAAGCAAGAGGATTTGGTTCAAATCCCATTTGGCCACTATAAAATCCTGTGTTGCTGGGTTGAGCTGGGTTTTATGGATGTTGGAAGAATGATGGGCATACTGCGCTACCATTCTCTTTTGTTGAACAGAGGGCTAGGTAGACTGGACAGGCTGTTGGGACTTCTTCTGCTGTCAATGTTTTTTCTATAGAGTCATCTTCTTGTAAGTGGAAATGCAGAGGTGTAACTAAAATGTGAGTTAGACTGTCAAAGTTAAAGAATTAACATTTACGGAACAATTTACCTCAGTACCCCAACATTAGGAATTTGTTGACATCTGAATATAAAATTATTTTGGATGCAGAGAGATTTATAAGTGTTTTAGCTTAGGTTATAACTGTTCTTGTGGGTGGTGTCTGTAAGCAATTTAAATGTTTAATTCTGACCCTGTGTACTGTATTGTTACAATTTACATGTTATGTGTAAAAGCTGCTGTAGTTGGTATGCCTTTGATATACACTGTATTTGTGCTATTGTTGTAAATGTTACTATGCTTTCATAACATATGGGATAATCTATTCCTAACTGTGGATAACTAGGGTGAAAACTATTGAGGGGTTCTGGCTTAATGGTTCCTACCAGGGGAAGGAGGATCGCATGCCAGGGACACTCTCTTCCTCTGGGGAAGGAAGGCAGCCAGCTTCACTGCTATACTGCCACCTAGGTGACCACAAGAGGCAGTGCAGTCCAGAGCAGTTTATGCCAGGGATCAGAGGAAACATGGTCCAGCACAAATACCACAGCTGGATTTAGCTCTTATAGATGATTACTGCAGCAGTTTTGCCAGTTTGGGACTGTGATTTTAGAATGGAATGGTAATGGTGGCAACAAAACATCCTGTAAAACCAAAGAAAGTAACATTACATATACAGCATATATTTATAGAGGCATGGTAGCCCCTTTAAAACTTAGGGTTGAGTAGGGTGTTAAACCATAAATTTTTACCTTAACAACTTTGGCAGTGTTTGACAAAATTAGCTGAAATTTTGCATACACTGCCTAGTGAATAAGGTCTAATATATGGAATGTTTCATAATGGCAGCCTGTGTGGTTTCTGAGATCCATATACTGTATATGCCATTTTCCTGTAGTGGTCTAATTTTTTCCTCTGTATTTCACCTGGTATCTGGGTTTAATCTAATGTAAAGTCTATACAGAGCAGATTTTTTTCAGAAACTCTCAGGGTAGAAGCATGTTGTGCCGGTAGTACCTTTGGAAGGTTTTGTGAAAAAATATAAAATGGTTCCAGAGTTATAAAGAGTTTAAGTTATTTTTTTTGTTCTGAGCATGCTTAGTTGGGGTTTTGAGATAATGTACTGATAAGACACCAATATTTCAGTATTGCAGACCATTTTGGTTTCTCACCACTTGCTTCTCACTGCACAAGATATTTTTATTATTTTTTTTGCTGTAAGAACTGCCATTTTGTTTTAATCCGTCCAATTAAAATCATGCATACTACATAAACATGGTGTAATTTTAAAAATCAAACACCTGAACTTAGTTAAATGCAGAGGCATTGCTAGCATGAGATATTATTCTGGGCCCAGGCCAAAACAAAGGTCTGGGGCTAGGGGCTGTTTATGCCCCAAGCTACAAGAAATGTTGAGTGCTCTCTCGTGCAAAATAACACATTTTCTGCTACTATCGCGTGTTTTTCTCCCTCCTGTTCCATTATTTTGTGTCCTGTCTTTTGGTTGGCTTGTCAGTGTCAGGTAAAAACTTCATGTTGTGAATTAAAAGTCATAGAATCGATACAGTACTTTTTAAATATCAGTAGATCTGGACTAAATCTACTGATATTTAAGAAATACTCTGAACATGGAGGAGGGCTGGGCATCCAGTGCTGGCAGGTGGCATCCCTGAGTGAGTCTGATCCTTATTAAATTATTGCCCACACACTCACACAGATCCATATCTGAGCAAAATTTGATAATTCATACATGAAGGAAGTACAGGAAAATTAATTTAAAGCCACTGACACCTTGAGAATAATTTTAAAAAACATAATATTTGGACACAAAGCAGTTATATATTTCTTATTAATTCTGCATTTCTAATCCTCACTGTACATTAATGAGGTCATATGCATGAAAACAGGATAGCTGCTCCTGAGGTTCATCAGCTCTATTGCATCTTCCAGCTTGATGTCATAGTACTCTGCTTGTGACACCATAGTTAATCCCAAGGCATCAGACTGTGATGTCACAACAGAGCATATTAATTTCAAGTAGGGAATGAGCTATAGAGACATGAGTACAAAGGGATAAATGTCATTTTTTGTGGGAATTTATTCAGTAATAAATAATGCAGAGACAAAATCTATAGAAGATATATGAAATACAATGTGAATGGTGCATAAGTTAATATTTTTAATGTTTTCAAAGTTTTCCCAAAGGTGTCAGCTGCTCTTTATGTTTATGCAAATATGCATCAACACTGTCTATCCTATCTATCTCACCTAACCGCTACCAAAACTGAAAATGTGAAGCACAGGCATGACATTTTATACTACATCACATGGGCCCTTTATTAAAAGATTTTGTTTTAATTTTTCTGCACAGACTAGCAAGCCCACATTCAAAATGCAGCGTGAAGTACACAATAACAACAAAGAACATCACACTGTACTGCATAATCATTTTTATTTTTGTGCATTCTCTTGTTCACCTTGCTGCTCTCTCTCTCTCTGTAATAACAACTGATGCCTTCTGGTGCTTTTCTTGGCAAACCGTGTACAGTAATTACCTGATCTGGTGACAACACAGAACACATTTCCTTCTCAACTGCTAGTATCACAAGATCATTTAATCAGTTTTGAGTCATGGTGCCTCTGAGCGATGTTTGTACCCTTTGCAGTGCACTAAAGGAGCTCTCACAACAACAGCTTGTCACTGGAATAGTTAGTGCTGCCTGGACCAACTGCTAGAGTTTTGGAAACATAAGAGGGTCTAGTAGCCTACAAACTTCATTTGCATTATTATATTTTCTTCCATTTTTAATTTCAGGTAATGTTTTGCACAAACAGTTCCTCCTTTGGAAATTCAATCCCATAGTGATGAGCTAGAAGCCAGAGATTCAGTGGAAAGGAATGTTGCAGAGGATGGGTTGCATGCACGAATGCCATTTATTATCTCAACTGCAACACTGAATAATCTTTGCTTTAGTTCAACAGATATCCTATGAAGGCACGGATAATAAAATTTGTTTCAAAGTTCACTTGAGAAGAAGTTTGGTCCCTCACTCCCACTGATGCCTCAACAATAAAATCATCCATCTGTTTCTGCCTTTTTGTTTGTGTCACTTATTTCCACATTATTCTTCATAAAAATCCACAGCTTCCTTAAATAATTCATTGCTACTGTTCTCCTCCACATCTCTTCAAGATTGTGATGAATAGAGTCCACAAAATCTACTGCCTTGGATAGATCTAACATACTAACATACTAGACGCCAGCAGAGTAGGCTTATTGGTCTATCAGGTCTGCTCATGCTTCAGCACCCTGATTGGGTAACATAGCCCCCATCTGTCTTCTTCCACTGTTACTTTATGCCCCAGTCCTGCCCCCTGGCAAACCAGCCTCTGTTTCACCCTTGCCTATATCTGTCCCATCCTTTCATGAATCCCTCCACTGCTGGCTGCCTGCACCAGCTCTCCGGGCAGCATGTTCACAGTTCCACCACTCTCTCAGTGAAGTACCTCCTCCTTCTTTCCCCCTAATCCTACCACCTCAATCTTCCAACTGTGTCCTCTGGTGATTCCACCTCCTTCAATCGAATGATCCTGTCTGAGTTTACCTTATTTACTCCCGAGGTACTTGAAGACCTCAATCATGTCCCCAGTCCTCTCTCTCCCAGCAAGAACAGGTTGAGCTCTCTTAGTCGTTCCTCATATGTCATATCCCCAGGCCCAGGATCATTCTGGTTGCTCTCCTCTGAACACTCTCCAGGAACTGGATGTCCCTCCTTAGGTACAGCCTCCAGAACTGCACACAGTACTCAAAATGTGGTCTAACCAGGCTGTCGTACAGTGGCAAAATCACCTCCATGTTCTTTGAGGTAATCCCCTTAGCGATGCATCCCAGCAACCTATTTGCCCTGACCACAGCTCTCCTGCACTGCTCTGAATTATTCATGTTAACATCCACCAAGACTCCTAGGTCTCTTTCCCTGCTGGGGCCTGCAACTCATGACCCCCAGGATATACACATAGTTGGAGTTTTCCAACCCTAGGTGTAGCACCTTGCACTTGGAGGAGTTAAATTTCAATTTCCAGGTGCAAGACCACCTATCCAGAGTATACAGGCCCTCTTGCAGGGCCCAATCTCCTCTCCTCCTCCACCACCATCATCCCAGCTTAGGTCATCTGCAAAGAGACTCATTTCACCAAATGCCTTCTCTGATACCAGAGATGTAGGCGTTTAACAGGAGTGGCCCCAGGACTGATCCCTGTGAGACCCCTTATGACCTCCATAGGAGATGAGACCTCCCCTCTGACCACTACCTGCTGAGTGTGACCTGAAAGTCAATTTCCAATTCACTAAACCGTCCAGAGGTCTACACATCCCCAGCTTCTCCTTAGGCCAATGTGAGGGACTGAATCAAATGCCTCGCTGAAGTCCAGAAACAGTACATCCACTAGTCTTCCCCTGTCAAGTGCTGATTTCACCCACTCATAGAACTCTACAAGGTTTGTATGACATGATCTACCCAGCACAAATCCATGCTGCTGGTCATCCAGGTAACCCATCTCCTCCAAGAAACCTTCCAGCCTTTCCTTAAGTATACTCTCCATTAATTTTCCACCACTGACATCAAACTGACAGGTCTACAGTTTCTTGGCTCTTCTCTCGATCCCCTTATGGATGGGCACAACATGTGCCTGCTTCCAATCCCTTGGCACCCTCCCTGTCTGGAGTGACAAGTTAAAGAGATACACCAATGGCAATAGCCAAAACATCCACCAACTTTCTCAGTACTCTGGGATGAAAAGAATCAGGCCACAGAGATTTATCCTTTTTCAGAGACTGGAGGGCTTCCCACACATGACCAATAGGAATATCAGCATCTACCCCCATTCAGCAGAACCAGCCTGATATCTCATCCCTGGCCTACCTCCCCAGTGGCTTGTTCTTCAGCAGGTACCCCAATAGTAAGGTCTGCTGCACCTTTTGTGTCCTTCAGCCCCTTTTTGGAAGTTCTTCAGCCTCCTCCCTTGTGAACACTGAGGCAAGTTCTCATTCAGTACCCTCCGCCTGCTCTCCAGCCCCTTCCACCCACACCCCAGCTGTTCTCAACCTACTGAGCTGGCCCTTGACCTTCCTCCACTCACCAATATACCTAAAGAACCCTTTTCCCCACCCCACATCTCCTGTGCCAGCCTCTCCTCTTTCCAGGCCTTTGCCCCCTCACCATTCTGGTGACTTTCCAGGTTGTAAGGCGATAGTTATCTCTATCCCTCTCTCCTCTCATTTTTTGTACCTACTATAGGCAGCCTTCTTCTCCCTTACCACCTCCTGGACCTCCTTGGTCCACCAATAAAACTTATGAGACCTACTGCCCTTGTGCTTCACTCTTGCACAGGTCCTGGTGGCCTCCTGTAGCTACCGCTTATGATCTCCTACCTCGTTCCACATCCAAATCTGGTTTTATCTCCCACAAATGCCCTCGAGAATTTCCCCATGTTCTGAAAGTCCACCCCCAAAATCAACTATCATTGTCCTTGAATGACCCCCTCCCCCCAGTTTAAGCTGAAAACAGACTGTGTTGTGGTCACTCCCAGACAGGGATTTTTCCACAACCAGATCTCGTACAGATCCCCATCTACTAGAACCACATCCAGAATATAACCCTCCGTCATTAGGCCCATCACCTGCTGATTGAGGAATGCGTCCAGGAAGCCATCCAGCAACTTCTGCTCCCTATATTCTATATCTTCCTTTTGTAAAACTTTGTGGATGCCTTCTGATACCTTTAGAAGGAATGGAAAATGACTATGCAGTAAATTGTGGTTGTCTCTTGCAAGTATGTTAACAGTCCAATGGCTTTTGGAGTGTGAATATTAGCAAGACATGAAGTACAGCTGCATAGCAGTTCATCAAGGTCTTGATCGATCAGATCTGCAAGACCAATAGATGTCTGACAACTGGTCCAACTCTGATGGGCTGAAGCCTAGCTGACACTGTATATTGACAAACTCATGATGATGAACAAGCGAAGTGCTAAAAACTCATATACACTTTCCATAGTGCAGAAAAATTATTTTGCTTCAGTAATACATTTGCATGCATGGCAAAGTATAAGATTCAACTGATGCGCATTGCTGTACATGCACACAGCCTCTGGATGATGCTGGCAGAACTTAGCAAACTCCTTACTGTCCCACACAACAGAGGCATCATCATATGCCTGTGCCACACATTTGCACCTGTAATTCCACCGTCTTTGAGATATTTCAGAGTGATTCCACAATTGATTCAGCATTAAAAGATTTTAGTTCTGCCAGTCCTATAAAATGCTCTGTAATGCTTCCAGTTACAGGTACAATATACCTCTTGCAAACTGCCAGCTGTTCTTTATGTTTGTCTCTTGCTTCATCTACCATAATAGCAAACATTCCTGAGCTGTTAAGTTGACCAACTATCTTTGAAATTACCTATTCTGTGCAACATGCAATCACCTCATTTTAAGTTTGTGGAGAAATTTAAGTGCCATTTAAAGGTGCATTACACATTTGTAGAAAAGGATCAAATTGTTTTAATAGATAAAAGCATTCCAGAACATTTTCTTTATTTAAACTACCATCCATTTCATTGTGACCCTGAAATAAAATCCTTGCTTGCAAATAATGTGGCAGCAATGATGTGCTCAAGACTGCATTGCCTGTCATTTACTTCTTTGATGTTTGCTGCTTGCAATTTGTGGACAATAACACCAGTATTCGTTGTCTCTTTAAATCTAGCCCATAAGGCATTTGCGTTTGCATGATATGAAGTCTTTTCACGCTCTTTAAATTAGTCAAGTGCCCTTTCAATTAACAAAACCTGTGCTTAACAAAGAATCTTTATTAGGAAAGGTGTTTCACATTTCAGTCCAAAGCATCTACAAGGACAGCAAATGGCAGCATCCAGAGTAACCATACTCTAACCAGTTGTAATTTTGAAACCAGTGGCACTGGAATTACCTTTTGTTCCTCCAAATGTCGTTGTGGGTAATGAGGTAACTTACTTTGAATAGGCTGTTTCTCAAGTGTTCCCAAATCTGTTACATTCTGAACATTTACAAGTTCACTATTCGTTTTATTCATACTTTTGTGTCAACATCAATACAACTGCAACTGTTCTGGCTGGTTGTGCTTTGTTCAGCTTCCTCGTGCAGAGTGGTACATAATGCACTAGCATTAGGAGTGCAACATTATCATTACTTTCTGAATTTGCAATTACTCTCACTTCTTCATGTGTATTCTTTTCTTTGGACTGAAAGAAATGTCAGATATACATTTTTTATGAAACGGTGGAAACTAGCAAGCTCTGATACAATCATTTTTCCAATACAACTCAGGCACACATTGCCACCTCACAGCAAGGCAATGACACTGGCACCACATTGAGGTTTACTGCATTACTCACTACTGTGGATTACAGACCCTCCTGGAACCCCAGCACTAGAGAAACAATCTAAATGATTTCCTTTTGGGTTTTGGTTTGTGTGAATACTGACTGAGCTGCACATGGCCTTCCTCATGCAAGGAACTGGCACTACAATGGTAAATAAGGTTCAATGCATCACCACTGTCAACCACAGTCTGGCCTTAAAACCTCCAACTGCCACTATAATATTTTCAAAAGAATTTTAAGATGCAAGCTGCCAGTGCTGTCAACTTCAAAGCAAGCCAGGCACTGGAAAAATAACTTTAATCTGAGGTACTCTGGGTCACTGATGTGGTGGATCAAACAGAGGTTGCTCCGATTTAAACTGCAACAACTATAATGTTTTTAATAGAGTTAGCAGCACATGTTGCTGCACTCAGCCATGAGCCCTCCACAACAAGCCAGGTACTGGCAAAACATCTGAGGTACTCTGGGTCACTGATGAGGTGTATCAGATAGGCTGCTCTGATTTAAAGTGCAACAACTACAATTTTTTTCATTTAATTGAATTGGTGACCACGCTGCTGCACTCAGCTGTGAGCCTTCTCAGAACAAACCAGGTACTGGCAAAAATCTCAGGTACTCTGGGTCACTGATGTGGTGGATCAGAGGCTGCTCCACTTTAAGCTGCAAGAACTACAGTTTTTCTTTAATATAGTTTGGTTAAACACACTGCTGACCTCAGCCCTCCATTGCAAGCCCAGTATGGGCAAAAACATCTCAGGTACTCTGGGTCACTGATGTGGTGGATCAGAAGCTGCTTCGATCTAAACTGCAACAACTATAATTTTTTTAAATAGACTTCAATGACAAATGCTACTGCCCTGAGCCCTCCTATGGCAAAAAATCTCAGGTACTCAGGGTCGCTGATGTGGTGGATCAGAGATTTCTCTGATTTAAACTGCAACAACTATATTTTTGTTTAATAGGCTTCAGAGACAAATGCTACTGCCCTGAGCCCTCGACAAGCCCAGTACAAGAAAAAAAATCAGGTACTCAGGGTCACTGATGCAGTGGTTCAGAGACTTCTCTGATTTAAACTGCAATAACTACAATTATTTTTTAATAGACTTCAGTGAGAAATGCTACTAACCACACCCTTCCACAACAAGCCTAGTTCTGGCAAAAGAATCTCAGGTACTCTGGGTCACTGAAGTGGTAGGTCAGAGGCTGCTTCAATTTAAACTACAACAACTACAATTTTTTAATAGATTTCAACAACAAATGCTTCTGCCCTGAGCCTTCCCACTACAAGCTCAGCACTGGCAAAAACATCTCAGGTACTCTGGGTCACTGATGCAGTGGAACAGAGGCTGCTTCTATTTAAATTGCAAACAACTACAAATTTTTTTTAAATAGACTTTGGCAGCAAAGAAATACTACTGCCCTGAGCCCTCCACAACAAGCCTGGTACTTGCAAAAAATTTCAGGTACTCTGGGTCACTAATGTGATGGATCACAATCACACAATTTACCCCCACCTAGATTGTCTTGGGTTGGCGACTGATGAGGCTTAATCAGTTCTCAGTCTGTCAATCAGTCAGTCAGTCAGTCAGTCACACAAGCTACAGTTATGTCTATCTGTGGTCTACTGGCCTAGCAGGCCTACCAAGAAAAACAGGTCTCCTGGTCTTCTCTTCTCTTCCCTTGTCTTCTATAAGTGGCAAAAAGGCAGAAGTCAGCAGCAATTGCTGAAAATTAGACACTGTCTGTTTTTATGACAAAAGTCAAAAGAAAGTAGTATAACACTCTCTGTCTCTCAATTTTTCAGATTCCTTCTAGTTAGCTCAGTGATGAATTGTGCACTGAACTGCAGTGCTGTTGCATTCAGACTCTTGGTCTCTCTCTCAGACTGAAAAAGCCACACCTACATCCATACTTGCACATCACTCACTGACCACTCACATAGCTGTTTGCTTATGATGACACTCTGTAATCCATTCTGCTTAATAGTCATGTGACTATTAAGCCTCATATACTACAACATATCCCACAATGCACATGGTACAGTAATGTATGTGAGTCAAGTGACTGTTATAGTGGCTGGCAAGTGGTAACTAGCATAGCAGGAATATTATCTATTTGCAATTGCCACCACAGTGCAGTCCATGAGTTCACACAAAGGCACACACACACACAGTGTCCACTCTCTCTAATGCTGCTACAACAGCACTAAACACCTAATGGATGTTGCTGCTCGGGCTGGAGAACTGCTGGGTTATACTGCCAATTATTTTTTAAAGTCTGCATTAAGCAGAAACTAGATTAGTTTATATTTAAGCAGGCAGCATAGATTTTACAAGTCTTAACTGTGCAACAGATCATAAAGACAACATGGCCATCTTCTACTCCTGCTACAGTAGTTCAATATATGTACCTCAGTATAAAGCACCATAGCAGAATATGTTTCAGTTTGATTTTATTATAATCAGCCTCACAAAATGGACAGGTATTCATTTTCAAGGCAGGTGGTCTGGTCACTAAAATTACCAGTGTCAATGCCATCATGATGTGCTGTAGAATGAGACTGTCTGACTGCAGTCTTTCTTGACTATTGACTCACTGGTCTATTACCCAGCCAATGCCATCCCTCCTCACTGACCCAGCCTAGCCAGAACGTCCTCCAAGTCTCTGTGATCTGCACTGGCTGCTGTGCTTTGCTGCTCCACATGAGTAGATTTGACAGACCCCACCACACACCGACATGCACAGCAGCATATGCAGCAAATGTGAGCTTCAGACTAGTCTTGTGAGGTGAGTACTCAACATATTGTTTGACTGCCACTCTTTGTTGTTCACTGGCACTCTCCACTTCAGCATCCACTTCACTCCTGTGTGTGTGTCTCTCTCGTCTCTGACTCTTCCTCTTGTTGTTGCATCACTCCACCATTACCAGGGCAACCACCAGTCCAGCATCAATAAGAACTCATCCTCAACTTGACAACCAACCATGGAGGATGCTGTTGTCAAGTAGGATCACTAGTGAAGATGGTTGTCATGGTGGTGGTGGAGGAGCGATGAGCAAATAGAGCTTAGTGGCACACAACAACTTCAATGCAAGCCAAGGCATGGGGACCTCCTGTGCCATGGGTTGTGGAATTTTGTGGCACTACTGGAGGAGTCAGGACTTGGGACTGCCATCCAGCCAGGTGAGTGGCTCAGGTGGAGAGAGGAATGGGTGACAGCACAAATATGGGGGCAGCACAAAACAGGAAGCACACAACACAGTAAGTTTCAGGGCCATGACAAAATGTTTGGGGCTCTGGCCTGGAGGCCCAGACCTAAACGCCCCTTATTAGATGGACTGACCAAAGTATAAATATATTAAAAAGAGCTGTAGCAAAGACACTGCATTTATACTGAATAATACTGTAGTACTGCAATTGCTAATCTTTTTAAGTACATAGCATAACCTTGTATTTTTTAATGCAGAGAGTATGACCCACTTCACTCTCTTTCTCCTCTCTTTCAGACACTTAAACTCATAGTTCAATAGTGGCTACAGCATATCTTAATAATAAAAATAAACCCTTTCACTACTTCTGTCACACCTCCATCTCAGTTCTGTATTCTTTCCTCTGACTATCTAAATTCTGGTTCTCTAGTACCTTTCTTCAGCTGACTGTTTCTGACCACAGGTCCTATTTCAAACAAATCCAACAAATCCAATCACATTTTCTCTAGGCACCTTATGGATTGTGACATTAACTAAAAACAGTTTCCTTTTTAACTCTGAACTACTATAACCCCTGAAGCCAGTCATCCATACTTTTAAAATCACCTAGCATTACTTCCAGATCTCCTTCCTTGTCAGACAGTACCTCAACAATTTTCCCTTTGCTACATCATTCTTTAAGTTCCACAACTTCTTGACTATGGGCTTCCCAAATTCAAGTGACCAAACTTCAAGCTGCTCAACACCCAATTGCTCGACTCCTCACATTGAACTATAAGTGAAACCATATTACACACAAACTTAGACTTGTACACTGGGTCTCATGCCCCAGTGAATAATACTAAAACTGCTAAAGTCTCAAAATCAAAATGTTAAATGTATTTATTTATTGATTTCATTGTATGCCTGTGTGCTTTTACATGCTCCTCACATCTGTAATCTATCCCTCTGGATCACACCTGGAACTTAGCCTCGGCTTAGTGTGCAGTTCCCAGTCACCAACTGTATTTCTCCTAGTTTGTCACCATCTTGACCTCTCCACTCCTGTAACTCCAGCTTCCTAGTAAGTATCCTCATATGTCTTTCCTTTCAGTGACTGTGCTTCCAGTCACTCACTCCCTCCAATCTGGAACAACATTCTGATTTGCATCTATGTTGTTTACTACCTGCTTCTTTTGAAGTCCAAGCTAAAGACACCACACTTCTATCAAGACTTTGAATGCTGCTCTTGCCTTTCTTCTCCATAGTGAACTTAATTCATTTTCCCAGTTCTTCCACCATCCCTGATGATCACCTCCCCAACCTGCTACCCACCTATCACATTCCTCTACATTTTCTTTATTACAGTGCTGTCATCCTTCTCTTTCTGTTCTCAGATTTTAGTTGTAAAGTATTACAAAATTAAAGGTGTTAAAGGAGTAGTCCACCCAGAATTTGCAAAAAACATATGTTGTGAAGAATGTTTTGATTTGTCTGTGAGAAGTCCTAGTGTGTCCTTCTCTGTCTGTTATTAAATTTTTCCTAAATTAGCCTGCTAGCTTTATGGTAGTCTATGACCCTGGGGATGTCTAGCTGAGCCAGTTGTATTGCTTTCTTGTTCTTATAATGCATCCTGTCTCATGTGACAGTGATGTATCAGAGACCATAGATTCAGCTGCAAGCACTGCTTCAGAATTAGTTCACAACAGCAGAGCTGTGTAAGTTTTCTTATCCAGTGTGCACAAATGGCTACATGTACAGTTTATCAGATACTTGAGAGATGAGTAGGTTTTCTATAAGAAAACAGCTACTAATTAGCTCAAATTCAGTATTTTGGTTTTCTATGTGTGTCAGGTCTAGCTAGCAGGAGTAAGTGTTTTAATTTTAAAATGTTTAGTTTTATCAAACTACACACAACCATAAAAAGCATAAAAATCACCCATATCATCAGTGCTATAATTAGTAAAGATCCTAGCTGTTTTCTTACAGAACCCCCACTCAGTTAGCTCTCAAGTACTTCCTAATCTGTAAATGTAGGTACCAAAATTCTATTAAGTAGAACTGGCAGTTAGTGCTGATTTGGCTCTGTGACATGATTTTCAATTTTTTTTATTGTACAAATGTAAGTATTTGTAATAAAGTGTTTATTTCTTATTATTGATAAGTGTGTGTATGTGTGAGTTATTTAGATTGCCATGCAAGTTTCAAATCAAAACACTTACTCCTGTTAGCTAGACCTGGCACACTCAGAAAACAAAATACTGAATTAGAGCTATTTAGTAGCTGTTTTCTTACAGCAAACCTACTCAGCTCTCAAGTATCTGCTAAACTGTACATGTAGCCATTTGTGCACACTGGATAAGAAGTGCTACACAGCTCTGCTGTTGTGAACTAATTCTAAAGCAGTGCTTGCAGCTGAATCTATGGTCTGGGTATATCACTGTCACATGAGACAGGATGCATATTAGGAACAAAAAAGCAATAAATCTGGCTTGGATGGACATCCCCAGGGTCGTAAAACTACCATAAAGCTAGCAGGCTAATTTAGAAAAACTCCTAATAGCAAATAGAGAGACTTCACAGACAAATCAAAACATTCTGCACAACATATGTTGTTTGCAAATTCTTGGTGGACTACTCCTTTAATGGCATTCTATAAAAACAAATTGTGGTACAGTAAATTACATCTGTTGTTGAAAATGTAGCATAGCATGCTAACGTCAATCTTTTTTTATGTAATACAGCAGTGCTTATTTACGTGCACATTGGATAAGTGCACATCCTGCTTAAATGAAATTTTTTCCATATCCCAATTTTTTTCCTATTCATCCAATGTTAAATGTACCTCTTAAGTGCACTACATGTAAATACACATTTCAGTTAAATGCACATATATTTTACTTTTCTAATGATTTTCAGTCCAACACAGCTTTTAAGTGCACATTTGTACAGTACCACTTAAATAGTCCACCTTAACATCTTAACTGCAGCTGTGGTGCTGTCTAACATAGCCATAGTAAGAAAATGTATTTTGCCAAAAGAAAAGAATGACTTTAGGCTTCTGTTAAATTTTGAATCCTACACTGAAACACACAAAGTAAAAGAAGATTACAGATTTTTTAGGTAGTACTGTGTTGTAGGACAGTGCAGTGATGTCATTTTACCTTGAGCACCTGGTATTTAATAAAGCACATTGCAAAAACAGTGAAATGTGCCTGGAAGTGATTTTTCTGGTTAAATGCACAGCCCACTTAAGTGCACAACAAACTTGTATCCTGAGAGTGTGCACTAAGAAGGCTCCACTGTATCATAGTGATTTGCTACAGTAGAACAGAAATGAGTTAGGCCTCTTTGCAGTTCTGAAAATGCAATATCGGTTATCTTTCTTGGGTGAGATAGGCTGAGTTTTATTTATTTATTGCTAAGTGTTTAATCTGATATAAAAATGTCAACATGTCAGTCAATTTAGGACTGATCATGTTATTTACAGTTGAATGGGATATTGGTCTTCAGACTAATAGTTATTACAGTACAATTGACAATTTTGCCTGCTATACATTTTCCTAAAGCTTTTGGGCAGCTTTTAAACAATCTACATTATGGGAGAATTTAGTTGAAATTTCCCAAGTTTTAAAATGCATGGTGTGCCATTCAGTGTTAAAGATTACAAGGTTGTACACTTGCAACTCTTATACTCCCCACACTTTATGTCCACATGACTGGTAGGACCATTAATTAATTAGTTAATAGTACCTTGAAGAATCAGGTAACCTGCTGTGTTAGAGCTGATAGCTTACATTCTAGAGCTAAGAAGAAGGAAAGGCTTGGTAAGATTTCATTAGTCCTTGGAGTATTATTTATGCAGTCGATGGTACACTGACATACACATGATCCATGTATACAGTTCATAACTTCAATAAAATAAGGAAGAATGTTGTTTTCTGGAGTTCTATCTTTCTCACTAGTCTTATACAGAAGGACTGTAATGATAGTTCAATAAAAATAAATCAGACTATTTTTCCCAGCCTATATTGCTCTTGATGCCATTTATTATTCAATGCTGATCTGCTTTTGTTGAAAACTAACAGCAATTTTTCAGCTCATTAGAATTATAGACTTCTCTTATTGTTATTTTTACAAAGAGTGTTGCCTTTTTATTAGCATTGTGCTTGCTGCACAAAAGCAAAATTAGTCCTTTCACAGGACTGAAAGGAAGCAATATTTTACATGACAAATCCAACATTATCATATGTAAACCTCATTTACTACGTAATGTCTTCCTGTTTCAGCTCATTAATTGAATGAAACCTATTTGCACATTTTAGTAGGCAGCACTGTTCTTCATCTATTGTAAATGGTTCCTATAAAAAGAACCAAAGCAGTGCTATGACATAATTCATAAACTCATTTATACTAAAAATATGTCATTGGCATGAAAAAAAATCTCATTTCCCTTGAGTATTAACATTTTTAGGAAAGCCTTTCTACTACTGCAGAATGGTAATGCAATAATGAGAAATTCTTGCATCTAATCTTTTACAACTATTTTTCTGTTTATGAGCAAGAGATTATTTCTCACCTATGAAATCAATCATTTACTCTTACCTGGATAAATATGAAATTATTGGCCAGACCAGAAGTGCAACAGTAGCAAATTGCACTGTCACCTTAGAGAGCAAAGTTAATTTGCAAGTGCCAGATTCCACATCAGGGCCAATGGGAGGCCAGGTGTATTGCAGAGGTGAGGCACTCCATTCCCAAGGAGGAAGGTACTTGTCACTTGTTCTTCATGATTTAGCTGGTGAAGATAATCCAGAGGTAGCAGGGAAAGCATATGAGGAGAAAATCATGAGTCTTCATATAAGGCAGGTGGACAAGATAGAGGGTTATTAATACAATGAAAAATGTACCGTATTCACAAGAAGCAAGAGCAAGATTACAAGAGGCCATGACTATAAACTGGTGATGGGAAGCTTTAAGATGGATGTACTGTAAGAAGTTCTTTTCAGAAAGGGTCATGGAGAAGTAAAATGCATTGCCTGAAGAAGTGATTAACATGGAAACTGTCACTGGCTTCAAACACAGGTGGGCTAGGTACAAGGGAATAGTCCAAACCAGATGGGCAAGGGATAGTGGGCAGTTGAGGAAGGGGATGAGTGTACTAGGCAAGAGTAGCAGAATTACAGTCTGAGCCAGCCCGTCGGTGCAGTGGTTGGATTTCATTGTGATGCCAGTGACCCGGGTTTGGGAATGAGCTCGAGTCACTGGAGGGCCGGCGGGGAGACAACTGAGTGTCCCATGACAACTCGTTGTCTTCTGGGAGGAGGAGAGCTGTGACCCAGTGTTGAGCAACCGCTGGTGGAGGCCAGGGTAGGGCAAACATCGGGGTCATTGCTGGGTGGTACGTGGCAGATGTCAGCTCTTGCCTTGACATCTGGATGTCACGCACCTCAAGGAAACCAGGAAAATCACTCGCTGGCCGCTGGATGATGGCTCTCTGTTCCTGAGTACCTCCAGTGCCTTCCGGGGCCTCCTTCTCCTCAGCAGCATCCCCAGGCCCTAGAAGTATGTGCTAGGCCATCCCTCTCCCTCGATGCCTTCTCCTCAGAGGAGGGGACCTGCCTGGCGAAGGGATACACCGGGATATCCCGGGATTGGCTGCAACACGAGGAACCAGAGGAGGGCTGGGTAAGGACAGTGGAGCAGGGGGAACTTGTGGAGCCTGAAGGAGTAGGGGACCAGAAAGCACGGGGTAGAAAAATAGAATAACCAAAAAGAATTACAGTGTGAGCCATTGGTAGACTAGCTCCAATTCAGCATTAGACTGGATGTGGATGCAGGAATTTACTAAGCCTGCTTAATGGGCCATTGGGCCTTTTTCTGCCATCATTGTCTATGTTCCTATGTTATGCTTCTATGTAGCACCATCTGGTCAGTCAAGGAGAGGAATTGGCTGTGAAGGCAATCGTATGCCAACCATTTCAGCTTGAGGAACTTCACAGAGTATTCTGGCCTTCAAAAACCCAGCCAAAGGCTCAGTCAGTTGTAATTAGGTTTCAATCTCTATTATTTGCAATCGTGCAAGCCATTGGATAACTGGACACCAAGGAGGCCACAATAAAAATAAACATCCAGCCCTCCAGACTCAGTCAAAATTCAGTGATGGTCTTTTATTACAATGTAAAAATACAAACAGTAAGCATGTAGAGTAAAACACTGCAATGTGCAAATAAATTTCCAGCTCCACCACACATCCAACCTCAGTGATTTTGGGCCACTAACTCCCCTTCATCAGGAGGCATGACTAAGCTACTGGTCTTGAGGTATAAATATACAATTAAACAGGTGCCGTCAATCTTGTGCTATAATTATTTAAAGTGACATTCAGTGTTTCTAGTGCTTCAAACCAGTCGGACACTATCAGGTGCTATCCTCTTGCATTGTGCTGTACTTGAATGGAGAATTCCTTCTTATTGCAGTGCTTTTGCAGTTTTGTGTTCAAGATAATTGGGTAACAGCACAGTATGGTTGATATGAAATGCCTATTTTGCAGCACCCCATGTGATTAAGAATTAGGTCCATGTTGTTTATTTTATTGACAGGCTGCTTTACAGCTGCCTGCTAGTTAGGGCTGAGAAGATACTTCCATTCAAAACCCACATTTCCATCCACTTATAATTTGGCTGTCGTTTGACATACAGACATGAAATGTACAAGTATTGTGAACTGGCCCAGGATCTCATGACTTTTCAGTTTTGGTGAAATTTGATTTAACTGCTTTGTGCTATAGAGTGGCAAAATCTGTTGATATTAAGGAAAATGCTGTGTCCTCAGTCCTCATCAATAACTAAACAGCAGCTGGGATTTGACACATGGATCTTGAAGGTTGATTAGGTACTGTCCCAACTTGGGGGGCTTTTGGCATTTTCAAAACAAAACTTTTATTTTTGTTTAGAAGTTGCTAATTAAAGAAAATACAGGATCAGGTATGGACAGTTAAAAAATAAAAAATTGGTTATGGTCATTTTACATAACACTCTGTAAGCTTGTGGTTGCAGGTTTGCATATTGAAAAGTGTATGTTGCAGTGAACTGTGAAACCAATAAGTAATTATGTTTATATCTTCAAATGCATTGTTACTTCCTGGTGGGGGACCAGTTTTAAGAAAATGAAAACAATGCTACTGCCAGGAACACATCCCTGGTGGCTGCTGCTGCCCCATACCATTAATTTCTGCTAAATGATCTTTAGGAGTCCATCCACAGGGGCCTCTTAATGCTGATGTTGACACTGGTAGTCCATCTCTAGTGTCAGTTTCATGTAGTTTCTGGAAATTCTTGAACTAAAACCTCAACCCTGGTGCTACTAAAAGAAACTCTTATTCCGATACCAGTTGTGCCCAAACCATGTGTTGGAAAATGTGCTTAAAAAATGCAGCCATTGGGAGCTGAAACATGGTGCAGCTAAAGACACCCCTGCTCCTGTTTCTGACATTGAGGCTGAACTTGTATTCATGAAGTATGAAATGCATACACACAGTGTATAGTTCACAAATCTTGGCTTATAATTAAGCAGTTATACATGATGGCATGTATAATGTCATGGGATATCTTTTTCCTTGGTGCGGCATCAGGCTAAAGGCCGCATGTCCCATGTACTGTACCTAGGAAGAGATGATGTATCATGACACTATGATTTCCTCCTCAGTCTAGGGGTAGAATGGTCACAATACCTTTTCAGGGAGGGCATAACTGTATCATGTTCACTTACCCTCCAGATCTAGGGGTGACCTCATGGGCATCACACTACCAGACTGACTGATATTGGGCAAAAAGGCAAAGGTTAGAGCAAAACAAAGGCCCAGCAACAAACTGAAGGTCTTCAATGGTGGTTTAGAGCCCAGAGCCCAGATCATGGATCCATTTGTTTAATTATTTTTGTTCTGCAGGCAGAGTTGGTTGGTTGGTTGAATTTTGTTGACCAGTAAGCCCACTGGGCCTAGAAGTCCCTTTTCAGGGGCGACCGGATACAGATGGTAAGCAATTGAATTTTAACCAGATTAAGCTGCCGTGGTATTTTTAGTGAATGAGGAAATTTTGGAAATTTGGCCAGGACACCGGGAAATTCCCTACTGGCTGCTGGTCAGTGGCTGGTGGGGAATCTGGCTGACGTCAGAACCCAACATGGCAGACGTTCCTGAGGTCGGGATGGAGGAGGAGGTGGATGAATGCAGGAGAGAGTTCTGTTGCTGTTACTGCACTAAGGGACAACGTTAGTTTCAAGTCCGGCAACGATGCCCAAGATTTGCATCAGTTGCCAGATACTCCACGATAGTAAGCCTTCTGGTCCACTTTCTGCGGTGCCTTTCATTTGAGCCTTTTCCTGTTTCTGGTTTGCCCTGCGATGGAGATTTGCTCAACCGAGAACTTGATCGCCGCTACTACCAAAACAGGAACTGCCCTTGCAGGATATGGTTTCGGGAGGATCCTCAAATAATGCTTCGACCACGACGACGATTTAGTGCAGCAAACAATTCGGGCTAAGAAGAAGGGAACCCAAAGCAGTACTAATGGACTGGTCGGAAGAAGTGGCACTTATGGAAGCCGGCTGGAAGAGAAATGACTCGGGAGATTGGATTCCTGATTTAGAATGGACTCCGCTTTCAGGTATGAAGACACCTGATCCTGTTTTTCAATGTTCCCCTCAGCCATCTACTTCGAGGGAGGGTAGGGAGGACTTGTGACTGAACTGCCTACTACTACCTCTGACACTGTTATTGCTGGGTCTACTACTCCTTTAGCAAGCCACACTCCCAAACCAACAATGTCTGATTTATTTAAGTCAAAATTGAACAAGCCCTCGTCGCAATGCTGTGCGTCTGAAATATAGAGGTGGTTTGACAGAACATCCAGATAGATACTATATTTTAAACAACTTTTGAAGGCTTCAATGGGTTTTGTGCCAAGGATATTTATGCCTCATACACATGTCTGGGGAGGATTCCTTTGATATTAGTTTTCAAACTACTGCCCTTATGGACAAATTTTGGGACAAATATGCTAACAAAAAATCATCCTGTGTGGCTACCTTTTTGCAATCCCTTTAACTAGACCATTAATTAGGTTTGTCACAATTATGTTCAGAAATGAGGAGTTAATGTGAACGATATTTACCGATGGTTGCAATCCAAATGTGAGGTATTGGGGCCACCTGAAGCCCTTCTGGACATAGAAGGCATTTGGACAGGGGGATGGAAATTTAAAGTAAAACTGTTACAAGTTAATTCCGAGATTGTTCATTTACGAATAGCTTCTTTTTGGGAAATGATAGAGGGTTTGTTTCTATGAGGCAACCTAAAGCGTGTTACAAATGTGGGGACAGAACTCACATTAGTAGTGTTTCTGACATGATGAAATGTCCTTTGTGGGGTTTTGGGCATTCTGTTGATATGTGTACCAACATCTTCCAATGTAACCTTTGTGAAGAGAAAGGCCATGCTTTTCATCAGTGTCCTTGGGCTAGGCATAATTGTTCTGAAGGTTTAGACCAGGACGGTTTGCTCCGTAAGGCCCAATCAAATTACAAACTCTGTCGTGAAAAGTCTCTCCCCAAGGCAAGAACCTGTTTTACCCCTCATTTCCAGATGCAGTTAAAACTGTATCACCTGTGGTTAATGACCTCAGGTTACTATGAACCAGGTCCCTCCTCAATCAGGAGACAGACAGGCTCAGTTTCTACCATGCCACCCCTTTTGAAACCGTTAAAGGCAGGAGGTTCACTAGAGCATCCTCAAAGCAGTCCCAGATTAGTCCTGTAGTTACTGAGAATTTATTTTCCCCTTCAGGATGAGGTTAGAGACTCGGACATAGAGTCTGAGGCCTCCCATCTCTCTGAAATTATAACTGACGAAGAAGAAAGTAAATCTACAGAGCTTGATAAAGATAGGAAAGGAAAAAAGGTAAAAAGGAAAGTGAGTCAAAAGCATAGTACTTGAATATTCTCATGGCCTCTTTGAGTTTGCTTCTTTAATGTGTGTAGCCTGAAAACGTTTCATAGGCAGATATCCATATTTTCATATCTCACATCCTTGAAGTTAGATGTTATATTTTTACAAGAAACCAGAGTTTCTTCCATTTCTGAGGAAAAAGATTAAAAGACAATGGACTTGTGGCCCATCTTTTGGTCCTTTAGTACGGACACTGCAGATGGAGTAGCTATATTGTTTGGTAATCCTCCTTTAGAATCTCAAAGGTTATTGATTTGTCACCTGGCAGAGCTCTTATATTAGATTGTTTATGGGGAGAATATTTTTTCATCTTATTAATGTCTATAGCCCTCCGACTAAAACAGGCCATATTGCTTTATTTACAGAGATTAAGCCCTTTCTATTTACAAGGAAACATTTGATTTGGGGAGGGATTTAACTGTTCCCTTGATATTCAACTCCATAAATTAAATGGGAAAAGGTTTACTGTGACTCAAATGCATTATTAGAGGTTGTAACAGATGCTGGGCTTACTGACGCCTGAGCTTTACTTAAATCCTACAGGTGGTAACACTTATCACAGACATACATTTGCCACTAGGATAGATATGTTTTTTATCTCACATTATTTTCAGGTTTCTGTCTTGTGTTGCAGTTCGTGGAATTCTCAGATCATCACATATTATTTTGTACTCTATCTCTACGGCATCTCCTCCTAGGTTGCACTCTTTGTATACCACGATGGAGGCTAAATATTTATTTTTATCAGACCCTATTCATTTCTCTAAACTGGAATTTTTCTTAGCTGTAAAGTCCTCTACTTTGACTATTTTCATCCCCATATGAGTGATGGAAACAAGTTAAAATTGAGGTAAAACATTTGTTTCAGACCTGGGTAAGACAAAGGTACAGGAGGAATATAGGAAATATTTGGTTCTTAGAAACTAATTATATAGGCTATGTCGTTCCCTCAAAAACCATGACCTCTTTCTTTCCCAAATAAAAACATTAAACAGCAAATGAAAACATACCAATACAATGAGCTAAATCTTTGGATTTGGAATTTCGCTTTAATTTCAAAAATTCTCAATGGCTGATCCTTTTCAAGCATGTAAAACACACTTAAGGGACACTACAATGACTGGTCTGTTCAACTCGATTAATGAGCTCATTACAACTGATGTAGGTATGCTACATATTGTACAGCACTATATTCAGGATTATTTTTCATCTCCACAGGTACTTCCTACAGATTCCTTTCCAAGTACGGTTTTTCTTCTCTTCCCCATATTTCTAGTGATCTGGTCCAATCTTTACGACTACCTATTTCATCCTCTGAGGTGATTGAGGTCATAAAAAATTGAAGATCGGATCTTCCCTGGCATAGATGGATACCTAATGAGTTCTACAAAAATGTATAGAATATATGGGTTTCTTTCTTCCCATTGTGTTTAATTATTATTTATCATCAGGGATCTCCTGCCAAGAATTTTCAATGTCCTTAATGACCTTTATTTATAAGAAAGGAGATAAGCGTTACTTTCAAATTGGAGACCAATCTGTTTGTTAAATAGTGACTATAAAATTTTATCCAAAAATTTTGAATAATAGGTTGGAGAAATTAGCTAGAATTTTAATTCACCCTGCACAAACGTGTGCAATAAAAAATAGGAAAATTCAACATAACCTGTTTTTACTTAGAGATCTTTTGCATGTCGAACTAGTTTTCTTCATCAGAATTAATAGCAGCTTTAGATCAATCCAAAGTGTTTGATGCAGTCAGCCATTCTTATTTGTATTTTGTTCTTTCTGCTTACGGAATTCCTGATGTTTTCTGTACAGTGGATTTCTCAGTTGTATAATTCTGCAGTTTCTGTTCCTATAGTGAATGGCTTATTAGGTGAGAAAGTTATGATTTCTCGAGGTGTCAGACAAGGATGTCCTTGAGCCCCTTATTATATACTTTCATTCTGGATCCAGTGATTAGAAACATTATTTGTGACACCTCTATTACAGGTATTGTTCCTTCTCCCAACTTGGAAATGGTAAAAGTTGCTGCTTTTGCAGATGACGTCCTCTTCTTTTAGCAGATTCATCATCTTTGCAAAAGCTTTAGAGTTTTTTCTTTTGTTTGGTAGATACTTGGTGCTCTCTTAATATAACAAAAGTTTTGTTATACAAATGGGTCAGTTAGTTCGGATTTATCTAATTGTTTAGATATTTCCTAGTGCCTGGGCCTCAGAAAATATTGGGTGTCTGGTTTGGGATAGACAATATGGAAATTTATAATTGGGAAAAACAGTTAGGATTGGGTGAAACTAAAATCAATCAGTGGAAACACTGAAGTTTGAAAAAAAAGGGTCTTAATTATAAAAAATTTGTTTTGCCATTTTTCTTTATTTAAGTCACCTTTTTCCGCCGCTTTCTTTTGAAACTAGGATTTATAGTATTTTTTCAGATGCTATGAGCAATAGATTAAACCCTGTAAAGAGAGAATATACGTACCTCAGATATAGAGAGGTGGATTACATATGATAAATCCTGTTATTTTTTTTCATTCTGTGTTTTTATTTTCTTCTTTTCATTCATTTGGCATGCACCTTCTCTTCCTTGGCAATTCTGGGTTAAATCTGTATGGCACAAATATTTTTTAAATGGTCTCTTCTTCCGCCTAGAATTTTATTATCAGATGGTATACCACAATATGGCATCTCTGCTTTAAAGAAATTGTATCAATGGAAGATTCCCTTGCATAAATTGCATTCTTTAACCAGGAAATCTTTCTATGAGTTCATTATGATGATGTGCAAAAAGTAATATTACTTTTTCCATCCTGCTCCCATCCCATATGAAATATACATTTAGTAAATTGACTGACAATAGAATTCCGGTTAAAATATGGGATATTATATGGATCTCTGCTCATGGTCATTTAGGAGTTAGAGGAAATCTAAAGTACAAACCAGTAACTGATATATTGTTTAAAACATGATTGCATTAATGTTGAAGAAAGTCAGTCTCATTTCTTTATTGAATGTCCAGATAGTCAGAGGTTTTGGGAATTTGCAGCTAGACACTGGAATTTGCCCCACCTATGGTCCATTTCTTACTGTACTCTTGTATTGGGTGATTATTCTGAGAATGGGAACAATACCATAGAAGTACGTTGAATGTTTTTGCTCTCTTACAGTATTATTTATGGCAAGCCCGTTGTTATTTTGTGTTGCAGCAACTCCATACGGATTTTGATGTTATTCTATCTGCTGTTGTTTCTGAATTACAATCTATTCGGTTTCAGGATGGGAAAAATATTCTACATCTTATGTTAATTATTTATGGAAAGGTTTTCTTTTTTAATTCTCTAGTTTGTTTTTTGACACCTTAAGACATGCTTTTGTATTTACTCTGCTTCAACTGTTATATTTCTTTTGTGTGTGATGTTGTGTTTCTTGCCTAATAAAGTTCCCTACTCTTTTCAATAAGTGCCATGGGATCTTTAACATCCACCTGAACTACCACCAATCAGGCAGATGGGACCTCGGTTTAACGTCTCATCCGAAAGACGGCACCTCAGAAGTGCAGCACCACTCTCATGCTGCACTACAGTGTCAGTATTGGGATATTAACCCAAGTGCCAGATGTGGAACTGAACCCACAGCACTCTGATCTCCCGGCCTCAGAGGCGAGTGTGCTACCTACTGGCCACTGACACTGCTGCAGAGTGATACATTTTAGTCATGCTGGTTTAGAAAATCCATTCTGGGACATTGTTCAGTCCTTAAAAGTGTGACCAACACAGTAATTTTAAAACACCATCAGTACAGGACTACGTTTCCAAAATTTGGAGTTCAAGGGGCTGCAGCTACAGTTCCTTCAGATACAGTGCTATGCATTTACACTTTCTAGCCCTCAGCTCTTAGCTGGGCACCATAGCTTGTAGCCTAGAGGGCAGAATTCTTGACAGTTCTTCAAAGTCCAAACACTTTCATTGACAATCTTTGCCCAAAGGCGCAAGAGTCTTCTGCATTTGGAATTGACCCTGGGGTGTTTTCCTCAATTAGGAGGCTACTCTGAAGGTGCCTCCACCTTCCTTCAGACCCACAGTACAATACATTTTTCCCACTGAGCAGAGGACCAGCAACTACTCCCAGCTGGACTGGTAGAGGGGCTACTGGGTTTCCCTCTCCATACTCAAATTTAGGTTAAGGTTTGAGGGATGCAAACTCTGACATGTGAAATGCCCTCCCAGTTATTTGGGGCTACTGAAATTCACTCAACATGAACGCTGTCATAATGAAACTGTGTGACACTAACAAGCCCATGCTGACTGACCTTTTTCTGCCTGATAGTTACCAGCATGCTCAGTACCATATTTAAAGGCTTATAAACATGGTGCTCAACCTTTCACATGTAAACAGTATGTTCAGTACTACCATAAACACATTTGAATAAGGGCTTCTCTAGTACATATATGCTGTGCAGTGTCATTGGTGTATTTGAATGGTTTTGGGAATGCTAAAACCCTGGTCACACACTGCTATATAATGCTTTTAAAACCCTTGCTTTATCAATGTACATAGTGCTGTGTTTGCAACAGTCCCTCCTCCTGACAGTAGGGGATGGAGGTTGTTCACCAAGGGAGCTCTGTTCAGAGCTGACATCATGGTCTTAGCCTTAAAGAGAACCTTTCATGATGGTCCAAAAGTTACAGCTTATAGTCAATATATGCAGTACTAGACCTGAAAGCATGTGTGCATTTGTTATTGCTGGCCAAGGTTTACTCTGCCTTCCATAATTTGGATTTGTTTCTGAGCCCTGCTACACTTGCCTTCGCTGCTCAGCTGCTGGACTGCTTGCTTCTGATGACATCACTATAGGGCAGAGGTGACTCACTGTGCAGTACAGTGCAGTCACAACAAATTTTGCAGGGAAAACTACCAGCACTTAATGTACAGACTGTGTTCCCCTTCCACAGGACACCCTGTTAGCAATACATTTTGCCAAAATCCAAATGCCTTGTCAGTATGTTTTTGTAAAATTGACTTACTTCTGCCTCTGTAACAAAGCATGGGGATTGAGAAGATAGAGTTGCTCTCAACACCTTTCCCAGTCCTTTTGACTTTAATGCATAAATTACCCCATTTTGTGAAAGACAGGTCATGAAATTTACAAGAACTGGAGACAGAGTTTCAACTACTAGAAACTACTAGTAAATCCATCTTATAAAAGAGATCAATAGTTTGTTGAGTGATAGAGATTTTGAGAGATAGAGATTGACATTTAAAGAGCACCTTTCCCAGTCCCTTTGAATTTCATGCATAAATTACCCCTTCTTGCATTGATTCTGGAATTGCATTTCATTACTGTCCTCTGCAGTTAGTTTTTTGCATTCTGAGCAGCTAAAACTACAGGGTATACCAGAGCTTCTGTAGCGAGCCTGGTGTTTCTGTGGACCCAGGGCTGCACTGCTCACATTATTATATGGGAGAGGAGTGACTCACACACAAGTCAGTTTACAGAAAACATACTGACAAGACTTTCAGATTTTGGCATAATGCATTGCTAACAGGGTACCTTGGGAAGGGGAAAACTCAGTATGTACATTGAGTACTGGTAGTTTTCCCTTGCAAGTCTGCTGTGACTGCACTATACTGCACTGCACAGTATGAGTCACTCCTCTGCCTTATAGTGATGTCAGCAGTACAGCCCTGGGTCCACAGCAACACCAGGCTTGCTATAGAAGCTTTTACACACCCTACAGTTTTAGCAGCTCAGAATGCAAAACTAATTGCAGAAGACAGTAATGAACTACAATTCCAGAATCAATACAAGAAGGGTAATTTATGCATGAAAGTCAAACGGACTGAGAAAGGTACTCTTTAATGTAATAGCTTCACAAGAAATAGCTAAGCATCCCTGATGGCTCCCTCAAGACTACAGAGACTTTAGCCAGCTAACCACTAATCCCTGCCAGGTTAAGAGGTGGGGCCTAAAAGCACAGCACACAGATTCTGGGATAAGGGTCTGAGGTCATATTTATGAGAGATTGTGTTAATTCAGGAAGTTTGTAGGAGACCACTACAAGTGTATTGGGACCCTGGCTGGTTTGCCTCAAGGAATATTGCCTGACAGCCAGATGACTTCTGGAGGGTTTTCTGAAGCATTTGTGTGAGACACTGATGGGCTGAATATGGTAATGTGCTCATGAAAGAAAAATCCCCAAAGGTAGGAGGTAAGGCTCCTGTAAAAGGAAAAACTTGCTAGATAAATTAGGAGATTCATCTCCGGTGGGAATAATGTGACCCTGGGCTGGGGACTCCTTGGTGTGGCTGCCACTATACCACTTAATCAGGAGATTGCCCATGGTGGATTGACAGCTGATGTGCTCTCAACATGTATGAATAAGCACAGAACTATGAAAGACATGTTTCCACTTGCTCTTGTATGAGGAAGTATAGATGGGTGGCCATGCACCAGGTACCAGGCCCTAAATCACTTCCACCAGGTATGGCATCAGGAAACAGCAATGATTGTAAAGGAACTTCAGGTGAGCCTGAATTACCGCTAGACTTGGGAGGATACCTGGGCCATTTCTGCCTCACTCTCTGCAGTAAAAGCAGGAATACCAAGGTTACATGCATAAACCTGCTCCCAGCAACACGCATACATGGTGCCAATATGAACAAAAAAAACATGGTGTTCAAGCATTCACCCCTCTGTCACCTGCAGTTTTCCCTTTGTTATAAGACAAATAACACAGTGCCCTCCAGCACCCTGTGCATGAACATCATTGAATAAACTGACTCCTCATGTCTACTTGTACTCTACTTTCTGACTCCCAGCAGCCACTAAAAAATATATTGGCTCTTACTATAATATATATATATATATATATATATATATATATATATATATATATCAGTAAAGTTTTTACAAAACAATAGTCAGGAATGTAAAGAAGTCAACAAAACAAGCAACAGCACAATATAATTATAAAAAAACAACACAATATTTAGAAGCGGACACTATTCTAACTGCTGCAAAAATGTCCTGTTCCTCAAGCAGTGAAAAAAAGTTTCTGAAGACCAGCACAAGACACACCTGAACTGAAACTGCACCACATGCTATTTAGCTTAGGCAAGAAATGAGCATTGTAATGCTAGAAATCTGAGTGAAGGGAAGTTTGAATGGTGCCCTGGGTGGTCTGAAATGAAACTAAGCACAGACTCCAAGTGGTTGTAACTTGTTTCACATATAAAAAAAGTTATAATCTGAAGCTAGAAACAAACAGGAAACTGAATCCTAGTTGTTCTAAAGCCAATAATGAAATAATTTACTTGGAACATAAGATCCTAAGCTCCTGAGGAAGCCTGGTGTTGGGTGAAACGTTGGCGTGCCTAGGGGATCATGATGTTCTAAGAAAATATCAAAATAAAGCTACATTTCTTATGATGAATTGGTGGCTGGTCTCCAGAAACTTTTGTTTCACTACATTGAAGTCAACCATTCAACCAGCCCCAATAGGAACATTTGGACTACTTTATACAAGGGCACCCACCCACATTCTCTTCCTTGGCAACTCTTCCTCAAGCAGCCATAGTGCTCCTGTGATGCCACTGGTTCAACTAACATGGTGCTGCTGGCTGGATGGCAGCCATCAGTGTTGACAATTGTCATTTATCTGCTGAATCTACCTTGTCATATGTCTCCACTGACAATCGATGTGTGCCTGGTGGTGACCATGCTGCACCTTCTTGGTCAACAGTTTTGCATTACATATGCTGTTGCTGCTGTTGTGCTGGACAAATTCAGAGCTGGAGAAGCTTGTGTGGATGACCAATGCACCTTCCTCAGCCTGCTGCCTGTTTTCATCTCTAGCTTTCTCTTCCTCCTGGACCATATGGAGAAAACCTTTCATAACTTGGCCATCCTGTTGGCTGCCTGTTGCACCATGATTGCCTTGCCCTTGGGATTGAGAGGCACTGGTGGGCATTGCCCAGTTTCAGAAAGCTCTGTAAAATAAAAGAAAATACTAACATAAATATCTTAAGAGGGTAGGTCACTGGAACAAGGTATCTGTGCCTCTGCATTTATTTAAAGAGCTGCTTGAAAGGGAAACAGTGGAAAACAATATTTGGACACAGTTCATCTTGTATATTATATATACATGTATGTTGATATGGTCATGGAGACCACACTTGCAGCTGTGAAAGTGATCTTAGGCACAGTATTATGATATGAGAACCATTCTGATACCCTAGGACTTTGGGTGGGATCACTCTGCCAGCTGTAATGGTGGCCTACATAACAGTATGTATCAAAATTGACAATTAATGGTATTAAAAATTTAAAAACAGTCAGTAAAACATGTTTGTTTCCAGGGCAACTGCACCTGAGACACTCTTTTCAGTACAAGTGTCTAACATGCAGGGAAAGGAGCCGGTGATAGTTGAGAATGTTCCCTTAATGTATAGAGTAACTTGATACCTCAGTACTAATGAAAAGTTCTGAACCTCAGAAACACAGTCCCTTGAACTGACTCATCTAGGTCCCTTTCCTATTTGACTTCATGGTCCTTTGCTGTGGCATCATTGTCTATTGCCATGGGAATCACTCTGCTGTTGCAGAATATTGTGATATCCCATGAGGAGTTATCAAATAAGAGCTGATGAACTCTGAAGGAACCAAGATCATGTTTTCATGTATACCTCAATGATGTCTATATTCAAGGAGCAATACAGACATAGGCCCAGATATTCAAAAGAGGTTGCGCCATGCTTAACAGGGTTAATGCATACTACAAGTCTACATTGCGTCCATTCTGCGATATTCAGCAGGAGGCAGTTGCGCGGTGAAAACAGGTTGAGCAACAGCGCAATGCAAATGAATGCATGCTCGACAGGAGGGAGGAACCATGCATAAACTGCGCAACCCGATATTCAGTCGGGTTGTGCAGAGTTGTACAGGTGCAACCCCCAACCCGCGCTGCACAACTTTGAGTCAAAAAAGGATCAAGTTGAGGGCCACCCACAGGTGAGCTGCTGTATTGCAGGCGCAACACAGCAGCTGCCACCCGTGGCTGGCCCCAACTCAGTCCCTGTGCCTCCCACCAGCCCGATCGTGGGCAGAACATAAAACAACCCCCTCCCCCTGCCCAAACATCTCCCAATGCCCGATCGTGGGCAGAATGTCCAGTAACAACCCCCAAACATCTCCCTGGTGTCTAGTGTCCCCCCACCCACCCCCATGAAGCCCCACCACCGCTCCCCGGCAGCTGGCGGGCAGCATCCCACCTGCCTGCTGCCCGCGCCTGACTGTCCGCAGGGCTGCACGCCTACTGGTGCAGAGCTAGAGCCAATGGAATGCAGCCCATACCGACACATGACAGTCAGATTTGTGAATGTCTCATTCACAAATCTGGACTGTCATAGAATAGTATAACTGCACGCCCCATTGGCTCTAGCTCTGCACCAATGGGCATGCAGCCCCACGATAGTCAGTCGGGCGGCGCGCGGGCGGCAGGCGGTGGATGTTGCCGCCCGCCTGCCGCCGGGGAGCGGGGTGGTGGGGCTCGTGGTGGGTGGGGTGGGGGGACACTAGACACCAGGAGATGTTTGGGGGGTTGTCACTGGACATTCTGCCGCGATAGGGCATTCGGTCCACTGGACCACCAGGGAGATATTCGGGTTGGGGGTCTTTTACATTCTGCCCACGATCGGGCACTGGGGGTTGTTTCATGTTCTGCCAGTGATGGGGCATTGGGAGCTGTTTGGGCGGGGTATTGTCATGATCGTTCTGCCTCGCGATCGGGCATTGGGAGATGTTTGGGCAGGTGGGGTTGTCAGTATACATTCTGCCGTGATCGGGCATTGGGAAGATGTGTGCGGGGGTTGTTTTCACGTTGTGCCCACGATCGGGCTGCAGGGTGCATTAGTCCCCGACGGCTGCTGCCTGGCAGGGCGCCAGGTGCAAGTCCTCGGGATCGGCACACCTACATGCTAATGGCATGCAAATGGGGCCATAATCAGATGCAAATGGCCCCGTACTTGCATGAATTATGGCCCCATTTGCATGTCACCTTTGAATATTGGAAATTTGCATGGCGCAATGGTACTAAGCCACCACAAGTTTAATGCTCAACTCTGACAACTTGCAGTGGCGCAAGTTCCACTGGCCATGCACAGTGGCTTGTGGCTGGGTGATATTCAAGGAGTTGCTCAATCAGCGCAACTCCTTTGAATATCGCCCGCCACACTTTCGCGCAACTATTTTGAATAGCGCAAGGGCTTGCACCTCAGAATGGCGCAAGTTTGAATATCCAGGCCATAATGTGAAATGTAAGTGGACATGTCGGCTGCTCTTTATAGAAAATGTACTTAGTTACTACTGCTCACATATGATGATACAGTGCATATAAGGATGTTGTATGTCAAAGTTTCAGATGTCTATGCATAAGAATGGAATGTGCATAATGCAGTCAAGTGAGAAAACTAGAAGTCATGATTTCAATCAATTGATGCAAGCAATGCCATACTTGGATGGAAATAAGACAAAAATATTGAATGTTACATAGATTAATGATTAGATACTCTGCTGTTTACTGTTTGCCTAGGCTCTCATGTGATTTTTCATACAAGGTATCAGCTTACAGATATATGGAATGTTTGTCAGTATTTTCACAATATTATGTCCTTTACAGCTGTCACTAGCACATGTTGTGTTACAGTCATAGAAATTAGCAATGCCTCATTATCTGATTTTGTAAAAAGAAAAAATGACAATATGCTGTCTCAGACATATGTATGAGAAGATTACTTGACTATAGCTGATAAATTGTGTTGATGTACTGTAAATTATTTAATAGAAACATAGAAACACAGACTGTGTTGGCAGAAAAGGCCCACCAGACCCACCCAGTCTGCCAAAAATTCCCTACCTAAAAGTCATTTTTAGGAGCCACACACTAAGCCTCCTAATAATGGATGTATCCATGCTCTTCCAACAATGCAAGTCACCACCACCACAAAAAAGGAAAAGCCATGGAGGAGGACATGCAGCAGGCTGAAACATTGCCAGTGATCCCTCGGTGCTCATACAAACCCCATCTGTTCAGGATTTAGCCAGCACAACAAAAACAGTGCAAAACTGTATACCAGGGAGGTACAGCACAGACACTGTAACACTGCGGGCACAAACCTGACACTCATTTCTGCATAGGAAGTGATAAAAATGGGAGACCCATGGATGGAGCTGACTAATAGTGTTGAGTAGGGAACTTGTTAGGGCAGAACAAATAGGGTAGTAGGAAGTGGGGCAGGTGTTAGTGAGAGGGTCTGAAATGGGGTAACATAGTGTGAGTTCTCAGTCTGGTACCCTTTAACATCTTAACAAAGTGAGTTACTGCATCAAAATGGGGAATTAGCACTTTGGGCTAATACAACAACATTATCCCCTAGTTCAAATATTTAAATATATCAGTATTCACCACTCTTAGGTTCATGCATAAACTGTGGTTACACATGGTTAAACCATAGTTATACATGGCCAACAATTGTAGTCATTATTGGTTTTGCACATGGATTTTACCACCATTATCCATAGACAACCATGAATAAAAATGCCCTGGGACAGACCACGGATGTCCCATGGACAACTATAGTTTGTGAATTATTCAAATTAATCATGATCACCCATGTTTATACACAGGTTGTTAATTTCAAAAGTGTCTCATGTTATAAAACACATTTCTACACTGGTCAGAAAAGAAGATGATTTGATACTTAGTATTGGACTAACATAGATGTTACAAAGAAAACAAGTGCTTAAGCTTTGGATTACAGACAGTCCTTCATCAGAAGCTAGTGACAGTTGTTTTAGAAGAACACATCGTATTAAAACCAAATCATACATAAGAAAAAAACAGACAAAATTGTTGTAAAGGATCCCATTGGTCTAAAAATTACATTTAAAAGTCAACTTAACACCATATAGAGAACACAGGTTGACTATCAGAAAGAAGCAATTCAAGGTCAAATTCACAGAGCAGATAACTCGCTTCTAAGAGAAACTCATGAAACATACTAGAGGTTCATTAAGGAAAACAGGTAGAGTCACATTCAAAGGAGACATTAAGGTCAAAGTTGCAGAATGAATAACTCTTTATCTGAGAGAAAACACAGAACCCACGAAATTATATTAGGACCTTGCCTTTGTGTATTAGTGCATACATTTTAAAATAGCTGTGGTTTAAAAGCCATATTAGAATTAGATAAGAAATCATAGTATATAATGCTAAAATGTCTTTAAAAAGAAACTAACTGGGTTTAAAGACAGGCTACCCTAGTGTAAACAGTAACTATCCACTAGCTATCCACACTTTCAAATAGTGCTAGCCCTATTAGGGGATGCATGTCCTAGCCCTCTGCTCAACTAGTCAATATTTTCATGAATAATAAAACCTATACAAAATCACACATGCCCCCACAATGCAAAGCATTATGGGTTGCATAACAAATCACCACAGAATGTTATGCTGGTTCAACTTTAAGCAGAAATGCATGGTGCCAAAAGGCCTTTCACACAGTTTGCAAAGTGTGCCAACAGAAGACACAGACATGCATTTCGTCCTACCAGTATGCCTTGTCTGTTTGACACCCTAGTGGAATGGGCCAGTTACCCTAAGATGGTCTATCCGGATTATGTTGTGGTAGAACCCATAAAACAAAATACAATTTAAAAACAAAGAACCTCTGTGCACAAGCACAAAACATGTGTCTATGTCTTCTGTTGGCACCTTTGCAAACTGTGTGAGAGGCCTTTTGGCACCATGCATTTCTGTTTAAAGTTGAACCAGCATAATATTTTGTGGTGATTCACATATGCAGCCCATGATGCTTTGCATTGTGAGGCATGTGTGATTTTGTATTTCTTGAAACTTGGCTTCGGCCAAATGCTTCTGGGATAAAACCTATACTGCCCAACTATGATCCCTCTGCAACTTTGTATCCAATGGCAAGTGTCTGTGTACAATTAAAAATAAAACCTAACAAGAAATCCCTAATAAGTGAGATACTGTATCTTAACATGTCTATGTATCAAAATGTGTCAGTATATATCAGTATATATTAAATCTTCTATTTATACAATAACAGTTCTAGAAATCTGAGACAAAACTGAGGGAATCTACCATCAGCTACCATGCTCACAACCTCCCCACCCCACCCCCACCTTTTGGGTTAAACAAATGTATGGATATCGAATTGGAAGGATATATATATCAATTATGTATGAGAACATATAACATCTACAATGTACCCCTATTATATATGTCCATCTATTAATGCCAAGAGTTTATTTTATTTATTTATTTAATTCTAGGATTACAAAGTCCTTAGAACCAAAGGTTCTGCATCATAGTACAAAATGGAAACAAAACAATAGTGATCCAGAGAGGAACACAAACAGAGGATGAGAACCAAGGTTTAATTATAGAGGATAAGTGTCAGTATACAATGCATTCACAAAAATACAACAATGTAGTAATTACATAGCAATAGGGGTCACAATTAAGGAGTAGCTAGGCAAAAAGGGATGAGATGGGGCAGATCTCCAAGATTTACAGGAGAGGGTTGGGGACGGAGGGAGGGTGGATGATGCAGTCAAAAGTGACTTTGTTCTAGCGCTGGTGGTAGTAAGAGGTGCTAAGAAGGGCCACTGGCAGGGAGGATAGAAGTGGGAGAAGGGGTTAAGGGAAGATAGGAGAGGAACTAGGAGGGTAGGAGGCTAGGAGCAGTGGGGGTAGAAGGGGGTAGGAGGTGGGTAGGGACGGGAGAGAGAATGAAGGGTGAAAGTTGGGAAAGGAAGTGATAGGTGGGAGAAGAAACAAACAGGGAGAGGTTAGGAAGCAAGAGGAGTCCTGGGGAACACGGAGGGAAGGTAAGGTGGAGGTAAGGAGGTGAACAGGTGGGAGGAAAGCAGAGATAGGATGAGGGTAAGACAGTGAGGACAGACCACATAGCCTAGTGGTACAGTCACAACTGTTGTGTTTAGCAAGGTGTTGATGCAGATATTGTTTGTATGGTCCTAACTTAATCTCACTGGAGATATCAGGAGGAAGCCCATTCAACAGTGTTGAGGCCCAGACATAGAAGGAGCACTGGGCTTTGGAAGTTCATCAGAAAGGACTGAGGAAAGATGATTTACCAGTACTACGTGTGCACTGCACGTAGGGGTAGGTAACACAAGAGCATATGTTGATGGACGGGTCACATGGAGGTAAATTTTCTTGGCAATGAGACAGGTTTGGTAGGCTATTCTCCCTTGTAGATGGAGCCAGTTTAATTGTCTGTATAGTTCACAAGTGCATGTTCTTTTCCCAGCACCAGTCACAAGGCAGCACTTATTTAGGGCTGTTTCTATACATTTTAAGAGTGGTGTCGGTGGCAGACCCAGAACAATTATCCACAGTCAATCATAAACAGAACTGAACTGGTTATAGCTAGGAGCATTGCCTCCTTGTTGAGACAGTGGCAATGGTAGTAGAGAATACCTATCCTAGAATGTATTGCTTTGGAGATCAGTTGGACATGTGTATTGTAGATGAGTGGGCTGTAGACCATAATCCCAAGATATTTTAATTTGTGTACTTGATGAAGAAATTGGTGTAGTTTGTTCAGGATAGTTACATTTGCAGTTCTATGTTTACTGTGGGTGCTAAGAGCAACATTACTTTAGTTTTTTTATAGTTCATAAGCAACTTATGCTTATATAACCATGATTCAGCAGAGGTAACGATTTGTCTGAAGGTCATATAATAGGAGTGCTACGGACCAGTGTGGGTCAAGAAGAGGATGGCGTCATCAGCATATAGGATCATGTTATTACTGCAGGCTGCTGGGAAGTGTTGATGAAAAGACTACTGTAGGCGGACCAAGGATAGGACCTGGGTGACCCCTGACCTCACTGGGAGGCAGTTGGAAAATGAGTCCCAATCTTGACTTTGATACATTCTGTGAAGATAGCTTTCAAATCAGTGAGTGACATGTTTTAGAGGCTCAGGGTTTGTGCATATAAAGGAAGCAAGTATAACAAGGACTCCTAGTAATTGAGATACTGTCATCCTAATATGTCCATATATCAACATGTGTCCACATATATATGCCTTACCCCATAACCATCATATTCCCCTCCACCCCAGTACAAACAACCCTCCACCCCACTGTATAGCCATGCATTGTTCCAGAAGGCCCATTGAGACCAAAGTCCCTTTTTCAGGGGTGACTGGGGGAATACAGATGACAACCAACTGAAACTGATCCAGATTAAGCTGTTGGTGGTATTTTTAGTGAATGGGGAAATTTGGCCAGGACACCAGGAAATTTCCTATTGCCTTCTGAGGTGCTGTCACTTCCTGTGGATAAGATGGAGGGACCCATTTTAGAGGCCAGACAGAGGAGGAGGAGGAGGAGGAGGAGGAAGTGCTAATATGGCAGGGAGGTGGCCTCCTCCCTGCCCTTACTACTAGAGGCTGAGCCAAAAATCCAGACAAATGTTGAACCTGACGAGGTTGCCTGAAGAATTTTTGGTACTGATATGGATTGCTCCCAATAAGATGGTAATGTGGATGCTTTTTCTATAAATGAGAATAATAATGCCACTGCTGTTATCTCTGGAAAAAGAGCTTTTGAAACAACTAATAGAGAATAAAAGGACATCAAACAGAAAAGACAAGCATTGCAGGCTGAATTGGCAGCTCCACGTGTGGTAGCTCCACTGTCAGCCCTTCTGACTCATCTCCTGATCAGCTGTGTAATGGCACAGCGTTGCAAAGAATGCTGCTGGGACACATAGAAACTCACTTGACAAACAATCTCCCTCGGCTGGCAGCTTTCAGCAACCCTCGGTTCTGTGCCTAGAGCAGAATGAACTTAGTAATCAAGTGAACACTTGAGCTGGGAGAGCCATTGGCTCAGCGTCTCTCATATTTATTTATTTTTATTTAAAATTTGATGACCGGAAGGCTCACTGAGCTGAGGCTCATTTCCAGGTGCAACCTGGGTACAGTTTGTATAGGGAGTAGTAGTTGATACAAGATACAGACAATTTGTACAATATTTAACAACAGATAGAATATACTGAATCAGTGGTTAAAACAGTTAAACAATTTCAAGTGGAGAGGAGAAAGGAGATGGAATCAGCTAGTTCTAAGAGGCTGGGGTAGGTGAGTGGGTGATGTGTGGTGCTGGTATCATTTTGTGACCATTTGAGCATTTAGGGCATTGCGTGGCAGGTTGGCGTTTGATGAGTAGAGTAAGCGATAAGGAAGGGGCCAGTCGAAGGTTTGGAGGAGGTTATTCCAAAGAAAGAGGAGGCGTGATGAGAAGGCAGCTTCAGGCGGTTTATGCAAGCGAGGGTGAAGGAGGTGGAAGGTATGGGTGTCCCTGTGGCGGACATATCTCTGGACATAAAGCATGAAGTGACAGTATCCTTTCTGTGACACCTGCAAACACAGAGGGGCCAACAACAAATGCAAAAACTAATGTTGAAGGGCAAAATGCAGATGATTCCACAAATGCTACAGAAGGAAACAGAGCCTCCAGCAAGTATCTGTAACTCCCTGGTCTCCAGCGCAAGCACTAGAAAGAGCTTGGTGGATTCAGACAGATTTAGGACACTGGCTCCCAGATCCAAATGATACTGATATACAAAGGTAACAAACTCAGTCTGCACCTGCATATACTGGAAAAGGCATGCCTACTACAGCAAATAATACTGAAACTAACTCTCGACCTAACACTGCATCACCAGGCCCCAACATAAGAGTGCACATTAAAACTGTTTCTACAAATGCTTTGCCTAATGTTTCTAATGTTACTGTACAAAACCAATCTGAAACTAATTCCCGTTGAGGTCCTTCTGAAAATGTTTTGCAGGATCCCTCCAGAAAAGGCTTGACTCAACCCTATGTTTCATTTATCTGATTTACTTCTGAATAAGGGTGAGCCAGCCCTCAGGAGGAATACAGTGAGGCTGATTTTAAAGGAGGGTTGAAAATCCCTCTGACAGGTTATATATTGCCCAACAGCTTTTGAAGGGCTCTATGCATTTTCGTCAGAGATTTAGGCATTAATACACCTAGGCAGCAGTAATTTAGATGTTAGTTTCAAGGCAGTATCAAGCCTTAATAGATTCTGGGCCCAGTATCAAACTGTGAAAATCATCCTGTCTGGATTCCATACATGGCTGTCCTACTCACTAAACCCGCAGTCAAGGTTATTACTGTCAAGTTTCACAACGAAGGTGTCACGTTGAGGATATCCTTTCCTGGCTGCACCAGAGGTGCGAAATCTTAGACAAACCATCCCCCATTCTTGATAGCGAGCAAATATAGAATGGGGTGGAAGATTAAAGTAAAATTGTGTTCTACAAATAATGGCCTTGTGCATCTTCCAGACACCTTGTTTTAGGAAAAGATAGAGGTCACTGTTTTATATAGGGCAGCCAAAATCTTGCTTGTGATGCGTTCCTGCACTCATCTTAGTTTGGCTTGTGATGCCCCATATGTAGCCATTGCTTTTGATTATGGCCTTACTTCCTCCAATTGTGTTAATCTCTTTAAACGTAACTTGTGTGAACACACTGGCATGGTATAGTAAATGTCCCTGGGTCTCCCATAACCGGAAGATTGCCCATCACAGGAAGGATTTATAAATGTTGCCCAACAAATGCAGGCAAGAAGGGTATCAGATGCGGCTTCAACACCTAATACCACTAGCACCACCCCTGCCCTGCATCCTCCTTAGAACCCCAAGTACCAGCAGGACAAGATGAAGTGGAAGATGGCATTCCAGAACAGCCTGTACTTTCCCCTGCAACAGAACAAAATAGGAAGCCCTGTCTCAGGTACACAGGATAGTGACTCTCATAAAGAACTGGATGCAGGATATCCCCCCACCTCCCCTCAAGAGTTTCAGAAAGTAGTGGCAAAGACACGGAATAGATCAGGAAAGCCCTAGCCAGTACTTCTAAAGTGGTTCTAATAACAAAACTTCTGAGACTTTAAAAACCAGTAATAAGTTCTCAGCTTTATTTACTGATGGACAGGATATGGATTCTGGAGAAGAGGAGTCTGATTCCTCCTCAGCTACTTCTGCTAATACAGAGGCCACCTCAGACATAGAAGAAGGTAGGGGCAGAAGCTTCCATCTCCCAGCACACTAGGGTAGGAGATATGATAAGACCCCCTGAATTTATTTAGTTCCCACACTCCTTTTCAAGGCCTAATCTTTCTTTTCTCCATTATTTCATTATAAGTCTGCTTACCATCACAACAATTAATGTTAATAGTATTAAGAGTCACAGGAAGATGCTTACTGTAATGAGCTCATTGCACCGCATCAGTAGTGATATAATTTGTATTCAGGACACTAGGCTTAAAACTCAACTAGAGTTACAAATGGCATCTAAGTGTTGGGATATGGCCCCTCCTTTTGGTCCACTGACAGTGAAGCATGTGATGGGGTAGGCATTTTATTAAAAATCCAGTAATACAAGTCTCCAGACTAGTAGATATTGACATGGGCCATGCGTTATTATTAGATTTTACATTACATGCTGAAAGGTTTGACTTCTTGTTATATATGCTCCTCAGACAAAAGTCCTCAGAGTATCATTATTTAAGCAAATTCATCCTTATTTGTATACTTCCAGAGTAGTGATCTGGACAGAGGATTTTAACTGTGGAATAGAAAGATCTGATAGGGGTATCAGATCTGATAAATTATTTAGTGATTCCACAGCACTTAGAAGTATTATAGCAGATGCTAATTTAATGGACTCATATGGACAGAAATTCCCTACAGGAAGTAACACCTTTTTAGGGCCCATCTCTCTATCAGAATTGACTTCACATTCATTTCCTGTATGCTACAGGTCATAGATGTAAATTAGATGTTTGGGAGTTCTCAGACCACAGATCATTAACAATAAGCATAAGCTGGACCCAGTCATCTAGGTGTAAAAAAATCTTTGGAGACTAAGCAATTCATTGTTATTGGAGGAAGCAATTAGGCTTGCATGGTTCAGGAATGGCTGGCCAGATTATCAGTTATAGAACTTTATGACAATGTTGCCACCTGGTGGGAAGAGTCCAAACGAGCTTGGAAAGTCTTCTTTCAGAATAAAGCAAGGATTACTTCTAACAGGACATATTTAAATTACCTACAACTAAGGCACAGTTGCAAAATTAATATTTCTTACTGAAACACATAGAGTAAATTATGGACCCCAAATAGCAGTACTTAAAATGAAAATGTGTGAGTGCAATATAATAGGCGAAACTCTACAGCAAGAGCTCAGATTTGGTACTACCATGAAAACGGCTCTATGGATCCAGTCAGAGAGTGTAAGAATAGAATTGAACATAGGATAATTACCAAACTGCACACAGACACTGGGGAGTTATAACCGTTCCTGAACTTATTTTAGAACAAGCAGATAGGTATCTCCAGGATCTATTTGGGAGGCACCTGAGATACAGTGCAACAACTAAAAGATTTGAACTTCCCTCAAATTTCAGATGAAGATAGTGTTTTTAACTACTCCCATTTCAACTTTAGAGATCAAAATGCTATCAACTCCCTTAAAATGATTCTGCCCATGGCACAGATGACTTAGGGCAGAATTCTATAAAACATTTGTGGAAGAAATTGCCCCAGCTTGAGAAATAGTTTTTCTTGCATGTTAAGTTGTGGAACTCTGGCAAAATCCATGTACTGTACCAAGCTTCTTTAATTTTGTTGTATAAACAAGGACCCAGAAAGACCTGAGGAACTGGAGACCACTTAGTTTATTAAACACAGATTTGAAGATCCTCAGTAAAATATTGTTAAAAGACTCACTATGGTAGTTAATTCAGTAATTAGTCCACATCAGACATGCTCCTTACCAGGTAGATGCCAATTTGATAATTTAATCATGTTCTGAAAAATATTTCAGAGATGTTCTATCACAAACATTCAAGGATACATATTGAGAATTGATCAGGAGAAGGCATTTGATAAGATTTCACATGATTTCCTGTTTAGGGTTTTAGCCGCATATGGGATACCTCAGAGTTATATAAAGTGGATACAATGCATGTATATGAATGCTTCTCTTATACCTAACATTAATGGTTGGGTAGGTAAGGAACTAAAAATTAATAGGGTGTTAGGCAGGGTGTCCCCTAGTCCATCGCTGTACATTTTTGCATAGACATTTTATTACTGGAAGTCGAGCATAATACCCAGATACGGACTTGCACCCAGCCCCAACCTCTCCACCAATAAAAATGTTAGCTTATGCTGATGATCTGGTTTTATGCCTCAGTCCAGCAACTAATCCAAACTCTTTAAATGAAACATGTCAAAGTTTGCACTAGACCTAGGTTCCAAAATTAACTACACTAAAAGTTTGGGTGTGACACTTGGGCAACCCCTATCCCAGAGTCCTCTTCCTTAGCTGGCATTAAGATAGTTAAGGGCCCTATATTGGTACTAGGAATTACTTTTGGAGGAGATGATGCACCTAGACAAAACTGGGAAGATAGACTGCTAAAAGCAAACAGGTTGGTGAAGTTATAAAGGAGAGCAGATGCCAAAAGAAAAAGAGTTTTATTAATAAAGACCCTCTTTATACCAATTTTTATATTTAAGTTATATTTTCCTCCCCTACAGCTCTAGTTGTTCCTTTGTATAGTGTGTTTTTAGGCCCTTTGGGGTAATCGCTTTAAACCCTGTTAAAAGGGAGATCACTTATAAGAAAATTGAGGAAGGGTCTAAGGATGATAAACCAGTTAGCTTTTTTGTAGTTTATTTCTACATTATAACTAAGCGGGCATTAAAACCAGGGAAAGATTATCGTAAGCTTCCATACTGGACTGGATTACCCCATGCCAGACAGCTTGGAGTCAGGGTAAAACAGGAGTGTTACATAGAATACCTGGTTTACCCATATATGGGCAGGAGCAAATAAAATGCATGATTAAATAGGGTATCACGTATGACAATCTACTAAACAAAGACAGGAAATGTTTGTATAGACAAATCATTCAGGCAGAAAGTAAAGAGATTGCTTTTCCAGATTGTCCCCAGGAGGTTTTTCAATTTAACATGAATATGCTAGCCTCAAACGGCTACCAGAATTTGTTTGGGACACTTTAAAGTTATGCCTATATGGGAAATTAAATGTAGGGGAACTATAACAAGCATAAACAGTTACAGGAGAGATATTGCACTAGGCCATCATGTATTCAAGTTTTGAGACCCAACACCTTTTTTAGAGTGTGACTATGTTCAACAGTTTGGGGCATATATGGCCAAGTATTAAGAGAACCTCTTTTTTACATTTGACATACCCTAACTTATTAGATGATACAATACATGGTGGATGGGGAATATTTCATTCTGAAACCATATACATAGCCTTTGTAATAATTAAGTATTATATATGGCAATCTCATTGTTTATGGACAGCTCAACAAAAGTTGTATCTTATATGGAAATGTTTAGGAATATAACTATCTCACTCCAGAAAGTATGGTTTGATGACAATAAACAACATAATAAAGAGCGTCTGAAAATGTTATGGATACATTGTGAGCACTGGGCAAACCCTCCATGATTTAAAATAATTTTGCTCATAAAGTGATGTATGTTTTCATTTGAACAAGAATTGTATTCATTTTGTTAAATGCTTTGTAAATATTTGTATATAATGATTATTTTAATTTTTAGTATATGATGTGTTTGTAGTTCTTCTCTAATAAATATGCCCTACTCTTTTCAAGAAGTGCCATGGGATCTTTAACATCCACCTGAACTACCACCAGAACAGGCAGATGGGACCTTGGTTTAATGTCTCATCTAAAAGCCTCTGCTTCTATTGACAACGCCCCCAGGCATCTCTCCACCTAGCCATCCCCACCTCCACTTCCCTGTAGACCGTGCCTATGTTTAACCTGGCCAGTGCCAGCTGTTTCAGTGTTTACCAACTAGATTGCTCACTTGATACCAACTTGTGTAACACCTGTTATCAATTACATGTACCCTGTAACCTAATTGTATTTGTCTGATCACAGTGTGATGGCGCCTCAGCTGAACGCCTATTGTTTGCAAATCTATGCTATGTAACCAAAAACACAATGTATGTCTTTATGTGACGAAGTACCTTTTGAAATGAGCCTCTGGCTCAAAAGTTATAAACTGATTCTTAGAAATAAATAAAATAAATAAATAAAAGATGGTACCCAGAGTGCAGCACCCTCATGCTACACTGCAACATCAGTATTGGGCTATTAACCCAAGTGCCTGTGTGGGATAGAACCCACAACTTTCTGATCTCCTGGCCTCAGAGGTGAGTGTGCTACCTTCTGAGCCACTGACACTGAGAAATAAAATGAGCTTGACCTTAAAAGCCTACCTCTGCTGTGTATTGTGAAATGTCCTTTCAAAACTAGTACTGACATATCTGTGATAGAGTGATCGAACTGAGAGAAGTCTTGTCCCACTGGTTTTTCCGTCATCTTTATTTTAACAGCGTGTCTGTGTGAGTTCATTCAGGTGCAGAGATTGTTCTGTCTCTCCCACATACCCTGTGTGGACATCTCTTGCATTGAATAAAATTAACTACTTTGAGATGTGCATGAGTAGTTCCCCTGTATCCTGAATTGTCTGTTTTGTGAAGTAGTGATACAATCGTAAGCAGAAATGTATTCACTAGTCTTTCATCTAGCAGAATTGCAGTGTCTTGTGCCATCTAGTGTTCTGTTATTTTGTTCTGGTGCAAGTTTACTGCTAACAATCAGGTTGGTTAAAGTAGGTGGCTGCTTAAAAGACAGTAGTAGTAGTTCTTGAAAAATACATCCCAGGGTATCATCCTCACTGAATATTGGTTATAAGTCCTTAATAATTTTATGCAGAAGCTCCAGATCAGGATGATATGTGACTACTAAGGGTATTCTGTTTGTGGCAATCCCTCTCTATACGGATACTACACTGGTCAGGTAATTTCTTTTTTTTTTTGAAGAACATTACCATTCACTAATGAATACATATTCATTACATTTACAAGGGTGCTGGGGTGGGAGATTCTGGAGACATGAAAATGTTGCTTTACAGAGAGAGTGGTTGAGCTATTCAGTGACTTATCAGATGTGGTGGTGAGTGCAAAAAAACATTAATGGGTTCAAGCAAGGCTGGGATAATGTAAGGGTTTAGCAGTTACTCAGGGCTGTAGAAGTAAGGCAAGGAGTGAGGGAGAGGTAGGAGACAACAAAAAGGATATGCTGATGCCACAGCACCAACTTACAGCTATCTTGTCAATACCGACATGATTGACAGATCACTGTAAAGTCTGCTTGGGACCCGGCACTGCTTTCCCCAGTGTTGCACCCCTCCTGAATCAGCTCTGACTTGGAGTTCATTATAATTAGTTACAGGGGATATGAGGGGCAGAGCCCTGCATGGGGGTGCAGAGGACACAGTCCTCCTCAAAAAAACACTTTAGATCTGATAGCACAATGTCGACTGCAATTGCAGTCGACATAGTGCTGTCATTGTAATCTGGAGTAGAACTATTGGTGTCACTGTGACACTGTAGATTCAAAAAAGTATCTAGACAATATGTCACAAGGTAAGGTAGGTTAAAACAGATCAGCCTGGATGGACCTATGATGGTCATTTTCTGCAGACAATGTCTATGTTTCTTCATTTTCCAGACATATTCTTGAAATAGTTTCCATTTAGTTACCCATTGCTGCTGTTATTCCTCTTTCTGAGTCCCTCCTTATTTATAACTGATAGAATAGCCTGTTACTTTTACCTCCATAAAAATAATCTCTTTATGATGTACTGAGTTCTCATATTATTTTTGTATGCTTAAGTAATAAATTTCCTTGTGTGAACCTTTTTTTGATTTAAACAAAATGTTATTAGTGTGATTTTATTAGTTTAAAGGCTCAGATTCTGCATTCTGATATGCAAATACATTATGCAAATATGGTTGCTATCCCATGCTCTTATGACCATGGAGAAACATGAATGAGTGATCAATGACCATGTCTGCACCTGGACATTCAGAAAACATATTAGTAAAGGTCAAAATGCCTTGCAATCATGTTAAAAGATTCTATAGCTACTTTGACCAAGAACAGTAGCCAAATGAAGCCAAAAAGTATTCATTTTACAAGATCTATTGATAAACTATAGATTTTAGGAATACAGCTACATATAGAATAGTGTATGGGCAACAGTACACAACAAGGCTGTGCTTCTACCAAGGCATTTACCATAATGACATAGTGATATGCAGAGGCTAAGCTTGAGAGGTCCCTGTCATGACGAGGTAGAAGCCCTGAGATAGAAGCACAGCCTTGTGCACTGTTCTCCATACACCTTTCTATATAGTGTATGGTGTTTCACTATCTGGGAACAGAAGTAGAGAGAGAAAAGTTAATTTACTGATGGTAAGGCTCTCCCTCTCAGCTGATGTGTGTGACCCTTTAGCCGCCGATGCCATCCAACCTATGAGTGGCGTCAATGGGGCTCCTCTATCGTGATGTAGCTATGGCAGCAGAATTAAAGAGTCATTCTGCTGCAGTAGCTGCATCACTACTGCAACAAACGTTTTTAAGTGTATGGATTTTCATACACAATGTCCTACCATACACTATAACTTGAATATATTTATGAAATAGTTATTTACATTGAAAAGCACCAAACCATGAACACCATTATCAAGAATGGACACTAAGGGGGGCGTGGCTAGCTACTGGTGATGGCAGGCGTGTGTTGGTTGGCTTCTCAGGCAAAAGTTTAAATAATCATCTAGAAAGTTGATAATTGTATTTTCACTTCTTAAAGTGGCTGTACTAGTCGATCTGGTCTCATGGTGTCTTCCAAACAGAAAAATCGGCAAGGAAAATCCATTTTGAAGCTGTTAAAGCGCGCTCTGGGAGACTCAGCGAGGCATCCATGGCACAAAGGGCCCCAAGCATGGAGGGAACAAGTGGATCAGCTGGGCCAGACTTGGACATTCTCACACAATCTCTTGCTGGTGTACCCTCAATGCTCTTACAGATGCAGCAAGAAATGAAAGCAGGTTTTGTAAACTACAGCTCAGCTTACTCACCTCCAGGGAATTGTGACAGAGCTTTCTGAAACATCGTGGCACATTCAATGCAGATTGCAGAGTTGGAGCATAGGGTGAGCTCCATGGAAGACACACTATCCGAAGTGTTGGTGGAGAGGAATAATATGAAAGCCTCGTTAGAGGAACTAATGGCAAAATCGATGACCAAGAAAACAGGTCGAGATGATCGAACATCCATATAATAGGTCTTCCTGAGGGCACAGAAGGTCAGTAGGTGGCGAGAGGCCTGCAGAAATGGTTAGTGGTGCAGCTGGGCCTCCCAAATGAGTTTGAGAATTTTGGAATAGAACAGGCACATTGAGTGGGCATCCACCAAAGCCTGGGGAAAAAGCCAGGATTGCTTAATAAGCATCTTTGTTTCCAAGACAAAGAAAAAATGCTACAAAAGGCCAAACAGATGGATCTGATCTCTTACGAAAATACCAAGGTGCATATCTATCAAGATTTTAGCAAGGACCTGCAAAGTAGAACAGAACTTCTCTCAAATCAAAGCTAAGCTACATAATCTTGGCTGGTCTTTGCATTCAGATATCCTGCCTCTGCAAGTCGATCATCCTAGAGGCCCCTCGCCTTTTGTGCCACAGAGAAGCTGAAAAGTGGATCACTGAGGAGGATACCAGGCGGGAAAGGGTCCAGGCAGCAGGTACCTGATATTTATTAGCTATATGTTAGCATAATTCCTGGTCCTGTTATCCCTGGGGCTCTTATCTCCCTGGCATTCTATCCATTGTAGTACACCTTAAAATACCCTTGTTAATGGTTGTAAATGCTGAGGGCATCCCGGGGATATGCTAAGAGAGATCTACTGACTTGTAGCTCTGTTAATGTTTCCTTTGGAACCTTAACACCCGACCATGTCTGGGGACATGGTACTGATGGGCTAGTGCATTGCAGCATTTATATTTTACATTCTCAGTCTGTGACTATTGGAAGTCCGAATGCGTGGATTTGTTCCTCTGCACACGAAGTTCAGTTGTACATTCTGGTTGACTGTGTTGTGTTAACATTGAATCATTCATTTGTACTTACAGCTTGATTGCAGCTTGAGTCGTAATAATAATTTTGTCCTTTTGCTAATTTGCTCTGAATACCTATAATATCTGCCAATTGTTGTTGTTTGGGTGGGTTATTGTGGGTTTGTTTTTACTCATGGGGAGAACTGGGGCTAGAATTGGCTGTAAATGGAGTATGTGGGTGGACGAGTGGGAAAATGTAAATATCGCAACTGAGTGTGTGGGAGGAGGAGATTGGGATGTCGGGGGGTTCAGTTGGACTCTGCATATCCATTTGGAATGGAGGAGGTCTCTGGAGCTAATCTGAGAGAGTCATTTAGCTCTGCGCTATACTCTCCGAATGAGAAGCTTGGGGTGTATTCTAGCTCCCTCTGGTGGTTCTGCATTTGGGTGACAGGTTTGGGAGTTGAGAGATGGGGAGGAGAGAAGGGGCCTTCTAAGGGGTTTGGGTTGTTTTAATTGTTATAACTGCTAAAACCGTTGGTTCAGGATGTGCATGCTTCACCACAGGGACAGGCAACGGTGAATTATGCTTCAGATATGGCTTCTGGAATTAAGACAGTCACATGGAACATAAATGAGTTGAAGACCATTTTAAGCAGAGGAAAGTACAGGCAGAGGTATGCCAGATGAAAGGACATATACTGCTTTTACAAGAAACTAATTTTCTGTTAGTGAAGTTAGCAGGACCACTGCCTTTATGGGGGATCATGGGTCTCTTCCTTGTTCTCATCTAAGGCCAGTGGCGCATTGATTGGCTACCTAGGGGAAGTTCGACAGAGGTAATTGACTCTTTGTGGACCCTGCAGGGTGTTATGCCCTTGCAATTCTTTTGTATATCAGGGGTAGAAATGCTTTTACTGGGGTCTGTCTATGCCCCCAACATTGAAGATTCAGGTTTTTTCAAAACTGGCAGTGGATATGGCAAGATGGGAGGGCTCTTGGATACTTGGGGGAACTTCAACTGTGTGCTAGACACAGTGCTGGACCATTCTAGGCCTACTGTGGTGCACATGACCCACACTACTAGGGCCTTGGAGCGGATCCAAGATGAAGTGGGACTTGTGGATGTATCGTGTCACTGCCACACCTTAGATAGGAAGTACAGTTTCTTTTCCCATTCCCATCAATCTTATGCTAGGATCGACAGGCTGTTGGTCTCACCCACTTTGTTGGCTCCGATAGGTGAAGTTAAATACCTTCCTATGTTGGTGTCTGACCATGCCCCCCTACCTATCCCTAAATCCCATGGGATCCCAGGGATCCGCTGTTTCCCATGTACTTGGAGGTTGGACCGCCTCCTTCTTAGAAAGATCCCAGATATGTGGAGCTAATGAATGGCAGTATCCAGAATTTCTGACCCATAACATTATGGGAAACATCTCATGGCATTAGGTGGGAAGCTCTGAAAGCATTTATAAGGCCAAATGCATCCCATTGTAAGAAAGAGGAGGACAGAGAGCTGACATCCCTAAGGACCTAGATTGTAGCTTGTGAATCCACCCACAAAAATATGCCTTTGAATGAGCTCTATAGTGTTATTCAATGCCTGCGATATAATTTAATGTCCTCAATAGTGGCAAACTGGAATGCACTATACTGCTTACAAATGCAGGTGCCTACTTGATGGCGAGTGGGGAGTAAATTCTTTGCATGGCAGATTAAACGTAGAGAAGCTGAAAGAAGAGTGGGGAGATTGCTGATCCTGGGGGTTGCTGCATGATACTAGCAGCATTGGTAAGGTGTTTGTACAGTTCTACAAGGAATTGTATACTTCTGAGTGCCATCCATCAGAAGGAGAATTAGCATCCTTCTGTAATCAAGCCCCATTGAAAAAATTAGAGAGGAGTGCACAAAAAGTTAGGGATCCCTTATCCAGACGGAAGGTGCAGGCAGCAGTAATGGCCCTGAAGGGCGAAATCCCCTGGCCCAGACGGAATCCCCGTAAACTTTATTAAAATTTTCTGGGGTCACGTGATGTCTGGCTGTCTGTAACCATTGTTGCATCTTTCCTCCCATTCCTCCATGCAGTAATTAAGCTATAAAGACATAATTTCAATAAAATATTTTGGTGGAAAATTGACCGTGCATCCTTCCTTACATCCGACTACTGGGGAGAATTTACTATGGCGCTATGGAGGTGACGATGCGGCAAGAATTACCTCGCCATACTCCTCCTCTCCTCGCCTGACAAGGCCGCTAAAAAGGCCAGGCAACAGAATGTAAACCAACCGCAGGCAGTTCAAGTAAGACGGCACCTATCCTCTATCCGAAGAGCATTTTCTGCTGGAAATGAAGTCCTTGCTCACTTGAGTGAAGGGTTTCTTCACTTAAATCCAAACTGGCTGATGTCTCCAGGCTGAAGAGAGATACTGAGGAGGGCAATCTCCTTAGAGAAGTGGAGGCAAATACTGACCCAGATCTTATGGCAATTAAAAGGCAAGTTGTTAAAATGGAGCAAAGTTGGAGGATTTGGAGGCGTAGTAGACAAAATAATCTGGTAATCATCGGATTACTGGAGGGTGAAAAGGCACCTCTACCATTGCTTTGCTCAAAACTGTTAGGAAAAGTAGCTGGTGCATCTCCCAATGGCCCATTCTACATAATAGAATGCGCCCATCGAGCACTATGCCCCAAACCTGTCCACAGCTCTCCCCACGTCCCTTTATTCTGTGGCTTCTGAACTTTCTGGATAAACAACACATAATGATGAAGCTTAAAATTTAATCTGTGATGTGGGAGGGCAATAGAATTTGTATTGCTCAGGATCTTCCCACATCAGTACGACAAAAGAGGGATCTTTTCATAACATAATATCAAAGCTGATACCCACCGGTATACATTTCAGAATGCTCTATCCTGTGCAATTCAGAGTCATGATATTGGAAAATGGCATACTTTCGAATCAAGTGAGGAGGCAAGTCAAGAGCTTCAACATCTGTTGCCAGATTTGTTTAAAACATGAGCTCTCGTTAAGAAAAGGCTGGAAATGGTAAAGGTTCTGGGGCTAAGTCATTCTGTTGATCACTGGGGAAGAAGAGGAAAGAATGGACAGTCCAACTCGTAGCTGTTAATTTTGGGAATTAGTCCTAACATATTTGATGCAGATCTGCAGTCAGCTGTGGTAGGCAACTGAGGTGGTGAATCAGTTCCTTGGTCAGAATCAACATAAATTAGAAGAGCAATTGTCTGCCAAAGTATAAAGCAAGCATAATGCTGATTTGAAGTTTTACTGGTGAAGAATTTCTCCTCCCACGTCTTTTGGGGTGTTGGTGAACTTCGATTTGTAGATGGGAGAATGACCTAAGGACCTCAACCGAGAAAGCAGGGCAGGAGATCCTTGTTCGGCTTTCTGAATGAATCGGGTTACCCTCGAGAACGCTGCACTACCGTGAGGATGCATCAGCAGCTGCAGCCCTATTGGGTTTCTTTTCTTTCTACAGCTATGAGAAGGAGCGCAATGTCACAGCGATGCCGAGGAACTGGTCTCACTCTACCACCTTGTGGTAACTGACGAGGAACTGCACTTATACAGTATGATTGAAACTGTTTTGCACCTGTTGTGCTATTGGGACTTATGTTATTGTTACAGGAGGTTGGGCATATTATTCAAATACTGTTATCTCTAATATCTAGGGATGTTGGATGTATTAGTTTAGTGTAGATAAGTAAATATGGTAACTTTATAATCCTAACTATATTAGGTTAACCTAATTTGGGAAACACATCACCTTTAGTTGGGGTTGGTTCTTTTCTCTTTTCTATATTAGTTCAGATCATTGGAAATGTAGGATCCTATTAAGGAATGTAAGATAATTCTCCAAGGTCTGACCTCACACTAAAGTAGGTAATTGGACAAAATTAATGCCATGCATGGAGGAGACAAGAAGTGTGTAGTCCCTGAGGGTGGATTAGGATACTGATAAGTATCATAAGAAGCCCTTTCTACATATATATATGAAATAGCTTGATTTATCCTTTATGACTTCTCCATCTTTTATTTTCTTTTCTTTTAAGGAGGATTATATTGTAATTAATACTCCAAATTATGGTAGGGACAAGGAGGAATGGGATGGAGGAGTGGGATAAGCAGAATCTGGCAGCACCATGCGCCACAGCGAGGAGGGATTCCATATGGTGAATGCCCATACTACTCAGAACAGAACATTAAGGTGGCATTTCTGGGGTAGCTCCCAATACTTTCATGTTCACAAAATAAAGTGGGAGATTACGGGAAGCAAAAGTAAGGGCAGGAGGCAAGGAAGGGAGGGAGGGCAGTAGAACGGGAGGTTGAAGTGGATACAATATGTGTGAGTTTGTGTGGGAATTGTGTGGGGATGGGGGAGGACAGCCATGGCTTCAATAGTGGGGATCTTTATTGTTAATATATTCAGCATATAATACTAACTATAACAACATGGAATGGCAAATAACTATAATGTGATTACTTGGAATGTGAAGGGTTGCATAATACGAATAAGCAATATAGGGTTCTCAAGCATCTGCAAGCGCTTAAGGGGCAAATAATGTTCCTACAAGAGATGCACCTTTAGAAGCAGAAATTAAGTTATTACGGAGGCATGGATAATGTCTTTGGGGCAGGCTCATCTACTCAAAGAAAAGGGTGGTAATCTTATTAATAAAAATGTGGAATTTCAGTGTAATTACAGTATATGCCATCCTTTGGGCAGATATGTTTTGGTTAGAGGCACTCTTAGAGATCTGACATTATCTTAGGTTCTATATATGGCCCCAACTCCAATGATCCATCTTTCTTTATGGACCTACTTGACATATTATTGCCATATTTGGATGTACCTATGATCCTGGGGGGACTGAAACCTTCCATATTCTCCAGATATAGACAGAACTGATAAACCTAAAAAGGTTTATCCCCAGCATAGAAGGCGATCAGGGACTTGACTGATAGGTTCGCCTATGTGATCTCTGGAGGGTTCTTCACCCGCGAGAAGGAATACACTTTCCATTCTTTATTACAGTAACTTTTCCCGTATTGACTATTACCTGATTAGTAAGACGCTGTTACCTGAACTCTTAGACTGTCAGATCTCCCAGAGGTGATCTCAGATCACTCAATGGTTTTATCGCCCTTTCTTTTTCTTCTGGCACTAAATCAGAGACAATGTGGAAGACCAATAATCGGACGTTAAAAGATAAGAAAATAATAGACAACCTTAAGAACAGTATTAAGTACTTTTGCTATGCACACGGAGTTCTACAGGCCGTGCAGACATGGAATGGGGAGGGCTTAAATGCTTTTTAGAGGGAACTGATAAAATTGCATCTCAACGGAGGAGACAAAGGAACAGCAACAAAATACATTACTTGAAAAAATTAGAATATTAGAAAAATCTGAGTTCCTCGACAAGTGAAGTACAAAGGCAGGAACTGATCGATTAAGGGCTTGCTATAATGACCTATTGGGGATAAGCTGAATAAGCCATCATTAAAACAAAATCTACCTATATTGATCAGGGGACAAAGCTGGGAGACTGCTTGCACTCCAGATAAGACATCAAGAAATGTCCAGGGTGATCCCTGCAATTAAATCACAGGAGATGGTCTCTTAAAGACTAACCTAAAGAGATAGTAATGGAATTTCTGGAGTTCTATACGGACCTTAATAAGGCCAGGCCCAATCCCCATCGGTGAGCTGTATTGATACTTATTTGGATTCACTGCCACTACTGAATCTTTCGGAAGTGCAAAGAGCACAGCTGAGCTCCCCAATTACAGAACAAAAATTCAATCAGCAATCCAGACCATCTCTTCAGAAAAAGCTCCAGGACCTGATGGATTCTCCTCAATTTCTATAAAATGTTGAGGGAAGAATTAACCACGTGACTGTTAGCGATTTGATACCATATTGAAGGGGGGCAGATCCGTACTTGTTCAAGGCTCTGATAGTGGTTTTGCACAAGGAGGAGGGACCCAGAATTGGTTTCCAATGACAGACTGATTTCCTTGTTAAACTATGACATTAAGATCTTGGCCAAAATCTTGGCTACTAGGCTGCAACAGGTGATGCCTTTTCTGATCTGCACAGAACAAGTGGGTTTCATGAAAGGCAGATCCTCATGGACCATCTGAGTAAACTAGACCATATATTTTATTTTTATTTTTTAAATCAAATATATTTTATTCATTTTATAAAGGTACACACACATAACAAAAATAAAATAAAAACATTACTGTGACTGTTTACAATAATATGATAGTGAGATAAATCAAAATTGCTACACCCTTGCCACCCCTTAAAACCTCCCCCCAAATGGACCATAAATTTTCTGTAGCCAGGAAAGAATATGTCTCCTTCTCTGCTTTGTCCTAGATGCAGAAAAAGCTTTTGACAGGGTAGATTGGGACTTCTTATCCAGAGTATTACTTAAATTGATTCCTCCACTCTTTGCAATGGATTCGATCCCTTTACACCACTCCTAGTGCTTGTATTTACTGTAATAGGACCTCTCACAGAGATTCTTCCTCTCCTCAGGGACCAGAAAAGGTTGTCCGTTATCTCCCTATTGTTTAACCTATATTTGGAACCTCTTCTAACTCGAATTAAAGCTGACCATGAGATTCGGGGTATAACTATTGGATCTCAGGAATTCAAAGTATCTGCATATGCTGATGACATTTTATTACACCGTCAGACCCAAGAAAATCAATTGATAAGACCTTGCAGGTAATACACGAATATGGGGCGATGGCCAACTGCAGATTAAACTTGGAGAAATCTAAAGTTTTTCCTCTCAACACGGTCACTAACAAACAGAAGATAGAAGGCCTAGGTGTGCAATAGAATTTAAACAACTTAAATATCTGGGTATTAATTTAACTAAGAGCCCCAAATCTTCCAGAGCAAGCAATCTGGATGCTATAGTACAGGTTGTCAAACATGATCTGAACAGGTGGAATAAGCTTCCACTATCTCTTTGGCGAGAATCAGCTTAGTCAAAATGAATGTTTTACCCAGCATATTTTATCCCATCAATATGTTGAACATATAGCTACCCCAATCATGGTTCACTGAATTACAAACTATACTCACAGCTTTTATCTGGAAAAGAAACAAGCTCGTATGGCATACAGTAAATGAACACTCCCTAAGCTGAAAGGAGGTCTTAGACTTCCAAACTTTAAATTTTATTATTGGGCAAGTCAAACCACAAGTACTTCAGATGAATGCAACCAAATTTAAATTTAAATCTGCAGGAATATTGTCCTGCTTGGTTGTCAATAGAAATAGAAATGATTGCAGCTTTAGGTTTAGAACCTTCAGCCCTTTTGTATATTAAGTCGAAATTACTCCCTAGCCCTAAAGGATAGCCCAATAGAAACCTTTGGTTAGGGTGCACACACAGATGTGTAATTTGTTCTTCTATAACCACACGCAGGATTCGAATCAGCTGATAATAGGAAACCTGAACTTCAAAATTGGGAATCAAAGGGCTCAAGAGCAACGGGTTTGAACAATTAGTTGGGAAAATGATATCTGATGTTTGGTCTAACGGCAGAGTTAGGGCATTATCGGACATTATTAAAAACAATAAGTTGGAAGCCAAAAATACTTTCAGAATATTACAGCTGATACATATGATCAGTAAGGCCCAGTTGTCTGTAAAGGCTGGGCAACAAGGGAAGTTCATAGTCCAGGTGGGCAAGAAGGCTAACGAACAACATGCCACTTCTCAAATTTATGCCATCATATTAGATGTAGCTTTCTCAAATGTAGAGAGCACTGCTATATATTGGGATAAACAATTTTCTGAAAAGAAATTTAATTGGCCTAAAATTTGGCAAGATACACACAGGTTATTTCTCAAGACAGGCTAAGACTAATGCAATATCAAATCATCCATAGTATGTATTATACACTGGAGAAACTGGCCAAAATTGGTACAGGCTCAAAAGATACATGTAGATGTTGCAGGGCAAATGGGGATCCCTCTATCATATTTTTGTGAGAGTGCCCCAAAATAGCCCCTCTCTGGTCCTTAATCAAAGACAAAGCTGACTCTCTGTTAGGATATCGGACCACATAGAACCGCTTGTTTGTGGTGGGAGACTACTCCCTTGTTAGGGGACTAGAAAGGAAATTCCATATAAGTATGATTGCACTATCAGTGAAGAAGCTGGTGCTAAGACACTGGCTTGATGGGGAGGTGGTATCCTACACAGAATGTCTTCGGAGCTACTATTCAACCTATCGGTAGAAAGGATTATTGCTAGCATAAATAACTGTCTGTCTAGATATGATAAACAGAGTAAACTGCACACCTTATATTCTGTGTGAACACTACATATGGCTAATGTAGACGGGTAGTACATTCCTGTATGAAATCGTGGCTATGGCTGAGGGGATGGGGTGGAGGGTATATGTAATTCTGTATATTGTATTGTATTGTGATGTGTTGTCTTGTATTTTGGTAGCTTATTTCTTTGTTGTTTTCCTTTTCTTTTCTCCTTGTTGTACCCATGTAATAAAAGCAAATAAAACATTTTAAATATAAAAAAATGTCTGCCCGCAATTATTGGACCTTTTATATGATATGCTAGAGGAGGAACTGCAGAAAGGTATTTTGTGCACCTCTATGAGGTCTGCAGCTATCACTGTCCTCCCTAAACCTGGGAAAGACTTGACAAAGTGTGCCTCCTATCTTCCCATCTCCTGCTTACAGCAGACTACAAAATTATGGCAAAAGTAATGGTGACTGTCTAGAATCTATGTTGCCCTTGCTGATTCACCAAGATCAGTCGGGGTTTGTTAAGGGCTGGCAGGGTAAACATAACATCAGAAGAACCCTGAATGTGATTTATAGATGGGCTCGGGGAAGGGACGCATGGAGCAGCAATAGTTGCGTTAGATGCTGAAAAAGCATTTGATTGTGTGGAATGGGGTTATCTGTTTGATGTGTTGGGAAGGATGGGGCTGGGCAAGAGATTCTGCCAATGGGTGCACACTCTCTATAATGATCCCTCAGCTCAAATAGCAGTAAATGGCTGTCTTTCTAAACCCTTTATTTTGGAATGAATTTACGTCAGGGGTGTCCACTGTCCCTTTGCTTTATGTCTTATCTCTGGAGCCTCTGGCAGCGGTCCTGTATGCTCATCCAGATATTGAGGGGTTCGGGGGCTGTACATAAGATTTCAATGTACGCAGATGACCAATTGTTATACTTACAAAATACCATGAGGATCTTCCAGCCATGCATAAACTTATGAGAGATTTTGAAGCCCTCTCAATTGATAGCTAACTTGGGTGGCTTATGGTTAGTAAACCAAATAAAGTATCTGGGGATACTTCTGTTGGCAACAATAGGTTGCTTATATGCCTTAAATTACAAACCACTGATGTCCAGAATAGCAGAGGACTCGTGAGCACTGGGGTGCCCTTCCCATCTCCCCTGCTGGGTAGGGTCGGTACCATAAAGATGATGATATTGCCAAGATGCTTGTATCTCTATCAGTCTCTCCCCATCAGAGTCCCACAGAGTCATTTTAGGTGGCTATATGCAATTTGTACAGATTCTTATGGAAGGAGGTGGGGCAGCACGTGGAATATAGGGCCACATGGTTTCAACCTGCCAACAGAGGTTGCATGGGGTTGCTGGACATTAAAGCTTACTACTGGGCTGCTCAATTAGCCTATATACAGCAGGGGTGTGGGAGGGATACACTGTCCTGGTGTGCCTAGAGGAGGAGATGACACTAGGTAGCTTTAAATATGATCTTTTAAGTGGTAGTCTCCCCCTCCAGCTAACCAGTATGATAATTTGTCATTAAACCCATTTATGGCTAATACTCTAATGATTTGGAAGGCGTACACCAGTACATAGGTTGGCAGGAGTCTTCTCACCATATTTGAGTTTGCTTGGTTCTGTGAGATTGAGGGCCCCCAATCAGTAGAGCTTATTCAGAGATTGAGATATTGGAACAGGGTGGGCCTTTCCACACATGACACAGCTTTACGGTGGGCTAATCCATAGCTTTCCAAGAACTTTGTGACACCTGGGCAATTAAATCAGGGGACTTCTTCGTTTATCTCAGAATGCGATGGGTTTGCGGCACTACCATATCCACTGGTGAGGGCTGGGCACCTCTGCCTTTTGAGGTGGAGTTTATAGACCCCAGCCTGGCGGCAGACCATCGTCAACCTACTACCATACTATTTTGGGGAAAAACATGGAAACACCACAGGCAAGCAGGCTGAGATGGGCAGGCGACCTCGCTCTAGAAATTGACCCACATACATGGAGGTTGGCATGTCCCCACTATGTACATTGCTCTTACAGCAATAGGCTGAGGCTGATACAACTAAACTTTCTGCATGGGGCATATATCACCCCTGTCAAGCTGCACTTAATGGACAGCTCCAGGTCAGACATGTGCCCTAAATGTAACACTGAAGTTAGGGATTTTCTTCACATGACCTTGATCTGTGCTAAAGTACGCTCCATTTTGGCACAATATTCATAGGATAATGTTGTACACTCTGGGTTATGTGCCTTTGAAGTCCCTCTTGGATCTACTACTGGGAGCTGACCCAAGACACCCTAATGGTGCTATGAGTAACCGACTGTGGAACATGGCCTTAATCAATGCCAGATGGACTATATCTCAAGTGTGGATGTCTCCTGATCCCACTTCTGTTAGTAGATGGTCCAGAATCTACTTTCCTGTATAGCCATTGAAAAAGCACAGCTGGGAGGCTGGGTAAGCTCCATAATTTTGAAGAAATGTGGGACCCCTAATAAAAGCAATCGAGGAGGGTAGATTTCTATTTAGTTTCCAGCCCCTACCTGTTTGTCTCCCATTGTTACTCATTATGTGACTATTGATCATTTTGTCTAGACAGTGAATATAAACTCCTACACAAGATACTCAAAGTGGATACTGCTAACTTTTATGTTAATCTGCTCTTAAGAGTGATCTTTGATGTCAAACAGATATTTTTATTATTATTGGAGTAAGTCTTAAAGGATTAATTTAATCTTTAACCATTGTAAACCAGGGCAGTAATTCTTTTATTATCTTTTATTTCCTTTCTTCTTAAATTTTGTATATAACTTAGAGACACTGAAATAGTCAGTATCCTGTTGACCAAAGCAGTTTGCCACACCTGTACATAATGTGCCTCTGTATTGATTGTTTCACTGTATATCCTGAACCACTTAATAAACTATTTTTGAATAAAAAGAATGGACACTAAAATTATGGTTGCTACTGAAATAATTGGAAATTTCATTTTATCAAAGTCTCATTTTTATTTACAAAATTGAAAATGAATTTAGTTCTCCTGATTAGTCTTCCTTGATTGTACGTGTTGTTCCAGGCATTTGTGCATACTCATCAACTATGTACAATATTATCCATGAATCATGGACAAACCATGGATGGAACTTTCATGGACAAAGATCAAGGATGGAATAGGGCTCACCACTGATGTCCATGGCCAACCTCATTGTCCTTACAAATATGGACAATCAGAGAGTGTTGTTGATTATCAAGCAATATATAGCATACTAGCACTGGAACCACCACTGCCTTTTCATTCAACTGCTGAGCAGCTGCCAAGCTTGCTGACAGTAGGCTGTAGCTGTCCTCCTCTACTTGCAGCTCTCCTTACCAGCCTGAGATTTCTTAATTGCTGCAAATGGGGTATTTGAAACTTAGAATCACCCCAACACATTCAACAATATACACAATGGAACACATTGCACAGAGAGACACCCAGTTGCACTGTTCTTCTACAAAACATCCCAGTGAATCATCATAACTGATCCTGCAATAACAGAGGATACATGCTGCCAGACCAGACAGATACAGTAGGAAAATTTGCCCATGACCGCCTAGGAACAAATATGCAATCAGAGTGCGGGTTGATTGTCAAACAATAAATAGCATACCAACCCTGAGCACACCACTGCCCTTTCCTTTGACTTCTATACAGCTGCCATGTTTGCTGGCAGTAAGCTGTAGCTGCTCACCTCCACTTGCCTCCCATGCTCACCTAGTGCTACAAGTACCAGTTGATCACCATGTCAGGTGTGCTGACAATGAAGACTGGTGAAGGTATTGCCACAAATTAGAAAGAAGATAATGCCATAGCTCAGTTAGATGAAGCATTCTTCTCTTAAACAATTTGTCCAACCTAGAACAACCTGTACTGTATTGACCACATTTATTTGACTCCACAGTAGTGGGATGGATCAGTTTGGGATGCCCTTGTTGATATTGACTGACAGTAGTAGTCTGGCCCCGGCCATACATGTCAACAAAGTGGTTATGAAGGGGTACAGTGCAGGTTAGTGGTGAGTAGCACTGCTGGAGATTGGTGACAGGTCTTGTTGGCAGTTGGCAAAACTAATGGAAAATGGAGGGTGCAATGAAAAGAGAAACTCTTGTTTTGGGGAATAGTAAGACATATCAATACAAAAAATGTCAGTCATAGCCATCACCGTGGTGAACACTATCAGACATTACAGCACACTGTGGTGTGTTATTAGGTTGTGAATTGGATGTACAATGTCAGAGCAACACATGCTGACTTTTGTAATACTTTTGTATGCACTTTGGTAGCTTGTGAGCTGTTCTGTTTAGCATGCTTGCTGAGCTGCTGGTAGAATGGAATAAACATTTATAATACACATTGGTGTCTGACAGCATGACATGTTGTATTTGTAGCAAGGTCAGGCTTGTAACCACCCCTCCATGTCTATCAAGCAAGACAAACAGAAAACATCACACACACCATGTAACATGTCTCCCCCATTCTTCCATGCTCTTCCACTCCCCACACACACACATTCAGTATCATACCGCTGAACCATGGAATTCCACTTTATTAATTGTAATTGATTTATTTTATCTACCCCATTTTTAAGTTATTCTAGTGATGTCATTGATGTAACCACCCATTTTATGTTTCTGAACCACTGTACGCATATTGCAAAATAACAGCGAGATGTCAAATTCTTGTTAGCAACTTGTATTTCCCACAACACAACAGTATGGGACAAAAACACAGAAACGCTGAACTTTTAAAGAAACAAGTCAAAAAGTAAAATAAAATATTTTGCAGACATAAATACTGTATGCAAGCCAAACTGTACATCTTCAAATACCAGTCACACATAAATAAATATTGAAAATCAACCCTATTATTACACTATAGTTTTCGATAAACATAACACATAGCTACTACAGTACACAGTACACACTATATATTTCTATAGCTGTGGGTGCCCTCCACCTTTGCCCACCATTTCAGCAGTTTGTTTATTCTATTTTTTTTGCCATAACAGATGGGGTCAAGTCAAAGTGCCACCTGATATGGGTCAGAATAAAATTTATCAAGTTTCTGGGCAACCGGGGTGGAGACAGAGGAGGCAGAGCCAAGATAGTGTGCTGAGAGTGTGCGAGTGAGCATCTCAGTAACCAGTGGTGATTGTTCCTATCCTTTCATCGACTTACCAGCCCATTTGCAGATGATACAATGTCAGAAAACCAGTCCAGCACAGCATTGATCCTTCCTCTTACCAGGGTTTTGGCATTGGGGTACAGGCTCAAGGTATGATGGATGGTGAGGTGAAGTGGGATGGGACATAAAATGGTCTGCATTGAATGGTAAGAACAAACACTTACAAGCACTGAAGCCAGGCCCTGATTGTGAAGCTTTGGTAAAGCTCTTGTGGAGCTAGTGAACTGCATCGGATCTATTCCTCAGCTTGCTCCAGTAGGTGAGAATAAATAAAAAACAGCTAAGAAAGGAGTTTAAAGTGAATTAGTGAAAAGCAGGCTTGTAACCCATGTAACAGCTGTGTAACTGCGCTGCATAACAATCCTACTTCTCAGGAATGGTGTAAAGCTCATTGCAGAAGTTCGAATGTCTTGATATAAAGTTGATTTCTGGTCAGTTTATCTTTGTTGGCTCCCGAGATCTGTATGAAGCAATGCAGTATGCTTTCTAAGGGTTAGAGCTGGTGCATGTTGAGAGATTTTTCTGAAAGATAGGAAAAGAAAAAAGGGGTGGGTTGTGAAACTCTTGGACTGGTTGCTTTTTTTTTGTTGTTTTGCTAAAGACAAGTTTCTCCTGTGTATGACAGATGCAGAATGTTAAGCTGTAAACACATTTTGCTCTCTCTCTGTGTTCTTTGATTTGCTTTGTAAGGCTGCATGGCTCTTATATTGGATGTGTGCTAGCTTAATAAGTACAACGCTGCAATTTTGCCATCTTTTGCAATTTCCCTCATGTCCAAAAGAATTAAAGGCTGAAAGAGGTGGACAAAGCCACAGCGGGTGCAAACAGACTAACAAGAAGGTGAGCAGGCCCGGCCACAGCTGCAGCTACAGGCAACTCAGGGACAATGAGCACAAATATAGGCAATATCAATGAGAAAAGCACCTCTTCTGAAGCCACTAATGTAAACAAAATGAGTAAAAATTTGATTAGTGGCAAGATGGGGAACCCGCTTACTGGAGCACCCAGACTACAAAAATCCCTCAGATGGCCCAATGGATCAGTTCATTTTGCAGCAAACATGGCCAAACGACAAAAAATAAAGGCGTTACTGACCCTGTTGATTGCTCTCCTCAGGAGGGAACTTCAGGTGGTGTTAAGGCCCAGAATGAGAACAAAATGTCAGGAGAGGAACGACTATGGTCCATGTGAATGATCCATAAGGGCTTAACATGCTGGCTACCAGCAATGAAGTTATCACTTCTAACCCAAAGGCTGCACAAAAAAGAGCACAAATCAACATATAGAAGGTGATTTGAATGTTGAAAGGGGTCAAAATGGGAATAATGTAACTAATCTGGAAACAGAAACTGCTCGGTACAGGGAGGAAGTGATTGATTTAACCCATAGAACTGGGGAGAAAAAGTACACTCCTTAAGCTTCAGTCAGCACAAGACACAATGCTAGAGGAGCTTAATGCAGGGTTTCAGAATATGTCTTCTGTTTTGACTCCATAAAAGGCTCAATTGTGTCTCTTGATTCCAAAATGGAAATTTTAACTAAAAGGGTATCAGATTTAGAAATTAGAGTAAGTGGTACAGAAGATCAATTAACCCCAATTCAAAATCTTGTACAACATCAAAATGCAGTTGACTTTGGCCTGGCAGTATATAGGGCTGAAACGCCATCAGCCCTCAAATGCATCAAAACTATGCTTAATAAGGCTTGAAGTGGACTCACACCTGTGAGCTACATGCTCAATCTGGCTAGCTTAACCTAGAGTGCAGAATACAATATCAAGTCTGCCTTCTTACCAGGAAATCTACACTAGAGACTCTTCCCTCCCAGTATATTAAACCTCCTCAACCCTCAATCCTCCTCCAGATCTACGAGGAGTGCATAAAATCATTCACTAAAAGTCCCATTCCACTGGACCTCTCAGGGCCAACATTCCTAAGAAAACCGTGGACCACTCTGGCTCAATGCACTCAGTAAAGAGGCAGATATGGAACTCAGACTGGGGCAATTTAAAACTAAACTTCAAACATTGCTTGCATCATCCAGTGACTGTGAATGTGGCTCCTAGTCCTTTTCACTGCCCCCTGCTCAGTCACCAATCATCATTCTCTAGAACTCCTCCTGCTCTCATTCCTCTTCTCTGCCCCCACCTCTTTCTTAAATATTTTCTTCTCCCAACTCCTCCCATAACCTACCTTTTGTCATGCTTGACTCCCACTCCAGGTACTCCTCCTCCACACACATTCCCCTCTACTCTCCTTAGCCTCTTCCCTCTCTCTTCTCCACCCTACTGTCTCCCTGCTCCTCCTAATTTTCCCTCTCTAGTCGCCACAAAAAATCTTCTCATTTTGTCTACTTGTTAACACTTAGACAATAGATCTGCATATAATTTATGGATCTTGCCTCTGCTTTTAGCCCATTGTTCTAACTCCCTCTTGTAAAATGTATCCAATTGTCCTTCTCACAAATGTTTGTATTCCTGTTCTTATGACTCTGTTTTAACTGTCTGAACCTATTGTAACTATGTGATTTGACATTGTTTGATGTGGAACCTCTTTAAATGAGCTCTTGACTCAAAGGTACTTCTGAACTATAAATAAATAAAAATAATAAAAAAGAGCTACGAAATTACAGTATAAGATAGAAGATCTGGAATCCAGTCAGAAGGGGAATATCAAGATAGAGGCTACCAGAAGGTTTGGAAGGAGTAAACCCTGTAAAATATTTTGAGGAGATTTTGTCGAAGCACTTGGAAAAAAATATCCAGAAGAGAAGGTAGAACTGGATCGAGCACAGATAGGGTTTTCCACAAGGAAAGACTTATCAAGATTCATGTTCATAAAACCTCATCACTTTCAAATTAAGGAGGAGCTACACAGAAGGCAAGAATGGAGAAAGGTTTACATGTTAGAGGACTTCATCTTCAAATCTACCCAGATCTCCCACCATCAGTAGCTGTAAAACTTAAGTCTTTTAATGGTATAAGAAAAATCTTGGGAGAAAAGGGAATACTATCTATTCTACTTCATCCAGCACTTTCAAAAATCTTCTAAATGGAAGGAAACATGTATTTGATACCCCAAGAGATATGCAGGTCAATACCTAAAACTTACCTTTTCCATACAGAGTGAGCAAGGAGGAACTCTGGTAGCTCCCCAGCAGATTTTAATTAATTTACGATGTGCATACAGCACATGACAGTTGCTCTGTAGAAAGAATGGAAAAAAAACCTGACTGATTAATTTGCTATAACTGCTATATTTGGTTAAATATCAATAAGATTTAAGAATAAAAAGATGCATGTTAAACTAATAAATTAGGAAAAATTACAAATAGGAATCTAGAGGTTATAGGGAAGTGGCATGTAACACTGTCTTAAGAGGAGGGTCATAATAAGAGAAAACACATAGGAAAGGTATTGGGTAATAATTCAAAAAAAGAAAGAAAAAATGAATTTGAAATATTAAGGGAAAGCAGTTAAATAAATGTTACACAGATAGATTATCTGCCAGTGAAAGAGTTAGCCTCATTTATACACCCTCTCAAGCTCATGACCGTCTTTGTAGACTGTCTTTTGAGGCGGAGGATACTCAGCAGCAAGTCTGAATAAGTGGGACTGGGTAGACTTAGGAGTCAGAAAGGAAGGGGTTTAAGGAAGACACTTAAAAAATCAGACATATAGAATACATGGAGCGGACGACAGTGTAAAGAAAAATTATAGGTCTGACATCTAGAGAAAAGTGACATAGTAACTTATGTGCTGACATCTTTGAATGTATATTTAAAAGAAATTATAACTATAAATGGCTATTGATTTAAAATGTTTATTTTGGAATGTAAAAGGAGCCAGAGATGGAACTAAAATACGTAAAATAGTACAATATGCTAACCAGATCCAGGCAAACTGTTTGTTGTTACAAGAAACCCACTTTGCAGAAGCTGATTTTAGATATATATGTAATGGCCCAATTCTCAAAAGCTTACACCTGGTGTAACTTGACTTACACCAAAACAAATGGCTCAAGTAACAATGTCACGCTAGCAGTTGCGATGACTGGTATTCTGCAAGCAGCCTGCAACATATAGGCTCCTTGTGACAAAGTGGACTTACACCACTAGTTACGCCCCTAAACCACCGAGACATGGTGCTAGGGGTTTACAATAGCAGTTGCACCCTATTCTGAAAGGGCAGCACCCAAGACCCTGGTTTGCTATTCTCAAACAACCCCAGAGGTCATCCGAAAGTACAGTTACACCAGCTTTTGGGGCTGGTGTAAATGTACCTCACGCCTCTGGGGGTTGTGCAGATCTGCCACTGGGTCAGCACCCAAGACTTGTGCACCCCATGTCCCAATCCACAAATTGGTAATGGTAAAACCCCACAGGCTAATAATGCCCCCATGACTGATCCCCACAGACACATACATGCCCAGCAGAGAAAGCAGACCCCAATGCCCCATCCTCCAAATATATATTGAATGCCCCCACAGGCACAGAGACCCCCTCCATGTCCAATCCTCCACATTAATTATAAAAGCCCTAGAGTGCTAGCACCCCTCTCCCCCACTTTCTCAATCCTGGAATTACATTATGCACACACAAAAAACACAGCCCCAGTCTCCCTGGTAGTCTAGTAGCCCCCTCTTAGTAATGCCAGTCCACCACACACACCCAACATGCTCAATTAGTGACTAGCTAGGCCCCTTCTCACCACCACAGCTAGCCTCAGACTGATCTCCGTAGTAAGCGCTTACTACTGTTAATAGTACACAGTCAATGAATGAACTGTCATTCATTCATTGAGTACATACTATGTACAGTAGTAAGCTCAAATGGAGCTCAGTCAGTAGCTGGCCATGGTGATGAAAGGTGAGCTGTGCCAGTCACCAACTAAGTATGGGTCGGGAGTAGGATGCACTGGCACTGCTAGGGGGTGGGGCCACTAGACTACCAGGGAGATTGGGGCTATTTTTTCTTTTGTATGCATAATGCAATTCCAGGGATCCAGGAGGAGAGAGAGGGGTGCTATCCTTGCAGGCTTTTACAATTACTGCAGGGGATCAGGCATGGAGGGGTGTGTGCTAACCCTGCTGGGCTCTTGACATATGTTCAGGGAATCAGGTATGGAGAAGGGTGCGTAGCCCTGTGGGATTTTTATTTGAAGGTTTGGGGCATTGGTGAGAGCTGATCTGTGTAGACCTGCGGGGCTGTACAGTGTGTGTGTGTGGGGGCACTTGATCCCTTCACTTGGGCAAACCACAGACTTGTGGCCAACTGTTCTGGTACACCTCTGTTTGTCATACCGGTAAACTTGGTATAAGTTGTGGGACTTAACATGAGGGACCCTGTTTGATAGAGAATCAGGCACAGGGTCTTTGGTGCATCTGTGTTTGGCACAAGTTGCCTTTGGCAGCAACTTGTCATAATTCTAGAATCGGGCTCATCTCTTTGGGGAAAGGGTTAATTCCTCATTTACTGGCAACTCCAGGAAGTAGCCATTATTATAAAAATAGACATTCTAGACAAAGCTACAGATAGATATGGGAGGCATGCTGTGGCTACCATTCGGAGAGGTAATAGACGCTAACAGTTAGTTCTATTTATGGTCCACATGAGGAAGACCCAGAATTTATTATGCATTTTTCACCACTTTGTCTAAATATGCAACTCCCTAAATTATAGGAGGTGATTTTAACCTTTACTATCAATTTTAGATAGATCAGAGGGTACGGAAGATACAAAAAGTGAGCAGTTCAAAAATGTAAACAATTTGATCCAGGATTTAAAGCTCATAGATGTGTTTAGAGATATACCCAACTTGGAGAAAATACAGTATTCCTTTTTCTCAAATGTTTACAAAACTTCTTCTAGGAATAATTACTATTTATTGTCAGAGTATTAGTTAATGATGTAATCAATATTAAATATGGAGCAATACAAATCTATGACCATGCCCCTATTCATTTATTAATAAGATGTACTTCAGAGAAAGAATGGTACAGGGAATATAACTGGAAATTCAATAACCTATTATTAAAAGTTGAGATGTTCAAACTAAGACTTAAAGAGGAAATTAAAATATTTTTGGATAATAATGCAGTGGAAGATACAGCTTGGTCAACAATTTGGGATTCTTTGAAGGTGTATTTAAGAGGTTGGATCCTATCTTACTCAAATTTTAAAAGAAAACAAAAAGAAAAAATAATATATTGGAACATCAATTATGCAGCAGAAATGGCTTATAATATTTCTGATCTTGAATCAGATTTGAAGACAGTGTTAAAATAAGAGAGGAATTTAACCATTTGCTCTCTAATAAGGAGGAAAAAGCAATGCAAAATTCAGATCAATTATTACTTTTTTCAGAAAAAAACAATAGGTTATTAACATATCAATTACAATGTGAACATAATAGAAATGCAATATACAAAATTCAATTAGAGTCAGGCAGGATCTCAACCTCTCTTTTAGAAATAAATAGAAAATTTCAAAGTTTTACAGAGATTTGTACACACAGATATCAACCCATCAAAGCAGGATATAGAGAATTTTTTGATGGGTCCAGATGGATTCACTATAGAGTTTTATAAGACTTTTCAGGAAGTTCTCTCCCATTGCTGATTCAGATATTCAATGATATTGAGAAAAGTGGAGGTTACCAACCTCAATGAGAGATTTCATAATAACTCTTATCTTAAAGAATAATAAAGATTCGATAAAATTTGGATCCTACAGACCGATTGCCCTATTAAACATCGACCATAAAATTATAATGACAATCTGGGCAAACAGATTAGCCGAGCATATTCAGTCTATTATTTTATTTATTTAGTTTTTGTTGACTGGGTAAGTGCACTAGACAAGTTCTGCCTATTTTCAGTCATGACCCAGGTGAGGGAGATACAGATGAATGCCAACTGATCTTGAACCAGATTAAGCTGGTGGTGGTATTTTTAGTGAAGGGAAATTTGGCCAGAGCACCAGGAAATTTCCCTACTCACCACTGGGAATTGCTGGCCATCCTCAAGATGACCACTTTGGTGTGTGCTGAGGAGAGAAGGATGTCAGAGAGACAAAGAGCAAGCTTCCTCCTCTGTCCCTGGAATGTTAGAGGCTAACAATTCGAATGAAGAAATGGAAATTAGTGATTTGCCTGAGGAATTCTTTGACATGGATATGGACTATTCACAAATAGAAACTGTAGCAAAAGTAGAGAACAAGGACCTATTGTTAAATCAGAACAAACTGAGGAAAAAAGTGTGGATTTATTGGAGAAAAAGAATCTTTTGGAACTTTTGACAGAAGAGGAGGTGCACTGCAAAATGTAGAGAGAAGCTCTAGAAGCTGAAATTGTAGCTCTGAGAACTGCACCCTTATCAGAAGAACTGGATGAGCTACAAGCTGACAAACAGCTGTGTGCTGATGTAGCTGCATCAAGGCTATGGGAAAAGCACAAGAATGTCAGAGTAAGGAAGCAGCTGGCAGCAGTAAACATCGGGAAGATGTGCCAAAGCCAAATGACACAGACAAAAGGAAAAACTCAAAGGTAACAAAAAGACTGAGTGTACAGCATTCTGTTAAAAATGTTATTGCAATCGATGTTCAGTCTAAGTCAGTATCACAAGATGCAGTAATTGATGAAAATAATAGTAATGTGAACCAGGGTGTTCCAGCGACTTGAGAAAGACAATGTAAGTATTTTAGAAAGCTGACTCTATAAACACCCAGTAAACAGCCCATGGAGCCAAATTGCCACCATAGGGAGTGGTCCCCAACACGAGCATTAGCAGGGGCAGGCTGGTTCTAAAAACAAATGGACAGTGGATACAAGATCCACAGTAAAATGATGTACAAAGATATAATAACGTTGTAAGTCCTTCTGAAGCTGAGCTGCAAAATTCAAAAGTGGTGATAAGACAGGGACCTGATACTAAAGACAATGGCAGCATGGATTCAGATAACCCACTGGGTCCCAACACAACAACAGGCCAAAAGCATGCATGCAGAAAAAAAATGACAATGAAGTTCCTGGTACCTCTGTTTCAGACATCATTAGAATGGGACCAGCAGAAAATGTTTTATAGGACCATAAACAAAAACTTGGCTAAATCCAATGTTCAAATTAGCTGACTTATTTCAGAATAAAGGGGAACCAGCCACGAAAAAATACAGTCAGGTTAATTTTCAAAGGGATCTAGAAGAACCGCCAGATAGGTTATACATTGCTAGACAGCTTCTTAAGGGATCCATGAAATATTTTTTGCATCAGAAATATTTGCTCTTATACATATTAGGAATTCAAACTTTAATGTTAGCTTTAAATCAGTGGCTAATTTAGACAGATTTTGAATAAAATACAGAAACTTAAGAACACCCCAGTCTGGGTCTCTTTTTGCTGTCCTGTTGACAAAACCTGCTGTTAAGTTAATAACTGTTATCATTAAGTAATGAAGGGGTGAATATCGAGGACATTTTGTTTTGGTTAAGGCAAAGGTCGCGAGGTCTTAAACAAACCTGCACCTATATTGGACAGTGAGCAAATATGGAATGGGGGTAGAAGATTAGAGTTAAACTCTACTCCACTAATAATGGTCCAGTCCACCTCCGTAGAAGTTTTTAGGAAAGATAGAGGAGCTTGTTTTTTATTGGTCAACAAAAAGCTTGCTTTAAACTGTGGTTCCAGGACACACTTGAACACTGCATGTGACACTCCCAGATGTAATCATTGTCTTGAAAGTGGCCATCTGTCTGCTAATTGCCTTAATCTTTTAACTGCAATCTTTGTGAGAAAACAGGACACAGGTATGGGACGTGTCCTTGGGCATCCATAATAGGAGGACTGCCCTTCCCACAAGGGTTTAATCAACATAGCCCAACAGATGCAAGCAAAAAAGTGACAGCTCAGGGTGAGGAGGGTACTCCCAGGGTTCCAGAAGACCCCTTGAGGGAAGGAGTGCAAAGGCAAGTAAAAATCAGGTTATAAATCAGCCAGTGCAGATTGGGGATCCCAAATTTCAGATGCTCCCTCAGATATTAATCTAGAAAATACACCAATGACTACAACTCCAGAAGACTCTGGCTTGTCAGATATGACTCCCCAGATTTTCAGTGACCTTTAAAAAAGTTTTGGCAAAAAAAAACAGGTCAGGTAAAGCTATCCCTACTAAAGCTTCCTACCCTCCCAAAGAAGAAAGGAAAGTCCTAAGAGTTGGAAATCAGGCAATAAATTTGCAGCCCTAACACCTAGAGAAGAATCAGGAGGGGTGAGAGTCTGATACCTCCTTGAGGGCCTCAACAACCACAGATATTACCTCTGATGGGGATGAAGGGAGGAGAGGAAGGAGGATAATGTTACTCCTCACCATTCTAGATGTAGAAGGGTTTCTAAAGTATCATGAAAGATTGTGGTTCTTTAAGTTTGCATCTTCATCCATGCTGCTGCTATGACTTCTCTTACTTTAACCACAATTAATGTTAATAGTATAAAATGTCACAAGAAAATGCTTTCTACCTTAAGTTCATTACAAAAGACTACAAGCAACATTCTTTGTTTTCAAGATACTAGAATTAAAATGCAAGCTGAATTAAAATTAGCAGGCAGCACTTGGACGAATTTTGCCACCTTCTGGTCCATAGGAGAGGCAATATGTAATTGGGTGGTATTTTGTTTATTAATTCTGCTCAACAGATTTCTAGGTTGGTAGACATACAACCTGGTTGGGCCTTGTTACCGGACATCAATTTCCACAGGGAAAGATTCAGGCTTATAACAGTGTATGTCTCCAACAAACAAGGCTCAGATAGTCTTATTAATGAAGGAAATCCAACCATATCTCTATACATCAAGGTTAGTAATATGAGCTGGAGACTTTAATTGTGCCTTGGTCACCTCTGATAGAGGATTAAAACAAATAAACTTTTTGTGATTCTCAGGCCCCACAAAATATTATAGACACTGCCAAATTAATAGACTTCCATAGATTTAAGAGTCTGTTGGAGGCAACACATATTTTAGAGGTTCTCTCCACCCGGATAGATTTTGTTTTCCTTCCTGTGACTTTACAAGTAATTTCATCAAAATTACATGCCTAGAAATTCTCAGATCATAGGTTCACAACAGTTCAAAAGGGTGGGAGAATTCTTCTAGCTGTAAGAAAAATCAGTGGAGATTAAATAACACAATTTTGGAGGACAAGGGGTATGGCATGCCTGGAAAGGGAATGGGTTACAAGGTTTTAAGTTCTAGAAATGTATAACAATATTTCTTTATGGTGGGAAGATACTAAAACAGATCAGATTTCCTTTTTTAAATAAGTCTAAGACTATAGCTTATAAAAAATATCTAGAGTACCTTCATTTGAGTAACCAATTACATAAATTGACTTCTCTTACTGAAAACTGAGAGAAGAGATTACAGTGCTCAGATAAGTGTTATCAGAAAACAAATGTCAAAAAATAATGTATGACAGTGCAAAGTCCCTAGAGCAAGAGCAGAGGTTTGGAACAAAGGTTACACAAGGGCTTCCTGGATCCTTTTAAGATTGCAAGGACAGGGTGGAACATAGAATAATTTCCCAGGTGATTTCAGACACAGAGGACATGGCTTCTTCCCCATTAGAAATCTTAAGGCATGCAGAAAAGTATGTGGGGTCCCTTTTGGGAAAGACCTGGGAACAGACAATATAGCAGTAAATCTGGAACAACTAAATTTACCTAAGTTAAATAATCAAGAAAGGGATAGATTAATAGACCCTGTCACAGTAGAAGAACCTCAGCTAGCAATTTCCTCTTTGAAGCTAGGTTCAGCCCTGGTACAGATGGCCTGGGGCAGAATTTTATAACACTTTTGTAGAGATGTAGCACCAGTTTTGTGCAAGTACTAAATGGGATGCTGTAAGACTCTTCCTTTGCAGCCAAGATCAATCAGGCCTTATTAATTTTGTTATATAAAAAGGGCCAAGGAAAATTTGAAAACTGAAGAACTATCAGTCTATAGAATACTGATTTAAAACGTTATGTAAAATGTTATTGAGTAGGATTGTCTTTAGTTGCAGACAAGTTAATCAGCCTGGAACAGACATGTGCCATTCTGGGCAAATTACAATATGATAATTTAATAATGTTAAGGGAATTGTTCCACACAGCACAGAAAGGAATCTTAAGGGGTTTATAGTTGGCCTAGACCAGTAGAAGGCCTTTGATCAAGTTTTGCATGAATTTCTATTTACAGTTCTAAAGCCTATGGTATTCCTAATACTTTAGTGGGCTGGATTCAAGCAATGTACAATAAAGCCATAGTAATACAAATCATTAATGGCTGGATTGGTAACCCTATTCCAGTCCAAAGAGGGGTTAGGCAAGGCTGTCCTGTCAGTCCACTTTTATATGTATTCATGATAGACATTTTAGTCTGAATGATATCACAGTGTGATCATATTCAGGGTCTTAAAATAAATACAGAATCTTCTCAGGTGAAAATAATGGCCTATGCAGATGATTTGGTTATGTGCTTATCTCCTGCTAGAGAAGGTAGGCAGGTAAAAGACATCCTGAATTAATTTTTCTAAAGCTCATGGTCAAAGGTCAATTATGCCAAAGCATTGGGGTTCCTTTGGGGATACCCCATTACCTGAACATAATAAGTTATCTGGAACAAAACTAGTAAAAGAAACAATTTCCATTTAGGAATATAAATTGGTATCTCAGATATGGCACAATGCAACTGGGCAAAGGCCTTATCAAAGCAAATAGGTTGGTAGCAGGATGAAAGGGAAATAAATCTCTAAAAAGAAAAGGGTTTTACTAATCAAAACACTATTGGTTCCTATATTTCTGTATATCAGATATGTTTTCCACCTCCTACTTCTCTATACACAACATTATTAAGCATTTTTTCGAAGCACTATGGGGGAGCAGATTAAATCCCATCAAAGAGGGTATACATATAGGACAATACAGAGGGAGGGCTAGACATGGTTAATGCTTTTGCTTTCTATACTAGCATATTTGTTTTCTATAATTTGGCTTCTGCTCTTAAACCAGGAATAAGATATGGGTCCCATGCTTGCCTGACTATCCCAAACTTGCCTCATTGGAATAATAGGAAACCTGGACAGTCGAATAAAATTCAACAATTTTGAATGTATGGGTTAGAAGCAGTTAAAGACTTCATTAAATGGGAAGTAACAGTACCTCAGCTACAAATTATGGATAGGAGAAAGTTGTATGCTCACATTTTGACCACGGAATCTAAGGACCCTGTAGTTTTTCCAAACTGTCCTGAAGATAGGACTTTTTTCTTTTAATTCTGTTTGTCTCCCCAGGCACTGGAACTCTCGAGGGCCTATCGGCTGCAGCCTATGCCACTCTACCGCCCACTGTGAGCCCCTGTCATCTTTAAGGGTGTTACATTCTCCCTGAGCCCCAAGGAAGATGAAGGGCCAGAGGGAGTCTGAAAGGGCAGTGGCAGGGCTCCAATGTTGGGCATGTGATGGTTCGGCACTGGGATGGCCGTCACCTATCTGGGCTGGTGAGGGCTTTTGTACAGGGTTTTATGCCCAGATGTGGGACATACAATGCTGTCAGCCCATAATGTGGGTGCTCTTACTCACGTCCGGAAGGCAGCCACCCAGCGTCTTCCCGATTATGAGCCCTGTGGCCGCGGTGCCACTGGTCTCCACCAGGGGCCACTGCTGTGCCGGGCTTACCTGATCCCTCCCAAGAGAGTCAGTCCTCCAGATGCTCAATGCTCTCTCTCCCCTGCCGACCCCGGCGGTCGGGCTCATTCTCAAACCTGGGTCACCGGCAGTGCAAGTAGGACGTCCAGTGCCTCAACCCTCAGCACCACCAGGCCAGCCTGTGAAGATAGGACTTAATCAGTCATCAATTACCTTACAAGTAAAGACTCCAGAATTTGTATGGGATAGTGTTTGGTTAGGATGTGATGGGAGGCTACCGTAAGAAACAACAAGCATAAGCAACTTAGTGAAAGATATTGTTCTAGAGATTCATGTATATCATTATTAGAATCGTAGTACCACCTGTTTTGTAATGTGATTATGCCAAACAGTTTTGGAATTATCTTGTCATTAAGTGGAAGGAACCTTTGTTTAACTCCCTTTCATACATCACTTTAATGTGTGGGGTGAACAGGGATGGTTGGGGAATTTCATGTTGAAACTTTATTATACAGTATTTTCAGTTATTAGATATTATCTGTAGCAGTCCAGATGTATATGGGTTACACAACAAAGGAGAGTTACTTTTGATGAAATAATAAGAAATATACATTTGCTGCAACATATTGTGCAATTGGATTATAAGAGAACTAGGCCAAAGAGGGTTAAAAAATTATGGGCAAATCGAACAATGGGTGAATTATATATGATAAAATATTTGTAATAAGTTTGAACTGGTTTGTGTATGTATTTTTATAATTTTAATGTATTATAATATATTGTTTTGGTTATGTAGTCCATTTTCTTTAATAAAAATTCTCTACTTTTTTTCGAGAAGTGCCATGGGATCTTTAACATCCACCTGAACTACCACCAGAACAGGTAGATTATTCACCCACATCAAACTGGATTTATTCCAAGAAGAGACTTTATCCAATATTCAGAAAGCCTTAAATGTTATAGAATTAACATCTGGATCTGAGATGGTTATAATCTCTTAATGCTGAGGAAGCATTTGATCATATGTATTGGCCCTTTTGATAAGGAGCCTAACCCAAATGAAATTTGGAGATAGGTGTATGCAGTGGGTAGATTTGGTATATAAGTCCCAATACTCCAGAATTAAAACAAACTCTAATTTTTCAGAACCCTTTATTTGAAAAGGAGTCAGGCAGGGTTGCCCCTTTCACCCTTATTATTTACAATTCATATAGAGTCTCTGGCATCATTGATAAGACTTAATAGGCAGATTGAGGGCAAAAATTCATGAATAATACTATAAGGTGTCACTTTATGCTGATGATGTGCTGGTATTCTTGGATAAACCAAAATAAAAAGGTATGGAATTAGTTAATTTAATAGAGAGTTTTAGCAAAGTTTCAGATTATAAGGTAATTGGGAAAAATCGGAATGCATTTATAACGGGAAGGAGTTGAACAACCCAACCATATTATTAAACTCGGTAGTTAAATCAGAAATAAAATATTTGGGGGTTATTATTACTAAAGACAGAAATCAACTATTCCAGGTGAATTATAACCCTTTAACAGAAGAAGTAAAAAGACCTGGACAGATGAGTTACTTTAACTTTAACTATGATAGGGAGGATAAATATCCTAAAGATTAATATTTTACCAAGATTTTTTTCAAACTTTACCAATAATTTTGGATAAAATGATTTTCATTAAGGTATAAAACTGGTTAAGACAATGTATATGGAAGAATAAAAGACCAAGAGCCAGTCTTGAAAAACTATACCCTCCCTAAGGCATGGAGGACTGAGACTACCAAATTTAAGATGATATTGCTATGTGGCACAGTTAGAACCCATTTTGACTTGGTTTTGTGTGATGACAATATTTCTGCACAAGATTTTAATTTTATAGAGCAAGAATGTTCTCCATTTCACAAATTAATGTTCATTTTGTTTGTTGATTGTGATAGCAGAATATATATAAAAAATATTGTCCTCAACTAAAACTACTACAAGGATCTAAAGAAGTTAACATTCAATTGGGTATAAACTACAGGTTTTCCATATATACACCTAAATATATGAATTCTTACCTGAAGTTCACTTATATGAACAAAGATGTTTATAATTGGAAAAATTGTGGGTTAGCACATTTGAAACAATGGGTGAGATATTCAAAGCATTTGCACATGGCACAACTGAGTTGCGCTGGCACAAGTGCAGACTTGCCTAAGGGTGATATTCAGCAGGAGCCGTTCTGCAGCACAAATCCCAATGCGCCAATGTGCAACCACCAATGAATACATGCACAAGAGCAGGGGCGTGCCCATGAATATGTGGCACAGTGCGATATTCAACCGTGGGAGCATGGCGCAAGTGCGGAGTAAATCCTGGATGCACCGAGCAGACTTGAGCCTATAAATAGAGGTACAGGCACATAGATAGCACTTGCACCATGGGAGAGGGAGAGAGCGAGAGCATGGCAAGAGAAGGAGGAGGGACAGAAACAAAGACAGAGCAATGGAGACAGAGCCTGTGAGGGACAGAGTGACTGGCACAGGCAGCCACAGGAGTGTGGGACAGAGGTGGCAGTGGAGAGTGAGCCAGGGGCTGAGAGAGTGAGAGTGAGAGGCAGGCAAAGTGCCACGCAGTGCACCAGGGTGCCATACAGACTACAGCAGCTGACCACCCAAGGGGAGACAGGACATCAGGAGACATGGCCAGTGCACCCTTCCTAATGGAGGCCATAAAGAGGGGTTTGAGGAGGCAGGAGGAACAGCGATGTGGCCATGGAAGGGCCCATAGGTGGTACACCTGGAACAGGTGGTACCATGCCAGCACAACCTTTAAGAATTACACTGATACAGAGATTGTGGGCCAGTATCTCCTGAACAGGACCATTCTGAGGCAGCTCTGTGAGCTGTGCAGTGAGGAGATGCAGACACCCACAAGACAGAGTCATGCAATATCTGTGGAGACAAAGGTGACAGCTGTCATATGCCTGCTCACCATGGGCACCTTCCAGAAACCAGCGGGGGACACTACAGGCAAAACCCAGTCAGCCACGTCCCACCTCCTCACAGTTCCTCAATGCCCTGCAGCCACATGCTTCAGAATACATCCATTCCCCCAGCACACAGGCAGAGCATACATCAACCATGCAGGACTTCCACAGGGTAGCACACATGCCTGGCATGCTTGGGGCCATTGACTGCATCCCGTAGGCATCCGCATGCCACCTAGCCCTGAGGGTGTGGCATACATGAACAGGAAGGGGTTCCTAGTGTGAACTGCCAGGTGGTGTGTGATGCCAAGGGGCACATCACCAATGTAGGGTGGCATACAACCTGGGAGTGCACATGATGCATTCATCTGGCACAGCTCTGTGCTGTGCCACAGGTTTGAGTGTGGGGACATCCCCATGGGCCACCAAGTGGGTAAGTATGGGATGGTCAGGGGCACCAGGGAGGCAGGGCATGGGATAGGGAGGGCAGGGTGGGTGCACTGGCGAGGGCACCAGGGATAGGCAAGGGCACAGCAACAGAGGACACAGGGCTAACCATGTCATTATCCACACAGGTGACAGTGGCTATCCACTCCAGGCCCTGGCTGCACACACCTCCCACGATGCCCAGCATCCCCAGCAGAGGACCGTATAATGAGGCACATGCCAGCATGTGGAACATCATTGAGTGTGTATTTGGGATGCTGAAGGCATGGTTCCATTGCCTAAACAGGTCTGGCAGTGCCCTACAGTACAGTCCCTTGAAAGTCTGTGGCCTATTCCTGGCCCACTGCATACTGCACAACATGGCCATTGACCATGGAATAGCTGTTAAGGCTGATGATGGGGACAGTAGTGGGGATGGCGAGGGCAACAGGCCAGAGGGTGGTGGACAGCCCCCATGGATGGAGGATCCCTAGCTGCAGAGGATGGCATGTCAGTACAGGGACACAATCGAACAGGAGCACTATGGTGCACACAGGTAGGTGGCACCACACCCACACACTGGCCACACACTGCAGGTACAGCACACAGGCAGGGGTGTGCATAGCAATGGGCATGCACACACAGAGGCATAGTGCAGGGTGGGGGTGACAGTGCCACACAGCCACACACAACTGCACACAGCAGTAAACAGCAACACACACACACACACACATATATACACACACACACACACACACACACACACACATGTGCCCAGGTGCTGGCATGTGATGGGGATCAGATGCAGTGCACTGGTGCACAGGCACAACTGGCGAGATCCATCTCATCGTGCCATGCCACAAGGTCCAGCGGCTGGGCAGACATGCACACAGGCAGTGTGCGGTGTGACACACAGGTGCCACACCTGTGGTATGCACACACACACACACACACACACACACACACGCCCATGCATGCACAGGGCAGCAGCAGCAGACTGCAGCCAGGGTGGACGCACATCAGGTCCGCCAGCCAGAACCATGGTCACCGCGGCCATGGGGGTGGCTTGGGCTGGGGCAGATTGGCAGGCACAGACTGCACATCAGCCACAGAGGATGTATGCAACAGTCCCCCAGGAGTTGTACTGTGGGACCATGACCAGGTCCGCAAGTGTGCAGGCACCCAACAGGCCTGCCCCAGGTGTGCCTGGATGCAAACAGCAGAGCCCGTGTCGACAGGGAGGCTGTCACTTGACACCAGGATTGTGGGGTGGACAGTGCACTATGTGATGTTTGAGGTGGCCGGCCATGCCCTGTGGCAGCCAGCAGTGCAAGGCCATTCGTGATCATTGGCTGCTCGATCCTGGGATGCGGCGTGTCCTCCCGCAAGTGCTGAATAGCCTCCAGGAGCTGTGCAGTGCCTCTATTGCACAGCTCAGCTGCCTGGTGCACCTCCGCATGCAATGCATGTACCCCAGCTACCAGCAGCACCTGTTGCTCCACAGAGGCCCACAGTAAATGGGTGTGCTCTGCCAATGGGTCGGCACAGGAGAATCTGGGTGGGTGCCGACCCTCCGGTGGTGTACAACCATGCTGCACAGCCCCTGCTCCAGGTGGACTCTGCACAGTGGGGTCCTCATGGGGTAGAGTTTCTATCAGGACCCCCAGCAGTGGACCTCGCGTCCAGCTGCCCTATGTCCCCTGCTGCCTGCCTGCTGCCCCTCTGGCCCCTGTATTGCCCAGCACCTGTGCAGCTTCACTACCACCACCACAAGGCACTGCCATGGCGGTACACACAGCAGCACCTGTAGTGGTGGCGAGCAGCTGTCCCACTGCTGACAGGCCACTGGGAGCACTGCCTGTGGTGGTACCTGGTGTGGGCGTCTCCCCACAACACCACCCAAGCTGTCCAGGGTCATGGTCAGGTTGTCATCAGTGTTGGACCCCAACCCCGATCTGTGTCTCATGCAGAGGATGTCATGTCTGGCATCCTGATGAAACACAGCCAGGGTCTCGTCCGACCCCATGCCCAGGACATCCAGCGTGTACAGCGGTGGTGTGCTGCAGTTGATCAGGCCCCGGATGCCTGTGGAGGTGGATGGCTGGTCCTCTGGGGCTGGGCCTGCCTCCACAGCTGCTGCTGGTGCCCCAGCCACCACATGCAGGCGTGCTGGTGCCGAAAGAGAAAACAGATGTGTCACTTATCCATGGCCCAATCCACCCCCATCCCCCAGGTTACCGCGTGCTGTGCACGCCCAGCATATGCACCATGCAGTGATGGTCTTGCACACATCTGAAAACCACCACCTGGCACACCTTGACAGTGCTGTGGTGCATGGTGGCTGTCATCAGCTCCTCCTGCGCTGTAGCTTGTGAGACATCAGCAGACCTCCCTCTGGTGGCTGTCTGGGCTGCATGAATGACCGCCACCTTCTCCTTGATGTGCTGCTTATCGGTGCCCACCTTCTTATGGCACTCCTGCAGACCGCTGATGGCTGCCCTGCTGGTTGACACACACCACCACCTCCTACCAGGCCACAGCCCTGGATATGGTGTGCCTGTGGCACCACTCAGCAGTAGCTCCCTGTTGAGGTAGGGCTCAAACAGGGCATCTGCCTCTGCCTTAGTAAAGTTGGGCCTGCATTTGTGAGCAGACCCACGCTCCTCACTCTCTTCACGCCTGGCATAGTGCTACCTGTGGACATGGACATGTGTGTCTGTGTCAGAAGCAACCTACCCATCCACCCTGCTGTGCTGGCTGGGCTCAGTAGCATGCTCAACTTACCTCAGATGGTTGCAATACTGGTCCATGGCCTGTGCTGGTCCGTGATGCTTTTATGGCACAATGCAAGCATTGGCACAACAGTAATGACATGCAAATTTCTCCAGTGTGCTGCACTTTGGCTGATGAGCTCATTTGCATGTGGTGGCTGAATATCGCATACCTGCTCTGTGCACAATGAAGTTGCTCGGGCAAGTCAGGGTACAATGTGCAGGCATGCAGAGTGCGCTAACCGCAGTGCGCTATGCGTCCGGGGTGCTACTGCCTATTGCACACTGTGCACTCACTCGCGCAAACGGGACCATGGTACATTGTGCACCATGGCTGCTATTGCACATCGGTGCACAGTGTGCTGGTGGACCCTGACCCCTACTGTCGACCTCTGACCCCTTGGGACCCACCACCATGTGCTTGTGGCCACGCCCATATCGCTGCATCTCCGCATTGCTAGATTGGTGATGCACGCATGCCTCCACGAGGTTCGCATCCTGCACACATTGTGCACATGTGTGCCTCTGGCCACCATTTTGTCTCCACATATCTCTGCCGGTATAATGGTGCAGCGGGAGTTCACCGGCCTGTAACTGGTCTGATCTTGAATTAGTTAACTGGTGGCCTGTGTGCAGCCACATGCACCAGGGCTGTTTGGGCAAGTGCACCTGCAACAGCCGGACAGAGATCTGGCAGGGCATCAGTGCCAGCATGGTGCAGAACACTGGGGTGGTCAGAACTGGGGAGCAATGCCACCACCGTTATGGGGATCTTACACAGGGGACCCAGAGCACCTGAGACAGCTGCAGGCATGCATCCACTGAGGGGCCATGCCACAGACAGGTGTCTTCCCATATTGTATGTGTGCCCTAGTGCTGTACTATGGTGATGGCTTGGCTGCCTGACATGCCCTGCAGAGTGGTACACTGTCATCATGTGCTTTGCAGTGCGGCATTGCCAGCCGCAGCTTGTGTTGCGATACAGCCGTGGTGGGAAATGTCGGGCAGGGGCACACGCTGTGCACAGGGGTGGTGGGCAAATGCTGTGGGTGTATTCTGATGTGTACCTGTCTTGTTCCATTCCCAGGACCTGAAGACCAGCACCAAGCTCAAGCAGCAGGAGCACCTGGGCCAGCCCAGCAGGCCATGCAGCAGGAGCCAGTAGTGGTGGTGCAGCAGCGGGACAAGCACCAGTGGGGCTGCAGTGGGCAGGTAGGCACTGTTTCATTCCTGTGCACATTACAGGGTGGTCCATGGGGAGTGGGTGTGGCCATGGCCACTTTTGCCATGTGCCATGGCAGCGCTGTGTGTTGTGCACTGTGCATGGTGCATGCCACTGTGGGCGGCCATTGCACACATGTACCAGCTGTTGGTGGGTGGGTGGGTGTGTGCCTGGCTGCCACTGGTGTTGCAGTGATGCTGCTGGTGCCCTGTGCCATCTGACTGTTGCTGCACAGTCAGATTGCCATTGGGCAGCGGTGTCCACCTCTTTGCACTGTCATGGCATGCTGGGTTGCTGGCAGGCATTGGCACCCCCCTGTGGGTGGCCGGACGCCACCCAGGGTGTGTGTGTTCCCACTTCCCATTGCCACAGTGGGTGAGCATGGTACCTTGGGACTTTGCATTGATCACGTGTCCTGTCCTTTGTCATAGGTGTCTGGTGGAGGGCGAGGCTGCCCTGTACTGCAGGCTGCTGTGCCAAATTATTCTTATCATGTCCACCACTTTGAGGAGGTCCAGCAGGTTTCCCAGCTTATGATGGCCAAACAGCAGAGAAGGAGGTGCCAGGCAGCAGGGTGTGCTGTCCTTAGTTCAACCCTAGCCTTTCCCTATTTCCCCTGCTGTCCCTCCCCCATCCATTCCTTCCCACTGTACAGTCCCTGTTCCCTGTTCCCTTCCTCACTTTCCTACCCTATCCCACCCTTTGCTGTTGTAAATAGTTTTATATGGGAATTACACTTATTTTCACTTACCTGCCTGTGTTGGTGTCTGCTTTGCAGCTGACATGAGGAGCCATGCTGCGGTGGCATGGTGTCTATCTTTGTGGTGTGCATGTGTAGGTGTGTAGATCTTGCATCTGCAGTGCACTGTTGCGTGCTGTGGTGTGCCCCACAGTGGTGGTGTCCTGCCCCAGGTCAGTGGCTGTACCTTGGGGCTCCCATGGGTGGCTGTCAGGGGTGTGGCATGTGAGCTTGGCAGCATAGTCCTGAGTGTGGCTTGATGGGGTCTGGTAGGTGGGGCACAGCATGCAGCAGGGGAGTCTCCATTGGTGGCACTCCGCTGGCCATTGGTACCACCTGTTGCCTGCTTTCTGTGCCACTGTTGTGTTCCGGGGTGGGGTGTCTGGCATCTGTGTGTGCCCTGCTGGTGGTGGCCACCTGTGGCCTGCCACTGTGCTTCCCTGGCACTGTCCCTGGTAGCTTCCTGTGCCATGCTCCTCTCGTTACTCTGCTGCTGTGCTCCAACCATTGCCTGTGGCTGCTCTTTGTGCCATCGGGCAGGTCTGGTGCACCATGGTGCATGTCTGGTTGTGCCATGGTGCAGATCTGGTTACACCATGGCGCATGTTTGGTTGTACCATGGCACAGATCTGTGTCATGGCGTATCTCGCCATATTCAGCCATGTTGCACTGGCACATGTTGCCATGTGCAACCTCTGAATATGGCACTCATTGAACCATGGCGCATCAGATTTGTGTTGTACTCGACTTGCGCCAGCCATTGGCACATTTCTGAATATCTGGCTCCATGTTTACAGGAAGGCATCTTGAAACCTTTTCAAATGCATAAATTAGAATTTATCCTCCTGACTGGCAGCTGTATAGCATATCTACAGTTAAGAGACTTTGTCTAGAAGAACAGTCAGGAGATTGTTTGTTGTGCATCCCCTGGAGTTGTTGGTACTAAATCCAGAGAATAAAATTAAAACTGTTTCCAAAATTTACAACTTATTATTGGAAGCTACTAGGTGAGATACCAAGATTTGGCAAAAGAACTGGACCAAAGAACTAGGTCACTAGGCTCAAAATATAAACTGGACTGAAGTACTAACTACACCTGAAATAGTATCCAAAATTTCTAAATTAAGACAAATTCAATTCAATGTGATTCATAAACTATATTATACACGAAGCAGACTAAGTAAGTTTAATCCTACACTTTCAGGTAAGTATATTTGATGTAAAAAAGAGAGAAAGGTACATTGCTGCATACATTTATTATATGTCCAGAATTAAAAGAATATTGGGGAAAATTATAGATATAATTACCATCATATTAAATAGAAATATTCCTTTGACCCAGGTATTCTACTGTTTGGTTCAGCTTCATCTCTGAATGTTAACACAGAACTAGGTTTGTTGCTGTCGTTAGCTATGATACTGGTGTAACCCCCTACAATTGGGGGTTTCTAACAGCCGTCTAGGAGCTGTCTAAGCGTCCCTCTGGTGGTCAGCGCTCAGCGCTTAAAGCCATTTAAATAGCCCTGTGAGTGCTTGTAGAGCCCACACTGTCTCTTTAAGAGCTGTCTGCTTGCAGACATATTCATTACTTATGAGGGGGCTGTGTTCTCCTGCTCGAGTCCCACTCGAGCCTGTTGACTAATTGCTCCGGTTTTGGCTGTCAGCCGGAGGGGCAGAGTGAGCACTTTCCAGACAGTGTAATTGTTGCCTCCTGCCTTAGATGTGTTTGTGGGAATGTAATTTGTTTAACCTGCCTTTCTTGCAACTGGACTTTGTGTGCTGTGTTCCCCATTTTGGACCAGGATTGTCTGAAGGGTCCAATAGAGTCGAGGGGTACCTAAAATGGAGTAACTGGCGACCAACCAGGATCGGGACTCGCAATGGAGCCTGCTGACCAATGGGAATACAGCTGGAGGTTCTGGGAAGTGAAGTTCTGGACCATGGCGCCTTTTTCGCCAATGAGGCGAACTTAGTGGCTGGATTCAGCAGTCTACCAATGGGAGCGTGTGGAGCCTGAACTGAGTGGCTTGCCCCATACTGTGTCAGAGCAGAGGCGTTGTGGCTGTGAGAAAGTAAGGATCTCGGGGGCTCTGGTGCCATTTGAGCGCTGCGAAGCACATGTAAGGCCAGCATCGGCGCTGGTAAATGCCAGTGAAGTCGGACTGAACTGCTAGGAAGCAGTCAGAGGAGGCCATGCAGAAGCACGGCTACCTACCAGAATCACCCTGTAGAAGACTGTAGAATCTGCTTGAATCATGCTCGGTCTGTCAGGAACAGTGAAGCTGCATCGGTTGGGCCCAGTGTATGGTGGGCAGGTATCGAGAAGGACGGCAGCTGCGGGTATGGTACCCCTCTGCAGTGCATATAAATGTGTGGAGAAGTGCTCAAAGTACAGGCTTGGTCCTGCAAGTGTTGCGAGAGTGTGTTTCTTTCTGGAGTCGTGAGTACTAAATCAGGGTAGCTCCCTGTCAAATGTTCCTAGTAAGGGCAAGACCATCTGGTTACTTTGCTGGCTACACTGACTGAGTCGGATGGCTCTATTTAGTCTTCATAGGAATTAAGTGCTTGTTTATGTCAGGGCCCCAACTAGCTGCATCAAGGAACTAGCCTTTAGGGCTTGGGTACCCATAGACAGTAATTATAGGTTAGGCCTGTGCACAGAGCCCTAGGTAGATACTCAGATATTGTGGTGGTAAGCTCAATCTTCTTGATTCCCCAGTCCTTGTTATCTCCCTTTAAATAAATCAGATTGCTTGTTTTGCAATGGTACACTGGCTAGCTTGTGTATTAATGGTGAATTACTGCCAGTGAATATTGCGTAAACGCACCTTACTTTTCAAGGGGTCCTCAGAGTGAGCTGAGTGGTTCAAGCCGGGGGGTAAGTGTATATGGTAAGAACACTGTAATTGAACTGTGTGGGTCACTAGTGGGAAGAAAGGGTTGCAGCAACCCAGGGGCTGTGACCAAGTCCACCATGACTGTTCTAACCCCCACCTCTGGGTGGAGGCACCACAAAGGATCTAGGCCCCTCACCCTGTTACAGTCGGAGCAGGCAGGGGTAGTAGCCTGGGATAGTGCCCCTGAGGGTTACACTGGCAAAAAGTAATACTTTTACATTGGCAAGATACAAACTCACTGAACTATAAAGAATGACTAAATGTGTTGACAGATGGTGGGAAATTAGAAATAATTTTTATATCAGAGAAGATAAAGAGGAGATGTTTAATAAAATGTGGCTCTATATTTTAATTACATTCAAATGTAGTTTAAAATGAATTAAAGCTGATGTAGGTATAATAAATAGGAAAAGCTAGTTAAAACTGCTTTCCTGTACGATGATGCCAGTGATATCAGATCCTGACAAAATCTTATATGCCTGAAAGCATGTATCGGACTGAGTACAAAAAAGAAAAAAGTTCCTGGACAATCCTTTTTGCCCCTTGTGCCAGCATAGTTTACTTTATTTGCCAATTGTAGATATAGGTCGAATGGCATAAGGGCATGTAAAATAAAACTGCAAATTGTTCGCCTTGTCAGAGCACAAGAACCTCAGATACCATTGTTTTTCACTTGTCAGAGAGGCACAGTGTCCATGCCATTGATATTTTTGCTTGTTAAGGGAGGGGACATGATAGAAACTTTCAAGTACCCCAAGGGCATAAACAAGGTGCAGGGAGGGGGCTTTTCCAGTGTAGGAGTACTAGAACAAGGGGCATGATATGAAATTGGAGAGGGTAGATTAAGAGGGTGGTGGACACTTAGAATAGTCTGCCACAAGAGGTGCTGGGAGCAAGCAAAGTGGTGGGTTTTAAACATGCATGGAACAGGCACAAGGGAACCTTGAGGGGGAGGAAGTGATGAGAAACCATTGACCACATAGGGAAGTGGCCACATACATGTACAGGGATTACGGGCAAAGTGGACGGGCCTGGTGATCCATTTCTGCTGATAATTTCTATGTTTCTACTGTATGTTAAGGGAAAAAGGAAGCAGGAAGGGGTATTGTTAGGCCATGGGGGTAATAGAAGAAGATGAACAAAGATCACTCATCCTTAATGATTTTTCTGCTGTATCTTCACAAGGAAGACAGCAGGCTCCTGCCTGGAACTGGCATCTATGCAACTGTGAGGGACATTCCTGAAATGAGGCAACCAGTATTTACCATAGAAAGGGTCCAGAACTGGCTTTAAGCCCTAAAGACAGGTAAAGCCCCAGAGCCAGATGGGATGCAGCCCATGGAGCTCAAGGAATTGGCTGCAGAACTAGTTGAACTCCTAACAGTGTTATTCAATAGCTCAATTCAGACAGGGGTAGTTCTGAAAGACTGGATGGTAGTAGACAAAAGCAGGGGGGCAAGGAACAACTGGAGAATTACAGACCTGTCAGCCGTACCACTATAGTAGGTAAACTGATGGAGTCACTGATCAAAGAGGGCCTTGTGGACTACCTAGGAGCAACAAATTACAAGATAGTGGCTTTGTGGCAGGGAGGCTTTGTCAGACCAACCTGATCATTTTTTTTATTATTTTATAGTAAAGGTAGTAGATAAGGGTCAAACTGTGGATTTACTTTATTTCGAGTTCAGCAAGGCTTTTGACTCAGTGCCACACAAAGATTGCTGAAGAGGTTGGAGGAGATGGGCATGGCTAAGGACATAGTTAGATGGATAGGAAACTGGTTGGAGAAAAGAAAGCAGAGGGTGGTGTTATGTGCAGTCAAATCAGAAGAGGAGATCATGTGCAGGGTGTCCCAGGGATCTGTTCCAGGTTTTGTCCTCTTCAATGTGTTCATCACTGACATTAGAGAGGGCATCAAAGGCAAGCTGTGTCTCTTTGTAGATGACATGAATCTCTGCTGTAGGGTAGATAGTGATGAAGAGATCAGGGAGATGCAGAGGGATCTACAAAGGCTAGAGAGGTGGTCTAAGGTTTGGGGGTTGAAATTCAGTGCCAGAAAATGCAAGTTTATGCACTTAGTAGAAAACAAAACTCCAGGACAGAGTATTAGATGAGAAGGGTTAAAATGAGCAATACAGCATAGGAAAAGGACCTGGGAGTCATCATTAGTGACTTCCTCAAACAAGCAAACCAGTGCAAAAAGGCCTATAGTAAGGCTACTAGAATGCTGGTGTGTATAGGAAGGTATTTACAGCAGAAAAAGTAGGTCCTACTACTACTTTGTCTATGTAGGTCACTGGTGAGGCTGCACCTGGAATACTGTGCTCAGTTCTGGAGTTCATAACTAAGGAAGGACAGGGACAGGCTGGAGATGGTGTAACAGAGGGTGACCAAGATGATTGAAGGCCAAGAGGGCAGATCTTATGAAGATTGTCTCAAAGCAGTGAACATGTACTTACTGTAGACCAGGGGAGAAAGAGAAGGGATATGATAGAGTCTTTCAATTTTTGAAGGGAATAAAGAAGATGAACTGTGAGGAACTATTTAGTACAGTGGCAAGAGCCCATGGTCATGAGTGGAAACTGGTGGGGAAGGTATAAGAAGGATGTGAGGAAAGTTTATTTTATGGAAAGGGTGGTGTAGCCATGAAACAGACTGCCAATAGAGGTAGTGGGCACCCAGATCCTAAATGGTTTCAAGCATGGCTGAGACAGTGAAGAGTTTGGTGATTGCTCAGGTTGGTAGCAGTAGGGAGGAGAGCAAGGGAGTGGAACAAGAGGAACAAAGCCCCATATGGATAGTAGATCATGGAGCAGACAGGAACATGAGGCAGAGTAGATGTACCTTAGTCTTCTGCCATCATTGTCTGTTTCTATATTTCTAGGCGGAGTGTTCTTGTGACCTGTGGTGTGCCCATGGCCTGCTTGATCTGGTGCATGCTCTGCAGGATGATATACCTTTGCATGAAGAGACACAACTATTTCCTTCTTCTGCTGCCACAGTGTCCCAGACTTGCATTGGGACAGTGCCAGGTTCATCTTTAGGTCATGGAATTTCCTCTTCCTCTACCATATTGTCCTCAAAAGACTGACTGTTGTGTGCATCCATAGGTATGTATGTCAACAGCATTGGTACTGGTAGCCATATCTCCCTTATTCTCTACTTAGGTCTTGCATAGTAGACTGCAGATGAAGTTGTTTGGCCCTTATTTGCACCATTGTGTCCTCAGCAGTTAGCATTCCAGCTGAGTTAGTCGATACTGTACTACCCAAAAGGCTCAGGTTTTGTGCTCTTTCCCTGCTGTTTATCTTTGCTTTGTTTTGCAATCAACTCTTCCATGCTGCACCAGGGCTGCCCTTCCTTTAATTTCCTCCTCCTGCTGCCTTTCCTAGTTGTGTGCCTCTGCTTGCTGCTCAGATACTTCTGTTCCTTTGGACTTCTTCTGCTTGCCTGCTGCCATTCCTTGTGTTGTGCTTCTGCTTGCTGCTAGGGTGCTTCCCTTTCCTTAGGATGTGCCCATCCCTGGTTGCTGCCCATTCCTCTAGATGTGGCTACAGGAGGCGCACCTCTGCCCTGGAGCGCCCCCACCGATGACCCTGAGCCACCCCATCCAAAAGCAGTGGCTACAGGAGAGGCACACCTCTGCCCTAGCGCCCCCACTGATGACCCTGAGCCGCCTGTTCAAAAGCCGTGGTACAGGAGGGCGCACTTCTGCCCTGAGCGCCCCCACCAACGCACCCTGAGCCACCCCGCCTGAAAGGTAAACCCTACTGCAACGAAAACAATGCACAGCCTGTCTCCTTTGTTCTGCATTTGAACTTGGCGCTTTTACTGCCGGAATCCTAAAATTCCTGCACGTATATGTAATAGCTGATACCTCACTAATAGTGAAATGGAGCTTTCTCCAACTTCTACTGAATTGTACTTAGGTTTTATTTTGTTTGTTTTGCCCCAAAATAGTCAATTAGTGTGGACTGGACACACAACTAAATTTCAAGGGCTGGATATTTGAAAGTGGTGCCAAAACCTCCTTTTTCAAATCCTCCCTTAGGCTGCCCACCGCCACTAATACTGTTCCAATACAGTAACCTTATCCAGTTAGAAAGGCTGCTCCTAATTTCAGTAACCTGGACTGGAATTGTCTTTTGGCTGTACAGAAGTGCCTAGTAACCGAACTGTCTCCCCGCTTCTGCTTTAATTTCAAGCTGAGGTTGAGACTACAGTCTTGAAGCAAAAGTCGCCCGACAGGGACTTTCCTGAGACGCAGTCGGTAATCGGCTGCTCAACCGGAGCCGAGTCCCTAATCTATTTTGTGCAGCAGCTCTGGCTTGCAACGGTCAGTCGGCAATGCCTTTTTACACAGGAGCGGGAGATATAGTGAAGCCCAAAGCGCTGCTTTCAGCCAGGAAGTGTGACCTGACCAAAGCTTTTCTCTCGCCACAGGCGACTGCTGAGCTGGGCCACTGCTCTGAAAAACATGGAGCGCTTCCGCAGTAGCTTCACAACTGCTCCCCACCCACCCCCTGGCCAGCTCTAGCCATAGCTTAAGCCACTTCAACACACCCCTTTCACTCCCCGGTGGATGTAAAATTATTATCTCCTCAGTTTACCATTAGCAGGTTATATTTTACAACAGCTAGAGGGCGACACAATTTTCAACACCCTAAACAACACTAAAACCACTTAAAAACTTGTAAGCTACACTAAACCTTTTCTTCTCCCTGAGACAGTGTTCTCTTTAAAAGTCAGTTCTAAGGACACCTCATAATATACTCAATATGGCCATTAAGACTTGTGCAACACTTCTTCTAGTGTCCATTTTCCTTAACCTCTTACTAGTCCAAATCCTAACCAACCTCCAAAGAAATCCTTTCAGCTGTACCCAAACTATCAACCCTAAGCTCTCCCAGATGCAAATGTCCTTTCAACATCCCTGTAACACCTTCCCACTTATTATCCCACAAAAGCTTATATACCACTAGCCTACTCTCTTCATAAACTTGTGATCAAAATTCCTCTGCCAACCTCCTTTCACCCACCGTAAACTGTGGCACCTCCTTCTCCTAGAGTTACTGTTAGCAGGAGACATTGAGCTAAACCCTGGACCCATAACAACAAAACTGACACCAAATAATGCAACATGGCTAGACTCCAAGGGACTATGTATTAGCACATGAATATTAGGAGCCTCCTTCACAATCTAACCGGAACTCGAGGCATGGGTTGCATAGAACCACCCTGACATCCTCTGCCTGTCAGAGACCTGGTTAAAACCCTACTGCTGATCTGCTGTATGTGCTCTACCTAACTACAATCTCATGAGGCAAGACAGATCTGTCCCTAAGTGTGGGGTGGAGTTGCCATCTACTACAAACAACACCTGCAACTAGTCCAAACACACTACCTACCCTATCTCTCTGTGAAGCACTCCAAGCAACACTACTACTAGGCTCAAAGAAATTACACATAGTTCAGGCCTCACAACCTCCTGCAGGAGGGATAAAAGGCCTAGAAGACCTCCTACTACTAGTAGACAGCACCATTGGCCGTAACAAGGTCCTCATACTAGGTGACCTAAACCTAAACTGGGCTAGCAAATCAAATCAGGCCTCCCACACCTTAGTACAAGGCCACAACCTTCACCAGCTAATCTCTGACCCTACCAGGGTTATGGATCTCCCAGGTCTAGCACGCTTATTGATTGGGTCCTTACAAACTGCCCTGACAGCATCAGTTGCTCTGGTACCCTTCCAGATGTAATCAGTGATCACTCCCTGATCTACTGCATCTGGCACTCGAATAATAGACCATCTCCACCCCTAAACTCATCACTGCTCCACAATCTCGCCAGCTTCAATCCTATTCATTTTACACATGACCTCTCAACGATTGACTGGACCTCCATTCACACCCGCATCTAATGTCCAGACTGCCCTTGATAGTTTCTTGACAAATTCGGTCAGCTCCAAGACACCCATGCCCCACGGATTACCAGGTTCTTTCATGGTACCCAGACTAAATGACTAACAAAAGATTTACTAACCCAGATAAGGGCCAGAGACAAGACCTGGCATTGTTTTAAATCCACAGGATGCAATCTGACTACTGCCACTACCGCCTCTAAGAAACACTTGTAAAAGAAACATCAGCCTATCCAAAAGCTCTTTCTGTAGGGACCTTCTAACAAAAGCCTCCGGGACTCCAAGAAATTCTGGACCACTATAAAACCCTCCTGGGTTCTAATCACAAGGCCCATACAAATGATATGCTGGTAAACGGCATATATTGCAACAACTCCGTTAACCATAGCTAACACCTTCAATAACCATTTCTCAGATTTAACAAACTACCTGACCTCCTTCCCTACTGGTCTCACCACTCCGCCCTGATATGACACTAAACATCCACCTCCGAACCCCATTTTAGGTTACGGAGCATTCAAAAAAGAGAAGTATTACAATTGCTACTCTCTATTCCTGACAATACCAGCCCCAGATCGGATGGTCTTGAACCGAGGCTCCTGAAGGTTGCTGCCCCTTCATAGTTTCCCCACTAACCAAAATCTTCAATATGTCCCTACGCTATGAACAGTCCCAAATATATGGAAAATTGCTAAAGTCACCCTATTCCTAAAATAGAGACCCCAAGGAAATCAAGAACTATTGTCCCATCGCCATACTCTCTGTACTAAGCAAAATCCTTGAAAACTAGTTTCACCCAATCAATAGAATACATCCAAAAATACAACCTCCTTTCAAGCTCTCAAACGGATTCCAGAAGGTCACAGCACCATCACCGCCTGCTAAAACTGGACAAGTGACATCTATTCCTCCATGGACTTAGGCCTTTGACAGGTGCAGTTTTCATCGACCTAACTAAAGCTTTTGATCTGGTCAACCACACACTTCTTCTTGCGAAACCACGGTCATTTGGTTTCTCATCAGACACAGTTACCTGGTTCAAAAGCTATTTGACTGACAGACAACAGGCGGTGGTCTTCAATTCAGCCATCTTGGATCCTGCACCATCCACGTTGGAGTAACCCAGGCTCCATACTTGGCCCTCACTTTTCACTATTTTCATCAATGACATCCTCTAACTGCACTGAACTGCTCATCTCTGCTCTACGCTGATGACTTGGCTATCTACCACAGTGCAAAACTGCTACTGCCCTAAACCATACCTTGCCATGGACTATGCAAGTACCCAAGCCTGGCTCACTAATAACAAACTTGTTCTCAACTCCAGCAAATCCTACTCAGTGTTGTTTGGCTCGCTGGCCAGGCTCAAATCTAATCCCAATCCCTTTATTATCTCATTGTGGTAGAGTGGAACCCCTCCCCTGGACAAACCTCTGCTGTTCTCTATTCTGTTATTTTTCTTTAAATCTACTGCAGTAGTACTAGTTTATTTCTATATTTATTTTTTCCTTTCTCTATCCTTTATTTTCTACTGTAATGGGGTTGGCCTCCTATTATAGTACATTCCTGCCTGTTTTCTTTTGATTTGTTCAGGAGGTGGAAAGTTCCCACATATCACCAAATGAATGTCAGACTGTAAAAGGTAGACACTTGATATGTATATCCCCCTTGTTGAACTCAGTATGTAGAGGTTATAGCTGTAGTTGGAATTCTTGCTCATTAGAGCAAGGAGAGTGTTGCCTGACATGCCCTGTTTCCCTGCTGCCTCACTCACATTGGGCTGTGAGCATCTTACAGAGACAACTAGGCAGGTACAAGCAGGAAGTGAATAAAAACAAAACAGGACAAGACTCATAGCAAGCTCTTGCTACAGTTATTTTTCCCTTTCTTGTTCCAACTTCCACAAGGGACTGTGCCTGCCTGGTCTTTCAATGACCCAGTCCAGATAAAATAGAGCACGCCAGAAAGGGAACAAGAAAATAGTTAAGTTTATAAGTTACCTGACAGAGGTGCTTAGGAAGGAACCTTCAGCTAGACTTCAGAGCAGCCTCAAACAAAGCTAATATTTAAAGTGACAGTAGCAATTTAGGTCTAGTAATTATAATCACTGTTAGTGAAGGAGTTTTATTTTATAATGGAGACATTTCATTTTCTTTTGGGTTAAAGGCTAAACCTTATCTGCCTAACATCACACATAGTTCCTTCCTGTAGGAAGGCACTCATAGGACTGAATGCTCCTCTCTGTCCTGCTTTTATAACAACATTCAGAAGGAGGTATTATATCAGAGGAGGAGTCAGGGTGTTAAGGTGTCCTATTAGTATGCAGTTAAAATTATTATGATTTATACAAAATTTATAAAACTTTATTTGATTCAGCCAATCTAATGGGCTTATAAATATGATATAATGCAACTAATGACCCCAGTTACCACCCAAATGCATGTATTAGTGTAGATTAATTTTGTATTAGTATTAGGGGCGGAGTTAGTGTAACATGATGTCATCAAGTAAAGACTATATAAAGACTTCAACGGAAGCCTGATTCAGATGGATGTTGGACACAGAGGATGGTGGTCCTGTTAGTCTGATGGGATCACCCTGTGTGAATTTTGTTTGTTTTAAACTATGAAAGTTATTTTCCTTTCGCTGCTTCAGTGGATGAGTTTGATTTGATTTGTAACAGAAATAATCCTTTTAACACACTAAGCCAGTGTGTTTTCACAACTCAGAATGGTCTTGTGTTGTCACTTAACCCACACTTCCACAGTTGGTGTCAGGAGTGGATTCCTGGCTGTCCATAAGCTCACTTGGGGAGGCCAGGATAATACCAGTCTTGGTATTGGTGACAAATAAAGGTGGCTACCGGAATTGATCACAAGGTGGGAGCCATCACACGGTCCCAGGCGGAACAGAGGAGGAACCATTGTATACTGGGCTACCAGATGTTCAATGGAAAACCACTAAAGAGTCTCCAGTGGAAAAGAGGAAGAGGAACACCAACCAGATATTTCTGCAGATACTGGGGACATTCCACCAAGAGATATAAATGATCTTCTGCATTGGCTGGCTGTTCGTCAAATGGAAATCGAACGACAGAGGGATGCAGATGCCCAAGAAAGAGATCGAGACAGGAGAAGACAAGATGCCCGTGGGTAGAGACTTTACAATTATTAAAACAGCTGGGTGTGGGACAGGGAGCTGGAGGTGGAACTACAACTAATAATCCCAAAGACATCAAATTATCACGTATGTTACCAACAGATGATATAGAGGCCTATCTTTCCACATCTGAACGAGTGGCTAAGGCATGTGGCTGGCCAACCCAACAATGGGTTGTGAGACTTGCTCCCTACTTGACGGGAAAAGCCCAGCTGGCCTATAGCACTATGGACTCACGATTAGCAGACGACTATGACCTGGTAAAACAGGAAATCCTAAAAAGGTACGACATTAATGCTGAAACTTATCGACAGAGGTTTCGATCTCTGAAACACCAGCCTCATGAGCCTCCCAGAGAGACTTATGTGAGATTACGGGAATTATGCCTAAAATGGATTGTGCCTGAGGAAAATCAAGAACAGACATTATAGAAATGTTCGCCTTGGAACAATTTCTACAGGTGTTACCACTGATGTACAGATATGGATTAAGGAGCATAATCCAGAATCAGCAGAAATGGCGGTTACCCTGGCTGAAGATTTTTAGCCGCCCATCAGCCTTATAAAAGAGGAGGCACCCAAGTAAATGAACCTGGGATAAGACCTATAGGGTAAGACATCCTCAGACTGTACCACCAAAAGCTATGAACTTGAGAAAGGAAAAGAACTGTGCCTATGAATATAATATGTCATAATTGCCAGGGTAAGGGCATATTGCCAGATTCTGTCCATCTAGAAAGCCAGAGAAAGCTCACCTAGCTCTATTAAATTCAACATATTTAACTACTAGTGTGCAGATAGAAGGTCAGATGGTATTGGGTCTAATCGATTCAGGTAGTAAAAATACATTGGTAAGAAAAGATTTAGTATTGAACGGACCAGGGGCCTACAATGAAAGTGGTATGTGTACATGGGATAGCCATCAATACCCCACTGTAAAAATATCTCTTCAGGTTAATGGAGCTGAATCTGTAGTTACAGCTGGATTAGTCTCATGTCTACCAGTACCAGTAGTGATAGGCCATGATTTCCTGGGTTTTCTTCCTTAATAGAAAATTGTAACTTGGGTATGACAGCCATGACAACTAGAGCCCAGAGTAGAAGAGAGGTACTACTTGGAGACCTGTTCTCATTTGAGGGAGATGTATGGGACCCTGGGAAACAAGGAAGTCAGGAAAGGAAAGAAAGAGATTACAGGAAAATGGAAAGAGGCTACATATAAAATTCCTGATAAAACACCATATATATGTTAAGTTGGATATGGCAAAGCAACAGCAAAATAACCCAACCTTAAATCTTTTTTCCAGCAGGTTGGTAAAAGGGAGGTACCAGGAGCCCCTCACATACAGACTAAAAATAACTTATTGTATCGGATATGTAAAAATCCAAATACAGGAGAGACAGTAGAACAGTTACTAGTTCCTCAGTGTTTTAGAGCAGACATATTGGGTTAGGTCATGATGTACCTGGGCTGGTCATACAGGAAAGGACAAAACTACTAATCAGATTTTGCAGAGATTCTTTTGGCCAGGTATACATCAAGACATAGCCCAATATTGTCAGTCATGTCCAGAATGCCAACTCATTGTGCAAAAGAAAAAATAGATGTGGTACCTTATTACCCCTCCCACTAGTAATGACCCCATTTGAAAGGATAGGGATGGATGTAGGACCTTTAGATAAGAGTAGTAAAGGTAACCGATTTATTCTGGTAGTCTGTGACTATGCCACTAAATATCCTGAGGCTATCCCAATGAGATCAGTGACTACCCCTAGGATAGCCGAAGATCTAGTTAAACTATTTAGCCGGGTAGGAATCCCCAAGGAAATTGTAACTGACAGAGGAACTAACTTTAATGCGGAATTGTTGAGAGAATTGTATAGATTACTGGAATAGTGGCTATCAGAACATCCCCTACCATCCTCAGACGGATGGGTTGGTTGAACGTACAATCAAACCTTGAAGAGAATGCTAAGAAAGTTTGTAAAGGATGAGGGAAAGATTGGGATAAATATCTACCTTTCTATTATTTGCATATCGAGAAGTTCCCCAGGCCTCTACTGGATATTCCCCTTTTCCTTGCTATATGGTAGAAATCCCAGAGGAATATTGGATGTGGTTAAGGAATACTGGGAAGAGGGAAGGATTTAAAGTCTCCTGGATTAGCTCAGTATATGAGACAATTGAAACAAAGACTGGTCTCTTTTGCCCAGAAAGCTCATGAGGCAGGAATAGAAGCACAAAAGATCAGAAAAGTAACTATGATAAAGGAACAAATCCAAACAGTTTATGATGGAGAAAAAGTATTATTACTGTTACCATCTTCCACTCATAAGCTATTTATGAAATGGCAGGGCCCATATATAGTACTTCATCAAGTCGGTCCAGTGACTGATGAAATAAGTACATCTGATCGAAAAGAAAACAAAATCTACCATGCTAATGTACTAAAAAATGGCATGAGAGACCTGAAACAGGCCTGCAGTTATTTGTAATGCCTGGTGAAGTCCAGACAGAACTGGAGATAGCATATGGGCTGTTTAGAAGGAGAAAGAGGGATAGAGGAGATTAAAATAAATCCAAATTTGTCAGGTCCACAAAAAAGGAATTACTGAGCTTAATTAAGAAATTTGCAAACACTTTACTAGTACCCCTAAGTTAGCAACAGGGTAGAACATAAGATACAGACTTCCACTGGGCCCATCAGAAAGAAAGCATACCGCTACCTGAACTAAGTAAACCCTTGGTACAAAGAGAAATTCAAAATATGCAGGAGTTAGGGATTATTGAACCTTCACACAGTCCATGGGGCTCCCCTATTGTAATAGTACCAAAGAAGGAAGGAGGAATTAGGCTCTGTCTAGATTTTCGAGGATAAACCAGGTCTCCCAATTTGATGCCTATCCGATGCCTCGGATAGATGAAATCATTGATAAGGTGGGACATGCCAAATATATTTCAACTTTGGACCTGACTAAAGAATATTGGCAAATTCCTTTAGCAGAGAAATCAAAGGAGAAAACAGCCTTTAGCACTGACATGGGTTTGTTCCACTTAAGACTATGCCTTTCGGTCTTCACAGGGCCCCCGCAACCTTCCAACGATTTATGGACCAGGTATTGGCACCACATGTAGGTTACTGTGCAGCCTATCTGGATGATATTGTTGTGTTTAGTTTAGATTGGGAAACACATATGAAACACCTAGAGTCAGTAATTGCTTCTCTTCAACAGGTGGGTATGACTATCAATCCCACCAAGTGTACATTGGCCCAAGAGGAAATCAGATATTTAGGCTTTATATTAGGAATGGGCTAATTAAGCCAGAAGTCAGTAAAATAGAGGCAGTAGCAAATTGTCCTGTACCAACTACGAAAACAAGTAAGGTCATTTTTGGGGTTAGCTGGTTATTATAGAAGGTTCATACCACATTTTGCAACAATTGCTACCCCACTTACTGATCTTACAAAAAGAAATTTGGTAACCAGATTAAGTGAACCCTGAATGTGAACAAGTGCTTTCTACAAATTAAGGCCGCTTTATGTTCATCCCCGTGTTACGCAGCCCTAATTTCCAATACCCTTTGAGGTATATACAGATGCTTCTGACAGGTATAGGGGCGGTACTTAGTCAAACCATAGAGGGTGAAGAACACCCGGTAGTGTACATTTCAAGGAAACTACGTGACAGGGAACAAAAATATTCAACCATAGAGCAGGAATGTCTAGCTGTCAAGTGGGCAATAGAATCCATTCGCTTTATTTATGGGGAGCACCTTTTCTCTAACCACAGACCATAATCCTCTGTGTTTTCTTTCACAAATGAAGGACAAGAATACCAGGGTTATGAGGTGGTATCTGGCCCTGCAACCATATAGTTTACAGTACAGCACAGGGCTGGAGTAAAAATGGTAATGCAGACTTCCTTTCCAGATATGGGGCTGATGGTGGAAACAGTAAAGAAGATGTCCATGATGTTGAAATGACACCCCAGGGTAATTAAAAAAAAAGGAAAAGAAAAGGTAACCTTAAGTTGCCTTGTTATATTATGCTTTAAACGGGACCTGGGTGTGGAGCTTAGAGAGGGTGGATGAAGCTCCATTCTATTCCTTCTTAGAACAATAAAAGAAAAGGATAGAATGTCAATAAAAAAAAAAATTAAGAATTTGTTTTTACTTAACCTTGGGGAATGTGGTAGAGTGGAACCCTCCCCCGGACAAACCTCTGCTGTTCTCTATTCTGTTATTTTCTTTAAATCTACTGCAGTAGTACTAGTTTATTTCTATATTTATTTTTTTTCCTTTCTATCCTTTATTTTCTACTGTAATGGGGTTGGCCTCCTATTATAGTACATTCCTGCCTGTTTTCTTTTGGATTTGTTCAGGAGGTGGAAAGTTCCCACATATCACCAAATGAATGTCAGACTGTAAAGGTAGACACTTGATATGTATATCCCCCGTTGAACTCAGTATGTAGAGGTTATAGCTGTGTTGGAATTCTTGCTCATTAGAGCAAGGAGAGTGTTGCCTGACATGCCCTGTTTCCCTGCTGCCTCACTCACATTGGGCTGTGAGCGTCTTACAGAGACAACTAGGCAGGTACAAGACGGAAGTGAATAAAAACAAAACAAGACAAGACTCAGCAAACTCTGCTACAGTTATTTTTCCCCTTTTCTTGTTCCAACCTGCACACAAGGACTGTGCCTGCCTGGTCTTTCAATGACCCAGTCCAGATAAAACAGAGCACGTCAGAAAGGGAACAAGAAATAATTAAGTTTATAAGTTACCTGACAGAGGTGCTTAGGAAGGAACTCCTTCAGCTAGACTTCAGAGCAGCCTAAACAAAGCTAATATTTAAAGTGACAGTAGCAATTTAGGTCTAGTAATTATAATCACTGTTAGTGAAGGAGTTTTATTTTATAATGGAGACATTTCATTTTCTTTTTGGGTTAAAGGCTAAACCTTACCTGCCTAACACTCCACACATAGTTCCTGCCTGTAGGAAGGCACTCATAGGACTGAATGCTCCTCTCTGTCCTGCTTTTTATAACAACATTCAGAAGGAGGTATTACATCAGAGGGAGGAGTCAGGGTGTTAAGGTGTCCTATTAGTATGCAGTTAAAATTATTATGATTTATACAAAATTTATAAAACTTTATTTGATTCAGCCAATCTAATGGGCTTATAAATATGATATAATGCAACTAATGACCCTCAGTTACCGCCTCAAATGCATGTATTAGTGTAGATTAATTCCTTGTATTAGTATTAGGGGCGGAGTTAGTGTACATGATGTCATCAAGTAAAGACTATATAAAGACTTCAACGGAAGCCTGATTCAGATGGATGTTGGACACAGAGGATGGTGGTCCTGTTAGTCTGATGGGATCACCCTGTGTGAATTTTGTTTGTTTTAAACTACGAAAAGTTATTTTCCTTTCACTGCTTCAGTGGATGAGTTTGATTTGATTTGTAACAGAAATAAACCTTTTAACACACTAAGCCAGTGTGTTTTCTACAACTCAGAATGGTCTTGTGTTGTCACTTAACCCACACTTCCACACTCATGCGCAGACAGCTCCTCTCTACCCTCTGCCAAATCCTTGGTGTTACCCTTGATGATTCTCTTGACCTCGACCTACACATCTCCACTATCTGTAAGTCTGTAAACACCAAGGTAGGAAGTGCCTATCACACTAGCTACGCCTTATCCCCAGCTAGACTAGCAGTGGCTCAAGGCTTCCTTCTGCCAGCTCTAACACATGGCTCTGCAATCTACCTATCTGCATCTAAATCCTCCCTTTATAAATGGGACACCACTTGAAATAGCATCTGCCGCTATGCCTCTGCATCATCACATTTCAAGCACCACTGCCAACTCTATATGGACCTAAAATGGCTTAGCCCCTCCGCCTATCGTCCTCTAGTCCTTTGGGTCATTAATTGCCTGTGTCACCAGAACAGGCCTCCCCTATCCCTTTGCTCGGCTCTGGAATTACAACCTCTCACCTATGAGCTACGATCAAATGAAAAGCCCTTCTTCACATTCCAAGATGCAGATCTAACATGGCACACTCTTATACAGCTCCTAAATACTAGAAATCTATACCCTCCTCTATCCGCTCAAATGACCACCCATGCTACCTTTAAGAAATCACCGTGAACACTTACACACTATAAACCCCTGTACTTGCTTTAACCACCTTGAACCTTCACCCCTCCCTACTCTCTTCTTCATCTCCAGATTAGCCACCTCCTTGATACCTCTTCCTCTTTCTCTTATTTCCTAGCTTGCCCACTCTCTTACCCTCCCTCTCTCTCTCACCTTTTCTCCCTCCTCTCCCTAGCCACAAACCTTACAGTTTGGCACTTATTGAACTGTATTGTTCTCACCTATCTCCTTTTGAATTTTCTCCTGTGTTACCCATTCCAAACTGTAATTTGTTTTCACAGTACTTTTACTTGCATTATTCATTTTGTCAAAGCGCTTGTATCAAATATCCAAACATTGTTGTTCTCACTCTGATTGTACTGCTTTCATGTGCTGTGTCACATGTATATTGTTTTGTCTGTAAACTGTCTTCTCCCGGTCTTACCTGAAAATAGGCATTGTTTGCCTAGTGCACTCACCCGTTACCAAAAGCAAAATAAATAAATAAATGTGCCTGCTGTTTGAGTGCCTCTGCCATTTTCTCCACTTGCTGTTCTTCCTGCTGTTTATAAAATTAGGTTCATCATCACTGGCAATGATAGCACACTGTTTGGAAGATAGACATACTAGCTGAGAATACAGTCAAGATAATAATGGAACAGTCAAAATTGAAAGGCTTAGCCTGTGGTTCAATGGGCTGAAGCAACGAGACACTCCCACTGCTTGAGCTAAGGCAGTCTTTCCAGCTTCACCCAGAAGCATTTTTTCTTTGTAGCCAGGGGCTCTACTAGGGCTCTGCCCTCCCACACTCTTTTCAGCGTGTTTGTCTACTTCTCTAATGCTTTTGGATTTTCTGCTAGGTTTGTGCTGGACTGCCTGTGGATTTGTATTACTTCTGCTTGTCTTGGTCAGTATTTTGCTTTGTCTTCGGCTATTGCTTGTGGTTCTTTCTGTCCTCTGTGTCTGCTCTCCTGGTCTTATGTGCTTGCATTTCTTTAGCTTTACTTTTTGGGGTGCTCCTAGTTTTCCTAGCATCCTACTCTTCCCTTTGCTTGAGTTTGCTATTCAGGCACATTGTGCTAGTCAGGCTCCCATTTACTTTTATCATGCTTTCAGCAATCCACCAGCTTAACAGCAATTGTTATCTCTGTGCTATTCAGTTCCAATTGCTGTTTTCCTTCCTGTAGCAGTCTCCCTGTGCACATCCAGCCTTAATTGTTCACATCTAGCTTCACTCAGTGCCTGGCTCCCTCAACATATGAACATATGAAAATGCCAGCAGAAGCAGGTCTTACAGTCTATAGAGTCTGTTAATTGTGCAGCTAGCCTCTCAACTTGCAGCTGCCCCACCCTCTCCACTCCTCTTCATCACACCTCCTCCCTCTGTCCCAACTCCTTGTAAAGACACCCACCATTTTACAGGATACCACCTCCTCGGGCAGAGCATTCCACCTGTCCACCATCCATTCATTGAAAAAATGTCTCCTGATTTCCTCTTGAATCTTCCCCACTCCAATCTCAGCTGATGCCCTCCTGTATCTCTTCTTCATCTAAGCTGGAAAATCCCTTCTGTATTAGCCTTATGTATCCGCTTAAGGTATTTAAAGGTTTCAGTCATATCCCCCACCCTCCTCTCCTCCAGAGAGTACATGTTCAATTCGCCAATCTATCCTCGTGAGACTTTTCCTCCAATCTCTGGATTATCTTGGTTACCCTACATTGTACCCCTCCAACAATTTGATGTTGTTTTCAGGAATGGGTGCCAGTACTGCATGCAGTACTCCAGGTGCAGCCTGATCAAAATCTGTACAAAGGATGGATCACTCCCTATTTCTGGAGAAGATTCACCTTGCTGTGCACCCCAGCATCCTGTTGGCTTTGCTGCTGCCCTCTTACACTGAGCTGAGTTGTTCGTGCTGCCCGTTATAAGTCTTCCAGATGCTTTTCCTCCACGGTGCTTTCCAGCTGCACCCGCCAAGCTGATAGCTCCTCCCTGGTTCCTAACTCCGAGATGAAGTACCTTGCATTTCTTGGCATTGAACACCAGCTGCCATGTTTCTGACCTCTCCTATAGTTTGGTCAGGTCCTCCTGCAGCTCCTTCCACTCTTCAATGTCATCTACCACAGCTCCCATCTTCATATCATCAGTGAACAGACTGATCCTACCTTGGATCCCATGTGAGATATCAACTATGTATATCCCAAACAGCACTAGTCCCAATACTGAGCCTTGTGGCACCCTGATGTCATTTCCCTTGGTGATGAGAGTCCCTCCTCATCACCACCCTCTGCTGCCTCCATTCAGCCAGTTGACAATCCATCTGACCATGTTCATTCCCCACCCCTATATATTCCAGCTTCCCCCAGCCTCCCATGCGGCACGGATTCAAAAGCCTTGCTGAAGTCCAAATACAGGACATCCTCTGCATGGCCCCAGTCCATCTCCCTGGTCACCCAGTCGTAATATTTAATTTGATTTGTCTGGCAGGATCTGCCTGAGACAAACCCATGTTGTTGTCCATCCTGGAGAACATTGCCTCCAAAAAAGATCACTAGCATCTCTTTTAGGATTGTCTCCATGAGCTTCTCCACAATTGATGTGATGCTCACTGCTCTGTAGTTGCCTGGTTCATCCCTAGGGCCACTTTGTGAATGGGCACCACATTGGCCATTCTCCAGTCTTGTGGTATGCATCTTGTGTCCAAGGAGGTATTGAACAGATCAGCCAGTGGTCCTGTCAGGATCTCCACCAGCTCCTGAGTACTCTAGGGTGAATGCCATCTGGTCCCAGTGTCTTGTTCACCCTCAGCGCCTTAATCCTTCCAGAACCCAGTCCTCTGTAATCCCTTTGTCAGTCACCCTCTCCCCACTACCCACTGCACCTCCATTTGGGTATCTGCCACCTTTTCTCCTTTGTGAACACAGAGCAGAAGTACTGTATTCATTTAATGCCTCTGCCAGTTCTTCCCCTTTTCCACCCACCCCCATCCTTCCTAATTCTCACACTCTGGTCCTTGTTCTTCCTTTTTTCTTTCTCTAATGTATCTGAAGAAGTCCTTTTCTTCTTCCTTAATAACCTGTGCCAGACCCAACTTTCTTGAAGTCTTGGCCACTCTGACAAGCCTGGTAACCTCCTGGACTTCTTTGCATACTCATCCTTGTCAACCTCTCTTCCCAATGTCCTGAGTTTCTGAATTGTCTTGCTCTTGGCTCTCACCCTCCATAACCTCTCGAGCCAACCATCTGGGCTTCTTTGCCCATCCCTTCTTACTCTGTATCTTTGTACAAGTCCCAGCAGCCTCTGTCAGACCTTTTAATAATATCCCATTTTTGACTAGCATCCATGTCTCGAAGAATTCCTGCCAGATACCTACCCCAAGTTTCCACCCTTTTAAAGTCCATCTCTTTAAAGTCAATCACCCTGGTCTCCCTACCCATATTGAGCATGAACTCACCAAGTGGTGGCCACTTCCAGCCAGAAGGTCCTCCACCCTCAGTTTTCTTACAGCCTCTCCATTTGAAAGTACCAGGTCCAGTGTCTCACCAATCTAGTCTGCTCATGTTCGACTGCACCTGGAAGCTGTCCTGGAATGCACCTAGTATGTCCTGCTCCTTGCACTCATGGTAGTTGGATTGCTCCAATCCACCCCAGGTAGGTTGAAGTCTCCCACCACCACTGTGTTCCCCTTCCTACATACCCTTCTGATTTGCTCAGCTAGCTCACTATCCAGGTCATCCTCTTGTGCTGGTGGTGTGTATACTACCCCATCCTCAGTGTCCTACCTTCGAGTCCTGAACCTGCATCCATAGGGCCTCTGTTCTGCCTTCCTCCCTTCCTCCCTTATACACCTTATCCCTTCCAGTACATAGAATGCCACCCCTTCCGCTTAGTCCTGTCCTTCCTGAATATTCTGTACCCTGGGATAATCATATCCAGCCCTGGTACTGGTGGCCCATGTTTATGTGACGGCCGAATGTCCACCTTCCCACTGTCAGGAGAGCCTGCAACTCAGCTGACATTATTTAGGCTCCTTGCATTCAGTGTGACCACCTCTACCCTGTTTCCTTCCTTACCTTTCCTGATTTTCCCTCCTTTCCCTGCCTCTACCCTGATTCCTAACCTGTTAACATGGGGGTAGCTCATCTGGATCCCTCTCTGGGATCCCTGCCAACCAGCTGTCCACTAAAACACCCCACCTAGTTTAAACCCACTTTGCTGCTATGTACCCTTCATCCCTGTTTCAAAACTCCTCCTGCCCGCCAATGTAGCCTGTCCCCTGCATATAGATTATTATTGTCCCAGGTTCTGCCCCAGCCACCCACTAACCTGTACTCATTGGATTGACACCACCCCCAGCCATGTGTTGAACTCTTTAATCCTCCCTCTCCTCATTGTACTCAAGCAGGGTACTGGAAGCATCTCTGAAAATGCCACCGACTCGCCAGCTCCTCACACAACCTTCCCAACTCTTCGAACCTCTCCTCACAACTTCCACCATCTTTCCTGCCTGGTCATTCATACCCACATGCACCACAAGATGTGGTTTCCTCTATCCTCCTTGCGCACTTCAGGAATTGATTGCCTCACCTGCCCACCATTAACCCAGGTATGGACTCTCACCCATATAATGCTTCATGCCTTTCCCCTTACTGCCCCATCTTATCCATTTTTATTATGGAATCCTTCAGCGCTAGTATCACCCCTCATTATTCCTCATCCTCTCCCCACCCTATTACCAAGATACCTATCTCTAGAGTCCACCACATTTGTAGCTCTGTCCTTCCCTCTATGGATCCCCACCCCAGACCTGCCCCCACTTCACTGTTCCTTCTCTATCCTCCACATCCCTCCCAACCTCCCTGGACCCCTTCTGCCTTCCTTTCCTCCCTAGCAGTATTGCTCCTCTCCTCTTCCCTCTGGTCCCTTCCACTGTCCCTCAGCTGTGCTCCTCCCCTTACCCATGTCTCCTCTTCTGACCAACTACTGTTAACTGTGCATTCCTCCTTTCCTCTCCTTCCCCTCATGGAGAACCTTCCCTCCTCCTCCACCACTTTTGCCAGCACCTTACCTGATAGGGCCTCCTCCCACTGCATTTGTTCTGCGCCTTCTTCATGCTTGCCTCTGTATCTTCTCCTGTGTGCTCTTCAGTTCCTTTTCCTGATCTCCCCACCATTTAGCACCTCTAGTAGGGTAAATTCACTCCTCTGTTCTAAGCCCACTGCCTGTACCCCCTGGACAATAGTCCTCCCCTTGCTCCCTCCTCTTGTCCTCTGTGCAGGCTTTGTACCTTTATATTGTATCACCCACCATCCCCCAGAATTCTCTTATGCTCGTTGCTGCCTTATCCAGGATTCCTGTGTCTCCTCTGGTGCTTTCCCTCCCCTGCATTCATGCTCCCAACATTCCTCCAGTCCCCATCCCATCTTCCCCTTCCTATGGCTGTTGGCTCCTATCCCCTGCAGCTCCCCTTTGACTGTGCCTTGTCCCCCATGTCCCCTCTAGCTGCTGTACCTCCCTCAGTGGGACCCTCATGTCCTCCCATTGACTCCTCTCCTTTTCCCAGCTTAGTGCCCATCTCAGCCATCCCGCATCCTCCCTTATTTGTGCAATCTGCCTACTTACCATACATCCCCCATTTCCCAGGCTATATTTAGTACCATGGCTGACCACAACCAGTACACCCTACCAGTCTCCCAGAGATTCCTCCAACCCTAAAGGCACTGGGACTGTGTTGTGGACCTGCCCCTACCTGCTCCATTTGCCCCTGCAATTTGATTCCCCATATTCTCCTCTTGCCTATGTTAAACCTTTGGTTTAGGCCCAAGGGTGGATTTTCCTGTTTAAAAGTTATGTGTGTCCATGCCCTGTGGCTTTGTGTGATTTCTTGCAGGAATGAATGGCCTGCACCTGGCAGTTCAGTCCACCAATTGTACAGTAGCTCCTCCCCCATACATATGCAGTACTCTGGGGTTGGAGGATGGGAGGGTGAGATTTGGGCCTATCCCGACCTCGTGAGAGTCAATCAGCCCTGATTCTTTCCCCACCGGACCACTCAATTCCACATAAAGGTACACAGCCAAACTGAAGCTTCTTCCTGAGTTCCACTCCTGAGTGAATCTCACACACTAACTGCTCCAAAAATTCAAACAGCACTGATTAAATATCATAGCCCAGAATTTCACTAACAGTTGTAACTGATCTAAATCCCCACTACCTTCTCCCTCACAACACAAACAATTCCAATATCAAAATTAAACAGAAAAAGAAATAACCAACACTTCCTGAACAGTGCTCTTGCTTCTGCTACTTCCCCAGTGAACAGCTACAACTCCTGACTTTTCAATTCCATGTGCTTGCTTTTCTAGCGGTTTCATTGTTGCACTACTGCCATTTATTTAGTTGTTTATTGGAATTTCAGAAACAATCTTTGAATAAGAACTCTTTTACAAAGGGTCCACTGTCTGAGCTACCAGTTTCATGTTGATTCTGTCACTGCCAATCCTAGTCTTTCCTAAAACCTTTCAGATGTAGCCCATGGCTCTTTTGACCAAACTCATCTGAAATAGAATTGTGGTGCTGTGGACTCATGGGTATGTTTTCAAGATCCACATCCACAGGCTTCAAGTATTCATCAGGAGGACAGAGCTTAGGTATGTGAATGCAGAGTTAAACTCCTCTGATATGGTGAGTAGGTCCATAGAATTGGAGCCATTATTACTGAGTAGTAAAGGTTGTTGCTTGACTTCCTTTTCTAGGAGCTCCTTGAGGTTGTCCCAGAAGTGCCTCCCATCCCCAGCTGCATTCAAGTTGATTCTTGTAATAGTCCACCTTGGCACTCTGTATTAGGTGGATGCATCTGTTCTAGTGGCCCTGTAGTTCTGGATGTCATTGATCCCCATGACCTTGGCCCTGCTCCATAGAGCATCCTGTTCTCTCATTAGTTCCAATAGCTCACTGGTAATCCACCCATTGTTATAACCTTGGACCTTCCTTTTTTGAGTGAGGCATACCTGTCACACACCTAATTGAACTTGTTAGTGAGGTATTGTAATGATCGGTCCAGCTCTTGCAGAAAGTCTAAGGGTGACCAATCTATCTGGGATATGGCTTCTTTCAAGGAGGCAAGCTGCCCTTTACGCAGCACTCTGTTCCCAAGCTTAGGTGGGATTTTTGTATTTATTGGTCCATCTACAGATAATTGGGGAGTGATCACTAAGGGTGTCTGAGAGCACTGAGATGTCAGTGAGCCTATCTGGTGAGCTTGTGAGGAGCCAGTCAAGGAGAGTGTGTTTTCTGGATTTGTAATTTAACCTTGTGGCTTGGCTATTAATTGCGAGAAATAGGAGCAGCCCAATATAGGCACTTTTACACACAGGTTTATGTAACGAATAACTATTACGGAAACAGTATTCCGTTACATCCCTTGTGTTAAATTGCATCTGTTTCGGTCCCTAAATGACGTTCATCAAACCGCAATCTCTGCTTTTGCGGTTTGCACTGTTTGTGTTCCGTTTGTCGTGCTGTGTAAAATAGCCATTCCGGTACAAAGGCAGAAAACAACATTTGTAGAGCAGCAAACTCTGGGAGCTGAAACAAATGGAGACAGGGTTGCCAGAATACTGCAGTGTGTAGAATGGAATTGAACGCAACAGAGTACAACGGCGCCACACAGGTAACGCTGATTCCGTTTTAAAAGCCAGTGTGTAAAAGTGCCTTATGTCTCTCAGTTTTGCTGAGCTGGGACTGAGCCAGTTTATATTGAAGTCCCCTCAGAAGAATGAGTTCACAGTTCTTTGAGATGCTATCTATGGTTCGCAGGACTTTCTGGAGTCCCTCAGCAGCCTTTTTGGGTTGGAGATAGACACACAATGGCTAGAGAGTTGTTCTGGGACAAAATCGGAGCTTTGCCATTAGTAGGTCATGGTCCTCAGTCATGACAGTTAATGAGAGTACCACCCCTTGCAAGGTATCCCTGCATATATATATATATATATATATATATATATATATATATATATATATGGCATCCTTCCCACTTGCAATTCCTATAATTTCTGAAGGACTGATAGCCCAACAGAGCAATTACATACCATTGTCCTGGGGTTTAGCCAGGTCTCGAAGAGGCAAACGATGTCAGTGGTATGCAAGGCAACCCAGGCCTGAAGCTGTACCATCTTAGGGAGCAGACTACAAATATTCATAGCTGCAATTGTAAGGCCACTTGCCTTTGACACTTTAGTGTTGATGTCAGCCAAGGGGCAGGGTTAGAGTGCACATTCCTAGACAAAAGTAACAGTGAAGTATTATTTTCCCACAACATGAGACAGACCTTTAACGTCTGAGGCAGAGCATTCAAGTAAAAGTGTCAGCATTTTAAACTAAAAAAAGTGTGAAAAAAGGAAAGGCAGAAATCTAATTTGTGAAAAATACTACAGACATGGTTTCTGGCGTGTTCAGAACTCAATGGCCTAGGGTTCCTCAGACATGTATGAGCAGCATGATGGTTTTAGGCAGTTAGAGGGGAACACAGCCAGAGTTCAGTGGCAGGGTGTACTTTGGATCAGGTGGGCTCCAACATTCCTTTGAACTATGGAGGAACATGTCAGGGCTGGATGCCAGTAGAGGTCCCCTGCAGATGCAGGCTATGTCAGTTGGAAGAGGTTGTGGATAGGCAAAACCAAATGTAACAGAGAGCCAAGAAGAGGACAGACAAGTTGGAGAGAAAGAATGAATAGGCTGGAAAGCATACTGACCAAGCTTGTCTATAGTGTGGAATATCTCAGTGTGGCAATAGAGAACAGGGAAGACGGAGAGATGCAGAACAGGAATATGCTGACCCCATTCAAAGTGAATATAGACAGTGGTGAGACAGTACTGCAGCACCCATTGTCCCTATTTTCACACTATGGATGGGAAATAATCTACCACCTCTGCAGGTGACTCAAAGAGGACCCCAGAGACTTCTTGAGAGGGTTTGAGTGAGTACTCAGGCAAGCTAATATCCCTAAAGAGAACTGGCTACAGCACTGGGGAAAGTGCCTTGCAAGGACATGCCAGCAAGTGGTGGTGATACAAGAGCACTCAGATTCAGAATTAGGGGCAGTGCAAGCTGCATTTCTCAGACTATTTTGACCTACTTCATAACAGGCAGCAACTCAGAAGGGAGATGAATTGGCTACAACAGCCAAGAGATAAACTTAATGACTTATTCTGGACAAGCGGGAGGTGTGCACATCTGTACCCTGGAGCACAAGAACAGGAAGGGGTGGAGTCTATCACAAGCACCTAAGAACCTGAACTGCAAAACCATTTTTGTGCACCAAACCTCTGACTATTGAGCACCTGGTCCAAAAGGCTCAAGAACTGGCAGACAACCTGAACAGGTACCAGAACCCATCCAGGGTCAAGCTTTTCAACAGTTGGACCCACAATGGTCTTCCACACTGGTCTCAGAGGACAGGAGAAGTGGTCAGAACAGGCAACCATGGTCAAACCAAGGCTGGGAGCAGCACCAGCATCAGGAGAAAGAAGTGTTTCAAGTATAACAGCCCAAATCACCTCAGTTACAACTGTTCTCAGCAATCACCAGCAGCTAATGTTGAAAATGTTATCAGTCCGGTGGAGGAACCAATTTGGCTACCATTGCAAGTCCACAAGAAACTGCAGCATTCACAGGGGAAGCAGAAGGTCCAAAGAAAAGAAAGGCACAGTTGGTGAACCCACAGTTACACTGGCAGGGACACCAATGCAAGGTTTGCTGACAGAGCAACCCACGCCATTGTCTCATGTAAAGCATGGAAAAATGACCTGGAGGCATGGACCTTGTACCAAAGGAATAGAAGTGGAGTGTTCAGTGTAGCTGAACTGTTTTGGTGTATCTCTATTCTCTGAGCTGGAGCAAGCAGCAGTGCAGTGACAGAGTTTAGTACTTACTTCAAAGAAAAAGTAAGGAAAAGTGGAAATTAAGTTTTTAAAGTACAGGCTAGTTAGCTAGGGGCTGTTATTGCCAGGAAAGAAGAAAAGTATTCTAGCTAGAAACCAGTTAGAGCAATTGGTTCCAGAAACTTTTGGGCCTTTAGACTAAGCAAAGAAGGAGTGTGGAAGCTAAGTCTGCACCATAACAGTCAAGGCCTGCAAAGAAGTTTAATTTTAAGAGTTAAAGTTTGTAGGGAAGAGATTCACCCTGTTGAGCGGAGGACCAAAGAAGACCAGAGGTGCAGCTGATGAAACCGGAACCTGGAGGACCAAAGCAGCAGCTGAACATCTGCAGAGGACATCTCATCAGTCCCTGGCCAGGGCAGTGAAACAAAGGAACTCATTCTTCAAGGACTTCACCCATTTTGGGTTAAGGTACCAGACACTGTGACTTTTAAAAAGAGACTTGAAATGACTTTGGGATATTTACTGTTTTATCTTGGGGGTGTGGTAAAATGTCTGTTGCAGTCAAGTTTAGAGGCTTTTGTCAGAAAAAGGCAAATTATACTGTTTGAGCTGATGTTATTTTACTGTTTGGGTTGTGTGGCCATAGATTTGGATTTTAGAGCCATTGCTGAGGTGAAAGAGAAAAGTTAACAGATTGCTAAATAAATTTGCTCTAATTTAAAGAGATTTTCTGCCTCTGTGATAGTTCCTGTGGCGCTGTTGTTATGGTTAGAGGTCATACCCGAAGAAATATCTGCCAGCCCTGTAACTAACCTGCCTTGCAGCTAGCCAGATTCCATCACCCAGGTGGTGAAAGCAGTGTAGGCAGGCATTATAATTTATTCTTCTCCTGGCAGCTTAAATACTTATGCTGCCTCAGCCTACCTGCTCTGCAATGCACCAGCAACTACTCTGAGTCATGAGTCTATGAATTAACATTATGGTATGTCTTAAATATTTAATGTACCAAAGAAAGCCAGTACTATCATTAACCTCCTTAGTCCTGGGATGGTATTTCACATGTTTAGATGTAAACCTTATGTCTGAACAGTAATGAGAATTCTGAATTTCACAAATAATTTGGCTTCCCATATGGAACTGGTTGGCATGCATTCCTCATGTACCATGCTGCATCATGCAGGTTGTGTCATACCTATGTAGATGTTACTGACAAGTGTGGGTCTATATATGCTTGGATCTACGTGTGGATCTTATATATGCTATACCTGACTTGTCATCTGTTTCTGGTCACCTGATGTGTCACTAGTGGCTGTTAACCCATCAGTTGCCTGCTTTCAAAACTGGATGCATGCTGACTTGAACATAAATTACTTGGCTCAGGACTTCCCTACAGCCAACGGTCTTTACTCTGCACCCACAAAGTCCGCATCTTGAGCATGTAAAATTTGGGGCAGGGTCCTTCTTATCTTGCATCACCGGAACATTGACCCACCTGTTGCTCCACCATGGGAATGTCCTCAGTCCAGGCAGAGTTTTTGCCATCACGGTGGCTTTTAAACCACTGGTTGCCAGCACCTCCTGATGTAGAATTTAAGACTTCAGCTGCTGGGGTTGGGACCATCAAACCTAAGGGGCCCTTTAGCTGCTGAATGGGTTCAGCAGCATCTTTCAACCTATTCCCCTACCACTGCCTAAGGTTCACCTGGTCTGCTTGCACCAGTGGCTGTTAATCCACTGGTTGCTGTTTAGGCTTGTGAAGGCTGGCTGAGTGTCTTGGTGGTCATAGCCTCCTCCTCGCCTGGGAGGTCTCCAGTGTAAGAGACCCTTTTGCTACAGAAATCACTTGGATCCCTCACGGTGTTCCCATTAGACAGAAAGAGTGAGAGCCTTCCTCCAAATTGAATCTTCCTCTAGTTGGGTTTCTAAATTGCAGCAGCAGAGCCATCACTAAACATATCCCATGCCTGTAAGGAAGGCAACCTAGGCCTTGGATCTCCAGGGTTTCCTCCTCATAGGGATTTTTCTTCTCTTCTATGCCTAAGTTCATAATATCTGCTTAGTTTCCATCATTCTAAAGTCTTAGGTCACCTAGGTTGGTTTCTTTTCATGGATGGAGTTAGATGGTGACTTTGCTTTGCCTTTCCTTATCTCCTTAGGAAGTCATGCCCTCCTGCTCAGTAGACATATATGTGTGTGTGTATATATATATATATATATATATATATATATATATATATATATATATATATACAGTATATACACATATATATATATAAATCAGAGCAAAAACTCAATTTAAAGCATCAGTTAAGGTTGTTCCACAGAGACAAAGTAAGGAAATTCAGTGTTAGGGTTAAGCCCCCTTGACCCGCACCCCAACCAGCATCGGAGTACGCATTGGGTCAATCAGCCCTAACTCTCACCCCATCACATGTGAAGAAGCAGAGGTACAGGAGAATGGGGTGAGAGTTAGGACTGATGACCCCAACACGCACCCGATGCCAGTTGGGGGGTGGGCGGGAGGCCAAGTGGGGCTTTAACCCTAACACTGAATTTCCTTACTTTTGTCGCTGTGGAACAACCCTAACTGATGCATTAAACAGAGTTTTTTTGCCTCTAATTTCCTTCTTTGAGAATGATGATGGGAAATACTGAATGTAATGTGGCAGGAGCGCGGAGCACTTCGGGCCCACGCCCCACCATGTGATGTCTTGTGACATAGTAACAGGAACAGCAATGCAAACACAAGGTGGAAATGCAAATGGTAACAGTAACAAAAGCATAGGGCAAATGACAATGCAAAGGGTAACACACACGGTGGCGCATTAACGGAACGGTAACACTAACAGGTACATAAATGCAAGGAAACAGTAACTGTAACAGTAACAGAAGTGCATGCCCTGTTTTTGCTGGACAACTGCATAGAGAAACACAGTGTATACAAAGAATGTATGCATTGTAATGGCAATGGAAGCTTAAAATGAGTATTGGAAGTACTTCATTGCAAATATCTCATGACCATGATGAGTGAAAAAAATTTAATTTCACAGAAATCATTGTTTTCCTGGCTACCGTTTTGTATTAAATATCCCATAGGATATGTAGCTCGCACAAAAAAAATCTGTATCGCCCATCGCTTCTAGATACGAAGCCCAAAGACGCCATATGCCACCATGTTAGTGTATGGGAAAAATTTAAACTTGGAGTACCGTAATTTGCCATCCATGTAATATTTTTTCACCAGACCACCAAAGGCACATCTGTGATATGTTGGCTGCCTTCCTCAAATTTGAACTCAAAAGAGCAAACAGTTCTTTTCAGAAGGTTGGCAAAGAACTCCTGTCATTTTGGCCATAGCCTGAAAAAGTAATGCTGCAATTTGCGATAATTTTCTGTACTTGTGAAGGTGTCACAGGTGACACTGTTTTGCAAAACTGCTTTCTCCAGAAATTTGAAAATATATTTCTGGGGTGTTTAACCCAAAATAAAGACATGGCTAGCATCCTCAGGGTCCGACTAGATGAACACAAAAATAATTGTGTCCCTAGAGGGTTCCAAATTTAAATGCCAAGCATTTTCTGATCGCTAACTGAAAACAAGATGGCAGATTTGCGACACTACTAGGGCCATTTGCAAAAGTAAAAGTGCATTTGTGACACTTTCAAAGTTTTTGTTAACTTTTCCCATTGACTTATAATGGGAACTTGTTTTTGAATAATTTTTGAACGTTCAATATTTTTTCATGAAATCTTCAAAAGGCACATTGGGCACCTTAGCCGCATGATCCTTTAAGTTTTCAGACTGGTCACCCAAACCATGTGGCCTGTAGGTGTGAGCAAAGAATGCGTAAAAACATAAATGCGCACATGGATGTCGCTAATAACTCCACAACCATATATACAACTGGTACAAAACTAGGCATATCCCAAGATCTATGGTAATGACCCATGTCTGCCAAATTTCAGACAAATCTGTTGAACAGTTGCAAAGTTATTAAGATGCAAAGTTTGACCTTTAACATTGAAAAGGGCTCCTCAACTCTAACTATGGTAGCACTATCTGCTACCATTATATATATATATATATATATATATATATATATATCATCTCTTAGTTTATGTCCATTTCTGCTCATCACCAATGGCTGTTAACCCACCAGTTGTTGTCAATTCATGCTAAGGAAACTTCTCGCATGGCACATCTGAGGTGGAACCTTCCAAGGGTTCCTTGCCTTGGTACCCTACAGGTAGTATTCCTGTGGAATGCAGAGGCAAATGGCCACAAATATTTATTAACAAGTTGCACAAACATAATACTATACTAAGTTACATAATCCCATTAAACCAATATTCTTTAATATTCATTATTTTTACTTACATTTATGCTTAGAAATAACCTGCTTTGAAATAACTTACATGTGAGGAAGATGGACTTGGGACTAATGGCAAATTTAGAAACAATGGAAGGGTTCATTTATACAGTATGTATATTGAAATACATAAATTCTTATTTATAATTTAAAGTTTACACCAATAATTAGCATATTTTTACTGTATATTTTTCTCTCCTTTCTGAATTTAATGAAATGTTTTGCAGTGCAGCAACATTTTCTTCCCTACTCTTTCTTCTTAGTGCTGTACATTAGCATTACAGCACCAATACTCGTTTGCTACTGGATCTTGTTGCCTTGGGTGTCCCATAAAAGTTCACTGTGGCAAATCTGGAAGTCATTCTCAGTCTGATATCCAATTCAGTGCAGTGGTACACTATCTTGCCTTGCAGTATGATGTCTGCAATAACAATCTTCACTCTCCTTAAATGCCCCCATAAATACTGTTCCCTGAGTTCAAGACATATGGCACACAGATGTTGATTTGGTCACACTTTTCCATGTCACAACTACATCATGCCTGTGTGCTTCCCAACAACTGATTGGCTCACTCCTGAATCCACAACTAATGACTGGTTTCATTTCATGGATGTGCTCACTTGACTCTCTACAAATATTGTACATTTCAGTGGTGTTTAATCAGATATTTTGGAGGTCATTTGAAGAATGAGAACCACCACCTTCACATTATCATCATCACCAAGAAGCTGGATGCATAAATAAGAAATGCTGTCTGTGACATGAGTAACAGGGTGACTTGAGTGAAGGTTATACAGAACTACCTTGCAGCAGCAGAATTCATAGATAGATAGATACATATATATTTTGCATACCACTTGGCTGGGGACTGGTGGGGTGCACTATGCCCTGACCCCCCACCTCCCAGTTATTACCCTCATGACAGTGCACTGTGCACTACATAGACAAGTATTTGGTGGTGTGTTTTTCATACATGTTGTAATATTTTAAAAAGTTGTTTGAAGTAAAAGACAGTGCTACTGTACTTGAAATTATTAAATGCAAGTATACTGTATATGATAATTTATATTGCATTTAAACTTCTGTGTTAAATTTAAAGGTGTATTTTGTTCCACTGGCTAGCCTGAGGTAATTCCATGGGGAGGGCAAGGGACTGAATGGGAATAGCATAGTTTTCTATTGAACTATCCTCATTACATTTGGATGAAAAAAACTTGTGCATCCTTTTGTCTGGTTCAACTGCTGAGGAACCTTTGACCTTGCTCTTCAGTCTCATTACTGCTGGAGCTGCTTTGCATTTCCTACAAATCCCTTCCTCAGTGTCTGCATGGGGGAGAACTGGGGACATGTTACATACCACCTGGCATGAGGTGATGGGGTGGGGGCATGGAGAATGCACATGATGTTGAAAATGTTAAAAGCTGGTATTATGCTATTACAGTGCTATTGTACTTGAAATTAATAAATAAATAAAAAAGCATATACAACGAGTAGTGAGTTTTGACTTTTCTTAGTTATAATTAAATTTGTTAATACTTTGAGACAAGATAAATATTATTGTATACTGCACTGTATGTAGAGGCCAAGCATGTTTCAAACACTGGCAAACATTACTGTTCAGCACTGTTATTGTTTCACTTTCTTTGGCTTTATAGTAAATTCAGTGGCATACAGGCTCAAAAGTATGTTATCATTCCATCCACAGAGGCCATGGAGCAGCCTACAGTAGGAAGTGTTTTCTGATTTACAATATAAGACAGTAGTCAGAGCCTTTAAAATGTATGATGTAGTTTATCTCCCAAATATAAGAGAAGAACAGGGACATAACCTACATGGCAGTTTTAAGTCAGTTGTTACCAGCAAAATGTAAATCAGAAACACCCACTAGGATACCTTAACTGAAAAGCATGTACTGTAGAGATGGAACAATGACAGAATCATTTAAAGGTGAACTGTGTTGAACCAGTTAGTGTGAAAACATGTTAGGGAAGACAGGCTGTGTGTGGGAGATGGGCAATAACAAGAAAGGCAGGATACAAGCTGGCGTTCCAAAATGGCCACTGCCTGCATGCAACATTTGTACAGTGCTCTGTACTCCTAAAGGGAAAATATATTTGAATCTCTACATAACCTTTTTATGAAGCACTGAATAGAATTCTAAATATCTCCAGCTGTTGTTCTGTCTCTGATATTTATTTACCTCCTTCTAAGCTTTCTGAAAACAAACTTTTGAAGTATGAACTTACCACAAGCTACCTGTGTGCTATAGAAAGATTTGAACTATTTTGAGAGGAGAAAAACAGGTAGCCCTAGATCCACCAACTTGATCCTGCTATAACTGATGTTTTGCTCCATTGGGATATTGTCCATTAACACTTGTTTGAACGTTTGATTGTACATTGATATATGTGATGGATTCCATGAAGATGTCAATGTCTCAGGCTGAAGGATCCTCTCCAAGCTTACAAAAAAATTGCAAAAAAAGAGCGGAATGGCAGCTTAAAGAAAAACAAAATTAAATGCTATTTCCCCTGTTGATTTGGTGGGTAGCTTAGCCCTGGTAAGAAGCAGAAGTTGAGTCTAATGGAGTGTTTCCTGAGCCCTGGAGGTACTGAGGCCCAATGAGTAAACCTTGAGTTTTCCTCTGAACTCAACAAAACTCAGCTAACAGACCCAAGTTAAAAGACATGGAAAAGTTCATGTTACATTAAAGCAGATTTCTTTGAAAACATGAGTCAAACCTACCTACACATTGATTACTAGTATGTATACTTTTATATATTTTTTGAAAAAACACTAGATTCTCTGAAATGTGAAAATACAATAACAGTCACAAAACAAACCAGTACATTGAAGGAAGAAAATAATGAGTTGAAACAAAAGGCCTGTATCTGCTAATATTTTTATTACTACCCAAGTGAGGGCAGTGTTACTCTTTATTATTACGGCTGAGAACTTGGAGAATAATGCACATAACAAAAAAATATGAGTTGTTGATATGCTTGCTCTTGAAAAACAGAATCTGACAACATGGGATCTTGTGAACAAAATCTTTTGAAATAAACCTGTCTTCTACCCCACATTGATGAGAGCTTTTAAATCCCAATCCAGCTCCAAAGTAAATCAACTACATCAAAACCTGGTACAATAATTGTAACTGTCTTGTAAAACTAAGAGAGGAATTGCAGTAAAATATATGTGTCTAAAGGGAGTGGTAATGCATACTGAGCAAGATTTTTCAATACCTTGATGTGAGTCCAGCTACACTAGCCAGAAGAAGACAGTTTCTAAGTTTTAGAGAAGATATGAATGTCTGGGAGAGAATTTGCAGTACTTTACCCATATCTGTATAATGGTCATATTTAAAGGCCAGAAATATACCTTCTTTGAACTGGACCAAATTGTAAATTGCATCTGAAATCAAAAAGCAAAGACAACAAAAGGCTTTATTGGCTGTTTCTGATGAAGACATGGATTCTTATTCAGTAAATGATATTACTGTCAAAGTCTTTGACTCGACTGACACTATAGTAAATGTCACTACAAAACAACTATTTTAGTGCCTGCTCTAATTGTTGCAATAGATGTTAAAAATCTGAACCTCATGACCAAAGCAGTTCTAAAGTGTAAGGATATGTGCAGGAGTGGTACACAAACCTAAGTTGTCTTTGGGTAGCAATGCTGTGATACACTAGGAGGTCCAACTTCTGGAGAGTCCAACCAATATGGGCACAGGCACATGTTTTGACTAAAACCTTTAATTTTCTCTCTTTTTCTTGAAATTATCTACTGATACTATGGTGTACTTAACAACACAAATGCTAACTGATAGTAACTATAACATTCAAATATTTGCTCATTCTTCCTTTTACCTTTATGCCAAAATGCTGTTAAAGTTCTAAAGTAATAACAGTTTATATTTCTACAGACCTATGTTAATAGCATATACTTTAAGGTGAATTAAAATAATGATTTAGATTGCTTGGATGGATCCTGAAGGTATTTACTCAGGTTAACTATGTAAGCTGAAGTTATTTGAACTTTGGTTTATTACTTTTTTGTTATGTTTCTTTTTGCTGTAATTAGAGGTGTCAAAATAATAATTCTGTTATGTTTTGGGAATAGGTTGTATTTAGCATATAAAACAGATATGCAATAATTGTAGCTGGAGTAGCAAGGAGATGGGGGTCTACTTTATGGTTCCATCTCTCTTCTGACTGTCTGGATGTTTCTTTAAGATGTATCCATATTATGGAACCTCACCATATTAATAGAACTTAATCTTATTGTTATTTATTATTTAATTGTTCTTTTCTTTTGATTCTTCCAATAATTGACTTTATATTTACTACTGTATAATAACAATATGGCATTTTACTGCACCCCATCACTATAGATATATTGGAAATTTAATTAAATAAAATTAGGTAAAAGAAATGCAGGATATCCTTCCATTCTCAGTAGTACAACACACACCGATTAACTTTCCATTGTGAGCATGGCTCTTGAGGAGGGCAAGGTAATGAGACAAGAACAACACTTTTCACATACTGTAGTAACTCACATATATAACAGCAATGCATACTTTGTAGCAATAAAATGGTAAGCAAAAGACATGTAGTAAGGACCTTAATTAAAAGTGACTGCCAAAGTGAAATAGAATAATCCTTAAACAAAGGTGAAATAAAAATAAACATTAAACAGAGAAGACTTTCTTAAACAATGTATTTTAAGCCATGGAAGTGTATCAGGGCCTATAATAAAAGTGATCTTCACAAACATGAAATAGAAATAAACATTAAAGTGAGATCGAAATGAACATTAAACAGGGATGACTTTCTTAACCAATAAATTTTAAGCAATGGAAGTGTAGTAGGGCCCATAATTAAAAACAATTATCACAAAAGTGATATACTGTAGAAATAATTATAACGACCAAGTGTGAGATACAAAGCAGCACAGTCTAAGTTATAAATACAAACTTTCATAATACATTTTTCAGGGAGCAAAATACTGTAGAAGACCATGATAGAACTAAAGTTCTAAGGTAGTAAGGAAGAAAATATGGGAGGGACAGTGAGGCAAAGAACCCCTGGATAAACACTAGTACTGTTGAAGCATTGGACATTCATGTATGGTTTCACAGAATGTGTATTGGGGTTTTGTTATACTAGGTCATCTATTACTGGTGCACTTACACATTGCTGCCCGGTCATTCTTAAAGGTGATGCATGTGCTGTATGAATGTTATCTAGTGATATCTGCAGGACTACGGCACCTGATAAATTTAATGCCAGAGCAGAATGGAAGACAAACAAGCATCACAAGACTGATGCCTGGCACCATGGCACAAAATCTTTACAGGTAGTGATGGCTACCACTATATATCTGAAGGACTGATTATAACCTGTACTGGTTCATGCCAGGAAAACAATGAGGTGGGTCCTCCAGCAGCTGCTGGGAGTGAGGGAGACTATGGATGGCAGTATTTGAAGAAGCAAAATTGTTTATTTTAATTATCCATCTCATTTCTTTTGTCACGTATAGTCAGTTGTACCCTCTGTTTGTCTGTCTGGCAAACTCTCAGGTGCATCCCAAGTAACTTATGAAATGCACATTACAATGTGGAGTGGGGAGATCCTCAATGGCATGGTTTGAGGGACTGTTGCCTCCTTCCATGTCTAGGCCAGGATGTTTTAGACCATTTGCTGTCATTAGGTTAATTCCTTACTCTCAACAGGAAGCCTATTTCAGGACCAAGTAAGATGGTCCTCTTAACAGGTGACAGCACATCCAACTGTCCAACGCTTAGAAGGGATGCAATTTAATGCAGAGCACCAGTGCATTCTCCACCTCTCCCAGTGGCCATGCCACAGCAACAGTGTTGGAGAGATTCTGGTCTCCATTCTTTCATGGAGCACATATCAATGCACTTCCTGTGTGCAAGGATGTGGCACCCAATAATAACCTCAAAATAATGATGATGTTTTATGAATTTAAAATAGATGATATTATTTAACTTTATACTCACTGTGACTGCTGATGCTTCTGCTGACCCTGGAGAAGTCCTTCTTGCAGTTGTTTTTTGGCCTCCACTGGCATGGAAATGGCCCCACTAAACAACTCAACAATCTTTGACTCCTTCCACTGATGGTCATCTCATCTGTGTTTCATTTGCAAAACAGAGCAGGAGAGGGAGCTGTTGTATTGTGCATTCATTAATAAAGTACAAGTGACATTAAACTGTTCCCTCAACTCACTGGTGTAGCATTGTTCAATGAGTTTCCTAATCTGAATAGGGTTTAATTCAATGAATTAGTAAAAGTTTAGTATTGGCTTTCATCTAGCTGTTATGAACTGTAGGCTTTATTTTCATCTGAGTGTTTCTGAGTTTCACTTCAGAAGGTAGACTAAACAACTCTTAAGGAATGTTGTAATATTTATAAACAATGCTCTTAAGGAATGCTGTGATATTCATAAACAATGCCATGAAAATGCAGCTACGGCCATTTCACTAAACAGTTACATATGAGCTGAATAGGCAGTGAAGAATAGTTGGAACATAGTTGAAAGCTTCAGCAGTTTGAGTTGCCAATCCAGTAGCATCACAAAAATAAATTCTACACCAGTGAGTTGATAAAACAGTTTAACGTGACTTGTACTGTACATTGACCTCTCCACAGACCTTCTTCCACTCTAAGAAGGGCAGACTGGTTTGCTCAGAAAGGGTATCCACCCTTTGGTTGGCTCTTTGACCAACAGGATCTGCTCATTGGAGTTAAAAGTGTGTCAGGTTCCTTGAGCAGCTGCCCTCCTCCCCCACACACACACAGTTGCTGCTGCTCATCAGACCCTTGCATTTTACAACTTTAATCTAGTAGGTTTGTGTGGCTTCTCAAAGTTTCATATTCTAACTCTCATCTAGCTAGTCAAACCATGCTCAGAACTGCATTTTGCAAATGGTGAAATGACAGACTATAATTTTCAAATTTACAGAATATTTGTGGGTTCACATTGACTCACTTTTAAAAATGGTGACATTCTATTCTGGTGTCAGCAATTAAATAAAATGTTATTCAGAAAACACTGAAACTAGCCAGCCTGGTGGCGCTGAGGGTTGAGTGCTGGGCACCATACCTCGTGCTATGCTGGTGACCCAGGTTCGGGAATGGACAGGTCACTGAAGGTTGGCTGGGGAGATAGGATGGAGCATCCCCATGGATGCTTTCCTCCTCCAGGAGGTGGGCTACAGGGCAACAATGCCCACATGTGTTGCTGCTGGTGGAAGCATGGTTGTGAAGCATAAATGACTCCCTACAGGAGCCAGGAGGAGGGCGCTGCCGATGCTTGACAGAGAAGTGTGTGAAGCACACGCCTGTCTGGACTTAAGTCCTCTGCATTGGCACCCTCGGGGTGGGGACTGGAACAAAAGCAAAGGCAAAAATCTCCCGGTCTCTTGCAGAATGATGCTGGGTCCACACTACGTCCAGGACTCGACGAAAAGACCAAGGAAGGTATTAGTTATCCTCAGGGCAGAGCCCTGGAGGAAGTGAAAAAGAAAACACCGGAACAGAGAGCCGTGGTTTTAATGTATCCCATTGTTTACATAATACACTGTTTATAAAAATGAAATACAATTCTGGCACTGAACGATCGTGTCATTGTTTCACAATACATGGAGAGCAAAACACATTTTGGGAAATTATATGAAGAATATCTTGGTTTACATATTTCAATCTCCATGATTTAGTATAGATTAAGGAAGTATTCTCAGCAAGAGAACTCCTTAATTTCCACATAAAACTCCCCTATTTTGTAAAGTGTCACATGAACAGATGCCCTAGAAATGGGAATTTTCTATTTTAGTTTTTTAAATGTTAATATAGTACTGATCAACCTCAGTCAATAATATAGCAATACTACCACAGGGACTGTTCTTATGGTTGTGGAAGTAGCCTTTCTTGTTATTTAGAGTAAAACTGCTATGAGAAGTGCTCACCTTCACTTCATAGTTATCGTACTCTAAAATGGTGCATTGGACTGCTCTTGCAACTGTGAGTGGTCTTCCCAATGACAGTATTAAAGCAGCAGTGCAACAAAATTGGAAAAAATGGACTTTACTTGTTTCACTATAAAGGTTCAGGTATCTTCCAGTTTTTCCTGGTTTTAACAATTGCTAGCTCCATCAACACTGTAGTGTTTTATAAATGTTTTAATGTTGTTGTTTTTGCAAGAAAAAGATGGGTACCGTATTGGCTTAGAAATAACAGTATAGACCTGTTAAGGGTTAGGACTGAAGAAAATAAAAACACATGGGCGGGATATTCAAAGGGTTTGTGCATGGCGCAACACAGTTGCACCATGCGCAACCTACTGATGTGCCCCAGCGTGATATTCAAAAGGGAAAGTGCACGGCTCAAACTCGACATGCCGGGCGCTCAGTAATGTATGTGGTGCAAGAAGGGGCATGCCTATTGCATACCCGCACATCCCGACATTCAGCCTTGGATGTGCTGAGCAGATGCAGGTGCAATCCTTACTGGCGCCCGCACACAGTTGAGCCTAAAAAGAAAGGAGCAACTGCTATCCACTCACAGGTGAGCTGCCATGTTGCAGGGCACAATACGGCAGCTGCCAGCTCTGGGTGTGCACCGTCCATCATGGTAGTGCCTCCAATGTCCGATCATGGGCATAGGTATATATTTGAAATGTTCAGTCATCCCTGGTGGTCTAGTGGACTGTTGCCAGCCCGATCACGTGCATAAGTATATTAAAACAATGTGTATCTCTATCCCTGGTGGTCCAGCGGTACCTCCTCCCCACCCACCCACTGAGGCCCCACCACCCTGCTCCCCGCCATCAGCGGAGGTGGCAGGTCCCCACCAAAGCCACCCAGCCGCCTGGCTGACTGCATACAGTATGGCTGCACACCCATTGAGTCCACAGTGGGCCAATGGGCATCTCGGACCATACTGTACTACACAGTCCGAATCACGTGAATGGATCCATTCACATATCTGAACTGTGTAGCATGGCACGGATGCATGCCCATTGGCCCACACTGTGGACCAATGGGGTACAGCCGCATCTGTATGCAGTCAGTCAGTGGGTGGCCAGGCGGCTTGCAGATGGGGAGCTGCGGCTGCCACTGACCGGAGGGGTGGGGTGGTGGGGACTCAGTGGGTGGGGGAGGGGGTACAGCTGGACCACCAGGGATAAAGTACAATGTTTTTCAATATACTTGTGCCCATGATCGGGCTGGAAGTGGTCCACTGAACCACCAGGAAAGGAGTTATGTCATTTTAATTATACTTATGCCCACGATCGGGCTGAAAGCAGTCCACTGGACCACCAGGGATACAGTAATATGATTTAAATATACTACTCCCGTGATCGGGCATTGGGAACTTTGCCATGATGTGCAGGGGGCATTGGTCCCGACAGCTGCAGCCTGGCAGGACATCAGGTGCAAGTCGCAGGGGATTGGCTCACCTGCATGCAATGGGCCATAATGACATGCTAATGACCCCAGTTGCATCTTGCATGCATTATTGCTCCATTTGCATATCCACCACTGAATATCGCAACTCCTGCACCTAGCGCAACTGCACTTGCACAGGCGCATCCCCTCGTGCTCCACTTTTCCACTTTGCACTGGCACAGTGCCACTGCGCCATGTGCAATGCGGGAGGCCAGGTTGCAATATTCAACGGTGCTGAGCCATGGTGCAGCCCGCTGAATATCACCCAGTCCACGCCTGGTGCATCCCAGTTGTGTTGCTCCCTGCTTGCACCCCTGCCAGGTGCATTTCTGAATATCCCACCCATGATGTGCAGCAAAGGACATACCTAGAAAACAGTTTTGACAAGTATAATAATATTTTTTTGTCAATTGTAGCTAAAATTAGATGTTTTAGAAAGCATTTCTATCACACTGCTGCTTTAACATACAATAAATAACTTAAATCTAATTAAAATAATTTGAAAGGAGAACCCGCTTGAGGAGTGGTGGTGTGGTGCAGGAAGGTGAACCATGAGATAATAGTGTGCACTTAACTGGGGCATGGTGAGTACAGCACAGGGTGGGGACCATTGCTGGGTGCCACCAAGAAGTGGTTTGTATAACACAGGGTTCTATGTAGCACAGAGAGGGGGCATTTTATGACAGGAAGTGGTTGACTCGACTGAGGTGAAGCAAGGGTAGGAGAGGAGGCAAGTGCATCCCCAATTTACTCCACTGTCTTCCTAACATCAACTCCCACTTACACCTTGTGTTCTTATGATACCGTAAATGACAGAGCAAAGTCAATCAATTCCTTACCCAGAATTAATAATTACAATTTCATAAATCAAGTAGCTAAATCAATCCATGGATCTAAGTTAGAATTTCATGAAAAATGACAAATTTCAAACTTCAATCTGAAAAGTTACAGAGCCATGATTTTATGACTACTAAATATGACATACTCAGTGGGCAGATATTGCACCAGCGTAAGTCTGGTATTGCGCCAAGAGCCATATTCAGCGGGGCCAGTACGCAGCGTAAAATCCATTTTGACAATGTGCAACTATAATGAATGCAGGCAGGAGCAGGGGACGTCCAATGAATATCCAGTGCAGTGGCATATTCAACCATGAATCCATGGCACAAGTGTGGAGCAAATCGAAGTTGCTCTGAGCAGACTTGTTCCTATAAATACAGGTGCAAACACACAGACAGCACTTGCGCCAGGGTGAGAGGAGAGGAAGAGATAGAGAGAGACCAACAGAGGCACAGACAGACAGACAAAGGTCACACACAGGGGACAGGGATAGAAAGGTGGCCTGGGAGAGGATAGAGGGGCAGAGAGAGAGAATGAGAGAGAGACACACACACACATACTGCGTGCCAGGGTGCCGCTGACCAACAGTCAACCACCCAGGGGACAGAGGACATCAAGAGCCATGGACAGTATGCCCTTCATAATGGAGGCTGTAGTCAGGGATGTGGGGGCAGGAGAACAGTGACATGGCTGAGGAAGGGCCCATCAGCAGTATGCCCAACACAGGTGGCACCGTGCCCACATCACTTTGAGAATTACAGTGACACTGAGCTCAGGGGCTGGTACTGCCTGAACAGGGCCATTCTGAGGCAGCTCTGTGAGCTGTGCAGATGCAGGCACCCATCAGACGGAGCCACACCATGTTCGTGGAGATGAAGATGACTGCCGTCATGTGCTTGCTCACCACGGGCACCTTCCAAAGACCAACAGGGGACACCACAGGCATAACCCAGTTGGCCACATCCCACATCTTCCACACAGTTCCTCAATGCACTGCTACCATGTGCTTCAGAATATATCCATTTCCAGCACACAGGTGGAGGTACAGCAACCATGCAGGACTTCCACAGGGTGGTATGCATGTCTGGCATGATTGAGGACATTGACTGCACCCACGTTGGCATCCGAGTGCCACCTGGCCCTGAGGGTGTGGCATGCATCAACAGGAAGGGGAGCCCGGTGTCAACTGCTAGTTGGTGTGTGATACTATGGGGCACATCACCAATGTCTGTGCCACAAACCCTGGGAGTGATCATGATCGTTCATCTGGCACAGCTCTGCACTGTACCATAGGTTTGAATATGGGGACATCCCCATGGGCCATCTAGTGGGTAAGTATGGCATGGGCAAGGGGTGATTGGCACAGCAGACCTGGGGATGGGGTGGGCAGGAAGTACATGGTGGTATGCGCACCAGGGACAGGCAAGGGGCACAGCACAGAATAGCAGAGGGCTAACCATGTCAATCTCCACACAGGTGACAGCACATACTCAGTGAGGCCCTGGCTGCTCACCCCTACTGGCACCCATCATCCCCAGCATAGGACCGATACAATGAGGCACATGCCAGTACAGGCAACATCATCAAGCATGTCTTTTGCATGCTGAAGGCACAGTTCCATTGCCTAGACAGGTCAGGCGGTGCCCTACAGTACAGCCCCTCAAAAGCCTGTGGCCTATTCCTGGCCTGCTGCATACTGCATAACATGGCCATTGACCACGGGATAGCTGTCAAGGCTGATAAAGCAACAGTAGTGGGGATGACAGAGGCAATGGACCAAGGGTGGTAGACAGCCATCCCTGGGTCAAGGGACCCCCAGCTGCTCCAACAGGTGTGACTTCACCGAGACACCATCGCACAGGAGCACTATGGTGCACGAGGTAGGTGGTGCAGTGAGACATGCATGGGCCACACACCCAGGTACAGCACACATGCAGGGGCATGCATGGCACCAGGCATGCACACAGAGGCATGATTCAGGGTAGGGGAGTCGTGGCATGCAACCACACACAGCAACACACATACACACACACACACAACACATGCACCCACCCACCCACCCAGGAGTTGGTATGTGGCATGGATCAGACGCATTGCAGGTGCGACCGTGCTAGTCTGCCCTCATCACACCCATGCAACATGGCTAGTGGCCAGGCAAGCATACACACAGGCAATGTGCATGACACACAGGTACAACATCAGTGGTGGGCACACAAACACCGCTCATGTGCACACAGGGCAGCAGCTGCAGACTGCAGTTAGGGCCGCGCGGATCAGGCCACTGCATGGTACCATGGCCACCATGGCCACAGGGCAGCTGCACCAGGCCAATCATCAGCCACAGGCTGCACATCATCCAGGGGTGTCCAACAGCCCCCAGGTGTGGAACCGTGGGACCGTGATCATATCCTGATGGGGGATGCAGGAACCCAAATAGGTCAGCCCTGGGCATGCCTTGAAGCCTACATCAGAGCCTGGCATCGATTGTGTTGGAATCACTTGATGCTAGGTCCATGGGTGGACAGTGCACTGTAAGGGTCACCTGTGCATGGCCATGCTCTGTGGCAGGCAGCAATGCAAAGCCATCTGTGATCGCACTGGCAATGTGATCCAAGGATGCAGTTGTGGCCTCCTGCATGTGTTGCATCCCTTCCAGAATCTGCACAGTGCCCTTTCATGCTGCTCAGCCAAATGGCACACCTCCACACGCAGTGCACACACCCCAGTGGCAAGCAGCACCTGTTGCTGTATAGATGCCCACAGCAGTCGGGGTGCTCAGCCAGATGGTCAGCATCCTGGGGCTCCTGGGTGGGACATCTATCATCTTGTGGTGACCAGCCATGCTGCACAGCCTCCAGTGGATGCTGCACAGTGGGGTCTGCAGGGAAATGGGCGCAGCAGGTGCACTGGCGGTGGACCCATATCTGGCTGCCTGGTGGCACCCACAGCCTGCTGCCATTACCCACCAGCCACTGCACGCAGCCCTGCACCTGTGCGGTCACACCACCACCACTGCTGAGCACAGCCATGGCAGTGCACACCGCTGCACTGGCAGTGATGGCAGGCAACTGTTCTGCCACTAGTAGTGTGCTGGGCGTGGTGCCTGTGTCAGATGCCAGCAGGGTGACACACCCACAATGTCACTCATGCTGTCCAGGAGCTGAGAGTAGTCCCATCGGAGTCAGCCCCGATCTGTGTCTCCACACACAGGACCCCAAGGCTAACATCCCACAGGATCACATCCAGGGCTCATCTGGCCCCAGGTCCAGGACATCTGCCTGCACTGTGGTGCTGAGCTGCAGCCTGTCAGGCCCCTGGATGCTGGTGGATGTGGTTAGCTGGTTCTCCAGGACTGTACTGGTGTCCACTGTTGCTGCCACTGCCAGTACCCCATCTACTGCATGGAGGTGTGCCGTGCTGCAAGAGACAAATGGAGTGTCAGTGATGCAATGCCCACATGTGCCCACCCTACACTGCTGCTGCATGTGTCCTGCAGCATGGCATGTGCATGGGTCATACACACACGGCATGCATGCTAGCCACATGCATGCCAGCATGCCCATGTACGCACCTCCATGCCACCAGCAGTGCATGTCTGACATACATACCATGCAGTGATAGGCTGCCACCCATCTGGAATCCTCCTCCAGGCACACCCTCCACCGTGGTGCAGTGCATGGTGACTGCCACCATTCCTCCTGCAGCGTTAGTGTGGATGCATCCACAGGCCCTCTTCCGGTGGTGGTATGGAATGCCCAGATGGCTGCCACCTTCTCCTTAATATGCCGCTTGTCCATTCCCAGTTTTTTCAGCACTCCTGCACTGACTGCTGGTGGCTGCCATGCTGGTTTATGTAGGTTGCCACCTCCTCCCAAGCACCACCCTGGCCTGTGGTGTGCCCGTGGCACCACTCAACATGGGATCCCTGTCCAGGTAGGCCCAAACAGGGCATCAGTCTCAGACTTTGTGAAGTTGGACCTGCGCTCCATGCAGGCCCCGATCCTCACCCTCCTCATGTGCTGACATGTTGCTGCCTGTGGACATGGACAGCACAGTGTGAAAGTGGCAGCATCTCCTGGTCCATCACACCTGCAGTGCTTTTGGCTCCCAGTGAGCTGTAGCAGCATGCATGACTTACCTAACAAGGTTGCAATACAGGTCCATGGCCAGTGCTGTTCCATGGCACTTATAAGATGCAACACATGCAAATGAGGTTGGGCACAATAGTAATGACATGCTAATGCACCCACTGTGCCATGCATTGGCTGATGAGCTCATTTGTATGTGGTGTCTGAATATCATGAGATTGTGCCAGTTAAAGTCACAGTGGTACAATGCACATGCATGTGCGGTGCGCAGCCTGCAGTGTGCATGCATGTCAGCAGCATCATGGTGTCAATCGGGCACCGTGTGCAGACAGCATGATGCAGTGGCATTGCTCATGTTGTGCATTGCCAGCTATGCACATGGCCGACATGGGGTTCCGTGCCCTACCACCCACCCGCGCAATGTCGGGCAACCCTGACCCTAGGTCAGACCTCTGACCCTGTGACCCCACATAGCCAGGCCCATTCTGCATATCTCCAGCTATGCATGATGAGTGGTCACTGCACATACTACTGCACATCACGCGCTGGGCCACGTGCACCTCCGCCTGCCATTTTCGCTGCTGATCTGGCTATTGCACACGTGGTGCAGGGAAGGACCAGACATGCTCCCAACTGGACAGAGGTCAACTGGCCAACCTAGTGGTCTGTGTGGAGCCAGATGCCCCCAACTCTTTGGGCAGGTGCGCCCTAGTGGGCCATGGGCACTGTATGGCAAAAGATAGCTGCCAGCCTGGTGCACAGGATGGAGTGCCCAGGATGGGCAAGCAATGCCACCACCGATAAGGGGACCTCATGTGGCAGGACCTGGAGTACCTGAGGAGGCTGCAGGCATGCGCCAGGTGTGGGGCTGTGCCACAGTCAGGTAAGTCATCCCATGTTGCATGTTTGCCCTGGTGCTGTACTCGTGGTGTTGGCTTGGCTGCCTGGCATGCCTTGCAGAGGGGTACACTGTTGTCATGCATATCGTGGAGTGGTATTGCCAGCATCCACTTGTGTTACAATGCAGTCGTGCAGGCGTGTGGGACATGTCGAGAGGGTGCACCCTGTGCAAAGGGGTGGGGAGGGGCAGCTGCTGTGGTCAGTTCATGATGTTCACCTGTCTCTTTCCATTCCCAGGACTTGAAGACCAGTGGAGGGCCCAGGCTGCAGCAGTGCAGTGGGCTGCAGCAAGCCATGATGGAGCAGGACCGCACCAGCAGGGTCGCAGAGGGCAGGTAGGCACTGTCATGGTCCTTCACACTGTACATGGGGGTGGTGGGAGAGTGGATGTGGGCATGGCCGCCTGTGCCATGTGCCATGGCAGCTGTGTGTGTCGCACTGTGTGTGATGCAGGCCACTATGGCGTGTCCATTGGACACATGTGCCAGCTGTTGGTGGGGTGGCGTGCACCCGGCTGCCACTGTTGTTGCTGTGGTGCTGCCAGTGCACTGTGTCATGTGACTGTCATCGTGCAGTCAGGTGGCCACTGTGTGGCAGGGACCACTTTGTGCAATGTCTTGGTGTGCTGAGTTGCTGGCTGACATTGGCCCACCCCCTGTGGGTGGCCATTACAGGGCCTCCAGGGGTGTTTGTGTTCCCACTGCCCAGTGCACACTGTGGGTGGCCATGGTTCCTTGGGACATTGCACTGATCACCTGTCCTGTCCCTTGTTCTAGGTGTCTGGCGGCGATGACCGCCAAGGTCAATGATCTCCCAACTGCTGTGCCAGACACTCCTTGTGGCCTCAACAACACTGGAGGTGGAGGTTCAGATCTGCAGGATGCTGGTGGCAGAGCGGAGACAATGTCTGAATGCCAGGGTGGTCGGTGGGGCACACCTCAGTTTGGCCCCTGTTTTCCCTGTTTCTCCCCACAGTCCCCTCCCACTGTACAGCCCCTCTTCCTGTCCCTTCCCTCACTATACCTTCCCTTTCCCAGCCACTGGTTACTGTAAATAGTTTGTTAGAATATATATTTTCTGACTTACCTGCCTGTGTCTGTGTCTGCTTTGCAGGTGGTGTACAGAGCCATGCTGCAATGGTCCAGTGTCTGTCTGTGTGGTGAGCATGTGAAGGGTGCATGTTGTGCTTCTGTGGTTCACTGCTGTGTGCTGTGGTGTGTCCCACTGTGCTGGTGTCCATCCCTGGGTCTGTGGCTGCGCCTTAGTGCCCATGGGCCAGCTGTCAGTGCTGTGTGGCGTGTGTGTGTGTGTGGTGGCACACAGCCATGGTCATTGGTCAGGTACTGTCTGCATGCTGTGCTGGGGACCCTGCTTGGTGTTGTGCAGCCTGTCCCATGTGGTCTGTCATGCTACCTGCCACCCGGCACATTCAGTGCCTACTATGTGTCTTCCTGTGTGCCTCTGTGACATGTGTGTACTTGGCTGCATGGTCCTGGGTGTGGTCTGCTATGGTCTGGGATGAGGGGCATGGCCAGCGGAGGGCACCCTTGGTGGCTCTCCATTGGCGATGGCACCTCCTGTTGCCTGCTATCTGTGCTGCTGTTGTTTCTGGGGTCAGGTGTCTGGATGCCTGTGTGTGCCCCTAATGGTGGAGGTCTCCTGCTGGCTGTCACTGTGCTTACATGGCTCTGTCCCTGGGTCTGTTCTCTGTGCTATGCCCCCACTGTTGCTCTGCTGCTCTGCTCCCACAGTTGCACTGGAGCATCTCTTTTTGCACCATGGCATATCTCTGTTTTGGCTTGGTGGAACTCTGTTTGCACCATGGTGCAACTGTGCCATATTCAGCTGGGTTGCGTTGGTGCATTTCAGCCTGCCCAACCTCTGAATATGTTCTGTTGCACCATGGTGCATCAGATTTGCGCCTGCGCCAGACTTGCTTCGGCTTTGGTACATTTCTGAATATCTGGGCCAATTTAAATAATGCAACAATGTGATTTCACATGGAACATCAGTTTTCAGACACCTGCAATATTTTCAGCATTGTACTTGATCTGCTGACAAGTGATAACACACTTGCTAAGGTTAATGTCACATAAAATAGTAGTGCCTTTTGTTGAAGCACTACTTTTAAAGCAAAATGTACTATCCTGTGAGACTCTCTCTTGACAATAAATATATGTAGTTTATTGGACTAACAATCAGCCAACATGTGGTCATTTAAATAATTGAGTAAATATGTATCTATAATCCAACAATCCCTTGGTAGCACTGATTACATGAAGCATAAGCATCCAGCTGTGAAGATGCCTTAACCAATTAATGCTGGAGTTTCACAAGAGAAATGTCTACCAAGAACATACTGATTTGTTATTGGAATTCCAGAGGATTCCAGTCAGGCAGGAGGGCTGCAGTACCACATAAGCAGAGGTTCCCTTGCTTAGGTTCTGATTCTAAGGAGTGGTCAGTCATACATACCTCATAAAATCCTGCAGCAGCCATCCTTTCTTATACCCCTACAGGGCTCCTGCACCAGAAATCACACACACCTGTGTGACTGATTTCAGCAGGTGAGGTAAATAATGAATCATTAAGGGATTATTATCACCTCTGGAGCAACACACACAACATAGACATCTGCATGTAAACTGCAATACTAACTTTTTATTAGCACTGCTGATACTCCCAGTGGGAACAACAAACTGGACCACTGAAACATAGAAACATAGACTTGACGGCAGATAAGGACCACTTGGCCCACCCAGTCTGCCCATTTCTACCTACCTACTGGATAAGCTGCAGATTCTAGTTAACCAACAGCCTACTTCCTGCAACCCCCACTATAATTGCCTTGTGTCTGTCCCATGCATGTTTGAATTCCCCACTGTTTTACACCCAACGACTTCTCAGGAAGGCTGTTCCATGTATTCACCACTCTCTCCGTGAAAAAAATTCCTCACAATACCCTGAGCCGTCCCCTCTATCTTTAAATTGTGCCCCTTGTTCTACATCTCTTTTTATGAAAGATGCTACCCTCCTGGATTTTGTTGATTCCTTGAGGTACTTGAACGTTTCTATCATGTCCCGCCTGTCCCTCCTTTCATCAAGAGTATACATATTAAGCTCTTTCAGTCTCTCTCTATGGTTTCTGCTGCAGACCCTGCACCATTTTAGTTGCCCTCCTCTGGACTGCTTCCATCCTGTCTATGTCCTTGCATAGATGAGGTCTCCAAAACTGCACACAGTACTCCAGATGGGGTCTCACCAACTGTCTGTACAGAGGATAACCACTTCCTTTTTCTACTTGTGATGCCCTTCCTATGCATACCAGTATCCCTGGCTCTCCTTACCGACTTTTCACATTGCTTACCCACCTTTAGGTCATCTGATATGACTACCCCAGGTCCCTTTCCATTTTGTTGTTGTTAGTACCTCCCTGCTATTGTGGTACTCTTCTCCTGGGATTTTGTTTCCCAGGTGCATTACTTTTCACTTCTTTGCATTGAATCTAAGTTGCCATATGTCTGACCATTCCTCCAACCTTGCCAAGTCCCTTCTAATCTTTTCTACCCTCCTTGTGTATCAACTCTGTTACAGATTTTTGTGTCATTTGCAAAGAGGCATACCTTTCCTCCAGACCTCTGCAATGTCCTATAAAGATGTTAAAGAGGACTGGACCCAGTACTGAGCCCTGAAGTACTCCACTAGTAACCCCCTTTCTGGAATGTGTTCCATTCACTTTTACCTTCTGTGTCCTGTTGTGCAGCCAGTTTGTTACCAGGCTTACCACCCTGGGACCCACTCCCAGGCTGGCTAACTTGATTATTAATCTTTTGTGTGGGACTGTGTCCAATGCCTTGCTAAAGTCTAGGTAGGCCATATCCACAGCCCCTCCCTGGTCTATTACTTTGGTCACCCAGTCAAAGAAATCAATTAGATTCATCTGACATGACCCTCCTGCTGTAAATCCATGCTGCTTTGGGTCCTGTGCCCGCTGGCCTCTAGGTACTCAACAATTCTTTCTTTCAGAAGTGATTCCATCATTTTCCCCTACCACTGAGGTCAAACTTACAGGTCTGTAGTTTCTTGCTTCTGCCTTGCTCCCACTTTTGTGAAGGGAATCACATCTGCCCTCCTCCAGTCCTCAGGTACTGCCCCATCCTGCCATGATCTGCTAAAAGCGTGGTCAGTGGTGTCACTAGGTCCTCCCTTAGTTCTTTTAGGATTCTGGGGTGAATCCCGTCAGGCCCCATTGCTTTGTCCACCTTGAGTTTTAGGAGTTCTTTCAGGACTCTTTCTTCTGTGAATGGACTGGTGTCAACCCCCACCCAGAGTGCTTCTATTGTCTGGTTTAGGTAACTCCTCATCTTCTTTTGTGAATACTGAGCAAAAGTATTCATTCAGTATCTCTGCCTTTTCACTGTCTCCTCTGCCCACCTCCCTCTCCTTTATTAATCTTCACTATCCCTCCCTTAACCTTTCTATGCTCCTAATGTACCTATAAAGGCTTTATCCCCTTCTTAACTGAGTTGGTTATTTTTACCTCGGTTTGGGCCTTTGCTAGTCTGACTGCCTTCCCACTTCTTTCTGCTTTAATTGATACAGTTCCTGTCATGCTCCTTCTGTGATTCCTTATACTTTTGAATGCAGCCTTTTCTCCTTAACCTTCCTGCCAACTCTTTTGAGAACCATAGTGATTTTTACTCCGCTTTGTTCACTTTTATTTGTTTCACACAAAGGCTTGTTGCCGCTATGATGGCAGTTTTGATTTTCTCCATTGTTCTTCCACCCTCCTTTTTGGTCATTTGCTAGTGCATTTTCAGGTATTCACCCATTTTGCCAAAGTCAGCCCTTCTAAGTACAGTATCCTTGTTTTTGTATGGCTTTATCTCCATGGTTGTGCTCATTGTGAAGCCACACTGTGCAGTGGTCACTTGTTCCCAGATGTCTACTGACTTCTAAATTTGTGATCCTCTCTCCATTTGAGAGTACCAGGTCTAGTATTGCTCCCTCCCAAGTGGGTTCCAACACTAGCTGTCTAAGGCCTGCCCCTGCAGGGCATCGAGAATGACCCTGCTCTTGGATGTGGCTGCAGTATATGTTATACAGTTAACATCTGGCATATTCAGGTCCCCATCAACAGTATCTCCCCTTTTCAGCCATTTTGAGAATGTCCTCTATCATTTTGTTGTCCATTTCCTCCCTTGAGATGGGTCTGTATACAACCCTGTGCAGATTGTGATGCCATTCCCTGTCTCCAAGGTGACCCAGAGTGCCTCTTGTCCTCCCCTTTACTTTTTAGTTCTGTAGCTTTGATCCTTCCTTATGTATAGAGCTACTCCACCTCCTTTTTACCTTCTGTCCCTTCTGTAGATTGTGTACCCTGGTATGTTGACATCCCAGTCATGGTTCTCGTGTACCATGTTTCGTGACTGCCACAATATCCAACTGTTCATCTTCCATCAGGGCTACTAGCTCAGAAAGCTTGTTTCAAGACTACGGGCATTGGTACTCATTGACCTCCATTTAATGTTGGCTTTATCCTTTTTCCCCATCCCTGCTCTTATTGTCCTGTCTATTTTTCCATTTACCCTGTTCTGCCCTGTGTTGAGCTCTGTGTCTCAGTGTTTACCTTACTACCGCCATGTTTTGTGGGGAGGCTTGAAATTTCCTGCCTTTTATCAGTGCCTCCCCTTGGCTAGTTTAAAAGCTTGCCAAGGAAGCATTTAAACCTATCACCTAGGAGCCTGGTTCCTTCATGGACAGATGTAGACCATCATGCCAGTATAGACCTTTATCTCTCCAGGTGGCCCCAGTCCCCAATGAAGCCAAAGCCCTGTGCTCTGCACCAGTTTTGCAACCATTCATTAAACTGCATGGTGTGCAGTACCCTAGCCTCACTCCTGCCATGGAGTGGTAGCACCTCTGAGAAGGTTACCGCTTGCTACCCATCTGAGGCCCCTCCCAACCCACAAATTCATTCTGCACTGCACTGATCCCATGCCTAGCTAGGTCATTTGTCCCAAGGTGGACTATGATATCTAGTTCCTTTCCTGTGATGCTGCTTCTGCAATTCTGAGGATTCACTTCCTGTCCCTCCAAGCCATGGCACCAGGCAGGCACCTTACTCTTCTCATCTCCCTTTCCCAGTTTTACCCCTAACAATAGAGTCCCTATCAGAAGCTGTTTCCTTCCCCTGTGGTGTCCCTTGCCACCTTTTGTGGGTCTCCCTTGTGGATGTCCTCAGCATTCTTTTGGGTCTCCACTGAGGGTGCCATCATAGAGGAACCTTGCTCTTCCAGAATGGCATATGATTTGTGTAGAGGTACAACTAGGGGCTTTGTCTCTGGTCCACCACCCGCACCCTCCCAGAACCCACTGTGATCCAACTGCTCTTCATACTTGGCAACCTCTGAGGTAGTGGTTGTGACAGTGGTACTCTTTGGAAGGGAGGCCTCCTTAGTCCTTGCTAGTTCAGCCTGAAGGTGGGCAACTTCCTCCCTCAGAGCTGACAGTTGCCTGCAAATAGACTGCAATGCAGTTTCCAGAATGTCTCCCAGAAAACTGCTGCCCCACAGCCAGTACATTGCACCACTCCCCACATATCCTCTCCCTTATATTATACAATATGTAATATATATATATATATATTTATTATTATTTGTGGTGTGTACCTACCCTTTTTGCACTGTGCTGGGTTATTAAGGATATGACAGTTCTGCCCAAGACCTGTTGAGGAAGTGATGTCAGAACTGTGGCTATAAAGGAAATGCCATGCCTGGGGGTGGGGTGGGTAGGGTGGGTGGGTAGTCCACAGCCATTGGTGACTGTTAGAAACAATCAAATACACAACTGCTTGCATCAAAGTACTGTATTAGCACTTTGCAATAATACAGATGAAGCATTGTACTGGAGAGAGAAAGGCAGGTGTATTTAAACAAAAATGCCACAGAGGATTTGGAAGTGGTAAATAGCATGCCTCAGCAGCCTTTCAGGACTTCTAAAATCCTCTCAATATACCATGGTGCCTTGTACTTTGTGCAAGAGGATTCCTTCACATATATGGACGCAGTGATATATTTAGTATGACCATGCTACCCACTAAACGCCATGCTACAGGGCCCTTTAAATATGGCTCCACCCTGTTCAGATGTGCTATGTCTGGTTAGTGTGGCTCAGTTTCTGTTAACACCTTGCTACCCTTCTAAATACTGGAGCCAATAAGTTATAAGGCTATTACAATGGAGTTAATTTCTTTACATTGTGAGTCATAATGTATACCTTTGTGGGGGTAAGCATGGTGCTGTGACATAATACTACAGTACTTCTCAAAATGATATGACTGAGGACTCTACAACAAGACAGCACTACCAATTGTTATGTATTTAATTATTTATTTATACTTTAATAACCGAGTAGGTGCAGTGGTGCAGGCACCTTTTCCAGGCATGCCCTGGGTACTATAAGAGCATCCAATGAACAGAATAATAAACATAATATCATAGTTTATTAAACAAATACATACATTATTATAATAATTTATTTATTTAGCCACCTGTAAAAATGTCCTGCCTTTTATGTTGGCAAAACCAAAAGGAAACTAAAAGAGTGTATAGGGAAAATGCAAGGAGTATCCAGAAACTCGATGGGGTCAGTGTAGCACAACATAGCCAAAAAAGGAAAGGACAACCAGTTTTTGTTTCAGGACATAGAAAAGATTTAAGGCAATATTAGAGGTGGTGATCTAGATAATTTATTAAAGAAAATGTTTTGGCAGTTTTAGATCATATGAATTTCAGGTCTCAATGATTATTTCCAATTAATCCTTTGTTTTAAAGAAAATATGAAATTATTGCATTTGGAATATATTGTATGTGGATTGTGATTATGGAATTAATTAACAATATTAGTGTTGCTTATACTGTTGTTTTCTGTGTCTTGCATATTTATTGGCCTGGGTTATGGGGTGCTATTTGAATTAATTAATTCATTGTTAGGTGAAATTATCACATGTGGATTTTAAATGTGTAGCTCTGATACTATTTCTTTAAACAGCAGCCTTATAAAGCATGTACCTATTCTGCACCAGTCAGCTTTTGAAAAAGTGATGCAAAACATTCAGCTGTGGAAAGGGCTGTCCCTGTATCTTGATGCTGCTATGCTGTTTTTAACAATAAAGAAGTTTATTCTATGCACAACTCTGAGTGTATTTGCGACTGAAGTGGAAATAAAGTAGCTGAGTTTGTGAGTGTGCATGTAATGTTAGGCTTGACACTGTGTCCTTACTGTTTTGAGCTACCCTGCAGTGACTGACCCCTGATTTGCTGTATGTGGCATGGGGTTTTAGAGTTGGAAACCCTAAAGCCACATTTCCTACTTTTGTTGCTTTTAGCCTGAACCCTAAATGTTGCATTAACGCAGATTTTTGCCAAGAATATATATGTGCAGCATGTGCTTCTGTATGTATGTATATATACATTTATTTATGTATGTATGTATTATTTACTATCAAATTAACATAATAATGACAGAAAGTGAAGAGAAATAAATATATTATATAAAATATAAGCTAAATCGTGTCAAGGTAGGGTTGCTTCATTTTTTGCCCCAAGTGACCTTAAGGTCTTTACAATGCCTATCCAACTGAAGGCATACAAGTTATCATATTGCTTGTTTTGGATACAGAGATTGTTGGTTATTAGCTGGTCAAAGTGAACTCACTACTCTTGACGTGCAGTAATAGCATACATTTCTGTGATGTGTGAGCCACTTGCCCAGAGGGTAGGAGAAAATCAAAGTGTCAAGGCTTCACTTTGAAACTGGAGCTCCCTAGCCTCATACAAATGACAAGGATGAGTTTTGTAATGTTGGAAACTACTGCAGCTCTAAAGGATTTTCAAATGTTCATTTTGTTGATTTCTCTGAGTTAGAAAAAAGGTTGCTATGCCTCTGAGTGTATAGATGTCACTAATAATGACATTTCCATTCAGCATAAGATACCAAATGTAAATGCTATGTTAAGACATACTACGTGTTAAACAGCACCATACTAGTTTAATAAATGATCATGAGGCATATACTGCAGCCTCCAAAGAATTGTACTTAAAATATTTTTATTTAAATGAAGATTTGGCATTTCTCCTGAGAAAACAATATTTTGATTCTTTGAATTTAGATTTTGTGCTCAAGTGAAGTTATGTACTGACATACACACACAAATTATACCATACCATGAGGAATACCATCACTGTGTACTGCTTACTTTGCATTTTTCCAGATTCTAGTAATTTATAAAGGAAGCAGCAAAAAAAAAATAGTTTAGTTACTTAACAAATATGAACTCATATACAGTATCTGAGGCCAGTCATGAAATATAAGATGAGCAGTGGGACCTTGTAAATTGGTATGAAAATGAAAGTGTAATGTTTTAAGACTGTTGCATGGGTTTTGGTGTGTGTGTGTGTGTGTGTGTGTGTGTGTGTGTGTGTGTGTGTGTGTAAGAGTTTATTATTCTTAACCTTTATAGAACTTGTATTCATAGTCACCCTTGATTGCAAAAATTATTGTGAGCTGGCAACTATACTGTCACAAGGGGAGAAAGGTGAAAAAGGCATTACATATTTCCTTGATTAGATAATCAGTCTACACTTTGAGAAAACTCTAATATGATACCTATTTAAAATGAATGTTGTACAGTATAAAGAATTTACTAAACCCTGGGTAGTTTTGTAAGGCTGTTGTAGCTATGGACAAATGTCATCAATGCTTAAAGTAGGTAGCAAATGTCTGACAAAAAGTTATTTGGTCTGCTGAATGAGTAGCTAACAAAGAATACACTAGTGAGCTCCAAACTCTGTTAGTAAATGCCCTACTATCATAAAACCACCATAATGCATTTTGTTCAACAAATACACAGAGCAGGAAATCCAGGTGACATATAGTCTCAGGCTTAGATGCCCCAACAGAAGGGATTCTGGCACAAACTTATAAGTGCAAACAGCTTTTAAGTTTGATCTGGGACACAAGTGACTTACAGTTACAGTACAGTACTAAAAAACATCTATAAGGGATAGTAACACTCTGCAGAATTAAATTTCTGCTTACAACACTGCAAAATTACATTTCTAGTTAACTTGAGCATCAAAGCATTTAAACCAGTATAGTACATGAAACTAGTTTATCAGCCTTCAAAACTTTCCTTGGAAAGACCTATCAAATTCAGATTAATAGATATAGTAGCAGAATTCATTGACTCTATTCTGACCTCAACTACTTTACATTTTGTAAATTCTATTTATATAAAATGGGTTCTTCTATTGGAATCATGATGGCATCATGATATGTTAGTCTTTTAGAGGGCAACTTCCTCTCAAAATACACTATTTTAGAGAGCAACTTCCTCTCAAATACACTATTCCCTTTATTCTACTAATACACTTCCAGAATATTCTTTTTCTGGATACGTACTTGAGGAAGAACTCCTGATATTCCATTGAAAATGTACAGGTTTCACTGGGCTATCAATCTGAAAATTGAATATTCAAATGAAAATATAAACATCTTTTATATCACTGTCACGGTGACACCAGGCACACTTAATACAGCTACAGGAACCCTAGAATATCTTCAGTTGCCTTTATCACTCAAGCTTTTGTCTCCTAAATACAAAAACTACATATGTAGTCAGATCATACTGTACGAGAATACCGTAAAGAGATAGACAGCAGTAACAACCATTTCCAAACACAATACCACATGTCAAGTAAAAGTGAACTGATGACAAATTGGGATTCAGTGAAAGCACTGAACACCAACATTTTTGACACTGATAAAGTGGGTTTAAAGGACTCCACCAAAGAGATCATTAAAGGGATAAGACTTTCTTCAGACACAGAAATGAAAGAGAAAAGCGTGGAGATGGATATTAAAGATTAGGAGTGTGGGGGTGGGGACTGTGCAGAAGAGGATGAGGAAAAACTGACATCCTAAACAGGTATGACTAAAGAAACCGTTGCTCATTAATCTCTAGAAGTCTGCTGGTTCTGCTCTCATTTCAAAGAGCCTTCGGGCCAGTCATCAAGTACATCAAGTGAAAAACACCTGAATAATTCAGAAGCACAATTTCCTTCTTGCTTCTTCAAATGCTGCCACTGCCCATTCCAGTTCCTGTTCCTGTTCCCAACTCAAATTACAAATGATCTATCCAGAAATGCAAAGTCAAGTCCTCAACCTTCCCATCTTGTTGGAGCAGCTACTACAGCCATCTGTGCATGGAGATTAACAATTTCATGCCATCGTATTTTCCAATTCTTTTTCTCACTGGCTACAGGTGGGGATGTACCCTCATTGATGCCTGGACCAACCACCCAGCATCCTCTAGGCTGCCCAGACTGTGAGACCTGCAGTTTGCCCCATGTGGCAGGGCTCCCCAGGGAGATTGATATACACCTGAGGTCCCAGTCAAAACTTATGCCTGGTGCATCATTCAGGTGGTGGTTCAGGGACTCATGGTGCAACCAGCCCAAGGGTTTTGCCCTTAGATTTCCACTTTCCACAGGAGGTACAGATGTGCAATGATATCAGTGCAGGTCAGGTGTGCCTTCTCACTAACCTACAGACATCTACCATCGCTTCACCCACTACCTGGTATTCCTGGCTGTTGCACACCCAGTCACCATTGGGTGTTGCTGGAATGCCAGGGAGCCACAACCCTCTGCCACTGGAGGAGGAGAGATCCATGGATGCTCATGCTATCCCCCCACTGACTGTCTGATGCTCCACGCTCATTTCTGAACATGTGTTCAATGCCACAGGTGACAGAGCTACCACTATGCCAGCGGGCTGGCCTAATTTCCATTCCACCGTGACACTGATTAGGTGGATCTGGCTTGGCATGGCATCATCAGTACTGTACATCTGCACTGTTGGCCCATCCCAAGCCACATGACATCATTCAACAATGTCCAAATAAAAGTACCTCTATAGTCGTTTCCCAATTTCAGTAGTTACATACATGGCCCCACCAGGCTACTATTACTGAAAACCAAAGAGATCCTCTACTCTGTGAAAGTATTTAACAGATGACACCACAAATCCACTGAAAGCATGCCATGATCAATGTGGTAGAAAAATTAGTAAAGGGCCCATGGATAGGACAGAGCACTCAAACTTTGACAACTAGTGCTCTGGCAAATCATTAAAAATATGAATGTTGCAGCTGTCCCATTGGTGCAAGTGCCAGTACCACTCATGACACTGGCAACTGAGGTTTGGGAAAGAGCCTGGCTTGCTGGAGGGCTGGGCAGGGTAGAGATGCATGCATCCCAGAGGATGCTTGCCCCTCTGGGAAATGGTGGCTGCCTCTACCACTGTTTCAGCACCTCCTTTGGATGAAAGGGCGGTGCAGCCCTGTCAGAGGGTGGTTGGGGAGTCCGACATCTTGCGCATGTGCATGCTCGTGTATTTTCATGCAAGTGTTAATGCTGCTGACTCTAAGGGAGAGACAAGAAACCAAAGAAAATGGTCAGTATGCAGGATGACCAAGGCATCTCACATGCCCCACAGCTGCATGCCAGGCCTCCTCTGTTGCCGATTTGGTCTCTGTCATGATCTGATCCAATCTTAATGGTCTAACATTGGAAAACCATCATGGGGCATCAGAGCAAATGTAATTTTGGAGATGGTGAGGTGATGAGGCTGAGGATGCTGAATCATGGGGCTCCATTTGAGTCGGTGGAAAACAGTGCTTCTCAGAAGGAACTGGAAGGGGACAGGATCAGATCTACAGTACAGTAGCTTCTTGTTTTACATTGTTTTTCATGGATTCTACTTGGTAGAATGTTTATTTTCTTTCTTACTACTAAGGCTAGCAGGGTATTGTTTGGGGCTGTTGGAATTTTGAAACCTGTTTTGGTAGCTAAAAGTGGGCTCATTTGTTTGGTTTACGTGTGGCAGGCTGCATTTGTAGAGGCCTATTTCTTCTTTTTAAACATAATTGGTGTAATTTAACTGGTCTGTTTCTTTGAATTGGAGACCTATATCTTATAATTCCAAACCTATTTTGATGTATTGTTGGTGAAGCTGTTTGAATTGGTGTCCTGTTTCTTTGGGTAGAATTTATTCATTGTTGCTGGCTTCACTAGCTGCAAAGTTTTGAGTGGGGGAAAGGTGCTAATTGTCTGAGTAGAGGCCTCAGCTACCTGATTGTTTCCAGAGGACTTGGGCTGGGTAAAGGGGAGTAGGAGTTGAAGAAGGTGTGCAATGGCTTCTTAAAGTATTTTGAGTGTGGATAGAATATACAAAGCAGTTGCTCAACATATCTAAACGTGTGCAACAAAGGAGGTAAGGGACATAAAGAATGTTTTGCACTGATAGAGGGGGAAGAGTGGGGACTTGGGGAGTGTTTGCATCCTGCATCTGAAGGGTAGGGGGTCGCTGGTGGGCAACGACAGCAATGGGTAGGGTGGTAGGCTGCAACAACTGCGTGCACCAATCTTTCTAAACATTGCCTGGAGAGTAGGAGGATGTTTAGTGTGCAACCACATAGAAAAACTTAGAAAGGAGATTGAGGGTCTGCAGGAGGAACTAAGACAGGCAAGGCAGATTGGGGTGGGTTTAGCCCAATACTGGAGGGAGGAGGAAGGGAGATGAGGGAGGCAATTTAAGCCAACAGTGGTGAGAAGAGGCTCAGAAGAAGGGAAGCAGAGACAAAGGGCCCAGGACAGGAAGAACGATTGCCGGGAAACCAGGTCAGGAGACAAAAGTCAAATGGAAGGAGGCAATAGGGACTTGTGAGGGAGGCGAAGAAGTGGCAAAAGTCATGGAGTGGAAAGGCGAGAACAGGTTACTATGCAGAGAGAGGGGAGCAGGCATTTGTGAAGGATCTTCAGAAAATAGTTTTGCACTGCTAGAGAGGAAGAAGGTGGAGGAGGGAAGTGGCGAAATTAGAGGAGTAATTGATAAATGCCTGGACCAAACTGGAGCGGGGGAAGTTCTGCTGGGAGAACTGCAACAGGGGTAAAGGGCATAATAAGGTACAGGAGGAAGAAGAGGAGCTGGAAATGAGGGAGGAGATGAAAGGAAGCAAGCAGGGAGTAAGAGGGTGGAATCTTAGTGCTGGGGACTCAATACTTAGAGGAGTTGGGTGGGGTAGCAAGGCGGAGAGGCATAGTCGCATTTGGGTGGAGGCCTTGCCAGGAATGACAGCGGAAAGGGTGGGACAGTCTGTTCTGAAATATGCTAGAAGGGTAGGGACAAGCCTCATTTAATTATACATCTTGGGACAAATGACCTGGCTGACAAGACAGTGGATATAGTCCAGAGGAGGTTTGAGGAACTAGCACAATTATGTGAGGGGCAGGAAGATCAGTAACTTTTCCGAGATACTTCCGGTGCCAAAGGCAAGCACAACAAGAAAGCTGAGAATAGAGGAATTTAACAGATGGCTAAGAACCTGGTGTTGTGCTAAAGGGTATGGGCTGTTGGGGTGGGAGGGACCTGGGAGGACAGTAGTCTCTATGCCAAGGACAGACTACACTTGAGTGAGGAAGGAAAGAAAGTGTTGAAGCAGAGGATGGAAGAATATATAGAGGAAGTTTGGAGTTTAAACTAGGAGTGGGGGTGGCAGTTGGGAAGAGATATGCAGGGACCACAGGTTGGGAAATCATATGAGCTTACCCCCATAACAGTGACAAAGGACAAATGGCAAGTACTATTGGTGATGCTAGGAAAGGAGGGCAGGATGGGAGGAGGGAAAAGGGTGGAAGGTGGTTACCCTTAATGCTAGGAGCCTTGGGAGAAAAACTGCAGAGTTGCAGGTTCTCATGGCAGAGGAGAGGTGGACATTGCAGCCATCACGGAAACATGGGCCACCCAATATAATGACTGGGACCTGTCTGTACCAGGGTACAGGTTATTTCGTGAGGACAGGGTGACTGGGAAAGGAGGGGGTGACAATATGTGAAGGAAGGACTGAAGTGTGTAAGGGAGGAAGGGAGGAGGGCAGTACAGAGTCACTTTGGGTGCAAATCCAGGATTCCAGAATAGGAGTCTTAGAATGGGAGTGGTGTACAGGCCACCATCTCAGATGGAGGAGTTAGACAGGAACTAGCGGACAGATCAGGAGGACCTGCAGAAGGGTAGTGTGGTGATTGTGGGGACTTCAACATGCCAGAAGTGGACTGGAGCACCCCAACAACCAGGAACAGAAGGGACAGGTACTGCTGGATGCCTTCCAGGACAGCTTCCTGCTGCAAATGGTCAGTGAACCAACCAGGTTAGGGAATACCCTTGACCTTGTGCTGGCAAATGGGACTTTGTGAGAGAACTTACAGTGGAGGAACCGCTGTCGGGAGTGACCACCACTCAGTATGGCTCACATTGGATATGGGCAAGGAAGGAGTGGAATCTGGCACAAGAGTGCTGGACTTCAGGAGGGCTGACTTTGGGAGGATGGGGAAGTGGTAAAGGTACCTGGCCAGAATTCAATCTAGTATGGATACTAACCAGAGATGGAGCTCTAAGTTGGGGATAGTGGAGGCAACCAAAACCTGCTGCAAAGCCCAGAGCAAGAAGGCTAGAGCTAAGAAACCGAGCTGGTTGAGCAAGGAGGTCATGGAAAGGTAAGGAAGAAAAGAGCTGCCTTTAGGAAATACAAGAAAACAGGAGGGGGAGGACAGAGAGGAGTACTTGACAGAATCGAAGGAGGTGACAAGGGGCAGTAGGGGAGCCAAAGCATCTACGGAACTCAGGCTGGCACAAGGCATTAAGAAGGGGGAGAAGGACTTCTTTAAGTACATCAGGAGAAAGGAGCTGTAAGGACCACATAGTAAGGATTAGGAAGGAGGGGGTTGGGTGGAAGCAGGGGTATGATAAGGCGGAAGCACTAAATGAGTACTTCTGCTCAGTATTTACTAAGAAGAGGGGGTGACACCCAAGATGGGTGAAATGGCAGACGAGGGGGAAGTGGTGACAGATGGGAAATCATGGAGGACAGAGTTCGAGAGGGTTTGAAGACTGAGGGTGGACAAGGCACCAGGCCCAGATGGCATCCACCCCAGGGTACTGAAGGAGCTGGCAGAGGTCCTTGCAGGACCTTTGGCAGACCTCCATTTAATGCCTCACTACATTCGGGTGTGTACCTCAGGACTGGAGGATGGCTCATGTGGTGCCCCTCCACAAGAGTGGCCCAAGGATGAACCAGGAAACTACAGACCAGTGAGCCTCACATCCATCGTGGGTAAGCTAATGGAGACTATCCTGAAGGAGAGGCTGGTGGCCCTCTTAGAGGCCAAAGGACTACAGGACAGCAGACAGCATGGCTTCATACGTGCCCGATCCTGCAAACCAACCTGGTCGGGTTCTATGACTGGGTAACTGACAACTGGGCCAGAGGGACATGCAGTGGATGTCCTATATCTGGACTTCAGTAAGGCATTCGACTCAGTGCCACATGAGAGGCTGGGAAGGAAGTTAGTAGGCACAGGGGCAGGTGCAATGCTGGTGAGATGGGTGAGAAACTGGCTGCAGGGAAGGCAACAGAGGGTGGTGGTGGGTGGGGAGCTCTCACACCCAAGGGCAGTGACAGTGGTGTCCCACAGGGCTCGGTGTTGGGACCAGTGTTGTTTGGGATATTCATTGCAGACATATCATGGGACATCAAGAGCAAGATCAGTCTGTTTGCTGATGATACCAAGGTTGGCGCGGTGGTGGATGACCTAGGGGATGGCAGGGGTTGCAGGATGATCTGGCAAAGCTTGAAACCTGGTCAGACACCTGGCAACTGGGCTTTAATGCCAAAAAGTGCAAGGTGATGCATTTTGGGATGAAGAACCCAGGAGGACTTACCAGCTAGGGGAGTGCAGCTAGCCCAGGCAGAGGAGAGGAGAAGGATCTGGGTGTGCTCATCACAGGGTCAATGAACAACTCGGCACAGTGTAGGAAGGCAGCTGCAAGGCCAACAAAATGCTGGGTTGTATTGCAAGGTATATCCTCAAGGGAGGAGGTGATTCTGCCACTGTATGGGTCATTAGTTAGACCACACCTGGAGTACTCGTGCAGTTCTGGCGTCCGTATCTGAAAAGGGACATTAAGTTACTGGAGGGAGTGCAGCGCAGGGCGACAAAGATGATCAAGGGTCTGGGGACTTATCATATGAGGGAGGTTGAAGGAGTTGAACATGTACTCACTGGAGGAGAGGAGAGACAGGGGACATGATTGAAACCTTAAATACATGAAAGGAATAAACAAGACAGGTACAGAGGGGCTGTTCAAAGTAAGGGAGGGAGGGCCACCAGGGGCCATGATATGAGACTGGAGCGAGGAAGGTTCAGGAGGAGATGAGGAGACACTTTTTACAGAGAGGGTGGTGGCTGGGTGGAATGCATTACCTGCAGAAGTGGTATGCAGTAGAACAGTGGACTGCTTCAAACGAGGATGGGACAGGACAAGGGGAGGGTTAAATGAGGGAAGGGTGGAAGGAGGGCAGCTGCAGAATAAGGGTGCTAGCTGCACATTCGAGCAGACTTGATAGACCCCAGGCCTTTATCATCTGCTGGCAAATTCTCGTATGTCTGTGACAAGTTCAAAAAATAGAGCATGGCATCCTTCTAACAGCCATGTGCAATCCCAATACCATTAAATTAGAGGCCAGCAGCAGGGACAGTTGAGTTTGGGTATGGGAAGAAGTGGGCTGAGATGAGTTATTCAAGTAATCTTGCCACCTTGGCAGCAGCCTAGGATGACTGTTTCATACTCAGGTACTGACACTGCTTCACAAGGGTCTAAGCACAGTAGCCCATGCATGAGTTATACTGAAGTAGACAGCCTCAATGAGGCACAACATTAGAGGAAGTGATTTCATTAATGTGGCAGTAATGCAGTGGAAACACAGTGAGAAAACACTCTGTGATTCATCCAATCAATGCTAAACATATTTTGTCTCTCAGTGGGGTGATGGTGATGCTGGTGTAGGATCTGCCAGTGTGGTTAGGAAGAGTGTGGCTGGGGGGTATCCGTCTCATTATCTAATCCCAAACCCTCTTTCCTAAATTCTGCCTCAATTCCTTCCTCTAATCTCATCGTTATGCATCATGTGTATGTCTAAAATTCTTCTGTGGCTATTGTAGTGAGTCATCATAGTTTGTCTTTGGTGGCTATTGTCTTCAGCAAGAAAATGTCACCTATCTTGTAACTATGTCAGCATGGCTCAGTTGGTAGCACATCCACTTCTGGGCAATAAGGTTGTGGGTTCTGGTCCCAGGATTGTGCTTATATCATTGATGCTGACACTGACTTCATTACTGTGGAGGGAGTGTACTATCAGGATGTGCCATCCTTTGGATGAGATATTAAAACAAGGTCCTTTCTACCCATCTATGGTTCTATGGTGCTGTCCTAGCAGGTGTCCAGGTGGAAGTAAAAGAAACTAAGGGGCGATTCAAGACACATGGCTTAACTCATGCAGTTGTGAGTTAACGCCAATCACCCTATACCAAAAGACCCTACATTGCATTCCAGGAACAGCAGGGTCCGGCACCTGCAACATCGGGATATGCCAGGCGTGAGAGCTGCCACACTCCTGGCATATACAACCCTCATGTCGCACTTCATGCCAGTGACAGATGGCCCCCAAAGCCTCCCACCCCAGACCACCTCGGCACACACCAGGGGCATGGGGGGCAGGACAGATGGCACAGGCATTCGGGGTGATCAGACATGGACCCCGGGGTCACAGATGATCGGAGATTGGGGCAGGGGTGTGCTTGAGAGGGCTTGGGAGGTGGTATGGCACCATTGCTGCAGAGCTTCTTGGTGGCATCTGATGGTGCCAGCTGTCGGGATGCCACTAGGACAGCTCCGAGCAGTTGTAATTCTGGTACACCACTGTGTGTCTCAGAATCGCAACTGCAGGTTATACAGCCACTTTCCTAGAATTGGGCTTACTTGCTGTCATAACCCGCAGTTGTGCCAGGCATTGTGGGCTGTGTGTAGTGGGTGGCATAACCCGTGGTTGTCGCAGCCCGTATGCGCCATGATGCAAGTCGCGACTTGTAATCCCAATGGTCAGAACGCATGGTGTAAGTCGTGGAATATGCCATGGAGTCTGGTGTATCTTGCCTTATGCCGTGTAGCCCATCTTGGAATTGGGCCCCAAGACACTTCTCACAAGGGTTGGGGATTTTGTCTGGTGTCTCTGGCCAACGTTCTCTTTCCCAGAAAATTGATTCATTCAGTTGTCCAAGGCTGTGTGTGGGTGTTGATGTGCCAAATGGCTGCACAGTCACTTCACAACCAGTCTAGCATTGTTTGCAAAGCACTTTGGAATACAATATGTATGAAAGCACTCTATAAATGCTGATTCTTCTTCTATAGTTTTTCTTATCAATGTTTTCATCTGATTACAACTTTAAGTAGATAGCCGCATGTACTTTCTGCCCAGGAAGATTCAGAGTTGTTTTAACCAATCTAAGCATTGATTGCATGACCTCTGAGGCTCAACTGCCAGATTATTTAGCACTAATGGCCAGAAGACCTTAGAGATCTAGCAATAAAATAGTATTATTTAGTAAAAGTATAACAAATATTTAAAAACACACATTTTAAATAGTTTATGAAAAGAAAAGAAGCACTGCTATCTATAATAAACACAAGAGGCAGTATGAAAGACCAAAATAAAATTGATAATTAGAGGAATAACCAATATAGGAATCTTGCCTTGCCTTAGTTATTTTGTGCTAGGGTTCCTGCTGAACAGCTATTTTTGAGTAAAATATTTTTTCTAACATTTTCAAGAAGGTCTGATGATAATGCAGGTCTAGTTTTTGCAGAAGCAGCTGTTTGGACAAATGCAGCAGGAGAATGATGAGCAAGTAAAACTCAGCACCGTCTCTATGAACCACATATTCTTTCTCCTTTTTGTATTAATTGCCTTTGTTAACACAGCCAGTTTTAAAAAATGTCAAACAAAATTTTAAGCTCATTATTGATCATGAGGATGTGCTTCTAGAATCGTCAAACCCAGATTTTTAAGAAATTTAGCATGCGAAGTGGCTGCTCAGAAGGTATGCTCCAGGCACGGTGACACCAATACAGCGAACTAAAACCCTGTTGGCAAATCGACACATTACCGACAGGTCACTGTGTTGGTGTGCCCAAGACAGGGGCACACTGTCTCCTGGTCCTGCATCCTCACCCTGAATCAACTCCAACTGGAGTTGATAATCCTAATGACTGGGGCAGAGCCCCGGCATGGGGATTTGGGGGTAAGCCCACCGATAAAAAATGGACTGGAGACACATAGGAATCATATAAACTGCAACTTGCAGTCAACATGATTCCTGTTAGCAAGATGCCGGGTCAACAAATCGGTTGTCGAACCAGTATCGAGAGCTGGTCAAGTCTCACTTTCCAAAACTAATTGGTCACACATATTCTTGAAGGCAAAGCCTACAGTTCAAGGGGGCAGTGCAATTGGCATGTCCCTGTTTCAGCATATTTAAGGGCCACTTTCCCACCTACACACAAGCATTTTTCCTTGCAGCTGAGGCTCCGCCTCCCCTTTTTGCCTCCTCTAGTTGCCCTGCTCCTTCTTCTGCCTCCTCTTTCCATTTCTCACCTCTGGCCACTGCTTTTCCCCTCCTGCTCTGTTGCTTTGTCCCTTTGGTCTGCATCTCAACCCATGGCTTTGCCCTGTATGTGTTAATGTTCCCCCCTTCATTTTTCTTGTCACTGGTGCAGCAGTTCCTGCCTGTCCTTCCCTCTCTAGTTCTCCACCTCTCTGTCTCCTGCCTTTCCCAGTACCTTGGGGTCTTTGTTTGCCACTTTTCCATCTCCTTTGGTCTCTTTTGGTCTTTCCCTGTGCTGCCTGCCCTGTTTCTTCACAAGCACCCTGGCCACAACTCCATTCCTCCACTGGCACTTACGGTGTGACATCACCTGGCACGCTCAGCCCTGCTATTCCTTTGCTCCTGCAGCCCTTCCTTTGTCCTCAGTATAGGACCCACAAGCCTTTGCTATTTCTGCACTTCCAGCTCTCCTGCATGCCCATTGCATTGCTTCTGCCTGCTGGTTTCTGGCCAATCCTGGTAAGTCACCTGTAATCATTTCCGCTTTACCATTCAACTTGATGTTTGGCCCTATGTTCCAACTCCCTGGCTTTCTGCACAGGTCTCATGTCTATTCCCTGTCTCTGTCCCTGCCATGAACCTTTACCTTCACCTTGTTTGTCCAGCTACAACCTCTGGCATTCAAGCAATTTATTTTATCTGATGGCTTTTATTGACTGCCATTTGATTTACCCAAGGGCATGTCAGCTTAAGCCGTAGCTACTGGCATTTACATTTTAACCTGTTAATTAGTTGATTGGTCATGGCGTCCTATTTGTAGCTTCTTAATTTTTCCTACGGTGGAGGACTGAGTTGTCGGCGGAGGTGTCATGGCTCCTGTCAGTGGGAGCAACTTCACAATTATCATATATTTAATCAGCGAGCAGCTTCATGAATGTTATATATTTTTCAGCCTCTGGCCCCTCGGCCTCCTACTGCTGCCCTGCATATCCTTTATGACACTATGCAACCAGCTATTTCCAGCATCTCTCTACCTATGGGCAGCTGGCTTTACCCAGCCCCTACTATTTATTCCCTACTATGCACCTGGTTTACACAGTCATCCTGGCCTTCCTATCCCTCAGACTACCAGTGATGCCTCCCTTCCAATACTGGCAGCATATTATGTTTACTTGCTTTAAATCACATATTCTATTGTCCTGTCCTTGCAGTCTCCTTCTATCTACCCAGCTTACGCCTCCTCCTCCTCCTCCTCATCTCCAACCATTGGCTCTAGGCTTTGCCCAGCCTTGCCGTTCTCTCCCTCATAACTTACAATTTAATTTACTTCTACTTTGGCTTCCTAATGGACTTGGTTGACATGTGTTCATGTGTTGTACTAATGCTATTTGCCTTAACTAGACCCACAAGAGGGTCCACAGTGGTCAGTCTGACTTATGTACAGTTCTCTCCATGTCTGCTATCACCTTTTCATGACCCACGACAGGTCCAATGCTGCATTAAGACTAATTATTCTTGCATTACCTCTACCTTCTCCACCTTGGAGACATGCCAACTGTATCCATTACTTCCAGGAATCAGGGCTAGCCTTTTGGCCAACCATCTCTCTGCATTCCAAAGTCCACATCTTGAGCATGCGAGCTTTGAGCGGGTCCTTCTCACCTGGCCCATAGTTGGGAATATCCTTGCTCGTGGACCTTCAGTCATCAACCATACTGATGGCACCTCTCAATGTAGCATTTAAAACATTAGCAGTGGAAGGGTGATGTTCTCATGGTAGCACCCTTCAAAGCTATTCTCCCTACAGCCACCTCTGGTTTACCTGGTTTGTTCATTAGATCAATGGAAGCTGGCTGGAGTGCCTCGTGGCTGCTACTCTCCTCCTTCCACCTTGGAGGTTGGCACTGAGATGCCCTGGTGTTGTAGAGTTCCTCACAATCTTCCATGGCATTCCTGTTAGTGGAATAGAGCATGACTGTTCCCCAAATTGCAATTCCCTAGTTGATCTATTAAACTACAGTAGCAGGGCAAGTCACTAAACAAAACTGTCCCAAAGTCTGGAGGAGGCTACCTGGGCCTTGGATCCCCAGAGGTTTCCTCCTCAAGAGGGTTTTCTCTCCTCCGTGCCAGTGGTCATAATACTAGATAGGTGTAGTTGTAGTCCCTAGGTCACTTAGTTGAGGTTCCGCTGTTGGATGGAGTTGGGTGGCCACCCTGTAATTGTCACTTCTCCTCCTTTGGCTATTCTTTCACTCCTTGAGCCAGGCCTTCATGCCTTTTAGTCAGACCTCCAAGTGGGTCACTATTCACCTGTCATTCCTGCCTACTCTACTCAAACAGTGCTACCAACTGAACCCATGGTACCAACCGGCCTCACGTACAGGTCTTCAACCCTGATAAGTGGTCACCACCTTGTATGCTTTGCTCAACACTCTTTTGGGGTTCTTTCTAAGGTACCTTTAGCAAGGGAATCACTCCTGTAGCACCTCTAGGGTGTGGAGACCCTCCTGTAGGGTTCCTTGCCTTTGTACCCCTACAGGATAGTATATCCCATGGATATACAGGCAAACAGCCAAAGATTATTTACGCTACACAAGCACGAAACCAGTTGCACAGGCACATTGAATTATCAAACATGCTACAAAAATAGCCTTCCAGACAATGAGGTCAGAGTAATTCTTCATCTTCTGTGTTTTCAGAAGTGAAATTATCATATTCTGTATTTCTCTCTGCATCATTCAATTAATTTACCACTTTCACACCTTTTCAGGTAAAGGGATGGGAACTTTAAGGCCCTGCATTTGTTGCAGGACCTGAAACATTGCCTCATTTTATGAATTCATCCACAAAGTTTGTCTGTCTAACTGAGGGACACACTGGTCCCACAGTAGCATTCCCAGAGGGCTTACTATGCAGATCTGTAACAGGTTCACACCCCTGTGTGGCTGACTGTCAATCTGCACACTAAGGAGTTGAGTCCTCACTTTTCAGCAGTTTCCATTCTTTGTGTGGTATTTTACCCTACTGGGCACAGCCACTGAGAGACAAATAGATCTCTTCTTCATGTCTCTTGGGCATAATGGTACTGCCACTGGTAGAGGCTCAACTGAATCCATTGATGAGCAACAAAGTATTCAGAAACCAGCTGCACTTAAGGAATTCTCAGTTAATTCTGTTTTATTTTTAATTTAATAAAAATAAAGCAGAGATCTAAGACCACACCCAACATCTTGCTCAAACATAGGCTGCCTCAGGGTAGAGGATCTTCATTCAAATTATAAAAATACATCATAAGTATATCACAATAAAAGGTAAATCTTATGTTTATATGCTCCTTCAGCAATCCTTCAAAGTACCGGGGTGATTGCATGCTCCGCCTCCTCAGCACTTCATGATGCTTCTAATTTTGAAGTGTGACGACTTACTACAACATACTCAGGTTGACCAAAATGCCATGCTTTATAGTTATTTCCAAGATGATCCTATTATTTACATATTTACAAACTTAATTGCACATAAGCTCCCATTTAGATGTATCACATTCTCTATGTGTAACACTTTTAATTCATTTGTATTCAATATACAAGTAAGATATATTGGTAGTTGCATATACCATTCATGGAATACCTATGCTGCCAGTATCATCTATCAACTAGTATGTCTTTTAGGCTCTGTTAGGTTTCTGGAACATTTTGAAAATTTGTTTTACAGAGGAGCATGAATTGTTATAAAAAACTGAACATGTGGACATCCATACAGTTGAGCTGAGTCTGATACAGTAGCTGAGGTATTACACATGTTATATGTATTTAATAATACAACTTATGATGGGTATTGAATACAAATGAATTAAAAGTTTTACCCATAGAAAGTGATACATCTAAATCGGAGCTTAAGTGCAATTAGGTTTGTAAATCTGTAAATAATAGGAATAGCCTAGAAATAACTATAAAGCATGCACAAGTTGATCAACCTGAATATTTTGTAAATAAGTAGTTACGCTTGAGAAAATTAGGAGCATCATGAAGTGCTGAGGAGTGGAGAATGCTATCGCTCTGGTACTTTGAGAGACTGCTGAAGGGCATATAAAGGTACGATTTTACCTCTTATTATGATATACTTATCATATAATTTTATTGTTTGAATGCAGATCCTATACCCTGAGGAAGTTCAGTTGAGTAAACATTTGGTGTGGTCTGCAGGATCTCAGCTTGATTTGTGGTGTCAAAAACAGAAATAATAGTGAATTCCTTCAGTGTGGTTGGTTTCTGAATACTTTGTTGCTTGAAGATATCACTTTGATCAGCCTTGACCAGCCCCAAAACCACACTAAAGTATTACAATAATAGGAAAGGGTCACACCAGAACTGTGCTTTCTGAATCCTTTGGGGAGACATAAACACTCCTGGAGCCCTCCATGGTAGTTATTTTTTCTGGGGAGCACTGTGTAGACACAGGTGCTGAAACTGACCTCTTTTATGTTCTGTCCATGTCACCATTATTGGACATAATCTAAGGCAAGATTCACACTCCTTTGTACTGTGAAATGCTAAGGTCCAAACTACAGACAGAAAACTGTTGGTTCCCTCTTAAAATGGGAACCAAAACTACAAAACAATCATGATGGGTTCCAGGAACTGAAGACAAACAATAGTTTAACCCCAAGATTAATCAGTGCCTCAGCAACATACAGCCACATTTTTAACTACTACCGTCTTCCCCAGCTCTGCACCAAAACATCTCCAGTTCTACCCCCACATGCCCAACTCTTCCATTGATCCCATTCAGTGACTTCTATGACCACCACTGTACCACTACAATTGCAGTTCTTGTAATATTGCAATGATTTCCACAACTGAATTGCACTAAATCATGAGAGAAGACAAGCACCCATGCCCAGACCATTTTATGTTGTAGATCAATTAAATCTTCAATATAGGATAACACTTTTTGGCCAAGTAGTAGACCAAATTAAAATGTGACTTGTTGCCCAAACATAAATTTGGTTTGTTTGTCTATGATGGACTATATTTGTTGTTCCTTGCAGTTTTACTTAATTCAAAAACCTTTGTATCTGCTTTAGGACTGATGTGTTCATTACCCCCCACTAAGGGTTAACTGCTGGCTTTTTTTCTATGACCATTTTCCTTAACAGAAAGGTTTTGCCACTCAAGTGATAAATGTATACATGTAATTCTGTCTTGGAGTACTTCTAATTTCATAATTTCACTGCAAACCTTACACCCCAAATAGTTACTTTTTATGACAAACCAATCACATTTTGCTTTGAAAATCTCATATTGTTCATGTGACCAGCATGCTGAAAGAAACAGATTTTCAGTTGAAGAAAATTGTCATTTTATCATTATTCAGTATGTTTTTTTTTTAAATGCAAAGGTACATTCAGGACTAGGGCTGTACCATTGTCACAACCTTCTCAACTTCATTTACATGTTTTGAATGAAAATGTGAACAACAACTTGCAGCAGCTTCCAAACAGACACATTATGGGAAAAATAAACCAACTATATGTTGCTGACACTTCTAAGCTGACATATTACTTTGTTTTCTAGGCTGTATTCAACAGTTAACACCAGAAAATGTTATGTTGCTTTACAGTATACTTAGAATGGAATGATTTTCCCAGCTAGACAGTTGTATTTAATATTCACATGCAGATGACTTTAATTTGCAGTGCAGAATAGTGACCGGTAGAGCCAGTAATAACATTAGAAGATCATAAGGTTCACTTCAAATTAAACAAAATATCAATTCACATTATGGAAATTTTTCTTCTAATGTTTTGTAACTATTTTGTGTCAGTGTGTGTCACTCAACTTTATTGTCTCATATTAAGATGTTCCTTCACATGAGATGTTTTTCTTTAATTCTAATTACATAGGTTTGTTTACATTTATTATTCTGTCTTCATGTTTTGTTTCACAGTGCTGTACTTGCCTTGACTTGTTCCTGCTATGTTTAACTTTCACAATGGCGAATTATCTTTCAAAACTGTATGTCCTTTTTTTCTGCTGTACCTGTCTGTCCTTTCTTTTCTTATGTAAATGTTTGCACCCTGTTGTCTCAGATACAACAATTTCAGGGTACTTGCATTTTCTTTCTTAGTTGTCAAAATACATTTGCTTTTCTAATTGGTATTCACTTCAATTGGGATTTTGTTCTGTACTGTCTTTTTACTCATTTCTTTTTGTCACATAATTTTGACCACTTTGCTTTTTCCCCAGTGATGGTGTCCTTTGCCTACTATGAAGTAGTTTTTCTTTTTATTTCTTTCACTTTAGCTTAACTCTTTTCCTTTCTCATCTAAAATTTAAATGTAACAAAACATACTTTAGTGTTTTGTGTGTAACAACTATTATACAATAAAATCAGTGTTGCACATGTTATAAAGACTAATATAAGTCTAGTCCTTTGCTGTTAGTGTCCCCATTGCAAACAAATGCCCTGTCTCCTATGCACAACTACATGGGCATAAAGTTACTATAGGATAAAGTGCAGAAATTAAGCTTTTGAACTTTAAATAAATCATACTGGGGTTTATTCAGTAATGGATATGATAGTCTATGCACCGCATATCTGTGTCATGTAGGCAATCATATGCCTGAACACCATTCAGTGAGGTACAGCAGACCCCAGCAGCATTCACAATGGGCACACTAGAGCCTTGCATACAGGATCTCCAGGCTGGTCATTTGACATCATGCCAGGGGTGGTTTGGGGACATGCCAGCACTGCATGCATTAAGTATGGCACTTGCACGATATGTGAGTGGGGTGAAAGCTGCACAAGGGTGCCCTGCTATAACTATTTATGCACCTCCAAAGGTTACCAGCAGGGCAAGGTGGCATCAGGAACCCTGCACATTGCTGCCACAGCCCACTGGGCTATCTAGGAGGGTGGGAGAAAGCCATTCAGGCAAATATCCATTGTTTATCCTGGATGGGTTGCATGCCATCCCTGGCTCCCTGTCCCTTCATACAGGGATCCACTATGGGACCAGGGATATGCACCCTATTGGATGCCCACCCATGCCCTGCACTCCACACCCATGTCTCCATGTTCCTCTGTCATGTGGCTGCATGCTGAGGGCAGGAAACATCTAGTGGCCAGCATTTGTGCATGCCACCATGTGCCCACCTGGGTGCTGGTGTGAGCAGTGTGGGTGGGATATGCACGATTCCCATGTACTTCCCACCCATTCATGAGTAGAACCCTTATGAGCAAACAGTGAAACTTAATCACAATAGTCATGTGTGGACTGTCAGTATATCCTAGAGGTTAGAGCAATGAGCTCTGAACAAACTTTTTTCATCAAGCAGACCTGAGTTTGATTCCCACAACCTCCATTTGCATACTGCGTGATGTCTCTAAGAAAGTCACTTGACTGCCTTGTGCTCATCTCCTGGTCACACACAGCTGCACCACTGTAAATGTGGTGGCCCAGCCTTTGTGTCCAGTGGGCCTTATCTGGTTACCAAATAATAAGAATGATAAAAGGGTGATAGAGATATATTTGACCAAGTTATTACCTTTCTGGATCACCAGTAATTCAGTCAAGCCAGCAATGTATCCAGACCTGTATGGCAATTGTTTTAATTGAATGTCAATCAGAATATTTTCCACACAGGCCTATATATGTTGCAGATCATTAATAGTAGTTAGGTACACTAAATATGTCATAAATAACTAACATTGTACTGTAGATATATGTAAGCAATGAATAATACAAGCCAGGTTATTTTAGCATTTGTGATGTATGGTACAGGCAAAAGCGTTGTGAGTACTGTATCACATATTATCACACACAAACCTACAGAGCAAATGGGTAAAGAAAAGGTACTTACTAGAAAACCTTAACAACCGATTACTCCTAAAAAGTAATACTATTTATTGCCAGCTAGTTTAGCTCTGTAATATGGACAATTTCAGGAAACACTTTTTACCTTAAAAATAAGCAGATGGATAATGATTCATAGTGCAAGAAAAGAAGATAGCGGAAAAGAAAGAAACAACTCATCATTGTAGAAAATCAGGCAATCAAACTCCCTGAAGACCAAAGTGGTACTGAGAGTTGTTTTACTAACTTATTTAGTTATTTATTTATTTGTTGACTGGGTAGGTGCACTGGTCCAAGAACCATTTTCAGGCACAACCTAGGCCATGGAGATGGCACAGGAATACAGCAAATTCAAAGTGTCAAGAGACAACTACAAGGCACTGGGAAATTAAGTACAGGAAGAAATCATACATAGGTAGTAAAATAGAAAGGGATAGATTATACAGCTAATAATAAACAAAAACGCCAAAATAGCACAAAAACTAGTAGACCATTCTTAACAGTACGCAGGCAGGCAGGCAGAAGATAAATACAAATAAACAGGGTAGCATAAGATAATATTGGGGTTATGTCCAGGAGGGATGGAGGAGAGATAATGGTTACATGATGAAATCAGCTAGGGGAGCAAGAGCGGCTGGCAGTTGACATGGTACAGTATTAGTGATAATGGGTGAAAAGAGTACTAACAGATGAGATGCTGACATGGAGAACACAAAAGTGCAACAGACAGATGAACAAGGCACTGCAGAATACAATTTATGGATAAGCAGCAGAACACAGCATAAAAAGCATTGACATTCTTATAGAAACAGAAACATAGACTTTGATGGCAGATAAGGACCGCTTGGTCCACCCAGTCTGTCCATTTCACTATTGATTGGATAAGCTGCAGATCTTAGTTAACCAACAGCCTACTTCCTCCTACCCCCACTAGACTTGCTTTATGTCTGTCCAATGCATTCTTGAATTCCCCACTTTTTGACCCAATGATTTCCTCAGAAAGTCCATTCCATACATCCACCACTTTCTCCATGAAAAATACTTCTCCCATTGCCCTGAGCCATCCCCCCATCTTCAAATTGAGCACCCTTGTTCTTGCACATCTCATAGAAACATAGAACATTACTCATCTCTGTCTCCAGGCATCACTACCCCATCTAATTAACCCTCTCCCAAACCTCCATGATAAAATGATGGATGGAAAAGGAGCATTCACATTGGCTGACAGCATTCTGCAAAGGTTATGCTCATTGCTGGAAGTGGAACTTCTTCTAGATGCAAGCAAGCAGAGAAAAAAGATTCTGCGTGCACACAAGTCTGTACTGCAACAAGTTCCAGCCAGTCACAAACAGCAGAGAGCAAAGGATTGAGGTGGACAATGAACCTTTGCCTCAGCCCTACTATGGCCATAATGTCTAGATGTGTTCAGATATTTCCAGATATTTCATGACATATCTTAGGAGATTCTTCTGATGGCCCACAGTGGTAGTAGAGGTAGGCAGGGAATTTATTTAGCGATATCTCAGAAATGTTAGGAAATATTTGACCATATCTTTGGCTGAAACTGTAGATGCAAGCAGGCAGAAAAAAAATTCTAATCTGCACCCAGATCTGCACTTCAAAAAGTTCCAGCCAGCCACAAACAGCAGAAAGCTGAGGAGTGAGGTGGACCACCCCTGGCCCAGTCCAGCTATGGCCACAACTTCTTCATAGATGCATCAGGGAAAAATTGAATATTCTAATCTGTACATAAGTTTGCACTGCAGGACGCCCATACAGTGAGCAGAGGAGTGAAGCATACAGTACCTCTCAACACAATTCTCATTATGAGGGACATGAGAACATCCTCATTTTACCACTTCTCTGTGCTAGTCTGTCCTCACATTAAAAAGATGTATCATGCTGTCTGTATAGAGCAGATACATGCAGTTAACTCATTAATGCAGAAAGTCTTTATATTCTGTGATTGCCAGGCCAGCTAATTAAACCAAACTTTAAGTTGCAAAATAAATACAAGAAAGTGACCAAGCACAGTGGTGGGCATAGTCCATCCAGTGTTTCTGAGCTTAAGTTACTTTGCATCATAATAAACACAAAATCACATATGCAGACCGTTGGCGCAGCGGTTTGATTTCGCTTGCGATGCCGGCGACCGGGCTCGGGAATAGAGCCGGGTCATTGAAGAACCAGCCGGGGAAGAAGGATGAAGCATCCTGTGGACTGCTCTCTTTCTCTGGGGAGGATGGGGAGGTGTCTGGTGCATGATGGACCCCTGGTGAAGGCCAGGGTACCACATGTGACTGGTCTCAGTACATTCAGAGGATAGGATGGACGCAGGTCATCATTGCATGTTTCTGCCCCTTACAGTGGGAAAACACCACTGCCCATCGCCTTGATGACATCCGCACTGCAGCCTTCATCACCCCAGGCAGACTCCCGACCTATCCCATGATTCGCAGCACTATGGGCCAGGTGCCATGTCCCCACCCTGGGGAAAAGCCAGGGGTATCAGGAGTGCAGCGGCTCATGTGGGGTGAGGCAATAGGGGTCCATGACCAGACCGAGGGTTCTGATGTGAGCAGCAGCCAAAAGATGAAAATAAAGAAAAAAATACAAAATCACACATACCATCATAATGCAAAGCATCATGGGCTGTATATGTAAATCACCACAAAATATTATGCTGGTTCAACTTTAAGCAGAATTGCATGGTGCTGAAAGGCCTTTCACACAGTCTGCAAACCGTGCCGGCAGAAGACACAGACATGTGTTTCATCCTACCAGGACTCAACAGTGTGCCTCATCTGTAAGACATGTGTTTCATCCTACCAGGGCTCAACAGCAGTTTCATCTATGACACCCCAGTGAAATAAACCAGCTACCCTAAGTTGGTCTATCTGGGTTGGGTTGTGGTGACCCCAATAAAACAAAAACAAGCTCACATTTTTGCATCATAATGTTTGCTGATGTGATTTTAACTTAAAAGGGCCAATGCCAGTTTTGTAAAGGTCTTCTATTATACAGCCTGCCATGGTGGAGCTATAGCTGTGCAACATTACCCAGCTGCACCGCAAGCTAGCTGCCCACTTCATTTTTGTACTTTTTTCTAAAGTAAAAATATAGATTGTACATTTTGAAAGCAGACCCCATGACATGCATGGTTGTCCCTCCTTCTGAGATGACTGTCACACTTTACCTCCCTAACAGCAACACATGGCAGCAGTAACTGTGTACTGCAGTAATAGTAGTAGTTTTTTCATTTTTTATCATTTTATTCCATTGAAAAATGTAACTTATATTTATTCATGAGTATGATTATTCACTGATCAGTAATTTCAGTCAGTATTCAAATTTCAAGGCCAGTCCTCTCTCACTGACTTTATTAAGGTACCCAGTCAATCGTCCTCCTCCTCCTCTGCCCTGCAGTCTTGCACTAGCTCAATGACTCCTGGTGTCTGCACTTTGCAAGCAATCTCTTTCCTCAGCTCAGCTGCATCCCTTTGGTCCATCTATGTGTGCAGCTCATCAGCCAAAGTGAAACCAACTGCTCCTTGGACTGCTGTGATCACATCTGCGTGAGGGACATGCCCACTGTCTGCCATGGGTTGAAGTCACAGAGTCCAGACCCGACCCCACCTGGTCTGATCACTTTCCTCACCTACTTGCTCACTCTATCACTGAGTCAGCATGCTGCCAATGTATAGGCTAAGGTACTAGACTGGTGGTAGATGCAACTCACAGCAGGCAGTGGGTGACCACCAGATGACCAAGCAATCATGATCAACCAGAAGACTAAAAGAAGAGAATTTGAAGTTGGGATCACTCCTTCATAGCTGAGAGCTGTGTGTGCTCTATCGCCATGACTGGCTTCTTGGCACATTGGTTCTGGTCGAATGGCTGTGGATCACTCTTCTCATTATGTCTCTGAGCTGGGTCTCTGCCATGCATGTAGGAATGGTGCTTTGGTGCACAAGGCTGAGTGTGTTCTTTCCTCCTGCTCAAACATCAAGGCATGCCACATGAAGAGCTGCAAGGATCTGTTACTCAGTGCAAATGACTGGATAGGTTGGTGGGGCATGGGGGTGGGTCCATGGCTGAGTGTGCCAACCAGATAGGCTCAGTAGCTCTTGATAAAAACACACACACACACACAATTTGGGGGAAGGTGGCAGCTATTTTGAGGTGTACAATGGCTATGGAAAAAATCAAAGCCAGGGTGAAATCATGATTCTCTTGAGACCCTCTCCAGCAAATAACACATCATACATTCTCAGTAAATTAGAGAGCAAAACTATTTAAATACATTCTTTTTGTTTTTATTGATGGCTGTCATGGCTACTTAACTACTCACTTACACGAGTTGATAAGACAGCTTCAGATACATAACTACCAGCTCATGTGAGCCGGTGCAAGCAGTCTCCAGTACACCACTGCAGTGTCTAAATCAGAACAAAAATCAGGTCCGAAATCAGACAAATAAACATTTTACTCACAAAACTAAGGATTTTTTTCAATTCAACCTTTATTAACAGAATTTTCCACAACATTGGAGGCAGTTAACATGAAAAGTAAAACATGAATACAGTAACATATTCTACTAAAACTGCCCCACCCCTCCCCCATACAGCAGTATTGTGCCACTTTACAGCATGGGTTCTAAGACATTATACATAAGTATACAGGGCTACATACTATGAAACAGTACTTATATCCAGGTAGCAATTATTAAGGAGTGAAGGGATCCCATATATGTGTGTAGATGGGTAATCTATTATGGAGGCTGGCTATAGCTTTCTCTGTATGCAGGTTAGCAAGGATTTCGTTCACCCATTCCTGTAATGTTGGAGTGATCTTATCTTTCCAGCAGCGTAAAATACGTTTTTGACAGATAGTGCAATCATGGAGATATGAAACCACCTTACCTTGACCCTGATGGAGGACAGGTCCCCTAGGAGACAAATATCGGTGTGAACACTCCTGCAGACCCAGGAAGGGGTCCAGAAAAGTTTTGATAGAGTCCCACAAAAAGATATTTTAGGACACGACAAAATATATGAAGGAGTGTTCCTCTGCCTGGGAACATCTAACACATATGTTTGAGTCAAGGAGACCCATTTCACTAACTTAAGAAGAAGAAGAAGAAGAATCAGCATTTATATAGCGCTTTCATACATCCAAAGTGCTTTACAAGCAATGCTAGACTGATAGTGAAGTGACTGAATGTGTGGTGGTGGCCATATCACACATCATCACCCACACACAGCCTGGATAATTGCATGAACCAGTTTATGGGAAAGGGAATGTTGGCCAGGACACTGGGAATGTTTCCTACTCTTTGCGAAGAGTGCCTGGGTTCTTTTACTTCCACCTGGACACCCACCAGGACAACACCAGGATGGGCAGAAGAGACCTTGGTTTAACGTCTCATCTGGAAGGACGGCACACCCCAGCAGTACAGCACCCCCAATACTGCACTCGGATGCCAGCGATTTTAGGTACAAGTCCAATCCTGGTGTGGGATGAGAACCCACGACCTTCTGGTCCAGAGGCGGATGTGCTACCAACTGAGCCACACTGACACCTGGACACAGGAATGTAATACATGTTGTGCAAAAAGTGGTACTGCATAAGGCGCAATCTATCTTGGGACACATATTTATGACAGGACCTCCACAAGGCCTACCAGTTGGGAGCATATTGGGAAATATGGAACTCCAGAACCTGGTTGGTCCGAGGGAGTCCCCTACCATCTATGAAACAAATCTTGATATAATTTAGAGATGACACCTGAGGACCCTAGTAGGAGGAGGATTCCGGATCAGGGCTCCAACTGCTTGGCGGGGGGTTATTGCTCATCACTGTTGTAAGTAAGTGTTTAATTGAACCACTTTGAAATTTAAGTATACTGAAATATTACATTTCCGATTAAGTTCGTCTGCTGAAAGCCATTTTCCGTCATCATCCAAGAAGGAGGATACTATCCCACCACCCAGTTAGGGCAACCATGTGCGGGAATCCGCTGCTTATTCATGGTGAAGGACGGAGAGTTCCAGATGATTGGGCCAGGTCTAACTGGGGGTATAGCGCAAAGAGCAAAGCTGTATGATACTTTTAAGGAAATCGTAAGAGTGGGACATTTCTCAGCACCTTGTAACTGGGACACTTTTACGTAAAACAAAGTTAGGGGATCCATATTCATAGACCGGATTAAATCTAACTCTATTTTGAGCCATGTCGGTCGCAAATTCGGACCGGACATACCCATTTCTTCAGGCATTTGGTCAGGTGGCTGGCCCAATAATATATAGCCAAGTGAGGAATCCACAATCCCCATCAAATTTAGAGGTGGCCAACTTATAGTATACCAGTTGGGGGTATTTGTCAGACCAGATATACTTGGTAAAGATACTATGCATTTTCTGAAACCAGGATAGAGGAATGACTGAATTAAGAAGAGAGAGGGATAGAAAATTCTTGGAAAGATATTCATCTTGATTATGTTAATCCAGTCCCATAATGAAACTGGAAGTTTGGACCATCTATCCAGGTTTTGAATTATAAGCTGGGAAAGAGGCTTCAAATTTTCTTTAAACCATGCTGAGGGTTACAATTTGATGCCCAGGTATTTCAGTATCTGGGGTGCCCAACACAAACCGAAGGGTGATGTCAGTCTTAAAGATCTTATGATTCAGGGAAAAAGAGGATTTATTAGCATTTAGTTTGTAGTTTGAGAGGGCACTGAATTTAACAATCAATTTCTCCCAACAAGGCCGAAACAGAGGACACTGGGTGGGATGGATAAATAAAGAAAGATCATCCTGATATGCGGTAATCTTAACCTCATGGCACCCCACCCAGATGCCCTGTATCCCCACATTGTTGAGGATGTTTTGAATGAGAGGTTCCAGATAAAGGTTAAATAGAAGGGGTGAGAGGGGCAACCCTGTCTAGTGCCTGAATATAGTGAGAAAGATTTAGAAAATGCACCGCTTCCTGAAATCTTTGCTGAGGGGGCTTTATATAATGCATGGATCCAGTCTATAAAAATGTTAGGAAACTGGAAGGTTTTGAGGACCTGGAACAAAAGTTCCAGTTCACACAGCAAATTCCTTCTCGGCATCCAGGGAAACCAGCCCGGCAGGAAAGCAGCATCCCTGGACACCAAGAAGACATGTGAAAGGGTGCGCAGATGGTTTGAGGACCTAACGTCCTTCATGAACCCAACCTGGGCTATAGCTATTAGGTCCAGAAGGACCATAGTTAACCTATCGGCCAATATGTTCAAAAGAATTTTGATGTCTTGATTTAAAAGGGATATGGGCCTGTAACTTTGGACTAACTCGGGTCTTTGTCCGGTTTGGGAGAAGAACAATCAGGGCTTCGAACAGATAGGCATCCACCACCACCCGGACAAAATGTGTTGAAATAGCTGGTGAAGCACCAGCAGTAAGAGTTCTTGGAAAACTTTGTAAAATGATGAGGAGAAACCATCCAGCCCCAGGACCTTGTCCGATGGCAAGGCTCCTATAACCCTGAGATCTCCTCCTGGGATATTGAGAGGCCAAACAACTCCTGTGTTGTTCTGTTAGGGAGGACAGATGGGAGTCCTTTAAATACTAATCCAGAATCTCCGGACAAGGAGGGCTCACTATGTCCCTATATAACTGTTCGTAATATAGTGCAAACTCTTGCACTATCTCAGAAGGATGCTCTCAGAGACCTGTCTGCCTGAGCCCAATTGGGGATAACTCTTGCAGATTCCTGTTGTTTTAATCGTAATGTGAGCAAACATCCCGCCTTCTCTCCTGGTCCGTATAGCTGGCTCTGATTTGATAATAGCTAATTCTGCCTTTCCTCAGCAAATCTAAGTATCTATCCTTGGCCACAGAAGCTTCTTTCTGTCCTCGTCAAGTGCTGACACAGAGGTTAGCCGAGGCACGTATTTGGGACAATAATGATAATAACTCTTCCTCCTGTGCCCTTTTCCTTTTCAAAGCTAAACTAATTAGGATTCCCTCATATAAGCCTTAAAGGCACCCCATAAGATATCCAGCTTTGCACTATCAAGAGGATTAGATGAGAAGAAGAACTCAATTTGTTCTCTTATAAGCTTGCAATACTTGGCATCCTTTAACAACTGTTCATTAAGCTTCCACTGGGTCTCCTTCTGGGTGTGCTAAGAAGAGCCAAATTACATACCACGAGGGAGTGGTGGAAATAGGACCAGGCTGGATCGAGGCAGACGCAACCCCAGGAAAGAGCCCCTGAGAGATAACTACGTAGTCAATGCGAGACTCGATCTATGCATCATCAAATTAAAGGTAAACTCCTTGGAATTAGGATGCAGAACGCGCAAATATCACAAAGCCTGCATTGATCTACCAAGTCCTTCAATGCCCTTTGCCCCGGATAGGCCCCCAGCCCACTACCTGACCTATCCAAATTGGAGTCCAAAACCTGGTTAAAATCACCACTCATAATAATCATTGTGGGAAGCATTGGGAGAATAATCGTAATCAGCCTCATGAAGAAACCCGGTCGTCAATATTAGGCCCATAGATACTGCAAAGTAAAAGTGGTACTGACCAAAGAGTGCCCTGAACCAGGACATATCTGTCCCCGGATCTTTAATGACCTGTGTGGAGATGAAGGAATGCCTCTATTAATAATTAACATAACCCCACAACTATTGGTGGATCCTAAGGCATTAAAGACCTGACCCACTTGTTTGCCTCCTTAGTTGTGAAGCTTCAGATTCTAGTAAACGGGATTCCTGCAAAACGTTATCTGGGAACGAGTAGACTTAGATGCTTAAGCACCTGATATTGTTTGGACTTTTCCTGATCCCCTTCACATTCCAAGTAACGAGAACCACATTATTAGCCATCTAGAACAGGAATAATGAGCTTAGTTCTGAAAGCCCTGTACAAAACAACGAGAAATAATTAGCTAGGTTCCTATAATTACTGCTGTACGCACCCCCACCCTCAACCCAAACCAAAACTTCCCAAACCCCCAAAGAACCTCCCCTTTTGTTTGACATAGGAAAAGCCAGTCCTTTAGCCGGAGTTTACCACCCCCACCCAACCACCCCAACTGTCACAAGCAACGTTTAGCACAGTACTGCGCCCTTCCTCCCCCAGCCCCAAAATACCCCCTGCCTCAGGAGAATGTAACAGCCCCTCATGTAAGTAAATGCCCTTAGATCCAGAAAAGGAAAAAGAACTCTACTGCTTTAGCAGCCCCTAGTAGCTTAAAAAGAGGTGCTGGGCTTCAGACATAAGCGCACAGTAAATACGGTGAAATAATAAAATAGGGTAATGTGACCTGCAAAATGCAAACAAGCATCCAGAAACCCCGGGAGACAAAATAGAGATAGGGACCCTGTAGCCTGTAGAAGATGTCTTCATAAAATTGAAAAATGAGCAGGGGAGTCATACAGAGGAAATTGCCTTCCAACCTGAATTCTGTGACCTGATAAACAATAAGGGACTCAAACGCCTGAGCCCCTGGCAAAAATTAAAAAGTAGGGTGTCTTTACATCACCTTCTTGCCAGCCCAAAATCCAAGAGCACAGTTTAGGTATTTCAATACCCCAAGCTAGAAATGGGGAGCATTACAGAAGGAATCATCCCCAAATTATCAACAGCGCTAAGCTGACATTCCCTCGACTGAACTCCCTCTTGTGGATACTGAGCGAACATACCTGAGTACTAGCATGCAAATTAAAGAAAAGCCCAGCACAGCACCTAAATTAAGCCATTCATGGAGTAAAATAATGATCCTTAACAACTTAAGTGATCCTCCCTCACTAGTGAGGGCCTGCACATCTGGCTATAATGGGATAAAGAACACCATGCCCCAAATAGACTAGCCAAACATTCCAACAAGTCTTTAATCTGTAGTCAGGCTCATTTTTAAATTTAGAGCATAAGTGTCCCATGGCAATTAACTCAGCTAAATAATAACTAAGTCTATTCGAGTAGCAAGAACTTCCAGATGCATCCCATCATTGCTGTCCTTGTAAACATTTAACTAGATAACAGTCTCAACTTGACAGCACAGGACTTCCCTCATCTTAGGGACAGAGCTTCTCAGGGATCCTGAAACAAATCAGGCAAGGTGAGTTTAAGGCGGAGAGAGCAGATGCTGGGTCTTCATAGGTTAGCCAGGATCCGTTCACAAGCACTTGCAACCTGGCCGGTACCCCATCCTAAACTTGAGCCCCGCAGCGATAATCCTGGACACAATGGGGTGGAATACTGTGCGTGTTCAGCCAGACCGATCCTGGCAGGTCTTGTGCAATTCTCAACTTGGAATTCTCCCAGCGGACCTCCTGTCGGGCTCTCAATTTCAACAAAAAGTGTTGCCTCTCTAAAAATTTAGAATCAGCATATAACGGGCAGGGGCAGCCCCTGGTGGAGGTTTTGGCACAACTACTCTGCGCGGCCGCCGATGGTGATGTAGGGTCAAGGAGAGGCAGCAGCAACCCATTCCACCAACTTCTGTATAAAGACTACAGTATTCTGGCCCTCTTCCCTTCTGGCAGCCCTACAATTACAACATTGTTCCTGCAGCTGTGGCCCTCGAGATCTTCTAGCTTTGCCTCCACTTGAGAGAGCTTTTTGCCGATTGCCACCTAGCCCAGGTCTACCTTTTCTAAATGATTCTCCAGAGAGACTATACGAGCAGTGTTATCTGAGGCAGTCATCGAGACCTCATCCAATTTTTTTGAAAGAGCTTTCAGGTCGGTCGCCATCTCTTTCACTTCCTCGAAGGGTTTAATTCTTCCAGGAACCTATTCAGAATTAAAGGTTCCTGCTCTGATACTTGGCTGGGATGATTGGGCCTGTCAGGCCCACTAAGCCCGAAATTTTTGGGGCCTTCTTGGGGGTGACTGGAGGAATATGTTTTCGGGCTTTCTTCATGTAAGCCTCCATCAGTACCAAAACTCACTTGTCAGAAGCTCTAGGTGTTTAGTAGGCAGGATCAGCTGAGAACAGAGGATTTTTGAAGATCTAGACATCAGAAAAAGTGATTATAAAATCGGGAGGCTGGAGCTACAGGAGGAGCTTCTACTCAGCACTCTGCATCATGTGGTCTCCAAAACCAAGGATTTTTGTGGAGTGATGTTTGTGGCATTATGCCTTTACTTTTACTGCAGCTGAAAAGAATCTGGATGTTGAGGCTTAGGGTCACGTGCTTTGAGCTTGCATTGGTTCAAACTACTCTGAACATTCAGGGGCAAGATCACATGCAGAGTATCTGCGTAAAGTGGTAAACCAGTGAAATAATTAATGCTAGAATGTTATAGTGTCGCTGTCATGTCGTATATAAAATCTGAAGGATTACTGTATGTTAGGTCTCTCAGTGTCTCTGTGGTATGGAGTGCAGCCTGTTCTGTCAGTGGACTGGAGACTGAGTCAGGAGTTATGGGTATCACATCAAAGAGAGAACCAAATTGAGCGACTCATAAATGAGCACATCATTTTGGTTTCAGGTTCGCTACTATGGAGGGATGGCGAAGGACACAGTAGTGAGGGACATGGTAAAACGGCAAGGGAGGAATAGCAATGAGAGGGAAGGAAGAGGAAGCAAGAGGGATGGGCTAACTAGGGATGTGCAGCATGATGCTACCCAGCTTCTTGTGTAACGACGGGTAGGGATACCAGCTACAGTGGTGGTGGTCCCGGTTTGGGACTACAGACAGGTATTTTATTTTAGTTTCAGCAGGTGGTGTTGTTTTTTTTCAAGTTATTGACATCCTCGGTCCCTCATCTTCCTCCAGTTTCTGTCCCCTCAGAGATCATTATTAAAGTTTGGGGGATGGGGACTTCACCCCACAAATGGGGGTGCGGCAGCCTCTGCATTAAACATGTACTCAGTTGTGTGCCAATTTAGTATTCGTGTATATGGTTGTGTGCTGTATTTGTGTTCACCAGGATGTACTTGCTCTTGTGCAAGCCACTCAAAAAGCTTTGCTATTGTGACATGGAACTGGAGTTATGGCTATGTGGTTGTGTCTTGGTGAAAGTAGATAAATAAAAAGAAGTAACATTAAAAAAGAAAAAACATCACTAAAGTTGATTTTTTTACTACAAGCAGAATTTCCAGGTCCCCTTGCAACTGGTGAAGGCACCACCTTGAGCAAGCCCAAAATGCAATAATTTTCTCCTGCTCCTACAAGTGTTGCCAGTTACGGCTGCTTCTACTCAATATATAGTATACATGATTAAGCTGTAAATGTAAAACCAAGACCCCTCAGCCATCTTGTATGAACAACTTAAGAACAAATGTCCATCTTCAGCAACGCTCATTCCACTTTCCAACATAGTGCCCTAAAACCAATCATCTTGTCACAGGCATCTGAAAACAGGTGGGGGAGATAAGCAGCAAAGTTAAATAGTATATTCATGATTAATATTTTTGAAGCAGATAAAAATAATTTTAAATTTAAAAATAAAATTAGAATATTCTATTGTATTATGTCATCTCATATCATATAATCTCATATCACATCACATCATATACTATCATATTATGCATAATTTCATGTATCATATCATAAATAACATGATTTACCACTCAGACTACAGTGTGCCAACAAATACCTTGTTTTTCAATTAATTTTGTTTTTCAAACTACTCCCTCATTCTCTTGTTTGCAGCTGGTGCTCCATTTGTTTTAAATATAAATAGAATAATATATGAGAAAACATGCATTCTGAGGTTAAATTTCTCTGAAAGGTTCTGGTAACATGATTGCCATTCGACAGAAGCTTGAGTGGTTTAATCATATTACTAGAACCTTGAGATGCAATTACTTGTTTAGTCAAGTAGTTATGTTTCACCATATGCTATCTTTTTAATATACAATATAGTTCCAAAGAGAAAGAAAAGTTTTGTGAAGTCCCTGCCTGTGAGTCTGAGCTGAGACTTGGCAGGAAACCTTAGATTTACAAGAAAAGTTTCTCCATGTTCCCCTGGTCAGAGGTTAAACAAAATAATTAAATCAATTGCCTACTGGCTCTGTCTCGCATTGCTAGCTAGCTAGGTGTGAGCAGACCATGAAAGAGATAGCCAGCATTTTCATTTTTTTTTTACAAAAGTCTGCTTGTCTTTAATGATCCTGTTTGTCAAGCTGACCCTCCCACTGATCCTAAGAAAATCATAGGGGCAGTAGTGAAGGGAAAACAATGATACCAAAGTAACGGCCAAAAAGGCAATTAAACACCTTGACCTGACCATAGACTCCTGGTCACGAAGGGCAAGTTGCAAAAGAAAAGCCCCAGTTTGGGGTCTTTATAGCAGTAGACACCATGTTGAGAAATAAGTAGGAAGGTGGTTAGTCAGTGTTTACAGCCGAAAGTGAGGGAGTTCATTTGTGGGGAAATATTTAGAGGACAGGTGGTCTTGATGTGGCAGAAAGAGGATCTTGGCTGTGGGCCTGAGAATTTTATTTGTTTATTTACTCAATCAATCATTTTTATTTTGCCAGGAATAGCACCATTGAGCAAGCTCATTTTCAAGGTAGTCCTGAATGGCACAACAGAAGGACATTATAATGCATCTATTGCTACAATCAGAAAGACATTACAAGTAACAATACACATAACAACCAAGAAGGTTCAAAATAACACAACAGATGATGCAGTGCAATTACGCCAGTATATGAAGATTTTACATGGCATATCTACTTGACAAGAACAGAATAGAACATTGCATATACACTCAGTTAGTTTCAGAGTAACAAGTGCTATACAGGTGGTGATACACAGAACAGGTATCCCCAAATAGGGGCTGTCAGAAGGCAAAAATGTAGTAATAAGCTAATAACAAATTATGAATAACATATACTCTTATCCTTAGTAAAATGGTTTAATAAGGATTAAAAATCTGGAGACAGATAATGTTAGAAGGTTTCAGGGAGCATTACAGAGTATTCCACAGGGCTGGGAGATCATGGCAACCACTGCTTCACCATAACGAGACCATACTCTAGGTACATGTAGTAGAATATAAGAATATTCCTCAGTGAATAGATACCTGGGTGCACCTAAAGAATTCTGTAATGCAGGGAGGGAGTTTATTTAGGATAACTCTGTATGACCATAATGAAGCATTTTTAGTCTTCTATTTTGGAGTGAGGGACAGTCAAGTCGAGAGTAAAGAGCACAATTGTGGGTTCAGAAGGGGTTAGTAATGAACCTTAGAGCTCTGTGATAAAGTGTGTCCAGTTTAGTATGGGCTTCTTCGAACATCAGCTATAAATGAAATCTGCATAGTCAATAAGGGAAGATAAGCGGTCTGAACCAGTCTTATTTTTGCTTCGTGGTTAAGAAGGTGTTTGATTCTAAAAAATGGCCTGGCCTCTGTTTTAAATTATTGGAGAGTTCCTCAACATGCACTGCAAATGATAGCTGACAATCGAGCCAAAACCCCAGATATTTCAATTTGTCCACTATCTCAAGCAATTCTCCTGGGGGGTCACTATCTAGAAGGGGGACAGATGGTAAGAACATATGCTGCTTTGACATGGGGGTAAGGAACATGACCTGTTTTTCCACATTAAACAATAATTTGAGATGGAAGATACTTTTTGTAGCAGGTTAAGGTTCTGTTGCAGGTCTGCCCAGGCAAAGCTCAAGGGAGGGCCTGGCAACATGTAAACTGTGTTGTCAGCAAAGAGATGCACTTTAGCCATCTTGACATTAGCGTTGATGTTATTGATATAAATTACAAACTGTGAGCCAAAGAATGAACCCCTGGGAGCTCCTCTGGCAGAGTTTTGAGAGGTAGAGATCATCTTGTACCTTGACTTATTGCTGTTTGTCTGTCTGTAAGATAACATGAGAACCATTGCATTGCAGTGGTGTCTAGACCAATGTCCTTTAGCTTGTGTAGAAGTATTGTGTGGCCCATGGTATCAAAGGCCTTACTCAGGTCCAGGAAGACTGCACTGATATGATGTTTAATGTCAAGTGCGGATTACCAGTCATTGGTAACTTTGCCAAGGCAGACACGGTGCTGTGTTTTGGCCTAAAGCTAGATTGTAAAGGATTGAGAAGGCTGGAGGAATCCAGGTACTGCCTTAGCTGCGTGTTGACTAATTTTTCAAGTAATTTAGATAGAATAGGTAGAAGTTATATGAGCCAATAGTTGTTAAGGTTGCAGGGATTGCCTCACTTAAAGATATGGATTATATGCACTATCTTCAGGATGAGAGGACTCCTGTAAGAGACAGATTGAATAGGTGAGTAATGGGTGCTGTGAGGTAGGGGTAGCCTAGTTTGAGGATTTAGTTTTTGTTTACCAGGTAGGGTACACTAGGCAAGTAAATGTCTATTTTCAGGTGTGACACATAAGGCTATAACAGTGTGAACAATGAACACAAGATAAGGCTATCCAAAACAGCTACATAGTGCAAGGCGATGGATCCTACTAGGAAGTGGAACATATACTGGACTTGGTGTTAACAAATGGGGATCAAGTCAGGATGGTAGTACAGGATTCTTTAGCAGGAATGACCACCACTCAGTGTGGTTCCTCAACACAGGGAGAGTCAGCTAAGACCAGGACAAGAGTGTTGGACTTCTGGAAGGCAGATTTTGCCAGAATGGGCAGCATCCTTGAGGAGTATTTAGCTAAAATTAACCCAGAGATGAATGCTGAACAGAAGTGGGCAATCATTAGAAGGGCTGAATAAGGCCATGAAAACATGTGCCAAATCTCAGACTAAGCAATCCAGGTCAAACAAAATTTGCTGGCTCAGCAAGGAAGTGGAGCGGAAGGTGAGGGAAAAAGTCTGGCCTTCATTAAGCTCAAAAATCGAGGCGTGAGGGAGGATAGAGAGGTGTTCACAAAGGCATCTAGGGAGGTGACCAGGTCAGTCAGGGCAGCCAATGCAGCAAATTAGCTGAAGTTGGGTCAGGGGATCAGAGAGGTTCTTTAAATACATAAGGGAGAAGAGGAGTTGTAGGGATGAGGGGTGATGGGTGGAACAATGGGAGCTCAGGCAGAGGCAATCAATGATTATTTCTGCTTGGTTTTCATGAAAGAAAGGGATGACCCAATACTGAAGGGAAGGGGAAAGGGTGGAGGAGGAGCAGAGATAACAGATGGGTCATCCAAGAGGATAGAGTTCTGAAGGACCTTAAAGCTTCGGGTGGACACGGCACCAAGACCAGATGGTGTAAACACAAGGGTCCTGAAGGAACTGGCAGAGGTGTTGACAGGACCACTGATGGTTCTGTTTAACACCTCCTTGAGACAGAGAATGTACCCAGGGACTGGAGGATGATTCACTTGTGCCACTTCACAAGAGTGGACCCCAGGACCAACTGGGCAACTACAGACCAGAGAACTTGACTTCCATATTGGGGAAGTTGATGGAGACCATTCTGAAGGAGAGATTGATAATCTTTCTCGATAGCAATAGTCTGCAGGATGAGAGACAGCATGGGTTTGTCACAGGAAGATCTTGCCAAACTAACCTGATCGACTTCTTCGACTGGGTCACTAGGGCAGTTGATAAAGGTGATGCTGCCGATGTGCTGTATCTGAATTTCAGCAAGGCTTTCAACCCGATGCCACAGGAGGTTAATGAGCAAGCTGAGGGACATGGGGTGGCAGAACAACTGGTGGGTGGATGCAGAGCCATCTGCAGGCAGACAACAGAGGGTAGTTGTAAGGGTGGAGACAACCAAACCAAGGCCAGTAATGGTGGGGTACCGTCAGGTTCAGTGCTGGTCTCTGTTTTGCTCAATGTCTTTATTGGATATATTGCAGAGGGGGTCAAGAGTAAAATCAGCCTGTTCGTGGGACGCACACTAGGATTTGTGCAAAAGTGGACAATGGGGAAGGGAGGCAAGCACTCAGAGAGGATCTAGTTAAACTCGAACACTGGTCTAGGAAGTGAAAGTTGGGGTTTAACACTAAGTGCAAGGTTATGCATCTCAGAACCAGAAATCCCAGGAACAGTTACTGGCTGGGTGGAGTGCAGGTAACAACTTCCAGAGGAGGAAGGGACCTGGGGTAGTAGTTACAGGGGACATGAAGGCATCAGCACAGTGTAGGAAGGTGGCAACAAGGGCAAATAGGTGTTGGGTGCATTGCCAGAGGGATCACCCCTAGAAAGGGGATTTGCCATTGTATAGATCACTGGTGAGACTACACTTCAATTACTGTGTACAGTACTGGTGCCCATACCTCAAAAAGTATGTGAGATTACTGGAGGGTGCAGCATAGGGGTACAGAAATGATCATGGGATTTGGGGAGTTGCTGTACAAGAAAAGGTTGAAGGAGCTCAACATGTACTTGCTGGAAGAGAGAAGAGAAAGAGGGACATGATAGAGACTTTAAGTACTTGAAAGGCATAAACAAAGTCAGGGAGGGAGGCATGTTCCACTTAAAGGGGAAGGGTCACTAGGGATCACAGTCTGAAGTTGGAAGGGAAAGGTTTAGGAGGGAGGTGAGGAGGCACTACTTTACAGACAGAGTGGTGGCGGGTTGAAGCACTGCCAGAGAGTTTAATCGCTCAAAGGCAGTAGATAGCTTTTGAGCTGGGTTGGGATCGAGTCAAGGGCAGGGTTAGTACAGACAAGAACAAAAGGGGTGAAGCACAGGAAAGAGGAGAAAGGAAGGGGTTTGGGTGGGGTGGGGTAGCTGTAGTGTTATGATACTAAGAGCTGCACAATTGGGCAGACTTGATAGACATGTGGCCTTTTTTCGCCAGCAATTTGTATGTTCGTATGACAATATATAGTACACAAAAGTATCCTGGGTCAGGCAAACAACATACAGCAGCTGCAACAAACTGTTACAGAAAATTACATACATAGGTTTACTAATAGAAATATTAATTCGTATACATTGTACAGGCTTAGTATAGCTTATAGTTTTTGTTTACCAGGCAGAGTACATTAGGCAAGTAAATGTCTATTTTAGGTTTGACCCATAAGACTACAAAAGCGTGAACAATAAACACATGATAATACATGGTACACAAAGGTAGCCTGGGGTCAGGCAAACAACATGAAACAGCAGCAATGAATGGTTACAGAAAATTACATACGTAGGTTTATGAACAGAAATATTCTTTCAACTATACACTGTACAGTCTAAGCATAGCTTACAGTAGCACACAGTAGCTGGGGCATCACTCAGGACATGACGGGAAGCAAATTAATTAATAAAGTTGAGCAAGGACATTGAGAGAAATTCAGCACAGTGACATGTTCTGAGTGGTGGGTGACTTGTTGTGTGACAGTCGGAGGAGTCAGCTGGTGGGCTGAGGAATGTATTGGGTGATGGATGGGTCTCAGCACGACAGCCAGACTGGGTGAGATGGGGCCAGGGAATTTTTCACAAAGTTGCTATTTGGTCCTGTTTCTGTCTATGTTTCTATCTTCCAGCTGCCTTTCAACCCACATTAATGCTCTTGTAAACTGGTTTAAGATTAGATTGGTATTTTTCTTCTGCCTTTGCAGGCTTCTTGTTCCTCACTGATCAGGTTCTGGTAGTGATTAATGTTTCTTTGCTTATGACAAAGTTCCTCTAGGTCAGTCTCAATTGCTCTCTCAAATGTCTCCACTGTAGGGTACATGCAGAGGTGGCCAAAGGTCGATTTACTCTTGAAGGAACACTTTGTATCCCCATTGTCAGTTGCCAAGTTATCAGATTATTCTCCTTCCACTATACTGGGTTCAATGAATTCTATGCACGATGCCTACATGCAACAGATCCACGGTGCATAGGAACCCCTATGAGACATTCTGCACATTAGGGTCATGTGGACCCCTGTGCATGCACAGAAGGGATGCATATCCTTCGCACCTGATCCCTGGCTGGTCATGCAGCTATACTAGCAGATGATCCTGTGGGAGTGTTGGGGATATTTCTGCACTCCATGCCATTCACAAAGGTGAACAGTGCTGCGAGGGGACACAAGGTATGCCGGGGGACCCTTCCACAATGTGTTTGTACCCCATCAAAGGACATCTGTCAGCTGCAGCTGGATGGTAACACCTTCCACCTCGCTGCCCCAGCCCATCAAGCTGGCATGGTGTATTGGGGGCAGCCATTTGAGTACTCATTCATAGATTGTAAATGAGAGGGTCCATCTCTTGGCAGGATCCCATAGCTGCACACAGCAAGCGCATCCACTTAGGACCCAGCACGTGCATCCATTGGTTGTCTGCCTCAGTCCCTCTCTCTGCCCCAATCCAGCTGTGCAATGGAGGGGACTGTGGACAGGTGATCCGCAGTCATAAATGCCAGCCACTGACCACCCGTCCACAGCTGTGCAGTTATGAGGATGGAGGACGTGCATGCCATGCATACCTGCACAGCTATGTTATCGGGTACCTATAGGGTTTTCTAGCAATTGCTGTGGTACTTTAAGACATGGCTGAGTCCACAAAGGGCTGAGAGGGATTAGGCCAAATGCTGTGCACTGTTTCTCTGGTTAGTGATGGTCGCTAACTAGAACTGTGCTACAGAGGGTTGTTAGGAATTCAGTCTCCTTACTTGTGCTATATTGCTGATCAACTGTTTGGGGTTACTTACTATTTTCCCCGCCTTTGCTCCTTGCCATTCCCCTGTGGAGGAACACCATTTTCTCCTCGGGTCCCCCTGTTCTCCTACTGGGTGCCGCATATGTGCAGTCGAGACAGTAGGGTCCCCATTGTTTAGCTTCCTGACTGAGGATCAGATTCCAACTCCTCCTTGTTCTTTGTCCCTTAGGCCTCTACGGGACCCCACACACGCTGACCTAGCAGCTTTGAGGTGGATGGCAGGAGGACCCACAAGGCAAAGGATTGCTGAATCTCCCTACGGGTGTTTACCCATCGATGCTTCACGTCACCCCGCCCGCCCTAGCCAACTCACCCAAGGCCGGCCTCCTTTTATTGACATCAGTTGGTCACATGACAATATCTATCTACCCTGTCTCCCATCTGAGGTTATTCTCCATGACCACTAGGGGTCATTCTATAACGTACCTTCTCCCTGGTTTTCCTGCTATCTCCTCCCTCCACCATCTCCTAGTGCCCCACTTTCTCCTCATCTCTCTCTCTCACCCCATCTTTCTTCTAACTTTGTTCTTCCTCCACCTCCCAGCCCTGGGACTTGAACCCTGGACCTCTTACACCATACTAGCAACCCTACCACTGTGCTATTTGGTTTCACCCTGCTGCTTCACTGTTCAATCCCCTCCCTTATCCCCATTTTAATCTTACTAGCCCATCCCACATGTTGTTGCTCTCTCTCTCTCCTCCCCACTCCCTGCCGCCTCTCAACCATGGGCCTTACCGGCTCTTCTTGGACTTCTATGTCTCTTTATCACCCCTTCTATTAACTCTGCCCCTCATGCTGTTTCAAAGGGTACCCTGACCTCCCCATTTCCACACCAGGTTCAGGATCACAAATTGTGCAGTGCCTCTCACCCTGCTCAGCCTCCTATGCTAATACCTCATCACTGACCCTCTCTCTTTTACACTCCTGAACTCCTGGCCACTCAGCTCCGTGCCCTCCCCAACCCAGTGGTGGGCCCAAATCCTTCCTGCTCCAACCACAACCCTGCCCTTCATTTGAAACTAGTCAAAACTGCCTCTTCAGACATGCCTTACTTCTACTACTACTACTACAATCCAGCAATGTGAACCCAATACTGGCCCAGTTCACTCACCTACACTCACCAGATCCCAGAGGTAGGGCCCAGATCAAAGCTATTAATATCTGTAGCTTATTAAAGAAACTTGACATCCTGCAAGGATGGATGGTTCAGCACAGTCCTGACATCCTGGCTATGGTAGAAACTTGTTATCTCCGAAACCACTGACGCAGAGGTGGCCATCAATGGCTACTCTATTTACAGGATGGATAGATTGGCCAAGCATGGCGGAGGCTGTGCCGTGTACATCTGAAACTCCTTGCAAGGTCATGTAGTCTCTATCTTACCCCCACCTATGGGACCCAGGCTTTAACCATCAAGCTCACTCTCAGCCCCTCAAGAAAAAACCTCTGCATCATGGCAGTTTATATACCACCGTAACCAGAAGCTCGCCGACTCAACTTCAATTGCATCTCCCAACTCCCCACACTTCAGAAATTATAGCTCTAGGGACTTTAACATCAACTGGCTGTCCTCAAAGGCAACCCCTTAAAGGACACTATCAAGCCATGAACCTCGCACAAGTAGTCCCTCACCCACCCGCCTAAACCCAAAAACTGGTACCTCCTTTCTTCTAGATCTAAACCTTATGAACCACCTGGTCAACCTCATGAAGATCACTGTCCTGCCAAATGCCCTTAGTGCCCACTCCCCCATGATCTGCAGCTGGTCCAATGAGGTCACTGAGCCCCTCCCGATATTCATGTATCAGCATCACTAAAGAAGGGATCACTGAATAACTTCAAAGACTTTCTCCTGCATTGTGACCGGTCACCTATTGATACTGCCTTTTCTGTTGACAGTGCCCTCTCCCACTTCAGCGCCCGTGATAGTTTCACCCACTAGTTAAGCAGGTAGTCAAAGGACCCTATACCCCTGGAAAACCTCTGTCCTACTAGAGCTCATGGTTCCACTGGATAACTTATGGCATAAGGTCATGAATCTGGCCCTTCCTCCAACAGGCAATGCTATAGAGCTGCCAGAAATAAATGTACTTTGGGAGATTCATAAGGCAAAGGCAGCTCATTTTCAGGAAACTCTCACCACCTCCTCCTCCTCCTCCTCCTCCTCCTCCTCCTGGGATCTGGGTGAAATTTTTGAATAACATTAAAGTACTCAACAGCAAATCAGTGCCCCCCACACACACACACAACTCAATATTAATGGTACCACCATCCTGGACCCCAGAACCATCTCTAATACACTAAACTCCTCATTCTTTGACCTTAGCAGTGTCCTCCCTTTAATTTATTCTACCCCACCCCTTGCACCCCCAGGCTGATATTCCACTTTTCCATTTTAGGATGGTCTCCCCTGCAAGGCAAAACCCTATTTCACTAGAGGCCTGGGTATGTCTCAGCACAGTGGGGACTCACTGGACTTTAAACTCCTCCTCTTGGCTCTGGATGTTGTACTCATTCCCATAACAAAATTCTTAGCCTCTCCCTCCGTCTTGGCCAGTTCCCTTCCATTGGAAGGTGGGTGTTATCATGCCTGTCTTTATAGGAAGAGACGGCACCACCCCAGATAATTACCTCCAATATCCATTCTTCCTCTCCAAGACCCTGGAAAAATTGTCTCTGACCAGCTCACTGCCTACCTGACAAAATACAACCTCCTCTGTAAAAACAGCATGGCTTCAGAAAGGGCACAGTACCACAACTCACCTGTTGGAATACACCACCTTCATACACAAAACCTAGATAATGGACCTTAGTTGGGTCTGTTTACAGACCAGACTAAGATGGTTGATACAGTTACATATTCTCTAATAGACTCCCTCTCCATGTTAGGGTCTGACTACTGAACCTATCTCCTGGTTCAAAAGCTACCTTAGTGGGAGATCTCAGCATATCAAAATAAACAACACTCTGATAGCTTGTCAGTTCACTCAGGCATCCCCGGTATCCATCCTGGGGCAGCTTTCTTTAGCCTCTTCTTAACTACCTCCCAAAGCATGCTCTGATCATTTACTCCTTTACGTGGATGACATCACTTTTTCAGCAGTCATCCTGACCTCCACCCTTTAACATGCCCTCTGGAGCTTCTTTGCAGAAACAGAAGCCTGGTTCCATATTAATAAACTTGTACTAAATTACAAAAAAAACAAAGTCATGGTTTTCTCCCACCACCAAATCAAATATAGAGATACCCCACTGCATTCTTAACTGTCAGCAACTTCCTCTAGAACAAGTGACTTCTTTCAAGTATCTGGGTATCACCTTGATACTGCTCTCACCTTCATGAGCATATCCACCTAATTAGCTCTTCTGCCAATGCTAGAATTGGTCTGCTATATAGGTACAAGTGTTTCATGCCCCTGTAGCCCTCCACCTAGTGGTTTCCTCATCTGTCCTTTCCATATTGGATTACGGAATCATCTTCTATGGGGCAGCTGACAACTCTGTCCTCTGCAGGATGAAAGTCACACTGGACAGAGCCTGCCACCTTGTCACAGGGTCCAATAGGATAACTCACACCTGCAATCTTTATCGGCTCACCAACTGACTCAACTTTGGGAACTGGCTGAAATACCATACTTGCCTGCTCTCCAAGAAGATTGCCAGTGGACTACCCTCCCAGGCTCAGTAACCTCATCCAACAAGCACCCGCCTCTAGGGACACTAGAGGTTCCGCAAGGCCCCACTGTCTGTCCCATTCTGCAAAACATCCCTGGGGCAGCGTGCTTTCCACCACAAGGTGCCACTCTGGTTAAGCGAACTCCCATCGACATCTCTGCTGAGAAGACCCTAGGCCCATTTAAACTCAAACTTAGAGAGTTTATTCTCTCTCATCTCTTGTGACTGCCCCTGACCCAGCCCTCTAGCCTACATGCCCTCTCTCATCCATTAGTATTAACCCAATTTCATGTGTTTCCCCTGCTCCCCGACCTCTCTCCTCTCCCCTTCTTTAACCTGTTTTAATTATTACTGACATTGTATCTGTTACTACTGGTAACTGTTCTATGGTATGAACTCTTGAATAATATTTGAATTGTGTCTGCCAGAAATTATTTAATTTGCACACAATTTTATACAATGTTTGACTCTGGGTTGTGTTATCCTCTGCACTCGGATGTACTGTACTATGTATATTGTCTTTGTTATCGTGTATGTACTTTCTTGATGAGGAGCCTTTGCAAATGAGTCCCTGACTCAAAGGACTGTAATTTCAATCTTTCAATAAATAAATGAAAAACTACCTGGCCCCTTCATGCATAGAACCCAATAAACTCCTGACCTCCTATGTTGTTTCTATTGCAAAACATTTTTTCATCTAAATTTCATGTAAACTTCTGCAGGTCAATGCTGGTTTAAAAGAACTGTTATTTACAGTGAGGACAACTGAATCTGTTTTACAGCATATGCCATATGCCACCATATGTTATAAGTTATTAAGGGAGTTTAGTATTATTTATGGGAATGTATTTGTTGTTTTATGTCTTGATTTTACCTGTTTTCATTGATGTTGTTTTCAATTATATGGTGCCCTGAGTCTCAGGGAAGGGTGCCTAAGAAATAAACTGCTACCACTACCATTGCTTTTTCAAGTACATTAGTTTCAGCAGGTGAAAGTGAACAACTAGATGTACAATACATTACTCAGTTGTGATTCTGTCACATCTCTCATCATTTGTTCCTGTACTGTCCCTGTCATCTACCTCCTCTTCCTGTTCTGCTTGAGCCCTCCCCATCTTGTCCTCATCACAAAACAAGGGCCAACCTAGCAGTGGAATTTGACACTTACAGCTAGTGCAAAGTGTAGAAACATAGCTGCTAAAATCCTCTCAGAAGTCAGAAAATATTACTACATTTTGAAGTGAGTTCTGCTGCCTGCAAGTTAAGTAGAGAACTACTAGAGGATATGTATGCTGATGTTTAAGGCGCTTATCCCTTTGACCTCACCTATTTTATGATCTCCTGACCCTCACCAAGAGCCCTACAGTATGTTTTAGAGACTTAGGGCTGCTGTATACCCTCTGCTTTAAATTAAAATTAATGAATGACAAGGCCTTTCCTGTGGTGGACCTGGTTTCTGAGATTCTTTCACTTCCCATGTCCTCCTTATTACATCTGTCAGCAACGTATGTGGTTCTTCATCCAGGCCTACCCTGGCTTTATTACCTGAGTAATTTTTTGATAATGTTTTAAACAAGCATTTGTCAATACTGAATATTGCTTGCTTGTATGTGCTGTTTAGGTATTTGAAGTGATAGTTCCATGCCTTCCTCCCAAGACATGCACTGTGTCTTTCTGTTCAGTATTCACAGAAGAGTGGAAGGGCAAGAGCCACAGCAGTACAGCAGCTGTAGGCGGGGTGAAGAGATGGACAATAGTCCATTCAAAGGCAAAAGAGTCCTGCAGGAGCTCACTAAATTGAAGGTGGACAAAGCAATGGAACCAGATGGCATACACACAAGGATATTAAGAGAACTGCGAAGGAGATAGCAGTACCTCTGGCAGCCATGTTCACTGAGTCATTCAATATGAGTGAATTGGAGGAGGGCACATGTGGTCCTCTACACAAGTCCAGCAGCAGGGAGGAGGCTGAATAATAGGCTGTTCAGCCTCACCTGAGTAGTGGGGAAGATCATGGAGACATTGCTTAAAGAAAGGATAGTGCAGCATCTAGAAGCCAACAGAGCCCAGGACCATAGACAACACAGATTCACAGTGGAGACATCATGTCAGACAAATCTGGTTGATTTCTTTGACTGGATGACAAAGGAAGTGAATCAGGATGGGCAGTGGACAATGCTTACCTTGATTTCAGCAAAACCTATGGCACCATCCCACATAGGAGGCTGCTAAACTACCTGGGTAGGCTAAGCATGGGGTAAAGGTGGTAAACTGTGTTAGAAACTGGCTAACTGACAGAAGGTAGAGAGTGGTGGTAAATGGGGTGCAGTCTAGGGAGAGGTGACCAGTAGGGTGCTGCAGGGATCTGTCCTGGGGCCATTCCTGTTCAATGTCTTCATTAGTAACATTGCAGAACGGCTGAAGGAATTTTTCACCAAATTTTTAACAAAGCCATTTTAAGACCTCTGCTCATGAACAGTGTCACTGTGATTTTCTTAATCTGTCCCAACAATGATTGGCGCACACCCCACCGCGCCCATTGTGCGCCATATGCACGGAAGCACATTTTGGGCAACATGTTAAAATGACAGCTGTATTGCTCATAAGGAGGTGTGGTAAAATGGCAATGTTGAAAATCTGGAGTGCAAACATTAAAATTTCAAAATTATGAACGTGTGTAGGAACTGCGCAACGACGCATAAACTGCCATTTTTACAAATTTTTCACCAAATTTTAACGTAGCCATTTTAACACCTCTACTCATGAATAGTTCACTGTGATTTTCTTAATCTGTCCCAAACATTGATTTATTTATTTATTTTTGTTGACCTGGTAAGTGCACTAGACAAATTCTGCCTATTTTCAGAGCACGACCGGGAAAGGGGATACAGATGAATGCCAACTGACTTTGAACCAGATTAAGCTGTTGTTGGTATTTTAGTGAATGGGGAAATTTGGCCAGTGTACCGGGAAATTCCCTACTCTTTTCGAGAATCGCCATGGGATCTTTAACATCCACCTGAACTACCACCAGAACAGGCAGATGGGACCTCGGTTTAATGTCTCATCCGAAAGACACCACCTCAGGAGTGCAGCACCCCTCATGCTGCACTGAAGTGTCAGTACTGGATATAACCTCAAGTGCCTGGTGTGAGGCAAGAACACACAGCCTTCTGATCTCCCAGCCTCAGAGGTGAGTGTGCTACCGCTGAGCCACTGACACATGCAATTTCGACACCGACTCCACCATTGTGTGCTACATGAAACACATTTTGGGCAAGATGTGAGAAATGACATCTGTACTGCTCTATAGGAGGTGTGGTAAAATGGCAATGTTGAAAATCTGGAGTGAACATATTGAAAATCCAATGAACTTATGAGCGTGCGTGGGGAACAGACAACGCATGCTCGTAGAAACAGTCATTTTGGGAGCCACCAAATTTTCAACATAGGGATTTTGGGGGGCCTATCTCATGAACTGTGACACTGTCATTTCATAAATCAGTCCTAAAAGGTGGTTCTGTGCAGTGACCATGAAATCACCTTTCAGGGCCGATTAACACCATGACAGTGACAGAATACATGAGGTGGGGTCCCAAAACCCATGTTAAAATTTGGTGAAAGATTCTCAAAATGCCTGAGATATGCAGTAAAGTTGAAAAAGCCTTATTTATTCCATTATACAGCTTACCAGCATTTCCTCAGTTAGCGGTCGACTTTGAAGAGAGCGATGCTTTCCGTCCACGCAAGATCATTGCGCCAGACTCGGAGGTAAGTATGGGTGAGGTGGGGTGTAGGGAGGTAGATACACAAAGAGTGGAGGGTGGGGGAGGGGTCAGGACAGTCTGTGAGGGAAGGTTTTTTCCTTTTGAGTTTTTTTTTTACTTGGACGACTCTGGACTTGTGCCATGCTGGGATGGACTCCCAGCATGGCAGCTGGAAGGCTGTTTGGGGTGGGGCAGTGGAACCAATGGGGATTGGGCACCCCCATAGGCCTATAGTACCTGTTGCCACACTGGGGTGGGTTCCCAGCATGGCACCCGATAGTCTTGGGGGAACAGTAGAGCTGATGGGGAATTGGGCACCCTCATCACCATACAGACTGCTGCCATGCTGGGTGGGCCCCAGCATGGCACCTGGAACTCTGGGGAAGTGCAGCACAGCCAGTGGGGGATTGGGCACCCCTGTCAGTTATACAGTGTGTGTGTGTGGAAAGCATGAGCACACAGTATGCGTGCATGTGTATTGTGTGGGGGGGGCGCATGGGCACCGATCTTATCATTGCTCACTGAAGCGTAGCTCTCCTTTCAACTGAACGGCCACTGCATTTTCAACTGCTGTCATAGACAGCTGCAGCATTGACTGGAGAACTGCGCACACCTGCAAACACACTGACTGAATTGGAAGAGGGCTGCCACACCTCTGAAAACTCAGATGATGGCACTATGTTTCTTGCACATGTGTGCAAGCAACATAACAAAACTATCAAGCCAGTGTAATGAAAGAAAAACAGGATGCTATGGTGTATAGGAAAGGGTACTGATACTATATTACTACCTCTCTATAGATCATTTGATATTATATTACTACCTCTGTATAGATCACTATTGAGGCCACACCTGGAATACTGTTCCCAGTTCAGGAGTCCTCACCTAAGGAACGATAAGATCAGGCTGGAGGCAGTGCAATGGAGGGTGATAAAAGGATTCAGAGCAAGCAGGGCAAATCTTACAAGGATCATCTCAAGACTCCGAACATGCACTCACTGGAGGTCAGACGAGAGAGGAAAGATATGATAGAAACCTTCAAGTTCTTGAAAGGAATAAACAAGATAAACTGTGAGAAACTATTTAGCATAAGTAATGGATAAGGAACGTAACGACATGAGTGGAAACTGACAGGAAGAGGTTCAGTAGGGAAGTAAGAAAGTATTATTTTACAGAAATTGTAGTGGAGCCATGAAACAATATGCCAGCTAATGTGGTGGACACCAAAACTATCAATGGTTTCAAACACAGCTGGCACAGAGTAAAGGGCTTAGTGATGGCTTAGGATGGTAGCAGTAGTATGGGGAACATGGGGCAGATAGTGTGAGTTGGAACCTTCCATGGATAATAAGTTCAACGTTTATTAAGGATTTACAGGCAGACTGGTGGGCCAATGGTATTTTCTGCTATCAGTTTCTTTGCTTCTATATATATTTTGTGTCTATTTAATATTTATTTTGTTGTCTGTATATTTACTTGTATTTATTCTGGGTCATGTATTATCATTTATTGTCAAGAGCTTGAGTTTTAGAAAGGTACAATGCCAAGATAAAATATCACACCATACCATCAGAACCATGGCTTGTTACAACATATCCACAGAGACCATGGACTTCATTTCAGATAAACTAATCACAGATTCATCAGCCAGTATATTCAAGACAGACTTTGCTCACACTGGTAGACCAACTACAGTATTAGATGGTTTACTGGTGTCTGAAGCTCAGATACCTATTAGCAAGTTGGGTCGCTTAGGAGTGGGTCTAAAGGTGGTAAACTGGATAAGAAATTGGTTAAGGAATAGGTAGCAGAGTGTGGTGGTAAACAGAGTTCACTCAGAGGAATGGGGTGACCAATGGGGTTCCTCAAGGATCAGTGCTGGGACCAGTCCAGAGGAGTAGGAAGGGAAGGTATGCCTCTTACGGCTGACACCAAACTCTGCAATAGGGTGGAGATTCCTGGGGATTTGGAAAGGATGAACAGTGAGATGAGAAAACTAGAGAAGTGTCCAAGGGCATTGGCAGCTGGGTTTCAGTGTGAAAAGTGCAAAATAAAGGACTTAGGGAACAGAAACCCAGGAGCAGAGTACAAATGATGGTGGTGGTACTAGCAACCACTAAGCAGGAAGGAGACCTTGGTTGATCAAATCATATGACCTAAAGGTGAGCAGGCAGTGCAATAAGACAGTTGGGAGAGCAGTTGGGATGCTGGGGTGCATAGGAAGGGTATCACCAGCAGAAAGAGGGAGGTGGTTGTTGCTTCTGGAACCAATCATTGATAACTCCCCACGTAAAGTACTGTGTTAAGTTCTGGAAACCACATCTCACGAAATGTATAGACAGAGTAGAAGCAGTGCAGAGGAGGGCAACAAAAATGGTGCCAGGTCTGCATCAGAAGCTCTATGAGGAGCGATTAAAGAACCTCAATATGTACACCTTGGAAGAGAGACAAGAGGAGGGATATGATAGAGACCTTTAAATACCTCATGGGGAGTAAAGAACATACAAGAGGGAAGTATTTTTCAGAAAAAATGGTGGTCAGGGTCAAGGGGCATGATAAGATGCTGCGGGGAATTCAGGAGAGATGCAAGGATAGAGTACTAAAGGAACTAGCACAATTGAAAGTGGACAAGGCAATGGGATCTGACGGGATACACCCTAGGATGCCGAGGACCTCAGAGAGGAGTTGGTTGCACCTCTGACTGCCCTGTTCAACCTGTCATTGGAAATAGGGAGTACTGGGAGGACTGGAGGAGGGCTGATGTAGTCCCACCCACAAAAGCAGAAATAGGGAGAAGGTAGGAAATTACAGGCCTAGCAGCCTGGACGTCAGTGATGGACAAGGTAATGGAATCACTACTGAAGGAAAGGATGGGAATACCTTGTTGTCAGTGGTCTACAGGCTCTGAGGCAGCATGGTTTCACGGGAAGAGGTCTTGCCAGACTACCCTGATCAAGTTCTTTGACTGGGTAACCAAGGAAGTGGATCAGGGAGGAGCTGTGGACTTGGCCTACCTGGATTTCAGAAATGCATTTGACACTGTTCCACATAGGAGAATGGTAAACAAGCTGGAGTGCATAGGAGTAGGGACTACAGTAGTTAAATGGGTAGAGAGTTCTTAGAGAAATAGGAGTCAGAGAGAGGTGGTAAATGGCATCCACTTTGGAATAGGCAAGGTGACCAGTGTGGTGCATAAGGGTCAACACTAGGCCCAGTCCTCTTTAATATATTTATTAGTGACATCACAGAGGGACTGGAAGGGAAAGTATGCCTGTTCTGCAGATGACATAAAGCTCTGCAACAGAGTAGACACACCGAGGGAGGTAGAAAGAATGAGGATAATCTAAAATACTGGAAGAATGGCCACAGGTCTGGCAGCTGGGTTTCAATGCAAAAAGTGCAAATCATGCACTAGGGCACAGAAACCCGTGGGCAAAATACCAACTGGGAGGAGTGGAATTAGCAGTAACCAAGCAGCAAAGGAACCTGGAGATAATCAATCTGATGACCTGAATGTAGCTAAACAGTGTGACAAGGCAGCGGGGAAGGCAAATAGGATGCTGGGCTGCATAGGCAGGAATCACCAGCAGAAGGAGGGATGTTGTGATACCCTGTATAAGTCACAGGTGATACCACACCTCAAGTACTCTGTCCACTTCTGGAGGCTCCATTTCTGAAAGAACAGAGACAGGGTGAAGACAATACAAAGGAGGGCAACCAAAATGGTGCAGGGCCTACATCATAAGTCCTATGAAGAAAGGTTTAAGGAGCTGAATTTGTACTCCCTAGAGGAAAGGAGAGGAGGAGAGATATGATAGAAACATACAAATATCTTACAGGTAAAAACAGACTACAGGAAGGTAGCATTTTCCAAAGAAAAATATGCTCAAGGACAAGGGGTCAAACTATGAAGGTGGAAGGGGCGGCTCAGAGATATTGTGATGAAGCACTTCTTCACAGAGAGGGTGGTGGACACATGGAACAGCCTCCGGTGGAGGTGGTGGAGGCTAAGATGGTCATAGAATTCAGGAATGCATGAGATAGATATAAGGGATCTTGGAATTAAAGGGGTGAAGACAAAAGACTGAGTAGGGTCTGCGTGTGTAGCTGTAGGTAGGGGGAATGGGGCAGAATGGATGGGCCAGGAGGTCCTTATCTGCCGACATCTTCTATGTCTCTATGTTTCTAAATACTTTTCACAGAAGGAGTGGTGGATTCCTGCAACAGTCTTCCAATAGAGGTGGTTGGGGACAAAAACAGTGTTGGGGTTCAAGAATGTATAGGGTAGACATAAGGGAATCATAGAGAAACGGAATGGGGTGGCTGAATGGGCCAGTGACTAAGTAGAATCTCATGAGGATATGTTAGGCAGGGAAACATGGGTAGAGTAGGTGGGCCAGGCAGTCCTTATCTGCCAGCAAATGGTGTTTCTATATTTCTTTGTAGTTACATCCAAGTCAGCACTTGCATTAAGAAAGGGATGTATTCATTATTTTATAATGCAAGCTGCTGCAAGTTGCAACTTTTGTCAGCAGAATTGTGCAGCAAAATATGAAGGTTAAAAAAAAGGTGGGATGGGGAAGGGCCCAGCAGCCCTTATCTGCCAGCACATTCTATGTTTCTATGTTTCTATGCTTTGTTCTGAACAGCCACAGCCCTTTCAAAATAGGGCAAGCAACACTGGACACATTCAATCAAATGCAGATGTGTCTGAATCATGTTGCCACTTTCACGTCAGACCCTTCTGAAGATTCCTTCCACATTCAGCACTAAGACCACTGAAGTACTTGAAGTACCACTGAAAATTCTTTTCATCTTTTTAAGGCCAATATTTTCTTAACTTGCATTAAAGGGAAATTTTAATATATCAGTTTAAAGCATCTTATTAAAAATGCAGCAACATAAAAATTGCAAGTCAAGAAAATTAGTAAATAAAACCAAGGTAATTAGACTTATTAAAAAAACAACCTCTCATTTAACCTTATTTATCCACCCACATGGTTATAGCCATAGCGAAGACGTACTGGGGTGGGAAAGAAATAATGAATACTAAGCCTTTAGCCATGTAATGTGCTGATATGAGCCATACTTTATATCAACAATTCACAATTATACAGGAGCAGTGGCTGCATCCCCTGCTGGTTCATACAGCCATTGTCCAGCAATTGATTCTCCCATTTTTGACTATGGCGACATTGTCTCACAGCGCTGCTCTAAGTCCACCCTGTCCAGACTGGATTCCCTCTTCCACTCCTTCTGACACTTTGCTTTGGACTACCCATCCTGCACTCACCATTGCTCTCTTAGTACCTCCTCTCCCTTCCCTCCCTTGAAGAAAGGTGCTCTCCCATTGTTGCTTGTTTATTGCTAAATTCTGGCTGATCTCTCCTTCTTACCTCATGTCATTCCTCTGCCCCTTCCCACTACAACCTTCATAACTGTGGTTTCTGCTCCCTTGAACTCCCTACTAAAACATTCCCAACTGGCCAGGCTACCTTCTCCTACCGCGTCCCCAAACTATTGAATTCTCTCCCCTCTCCAGATGCTCTGCCTCTTCCCTATGCTCTCTCCTCTCTCTTCTCTCAAGTCCTCTTCTCACCCCTCAACTGCCCCGACCCCCCTTACCTCTCTTCTCATCTTTCCACTCCTCCTCCTCTCCCTTGCCTTGTCTTCTACCCTCTCTATTCTAACTCCTCGCCCTATATACTGCTGCCAACCTCCATTTCCCCACTGCCAAATAGATTCTTCTAGTATCTACTGGTTGGATTAGCTACTGTCTGCCTGCATTTCTGCACTTTGAACTTAAACGCATTCTCCTTCTTGCCTTCAAGATACATCCTGCTGTATCTATCTGTGCCAGTGTACATAATTTGTTTTAATGCCTCAATGTTCCTTGTTGCATGTTGCATTGGTGAAGGTTAGTATGTTTTTAAATGCTGCATAATTCAGTTCTGTTTTTCTGTCTCTTCTACCCCTTCTCCCAGGAACGATCTGCAAATGAGTTGTTACCAGCTTAGCATGTCTCTCTTAGTGAAACTTTTGAAATAAATAAATGACAGTTATTTCATATTGTGACATCTCAATCAATTTTAGAAAATCAGGTTCATTAATCACAAAACATTAAGTCAATGTCTAAGTCCAATTATGTCCTAGAAGGTAATGGTTTACAATTTTTAATTTTTTTATTTTAGTTTTTGTTAAGCGGGCAAGTGCACTAAACAGATTCTGACCATTTTCAGGCATGGCCGGGGAGGGATACAGATGAATGCCAACTGACCTTGAACCAGATTAAGCTGTTGGTGGTATTTTTAGTGAATGGGGGAGATTTGGCCAGGACACCAGGAAATTCCCCTACTCTGCCTGCAAGGGGATTGCTGCTCTGTTGCAGAGTGGTGGTCAATTGCAGGATGGAGGGTGAGGTGGATGGACGTTAGTGTAGTCCATGGTTCTATCCCTGGCCTCGGCTGCTTCTTTGCCTAGGGATCATGAATCCTGTCTCAGGAACAATGTTCGTTGAGTCCGGAGGATTTGTCTGTTATGGAGCTGGCAGCGTGAGCGAGCACCGACAGCAATGGAAGATTCTATGGATTTATCTCCTGTTGTAGCAGCTGGTCTGATTTTACCACCAGAGAATGCTGTGCTGAGTGGTGAGGCTGTGAGTGATGAGGATGTGAGTCTTGTTTTAGACAGAGAGGTAGCGGTACAGTCCCTACCTTTCCAGTGGAGCCGGTCTTGACGTCTGCTGTTAGGGAGATTCCAGCAGCTCGGCTGCTTTTGACGGAGCCGATGATGATGTCGGACAGAATGCAGAAGTCTTTCTGCATCTCAGGACCTGACACAGTGGCTGGTTTAGAAGGGTGGTCTAAGGAAGATTCTTTACATAACGCTGGCTGGATTCATACACCACATTGGGTCTGGATGCCTGATCCAAGTTGGGAGTCCTTTTCTTTGGCCGGGGTGTCCCTGAGCAAGGTACTGTGAAACCAGGAAGTGGGAGCTGCCTGTACTTTCACCTGTCAGTGGGGTTGGTGACTCAGAAGCTGTACCTCCTGTGTTGGGAGCTACTACTGCTGATTTTGATTCTTCTGATGCTGCAGGGCACCAGGAACACACTACTAGTCCACCCCTTCCCCACGCTGAGAAGGCAGTAGGACTGGGCCCAGATTTTCAGACTTATTTAAAAATAATAGGGTAGAGCAAGCCCTAGACATAATGTGGTATGTCTTCATTACAGAGGGATCTGCAGGAGCACCCGACAGGCTTATGTAAGTAAATCCCTTTGAAAGGTTCCATGGGGTTTCAAGCTGCTGACATTTTGCTTTGATTAATATCAGTCGGAAGGCACTTCAATATTAGTTTCAGGACCTTTGCAGGACTTGATTTGTTTTGGAAAAATATGAAATGCATAAAACATTGCCCTTATGGACTGCTTTTTGGTCTATTCCCTTTCTAAACCCCTGCATAAATCAGTGACTGTGATGTTTCGTAATGTGGGGTGAATGTTGGGATGTTTATTATTGGATGGAAATGAAATGTCTGGTTATGGGGCCTCCCGAAGCTATCATTCATATTGAGGGTATCTGGAATGGTAGTTGGAGGTTTAAAGTGAAATTGCATTTGACTGGTAATGATGTGCAGCACATTCCCTACAGTTTTTCTTAGGGAAGGACAGAGGGTGTTATTTTATCCAGACCAACATAAGGCTTGCTAATAATGTGGCAGCCCCAGACATCTTAGTAGCACTTGTGACTGGGTTATTTTGTGCCTTATGTGGGGAATATGATCATGCTAGCTCTGTTTGTAGGAATGTTTTAAAATGTAATCTTTGTAATGAACTTGGCACACACTTATCATCAGTGCCCTTGGGCTGGCCAAAATTGGACTGAGGGCTCAATCAGGAGAATTTGGTCTCTGAGGCCCAAAAGAGGTATGGGCCTTCCAGACCAGAGCCTAGGCCTGATGTTCCAGATGAGGCATCTGGGTCTCCTCTTCGGTCCCTACTTGGGCTGATTCATCTCCAGCTGCCTCCACTGCTTCTACTGCTCCAGAACAAGGGCTAGTCCCTAGTGTATTGGGTGATTTAGGCGGATGCCCCTCCGGTGGAGGCTGATTTTCTCCCACAATAACGGGTGACTAGATCTTCCCTTAAGTCTAAAGTTTCAGTTGGCCTATTCCCATGCACAATTCTTTTCAAGTGCTTCAAGACCAGGAGGGAGGCTTTGAGTCTGATGTTTCCTCTTATCTGGTGTAGTATCAGAAACGGAGTGTGACGAGGATACTTCTGTAGTGTCCTAAATTCTAAGAAGAAAATAGGGCGGAAGAGAAAGAAAGACAAGGATCGGATCAAGGTTTTCTACTTTCCTGTAACTTTGTAGATGGCATTTTTCATCTGGTTTCTTGAATGTGTAGCATTAAGTCCTTTTGAAAACAAATGGATTTGTTGGAGTTTTTCAACACTGTTCATTTGATGCCTTGCTTATTCAGGAAACCAGATTCGCTTCCTTACAGGATATAGTTCAGGTTAAAACCATTGGCCTAGCGTCCTTCTTTTTGGTCCTTTGGGAGAGAATGTGCGGAGTGCCTTGGGATTCTTTTAAATCACCTCGAGTTCGGGTTCAGAAGGTAGTTAATATTCTGCCAGGACGAGACTTTTATTAGATTATGTTTATGATGGTTTTTCATGCGTATTATCAATACCTATACCCTCAGAGTAAAAAGGCTAGAATACAGTTATTTACCCTAATTAAACCTTTTCTGTTCTCTTCCAGAATGATATTCTGGGAGGTGATATGAATTGTGCCTAGATGTGAAGATGCTTGATAGTGTACAACAGAAGATGTACTGTGATTCACATGCATTGCATAATATTATTCACACGGTGGATTTGGTAGATGCATATAGGGTTTTGCATAAGGATGGAGATTTACATATAAGTGTAGTGCATATTGTACACACATTGACTATTTTTTAATTCCAGTAGGTTGTTGGTTCATGGTTTTGTTTAAAGCATTGAGAATTTTCTGAACATAGCATTTTACAGTGTGATATTCAGTTTTCACATGAACCTCCTCATTTCCTGGGATGCCTAGGAGGTGGAAACTTAATTCTGTAGTCTTAGATAATCCTGATGTTAAGACAAAAGTAGGATTGTTCTTTGAGTTTCAAGTTCTGTGGCTATTCTTTATGACTCCTGGTACTCCTGGTGGGGATACTAAAGTGGAGGTTAAGAAATTGTTTCTTGACATAGGGAGAGCTAAGGGTAATAAGGACTATTTGGGGTACTTAGCTTTGAGGGATCAATTTTATAAACTCTTATCCTTACCTACTATAGCAGATTGTGAATTAAGGCACAGCTTGATATTGTGAAGGGTTAAATGAGAGATTATCATTTCAGCGTGCTTTTTTTATATGCTAATTTTAAATTTGGTACTGCCAAGTCTCCTTTTTCAGATCCATTTGAGGTATGCAAAATGAAACTGGCAAATAAGAAAATGGCTGGCCTTTGTGGTAGGTCTGGTCATCTGTGTACATCTAATGCTGAGATGTTGGATGTTATTGCTGAGCATATTCAGAATTCATTGGGGCAGGAGTTTGTCTTTCATGTTGCTTGGGATGCGTTGATCACTTGCTCTTGCCTTTTTGTCACCTGCCATAGCGGCTGATATTGCTGGTCCTGTTACTTTGTCTGAGGTTTTGATGTTATTTCTAAGTTACACTCAGGGGTGTCCCCATGGGAGGATGGGCTTATGAATGAGGGTTTACCAAGCCTATAAGGAGTTGGTGGCCCACTTTTAGTGGAAGTTTTAATGAACTTTTGATGGCTGTTGCTGTTCCATATTGTTTTTCCTCAGCTGTGGTGATTTACCTTTATAAGACTGATGATGGACAGGATTTGGGGAACTGGATGCCGATTAGCCTATTGAATTCTGATTATAAAATCTTTCACAAATTCTGTGTCATAGACTGCAGAAGGCTCATGCCTGTCTTAATTCACCAGGTTCAAACATGTTCCATTCCTGGGAGAAATATTCAACAGAAACTCAAGTTGTTAAGGGATGTCTGTGAGTTTGGGAGGCAAAGAAAGTTGTGGGGTTTCTGATCACTTTGAATCAGAAAAAGCCTCTGATAATGTGTCTTGTTCATTTTTATTTAAAGTTTTTACGAGTTTATGGTATTCCTTCATCCTTGATTACGTGGATTCATGTTTTGATCAAGATGCTGTGGCTGTTCCTACAGTGGGTGGTTTGGTTAGGATGCCGGTTATCCTGAAGAGGGGGTTAGACAGGCTTGTCCCCTTAGTCCCCTTCTGTATACGTTTTGTTTGGATCCTATGATTAGAGTAATCCTGAATGACCTCTACTATTGTTGAATTGTCTCCCAGTCCTGAGGTTTATCCTCAGAAGATAATGGCCTATGCAGAGCGATATTTGTCTGCTGACGAATCCTGTTCATGCTGGAGTGCATGCTTTACAGGTATTAGATACCTTTTCCGGGATTACTGGGGCAGGCTTCAACCATCAAAAGAGCATGACCTTGCAGCTTGGGATGGGAACCTGTACACTTGATAGGTACTGTACAGGTGTCTCGACATTTTATTAAGGTTTTGGGTATTAAGTTTGGTGAACACGATATGGCGGATTAACTGGGAGGACAGGTTGCAAGTAGGGAGGTGAAGGTTTCATACTGGAAGTACTGGGGATGGGGAAAAGAAACGGGTTTGTATTGTTAAGCAATTTTCATCCCATTTTTTTTTGTATATTGCACACATTTTCCTCTACCTGCTGGCCTCGAAACTAGACTGTTTAGTTGTTTTTTCAAATGGTCTGGGGTAGTATGTTGAACCCAGTTAAAAGGGATTTTACTGATCTTAAAGTTTCTATGGACGGCTTGGGTATGTTGAACCCTGTAGTGTTTTTTCAGTCTCTTTTGCATTTTTTCTTCCTTTATAGGACAGTGGACATACTTCAAATTGGATAGATTGGACTCATTGTTTAAACTTTTTTCAGAAATGGGAGGTGACTTTTCCTCAGTTTGGTGAGTCTTTACAGGTTCCCAATTTTGCCCTTTCTATGCTGAAAAGAGTGAAACGTGGAACTTAAATAAACTTGAGATTACTTCCATGCAAAGAAAATCTATATATGGTCTTGTGATGGATAGACATCATGCTCTGCTGGTTAATTTTCCTCGCTGTCTTCCTACCAAACTTCAGTTTGCCTTCAATATTCTTAAAGACGTTAGGATCCCGATCATATCTGGGATGTCCAGTGCTGTGTTGTCATGGGAAATTGGGGTTAAGGGTAATTGGAAGCATAAACCCATGACTGACAGGTTGTGCTTGAGATTTTCTTGTATTGGCATGGAAGAATCACAGGAACATTTTTTATTTCATGTTCCCATACTAAACAGTTTTGGCTTGATTTAGCCACTAGGTGGCATTGGTCTCCTCTTCAGCATATCCAATACGAATGTCTGATACTGGGGGATTATTCAGGTATTTACTCTAGGTACCATCCCAGTACATTGAATGTGCTGTTTGCTTATATCAAATATTATCTTTGGCAGGCACGTTGTCAATTCTAGTTACAGCATGTGGATACCCTAATGTTGTATTGATTAATCAAATTATGGAAGCTTTGAAGCAACTTAAAATGAAGGAGTTGAGGATATTTGATAGAGGAAGTTTCAGTCATTCTGAAACAGATTTTGGTTGCACTGATTACTTATTTTCAGTACTATGTATGAGAATTTAATGATTATGTATATGTTTCTTTCAGTGTTTTTTCTTTTCTTCCTTGCTTTTTTTTGAGCTTGTGTTTTTTTCTGTGTTCATTATGTTTTCTTTTTGTTTTTTCTTGAGTGTTCTCTCTGATGTTATTTATTTTGCAATAAAACATTCCCTACCCTTGACAATTTGCTGCATGGTGACTGACACCCAAGAAGGTGGAAAGGAAGGTGGAGGTGCTGTTCCACCTTCTGGCTCAGATCTTTCTACTGTGAATTCTGAATTTCCTCAGACTTTGGATCCTACTGATAAGCTAGAATTTGCAGAAGATATCATGGACACTGCTAATAAACAGATTTTGATGGACAACAACACTCCTGCACAAGGTTCTAACACAATTGTGTCTCATCTGGACACTGGCACTATTAATGCCATCTCAGAACCACAATTAAGGCAAGTTTTTAATCTGCATAATCATTTTTGCTGAAACTTGCTCAAGAAGAAGCCTCTTCTCAGGGGATATCCCAGATGCATTATATTCTGCAACAGCATCTATACAGGATCCTGCTACATGTGTTACAGAGTGTACAACAGCTACTTCCAACTTCTGCACTGTTTCGACACAGAAGCCTTTGCAGTTGCATCTTCACCCTACTACTAGGATAGCTAATGATACTTCTTGTACCAGGTACCCTGAGTCTGCTTTACGAGTTACAGGATGGCAGCAATTTGCTGATGGAGTGCCTTGGACTTCTCCAGGACCATTAACCACAAGGTAAATCATTGCTGTAGCAAATAATTCATACAACACAGACCTTCTGATTACCCCATAGTCTCTGAACATACCTAGAGAATTGTAGCCTGACTCACAGCAACAACCAGTCAGCTGCACGAACACTAGCATTCAGACAGAGAACAATGACTAATCTTTGGGCCCCAATGAGATGCATTGCAGGGCAAGTAAGGATGCTCTACATGTGCAAAAGACATTTCACAGAATACAGCCTAATACACAGTTTAAGATGAGTGATCTGTTTAGAAATGTTGGCAAATCTACTTAACATAGAAACGCAGTTTGGCTAAAATATCTGGGGGAGTAGCTTCTGCTCCTACTGAGGGGGGTTGTGTTGCACAATATGCTCAAAGATTCCATGGGGATTAGCCCCTTCAGAGCTCTTTGCTTTATACATGTGCATGGAGAATTGGTTTACAACATTAGTTTCAAAATGTGTGTTTGTTAGAGAAGTTTTGGGTACCATATGAGCAGGTTAAAACTTTTTCAGTTTGGGCTTCATTCATGTTGATTCCTGTCACTAACCCCTAGATAAAATCATCACTTTGCTTTTCAGAAGCAAAGGAGTCAACATAAATGATATACAATACTGGCTGAAACAAAGGTGGAACTTTTAGATGCTCCCTGTCCTATTTTAGATGAGGACTTAGTATGGACAGGAGGTGTGGAAGATCAAAGTATAGCTTAGATAAAGTGAGCAAGACATTGCACTTTACTGAGCAGTTTTAATATAGGCATGACAGAGGGTTGTGCTTTTACCTGAGACAGCCCCAGACCTGCCATAAGTGTGGTTCCTGAACACATTTAAATTATACCTATGACCAGCCTCACTACACGTTGTGTTTGGCCTATGGGCATGTCAGTTTAGGTTGCCCTAATCCCATGGCTTGTAATTTATGTGATGAACAGTGGCACACCTAGCTGCAGTGTCTGTTGGCCGAACACAACAGGTTGGATCATACTCCTCAGGACCAACTTACTATAATTACGGAGTCACAAGTGCAGGCAATCAGAAGATGGGAGGAAACATCACTCTCTACTGTCCTTACTAAAGCCCCTGAGGCGCCAGAGGTCATCACAGTGACTGCCAATATGCCGGCAGAGCCTCAGGCCTCTCATACCCCCACAAGACCTATACAGATTGAACAACACTCGTCTTCTGAAAGGTCTAGACCCTAAGACAGAGACAGCCATATGATTGGGAAGTCCAGGCATACACGATACTCCCCCTTTGGGCAGAGGAAATCTTTACTCTAGTCCTAGCCTCTAAGCAAGGAAAAGGGAAATGAAAATCTGAGGTCCACACACCTATAAGATCTCTTGACACCAGAAATAAGTTTCAAGCCCTAGCTAAAAGAAGGCAGTGGGGGGACATAGGGGACATAGAAGAGGAAGATGCTGATTCAGACTCTTCCAGGGCATCTTCTTCAAAATGGACCACTCTTCTGAGGCAGGTATGGAGTATGTGCAAATTGAAGAGAAGCAGAAGGCAAAGTTTCCAAATAGGTGAGGTTAGAGGATTGCTGGTTCACCCCATTCAGAATTATTATGTATAGTTCCACCTAACTGCACTGTTGCACATTAAATTGTGCAGTATAAACACTTTCTGGAAACAAATTATCACTATAAGTCTCTTAAAAACTTTAAGACAAGATTTCTATTTCTGCAAGATGCTAGGCTACTATGGGTATTACGGCCTACCTTTTGGTCCTATGGGGAGGATACCTGTGATGGGGTGGTATTTTATTCACAGGATATGAGTTTCATATCTCCAAGGTACTGGATATATTCCCAGGGCATGCAATGTTGATAGATGGGGTTTATAAGCAATTAAAACTGTGTCTAATTAATGTGTACTCCTCAGAGTATTGCTGCTAGATCCTTTCTTTTTAATCTAGTTCAACCCTATCTATACACCTTTAGATATGTTTACGTGGGAGGAGACTTTAATAGCGGACTTACCCTGGCTGACAAAGGGGTAGTACTCAAAAAATCTTTAGTGACATGGCCACTTTACAGAAACTAGTACATACTGCTCAGTTAACAGATGGGAACTGCACAATACATAAGTCAGGTGTTAAAGTCTACCACAGAGGGACACTTGCCACCTGCATTGATTATGTGTTTGCTTCAAAAATATTAAGGTGCACCAGGCCGATGTAATCCCTTATAAAACATCTGATCATTTGGCTGTGTCACTGTTATGCTCCCAGTAGGAGGTCCTTTCACTGATATACCATGATCCCAGTGGAAATTCAATAGCTCCATGCTTCAAGATACTGCATTTCAGGGGCCTGTTTGGATTTATTGCATGCAAGAGTTTTGGTGTTAGAAGCATATCAATCTCCAGTAACCTGGTGGAAAGACACTAAACTAGATTTACAGAGATTCTTTCTGAAATTGCCAAAATAAATCTGTATCAGCATATTTTAGATATACTTGTCTTCAGAAACAACTGTTAGAAACCATTTCTTTGGCTCATGAAACTAAAACTAATCTTTCCCAGTGGATAGAAGCACTTAAGACTGAAATGGAGGCCTTTCAGTATAACAGAGCTATTTCCTTAAAACTAGAAGCACAGTGTGAGACGAAACCTCAAAATCTTCCCTAGATGTTTACAAATGTTGCTCTGATAGAGTACCAGCTACCTTTATAGAGCAATTCATAGATCCCATCACTAATACTAAACATACCTCTCCCCCATAAAACAGATAACACAATCCTATTTAGAAAGAATGTTTGGTTATGCATCCATAACATTAGATACTTCAACTTTTCTTGCAGATATTTCTATCCCTGAAGTCCTTTTAGAGCAACTACAGACTCTGACAGCCCCTATATCAGTGGAAGAGACAGCACAAGCAATTATGTGTCAGAAAAAGCACCCCTCTCCAGGGAAGATGGGCTAACAGCAGAATTATACCAGTATGTTGTTAATATCTTTGCCTCATCTCTTATATGTGTATTCAATAGTATTTTAGATACCCACTCTGTCCCGAAACATTTTTGAATGCCATTATGATTTTACACTTTAAAATGTTGATAGAGCAGATGTTTGGGATTGGAGGCCCATCAGTTTATTAAATATTGACTGTAACATTTTTACATCTGTATTATTAAAGAGGTTACTACCAATAGTGGTACAGGTTATTATAGCAGAACAGACTTGTGCAATACCCCATAGATCTATGCTTCAAAATCTTTCCCTACTTAGAGATATTGTTTGTTCTAGCTCCATAGAAACTCCAACACGTCTTATCTCTCTAGATCAAGAAAAAGCTTTGGATTGGGTAGATCATAGGTATTTATTTCAAGTGTTGCATTACTATCATATCCCCAGAAGTTCATTTCCTGGATAGAGCTATGGTATAAAACAGCCTGGATTATACCTCATATTAATAATTCCCTGGACAAATTTTCCTAGGTAAAAGGGCGTGAGGCAAGGTTGCCCTTTAAGCCCACTCTTATATGTATTTCAAATAGACCCTCTACTAAGGAAATTTTGCAACACCCTACTATTCCTAAATTACTCCTTTCTAGTGGTATTTCTGTTCCTGTTATTAGTGCTTATGCATATGACCTTTGTATTTGTACTACTCCCTGGTAAACCCTTCAGACATTACATCTACACTTTCTGACTTTGAAGCATTGTCATGTTCCAAATTAAATTATCATAAGAGTGTAGCTAAGTACATTCCCAGCATTGTCACCCCTACTTCTTCAGACCACATAGCAAGTATTACGATAAACAAGGACCCTATTAAAGTTTTAGGCCTTTTTGAAGTTCTGATGACCCTACATATAATTGAAACTTATCACTGGACAAAGCAGATAGGATAGTAAATTCCTGGAAGGGGCTAACAATAGCAAAAAGAAAGAGGGTGTTACTGTTGAAAATGTTAATTTTGCCATTGTTTTTACACGTAGCTTCTATATGCCCCTACCCTTTTCATCACAGGCTAGAGCTAATAATGTTTCCTTTCAAGGATTTTGAGGTGGCTGCCTGAACCCCATAAAAGGGTATTTACTTACCCGGATTATTGTTTTGAGGGTACGAAAGATTAATCACCTGTTTTTTTTCATAGTTTATTTATTAAATTAGTTATTCCAATCCTGCTACATCCTCTACCCCTTTTGGTTTTTCTTACTAAACTTTAGTTTCATGCTTATGTGCCATAATGCAAAGGGACCCTTCAGAAATCTTTAGGAATTTCAGGAAATATGGAGTTCCCACTTTTTTAGTGCCACATTTCTTAAAATTAGGCAGTGGAGGCTAGCTTACACTATGATCCAGACTGCAACTTGAAAACAAATATATCAAAATAGTCTGCATTCATTTTACTTATAGGTACCAAGACTTTGGATTCTCAAGGGTAGAACTGGATACTAATAATGTTTCTTACAACTGATAGATTCTAGAATTCCTTGAAAACTTTGGTATATTACATGGTTGTCTTGCCACGGGAGGCTTGGGATGCATGGCACTTCAAAACATAAATCACTGGAGGAAAGAATGTGCTTCAGAGATACATGTAGTAATACACAAGAAACTATGCAACATTTTTTTTGAGTGCCCCATACAGTGCTTCACTTTGAACCCTTCTACTACACAAATGGAAAGATAAACATATCAATAACATTACATATAATATGCTTGTATGCGAAATCTTTCCTCCCTCATTATCTCAATATCATGACAGTACTTTGCGGCTTATTTTTGCTTTCAGTAGGTATTATTTATGGCAGGCCAGATGTGCCCAATTATTACACCAGAAAACTTTCACTATGATACACGTTTTGAATCAGATTATGACTAATTTACATGCGTATATTTCTCAGAGTGAAACTCCATGTCTAAGTTTCAACATGATAAATATTGGACATCTTGTACATGGTTCTTTGAGAATTAATACTGGGATAGGCATAATATATTACTGTATTATTGTATCATGAATGTATGAATGAAATAGTGCATTTATTGTAAAGATGGATATTGAACTGTGGATGGTTTGATTTCACTTTATTGCTTTAATAAAAACATTTCCTATTCTTTTGAGAAGTGCCATGGGATCTTTAACATCCACCTGAACTACCACTAGAACAGGCAGATGGGACCTCGGTTTAACATCTCATCTGAAAGATGGCACCTCAGGAGTGCAGCAACCCCTCATGCTGCACTACAGTCTCAGTACTGGATATAACCCAAGTGCCTTGTGTGGGGATGATGAGAAATGATTCCAGAAATTCTACAACCCCAGAGAGACATATCACTCACAAAGTTTATAAACTGGAAAACAAGTTTCATATCATAGAAAAGGCAAAAAATTAGAAGCACATCAAAAGAAAATAAAACCTGAAATGATAATGACTCAACGTGGTATAGAGCACGATAATTTACAGTGCGACACAATATGGTACAGTACAATACAATTAAAATTTATGGACCAGTCCACAATACCCCACACAACCCTATTCAGGTGCTTAAGGTGACCTCAGAAGCACTGAGGCCACTGACCACACATGTGGAAACATCTGTGCATCCCTGGGCAGCACTAGAACTGGTGCAAAGGGCAGCCCCTACTCGATCCATTAATCTATGCAGCCAGTTATGTTGAGGGCCTCCAGTGGGGGTGTGAATGCTCTGCACCATGATCCCAAGGTTTAGTTGCTTGATGCACAGTTGACAGGATGGGCACATGGGTTATGCACTGGAGTAACCAGGCAAAAGGCCTTCCTGCCCCATTACAGCACTGTAGGATAACAGTGGGCCCAAATGGTCTCCTACAGGAAATACCCTTAGCCTTCATGCAAAGGCAGTGAGGGCTGGAAGGCATACCACTACATTTTTATTTTATTTATATATATATATATATATATATATATATATATATATATATATATATATATATTGGAATCATATGGGGATGTCACAGCTCTAGGAGCACTGCCCTATCTTGTAATCTCCTGCTTCATAAAGAGAATGGGAACTCTTTAAGGCCAACCTAGGTATCCAATTGAATGCAAACTGCCAGGTCCAGCTCCATTCTATGGAATGCCCCATCTGTCTATCCCTTGACCTTATTTGAAGCTAAACACTCATGGGGATGTAAACAGTGGCTCTGGATGCAGTTATGTGTGGAGTGGCAATAGATTACAGGGCCTAAAAGCCAGATAACGGTGTATCTTGCATATTCTGGTGTCATTATGGATCATAGCCTTAGGATCTAGTTTTCATGACAGCCCCTAGGAAAGAAAAGTAGACAATGGGGATATGGCTTTATTTACTCTGTGTGCCAATAATACACACAGCACAGCTGAAATTCAGAGAAATAGAAAACTAAAGTTATAATGGAAGTAAAAACATACTATAGATTGTATCAGTTATGTTATCAATATAAAATATTTATGTAAAATATTGCTTTCTGGATAATAACCTCATGAGATGCAACATCTCATGTTCATGAAAGTGACATTAAAGCAGACACAAATTCATTCAGTAACACCAGACATACAAGGATAAGCAAACTTACAATCACACAGACTGTAGCATTTTAATTACAAGAGTACACTACCAATCTAGATATCTGTTCCAGTAAATATGTTCATAACTATATGGGAAGGGTTTATTTGGAACTAAGATGCATTTAAATTTTGTATTGTTTCTCTTATGCCCATTTTCTTGTGTCATATTTTCCACTGTCTGAGCATAAAATGACTTGCATCAAGACTTACATCCAACATATGGAAATAAGTTAGTCTGGTACTAAGGCTTGGATGCAAGCTCCTTAGTCTGGATGCAAGTGGAAAACTAAATATGGCAATATATAGAGAACATTTTTCTCTAAATGGATACTTTTTTAAAATAGTATTCTCTGCAGATGTTGGGAAATATTGGGATTTGAGCATAAAGTCAATAAAGGCATGCATCGAATACTGTGTTTGGCCCTTAAAGGTTTTTTTTTTTCAGTTTTATGTAGTTTCATGAAAATCCAGAAATGTACCAGTTACTATTGATTGCCTACTTCACTTAATCCAAGCATTAATCCAATGGGAAAACTCTTTGAAGTACCTCTAAACCCTTACAGAATCCCTTGGCATGGACAAAGGTAGCAATTAAATCTATTCCTAGCAAGACAGATCTTAAAGATTTCACTGGCATCTTTAATTAACCTTACAAATAGGCCTATTTCCTTGCTTTCTGATCAATATAATGAGGATAACAAAATGTTGTCAATCTGAAAGCAAAGGATTAGTAAGAAAACAGTGCTAGAAGTAGGAGATGAACATTTAAGCACGCAGCCCCATAAATATTGCCTATCAACAGAGCTGTTGGATAAACCTGTTATTGAGATCTGAGACTCAGTCACGAATGGCTAGGCTCATAAATATAGCTAATGCTAAATAAGAAAAAGTTTAAAGCATGGATAGTTATAAATGCTAGATCTGAGTTAATGCTCTTGAAACTGAAGGATATAAAAGTGTGTGTAAAAGCCAATGTGCTTTTGAGATAATGGAATTTCTTATAAACATTATCAAAATAAAATATAAATTTTATGGATGGAATCTTGACTGCAACTGCATACCAAAATGTTGCACTTTAAAACCATGGAAACATATAATTTGACAGAAGATAAGGACTGCTTGTCTCATTCAGTCTTCCCATTCCTTCCTACCTACACTATTACAGCAGACCATACCCAATGTAAAGCTCTTTCTCCTCCTCCTTTCTTTCCACTATGATTCCTTTGTATTTATCCAATGTATTCTCAGTCCCCACCACTGCTTCTGCCCCACCACCTCCACTGGGAGGCTCTTCTAGAATCCACCACTCTTCTGTGAAGAAGTACATCCTCAAATATCTCCTGAATCTATCCCATCCAGCTTCATAGCATGTCCCCTTGTTCTTGAGCACCTTTTCATCTGAAAAATATTTTCCTCCTGTACCTTATATACTTTTGTGAGGTATTCATTATTTCAAAAGTTTCACCAGGAAAGATATGCTGAGCTGAGTACAGCTTGTTTCCAGATGCATCCGTGGGGAAAGGGAAGAGGAGGCACATAGGTAACAAAAAACAATTAACAAGTGATACAGGTACAAATTAGAATATAATATAACAAGCATTAACACAAGCAGCATCAATTAGGCTCTATCAGTGATTACAGCTAATCATGGAAGCAGCAGAGGATACAAGAACAACACTGGTTAAAAGTGCATATGTAAATTGTATTGGGAAGGAGGTGGAGCAATAATTAGGAGATTAGGAGAAGCAAGGAGAGGGATGAGGGGTATGCAAGTGAACTAAAAGAGAGAGGGTGAGTGACCAAGCAGGTGGGGTGGGAAGAGAGAAATAAAGGGGCAGTGAGGAATGAGAGAGATGGAGGGAGTAGATGGGAAGAGGTATGCAGAGGAGATGGTGGGGATCAATTGCTGTTACAGGAGGAAGAGGTGAAGTCAAACAAAGAGAGGATAGAAAGTGAAGGGAAGGGGCTGAATGGATGGGTAAGGAAGGGAGTTCCAGAGTTTAGGAAGTGGAAGAAGACAGCAGCTTGGCCAGCTGAGAACGTCCTGGTGGACAGCAAGGGAGGGACAGTTAGAGCTGTGAAGGGTGTATGAGATTGAAGGGGATGGGAGTAGAGAAATGTGAGGTAAAAGTGTAGAGAGAGCCAAGCCAGTATCTGGCTATAAAGAAGGAGCAGTGTGCTAGGCATCTGGCTGCAAGGGAGGGAAAGGAGAGGAAGTGTAGAGAACAGTGGTGGAGTGGGGCAGAGAATCCAGAGCAAAATTACAGAAGGAATGAAAGAGGATGTTCGGTCTGAATAGGATGGATTTGGGAGTAGCACTGTAGACTATGTCACCGTAGTCAAATATAGAAAGAATCGCTTTTCTGAATAATGGCTCTGTGGCCTGATAAGGGAATGCAGCCATGGTTTTCGTGTAGCACACCTAGTTTGGGGTACAATTTTTTGTGATAGCATCCACATGTTCAGAAAAGGTGAGGTGCCTATCAAGCCAGATCCAAGGTATTTGAAGGGGGCACATCCTCAATACTGGATCCTTCCAGAGTGCTGAAGGAGGGAGTACAGTAAACCTGGAAAGCTTTTGCTCGGTGCCAAAGGTCATGGAGACCATTTTCTGACATTAAGAGCCAGCTGATTAGAGCATAACCAGAGCTGAATGTTGTCAAAGTCAAGCTGGAGTCTGGCCATCAGATTAGCTGGGAGGGGCCAGAAGCAAATAGGATTGTATCATCAGCGTGCATGTGAATCGATGCTGAGGAGCAGGCAGAAGGAGGTCATTTAGATAGACCAAAAGAGTATTGGTCTGAGGATGGAACCTTGGGGGTCACCAGTGCAGATTACGTTGGAGGGGATAAGAGTTGCCTATTCTAAATGATTGAGTCCTCACCTCAAGGTATGCGCAGAACTAATTAGTGGCAGAGATGGAAAGCCCTAATGCTGCAAGCTTGGCAAGGAGAAGGGGTTGGCTAGAGTGTCGAATGCCTTGGCCAGGTTGACAAAGATGGCTGAGTTGACATGGTCCTGATCCATGCCAGAGAGAATGAAGTCAGTAAGCCAGAGGAGGGAGGGAGGAAGATGTGGAGTTGGCTTTATGGTATTTAAAGATCTCTATCATATGCCCCCTCCCTCCTCTGTTCCAAGATGTACCTACTGAGGTCGTTTAGTCTCTCCTCATAGGGCTTTTAAGGTAGACCCTGCACCATTCTAGTTGCCCTCCTCTGAACACCTCCACTCTATGTGGTTCCATACATGTGGTCTCCAGAATTGGACACTGTACTCTAGGTGGGGTCTTACCAATGATCTATACAGGGTAACACCACCTCTGTCTTTCTGCTAGTGATACCTCCATATGTGCCACAGCATCCCACTTGCTCTCCCAACTCCCTTGTCACACTGCCTGGCCACTTTAGATCATATAGCATGATTACCTCCAGGTCTGTTTCTGACTGGTGATCATCAATACCACTCCATCCATTTTGTACTCTGCCTTTGGGTTTCTGTGCTCAAGTGCATTATTTTGCACTTTTTCACTTTGAAACCCAGCTACCATACCCTTGACCGCTCCTCTGGTTTCCTCAGGTCTCTGCTCATCCTTTCCACCCCCACCCCAGAGTGTCCACCCTATTGCAGATTTTGTTGCCATCTGCAATGAGGAAGGCCTTTCCTTCCAGCTCCTCTGCAGTCTCACTTATAAAGACATTAAGAGGACTGGTCCCAGCACTGATCCCTGAGGCACCCCACTGGTCATGCTCCCTTCCTCGGAGTGAACTTAATCTACCACCACACCCTGTCACTGATCCCCAAACCAATTTCTTATCCAGTTTAGCACCTTTAGATCCACTCCTAAATAACACAAAGGCTATGCCTACAGTTCAACGGGCTGAAGCTACCAGCCACTGCTCCCTTCCTGAGCTCTTTAAGCCAGCTTCCTTTGGCCTCATTCAGAAGCATTGTTTCTTTGATGCAACTGGAGGCTCTGCTGGGGCCCTGCCTCTCTCCTTTTTCCCCATGTTTGTCTGCTGCTTTCCTTTGTGGTTACTGTCTCTCTGTTCAGTTTGTACCTTCCGCAGCTTTCTAGGACAGTATTGTATGTGTTGTGCCTTTACTGGCTGTAGCTTGTGCCTCCTTCTTACTCATGGTCAGCTACTCCTGCTGCACTCCTGTCTTCATGTAACTCCTGTGATTCCTTTGGTTTTGGTTCTTGGTGTGCTTATTAGTTTCACAGTATGTCTTACCTATATCATTTTGCTGTATTAGCTTGTGCTAATTGTGACTTTTCATTTTACTTTTTATACCAGACTACTTTCAAACCTCTTGGTTCAACTGCATTCTTCCTCAGTTGCTTTCACCTGGCTTCCTAGGATGGTAGACACTCCCATTCCTTTTATTTTAATTAGTTTACTCAGTCAGTCTGCTTCAGCATTTATCACCCTAGTCACTATATGTATTCAGCTTCCAGCTTTTCTTGCAAAGGCTGGGTTTACCTTCATTTTGACCTTGACATACATTCAAATTTCTGTACCATTTCAGTCATTGTATTTTGCATCAGTGTCAGTCATTCTATTCAGCAAGTGTTATTCAGTCAGAATCTTGCCCTCAGGGTTCTCCTGTGGGTAGACAGCTCTTGCTCCTCTTGAGTTTTTCATCATGAGGGTGAGCTCATCTCAGGTGGGGTTCCTTCTCTGTAGGCTGCTTATCTCCTTTGGTGCCTCCCAGCAGTCCCACTCAGCTGGTATGGTCCACTGCTCTGCCGGTAGCTTTAGCTGTGTGGATCTTACAGTTAGTGGCATGTCAAGGTGCAGCATTTTTCAGCTGCAAGAAGGTGGGGCCATCATAAGCTCACAGGGATTCCTGTAGCTTTTCAGAACATGTTGGCAGCAACTGTAAATGCTATTTTTCCTGTGTCTGCCTAAGGTCCACCTAGTTTCATTCCATATCCCCTTCATTTAGTTTCCATTCAGGATAGGCCTCCTCACAGTATGGAGGCTGGGTGATAGCCTTGCAGCAGTCACTACTCACCTCATTCCATACATTGACAGGTGGACCTTCTTTGTGGGAACTTCCTTTAGCTGCAGAAATTGACTCACAGAACCTCACAGCATTATCCTGTTAGACGGATAGATAGAGATATTCTTCCCAAAAACCATCTTCTGAATTTTGAACTCAGATTTAGCATTCTGAGATATCACAGTACAGTGAAAGCTGGTTACCACAGACAGTTCTGTGCATAAGCATTTTGTCTGCCTAAAACAATGTCTGATGTTGCTGGCTGGTTGGCTGTTACTTAACAAATGACTGTTGATATGCTGTTCAGCAAGGAGGAGAGTAAAACTGAACAGACCATGTACAGACTATCATATCTGATGGAGAAATACGTACAGAAAAAAAAAATATAGAAGAGGGAGAGTGCCAGGATGGCTAAATAAAACAGTGAAAACAAAGATCAGAAAAAGGAAAATTTCCTACAAGAAGGCAAAAAGATTAAAACTCAGGATGCTTGGGATGGTTATAAGAAAAACACTATGGAATGCAAGAGAGAGATAAGGAGGGCAAAAGGAAGCTTGAGGATATTTAGCCACAAGAGTTAAAAACAACTGCAAGGCATTTTGCAATTGTTATTCCTGAATTGTGTGATTTGCTGTTACATATAACAATACACCTTGGTACCATTAACTTAGCAAATCACACAGTTCAGGAGGCCAAGAAACACTTAGAGGACCTAGCCAACAAACTGCCTTCCATTCCGTCCAAATTAGCCTTCTCAGAAGTGCTGCCAGTGTGGGAAAAGGAAAAAGCACCAAGCGAGTTAGAGATTGAAGTAGGCAAATTCAACTCAGGGCTGCATGATTGGTGCCAAGACAAGTGATACCACTATGTAGGGATCTAGCACAACTTTTGGAAAAGCTTTTTAGATACGATGGATTGTACCTAAACAGAGAAGGTGTGCTAGCACTCGGACAAAAATGCAATGTCTATGCAGGTAGTTTAAATGACATAAAGGAGAGTATGATGCAGCTCACACCCCTGCAGTCGGTGGGCTGGTCATCATTCCCAAAACACCAAATGCATGCATTCATCCTCAGAAAACAAATCAGAGCCAACATCCACCCAAACCAGCAACCTCCATAATCTTTGACCGTGAAGAATAAACTGGAGCAGTCCAGGAAGTGGGTACAACTTGCCAAGAGAATGTACATTCCTGGAAGGCAATGGTTGCAAATTCTAGGAGCCTAACCAACAAACTTCCCAAACTGACAGCCGCCTTGGAAACAGAAAGGTTGGACTGGGTGGCTGTAACAGAAAAGTGGTCCACAGAAAACCACAAATGGGATATGACCATTCCAGGCTACAATCTGTTCAGGAAAGATAGGCAGGGCAAAAAGAGGAGAGCATAGCCATTTATGTTCAGGAGGAAATAAAAGCCACAGAAGTAAAAGGGCAACCTGGGGACTTCAGTCACTGCTAACAGTAGACACAGGTAAGGAAAATCCTTCAGAATCAGCATCTTGTACAGGCCCCAAATCAAGGAGATAAAGGAGACAAAGACCTAATAGAGGAAATCCACAAAATGTCTGATAAAGGTGAAGTAATACTGGTGGGGACTTCAACATACCAGATATTAACTGGAGCACACTAATGGCAGCAACAAGAAGAAATAGAGACTTCTTATTGTCATTACAAGGCATGGGACAGTGCCAACTTGTTAAAACCCCAACATGGGAGATGCCATTCTTGATCTTGTCCTCACAAACTCAAAAGGATCAAGGACATTGAAGTGGGATGCCATATGGGCAACAGTGACTATCACATGGTAAGTTTTAAGGTAAACATAACACAGGACACCAGCCACTCAAAGATAAAGGTGCTAGATTTCAAAAGGCTGACTTCCAAAAAATGAGGAACAACTTAAGTAGCCAGTTAATGGAAACAGAGGTTGAGGAGGTGGAGGTCATGTGGGGAGACTCAAGAGAGCAATAAAGACTGCCACAGATCAATGTGCTAGAAGGGTCAGCAAAGCAAAAAGAAAATAAACTTTATGGTTTTCCAAGGAAGTGGCTACCACAGTCAAAGAAAAAAGAAGGCATACAGCATATACCAGGAAACCAAAACTGAGAAAGGCTGGTAATCGTACAAGGAAAAAATGAGAGAATCTAAGAAACAAATTAGAAAGGCAAAAGCCCAGACAGAGGAAAAGATAGCAGAAGGGGCAAAGAGAGGAGACAAATAATTTTTAGATACATTAGGGAATGTAGGAAGGCAAAAGGGGGATAGTAAAGATTGCTACTGAAGAAGGAAATTCACCAAACATGACTCAGAGAAAGACGAAATCCTCAACAAATACTTCTGCTCTGTGTTTACCAAAGAGGAACCAGGGATGGCCCAGCCCTGAAAAACACAAAAACCCAGGACTGGGGTAGACACTAGTCCTTTTACAGAAGCCAAACTATGGGAGGCACTAAGTAAACTAAAAGCAGACAAAGCCATGGGGCAGATGAGATGCACTCTAGAATTCTTAAGGAACTGGGGGCAGAATTACTAGCCCCTCTGGCACTTCTATTCATGAAATCCTTGAAGAGCAGTGTGGTACCAAGACTGAAAAAGGCACAGTGGTTCCACTTCACAAATCAGGCAGTTGTGAAGAGGCTACATTACAGACTGGTGAGCCTCACATCTATAGTAGGGAAGCTAATGGAGACACTGCTCAAACAGAGGATCATAGCATTCCTAGAAACTAGTGACCAACAAGGCCATAAACAACATGGTTTCACAGCAGGTTGGTTATGCCAGACAAATCTGCTCAAGTTTTGACTACGCTACAAAATAGTGGACAACGGTTGGTCAATAGATGTTGTCTACCTAGACTTTAGTAAGGTCTTTGACTCGGTTCTACACAGAAGGTCAAAAGAAGCTTGACCACACAGGGTTGGTCTAGAAGTAGTCAGATGGGTACAAAACTGGTTACAAGGCAGAACCCAGAGGGTACAGGTTAATGGAACACAATCAGTGGAAGGCAGGGTGACCAGAGCGGGTTCCCCAGGGCTCAGTGTTGGGGCCCCGCTTGTCAATGCTTTTATAGCAGACATCGCTGATGGACTGGAAGGAAGGTGTGTCTGTTTGCAGATGACACCAAGATATGTAACAGGGTGGACACTTCAGAAGGAGGAGCAAGATGGAAGCTGACCTTAAGAAACTAGAAGAATGGTCTGGAGTGTGGCAGCTGAGATTTAACACCAAAAGTGCAAGGGCATGCACATAGGAAAGAAAAATCCAAGAAAGGAGCATTACCTAGGAGGCAAAAGGCTGGCAGCCTCAAATCAGGAACAAGATCTGGAAATCATAATCTCAGATGACTTGAAGGTTAGTAAGCAGTGTGAGAAGGCAACATTGAAGGACAACAGAATGCTGGGCTGCATTGGGGGATCAAGAGCAGGAGGAGAGAAGTGGTACTACCACTGTATAGATTGCTGGTCAGGCCTCACCTGGAATATGGAGTCCAGTTCTGGAGGCCTCACCTCAGGAAGGACATTGACTGGGCGAAACAGTACAGGAAAGATGACAAAATGATTCAGGATCTGCAGTACATGTCCTACAAGGAAAGACATAGGGAACTGAATATGTACTCCCTGGAGCAGAGAGAGAGAGAGAGAAAGAGAGGGAAATGATTGAAACATTCAAGTACATAAAAGGCATTAACAAGGTACAGGCACAGGAATATTTTCACTTCAAGAAGGGCTCCAGGACCAAGGGACATGACCTCAGGCTGCAAGGAGGGAGGTCTCTTCCAACATCAGGAAGTTTTTCTTCACAAAAAGAGTGGTGGAGGACAGGAACAGCCTGCTTCATTAGGTTGTGGGGTCAACACTGTGGAGGATTCAAGAATGCATGGAACAGACACAAGGGAACCCTGACTACAAAGGGCAACTAGAGAATATGTACTTCCTGGAGCAGAGAAGAGAGAGAGAGAGGGAAATGATTGAAACATTCAAGTACATAAAAGGTATTAACAAGGTACAGGCACAGGAACTTTTTCACTTCGAAAAGGGCTCCAGGACCAGGGGACATGACTTCAGGCTGCAAGGAGGGAGGTTCTCTTCACACCAGGAAGTTTTTCTTCACAGAAAGAGTGGTGGATGCCTGGAACAGCCTGCCTCTATAGGTTGTGGGAGTCAACACTGTGGGGATTCAAGAAGACACAAGGAGCCTTGACTACAAAGGCAACCACGGTGTCAAATGGGTCTAAAACACATGGGCAGACTAGATAGGCCTAGTGGTCTCCTCTGCCGGCCAACCTCTATGTTAGTGATGCTAGTAGAAAATTAGTTACTGAATGCAAAAAATGGTCAAAATGCAAAATGAGTACTTTGGTAGCATATTTAATAAAAGGGATAATATCACCATTGCTTCCCAGAAGTTTGAATGTGCACCTAGTATCAATATGTGCAGTGTCAGTGGCTCAGCAGGTTGTACATTTGCCTCTGAGGCTGGACGATCAGAAGGTTATGGCTTCTATCCCACACTAGGCACTTGGGTTAAATCCCAATACTGACACTGTAGTGCAGCATGGGGGACTGCACTTATGAGGTGCCGTCTACAGATTAGACTTTAAACTGAGGTCTCATCTGCCTGTTCTAGTGGCAATTCAGGTAGACGTTAAAGATCCCATGGCACTTCTCAAAAAGAGTAGGGAATTTTTATTAAGCAAATATAAACAGAAGAACACAGGTTATAATGATAATGTATATGGTAGCCTGTGATGATAGTGACCGCATATGGGTGACTGTCATAGCGGCGACCCATATGATGGATCTTTCATCATGGGCGACTGTACCACTATGGCGAGTGCTTCAACCTTGAAGGTATGATGGCGACAGGAAGGAGGGTGGACGACAGGATGTGGAGGGATGGGTAACAAAGACATGACCCAAGGGAAGCCTGCTTCTGCTGAGCCAACCATGTGGTGTGGTAGATAGGGGCATGGTTCGACGGAGCAGGTCCTGTGTTCGGGAATGGGGACGGGTGTTCCTTTTTGTGCTTCCCGCAGCTGCAGGACTTAGTATTTTTTTAGTCTTGATGTGCCCCTCCCCACATGCACCCTCCTGGAGTTGAAGCTCTATATTAAGGGTGTGTGGGGGCTGGGGCACAGCCCCCATGCACAATTCCCCGTAGCCTTTTCTGCATATCGACGAAAATGTTTTCGTGATACTTAGGTCATGATAATAGCGATCGCCTTTGTGCGGTCGTTATTATCACATAGAACCATATATACAAAACAATAATAGTACAGTGTACATGACAGTATATAAACCCCAAACTAAAGAAACAATAAGAAAATCCCAACAATCCCAATACTAACATGCCAAGTTCTGTTATAAATTTATCCGCATCTAAATCATCAGTGTCCATTTAATGTCTTTGGTAATGTCTCTTATAAATTTGGTAAAAATAAATAAAAATTAAGAATAAAACACAATAAAGCAAAACATTGTTTATACCGCCTGAGCTAGTATCAAATGAACTCCTCCCCATCTCTGCTGACACTCTGCTCTGATAAGTTTGCCGTGTGTACTTCTATAGTGTACACATTTCTTTTCTGTCTGTAAAACTGCCACCAAATGGGTCATCTCAACTTGTTGCAATACATACTTACATCTAGTCTGCCATAAAGAGTACTTTCCTCTATAGCTTCAAACCATATTGAATGGCCTGTCACAACATCCTGGTAGGTAATCTTTCCCCACTGTCCATTTTTCCATCTAGTGGCCAATGGATTCCATACTGCTTTAGTATATGGACATTCTATAAGAAAATGCTGCAGAGAGTCTTCTACCTGTGAGCAGCCTAATCTTGGACACATTCCTTCTTCCACACTTTTGTGCTTTGCATCCCCAAACCCTCAATCTACCATGACAACTTAGCCAAACTCATCCCACATCCAAGGTGGGGTTATCTTGCCTGTCAGAGAGATTTCTATTTTCTGATAGTATTCCTTGGACACATTTTATACCCTGGTACTATTTCATACCCTAAATCCTGTATTGTATTATATACTATAATCCTATTGTGAACTGTTACATGTGTTTCTGTCAACTGCCATTTCCTAATTTTCTATTACAGTCTGTACATAATGGAGAATCTGTTTGTTTTCCATGATATTCTTGAGAATGATTCCATTGTGCTAGGATTGGGAAAGCCAAATTTGAATAATCTTCTTCCATATTCTAGCAGCTGGAAGTACATTTTATATGTTTGTATTAAAAAACCTGTAGAAATAACTTATAGGGTTAATTAAGTTCAAACCTCTAGCCTTGTATGAAAGATATACAATTCCTCCCATCATGGGATTCAGCATACCTCTATATAACCTGAAAGACTAAACTTAAAAGAGTTGTCTCAAAACATTTGGAGGGGGACACCACACTTAAATACATAAATAGGGTAGTAACATAGGACGGATATTCAAACTGTGCCAAGCTGTGGTGAAGATGGGCGCAGTACAACCTGGCTGTGCAGGGTGTGGCCTGACGATATTCAAAGGAGCTGCACCATGGCTCAGCAGCTTTGAATATCGCACCGCCACCCCTGTGTGCATGATGCAGTGGCATTGTGCCAGTGTAAGTGGCCATAGTGGAGCATGGAGATGCACTAGCGCAGTGCCATTGTGCCATTCACAGCACCAGCGATATTCAAAGGTGACATGCAAATGGCGCCATAATTTATGCAAAGGTACACATGGGGCCATTGCATGTCATTATGGCCCCATTGCATCCCATTAGCATGCAGGTGCGCCAGTCGATGACTTGCGCCTGGTGCCCTGCCAGGCAGCAGCCATCAGGGACCAACGCCTGCAGCCTGATCGCGGGCATTTGTTAAACATAGATCCCATCCTACTGCTCCTGGTGGTCCAGTGGACCGCTCTCTCGCCCAATCGCAGGCATCTGTCAAATGTACATCCTTCACCAATATCCCCGTGTCCAGCGGACGCAATTCGCCCGATCATGGGCATTCGTCAGTCACGCCCGTCTGTTGGCCTGGTGGAGTCCAGTGATTGCCAGTGCCCGGATCGCGGCATGCGTAAAAGCGAAACCCCGGTGCGGTCTGCGGTTCGCTCACTGAAGACACCGTTCGTCATAGCGGTGGTAGCATTCACTCGCCTGTCGCCTCGCCCGCCAACTGACATTCTGTAGGGCTGCATGCTCATTGGTTCACAGCATGAGCCAATGGGTGCAGTTCTTATTGTGTTTACATATTCCAGATATGTGAATGATCCATTCACATATCTGAATGTGTAGGGAGCTGCACACCCATTGGCTCATGCTGTGAACCAGTGGGTGTGCAGCCCTACCGAGGTGTCAGTTGGCGGGCGGCGGGGCGGGGACGGTGGTGCTGCCACCCGCCTGCTGACCGGGGAGCGGGCAGTGTGGCTCAGTGGGCAGGTGGGGCATACCACTAGACCACCAGGGATATTGAGGTTTCTTTACACATGCCCGCGATCGGGCACATAGCAGTCCACTGGACCACCAGGGATATTGGACGAGGACGATATTTTGACAGATGCCCACGATGAGGCAGATTGTGGTCCACTGGACCACCAGGGATATTGATGAGGATCTATGTTTTAAACATATGCCAGCTATCGACAAAGAGCGGTCCACTGACCACCAGGGATATAGGACGGGAATTTATTTTAAACATATGCCCGCGATCGGGCAGAGACCGTCCACTGGGCCACCAGGAATATAGGATGGGAATTTGTTTCTAAACATATGCCCACAATCGGCATGGGGGCCGCCAGCCAGGTGCAGCTCGAACTCGTGATACCCACAGGTGACTGCTGCCATGTTGCTCCCTGCAATGTGGCAGTTCACCTGTGGTGGCCATCAGTTATTCCATTTTTTTTAGCTTAACTTTGTGCTGGCGCGGGTAGGGTTGTGCATGCATGGCTCTGCAGATCCCAGGCTGAATATTGGGCTGTGCAGGTTATGCATGGGCATGCCCCTCTACCTGTGCCTGCATACATTACTGATGCACTCAAGATCGGGATTTGTGCTTGCGCACTTTTCCCTTTGAATATCGCACCGGGTGCATCAGTGGTTGTGCTGGGCTAAAGCTAGACATTCCAAAGAATCTTGGGATTGGGGCCTTTAGAACAGCCAGGAATAACTGTGTGAAAAAACTTTGCTTTGCTAAAGCTAACTATTATATTTCTACTCGAACAAGCTAAAGGTAACCCTCATAAAATATGGAAGACTATCAAAGCTATAGAAGGACGGAGCATGGCCCCTCTGTCCCAACAAAGATAGTTGCAAGTGGCAAGATTGTGGAAAACAAGTCCCTAATCCTGGAGGAACTTAACTCCCACTTTGCCACAGCTGGATTAGCTTTTGACTCGTCACCTTATGCTGGTGCTGCGGTGAGCCAGCATACCCCTCCCGCCACATCTAGTCCTGCACCCAGCCCCTTCCAACTGTGCAAGATAACTTACAAAGAAGTAGAAGATTTTCTTCTTAACTTGGACACCAAAAGCGCAGGGTCGATGGCTTGGAGCCCTTTTCCCAAGGTCAGGCTATGCCCATCTCACTGCCCCAATTCTCCACATCTTCAATCTTTCCATTACATCTGCTACTGTGCCGTCCTGCTGGAAATCAGCACATATCCTCCTCTATTTAAATCTGGTGACCCATGCGATGTAAACAACTATAGGCTTATCTCCATATTGCCTATCCTTTCTAAAGTTCTCGAAAAACTGATCCATATTCAGTTAAAATCTCACTTGGAAACCTTCTCTCTCATTAACCCAGCTCAATCTGGCTTCCGGCTAATCATAGCACAATCACTGCACTAGCAAAAGTAACCAATGATTGGATCTCTGCTATAGATGCTAAGAAGGTAACTGGTGCAGTCTTTTGGACCTCAGCAAAGCTTTTGATACTGTTGATCACAAACTATTAGTCAATTGCCTTGCAAAGTTGGGTGCCACATACCATACCACCCAGTGGTCCTCTAGCTACCTAACAGGAAGATTACAAAAGTAAAGGTGGAAGGCTTTTTTCTGCTGCCTTGCCAGTTGTAAGAGGAGTCCCCAAGGATCCATCTTAGGCCCTATCTTGTTTTCTCTGTACATCAATGACTTAGATGCTAACATATCTACGTCCAATCTGCACTTTTTGCAGATGATACTGTGTTGTATACTTCTGGCTCATCGTTATCTGAAGTCAAGGGAGTGCTTCAAGTGGACTTCGCACAACTTGAGCATAATCTAATAAAGGTAAAGCTTCTGCTCAATGCTAAGTAGACTAAAGTGATGATATTCTCCGCAATGCTGTCTCAGGCCCCCTATACCCTTGCCCAAGACTTCATTGTCACCACGCTAAACGAGCCTCTGGAAGTTGTAACCAAATTTAAATATCTAGGTATCTGGATCGATAACAAATTATCTTTCAGTGACCACATCGAAGATGTCTCTAGAAGGTTAAAAGCAAGGTTAGGTTTATTCTACAGAAATAGGCCCCTTTTTCCCCTTGAAACTCGAAACAAGCTTGTACAGGCCACTTTTCTCCCCTACTCGACTATGGCTGGCGATGTAATCTATTCCTCCATCACTCTTGCAAATCTAAATAAACTGGACATCCTTTATCACCGTGCATTACAGTTCATTACCAACTCCACTTACCGTTCGCACCACTGTGACTTATATGCAACTGTTGGTTGACATCCCTTACTACTAGACGCCTGCTCCATGCTGGGATATGGACTCTAAACTGCTCCTGCAGAAATTGCCAAGCTATCTCTCTTCCTTATTAGTATCTCACATAGTGCATACTGGTTAAGAAAATCTGACTTTATTATGCTTGACATACCAAGGACGAGGACTTCCTTTGGTAAACGTATATTGCATATGCCCTTCCTCCATTTGGAACCAATTACAAACTGTACTGAAACTAACTAGCACAGTTTCAATAAACTTCTACAAATCGCTAAGTTCAGCCAAAATAAAAGACACCTGTAACTGTCATTAAGTCTCTTCCTTCCCTATGTGTGCCATATTTATCCACTGGTAAGGTATAATTGATTTGTCATATTAACTGCTTTCCTTCCCTTCTACTCCTGGCTTTATCTTTGCTTATGCTCCACTGCTACTCTATCAAATCTCCTCCCCCATATCAGTTATAGACTGTTGTTTGTTCTAGCTGCCAAAATACTGTATATGTATTGCACACACCAGTCATCATGTTTCATTTATCAGTATGCAACTTGTAAGTCGCTCTCATCTCATATCAATGTTTACCACCCGCGTCACCCCATGTGGTACCCTTTGTATGTATATCCAGCCTGCATCATGTAACGCGCATTTCATGTATTTACTGTTATTACCTATCTGTGTTGTACTTTAAGTGTTTATGTCACAGGACCTCCTTGTGAATGAGCTTGCTCAATGGAGTTTTCCTGCAATAAACTTGAACTTGAACTTGAACTTAAACACTGTTGCGCCATGCACAACCCTTTTGAATATCTGGGCCAAAGTCTTTACAATAGCTACTTTTTTTTCTTCATTTGTTGCCAGTTTTCCAAATTTTCACCTTTCTGGACTTTCATCTATTTTGTCTTTCCCATTATAATATGCCATGTCCCCTGCCAAATTTGACTCCCAAGATTTTGATGGAGTTATCTGAAATGGTAACATACTCTGTAGAGTCAACTTTTTCCCATCTTGTCACTAAGACTGTAACCGGAGCATTTAAGAGGATTAATCCTAGCTCCTGATACTTTTGAAAATTCCTCTGCTATGGCTATTGCTTGTTTGCCCATCTCAGCATCATTGACTAATGCACAGACATTGTCTGCATATGCAGCAACTGCTACTGAATGGTCTGCAGGAGATACTGGTATCCTTAAAGTTCTGGAGTCTTGCTGTATGGACTGTAATAAAGGATCAATACAGTACACATACAAAAGGGACTCATGGGCAGCCTTGTCTCCCCCATTAATCTTCACCATGGGTCCTGAAAACCATTAACTAAGGGTTTAGCTGCTGCTGTTCTATAAATTTCCATCAGCTATTTACAAAACATTGCTGCAATACCATATTTTCTTAAAACTTCTCCCATATATGTATGCAATACCCTGTTGAAGGCTTGTTCCTGATCCAACAGCAACAAGTATCCTGAAGTGAAGTTTTGCACTCCCATTTCCACCACTTCCTGATTAAGATTAGATTATTTTGGATGCTTCTGCCTACACTCGAACAAGTCTGCCTTTCAGAAATTAAAGTTGGTGCCATTGTCGCTAATCTGGCTACCAATATTTTCACCTAATATTTTCAAACCTGTATTGTGGAGGCTTATTGACCTCAGAGTTCGTAAGTTTTCCTATTCCCATTTTTATGGAGGGCATTGTGTAAGGAAATTCCTAGCTAAGGTACAATATTCCCATACTCCAGCATGCAGTTATAGACTACTGCTAGAATGTCTGATAAGTCCATGTTCAAAGTTTTATAAAACTCTGTGGTGAGTCCATCTGGGCCCAGAGAAGTGTCATTTTCAATTTTTAATGGCCTGCATCAATTCATATGTCATAATAGGAGCAATCAAAGTCTGGATAGTTGCCTGTGGGAGGAAGGCACTTGTATTGAGTATAAAAATATTTTTTAACTGTGCTTCTGGAATCTTGGACTCTGAGTACAGGTGATTTATTTTGTTGCCACCATGTTTAATATTTCCCTATTAGTGTCCACAACCACTCCTGCTGGGGTAACCAGTTTGTCAGTTACCTTACTCTGGATCATTTGCTTGCAGCTTTCAGATATGTCCCTGTTGTATTTTTGCCAGGGTACATATTCTGTGTTCATTAAGCAAAGTAGTAGCCCTTGAATATTGCAGTTTTCCAGTTCCATGTGATAACGGTGAAAGCCTAAAGGTTATCGCCATTATCGCGACAGTGAGAGTGCTGAAAATAATTTCCGTGACTACTGACACCCTGGCACACAGGACAACGTTGTTGGGACATAACTTTAAATGCTTTCTGTAATAACTCACCCCTGCTGTGAGGGGCTTTCGCTCGCACCCCTACTGAAGGATTCTCAACTCCAGGGGTGCATGTCAGGGGGTGAAAGCATAAAATAAAGGTTTGGTCCGGGCACAATAAAAGCACACCAGCGCTTGACCCAAACCTGGTACATCACCTACTACAAACACAGGCCAACCCACAACACCCATGACGCAGCTTCGGCAACCCACTGCAGCACCACTCCCTACAGCTCCTCTGCCCTCCCAGCCCACGCTGCATGCTCGCTGTTCCACTCCCCGCGCGCATACATATAGCAACATCCTGTCACCCATTTCTCCCACCCCCATCCAGTCACCCTACCCCTCCCTTTGCCGTGGAGGGATTTCGCTGAGAAGGAGTTGCTGTTACGGACAGTGCCTCTTCCCATGCGCCTCCTTATGGGCTACCGTTTTCTATATCCACTTTTATCACCTTTATTTGGTCTGCATATTGTGCGTATCCTGTATTGACTAGAGACATCATTTTATACAGCTGAGATTGTAATGTTAAATATTTTTTGTATTGTTCAGTATGTGCTGGTCTTGCATGTTGCTGGATCAGCTTCCTGATATCTATTTTTGTCTCCAGCCACCATCTACTAATGTTATCCTGTAGACATACTACTGATTTTCTAGCAAACGGTAGTTCTTTTACCATTTGTATAATCTCATGGATTCCTATTAATGAGGAATTTGATTTCCAGTACCTCTTCCTATTGTCTTGCTATCTGTAAGGCTAATCATTACACCTAAAAGCCGATGGTCTGAATTTTCTGTAGGGTTCACACTGGCTACATGTGTTTTAAGCATTTTTGAGCGAAACACAAAATCATTCCTAGTTGCCAGACTATTCTTAGAAAATGTATGCCCTCCGCTGGCATGAATGTTTCTATAAGAGTTCTACCAACTCTGCATACAAAATAATCTTATTCAAAGCATTTGTGTCACAGAACTGTTTAGGTGTTTTGGCCCTTTATCCTTAGGCTGTAAACACAATTAAAATCCCTCCCATATCAGATTGTGGGATGTGAATAAGTATGGCTTTATCAGATGAAATAATTCCACCGCCTCTTTTTGTCTGTTGGGCATAGATGTTAATAGCCTCCATACAGTACTGTTATGTGTGAAATCAAGTATAAGTGCATGATCTGGGCAAAGGTCTACAATTTTAATGATAGTACAATTATATCCCATGAATAACACCCCATCCCATCACATCTCTGTTACAAGGAAAAAAGGATGGACTCCAGCACCATAATCTGGAGGCTGCATTAATGTCAGTTGTTGTACCCAGTCTGGTGTCTTGTAAGAAACAAATATCCTGGGCTCCATCCTTTAGTATGGAAAAGTCACCAAATGTTTCCAAGAATTCTTAATACTGTTGTCATTCAGTGAAACAATTTTATAGATGTATGGGGCATCCATTTAGAATTTGTGTCAGGTGTCTTTGCTCAATCTTTCACTTCTAGGGCAAATCCTAGGTTTCTTTTTGATTTTAATCTTGCTATTTGGACTTTAGCTGCCAAGATCTCCTCCTCCGAATCATAGGTATTCACCTGTAGAGATAATGTAGTAGACAAGGTCCCTGATTCTTCACCTGGATCTGAATCCTGGGACTGAAGGGCTTCATATCTATTGGTAGTCGTCCCTTGTCACTGCTCCTGTGTCATTCTGGAAAATGTTGCTTTTTTTAGCCTGTGTTTTTTGAAGCTACCACTGTCATATTTGGGAGTCGCATGGTCTGTATGTTCATGTTGTCATCCTTATCTGGCTGTGCTCCCAGTACTCCTAGCTGGAGTCAGACTGAGGTACTGTGACTCTCATTTGTGTGCTCTGTCTCTGTTCATCATCTGAGAGTGCCGTAGGTGCAATTTCCATCTCTGAATTGTAGCTGCCACAGTCAGGCCTTGATGGGGGCAGGAGTTGTTCAGTGTGATTATGCTGTCCGAGCATGACCTATGTTCCTGTTCCCATCTTTTTCTTTCTGTGCTATTTTTGTGCTGTGGTGAGGATAATCTCCTGATCTGGCTATCTGTATGATTGTGTAATGCTCATTGGCAAGTTCTAAAAGCATGGCCTTGTTCCTCACATAAGTTGCACTTCAGTTAATTTGTGCATGCTGCATTAGTATGTCCATATTCCAAGAATGAATTACATTTTATCCTATCACATGCATTACTAAGATGTGCAGTAGAGCCACATTTAAAACACTTCTTTGGCTGCCCTGGATAAAACAGTGTGCCCTATCTTTGCCTAAGAAGAAACAGCTTGGTAAATGTTTGAGGCCTAGGGGAGCCAATCTGAGTTTCACCTTGAATTTCCACCCCCAGTCCATATGTGCTCTTCATCCAAAATAGGTTGTGGATCCCCAATGATAACACACCGTTGAGCTAGCCAGTGCTTAATATCCTGCATATTGACCCTTCATTTTGAAATAATTTAGTCAGTTGACGAATAGCGGTTTAGTTAGGGGGATAGCCCAGAATGGTAACCAAAGTGCAGAATATTTTTTTCTCATACATGACCCAAATACAATCCAGTCCCATAGGTGTCTTAAAGCTTACATCAAAATGATATCTCCTGATGCGTGAATCAGGCATAGATCTCGTTAAAAACAAATGTATGGATTCTTTTATGAGTGTTCTACCCACATAGATTCTATCGGGTGCAATCACAAAACCCACCATGTACTGTAGATGGACTGCCTTCTGCCTTGTGCAGGGGAGCATTTTGAAAAACTGGTTCCTTTGTTGACATTTTGTCCAAATTTGTTGTGCTGTTTCCTGGGTTCTGGGAAACTGGGGTTCAGGCGGCTCCATGTCCATTTATGTGTCCCAAGTTTCTTGGCAGGCACTAGGCCCCACTCCTGGTGAATCAGAATAACTTGATACAGTTTCTGGGGACTGGGCCTGGTATTCAGAGGTGTGTATACCAAATTTTCTGTGTTTAATTCTATGTCAGAGTTATTTATAAATGGGACCTGTCCATACCCTCCAACTGTATCAATTTGGCTGGTACAATACTGGCTTTCTAACGGTGGTACTGATTCCTGAGACGTTCTCAGGTGTACCGAATTTGACATTCACCAGAAATTAGAGCACTTTAATTTGTGCCACAGTCCAGAAATATGTGGTGCACAAGGAATACAAGACACAGTATTGCTTTTAAGCAAATATTTTACTGCAAATGTGATTTACAAATACTTATAAAAATGAGCAGAAACGTGATGAGTGGTTTTCCTAGCGCCTCAAGTACATGAGTCTTCAAGGTGGTTAAGCCACACAGGTGAAACCCTACCTAATAAACCAATCAGTGCTTACATCATAATGTCAGTATCAATGTTGACTATCTCAGAAACCATTTTCAATTTAGAAGGAAATATAAGTAGTACAATGACTTCTTATTAGAATATAAATTCTAATTATTACATACTTGGACAAAAATCTCTACAACATCAAAGATAATAACCATATAACACTACTACAAAACTATTCTATAAACATATAAATAGTGAAAAACACTTTAAACCATTTAACTAAACTTACTGGTGACAAAAAATCAGCAGTTTCAGAATGTATCTAGTACCAATAAATCCTCTATTGGGTTAGTGACACCTGAGAGAAAGAGAGAAAAACAAAACATGTTAAACATCTCAATAAATGCAAAATATATACAAATTACAAAGGAACATGTTCTAATTTTCCCTTACCATGTTTCAAAATTATGTTATTAAACATTAAACTAGCATCTCATTCTATGTAAAAAGGCTTAATGTCCCAATTATTATTTAAACCTTTAGCTTTCACTGTATCCAATTTAAATATCCACATACTCTCTTTCAGTAATAATTTATTTGCTCTGTCACCACCCCATGAGTTGAATAATACTCAGCTGATGCCCTGAAATTGCAAGCAATCTGGTTTAGAGTCATGATGTTGGAAAAATGAGTGCCTAAAGGGGTGTCATTCCTGGCATTAATGATAGATCCTACATGTTCCTGTATACATTGTTTGAGGGTCTTACTGTTTTTCCTAAGCATCCAAGATTACAATCACACCAGAGTGTTAAATTACTGAAGTCACTGTTTGTAAGTTCACAGCTGTTCATTTCATATGGTCTAATTTCCTAGTTGAATAAAGCACTTCAATATTTGAAAACAGTATTTGAAAAATCTCAGCATTACCAGTATTTCCCTCAGTTTCTTGCAAGATCAAGTCGATGTCCTCAAACTGTGTATCTGGCATGAAACCCATGTTTGTGAGGTCAAAATCAGGTGTCTCCCATTACTGTCTCTAGATAAGTGTAATTTAAGACGGAGCTTCCTAAAAATTCACGGAGGTCCAGGATCACTGAAAATTTTGTTATATTATATAATAACTCTAGTTCCTTAATCAGCAGCTTCTAAATTAATAATGGCTTCTTTAATGTCTTTTAACACCAGTATCAGGACTTTCTAGGAAATTAGACCATATGAAACAAACAGCTGTGAACTTACAAACAGTGACTTCTGTAATTTAGCAGCCCTAGAAGAACTTTATGATGAAGGATGTATGTTAGAGAAGAATTTATTCTAAACAAAAATGGATATGGGATGCTGGGGCTAGCTCTGATGTTAAGACTGTCAGAAAAAATATTTAAACCAAAATTTCACCACTTTCTGTCCTAAAACATATAATACAGTGATAGAGACATATGAAAGAACAGTTATTAATCAAGTAAAGAAACTCATTAAATCACAAACAAGGGCATCACATTTTAACATCACTAGAAAGGAAAGGAATGCACTTGCAGAATTATCCCAAGATAAAAGCATTATCATCAAGCCATCAGATAAGTGTGGTAACATTGTAATCTTAGATATAGATCATTATAGAGAGATTGTGAGAGACCTCCTAGAGAATGAAATGCATTATACATGTTTGTTAAGCAATCCAATAATAGAACAGAAAAGATTTGTCATTTATTCTCTAAAGCTGTTAGAAATTGCAGCATTACAGAAGCAGAGTATGGATTTATGTGGGAAGAATTTCCAACCATTCCTAGTTTCTATATTGTACAAAAAATTTCATAAAAATAGACATCCAATTGTTTCAGGGTGGGCTCACTAACACAGAATTTGGGGAAATTCGTAGGATTTTTTTTTTTTTGCAATTTGATGTGACTACATTAAATTCCATATAAGAGATACTACTGATTTATTGGAAAAATTAAATGGTGTTGAATGGAATGCAGACTATAAATGATTAGGGATCGATGTAGAATCTCTACACCTCCATTAACCATGAACAAGGATTGACAGCAGTGGAATCTTTTCTCAGGAACAAGCCAGAGGATTCAGAAGTCCCAGTGAAATTTATACTGAGGCATTGGAATTTATTTTAAAAATAATGTATTTGAATTTGAGGGCAGATTCTACCAGCAAGCATGTGTGTACAGCCATGGTGTTGCTATGGCACCGAAGTTATGCAAACTTAAACCTAGGTCAATGGGAAAGGGATTTTGTGATGAACCCATCATTAAATCCATATTTCCTCTAACATAAAACACTGGTTCTGCTTTATTGATGATGTACTTTGTATCTAGGAGGGGAATACAGCAGATGTGAAGCATTTATGTCCTGGCTTAACAACAATGACCTCAATTTAAAATTTTCTCACCATTTGGATAATAATAAGCTCAATTTCTTAGGTCTTGAATTATCTACTGATACTGTTGTGAATGGAGATTTGAGAGTTCACACAAAACTTACAGAAAGTCCATGCTACCAATTCAGTTCTGCATTTTACAAGTGCACATCCTCTAATTTAAAGACATCAATTCCTATAGTCAATTATTGAGACTTAGGAGAAATTGTAGTCAGGGGAGTGATTTTGACTCCGGGCACATGAGTTAGTGGGAAAATTTGAACATAGAGGGTATAATAGAAACCCTACTAAAAGTAAAAGAAAAGTGTCTCAGACTCCAAGGATTCCTCTTCAGACAAACTACAAAGGGTGATTTTCAAGATGCACAGTGCACTTCTATAACACAATACAATCATCTTGCAGGGCAGATTGGTATTGTTATATATAAGAACTGGCCTATTTTATTTAGTGATGAAAATGTAGGACCTTCAGTGGGACCAAAACCAAGAATAACATTTCGTAGGGGTAAGAACATTAAAGATACACTAGCTCACACACATCTCAGTAAAATTAATTTGTCAAATACAGTACAGACTTGGCTCTCAAAGAACAAAGCTGCCCATAAATGCAGGAGATGTAACGATGTAAATTTGGGATAGAGGGAATAACTTTATACATCCAGACAGACCAGAAACAATTGTAGAAATTGAGACTCAATTACATGTGATATTACACATGTAGTATATGCACGCTGGTGTGATTGTAATCTTGTATACATAGGAAAAACAGTAAGACCCTCAAACAACGATACAGGAACATGTAAGATCTATCATTAATGCCAGGAATGACACCCTGTAGGCACCCATTTTTTCCAACATCATGACTCTAAACCAGATTGCTTGAAATTTCAGGGCATCGACTGTGTATTATTCAACTCATGCGGTGGTGACAGAGCAAATAAATTATTGCAAAAGAGTATGTGGATATTTAAATTGGATACAGTGAAAGCTAAAGGTTTAAATAATAATTGGGACATTAAGCCTTTTTACATAGAACGAGATGCTAGTTTAATGTTTAAAACATAATTTTGAAACATGGTAAGGGAAAATTAGAGCATGTTCCTTTGTAATTTATATATATTTTGCATTTATTGAGATGTTTAAAAGTTTTGTTTTTTTTTCTCTCAGTTGTCACTAACCCATCCGTTTGGGCTCCTACCACCCGGTTGGCATTGGGCACTTTGAGTTTGGCATATTAACTGCCCGTTAGTCCTCGGACTTTGAACTTTTAAGGATGTGGCATTGTGGTTTTCTCTTTCCTTTGATGCTTTTTTCTATCTGCATAAAAGTTAGGAGTTGTGAATAACAAAAAATTATTGTCTAGACTCCAGAATGGATTTTTGTATTATATTTGACATTATAAATAGAGGATTTATTAGTACTAGATAAATTCTGAAACTGCTGATTTTTGTCATCAGTAAGTTTAATTAAATAGTTTAAAAGTGTTTTTCACTATTTAGATGTTTATAGAATAGTTTTGTAGTAGTGTTACATGGTTATTATCTTTGATGTTGTAGAGATTTTTGTCCAAGTATGTAATAATGAGAATTTATATTCTAATAAAGAAGTCATTGTACTACTTATATTTCCTTCTAAATTGAAAATGGTTCCTGAGTTAGCCAGCATTGTTACTGACATTATGATGTAAGCACTGATTGGTTTATTAGGTAGGTTTTACCTGCGTGGCTTAACCCCTTGAAGACTCATGTAGTTGAGGCTCTAGGGATGAGCACTCATCATGTTTCAGCTCATTTTTATAAGTATTTGTAAATCACATTTGCAGTAAAATATTTGCTTAAAAGCAATACTGTGTCTTATATTCCTTGCACACCACATATTTCTGACTGTGTCATTTTATGGAGGTTAGCCGCCTCTTTGTGGTGCCTGCAGATGACTGGTTTATTTCAGCAGAGGAGTCCTGGTTGTGCAGTTTGATTTGTGTACTGACAACTATTCCCCAATGTTCTCTGCAGTCAGAGTGCATGACCTGATGGCCGCATGTGGGTATGAGTGAAGAAAAAGCATCAATCTGTCCCCTTGGTAACAGCAATGGGAGGAACATGCACCGGCTCGCCTGTGACTTACCCCCAGAAGCAACTGCTGCAGCCTTTACCCCTGACACTTGGCAGGAGTTTTCATCTGAGTGACTCAGTCAGCTGCTGAGTTGAGCAATTTAAACCATGTCGATCGTGTCTGTGTGTCCCCAGTCTGTCATGATGACTGCATCTCGATCCCGCTGGCTCCACAGTGATAACTTACACACAGACTTAAGCTGTGTCTATGTTGCATACCACACATTAAATTGAATCTCCGACTGTCAGATCATCCTCTGAGCTCTGATCAATGTTGAATCTAAAATCTGGTGAGTTAGTGCGAGCAGAGTTCTGGAATGGCAACAGCAGCAGCAGCCGGGAGGGGTGAGAACAAAGTTCAGAGAGACTGAACATTGACAATCAATGAAACAGTGAGTGGGGTGCAGCTAGGACATGGAGGTTCCGTATAGGATCTCTACTGGAGGGGAGGGATGAACTGCTTAGGCTCCTTATCAATTTTGTAACTTCTCGCAATTGTTGTCTGAATAGCACCAAGTTATGATTTTTTTCTTTTGTCCAAGAATATATTGCTGCTTGTGACTGTTGGAAGTTGGGACTTTGACAAGGGATTACAGTTTAGCATGTTTTTGTACAGTAAACATTTGTTGCAAATTACTAGAGCTATGCATTTCCATGCAACTGAGAGAGTAAAACTAGAAACTTTAGGTCCATTCCCTAGGTCTCCCAGGAATGGCATTCTGTCATTTTCAGGGAGGGAAAAGTATAGGGAGCACAAACGCTTTCAAATTTGCTTCATACATCTCTAAAAGGGAGGGTCCTGTGAGTTCCATCCAAGTTAAATCACGGTTTTTTTGAAGATTTCTGCTGCATTGTTGCTGAAAGTAAAAGGACATGTAAGTTATGTTTTGTAGAATTTAGAAGGTCGTAAGTTACTAGGGTAAAACCATAGGGCAGGCATAGGATTGTAGCTGTGGAGAGAACAGGATGGCCTGGTAAGCTGGTTTTGGAGGTGGATTCTGCAATTAGCCAATTCAGAGCATCAAGCCTTCCTCAAGTTTTGCCTCCCAGACTGCAGCACCTTTCTTTTTCTTCTAATCTCTAAATTAGGATTTTCATCTTGGTGGCTCTGCACGCAATGATATTGCGGTTCGACTCGAGTTCTGTACCATTTGAGAGAAAGGGCCACATGTGTACCTATTTTCATCTGTCAAATGTTGGAGGGTCTGCCTGTCCATTAGCAGTAGACACCTTAATGCAGAGTCACTATTATCAGCAATGCTAAATGGTTCACCCGAGGAGTCTGTACAGGGGTGTTTCTGTATTGCCTGAACTGGACTGTGGGTAGGATCTGGGACCCTTTGTCCATGCACAGTCTGACAGCACCCTGCCTTGATTAAGGATTTTCCAATTGACTTTGGTGTCACAGGCCCAGTTCCCCACAGTGAGTTGCAGTGATAAAACATCCCTCTCCTTCTTAATTTTATATTGTCCCATTTCTCCTTTTCTCTGACTGATGTTGCTTGTTTAGAAGGAGAGTACATACAAAGTGTGAAGTCTACTCCTTCTCATTCCTGCATTCCTGTTCTCTTCCTTCATATTCAGTGCGTAGTTTCCACGGGTGTTTTGATAAGTGGGGTGTTGGCCCCAATGCAGTTGGCTCCTTTGATGCTACTGACTCATTCATTGTACCAGGGCTTGGCCTGTCATTCTGAGGCCACACTAGTTCCCTCGATCCTCTGTCTCCTTTCCAATAATCATTTCAAATAAGTACTCTCCTCGTTTTCGCCATCTGTTCCACATCTTTGGCTTTGGCTGAACTTTTCTCAGGCTCCTGTAGAATTTCCAATATTTTGGTATGCTGGGTAGCACTCAACGCTCGAACCATTGCTCCTCCATCACCAGTAGTGATCCTTTTCAGGGTAAGTCAATTCCATTATTGCCTCATCGGTTCTCAGTGTGTTAGGTTCCTCGCCAATCTCCAAAGCTGACCTGCACGGTCTGACATCAGCTCCCTGTAGGTACACCAGCCATCACCTCTTGCCTCTCTGATCATCTTTCATGTTCTAACAGAGTTTCCCTACTGTAGAGTAGAGGAATTTTGGGGAAGTAGGAACAATTAAAATTATTTTTCTATTCATGTCTCTTCTGCATTTTTTATTCTTCCCTCATATCCTATTCATTCCATTCTTAGAACACCATTCTATCTAGTTTCTATTTTTCATCATCAATTTCTTCCTTGTGAGTTTTTTCTTTTTTTTTCCTTTTCATGCTCCCTTTACTACAGGCTGTATATACTCCATCACCATCCATATCCTTATCTCAGTGGATTTTTTACACTTTTCTCTCCCTTTTTTTCACAATATATTGTTACAGGCTGACTACAGCTGGCGATCCTTTTTTTTGAGAATTTTTTCTCATCAGCTTTATAAACTTGTCTCAGTGAAATATGTACATTTTGAGAAATACTTTTACATTTGTAACTTGCTGCAGTACCCACTTGCATCTTGACTGCCATATAATATTTAATAACAGCAAAAATAACTTGCAAAGTTTTTTCAGAAAAATGTTCCATTGTGTAGAATATACTAAAAAATCAGTTCTTTATATGTTAGTGATGAAAGCCATGGTATTTTCCAAATGCGAATTACTTCACCCCATAACTGTTGTACATATGTACACTCCAAAAAGGTGTTTCTGAGTTTCCAACATACTTTGGCATGTTTCCTTGACAAAATCTCTCTTCTAGATTTATGTTTATTATTACTTTTCACATTCAGTTTTCCATGAATGGTCAACCAGAGTAGATCCCAAAGCTAAATCAGGTATTCTTTCATTTGTAAGTTAGTGATATTGCAATATTTGTGTCACCCACTGACAGTTTGGTAGAATTATTTTTCTTAACAAATTGCTTTCAAAAGTGTATCATACATCTCTTGTTTGAAGCAATCATAACTTGTTAAAAGGTACTTTTCATTTTATCAATTTCTGAACCATTGGTTTAATATATGTTGGTATTATATTTGTCTTGGATAACAGCCTGCTATTTCCTGTATCCATGCAGTTTTACAAATGTTTACCCATTCATATAACATATCCTGCCATATTTTATTCCTCTGACCCTGCCAGCTTATTACATTAACATATATAAAACAAGCTATAGTAGAAAGCTACAGGACTAACTATCCCTATTCCCACCTCCTTAATAGGCCTATATGTAACATCCATTTTAATTGGTTTCAGGTGGCTCCCAGAAAGCTCTAAAAATATACTAAACAGTATGGTTTCTAACTGTTTTGGAGGTGGAAATATAATACTAATATATAAAGAATATAGGTACCAGCAGTGTTTTTCTCAGTAACATTCTTTTCCTTTTTGAAATTTGCCGGTGGACCCATGATTTGGACATGTTGTCTGCCATATCCAATTTTTTCCCAGTTCAAAAGGGCCAGATCCCCAGGCCCAAAATTACCCCAAAATAGGCATGGGGTCTTGTGACAGTCTTATTCCAGCATAAGAAGTTTGTGTTAATGCTCCCTCCTAACTGCAAGCCTATACTTTTGTCTTTATTAATATGGGATCCTGAGACCTCTGAATACTCCTTCAGCTGTTTTACTATCTCTCCTCCTCAGTCATCTTCCTGGTGATCAAGACAATGTCATTTGCATATGCTAATACAGATATTGGGGCTCTATCAATTATTATCTGAATACCTTCTATCTTGCTGTTCATTTACATTACTCAATAAGGAGCAATACAGTATATATAAAGTAAGGGCTAAGAGGGCACCCTGTCACACCCCTCTCTGTATCTGTACTGATTATCCTGTCCACCCATTTACCCTAGGAGTTACTCTTGTTGATTTGTATAAGCTTTTGATCCACTTATTAAATTTTTCTGGTATCCCAAAAATTTTAAGGTTATGAACAAACATCTATGAGCTATGGAATCAAAAGCTTCTGTTGATCCAGACTCAGTAAAACCCTTCAACTGTATCAGTTTGGTCCTTTTGGAAAAGTTCCTCGAAATAATTTAATTGTCATGAATTTATGTTTTTCATTGAACATGTTTGAGCTTTACTAATTAGGGTCTCGATACTTGACCTAACCTTTGGCAAACATTTTCCCAGAATTTTAAAATCCTTATTCATGACACTAATATGGCTCCATTCTTCAATAATTTTATCACCTTTTTCATATAAAAAGATTAACTCAACAATTGACAAGTTCTCTGATATTTGCTCAGAATATAGTAGTTCATTAAAACTTGAGTCAATTCTGGTAATAGCTGATACATATAATGCTTATAAAATTCTGAGGTCAAACCATCAACCCCTGGAGCAGTGCCTCTCTTTAACAAGGAAATCACTGTCCGTACCTTAGTTGTGATATTGGTCTTACCAGTTCCTTTTTTGCTACTCTGATAATTTTGGAATCTGTATTTGGATATTTAAGTTTCCAAATTCTTTATTTCATGGATGTACCAAAAGTGTTGGTGACATACTGATTTACTATTTCCAAATGCCTTTCTTAGTGATTTGAACATTTCCATCTATGTCTCTTAATTGTGTCATTATTTTATTCCCTACTTTTTACTATCTTTGTAGGGATCAAAAGCTTGTTTGTTACCTCAGTTCCAAATCTTAGCTCCTGCTGCAAGGTTTTCATCCTATTATATTGTATCTTATACATTTTTTATAAGCAAATGTGTTTATTGTAGTCTATTTCTAATGTTTCTGTTTTGGATATTAAAGAATGAAGTTGTTTTCAGATTTAAATAATTTAAAAAGAGATGTGTGTTTAGCTTACCAGTCAACTTCTAAAATAAAGTCTTAAAATTAATTTTTGAGTTTTCCCACGGTCTGCATATGAGTCATACTGTATATGCATATTATTGATGTTTGTGCGAGCCATAACTATTCCCATTTCTTATGTGTATAAGATTCTTCCATTAGTTTGGCATTCAGTCTCCAGGACCTTTTCCACAAGGTGTTAGAGTGCCCCAGCTTATCTTAATTTCTAAGACCCTATGGTCTGAGAACGCCATATCATGCACCTTCCTCTTATTACTCTAGAAACCTTGAAATGAAAAGAAAGTCAATTCTGGTGGAATGAGTCCCTTTAATATAAGTGTACCCTTCTTGTTTTTTACCACCTTTTAAGATCCCTTTAAATTTGATGTGGAATGATATCCTTCAAAGCTTTACTATTACAATACAGTTTATTTGTACTAAATCCTCTATCTTCTTGTGCTAGCTACAATTGAAATCCCCCAAATAATTATTCTAGCAGTGTGCAAATAGGGTTGGATTTTTTAAAATAACTCTATCCTAGTTGTCTTGCCTTGAGGCGCATACATATTTATTACTCTAAATCTGGTTTGGCCATATTGTATATCTATAAGTAGAGCTCAACCGAATTCTATTTCTACCAATCTGGTTACTTTTAGGTCAGGATTTAAAACAGAACACCAACCCCATCGCACCTATCCCATCCTTGTGACCAAAAGGAGACTCCTTCTCCATAATTTAGTAGCTTGTGCTATTTCATATAATGATTTAAGCCTTGTATCTTATATACATATGATATCTACCCAACAGTGTGATAGTTCTGTCAGTACTGTCAACTGTCTTCTACTATTCTTAATACTGTTGACATTTAAAGTCAGAATACTAAGGGATGTCATATTGTAAACAAAAGTTGTTTTTTTTTCTTCCAAAAGACAATCTACAAATCTGTATTCATTAGGATGGGGACCTTGTTGACCATTTCTTTTTCACAATATCTCCTGAATAGATATCTTTGACCCCTGAGGAGTGGTCTTTTGTAGAGGAAGAGATTGAAGAAGAATCTGAATCTGCTTCATCAGAATCTGCAATAGTTAAGGCTTTGTACTGGTTCATTGTAGTCCATTTAGGTTTGCCCTGAGTAATTTCTTTCTTTTTCCTTTTGATAACAGCTTACTATCAGTTTTACCATGGTATTTTTTATGTGCCACAGTCTTTAAAGGTGGATCAGTAGCTGGTGGGGTGGGGTGGGCATTGACTCTGGAAGAGTAGAAAGCTGTTTCTTTTGTAGTTCTCCAGGTCAATATTATCTACCATCTCCATTTCCCATTCTGTATTGTTTGATGCTTTACCTCCTATATCAAAATAGCTTGTTTTGAAGATATAGGGATGTTCTTTGTTGATTTTCTTTCTGGATTGGTGGTTCTAGCCCACTCTCTTCTTGTCTTGTATTTGTCTCTACTTCCTGTGATTTCTCCTTTCCTTTCTTTTCTTTCTGTTTAAAGAGTTCCTGCATTCTGAGTTCTGAGGCTGCTGCACAGCCCTTTCTCTGCGCCTGAGTAGTTAAAGCTTCATGTGTAGATACATCTTCTCCATTATGTGAGGCCCATGGACACCTAAAATATGAGTGTCCTTTCCTTCACATAAGTTACAACGAAACATATTCATACAAGATGTTGCAAGATGGCCAGTTTCCAAACAGTGTGTGTGCATTTTGTGTATTGCAGGCATTACTTACATGTAACCTTGAACCACAGCTGTGACATGACCTGGCTGGCATGGATAAAAAGGGACCCTCTGTTCTTTACCCAGAAAAATACAACCTGGAAGATGTACAATTCCTGCATTTGACATAAACAATTTGCACTTCACCTTCCATCCTCCTGTCCATATTTGCTCTGACTCTATGACTGGGATAGGCTGTTCCAGGACTTCACATCTCTTTTTAACCACTATAAAATATTGATATGTTCACACTTTCATTCTTAAAATGATGGTTATAGTGCATACTGTCAGTTTTGGATAAGTATTGCTAAAAAGAGGTCCATATGGGTGAATTTTGATTTCATTATATTTCACCCAAAATCTATCAAGAACTTCTACTGTTTTTAAGCTTACATCATAATTATACTCATCGGTATGAATAAGTGCAAATATTTCTGATGCATGAAACTTAATTGAGTTTTTCAATAAATTTCTTTACACACATACCCGCTTTGGAGGGTCTCTAGGCCGCTTTATACAGCAGTCTGATTGCATTTCTATGGGTTGCTGGTTCCCCTTTGTTTTGAACAAGTCTGCCATCCGAAGCATGGGTTTAAAAAGTGTTCCTTTACTTGGGTCTTGTAAGTTTTGCACCCCAGTCCTATAAATAAGTTTTCTTCTCTTCTTATCTGCTCAGAACCTGATATTCCTGGGACATTTAACTCTTCTTTCTCCTCAATATCCACATCCTTATTTTTTTGTTTAAATGCACTATTTCTGTCCTCTGGACCCTTCACTTTAGTCTGCTGTGTCATAATGTGATTTACACTGGTACTAGGTCCAGGTAATACACTCTCCTGTTCTACTTGCACTTGCACCCTCTAAATGCAAAATTTAATTTCTGGCTTGCACATCTGTGTGAACTACAGCTCTTTAGGTGACAGTACAAGTTTACCTGTAGCTGTGATTTCAACATCTTCATATTGTGCTACCACTGGATCTGAGGGATCTGGTTTCCAACAGCCATCTTTATCTGTTACCCTGCCTGCATCCTGAAGTGCATCGGCTGGATTCCAATTTCTTTCTTTATGTTGTCTTCTATTTTGTATCCCCAATGTTTTCTCTGCAGCAGCTCTTTTCCTACAAGCTCCATTACAAACAGTTTGTCTGAACTCACACTGCTTAGGTAGGCCGAGTTGCCATGTCAGCATTTTCCTGAAGACAGGGTGCGGCAGCTACTCACTGCTGCTGCAAGGCTTCACAGTCACTTGTCTTTTGGTAAAAAGGTCTTCTTACCCTTGACAGCAAGATCTTTATTTTTCCTCCTCTGATTCAGCAATTTCAGGTCCTGTCTGCTTTTGCTCCCGATCTTCAGAAATGTCAAACCGCAAACCTTCAATGTTGTCCTGAACCAGTTGGAGACCATTTTGTTTGCCCACAGGTTGGGATGAGTTCATTTCTATTTCCATTTAGAAGTCATCCCCAAGCTGTATTTCTCATTCTGCAATCTTTCTGGATCATTCTCCATGACAGGCAAAACTAAATTTTACTATTTTCTTCAGTCTCTAGGAAGGCAAAGGTAGGGAGGAGACCTGTTCCCTGCCTCCCACACATCCTCATTCTCTGAGGTCCAGTGAAGTGGCCATCTTCTCAGACAGCAGTTTTCCTTACTGATGAGTATGGAATTTTTTATTGTCATATCAATAAACCAAAAATGAATATAAACAGTGTTTGAGTCACACAAGATAATACATAAATCATATAGAAAACAAAAACAGATAAGTATTACAGTCATACAGTATCAAAACATTATAAAAATAGTGTGAGAACATCTCCTTCCCCCACTAAAAGAGTGAGAATTTTTAATTAACATAACAAGAAAATAAATATACACAGTGTTAAGTCACACAAATTAAAACACAAATCATACAGAAACCAACCCCAAATAAGTAGTATATTCATACAGTATCTGAACATTGTAAGAATAATATGAAAACATCCCTCCCTCCCTACTAAACGAGTAGGGAAAAAATGTTTTATTGAAACCTAACTGATAAACCAAATTGAATACAAATAATGTAAAACCTTTAAAGTAATATAAAATCTTGTGGAAGATAATTACTAAAAATATTGTAATCTTATATTGTCAAATTAATATAAAAGATATATTACAAAACCAATCATCCCTCCCCCAGAAAGGGAGTAGGGAATTTCTTCCCAAGACAAACCATACAAAAATGATATTTATCTCACACAAATCATAAAAACAATCAACAGAAATAAGTGATTCAAGTTTTCTAAACCCAACCGTAAGTAATCAGTAACTATAATACATCCCTATTTACAGCCCTACTACTAGGGTAGAGGGATGTGACTATCCAGTGTCTAACCAATGCATTGCTTTCCATTTCTTGCCAAAAGTTTCGCTGACAATGTGCGAGTATCCTTTTCCATAATCCGAGAAACCATTCATGTATTCTCCAAAACAATTGTTCTGGAGAAATAAATAGTGATCTTAAGGACCAGATACACCTTACTTGCCAGATTTGATATTTAATACCCCTAAAACCAATCGTGCAGTATCTGGATTAAATGTGGCCCAACTGTGAGACAAAATACCAAAGAACAAACTTTGTGCATCTATCACTGGAAAATTAATCTTAGCCCATTTTACATATAGAATTGACCAAAATTGTAAAATATATGGACATTCAAAATATAAATGAGTCATTGTTTCTATACAATTTATACATATGGGCCCAGATATTCAAGGTTGCGCCATGCGCAATAGGGTTGCACCTGCAGTTCAAAAGTGCGGCATTCTGTGATATTCAGCAGGAGAAAGTTATGCCACCGAAACATGCTGAGCAACAGCGCAATGCAATGACGGTATGCGAATCAAGGTGGATCCATGCATAAAGACAGCAATGTGATATCCAAAGACTTCTGCTAATGCACAACAGCGGAACAGCTGGAAGTTGTGCACCAGTGGAAATGAGCCAAAATAAAAAGGCTCAAGGAAGAGGCGCAAGAACGCCACAGGATGCCAAGTGGGAAGAGAGAGAGAGAAAGACAGTCAGTGACAGGCCAGGGCAGGCAAGAGAAGCAGTGTGGCCATAGGCTGCAGAGGCCAGCGGGGGTCCTTGGTCAGTGGAAGTAGCAGTCAGGACAGCGGGGTAACAGAGCAATATCAGCCGGGGGGTCACAAACCAAGGAGATGGACAGTGGCAGCTTCACATGGAAGCTGTAATGAGGGGTGAGAATGCAAGGTGCAGGGGACGTGGCCGTGGATGGGCCCGTCGGCGTACGCCCCAACAGGCAGTACTGCGTCGCATCGCTTTGAGCTGTACACAGATGTAGAGACGGGGCCAGTACCACCTGAACAGGGCAATACTGAGGTGGCTCTGTGAGCTGTGCAGTGATGTGATGCAGGCACCCTCACGATGGAGTCATGCTCTGTCAGTGGAGACCAAGGTGACAGCCTGCATGTGCTTGCTTGCCACGGGCACCTTCAGAGGCCAACAGGGGACACCACAGGCATCACACAGTCGCCACGTCATGCATCCTCACCCAATTCCTCAGCGCACTGCTGCCACATGCTGAGGAGCACATCCATTTCCCCAGCACCGTGGCAGAGCGTACAGCAAACATGCAGGCATTCCACAGGGGTAGCACGCATGCCTGGCATGCTAGGGGCCATAGACTGCTCCCATGTGGCCATTAGCACACCACCTGGCCCGATGGGGCCGCATATAGGAATAGAAAGGGCTTCCCCAGTGTCAAATGCCAGGTGGTGTGTGATGCCACTGGTATAATCAATGTCTGTGCCACACACCCTGGCGGAGCACATGATACCTTCATATGGCATCAGTCCGCACTGTGCCATTGATTTGAAGTGGGGACATTCCCACAGGCCATCTAGTGGGTGAGTACGCATGTAGGAAATGCAAACTTAGGGCAGGGTGGAATGCCACAGGTGCCATGGTAGTGGCACACAGGAATATGGGCAATATGGACCTGAACATGAGACTGATCTACACTATCTCCACACAGGTGAAGCGGATACCCACTCCGTCCCTGGCTGCTCACACGTGCGGTGCCCCATCACCCCATCGCAGCAATGCTATAATGAGGCACATGCCGCAACACGCAACATCATCGAGCTGGTGTTTGGGATGCTCAAGGCATGCTTCTGATGCCTAGACACCTCGGTGCTTGCCCTACAGTACAGCCCTCAAGGCTTGTGGGATATTCCTGGCCTGTTGTATCCTGCACAGCTGCCAACGACTGTGGGATAGCCGCACAGGTTGAAGAGGGGACAGCGATGGGGACACTAGTGGTGCCGTGTTGATGGTGATGAGCAGCCCCCCTGACGGGCGGGACCCCGACTGATCCGCAGGCCCAGCTGCACCGGGACACCATCACGGAGGAGCATTTGCACAACACAGGTAAGTCAAGGGGCCATGTGCAGACAACACTGTCCTGGTGCAACCCACAGGCACATAGAGTAACACACCTGGGGTGCCTGACGGCAGGGGTGGAAGGGACCAGGCACACCAACACACCATCAGGAGGGGCGAACAGTCAAATGGAGACACACACACACAAAACACACCAGGCACAAAGCATACATGGGCAGGTGCACAGAGCAGGGACAGACATGGCAAACACACAGATCCACAGACCACACCCACCACCTGTATTTGTCAAGCACGTGTGTCAGATGCTGGGCACCCTTGCACCTTGGTGTACAGTACAATGCAGGCATCATCATGCACATCCACCTGTGGACAGTAGTTGGGATGGTGTGCAGGTGGTCCGTATGTTGACGTGATGGGCAGGGCACCCACCAGTGCACTGCCCACCATGACGCACAGTGCACACAGGGCAGCACCAGACAGGGCCCACACTGGGAGACAGGTCAGTCATGTTGCACCATTCCACAGCCACCACAGATGCATGCGGCCCCACCATGACCCAACAGCACTGGCAGGCTGAGCAGGGGCTACATGGGTGGCACCGATGGACCACCAGGGGTCCCACTGCATGATCGCTACCTTGTCCGCAGTGGGATCTGTAGGATGCCAAACATACCTGCACCAGGGGTGCTTGGGATGCCCACAGCAGAACCCAGCATCGACAGGCTTGGTTGCGCATGACGCCGGAACGGGAGTGGAGAGTGTACTGTGGGGCGCTGTACAGGAGCACCTGCATGTGTGCCTCAATGCAGCCACGACAGTGACCAATGCCTGGGTCTGCTCTATCAATGGTGGCGGTCACATCCATCCGCATGTGGACCATCTCTGCATGGTCCAGAGCACATTCCCTGCTGTGCCGCTTCCACAGCCGCACACAGTGCCTCCACAGACGTTGCAACCTGCCTTTGCTGCTGTACTGATTCCCGCAGCAGGCGGGTGTGCTTTCAAGTGGGTACTTGCCACAACAACATCCTGTCCCCAGGGTGTGGAAGGTCCTGATGCTCAACACCCCTTGAGGGTGGGCGCTGTTCACCAGGACCAGGAATGGGCGATCGGGCAGGCGGGCATGTGCCACCACTGGACACTGTATCCCCCAGACCTGGTGGGTGACTGATGCTACTGCCCTCCAACCGCTGTGCCCAGGGACCACTGTTCCACTGCTGTGGCCACAACAGTGCCAGACACCTGCACAGCCACTGGTGCTGCCCACCGGTGGTGACAGGCACAGCCTGGGACTGTGCCGACATGCTGGCACACATGTTGGAACCAGCTAGGCCCAGGGCACATGCTGGCCTACTGTGTGTCCTTCATGGGACACACACATGTCACTGCCCATTGCAGTCCTTGCATCATCAATGGTGCAGGTACGTTGCTAGCCACAGTCACAGCGTGCTGGCATGCTTGCATGCCATACTGCTGAGACACAGGCTGTGCACCCCACACCTGACTCACACCGACACCAGAGTTGGCAGCCCAGCTGCATGCTGGTGCAGTGCATGCTGGCTGGTGACAGAGGTGGATGGACCCTCCTCCATGTCCAGCAGGTCATCCTCACTGCCTGGACCCACCACCACCATCCCCTGAAGATGAACAGGATCTGGAACAGAAAGAGAGGACATGTGAGTGCATGGAACAACCTCCCCCACCACCACCATGTCATACCGTGTAGTGATGGGCTTCCACCTGTCTGGAATCCACCTCCTGGTATGCCCTCAATAGCACTGCACTGCATTGATGCAGCCAGTCGGTCCTCAGCCGGGTCAGCTCCACCACCACTGGCTGGTCCCCACCAGTGCCAGCATGTGCTGCCCTGAGGGCTGCCACCTCTTCTTCACCTCCTGCAGTCTGCCCCATCTTTTTTGCATTCCTGCATGGAGCACTGGTGGCTTCCATGCAGGTTCACTGCCTGAGCTACCCCTCCCATGCAGCCGCGACAGCCTGAGGGGTGTCCCGCCGTCCACTCAGTAGTGACTCCTCCTCCGTAGGCCTGGAAGAGGCCTCTGTCTCTGCCGTGGTGAAGTTGGGCCTCCTCCTCCTTCACCCACCATCCTCACCCTCACCTTGGCTCTGCTCAGTCATGGTGATCTGTATGGGTGGAAGTGGACACCTGTCACTGTGCAGTCTACAGCGCTATCCCATGCCCATTGTCCAGAACATCCCACAGCATGCAACCCATCTCTACCTGCAGTAACTGAATTCAGCGCGAGCACAATGTCACACATTTATAGCACAATGCATGCAAATTAGAGTGGAGCAACTGTAATGAGATGCAAATCGCGCCACTGCACCTTTGAATGGCTGATCAGATGATTTGCATGTGTCGGTTGAATATCGCGCTATGCGCTTTCACAATACGGTTGAGCCCGGCTGAGCCAATGGCGCAGATCTGTGACTGTGTGGTACACCGTAGCGCATGCCCATGTAGCTACGCAGGTGTCTGCTGCACTGATGATGTGCTGCGCGATCGGGCAATTCAGGCCATGGTCACCACATTGTGCGGTGGCACTACAGCAATGGGCACCATATGGCGCTGTGGCACTACTGCGCAATAGTCCACTGTGGCATTGGCACACAGGTGGTCGGTCGCACAGGATGCATAGACATCATATGGCGCTGTGCGTGGCCTTGCGCCATAGACCCCTGACCTGGTGTTGACCTATACCCCCAGCGCAGTTCAGCTGCCATGTGTACGGCCCTATTGCGCTGTTTGGTGACAGTGCTATGTGAACCGACGGTGCTGTACGAACAGCGATTGGAACCTATGGTGGTCTATTGCACAACATTTCCACTAGGGGTTGCCGGCTGCAGGGCGCCATATTGCCTGCTGTAAAGATACAACAATGGCATGCAGGAGGGTGCTCCAATGGAGCCGGTGGAGGTGGCCAACCTGGTGGCCCTGGTTGAGCCCACTATGGGCACAGTATGGGAGGAGCCCTCACCAGGCTCAAACCAGGTCTGGCTGCAGGTGGCCAATGACCTGGTGGGGGTCACAGGGTGGCGCCGGTCTGCCGAGCAGTGCCGCACAGGTACAGTGACCTCCGCAGGAGGGAGCCGGATTTGCTTCACCGACTATGGTCACGTGCCAGGAGGGGCGTTGCCTAGGCCAGGTGGGTGTACCATCTATGTACCTGTATTCTCCATAGGGGTGTGAGTGTGTTTTGTTGGCTGTGCATGGGTGATGACTCTGCCATGGTTGGCTGTGTCAGTGTGTGCAGGTGTGAGATACATGGGTCTGGCTGTGTGGGCAGGCACACTCACTGGGGCAGGGGCAGTCTGCTTTGGAGTCACACTGATGTTTTTCTCAACATTTGTCTCCCACAGGCCGGGCAGAGAGGTTGCAGGCACTGGTTGAGGAGGGCGTGGCGGGGCCCTGGTGGCAGTCGGTGGTGCTGTGAGGGTGGGCCACAGCAGCAGCAGCCAGCTAGCTGCTTGGAGTGTGAGTATCATTACATCATGGATGCTATTGCATGCTGGAGGGGTGGGCATGACCACCAGCCATGGACAACATAACCATGCACGACACAGGCGACAGTCATCACTGTCCAGTGTCACTGCACGCCTGTGTGTACGTCACTGGTGGTCCATGCATGCACTGGGCACATGGCTGTGGAACTGGCATCCCACCACATTGCCACGTCCACTTGACAGCCTTGTTTGTGCTGTGATGGACATGGGCAGTGTGTGCAGTGGTGCACATAGCTGATGCTGCCTGGTTGGGCTTGTCATGTGCATGGTCACTGTGGTGAGTGCATACCATCACAGGTGTGGGACATTGGGCTATATGCCTTGCAGGTTGGGTGGTGTTCAGGGTTGTGGGCAGTTACAGCCATTGACTGTGTTCCTTTCCTAGGCCCTCATCGTGTCTCGCAGGATTGAGCGGGCACTGCACCAGCTGACCCAGGTGTCCCTGGAGAACCGTAACATCCCTCCATGATATCCAGCGCCATGGGTTCGGAGGAGGCACAGCCAAGCGAGACGGTACCAGGCAGCAGTGGACCAGTCTGCTAGGCCTTAGACCGGCTTCCTTCCCACTTCACCCATCCCTCCCACCCTGCCTTCCCTCTCCAAGTTGTTCATCCTCACCCCTTGCCCACCCCTACCTTGTACCCTACCCCCTTGTACATAGTTTTGTTGTTGTTCTTGTTCTACTTTCCATTTTTTAAATATATATATATTTTGTTATGAAAACTGTGGTGGTCTCTGATTTGCAGCTGGCTATGGTTGCTCAGTTGCAGTGGTGTGCATGCCATCTGGAGTGGTATGGTCCTGGGTATGTATGTGTGTGTGCGGTGTGTGCATGGGGAGGTGTCTCCAGTGTGGCAGTGACGTTTTGTTGGTCTTGCTATCTGCTGCCGCCCACTGCTGGGTGCACAGGGTGGGTCTGGCTTGTATGGTTCTCTGCTACACGAGGTTGATGTGTACCAGGGGGATGCATGGTGTTTTCTGCAGTGCCAGTCACTGCACATGGCTGGTGTCTTGGGGTCACGGTGCAGGGTGTGCTGCATACAGGGGCTGATGTGCACTGTGGTTGTCAACCCCTGTGTGGCAGTGTCAGCCTGCCAGTGGTTGTGCTGGGGCGTCATGGCCCTGCTGTACTTTGTTGGCTTGTCCCCATGGGCAAGTGGATCATCCGTCCCACCCCAGTGATGCTGTGCTTGGGGTGTGCAGGTGTCTTGTTGGTTCTGCAGTGTGTTCCTGTGCCCATGTGTGGCATGGCTGGCGGTGGGCCCCAGCCTGCCTCCCTGGTTCTGCAGTTCCATTGCTCTGCTGGGGGTGGGGGCTCTGCTTGCGCTATGGCACCTCTGGACTGCTCAGCTGGGCTAGCCTTGCTGTGCTATGGCACAACCTTCTGCTCAGCTTCCCTTCCTTCTGCTCAGCTTCCCTTCTGGTTGTGCTATGGCACAGTTTGTGCGATATTCAGACGTTGGCTGCTTGCGCAATTTGTTTTGCTCCATGTTTGAATATCGCATCTGTTGCACATATGTGCAATTGACTTGTGCTTGCTTCTGCTGCGCACATTTTGAGTGCAGTTTGAATATCTGGGCCATTGTGTTTCTTGGACAATATCTCTCCTCCTTACCCTTATGCTTCAGATTACCTTAACATTTAATCTACCATGGGCTACAAGCCAAATAATATCCCACATATAATTTAGAATGCTAGAAGAAGTGAGCATCAAATGAATTTGAATCAGATTCTTCTCTAATCTATCACCAACACAGGGTTTTCCAAAAATACTGTTCTAATAACAGATTATACATCTTTTTCCTAGAATTTTATTTTACTAATATAAGAATGAAAATATGCAGGTAAGCTATTGATAGGTTTTGTTTAGGAATAACCCTTCTTTAAACCAATAATCCAACCACTGCAAAATGTGATCCGATATCCATAGAGTCCATATTTTAGATTTTCCCAGTAATATCAAAGAAATATCTGTATACAGAAAAATAAAGAAAAAATAAAATAGGATTAATCATATTAATGCCGCCTTTCTTTACTGGCTGGTATAATATACCCTTTTATGGGGTTCAGCCTGACTACCCATATTGCCTGAAAGAAAAGCTAAACAGTGCTGTTTCTCTAGAGATTGGTAACCATAAACTGAACTCAGATGTAAAAAAAAAAAAATAAGAAATGTTCTAACCATATAAATCCTTTTCTTTTTGACATCTTCCACCTATTCCAGGATGCCACTTTCCATTTAGCATTTTGAATAAGTTTATTCCAATTATATGTTGCTGTGCCATTCCACAAAAGAAATAGATTCCTAAAATTTTACAAACCTGTGATGAAACAGGAATCCCCATAATTGTGTTATGTGTAGAATTATGTGTACCAAAGAAACAACACTTACTTTTAGACAAATTAAAGGTAGCTCCAGTTCCCTCATATAGGCTACAGTCTTAGCTTCTGTAGCATCACAAGATGGAACATCCGCTAAAAAGAAACATAAGTCGTCAGCATAAACTATCACTTTAATTTCCATATCCTCATACCCTAAAGAAAGACCTCTAATATCATCTGTATGATAAATGACTGAAAGTAAAGGTTCCAAAGAACGAATATAGAGAATAGGGCTTAATGGGCACCCCTGTCTTAACACATTTCTGCTTAGAACCCAACCATCCATTCACATATGGTACCACTTCTGCCTGTGAATAATATTGTTTTAACCAATGAACAAAGGTGGGGAACCCCATTTTTTCCATACAATTCCATAAATAAAGGTGAGACACACTGTCAAATGCCTTTGCCTGATCCAAGGTAACACAGATACCTGCTAGTTCTTCTATAGAACCTCTTTCTAAAATCTCCCGAATAAGCAATAGGGCATCTGTAATGTGATGACCTGGTACCGAGCAAAACTGTGTAGGATGAATAATATATTCTAACAAACATGAAATTGCAAACTCAGAATTTTAGTAAGTATCTTACAATCAGAATTTAGAAGTGTAATTGGGCGCCAATTGTGCAGATTTTCCCTATCTTCAGTTTTGCAAAACAAAATAAGAAGCCTTTCATTCATACTATTTGTTAAAACTACTGTTAAACATAGTAACTAGTTGATGATCCAAACTGTACTAATAACTCCATAAATTTCATTTGGAATACCATCTTTCCCAGGGCCTTTCCTTCCTAAGACTGTAGATTACTGTATGCAATTCAATTAACGGAATAGGAGCTAATAACGATATTAAAAATTTATCCGTACTTGTGTTAACGCATTTAATGCTAACCACTCATTTACCTTCTCCTGTGCAACAGTTTTATTTTCTTGAAATAAGGATAAAACATGAGCATCCAATATTTTAAAAGAGTTTGCCAGTATTTACTTGATTACCCTTAGAATCTTTCAAACTAATAATGTATTTTTTTCCTGTTGTGCTACATTATTTTCAAATGGATTAGTACATGCTGAAGCACCCTGGGTACCATATTTTGCTCTCTTTCCAATTGCTGTTGCTTTAAATTTTGTAATCAGCCAATTGTTCCTTAATATTTTTAATAACTTATGATCTACTGCAATTCCCATATTTATTTGGGAACAAAAAACGTTAAAACATTCTGAAGGTGCTGTTTATTAAATTTTCGTGATGCACCTAATAATCGTCCTATGTGTGTAAAGTAATCCTTAAAGTCTTTTATGGAATCTTCCACCACTCTTGGTGACTCTCATATAAAAAACACAGACTTACGAGCTTTCAAGATATCCATAAACCCCAACATAACTTCTGGGATATGTAATAGGATAAATTCAATCTCCAATACCCTGGCCCTTTAGAAGTATGTCCATAATTTGAAATTGAGAAACTCAAAATTCCATGATCTGACATGGCTACTAGCTTAACTTGTGGAGAAAAGAATTGAAGGGTAGATGATATGAACCAATAATCTATTCAAGATTTTCGACTACCTTGTAAATAAGTAAAGAGAGAATGTTTCAAAAACATCACGAACCCTGATACTTTACTAATTCGTTTAAACAGTGAGTGTCACAATAAACTTTGAAGTGACTGATTTATTAATTCGGAAATGTTAAAATCTCCTCCAAATAGAATATTCCTACTAGTAAATAAATATATATGGCTGAATTAGGTGTAACAACTGAATTTGTTCCCATTTATTTTGGGGAGCATATATATTGATTAATCTAAATGGGATATCATCTATAAATACATCCAACAATAATGCTCATCCGGGGTAATATCAATTACATCCATAATTTTAATCTTTGTGAAGTAAAACAAATTCCAACTCCAGAACATAATTCATCCTCCCTGACCAATTACATGGACCCACGCCCATAAGTCAGTTGCAGTGGCAAAATCCTGAAGTGTGTATAATCTAGTATCCTGAAAATAAATAACATCATGTTTTAAATCTGAGAACATTTCAAAAGTGACCCTTCTTTATATGGAGATCTAATACTGTTAGTATTAAGGCTATTAAAGATGTCATATCCCATGTTTGTATTGCAATAAGTAATTTAAGTGTTAGAATGCAATTTTCTGTTGCTTTTCATAAACCTGTCCTACTCACTTTTTGTTTTACCTTTAATCCCCACCCTAGGATCCATAATAATTTCTTGATCCGAACAAACCTCTACTTGAGAGGGATTCTGGGAAGCCATATCAGAATCTGGTTCCTCTGGACCTACAGAAGCCAAGGCCCCATATTTATTTGAAACCTGGAGACTGAGCCCAATCCATTAATGGAGTTTATGTCATTCCCTTTCTGGCAGGAAGAAGTGAAATATCCATTTCAACAAGTTCCATAGAATTGAAGGTTGTGCCGGTAAACTTTCAGTAACACCTAATGGGTTTATATCAATTGTATGGGATGGAACACTCTGGACCTGATTTTTAACCAGAATATTTGGTTGGGGTAAAGATTGTATGAGAGGGTTAGAATGAACTTCTGAAGGCTTTGATGCTAAAGCTGCTGAATACGATTTGAGGCCAAAAGGAGGACTCGACCTAACACCCTCCAAAACATTTCTAGCCACCTTAAAGATAATCAAGTCCTGCATAGCATAATCTGATTCCTCTGTGTTATGGGCTGCCCATGGACAATCAGAAAATAAATGCCCTAGCTCATCACAAAATTACAGTTGACAGAATTTTCACATTGATAACCAGAATGCCCTATTTCCCCACATTGAAAGCACTGAAGTTTTTCACAAGTGGTACTAATGTGTCTTGAGATCCACACTTATAGCATCTCCGTGGCTGACCAGGATAAAATAAAACCCTTATCATGCCCGATAAAAACAGTTGGGAAGATGAACATATTCATTCTGAATGCTACAGCTTAATTTTAATTCTCCATCCCCATTCCAAAACCCTTCCCCATCCAAAATCGGGTATGGTGTACCTTGAATCTCACATCTTTTAACTAGCCAATAAAGAATATCAACCAGATTTACCCTTCATTTCGAAACAAAACTGTTTCTACCCTAAAAGGTTGTTTTGTCAATGGAATCACCTGAAAATGAGACCAAAAAGGTTAGTTTTAAGAGAAGCATACTTTAACCAAAAGGTTTCTAAAATAGCTGGAGTTCTGAAACTTATATCAAAAGACTGCTCTCCAGGGGCATATATAAGTGCATAATATCAGCGGCGTGAAGCCAGAGATTGTTTAATTAATACTTTGCCCACATAAAATCTGTCTGGAAGTTCCTCCATTCCTCCCAGATATCACAGTCTTATAGCGTTCTACGCTTGGCCTGTTCCAAGGGTTTTGCAAATAACTCTGCATAGTTTGATTTATGTAACTCATTTGAGAGACCGATTGATACATCAGGGGCCTCTGTACCTGTATTAGCAGTGTTTGTAGCAGAATTTGCAGATAAAACACTACCTGTCTCAATGTTTAATGCCACAGCAGGAACAATAGGAATAGGTGTCGCCGATTCCATAGAATCCACTGTCACTTCTGCTGGCTTGTTTGAATGTGCTAACACATCATCCAGTTTAGAGGATCTACTACCCATGTTCCGTTCTCCAGTTGTTTCCACCCGCTGTGGAAAGTGCTCCTTCAGGTGACCAGGGCTCTTCCATTAGCTGTGCTGTTGTCTCTCTTACTGGTTTAGTATCTGGTGTAGATTCCGCGCAGGGTCCAATACATCATCACTAACTCCAGGACCCAGCTTGAAGGCTTTTTGAACAGCATTTGGAGATACTCTAATAGCCTTTTCCTTTTTTCCCAATAATTCAGCCTGTGCTGAGGTAAGAGCAATTTCTGTTTGTAATAATTGAGCCTTCAAATTTCCCATTGCTTTGCCATCGCAATTACTGTACCATCCTCAATACCATCCATCACTGGCTCCGAATTTTCAAAAACATCTAAAAGGTTTTTTCAATTCTGACTGCTGCTGCTGTACATTCTTTGCGGTAACGTCCTCCACCATACCAGCTTGCAGTATACGGCCCCGTCTCCTACTACCAGCAGCATACTGTCCTCCTCCATCGTGACAGCATTCAGGATAGCACCCTCACAGAGTAGGGCAATTCTCCAGTGTCCTGTCCAAGTTTCCCCATTCACTAAAAATATCACCAACAAACAACTTAATCTGGTTCTATGTCGGTTGGCATCCATCTGTATCCCCTCTCCCAGGACGAGGTTGAAAATAGGCAGAATAGTCTAGTTCACCTTTTCTGGTCAACAAAAACTAAATAAAATAAATAATAATAAATAAATATAGAAGAGAATAGTGTACTAACCAGATTACTCAAAATTGACCCAAACAAGGCTCTGGGACCAGATGGGTTACACCCAAGGATCACTAAGGAGTTGGCATATGAGCTCACAGGACCTGTGACTCAGATTTTCCAGACCTCAGTAGATATTGGGCAGGTAGTACAGTATTGGAGAAAGGCAACCCCATATATATAGGAAGGGTGATAGAAAGCACTGTATGAACTATAAGCCAGCAAATCTCACCTGTTTATTGGTTAAGGTCTTGGAAGGAATTGTGAAGGAAGAGGTGGAAAAGTTAATTGATAAAAATAATCTTAGAGACCAAGTACAGCATGGCTTTATGAGGGCAGATCCTGCCAAACGAACCTGTTGTGTTTTGTTTGGTAGGGTTAGTAAAGCTCTGGAGCAGGCAGAAGCTCTCAATGTGGTGTTTTTGGATTACAGCAAGGTATTTGATAAGGTTCCACATGATGGTCTTATTGGCAGTTTGTGTAGCTTAGGAATTAATTCCAGACTAATGGCATAGATTAAGTCCTTGTTGTCAAAACAGAACAGCATGTCATTGTAAGGTGAGAGGTCAGGCTATATACCTGTTACAAGTGGGGTGCCTCAGGGATCAGTGCTGGGCCATGTCTTTAACATATACATATCACTGATGGTATATAATGTGGATGTATGGTTGGCAAAATTAGCCAATGACACCAAGCTGGGATCGATGGTAAATGGAGCTTCTGAAACTAAGAATATGCAAACCAAACTAATAAGACTAGATACATGGGCACAGCAACATAAACTGGATTTACATTAACAAGTGTGCATTGATGCACTTTGGATGAGTAATCGGTTGGCAACATATGCATTAAGGGAAGAGAATTAAAAAGATACCAGAAAAAGGGACCTGGGGATTTTGTTGCAAATGACCCAAGTTTTAAAAGCATTCTTAGTTGGTAGCCAAAAGGCAAACGGTATACTAGCCTGCATACCCAGGTATATGATTAGCAGGATCGTAGAGTGATCTTGCCCTGTATACTGCATTGGTGAGTCCTCACATGGAATACTGTGCAGCACAGTTCTGGGCACCTAGACAGAGATCAAAATGTTGGAGGGTGCAATGGAGGGTGACACAATCATTACAGATATAAGTGGGATGCAATATCATGAAAGACTGGCTGAGCTAGGACTGTACACTATTGAATACCATAGATTAAGGGGATATGTGTCTGGTATTTGGGGCCTACAATGATTATGAGTTGTGGGACTGTTTGGGCTTTGAAATGAGTGACAATCAAAAGGCTACAAGATCTCACTTATTACAACTTAAAGGGGAATAAGCAAAACCAAAAAAGGAGTGATGTGGTTTTCCCAGCGGTTTGTGTCCTTCTGTAATGGCCTACCACAGGATGTGGTGGAAGTAAGAACATCAATGAATTCAAAATTAAATTAGATATTTACTGTTTCAGTAGTAATGGGTGGATACATCCTTTGAGGAAAAGGACAAGCATTTAATATGGGCATTATTGTCTCGCTAAGCTTGCAACATACCTTTGATAACTATTAGAAATACATGAAAATAACAGTTTAAAAGTTAAAATATTTATTGAATTTGAAAGAATAAAAACATGTTTATGCAGTTATAATGCTATTTCCTATCGGCCAATGATCCCTGAAAATTTCTGGTCACACATCAAATCTTTCCTAGGATCCTCACAGTCAACTACCCCTGGTGATATGCTGATGAATGATGTGCATTGCAATGACTCACAAACCATAACTAATTCTTTCAAGCTGCATTTCTCTGATCTCTCCCAATATACCTCTTCCTTCAATCCCATTGCAGTGTCCTCCACTCCTCATCAGGAACCTGTCTGGATTAGTTGGAAGTGTTGTCCCCTGTGCCTTCTTATACTCCCCATTCTATTTTAAGGCTGTGTCAAGAAAGGAAGTCCTGAAGCTCCTGAGGTCCATCTCTGATCATACCAGCTTTGGCTCAGACTCCTGGAACCCCGCCTCTTGAAACTTGCAGTTCCCCTTATTGCATTAACGCTGGCCAAAATTTATACATTATCACTTTCAGGTGGAATAGTCCCTGACCTCTGGAAAGCTGCTTGGATCATGCCTGTACTTAAAAAGGGATCCTAAGGTTGTCATGAACTACAGACCAATTGCCATACTCTCAGTACTGAGCAAAATCCTGGAGAAAATTGTCGCAACTCAGACAACTGACTATCTACTGAAGCTCAGTCTGCTCGAATACCCAACATGGATTCAGGAAAGGACAGAGCACAACTACTGCACTGCTTAAATTCACCATAGGCACTCTTTCAAAAATGGATACTGGCAAACTGACTGGGGATGTCTTTATAGACCTCACAAAGGCTTTTGACCTTGTTGATCACACTTTGCTTCTCTTCTCGCTTCAACACCTACATTTCTTCTCCTCTGTTGTTGACTGGTATGAAAGCTACCTGACAAATAGAACTCAAGTGGTGAAATTTAATTCCTCTCTATTGAACAGTACCACCATTAACATTGGTGTACCTCAGGGCTCCATCCTAGGGCCCTCCTATTCTCTCTTTATATAAATAGCATTGGAGCTGCTCTAAAATTCTGCTCTGCTATTCTATATGCTGATGATTTTGTCATCTATATAAGTTCTACTATATAGACACTATCAATACAACTCTTTCCTCTGACTTTAACAATATCCAAAACTGGCTATACGACCACAAACTGGCTCTCAACACTAGCAAAACTAAAGCCATGCTGCTTGCATCAGCCCTCAAGCTCCAGGCTTGCACGACAGCACTGACGGTGCAGGACTTAGAAGGTCAATTACTAGAATGTGTGACCCCTTTCAAGTACCTGGGCAACCTGCTAGATCAATCTATTGATCTTAATAATCATGTACAGTCTGTTTAGGCGCTGTCAACTCCAAACTTGGTGTTGCATATAAAACTAGTTATATTCTCATGCCATTGGCTGAAATGGCCATTGCAAGAAGGATTCTGCCCCACCCTAACCTATGTGGCTCCCTTTTTTGAGCTGCTCATAAAACTGACCTACTCAGATGGGATATTACGTATAACAACATATGTCGCTTTGCCTCTTCTGCTCCTCAGCTTAAACACCACTGTCAACTTTATAATGATCTTGGTTGGCTCTCTCCGTTAGCTAGTAGGAAATACTACCTTGGCTCTCTTATTGATTCTATAATTCAAAATCAAACCCCTAGGTGTCTTGCAGCTATGCTTGTTCCCTGGGACACACGCCATGGTCTATGATCAGCTGATAAATCCTTTCTGGATTTGCTGATGTGCTGCACTAGGAAAGGAACTGTTGCATTTGAGCATGAGGCTCCACAGCTGTGGAATTTCCTTCCCCTCGACATTAGACTTTCTAGCTCCCACACATGCTTTAAGAAAATTGCACTCGAAGATGCTGATTGCTGATATCTGTTCCTGCTTTCACCTTACCTAATGTCTGATGTCTCTGGCCATACAATAGTATTTCTTCACCTCTATTTAACCCTCTTACTGCCTCAGCCTGTCCTGGCTCCCTTTCCCTGCCATATACAATCTTGCACTGCAGACATCTCCTTACACTTACATACACTCATATAATCTAATTTCATGGCTTGCTCCTCTTCCTCCTTACCGACCTTTTCCTTAATGACACTCCCTGCTCTCAATGGTTATTTCTTCTTTGTATTACCTGTTTTTGTGTACCTTGTTCTGTTCATATGATATGTCACCTGATAATTTATTGTCCAAGGTCCTCTCTATTCATTGCATAGGTAGGCACCTATGAACTTATGAATGGTCTACTCTGTATGTCTCGGATATATTGTATTCACTTTAACTCATTGTATGTAAAGTGCTTTACTTTGTATGTTCTGATATATTGTATCCTCTTTAACTCATTGTATGTAAAGCACTTATAAATTGTTATCCTGTTAAGTTTCTGCATGTCTCAGTCTCTCCGTTCGTGCCTGAAAATTGTCATTTTATGGCTAGTGCACTTACCGGTTAACAAAAGCTAAATAAAAATAAATAAATAAATAAATTACTGAATATGCTGTTTGTCTGAAAAAAGTTTATCATACATACCTCTGGAGGTGATAATAAGTAAAACAAGGAATGAATTCAACAGAGGTTTAGATAACCTAATTCTGTCTGATTTTAAGCTTCAGTATTATTAGTTATAAATTAGGAAGCACACATGGGCTCTATAAGCCTCCTTGCTTCTAACCTTCCTTAGTATGATCCCTAGTATTAGCTCTCACTAACCATCTCTATTTTTAATAAGGATACTTTTTGCATTTGTATAACATTTTGCAATGCAAAAACTGTTACAATTTAATTAAAATCCAGTAAAGCCTTTTAAACAAACTACTATTGCCTTTGTATAATATTTAGGATAATAGCCCATTTTATTAGTATGATAAACCACTCTAGGATGTGCATTATAAGATATTAATGAACTTCCTAGGGGTGTAAGGACACCTGTGGTTTTGTACCTTACTATACCCCAGGCGTGTATTAATATCCTATAATGCACACCTGTTTTGCTTATTACTTACATGTACACAATATGTTTTAGAATACAGCCCAGCTAAGAAGGGATATTTTGTGCTACTGGAAAGATAACAATATCTTTCTTAGTACCTGTACACATTCCTGTAGCTTGGGGGTAGGCTAAATCATTTAAAAGTTGTCAGACCTACAGGCCAATTAAGGAAGGGGGCCTTGGGATGATGAATCTATTGCTTTCTTTTCGATTTCTTTTGTCTTAAATCTAGTACCAATTGTCCAGCAAAAATATGAGCTGGATTGGACTACTGAATGTGTGGATCTTTTCCTTACTTTAAACTTGGGAAAGGGAAGAATTAAAATTTTGAAGCAGGACCAAAAGCCTTACCAGCATGTATACAATATTTCTTTTTTTTTTTTTTTTTCAAAAAACTTAGGCAATGGGATAGTACAACAACACAGATCAAGTCTCTCACAGGAAAGCAGCTGTATTTGCATATAATAAAATCCCATTTACAGCAACTCCAGTTTTTGAAGGAAGTACAAGAGTTCCTTTAAAGACCACCATTTCATCACTTAATGAGCCAAGAATACCTGCCAGGCTGTGTGATTCACTCTGGTTATGTGCCCAAGAAAACGTAAATGTTAAATACACTCAAAACATAAAGCAGTATTGGCTAGATTGTGTTTGAGACAGAACTGCATCTCACAACCTAAACCAAATCAGCATCTATTTCTGAACTGTGTTTTTTAAAGAATTTCTGTCCGCTACTGGCAAGAAACATGGAATGACCCTGTATTCGGAAAATGACTTAGAAACATTTCATTTTGGTTATTTTGATAAAAACTGGAGAAAATAGTACATTGGAACAATTTATGTAGACATAGACATTTCAAAATGGACTATTTGGCAGGCTGGATGCCAATGTTTATTGCAGCAAAATTAGACCTCTGTTATTGAAGTTTTTTAAGAAAACAAGCATTTTCTTATGCACATAATGCCCAGTTTATTGCTTTTTTGGAGAGGAGTGCACTGGTTAGGGTCATGAGGAATCAAGGGAAGAGCAGACTGGATGTACTTTTCTTTTTTCATAAATAGATTATTATCTTCGGTTGGATTCCACTTTAATGATTTACTTTTCTTTTATCAATAGTTACTGGAAGCAAACATTCTAGGCAGGGAAATTTGAATATGTGATGTGAATGTTTTGTAATTTTCTTTGTAATCTTTTAGTATTTTTTTTAATGTTTTTCACCCCACCGCCACCTTCCACCTACTTGGAAACAGGGTACATGGTGGAACTGGCAGGTGGCTCTGGCCCCTCCCTCAGAGTGACTGAGTCTCAGGACCTCCACTTTTTCCCACACCCGACCCTCCCAGCAATCCCCCACAGGTTGCCCCCCATGGCAGGGCCAAGGGTGAGGAGCGTTGACTTTTCCCTCCCACCACAAAACCAACATCTAGACTCTGGGGGTCAGCATGGGTGCCACAGAGCCATCACAGAGCCTACCAGCTCCATTTTGCTAATTTTCTCCCACCCTTGCCACAGTTGTACACACACGTGTGGAGCCATGCACATGCAGCAACCCATGACACCCTCCCTACTCCCTAGTTGCTCCCAACTGCACTACCTCAAGGTCTCAATGGGCATGGCTAGGTCCCCTTCTGGGAGTGGAAAGCTGCCTTATGGCTGCTCTGTCCGTTCTCCCAGCCTCCTTCTCACTGACCCCCAAGGATCAGGGCTCATTCCTGAACCTGGGTCGATGGCATATCACAAGGTGTGGCATCCAGTGCCTCAACCCTCCGCACACTGGGCATCTTGTAGTATTTAAAGAAATAAAAATTCCTCTGCTCTCAATTGATAAGTGCTATGCAATCTTTTACTTCCACTCAGATGATGAACAGAAGGGATCTTGATTTAACATCTAATCTGAAAGACAGTACTCCCATCACACTGCACTTCATTGTCAGTTATGGGTACAGTACTACCCAAATGCCTGGTGTATGGCTAGAAGCCATGACCTTCTCATCTTCTAGCTCCAGAGGTAGTTGTGCTGACTACTGAGTCACTGATACTGCTTTACATACAGTGAGATATATATGTAAACAATAAAACAAAATGTTAATATTAAATGCACACTGAAAATAGAAATGGAGTTAGAATCAATGTTTCAACTATAGGTCTTCTTGAGGAATTATCTAAAAGAGAAGAAAACAAAGTTAGTGAACAATTCAGTTGGCACCTGGAGCACAGCACAGAACATGCCATTCTTTTTTTTTTGTTGTTGTTTACAACATTGGAAAAGGTCAGACCCAAGATCAGAACATTCTGTTTTCTCCTAAACTCTCCTGCAGGGTCATATTACCTCTTGCTGTCTGCTGTAAAATATGTTTTAGAAGGCTGCTAACATCTAGAAAAGCAGACACACACATCTGTTATTCTTAAGACCTCCTCTCATTTTTGTAACTGTACTCTTAGTTTTGTTTTATGGCCAAAGACCTATGAAGAAAACAATATATAACTTCAATATTCTTTGAGGGTTTGGCTGGTTTCTAGCTAGTTTTTAGATTAATATGCACAGAAAACTTTATAAGCACTTCAGCACTTAATTTATAACTAGCCAACCAGCACATTGGACATTATGTAAGACATATAAACTGCTTGGGAAAGGGGTTTCAATTTATCCCAGAGGTGTCCACTATGACAAGGGTCACCCTGTCACACTTCCCTCGCATAAGAGGGTGACCATCCTGTAGTTTTCCAAATCTCAACTAACACTCTAGAAGGGTGTAGAGCTTCAACCCATCCTCACCAGAAGCTCAGTCTCAGGGTCCCTTTCATAATTATCTTTTACTCCCTAAGGTCCTATCAAACCAAAGAGTATTTCCTCTATACATTGTCTGTTTATGTCACCAGGGTCAAGAGTGTGATATACAGGTTGCTCTTAACATTACGGTATATTTTCCATTATTATACAAATACCCTGAGACATCTTAAATTATTCTGAAATGAATCTCTCCATTAGTAGACTACAATATCATCATATACATTTAGGAGAAAGAACCATTAACGGTAGTTTTATGCCATCTACTGACTTTCCTTGACCAGATATACTTTGAATGGCTGGACAATCCAGCAACCAGTAGAACTGTCTTCAGGGAAGAAGAACTACCCTGCTCCATCACCACTTAGATATTTAGAGGTAGGCTAGTAACATACCATGCTGCATACCAAACAGCCTGTCCCTAACCTCTGAGTTTACATATCAAAACGTATACACTACTAGTGGTGTTGGCTACCACCTAGTCTATCCTGCTCTATGTGGGAGTCTCCCTCTTCCAAGAGAGCCATCTCTTGCCTTCACCCTCAGGGTTACTCCTCCCACATCACTATTAGGGGTCGCTATCTGTCTGCCCTTACAATAGGTCTTATAGTATGCTGCTACCTGCCTATACATGCCAGGCCAATATAAATATGGGGTGAGTCTAGCCAATACCTTCCCATGGCTCAGCCTTGAGTGACTAGAGTGTGCATCCTCCATCACCTTTTTCCTATATGCCACGGGCACCACTGACTGGTAATCCACCTGCTTCATCTGGGAGTTGGGCCTCATATGATAAAGAACTTTCTTCTTAATTTCATACCACCATAACCTGTCCCCACTCCACCATTAACATGTCATCCATCCATGATTTTTACATGTTCTTTTAACTGGGTAACTTCAGGAACCCCACCTGAAACTTTCCCCAGTCAGCAGAAGGAGAACAGGTTTAAAACATGCAAAAGTTCCTTCAGTCAAAATGGCTCCTTCCATGTTGCTTGAAGTCTTCTGCCCCAGTAATACGCTGCCAGTCAAAGTCTTACCTTGGGTCTCCTCCTCTCATGCACCATCCTCCACCAAATAGCAGCCTGGAAAATGGGCAACAATGGGATCTCCACAAATGTTGGTTGCAAATGCTCCATCAGGGTTTCCTCCTCCTCCTCCTCCTCCTCCTCCAGACTCCATGGATCCCAGTCCACTGATTGTTCCTTGACATCCTCCAAGTGGAACCTCTGGAGTAGCTTCAGGCATCTGCATTCTACCTCTCTCTGGCATTGATTAGGCTTCAGCCATCGCTGACTCATCCAGTGAAGAAGCCATATCATTGTTTCCATTTGGCCATCGGGTCTATCTTGTCCCATCCATAGTGCCTCACCCAGGTCACCATCTCCATCAGGCACTGTTCTCTTCTCACCTGGTGCCATGCACCACTGCCGTGTATCCTCAGTACCAGATCTGGCACCAACTGACTGGACTCCCCTGTTTCATCAGATGTCCAGTCAGATCCCACTTCTAAAACCATATGTTACCAGGTGTGGGTTTAGGATAACACAATTTCAGGCAGACCACAAGTCAGGTGCATAAAAATGCACAAGTGCGTTTCTCATTTTATTTTTATTAAGTAAAATATACAGAAAGCAAAATGGTAAGTCAAACAACTGCTTAGCTTCAACAGTATCTCTTCTCAGGAACACCAACAAACAGTGTTAATGCTGCACACTACTGAGGTCTTCCACCATTAACAGCCAGCATACAACTGACCTCCCTATCTAGCCTATCTCAGCACTGAGGTAGGGCTTTTATAAACTCACTAGAAGTTGTTAAAATGTCCACTGCCTTTTGATTGACAGAAGACATAACATAAAGTAGCCTCTAGGTGCCACTGTTGCCCCATAGAGAACAGTTTAGTTGGCACCTGGAGAACAGCACAGAACACGCAGTTCTTTTTTTTCTTTTGTTTACAACATTGGAAAAGGTCAGACCCAAGGTCAGAACATTCTGTGCTCTCCTAAACTTTCCTGCAGGGTCCTATTACCTCATACTGTCTACTATAAAATATATCTTAGAAGGGGCTGCTAACATCTAGAAAAAGCAGACACAAACTTCTGTTATTCTTAAGACTACCCTCTCATTTTGTAACTGTACTCTTGGTTTTGTTTTATGGCCAAAGACCTCAGAAGAAAACAGTATATAATTACAAAATTCTTTGAGGGTTTGGCTGGTTTCTAGTTAGTTTTAGGCTAATATGCACATAAAGCTTTATAAGCACTTAATTTATAACCAGTCAACCAGCATGTTGGACATTATACAAGGCATATAAACTGATTAGGAAGGGGTTTCAATTTATCCCAGGGTGTCCACTATGACAAGGGTCACCCTGTCACACTCTTACAGAATTCCTAAAGTAGACCTTTGTTTGAAATGTTGATTCTAACTCTTTTCTGTTTTCAGCATGCATTAAATATTACCATTTTGTTTTGTTTTCAGACCATACGTTGGTTCAGCACCTTGTGTTTTTGTTCTTACATGTTATGTATACAACATATGTTTTAGGATAACAGCCCATATAAAAGATTATATCTGGGAAAAAGATGCACAAAAACAGTCTAGATACTTGCAAGCTGCTGTAAAATGTAGCTTTACTATAAGTCTCACAACACCAACAAAACAACTGAAGAAAGCCCCAGTGCTTCACACCACTGCAGGTTCTTTATCTGGCTAGGGACAATAGCTTTCATCATGTCTTAAATAAAAGACTAATTAAAGACACAGTAACATCTAAATTCATTAAAGACAATCATAACTGATGCTACCAAAGTAAAAATGAAACACTTCTAAATGTTAGAATGAAGCAGGGTACCTTTACAGCTTTATGAATGAGATGTAATTGAAATAATATAATGCAAGTGAAAATGTAATAAAGTTATAAATAAGCTGAAGCCTGAAGAATCCAAAACAAGCACCTATAAAAACAAAAGAGAAGAAAACATGCTACAACATCTAAAATCAACAATAATATAACAAAATAAATAATTATTTTATAGCAAGGGACACCAAAATAACTGTAATTAAACCACACACTAATGAAATATGGACAAGCAGAAGGTTGGTCACAACCAAAGGGATGACAACTGGGCAAAACACTATAGATAAGCTTTCAGATCCCATGAGTCATTTAAGCCATTGGGGAACAATGCCTCCAACATAAAAATCAGCCTGCTTTCTCACTGCAATAGATATCTAAGACTCTTGCAGCTCCTCTAATCTCTTTTTGTATGGTCTATGCCCATGAATTTGAAACAACCAGTTTTATTGCCATGCTAATGTGGTCAATGAGCCCCCACAGGAATGTCTGCATGGCCACCCTGGATAGAATGTACATGTTCCTGAATTTTTTCCTTAAGGTTGGGAACTGTTCTCCTATATACACAGAAGGACAAGGACACAACAATGCATATAGTATGAACTCTGTGCTACAAGAAATAAATTGGCATATCCAATATGTGTAGTTGTTGGTAGGAATGGTAAAGTGGTACCTTGTATCATAAACTGACAGACATTACAGTTCCTACACCTATATAATCCCAAAGGTCTAGAAGGTAGTATGGTAGATGCAGTTTGTCTCAAGGAGGTAAAATGACTCCATAGTAATCTGTCTTTAATATTGTTGGCTTTACTGTAGACAACTGGGAGACATCTCTAATAAGGACTTTAAGGTCCTTACCTGGACCTGAAATATGCCAGTGACATTTGAGAGCCCCAGCCACCTTGAGGGCAACCAAGTTGATTTCAGTGATAAAGATGATACAGTCTGTCAGAGATGCCAGTATTCTTTGGTTTGGGAGTCAAAAATAATTTGAGGTCCTGGGACAAGGTAAACTGTAGCGCTTCACTGGCCAAAGAGGGATTGTATCATCTAGAAATAAAATGGCTACACAAATCCTCCTAAATCACATCCTGTAGCACAGAGGCTGGTTTCTGTATATGGGAGCACCTGGCTGAAATTTGTACTTGTGCTTGTTCTTGTTCTGTAACCAATTTTTGTAAGGATCAAAATGCACAATAAAAATACTTAAATTGTCCACTTAAGTCCGGAGTGCTGGTTGTTTTTTACATACTGCATTATTCATTTTCCAGAACCCAGCTCTGCTGAGAGCACTGCCTTCTGTTTGTGTGGAAGTACTAAAATCCTCTGCCTGGTGAAGATAAGTCACTTTGTCTGAGCAGTTTATTCATAATCTAAGGACTTGACATTTAGGAATACCTTGAAGGAGGTGTGGCAGATGGCGACTATCAAAATGTAACAATTTGTTTATGTGACAGCATGGTGGTCTTTGAGGCCTTGAAACACCTCTAATTTGATGACAATTGTATATTATTCACAATTGATGAGTCACTTTATACCAGTATCAAGTGTCATTTGGGACACCTTGCAGTACAGTTCTTCATGGACTTATTTCATACTCAAGATGTAACTGATGCTGAATTCATCACAGAGGCCCTAGATCTGAACCTAAATAGCAATTACTTAACTTTCAACTCATGTGTATAGGCCATATGAAAAGAGATCAGAGGGTGACAACAGATTTAGATGTCTTTGCAGTGAGAAAGCAGACTGAATTTTATGATGGGGCAATGTGCCCTGCTGGTTTATATGACACATGGGATTTGAGCCCTTATCTATAGTGTTTTGCCATTTGATATCCCTTTGATTGTGACTGACCTTCTCCTGTGTGAATTTTGATTACAGTTATTTGTTTCCTTTGTTATTAAGTAAGCATTTATTTTGTTATGTTATAGTTGATATTTAGGTGTTGCAACATGTTTTTCTCCTGTTTTATCTTTACAGGTCCTTGTTTTAGATTCTTCAAGTTTCAGATTATTTCAAACTTTATTAAATGTTTCACTTGCATTATATTGTTTCATTTATAATGCATTTATTAAGTTGTAAAGGTACCCTATTTCATTCTAGAATTTAGAATGTTTTATTTTCACTTTGGTAGCACTTATCAATTATGATTGGCATTTAATGAATGTAGGTGTTACTAGTCCTTTAACTAGTCTGTTATTTAAAACAGGATGAGAGGTATTGTTGCCCTTCCCTGGACAAAGAATTTGCAAGAGTTCAACATGCTGGAGCTTTCCTCAGCTGTTTTGTTGGTGCTGTGTGACTCACAATAAAGCCATGTTTTGTAGCAGTTTGCATATATTTAGACTGATTTTTGCACACTCTTTGTTCCCAGTTTGAGTCTGTTTCAATGCAGCAAACTTTTTCTGAGCACTGTGTGTTTTTTTCTTTTGTTTAAAAAGTGGTATCTTGGACTACTGTGAAAGATAATATATTTCTTAGTATCACTAATTCATTCTTGTATCTTTACTGTACCATTACATCACAGAAACAAGAATGAGTGCTTGAGCACAGAAAGTGTGGCTTAGTGCCCACAATGTACCCAAAGTATGTGTATATCAGAGCACTATCACAGGCCCTGGAGTGGATTATATGTTACATAGTGTGTGTGACAGATAATCCACTATATGGCATGAAGTTGTGCTCTGATATGTACATGCCTTGGGTGTGTGAGAAGCAAGAGGCTGCAGGTCGAGTGTGCTCAATCACCCAAAGCATGCGTATATTAAAGCATGACTGCACACCTTCTAGGGGATCATCTGTCTTACACATTGGCCAATTGTTTTGTGGGGCATTTAAAATTGGTGAGAAAATTCTTCTCCACTGTAGGTGCAAACGTATCACATGACCAGCCATCATTTCCAGTGGCCACTTGCTTGCACCTTTTCAAATGTTTTTCCCATAATATAACTTTTATAAACATCTTATCAATGTAATAGCAAATTTAAGGGCATGCAGTTGAACTCTTACACATGCACTTTTTGGGTGGTTGAAGGCACTGAGTTTGCCTCATGCCTATTAACATATCTGTGGCATGGGTATAGCAGAGCATGACCACACCTCCATCATGTTTTATTGTTTACATACTGTAGGTATCCTGACAATAGAGCAGAGGAATGAGCATGGGTGATGAGGGTGAAGTCCTTAGGGTACAAGCATCCAGACAGTGGAGCATGTATGACTATGAGCAAGGAGATCGGGTCCTGCTACCTCCTGCTCCACTGTTCCATGTAGGCAGAGTTGTTTATATATGTGCCCTCTTGACATACTTACTCAGGGACCCTTCCCTGAGCACTGTGGATGGCTGGTGATATATGTCTCCTGTTTTGGACATCTCAGACCAGGCGCTTGCTGACTGCTATTTTATCTCTCTGTGTCTGTGCCTGAATTGCCTGCCAGGCTCTTTACTCTCATTCTTTTGCTTCCTCTCATTGTCCTCAGCAAAATTTTTCTGCCCTATTTGGGTGACCCATTTACATACATATGTACAGTAGGTAGCACAGGTGATTCCTTTTGGGTGAGGCATTTAAATTCCAGAGAGACTTAAAAGTCTGTGTTGAAAACAAAGAAAAAGGCACAATATTTCAACTCACTAGGAGCATTTAAAAAATCTAGGATAGAAAGAAACATTTAGGAGGGCTGTATTGATGCCAAAGAAAAGAGGAATGCTGCAATTCATTGTGAGTATTTGAAAATTTAGACCAGTACAGGATATGGTGAATGGGGTGATGGTGACCTTGTAAGTGGTTCCATTCCTACGCATTCTTCAGCTGAAACATGCAACTACAGTAACTATCCCCTTTAACTAAGGTAAGGACAAGAAAAATAGACAGTTTAAATATGCAGGCCATATCTGCATAGAACATGCGTGTGTGTGTGTATGGGAGGGGTGATTTTGATGAAAGTGTATGCATGACAACAAACCAGCACCCTCCCTAAAAATATTATTACTATTAAATTTGTTTAAAATTTGTGAGTAAACCTTTCTTGAACTTCTTGCCTTTCATATTTATAATTGTTTTAAAGGAGACAGGTGATAGTCTCTAGTAATTTGATTCCTCATTGATGGCACAGGTGATTCCTTTTCTATAAAATACATAAATTCCAGAGAGAGGCTCAGAGGACTGTACTGATAACAAAGAGAAATACACAACACTTCAGTCACTAGGAGAATTTAGGAAAATCTGGGAAAGCATGAATCATTCAAGAGTAGTGCTAGGCAAAATTGCAGTAATCCATTTTGCACACTTTTCAAGAAATTGTATCAGTTTTCATGTACTTTAAACGATTTCTCAAACTGAGCACAGCATACAGAACTATGTAGGTTTTTGCACAAAATGAGTGACTTTGCACAATTGTTCAAATTAAGTTTTATAAAATGTGCACTTTGAAAGTGTATAAATAGCTTGTGGCATTATTTGCTAAAATTAAACATTTTAAGACATCTCATTTTTTTAATGTACAATTTGGGAAAAGATGGACAGTTGGTGAAATTACATATTTCTAAGAACTCATTTTTTAAATGTGCAATTTAGGGAAAAAGGTGCAATTTCATAAAAAGGAAGCAAAATTACACTGGATTTTGGTACAATTGTGCAACAGTTGTATGAATGCAAAATCAGTGATTCGGTGCAATTTTGCAAGATTACTTGAACTTTACCCAGCACAATTCAAGAGGGTTGTAATGGTAACAAAGAAAAGCACAATGTTGTAACTCATGACTGTTTAAAAATTTAGAACAGTATAGGATGTGGCAAATGGAATATCATTGTAAGTGGTAGCACATTTTTCAGCTGAAATATGTAACTACTCCCTTTTAAAATGGAACAAACTAGAAAATAGGAATAGTTTAAATATGCAGGCCTTGTCTGGGCAGTATGTGTTGGGGGAAGGGCAATAGATACAGGTATAAGTGTATGCATGACCACAAATCAGCAGCGCACTTTAAACAATAATATTATTGCTAGCACATTTACGTAAAACTTATGAGTAACCCTGGGTTGAACTTGCACCTTTTTAAACTAACAGTTCATTTATCCAGAATAGTCAAACTAAGACATTTTAGGTATATTTGGGTCCAGCTTCAACCCAATCTTACTGTTGGGACAGACTGAAACTCAGGGAGATTAAGATACTTGTTGCCAGTCACACAGTGAGCCAGTGACAATGGTGGGATCTACTGTAAACCTGATATATCTGGCCCCAAAGTCTAGCTTGACTACCGGACCTACATGTAGGTCACAGTAATCATTTTTTAATTTTAGACAGGCTTTACAGAAGTGGAACTGTGCATGAAAAATATTTCTACACATTATTTATTTATTTAAAATTGGTGACTGGGAAAGGCACATTGAGCCAATGCTTGCTTCCAGGTGTGATCCTGGCAATGGTTTGGGATTGCAATCAAGAAAAAGAAAAGAATTAGTACATATCATACAAATGAGGTGCAAACAAATATAGTGCAACAGGGCAAAAGAGGAAAATAACAAAAGTAGGTGTCTGGAACATGTCAAGCTCTACATCCTGAAATACAATTTAACATCTGATTAAACATGCCAGTGCAATGAAGTTAGAGTAAAACCAATCTCAGAGGGCCTGAACTGGGGAGGGTGAGGGACAAAAGGCAGGTCTGATAGGAAGCTGACAGTTTCGAGGGTGGGGAGGATTTCAAACTGGTGCTTAAGGGAAGTTGGGGAGGTGGAAAGATGGATGGAAGAGGGGAGGAAGTTCTAGAGGGAGGGAGATGACAGAAGGCTGACATTTTTGCTGTAAAATAATTGTTTTCCATAGAGATAAAGGCAACATTTTCTATGGCATTGAATGCTGATACAGATAGGATTTCCACATCCATCAGCATCTGGCAGTTTTGTCAGAACTCAAAGGACTTTTCTCAAAGCAGCTCAAGATTTGTGAAACTGCTAATGATTTACAGCAGCTTGTGCAAAAAAATCAAATTGCATTTTCTTATACATACACCACAATGTTTGCTTTAATTGTGTTTAAGTGCAGCAGACATTTGGATGCTGTAGTCTAGAGTTTTCTAAATTATTTGGCAGTTTTGTGCAATTGCACAACAATCATGATGCAGCTCTTCAAAAATCCTTTCTATAGTGTTAAACATCACTGTTTCCTTATTACTACTGACGTTGTTTCAAAACTACAAGAAAACAAATGAACTTTAAACTTACAAAGTTATGGCTGGTGCCTACAAGACTGGTCTTGCTTTGTAGGTGCCAACAGCACAGCTTATATAGCATATGGTGGCCATGTATAATCTTTTGTGCATTCAGTTAATTTCAGATTACATTAAGTGTGAGTGATTTAGCTTTTATGATGCCATCGATGATGTCAGTGATAGGGCTTTTAGGGCTTGGTGTAGGTTTCAGACCTACACAAGCATGGGTTTGATACCCTCGCAATGCAAATTTATTTATTTCTCACTACAATTTTTAATGTATGAGAGAAATTGTTAGATACCATTGTAGATGTAGCAAAGGGTGTCAGCAGAGCTAAATAGCAGACATTCAGATAACTGAACTTCGTTCTACAGCGTTATAGTCAGTTACATTAGTCCTGTATGAGGCTTACCTAGGTTTGAATCACCTGTTTAGCACATTGTGACATAATCCCTTCACAATAAGAGCTGCAACTCACTTGCCTTTAGCTCAGTGTCACACTGAATGTATGTGTTAGCAGCAAAAGATCAAGAGTTAAAATCCTGAGTGGGACTTGAGCATTGTTTTTTTTTTTTTGGTTTGGTAGGATGGAAACTCAATTGAGTAGTGATTTATGGTGGTATGGCATTGAAATAGTAAATTATATGAGAAGTAAATTTAGCTAAGAACAACAACTTGCTAAGGTAAATCGCTTGCTGGGATTAGATCCTAGCTGTCTGTCTTGCAGGGTGTGACATAACCTCTATACAATAGGAACTGAACCTTACTTACCTACAGCTCAGTGGTACACTGCATGTGTGTTTGCTCAATAGGCCCTTGCAGGGACTTAAATATTAAATTTTTGTAAGATGGAAACTCACTTAAGTGGCAATTTTGTGGTATGGATTTGGAATAGTAAATTATGCGAGAAGTATATTTAGCTAAGAACCACAATTTGTCAAGGTATATTGCCTGTAGGCATAAGATCCCAAATCATCTGTTATGCAGGTTTTGTCATATCGCTAAATCACAGCAACTACAACTCACTTACTTGCAGCTCAGTGGCACACTGAATGTGTGTTTGCTTAGCAGGCAAAGGATCAGTAGTTCAATCCAGGTAACATAGTCTGAATCCTGGGAGGGATTTAAAAAAGTTTCATTTTGGGGGAAGATGGAAACTTACTTTAGTTGGAATTCATGGTGGTGCAGAGTTAGAATAGTAAATTATATGAGAAGTAACTTTAGCAAAGAACAACAATTTGTGAAAGTAAATCACAGAATGCAGAAAAAGTATTTGTCAGCAGATAAGGTCCACTTGGCTGGCCTGGTGGTACTAAGGGTTGAGGCGCTGGACAACACACTTTGCACCATGCTGGAAACCTAGGTTCACTGATGACTCAGGAAATTGGGCATTAGCCATGAGGAGAGGACTAAGTATCTAAGGGACTGCTCCTCTCCCAGGCAGATGTTGTATCTTCCTGGCCTTTGACTGCCACCTTGTAGAGGCCTGGGGTCAGAACAAGCTATATGGGCAGCACACTAAGGAAGGGTCTGCAGCTAAGAGAAGCAGTGTGTGTCTCACATGTGCATTTCCATCAGCTGGAGTGAAGAAAGGGCAGGAAAGCAGAACTAGGAGGTCTGGGGATCAGTGAAGCCCTGTCCATCAGTCTGCAGGCCTACCCTGCTGCCTGGGGGAACGGGTGTAGGTAGGCATACCACTGTACACATTAGTGTACAGTTTTTCTGAGTTCCTATCCAAACCCATATGCTTTTTGGTTGCCATTATTCAAATCTGGAGTAGTTGAGTTAGTGTAGGCCACTGAGTAGTGTCTGTATCTGTTTAAACTTCTTCTGTTTAGGACATAGATATGTATACAACCTGTTTAGAGATTATATGAATAATCTGATAGCAATCTGATTTGTTTCGTGATGGGGCAACAGTTGTAAAGGATGTGCACATTTTAATGGGGCAACAGTTGTAGAGGATGTGTAAATTTTTAATGGGGGGCAGCAGTTGAGAGGGTGTGTACAAAATAAAATGTCTGGCTACACTCCTGCCTGGGAGAGGGGTCTGCACTGGATTGTACATTTGGAGGAAAGGATGACCTTACCTAGAAACATAGAAGTTGACATCAGATAAGGACCGCAAGACCCATCCAGTCTGCCCATTTCTTTTTCTGCCTTATGAATGTGCCATCAGCTTTTGCTCTATCAATGGCCTATCTATTCATACTCATCTGTATTGCTCCCTTGTGCCTATCTCATGCCTGTTTGAAGCCCTGCACTGTATTCATATCCACCACTTCCTGAGGTAGGCTGTTCCATGCATCCATCACCTTTCTGTGAAAAGAACTTCCTCACATTACCCCTTAATCGGCCTCCTCTAATCTCATGCCATGTCCTCTTATCCTGCTATTTTTCTTATATTGAAACATGTTAGACTCTTTTACCTTGTTAATGCCCTTAAGGTGTTTGAATGTTTCGATCATATCACCTCTCCCTCCCTCCTTTGCTCTAGGGTATACATACTGAGCTCCGTTAATCTGCCCTCATATGTTTTGTGATGCAGCCCCTGCACCATTTTGGTTGCCCTTCTGTGGACTGCCTCAATTTGGTTAATGTCCTTGTGAAGGTGTGGCCTCCAGTACTGCACACAGTACTCAGATGGGGCCTAACCAGTGTCTTGTAAAGAGGGATTATTACCTCCTCTTCCAACTTGTGATACCCCATCTCTGCCATAGAGGGAATCTGGTGAGGGAGGGTAACTGACCACCCCAGGATGTAGGTGTCAGTCCAAGAAGGCAGGAATGGGGAGATGAGCTACTCCAGATATCTGAGAGACAAAAAGCAATACAAAAAAAGAGATAAGGACTGCTTGGCTCATCAAGCCTGCCTAATTTGCCACCATAGACCCTACCTGGTCTCTGAACACCTCCTCCCTCCTGTTTGATACCAGTTTTCAATTATACCTATCTCATGCATGCTGGAAGCCCACCACTGTTTTCTCCCCTAACCCTGCTGGAAGATTTTTCCAGACATCCACCACTATCTCACTGAAGAAATACTTCCTCACGCGTCTCCTATACCTCCCCCAGCTTCACTGCAAGCCCTCTAATTTTTGTGACCTTCTTTTCTGAAAGATGCTCCTTCTTGTACCTTATTCACCCCTGTGAGGTATTTAAAGGTGTCTGTCACGCCCCCTTCCATACATGTTCAGATCCCCAAGTCTCTCCTCATAGGACATTTGGTGAAACCCCTGCACAATTTTTGTTGCTGTTCTTTGGATGGTCTCTACTCTGTCTACAGTATGTCCTGTCCTCTGAGGTGTGGTCTCCAGAACAGGACACAGTACTCCAGATGTGGTTTCACCAATGACTGATACAAGGGTAGCACTGCCCCTCTTTCTGCTGTTGATACCCTCACTATGCACACCAGCCTCTCATTGGCTTTCCATACTGCTTTGTTACATTGTGTTGCCATGTTAAGGTCATCTGCTATGATTCTCCTTAGGTCCCTTTCCTGCTTAATGACTGTCAATACCTCCCCATGCTATACTCTGCCTGTGAGTTTCTATGCCTAAGGTGCATGATTATGCACTTTTTGCATTGAAACCCAGCTGCTTTGGCAATCCCTAAAGTTTTGTCATGTCTCTGTTCATTTTCTCCAGCCCTCCAAAGTGTCCACCGCATTGCAGATCTTGGTGTCATGGGCAAAGAGGAACATCTTCCTTCAAGTTATTCTGCAATATCACTCATAAAGACACTAAAGGAGTCTGGACCCTGTTCTGAGCCCCAAGGAACCCTTCTGGTCACTTTTCCTTCCCCATAGTGAGTGCTGTTAACCAGCACCCTCTGTAACCTACCTGTCAGCCAGTTACATACTCAGTGTGCCACCTTGGTTCCAACCCCAAACTTTCTAGTCCAAATCATCTGCTGAGATTAGATCACCATTCACTTTTTATCCAGGTTGTGACTTAATCTTTACTCCACATGAATTGCAACTGCCATAGCTGCAGCTCAGTGACAGAGTAAATGTGTGTTCACTAAGCAGGCAAAGGATTAGTGGTTTGAATCCAGGTAAGCACACAGTATATTGTATTTTAACACATAATTATTTTACACTTTACAGACCATATGTGGCACCATTAGTACCACTGGCACTTTGATTTTATGTTGTTATCATTGTTTCTTTTTGTAGCAAGACTTACTGCTTCAAGGTTCCATGTCACAAAGGGCGATTTCATTTGGGTGAGTGTACATCACTGAAAATAAGTAATGGCGATGTACACTCACAGTGACTACAAAACGGTGACAGTTTTCTATGTTATGTGGGGTTGTCCCTGCACACCCCTTCTACTTAAAGATTCTCAACTCCAGGGGTGCATGCAGGGTGTGTGTGTGTGTGTGTGTAAAACTTAAAAATAAAAAAGTCCAAGACTCAAAATATATCGTGGCCCCAGAACCAAACCTGGCACCCTACCAACCCCAGCCTGCCACCCTATCCACCATGCCATGCGGCCAGCTAGGCAGCCGACTGCCCACACTACACCCCACATACCCTCCCTCCCTTCTGCCCATTGTAAGGCATGGTCCCTCCCCCTTGCACATGTATCTATGTACATCCTGTCTCCATAGTTCTCCACCCAGGTATCCTGTTGCTAACCTGCGTGTAGCCCAGAACACAGCCACTGTGATTGAGTCACCCTTTTGCAGTCAGCCAATCACAGTCACCGTGTTCACAGGATACTTTGTTTCACTAGTCCCACTGTTAAATTGTACTTATATGAAGACCACAGTCAATGTCACTTTAAGAGTTGTTTTGTCTACAGTGCCCACAGAGAGGGCTATTATGCAGTGGCACTGCTTTTCAGTAATAGTCCCTATACTGTACACAGTGTTTCAAGTCCCCCAACACCAGGAAATTAGTTTCATCTCCCCACCAACAAACTCACTTATAGCCCACACTCCATATCATTGCTTTTATTTCTGGTTGGTCTGAGATGAACCCTGGATGCATCAGGTATTTGCGCAGATGGCTGCTTTTTATTCTATGACAGGCCAGGGTGGGGTACTTGACATGTCAGGTAGAGTAGTTGTGAGAGGGTCAAATGCTTTTGTACTGTATTCCTGAAGGACAAGGCTGCACATCAGACACAACAGGTTTTTGATGAAGCAGATACATTTTTTTTATTCCCTGACAGGCTGAGCTGGCTTAGGATTCATTAGGTTGTTTAGGGAGAGGACTTGATTTTATTATTCCGTGACAGTCCTGGTTGGGCCCTAGACACATCAGGTAGTTGGATGGCGGAGAAGGAGGGACACATTTTATTCTCTAACAGATTGTGTTGGGCACTGGATCCAATAGGTAGTTAGGAAGGGGACAGATTTGTTCTATTCCCTGCTGGATTGGGCACTGGACCCATCAGGTAGTTTGTGGGAGGAAATAGATTTTATTTTTTCCTGATGGGTCAGGTTGGGCACTGGACAATTCTACTGTGCAGCAGTTGGTTTGGAACCTGTATGTCAGTGTGATCCCTATGTGTATATTGGGAAGAGTGCAGAACTGAGACTGAAGTCTGAGAGATTGAAAGTGTGAGAGAGATAAGTGTACTGTGGTGGATCCAGGATCACTGGCTCTAGGGTTACAGCCTCAGCAGGGTGTGCCTTTAGTTTCCATCAGTACAGTCATGCATGCTAGTGTGTTGCATGCCACAGGCTTTTGAGATTCCTGAACAGGCTGGTAGTAGCAGTGGTGGCAGCAGCACCAAAATGTTTGCCTCTCATTGTGACCTGAGTGAGGCATGGGAAAGCAGTATTTCATTACCCTGCTTATTCTACCTTCTGTTCACTGCTTAGCTGCTACTCCTCCTTATCTATATTTGGCTTAATGCATGGGCATGAGGGAGGGGACAGATTTGTTTACTCCCAGATTGGCCAGGTTGAGCACCAAACTACTACAGTATGATTCTTGGTGGAGGGGAGATGTCCAGATTGTATTTATTCCCTGACAGGCCTGGCTAAACATTGAATCTATCAGGTTGCTGGGAAAGGGTTATCATTTTTTCATCCCTGGCATGCCAGGTTGGGTATTGGATTTCTCGGTTATTGATGGAGAGGTACTTTTTCTTATTCTCTGATGGGCCATATTGGGCACTGGACTTGTTAGGCAGTTCAAGGGAGTGGGCAGATTATGTTATTCTTTGATGGACCACATCAGGCACTGGATACATCAGGTTGCTGGTAGGAAGAGACATTTTTATTCTCTGATGAACTGAACTGGGTATTGGAACTGTCAGATAGTTTGAGGGGAAGATGGACTGATTTTATTCCTGATGGACTAAACTGTTCACCAGACATATCAATAGTTGGGTTGGGAGGGAGAGGAAGATTTTATTATTCCCCATCCACCAGGTTGATCACCAGAAATTCTGTTCTATTCTACATTCCCTGCACTACTAGTATGAATCTCCATGTTGATGACTTGTTGTTTTGCAAATTGCCTAAACCTGCCCTCCCTAGCCCAAACAACAGACCCCTCCCCTTGCCTGTTTAGTATTCCCTGTCCATGACCAGGCTACTTGGAATGACTGGAAACTCAGTTGTTTTTCATTATACGGAGAGGTTGGGAAGATACTTCCTGGTTCCTATAAGTATCAGATGGTGCCACAGCTATGTTGTGCTTTGCTGCTTTGCATTGCAACAATTTAATAGCATGACAACTCAGTTTCATATAGGCAATTTCATTTGCTTTTAGAAAAATAAGGTTAGCTTTCCATATAGGAAGTAATGAGTTTATTACTCTCTCTGGGCTTATTCATTGTCATTCTTATCATCATAGTGGTGGGGGAGTGCTAGGCTGTACAATCCAAAACATCTTCCTGTATCACCTAAGTCAGCTGCACATTCATGAGAGTAGACCCACTTGCTCAACAGGTTATCATGCACTCTCCTCCTCCTTCCAGCCAACACAAAGTTAGCAAAGTATTACAGACAGCAGCAAGGAGCACTAGTAAGGCACTATACTCACTCATTGACAGCCATAAAAATTCATGTCTCTGCCCCAGTATATTTTAATGGAGAGCTGCAAAACACTTACTGACTTTGATCCAATATGGACTGGTCTGATTTGCAGACCAGCTTTAAAAGTTTGCTAAGGTCAGCAGTTGATGCAGAAGAACAGGCACTGCAGAGCAAACATGGCTCTGAGCCACAGTGTTATTGAGTACAGCAAAGGAAGAGAAGCTTGGCTGCCAATACCTGAAGCAAATATCCCCAGTAATGACCAGTCTGGACAATGATAATCTATGATAAAATACTTTTACTCACAATAACACCACTCAACCATGAGCCACCCAGCATCCAAAGTTTCATGCATCTGTGCACTTTTTCATGGAGTTTGAGGTACAGGCAGCCACGCTTCTTACTTTGTTCTAAAGTCAGCAGTCAATCATATCTCTAGGCTCAGCCCATATGTGGAACAACCATACAGTAGTAAGGGTGTGGAATACCTTTAATAAAAACTAGAAAACTACTTTTCCATTATGCATTCATTTTCTGTTTAAAATGTTTCTCTTTAAATGACCACAAAGCAGCAAAATCATTTCCAATCATCAGGTTAGGACAACTTAATGGTGTCATCTAGCATTTTACTGTATCTATTGAAAATGCTGAAATACTTGTATCAGTCTTTACGAAATCACTGTGGCTGTCCTTATCTAAATAATGGTTTATAATTAATAATACCAGAGTTTAACTATAAAAGTTCAAAATTATGTAATCTAAATAATGGTTTGTAATTAATAGTATCAGAGTTTAACTATAAAAGTTCCAAAATTATGTAACTTATTGTAAACTTTATAATCCTGTTTCTTGTTAGAAGTCAGAACATTCACACTAGTATAATATCTAAAAGGGATTAAAACCATTAGACTAGCACTTCTAAAATGATGTCTTTACAATATAATTAAATTATGGTTACTGGTAAATATATTTTTCAAATGTCTTTGTATGCTGTTATTTCTAATTTCAAATATAGTATGGTTTCAGTTTGCATGAAGCAATGAATATTTTATAAAGGACCCCCACAGGACTTAAGTTTAATTATGTAATTTCTTTGTGTTAAGCCAAAAGTGTCTCAATGACCACATCCTATGGAATGTTATTTCATTGACGGATGTTAGGAAATTATGTCCTTTCTAGCAATTAAATCAAGAACAAAATCATCTCTAGACTGCATTTTTATCTTTGTTGAAGTTGATTGTGTTTAGCTATATTAAAGGAAGATAGTAGAAGAAAGTTATTAAGTTTTCATCCATCAATATATAATTTTGTGACATTAACAAAATTATGCTGCAGTATAATCTTTAAATGTTTACTGTTCGACAAAAAGAGATCTGGCACATAATAATAGAATCAACTATTTTTGAGCAGTAATAAATTAAGATGTTTTATTTGGATTTACTACAAACATTTCTTTTCCTGTCTTGTGTTACCCACTTGTTATGTAATAAAAGAGTTCAGTGTCTCAAAGGATCAGGCAGAGTAACTTAAGTCCCTATTTATACAGCTGATTTGTGGTGTATGGACTACTTTATGTTTTAATGCTACATATGTAAGGAATAGTGTATGGAAACCATACACAACAAGGCTGTGCAGGGTTTTAAATAATTGATTAGCAGTTTTTTCCTTGGGACAATGCTAACTGTACAGAAAGTATTTATATAGGTTTCCTAGAAGTGTTATGTTTGTTAAATACAGTAAGGCAAGTGCTATGCATTTTCACAATGTTTTAGCACTTTATGAGCAAAATGCTTATCAATTTTGGAGTTAATAGAACTCCTGCTGTGTTCCATCGAGTGGTTGAGATGGCATCATAGGGACCTTGAGAGTGAAGCTTGAGAGGTCACAATGCCATCTGAACCTCCAGATGGAAACACAGCCTTGTTTGTGTATGGTTGCCCGTATACTATTTTTATAGTATATGGTTCCCAGAGATGTTAAAAAAGTTATTGGTGAAGGTATAACCTTTCACAAGGTTTCATATCTTTTGGTCGCACTCACGGTTTCTATTAGCAGTGCAGTCTGTTGGGATGTCATTTGTTGCGGTCCCATTTCACCCCGACCCTCCAAACATTTGTGGCAGCACTTAATTTAAAACAAAAGAAGAAAAACTTCCAAATTGTCATGGTTTGGAAAGACGGAGTCGACTACTGCAGATCATGTCCAAACCATATCTGTGAACTCCTTAGTAAATGGCTCCACTATAATTGCCGTGTTTCCTCCAATCAGATGGTGAATAGCAGCAGCACTGTTGAATATTAATTACAGAACATGCACAATAATTTTAGAACGTGCACAACAACTTTTAGAATGTGCACAACAAGTTTTCAGCACCTACTGTTCTTTATACATGACATGGCTAAACCATATACTATATATTGTTTTTATTTATTTGCAATGTGACAGGAAAGGCACAGCAAGCTGTGACAGCTCATTTCCAGTTGCATCCTGGGAGATAGGGTACATTCATGGATGTGTTTCAATTTATTATTATTTTTGTGTCAACTGGTAATGGAGGGTTTGGAAATACTTCTACTTTTCATCCTTGTCCGGGGATGGAAATGTAGACAGATGCAAATTGACTAATATTAAGCCAGGCCAAACTGTTACTGGTTTTAGTGAATGTGGTAACTTTGGTCAGGATACTGGGAAAATTCCTTCTAGGCTTCTTTAAGTTGAAGTTTCAGATTTTCTTTTCTAGAAATGTGATGTGATCTTTATTGTCCACCTGAACCACCACCAGAACTGACCACCAGATGGGTCTTTAGTTTAATGTTTCATCTGAAAGACAACACTTCCAACCGCAATGTACCCTAAGCATCATGCTAGTGCATCATGTATGGTTACCTACCATGTACCTTTAACCAAGAAGAGAGTGTGTCCATCAATCTTCCAGCACTACTTAATGTAGCACCTAGTATTCATTGGAAGTGTCCTATCCTACTACTGATCAGGCCCAACTTGCTTCTGTGATCTGATGGGATCAGGCTCCAAGGTGCTAAGGCTACATATTTATTGACTGGCGAATGTTGGCCAGGACTGAGGAAAATCCTTCCTTTTCAGTTTGTCATTCTATGTTACATTTTAAATTTTAGGTGGGCATCCACCAGAGGTGAGCAGGACCCTGGTTTAAGATCCATCCAAAGTATTGCACCTGAGTTGTACTGCTCTCTTAGTGCTGTACTACTGTGTCAGTTTGGGGTTTAAGTAGATGGCTCTGATGAGGGACTAGAACCCACAACCTTCTGAACATCCATCCCAAGATGCAAGCAGACAACCTGCTGAACCACTGAGACAAACATACTGGAGGCTGTGGAGGCTACTTTGGTATTCATTAAAATTTCTGGTTGGTCTTTTATACCTCAACCTGATCTTGGCTGTTTTCTGGCTCTCTGAGTGACCAGGACAGGGTGTGTGCCAGTGGTACGTCAACGGAGATGTCAGAATCTGCAACATGTATGATTTAAGCATCTCATTACAGTCAGTTACAAGGGCTGAAAATTATGACATGAAGTGCACTGCTATAAGTTCCTAGAGGCCATGCCTGCCTGCATCCTCACCATGTCTGACTGGTTGCATGTGGTTTGTGTTTGGCGGCTTTGCTAGTGTGCTACTGTAATATCCTGCTTTCTATGGCTATATTGTAGTCCCATCTGTAGATTATTATATCCCATGACAATCTTCCTCTCCAGAGCAGAGAATCTATTTGTGGCCAGACTGTGCTTCCTACTGGAAGCTGGTGCTTAGGATGGCTCTGCCCTGGGTCACCCGCTCATGTTGCAGTGCTGTGAAAAGGTTGTATAGGGGTGCCTGGATGTGCATGTCATTGGGCTACAAGGCATGTGGAGTGGCATTATAGTGCAGAGTGCTTGATGCAAGCAATGTGAGTATCCAATATATATCCGCTTCACAATTAAATAGGGCCCTTACTGATCATTTATGGTAGAAAGAGCAGATTTGAAATTCCAGTGGTAGTCAGCCAAGGGATTGATGGACCTTTTCAGCTCTAGTTTAAACTGGTTTAAAATCTTACATGTGGGGGTTCAGAAAGGGTTTTGTTAGAGAATTAACTGTTGATGATTTGTAAGCAAAATGGAAGGAACTGAACACTGTAAGTTAACATGCCAATTAAAACAGCAATAATGTAAGCAGATCTGTAAGGTTTCCAGAAATATATCCAGTCCTTAACCTACAATTGCTAGACACTCTGTCAAGTAAATTAATTACTTGATAGTGCTTTTCACATTCTTGTATATCTGTACATGATTATGGATGTAATGTAATTAAAACATTGTTCTTAATAAACTTTATTCAACTAAAAAGTAAATTCATTTTAAGAATGTATAACATCAGACTATGATTTATTTGTCATGACTTAATCTCTTAAAATCTAAAAGGGAAAAAGGCTTGTCAATGAAATTCTCAAATACAGATCGAAATTAATTATATTCCACATAGTAGTATTATCTGTTGAAAATTGCAACATATAAAATACAGTATCATACATCATACCTCTCAAACTTCAGCAAAATTAAATAAAATTAAATAAAATTAACCCTAATTGGTAAATCAAGATTCAGTAATGACTCCTTGATCTCAAAATCCTACCTCTCACACTTGATGAAGAGCTTAGTCCTCTGACCAGAATTTTCAACATCTCCTTTAGCCTTAGCCAGTTCCCAGACAGATGGAAATCTGCCACTGTCACCCCAATCCATAAAAGTGGTGACAGAACTTCCCACTATAACTACAGACCCATGTCCCTACTACCCCCCACTTTCAAGGCACTAGAATGCATTGTCTTGGACCAGCTCATAGAATACCTGATTCATACAATACCCCTGTGCAAGCAACAACACAGGTTCCACAAAGGTCACAGCACCTCCACAGCCCTACTTGAATTCACCAGTGCAATCCACAATGTACTTGACTCGTGAACTACTAGGCTCAATCTACATTGACTTAACTAAAGCCTTCGACACCATCAATCACTGCTTCCTGCTTGTCCAGCTTCAGAACACTGGGCTGTCAACCAACTCCATTGGCTGGTTTAAGAACTAACTTGAAGAACGGTCCCAAACAGTAAGAATCACTGATACACTCCGGACCCTAGACCGTCTGCTTGAGTCCCCAGGGCTCCATTCTGGGACCCTCCTCTTCAGTCTATTCTTAAACTCCACTACCAGACAGCTGCCCAGATCAAATAATTTTCACGCCGATGATGCTGTGATCCTCACCTTGGACCCTGATCCAATCCAATTACAAAATAAACTCCAGCGGCCTTCTCTCCATCAAATCCTGGTTCCTAAATCATAAACTGCTTCTGAATCAGAAACAAACAAGTCTATGGTCTTCTGCAGCCCCACAACAAAAAAAAACAACTCCACCTCTCCATTGCAACTGAACAAGGAGCCATCTTAGAGCAAAACAATCATTCAGGTACCTCAGCATCACCATTGATCCCTCAACTCTCATACGCTGTTCATATCAGCAATGTTGCAAAGTCTGCACAATGTGAGGTTAGCACATTATTCCAGCACAGGAAACACCTAACTCCAGAAGCACTGTCAGTGGCCATCCAAAGCTCCATCGTCAGCATCATAGACTATGGTCTTATCATATATGGGTCTGCAACTACCACTGCTCTCAAATGTATCATGACCTTCCTGAATAAGGCCTGTCATCTCATCACTGGCTCACATCGCTGTACCCACACTTGTGACCTTTATTCCCAATCTGATGGCTTCAACTGGACAAACACATAAAATACCAAACCTGCATCACGGCCAAGAAAATTATAATGGGGCTTGCCCCACCTGGTGTCTGAGGCCTCCTTAAGCTTCCAGAAATAGGAATGTCACTACAAGGAGATCCAATTCTATTACTACTTATCCCATGATGTCGCATGACCCAAGGACAAAGATAATTCACCTATTGGGCATCCAACTGGCTCAACTCTCTTGGCAGCGACATAGCGACTGCTCCAAAACTCCTCGGCCTTCAAGTCCAAGCTGCACCTCTCACTGCTAGTATCCTGCGATTTCTCATCTTAACATTTCCACCATTCTAGCTGCACATGCCCCAGCACCAGCACTTACAATCAGTCTTTGCACCCCTAGCACCTTACCTGTCATATTCCCTTGACAAGGCCCCTGGCTGTACTGTCTCCCACCTCGCCAACCTCCCCCATATCTCCACTCCTGCCCTGCCCCAACCACCTCCAGTACTCCCTCACTCCCTGCACCTCCTACCCCAATCTCCTACCGTCACTTCCCCCACCCACCTCCCTTCTCTTGTCTTGCTCATAGCTCAAGTCTTTGTACTGGTTATTACATGTCTGTAAGTCAATGACCATATGTTTGTAACTAAAATGATGACTGTCACACACACTGACATGGAACCTTTGTAAAAGAGCCTCTGCTCAAAGGTATTGTAATCCTAGATTGAAACAAATAAATAAATAAATAACCTTAATGTTACAGATCTATGTCCACACTGTATTAATACCATTTTAGTTTCCCATATGTTTGCAACCTGTATAAACCTGAACAATTTAGGAGACACATTGTCAATGTTGTACCATATGCTTTGAGTTTAATACAGAAACATAGAAACATATAATGTGATAGCAGATGAAGACTGCTTGGCCCAACCAGTCTGCCCATTTTTCTCCTGACCATATTGTCACCACAGACCCTACTTGATCTCTGGTTCCTTGACCTCCGCTACCTCCCACTTAAATTCCCTTGTGCCTATCCCATGCATGTTTGGAGTTTACCACTGTTTTAGCCTCACACCACTTTTGCTGGAAGACTGAAGACTGTTTCAGCATCCACCAGCTTTTCAGTGAAGAAGTACTTACATCTTTCTTGAATGTATTCCTTACAGCTTCATTAGATGCCCCTGTTCTAGTGCATGTTTTCCTCCCACACTGTACCTAATTTCCCTCATGACATATTTAAGCATTTCTATCATATCTGTCCTCACTCTTCTCTCAACCAGCATGTACATATTGACATCCTTCAGGCTCTCTTCATAGGGCTTTTGTGGAGACTCTGCACCATTTTAGTTGGCCTCTCTGGACTGCCTCAGCTCTGTCTGTGTCTTTCCTGAGCTGTGGTCTCCAGAGGACATTACCTTGGTGGGATCCCACCAGCTATCCATACAGTGGCAATACCACCTCCTCCTTCCTTCCCATGGTGATATACCTCCCATGCACCTCAACATCCCACTGTCCCTACTCACTGCCTTGTTGCACTGCATATCCACCTTGAGATCATCAGATATGATTACACCCAGGTCCCTTTCTTGTTTGGTGACTGTCAATATCACTTCTCTCATATTGTACTCCATCTTTGGGTTTCTCTGCCATCAGTGTATGATTTTGCACATGTTCCAATTGAACTACAGCTGCCATGTTCTTGACCACTCCTTGAGTTTTCTCAGGTCTCTGCATATTCTTTCCACCCTCACTAGAGTGTCAGCCCTACTGCAGATTTTTCTGTCACATGCAAAAGGCAGCTCTTCTCTTCCTGCTCATCTGCAATGTCACTTATAAAGGATAAAGAGGATGGTCCCAGTACTGAGCCTGTGGCACCCTACTGGTCACCATCCCTTCCCCAGAGTGAACCCATTTACGACCACCTTATGTCATCTATCCCTTAACCAATTTATTACCCAGTTTACCACCTCTGACACACTCCTAAGCTGCACAGTTTCTTATCAGACTCCTGTGTGGAATGGTGTAGAAAGCCGTTTGAAATTTAAGTAAGCCATGTCCGCCATCCCACCCAGAACTATTCCTAGTCACCCAGTCAAAGAAATTTATCAGATTTGTCTTACATGAGACCCTTCTCCCATGAATCCATGTTGCCTCAGGTCTTGCAGCCCACTGGATTCAAAATACTCTACAATCCATTCCATTAGAAGTTACGCCATTAGCTTTTGTACCACCAATGTCAGGCTAACTGGCCTTTTAGTTGCTAACCTCGCTCTGCTACTGCTTTTGTGAAGGGTACTTATATGTTCTCCTCCAGTCCTCTGAAATCACTCCTGTGTCCAGTGAGTTGTTAAAAGAACTGTCAGAGATGCAGCCAATACCTCTCTGAGTTCCGCCAGTACCCTTGAGTGTGGGTATACCGAGACTGACCCAACAGCTGTGTCCACTTTCAGATTTTTGAGTCCTTCAGAACTCTCTCTCTGTAAAGGGACTTGTGTCTACCTCCCTATCTTAAGTACCCTTTTGCTTTGATGTAGCCCATCCTTCCTTTCTCTCTGTGAAGGTTGAAAAAGGTATTTGTTCAGGATATCTGCTTTTCCTGATCCTCCTTGCACAGTCCCCACCTGCCCTCCTTAACCTCACAACCCTGCCCTAGTTTTCTCCTTTTCACATATGTACCTAAAATGTCTTGCCCTTTTTGTTACCCCTGGGCTATTATTTCTCAGACTGCACCTTTGAGATCCTGACTGCTTTTCTTGCTTCTCTCTCTTCTCCTGATACACCTCCTGTCCTCCTCCTCTGTGTCTCTTTATATATTTATTTAGTTTTGTTGACCGGTAAGTGCACTAGACAAATTCTGCCTATTTTCAGGTACAATCTGGGGGGGGGATACAGATGAGTGCCAACTGCTGCCATCTCCTGAAAACTACCCTTAGCCTTTATCCTTTCAGCCACTTCCTTCAAGAATGATAGCACTTTCTTCCTCTTGTTTTTGCTCATTTCCTTTGTGCAGAAGATTATTGCCTCACTGCGCATTCTCTTAGCTTAGCTCACTGATCCTCCTCTCCACCCAAGTCATCCCCGCTAGGTCATCTCTGAAATGCAATAATATAACCCAGAATGAACAACTGATCCTATTGGGACTATATGTCCCAATGTCCTGATGGGCCCAAATGTTAACAGTGCACTTGATTTTTCACCACAAAATTTACAAAACTGCTTGACAAGCATGCCTCCCTGACCAGACACAGAGTGAAATATCACAATTCAAACTAGTTGAATATTGACCTTTCAAACTAATGTAGGACAGATATGCTGCATGAGATGTATTCAGAAAATCACACTCCTCACCAATTCGGTGATCTATAGACACCTAAGAAATAAAAGAACCATGAACTCTATCTCACCAAGAGTTCATACATAAAGCACAGCAGGAAACCAGCCTAGGTGACTCTAGAAAATTCTGGTCTTGTATCATGAGCATAGCTAGACCCAGAACTGCTGAGCCCCCATAACCATAGAAGTTGATGGGTCTATGCACTCTGACACAAAGATGGTAGCAGATATATTTAAGAATCATTTCTGCAACCTGTAAAGTTCAGCAGTCTTAACACTGATAGGGGTCCCCAAATGTTGCACGTGAGCCATGCCTGAAAATTTCTTCCTTTGTTTCACCTAAAAAGGTCAAAATCAGAGAAGTCCATGAACTGTTGGCCATGTTTAAACATTGATAAATCTGTTGGCAGTGATTGCTTGTCTCCCATATTTCTTAGGTTAGCACTGCCACTAATTGCCATCCCAATCACCAACATTTTTAAACTCTCTTTGAAACAAAACTGTCCCTGACAGCTAGAAGTGGCTGCAGTAGTTTCTGTTTTTAAAAAGGGCAAAGCACAGTCTTGGACAATTACAGGCCCATATCAATATTTTCTATCCTGGACAAACTGCAAAAGAGTATAATATATAACCAGATAACCTCTTATCTAGAATAGCACAACCTACTCCATGAGGAGCAGCATGGTTTTAGAAAGGAACAGGAAACCTGCACAGCTTTGGTTGGTCTCACAGACTCTATGTACCAAGCCATGGACATGGGGCTTATGGACAGTACAGTGTTTGTGGACCTAACCAAGGTTTTTAATTTGATGAAACACTGACTGTGGCTTCAAAGATTCTGTCCTCTAGGTGTGGGACTAGTAGCAATGCTGTGGCTTTTGAGCTGAATGCCAACACCATCACCCATGGTGTTCCACATGGCTCTATACTAGGACCCCTCCTTTTCACACTTTTCATAGGCAACCTGCCTAAGAACTTCTCAACTGCCAAATTCCTGCCTCTGCAGATGATATCACTGCCTTTGTGCATGGCAGTGACATATCTGAAATCAACAGAATGTTCAAGCTAAATTTCCATGCCCTCCAGCACTGGTTTCTAAATGAGAAGCTCATCCTAAATGTACCTAAAACTCAGGTCATGCTTCTTGGTTCACACATAAATGAAACACCACTCACATGATCTTCCTGGAGAGTACATAACTCAAACTGGTGGCAGATTTCAAGTATTTGGGCATAACACTCAACATTTGCCTCTACTTCAAAACCACCTAAACAATATTGTCAAGGCCATTCACCAACAATTGGGGCAACTTTCTTGTATACAAAATCTCTTCACTGCAGAGACTAAAGTAAGGACTGCCAAAGCAAACTCCCCCACTGGATTATAGGAATCTTGTAATGGATACCACCCCCAAATCAGTAGAGGCAAAGAAAGGCTCTTTACCACAAGGTGGTCAGATTCACCACCTCCAACAGTTGCCAAACCCATTGTGTGAGCCTTGAAAGGTGGGATGGTTCCTGTAGCATACAGGTCCCAATTTACCCAGGAAAACACTATACACAAAGCACTATATAGCAACATGCCTCAATGTCTGAAAGAGATGCTAGCACCTGTCAACCTCACCCACTTTTGTTCCACAGCTAAAAGTTTGCTCTCACTCTGCTTATGTGAACAGAGATGGGCCAGAGGTCTTTCAGTTTCAGTGCTGCTCCTCTAAAATATCATACTTCATTAATGCATTCACTCATATAAAGAAGAACAATTTGTTAAGCCTCAGTACCTGCTCCTGCTTCTGGTAGATCTGCTTTCTGCTAGTGCTGTGTGGAATTTTCAAATGATCAGAGAATGACATTTTGTGGAATTTTGAAATTCCAGTGAAATTTCTGCTGAATTTCACCAGAAAGGAATGGCGGAATTCCACAGCAGAAAATGCAGAATAAGTTTTTCCACAACATTTCCATCGAATTTTACTTCACAGATTTCAATTATTTCCAAAGAACTAATTGCAGAATGATTTTCTGTGAAAAACGCTGTTCTGCTGAATATTATTCTGTGGATCGAGCAGGCAGAATTCTACAGAAGAACCAGTGAAATTCTGGCAGAAATTCTGCCAGCAGAATGGTCATTCTGTGTTAAGTTTGCCAGCAGAATTCCACATTCCCACAGCATTACTATCTGCATTAATATATGGTCACTGCAATCACAATTTCTACTGTTAAACTTGCTCAATATCCATCTGGAATGAATGTTTGTTATTCATGTCCACTAGTCCTCAAGCCTGGTGCTTGTAATATGTAAAATGTAATTTTTCTTGTGAAATTATTTTGTACCATTTGTTGTTTTCCACTTCCCATGTGTCTGACAGTTGCAGTATTTAACTGTGATATTTATTGTACTTATTTTATTTTATTAAAAGTATCAGAATTACAAACCTTGTATTACCTTGTTACTGATTATTCAATGTACTTGTACTGGGTCATGATTGAAAAAGGCATCTGGAGCCAGTTCACCTACCCAGTAATACAAGTAAAATGAATAAAATATGAAATATAACAAACATAATATAACTGGGCCACAACATAAACTCCTACAGCTGTCAGTAGCCTATGAAAACAAATGCAATTTTGTTGAATTGCAGGATACCAAACCACCAATCTTCTCACATTGGGAAAATTTTGTGATAGAATTCATTTGTACAGAAAGATTACACTACCTGTACAAAAGAAAATTGGAAGTTTGTAAGGAGATCTGAACACCATTTATTAAAGCAATTACTAAAGCATTTTACACAGAGGAAGACCATGGAGTGCAGTTGGTTCAGCTGAGGCACTAGGTAGGACTCTCAGGAACTGTATTATGGTGGTTTGAGTACTACTTATCCTGCATGGTGCAGCTGATGGCATTGGGCTCTTTCATCTTGAGCAGTGCTGCACTCTGCTGTGGTGCACATCATGGGTCAATCTTGGCACTCTTGTTACTTGCCATGTACGTGCTGCCACTAGAAGAGATCAGTTGATGCTGTGGCATGGGTATTCACTGCTATGCTGATGATACCCAGCTTTCTGTGTCTTGTGCACCTGATGGGGGTGTTGCAGTCTTGGGACTGGAGTGAGGGATTTAGGGAAATTCAAGACTGGATGGCTGCCAGCTGGGTTAGACTTAATCCATTTAAGATGGAGGTGTTGCTGGTGGAACCAGATTGGTATGGTTCAACAGTGATGAGCAGTGACACTGCACTTCCATCCTTAGATCATGGCACACTTGAAGCTTTGGACAGAGCGAAATCTAGGTGGCATTGTGGTTTCCAAGCTGACCCTAGAACATCAGGTGTTGTCTGTTGTCTGCAGTGCATATTTCATCTTCTGAAAACTTCCCAGATCAAGCCCTTCCTTGAACCTGGTAAACTGGTGATGCTGGTTCATTCCCTGGTTGCATCTAGGCTGTATTACTGCAATTATCTGCATTTAGGGTTATCTGCAATGTTTGTGTGCCACTGGCAGCTGGTCTGGAATGTGGCAGCCTGGCTGGTTGCTGGAACATCTTGGTTTAAGCATATCACACCAGTTCTTCATGCTCTGCACTGGTTGCCAGTGCAATGGCACATTAATTTCAAGGTATGCAGGTTAACCTATAAGGCCCTGCATTGTCTGGGCCTTGGCTACATAAAAGAACTACTGATTCTATACACTCCTGATTGGCCACATTGATCAGTGGAGGTGAGTCTCCTCATGATACACAAATCTATGCTTAGGTCTTCAAGAGATCAGTATAGCTGCTCCAATTTTATGGATCACCCTTCCCCAGGTATTGAGGAGCCCTTCACTTGACTTTTTAAATCTTACATTAAAACTAACTTGTCTGCTTAGAGTTTTTAGTCTGGCACTGTATCTTAATCATCCTTTAAAGTATTTTATATATTTTAAAACTGCTGTTTATAAACATAGGTTTGTTGTTCTACCCGTAACAGAGCCCCTGGGATTAGGAGCAATATAAATATGGTACCCTTGATAAAGTGCCATTTAAGAGTAGGAATTGCCACCAGGTTGGTTGCATGTTGTGGGTGTGCACCTTGCTACACTGCCCAGCATTTTATCTTATGTAATATAACTAAAATAATGTTTCTACTTACATTTTAGCCTTGTGGTCCATAGTTGCAGTGCTTTGGTATTTTGTAGGTGTGACTTTCTTTGACAACAATATAAATAATGTTGTATTGCCTTGCCTAAAAGAATACTACAGCTTATAAATGATGTGACAAAACCCACCAGATATCATACATTTTAATACATTTTAATACTTAACTATATTATAACATCAAACTGATTATCAATCAAAGTTTGTATGTACATGTATGTATATATCTTACCATTTATATTATGTTGTTTTTCTATTCATTAATTATCAGTACAGTTTAAGTTATACTTGCATGTACATTTTCTCAAGAAAACCAACAATAAAGGCGTGGAACCAGCTTTTATAAATTGTATGTCAGCTATACCCTGCCCTCTTTGACTGGTCACAAAAATGCTCCATGCTAACTAACCCAGTCCATCAAATGTGGTCATATAATATTGAAAAGAAATAGCTTAGTAAAGTAGGCAGGTGCAAGAGTAAGCTTAGATTTGCTTTATATACTTTTAGGTAAAGTACTTCATGTATATAAACTGATAGTGATAAACCTTTTAGTTATAGTTTCTTAAACAACTGAGTTACTGTGTTTTCCAATGGATGCTGCATTCTTTAATGTCATTCACTTTACCTCAGCATAATACAAAATAAGACATGTTCACAGAGATCACACAGAACATTCATGTAGTTGCTTAGTGCTTACATAGTGATAGATTTATAGTACATTTTCATTTAGGTACCTCCCCAAAAATAATTGTCCCAATAGTCTATTAAGAAGACTTTAGGCTTATAGCCCTGTTATCTAAGGTTCCACATCAAAACCATCAAACCAAAGACAGTACAGTCAAATATCAACACAGTGAAAATAAATTAGCAAATTCACAAGCAGAAATTTGCAAGTGTTTTAGCAAAATTCATTAGATAAAATCCTCCTGAAAGAAATTCTGCATTGAAAATTGGAAGTTTTTCAAACAATCCTGTGAAAATATTCACCAGAGTTTGTTTATTTGACCACATGCTTTTTGGATGGGAGGTCTTGATGGGATTTCATTATCAAATACCTTAGTGTTCAAGTAGCACATGAAGTTCAGTTGTCTTTGAGTTCCTGTTGACCCTGGCTAGCGACTGAGGTGTGAGACCCTTTGAGTACAAAACATCATGGGTTGCTGTCAGGTGGTGGACTTAAATGCTCCTCTGGAGCCTCTTCATCAGTATCACCATTAGTGCATCTTTCCATGATCACTAATTACAAACTGCTCCAGCTATTGCTATTTATCGTGACTGGGGCTGTATCTTTACCTTCACGGTAGCACTTGTAGTTTTCTTTCTGAACCTCTACTTGAAACTATCCATAGCCTTCCTTTGAGTGAACCTTATGCAGAGGATGAGAGCAGCTGAAGCCATATTCCAACCATCAGCTTAGAAGGTGAGGAGTGGGAACATTCTGACAGCTCCACTTGTCAAAAGATAAAGAAAAAAACACTTCTTAACTTTTTACTTTAGGTTAATTCTTCACATGCAGCTGCTTTCCTTACCAATAATCTATAACATTTAACTTAAAAGTGCTCCCTTTACAATATTCTAAAATGTCACTTATGCAACATAAATCTTACAGTAAAATTTTTCAATGGTTGAAGGCCATTTGCCCATTATAATCTTCCTTTATGAGAGTAGTGTTGTAAACAACAAAAATTATTTTTAAGGGTACATCCAACCCTGTTGTAAAGAGGTTAAGATTGGACCAATGTACTCGGTTTGCAGAGAGAGCAAGGCATTTCATGATCTGATATCTCTGTTGGCAAAATATCTTTCCCATTTCTTAGTGTTAGATTGAGCTTTCATTAGCTTTTTGCTATGACCTCTTGTAACATTAGTATTATCATGATACTTCATACCAGTTCTGCTCATTTGTTCTTAATTATTTTATATTTGGCACATAAGCAGTTGGTCACCTCCTAAGCACCTGTGCTTCAAGCTACATAGACCTGGGACCCGATTCTAGAAGGGTGGCACAAGTTGCTGCCAAATGCAGCTTGCACCACCTGCAATCATGCGACATTGACCCTGCACCTTATTCTAGAAGGGGCAGGTTGATTGCAGCAAAAGTCCTGCAACTTGTGACATGTGGCCAGGTAAGCCAAACAGAGGTCTTGCCTGGTGAGCATGTCACAACCCGCTGCCACAGGTCACAAGTGCACCCCTGCCCAGCAAGCCACAAATCACCCTCCAGGGCTGCCCACAACCCCTGCGCCCAAGCCTCCAGTATGTGCCCCACAGGCTTGCCACACCATCTAGCCCCCAAAACCTCATAAAGTGCCTTGCAGGGCTGGGTCACACCAACTGGCCCCTGAAACCTCCATAGATATGCCCTGCAATGCTGCCCACACCCCAGCCCCAGAAACCCCCATTGTAAAATGCCCCACAGGGTGGCACTGTCATCCTCCCACCCATGCCTCGACCCCGAGTCACGGCTGCAAATGCAGCAATAACTCAGAAGTCCTGGTAGTCTAGTGCGGCCTTCACCAGTACGCCAGCCCACCCAGCACTCCCCCACCCATCCCCAGCCAGTGACTGGTACAGCTCTTCCACCTCCATGGCCAGATGCCAACTGAGTTATGGAGTGTTACTGAAAGACACACTCAGATATTAATTTCCAGTGTGTCTTTCCAGCAGCACTTCTACAAAACTCAGTCAGCGGCTGGCCATGGAGGTGAGAGGTGGGCTGTGCCAGTCACTGGCTGGAGATGGGTGGGGGGTGCTCAGTGGACTGGCATGGCTGGTTGGGGGCACTAGACTACCAACTCTTCTTGGGTTATTTGCCGCATTTGCAGCCAGCAACCTGGGGTCAGGGACAGGTGGGGGATGACAGCACCACCCTGTGGGGCATTTTACAATGGGAGATTTGGGGCTGGGGTTGTGGGCAGTCCTGTGGGGCAGGAATTACACAGGTAGTCAGGGGCAGGGGTGGGCAGCCCTGCAGGGCACTTACTGTACGGGGCATGTACAGTAGGGGATGGGCGAGATCATGCCCCATGTCTAAAGCTGATTCTGTACTGTGCCCATTGGGGCAACAATGAGGGCAGTCAGGCATGGGGCACATGGATCAGGGTTCTACAGAACCCTGAGGACATATGTGTTATACCAGCTATTGCAGGTGTAACTTACGATGCTGGTTCTCCTCTGGGGTTCTTGTGGAATCCCGACATTGGGGTCTTTGTTGCTACCTTCTGAATGGGGCTCAACTGCTGCCATAAACCCCTAGCACCATGTCACATGGGGTTTATGGTGCAACTGCCGTATGAATGTTCACACGTAAGCTGCTTGGTTATATGTCGTAGGTTTCTTTAGAGAATGGCACAAGTCGCAACTGGTTGGTGTGTTGCTACTTGTGCCATTCTACTTGGTGCAAGTGCTGTTATGCCAGATGTGAATTGTTCTAGAATCTGGCCCCTATTGTGGAAAGTCTGTCCTCATGAGGGATATTCTGTATGGACTTAACTTTGTTGCCTTTTGCACACTTTCAACATTATTAAACATTATTTCCTTATGATATGGGAACCAGAACAGTGAAAATCTGGGCATACATGCTGTATGAACTGTAAATTATTATGATCACAACCTTTCTTATACTCACAAAATGCCTATTGATGGCAGATATGAGATAGCTGAATCTCTTATGATACTCTTACAATAGATCTGGAGTTTAAATTGATAGTTACACTAACTCCTAAGTCCCTCTTTGTTCAGTAATGCACCACACTGTGCTGTTAAGTATATACTTATAGTGTGAATCATGTTTACCCTAAGTGCATCACTCCTGCATTTAATGGTATTAATCTGCATACATTAATATTTACCTACCAAGGCAGTTTTATTTAAATCTGTCTATAGTTCTGTTTGTCCAGGTAATGCTACTTCAGTATTTCACCAAGTTTAATATCTGCAAATGTTTACTAGCTGGTTTTAATATTTGCATCAAAGTCACTTATATAAATTAAAATAGTATCAGACCAAGGTCTGAGCCCTGGGACATGGCACTAGTTACATGACCAACTGATAACACATGTTCTTTATTGATGCTAAGTCTTATTGAGCAGCCATTTCTGAACTAAGCATGTCAAACTAGGACTGATGCTAGTCAATAGATTTTGATATTGAATTATGTGGGACCTTATCAAAAGTTTTGGCAAAGTCAAGATAGACAATATCCACTAGGTTACCTTGATCCAGGGATTTATTGACTTTTCATAAAATTCTAATAGGTTTGTGTCTCATGATTTACCTTTGATAAAACCTTGTTTGGGGATCTGTTCTTCCCATTTGCAACAATTACTGTATTCCTCAGTTGTATCTTTTATATGATTGTCAAGAAATTTAAATGTAATAGTTGTCAGACTAATAGATCTATAACTCTGGACATGAGATTTGGGTCCTTCTTACATACTGGGATCTCCAAAGCACTTTGCCCAGCATCCGCACTATAGCTGAGCTTAGTGATGTGTTAAAATTAGTGTCTGTGGGACTGTCAGCTAGGTTTTAGCATGAGTGGTTGCATTCATTTAGGATCTAGATACTTAGATTTATGTAGCTTGCTCAGTTTGTGGTCAGCACATTTCTTGTGAACTGATATGTCAGTACTACATTTCTGGGGTTCAGACTGATTTATATCCTTGTCTTAACGATCTTGTTAGGTGTGTAGACTGAACAGAAGTATTTGTTGAACCTATTTCCATTGCCAGATTCTGCATTAACATGCTATACCTCATATACTAGTGGACCTATAGTACTATCTGTCCTTTTACATATTTAAAACAGCAAAAGTCTTTGCATTTGCCTTTTTTGTTAATATTTGCTGGTCTGAGTTTCTTTTTTTTAGTTGTTTAACCAGGAGTAGCACACTAAGTTGAAAGCTTTTTACAGGAGCGACCTGGGAGTACAGGGAAGTTAAGGACTTGCTCAGGGTCACACAGTATGCAAGTGGAAGCTGTTGGATTCAAACCCAGGTCTGATCTGATCTGCTGGATGTCACCAGATTTGTAGCTCAGTGCCTTAAACTGCTGCACTATACAGCCTCCCTTCAGCTGCAACTTTATTTATTTTGAAAGCTGGTGACTGGGAGAGCCACACTGAATGGTGACTTATTTCCAAGTAAAGAGAAGGGGAATATGAATACAGATACAAACTGACTTGCAGAATCAGATGAAGTTGTTTGTGATATTGTTAATGAATGGAGGGAGTTTGGCCAGAACACTGGAAAAATTCCTACTCTTTGGTAGGGGAGCCCTTGTCTGTCATTTCCAAGATGGCTGACATGGTAGAGGAGTACGAGAAATTACGGACGTGGATTTCAAAATGCAGAGGAATTCAACATGATAGAAATGGTTGTCACTATGCCTCAGATGACACAAAAGCTGAGTTTGAAGTCCAAGCTCTTAAAACATCTTCTGGAAACTCGACAGTTGTAACTTCAGAGAAACAGACAGAGTCACCTGGATCCAGTAGTGCTACTTTACCTGATGCAAAGGACTACTGCATGGCATTTCATTGTAAGGAAAATCACTGGAGGACATTTTACTTACCACAATGAGAATGCACAAGGTGGAGGAGTACGAGAAATCGATGGACGTGGATTTCAAAATGCAGAGGAATTCAACATGACAGAAATGGTTGTCTCTATGCCTCAGATGACACAAAAAGCTGAGCTGGAAGTCCAAGCTCTTAAAACATCTTCTGGAAACTCAACAGTTGTAACTTCAGAGAAACAGACAGAGTCACCTGGATCCAGTAGTGCTACTTTACCTGATGCAAAGGACCACTGCATGGCATTTCATTGTAAGGAAAATCACTGGAGGACATTTTACCTACCACAATGAAAATGCACAAAGTTTTTCTATTGCAATTACTTCAGGAAGACACAGAAAGGCTCCTGCTTTGTTGGAAACATCCGCTGCTAGTGTAACTGTTGCCTGGTCAATCCCATTGCAAATTTCGGATGGCAGGCCAAAGTTATGGACTTGTCTGCAGATTCTGCACCCTAAAACAGCAAATGACTAACCTAACACCACACTGGACATATGGAAAGGACTTACTACTGAGGAGCTTCCTGGAGGTTCTGTTTGAGCCCAGTGGCTGCACTGGAAGCAGCTGGATGGACAAAAATTCTACAGGACATGGCTGGAGCTCACCAGACCTGGTACCAGTAGCGGAAACAATTGGCAACTCAAACACTCTAAAAGGATCTAACATATCAGATGGTTTGTTACCCTGATTTTAAAAACATTATTCTGGACACAAAACATCCCCCAAAGCACTCACAACAGATAACTCTGCAGGTGCATCTGCTTGTCAACATCCAGTTGCAGTATCAGCTCAGTAACATATGGGTGCTAACTCTGCAGATCCTCAAGGTGAATTTCCCCAACATACAGAATCAACTACTGCTGGACTGGACAATACAGAGATGCTGGAAACACTACGCCTGTGACTGAACCAGTTACCCCTAAGCCATTTCAATGTCTGACCTCTTCCATAATGTGGAAGATCTTGCTCAGTGATGAAATGCAGTTCATTTAAAGTTTACTGGGGATACTCAGGCTACACTTGATAGACATGCAGTATTGTACAAAATGTTAAAATAAACCATAGTTATCTGTGTTCAGGAAATGTTTGCCTTTATCCATGTGAAAGGGAGGTGATATATCAGCTTTAAAAATGTTCTAAACTTGAAACATTTTGGCAAAATATCCTTTCATAAAAGATAACCCACTGTGGTTACCTTTATTTCCCATCTCCTCACAATGTCAAGAGTAAAATGATCACCCTTCTGTTCAGAAACAAAGGAGTCAGCATTGTTGACATCCAATATCAGCTAAAACAAAGGTGTGCCATTCTAGATTATCCTAAACCTATTTTGGATGAAGATTTGGTTTGTTTAGGGGTTGGCAGATAAAAGTTCAATTTAAACCAAACTGACTCTTGCCTTTTGAATTTACCAGGCAGCTTTCACATAGGCAGGACAGGGGTTTGTGCTTCTATTCAGGTCAGCTAAAATCCTGTCACAAGTGTGGCACTTGAACCCACCTGAGAACAGTGTGATGATCCCCACTGTAATCTCTGCCTTGAATATGGACACATCAGTCTTGGCTGCCCAAATTCCTTTAAATGCAACCTCTGTGATGAAATTGGTCACTCCTGTAGGCAGTGTCCTTGGACAACTCACAACAGGATAGACCCTGCTCCTCTAGATCAAGAGCAACTCACAACAGAAATTCAGGCTCAAGTTCATTTTGCTAGGTTTACCCTCATTTCCATGGAAATCAACACCCCAGATTCATTAACTCACACGTCCACTGCAGAGTTGAATAACCTCCCTAAACAACCCTCCACATGACAGTTAATGGTCCCCCAGACTCCCCAGGACCCTGTTCCCTTTCTGTGGGGATGGATGATTCCCAGCCAGTCCAGCTGCTACAGCAGTACAAGCACTCCCCACCCACCTCACTTCAGGAAAACCCTTTGACCTTAGTCAAACCCACAAAAAGAGGAAAGGCAAAAGAAAAGCTGGTATTTTTTCCCAAAAGCTCCTGTTGTCACCAGAAATCAATTCCTGGCACTCTCTCAAAGGAAAACTGGGGTGACACTGACGATGAGGGAAAGGACTTTGACACATCCTCCATAACATCTTCTAGGATGGAAGTCTCCTCTGACCCTCTGATGGAGCACTCCACCTCAAAGAAAGCAAAGAGCCAGATGAAGTCTCCTAGGGGAAAGGGCCAGATTTTTTATGTTTTATTTTCTGTCATGTATGGGGTCATTCTTCAATTTAACTTTGAATGTATGCAGTATGAAATCTTATAAAAAAGGTTGACAACCTTACAAATATTGAAGGCCCTATCAAATAACATCTTTTTCCTTCAGGATGCCAGATTAAAGACACTCCATGAAATCTCCCAAGCTCAGCAGACTTTGAACATCAATCAATCAAGCAATCAATCAATTTTATTTATAAAAGGCGCCTTTCCAAAACCAAAGTGCCTGTACAATAAAATAAAACAAAGTAAAATTACATACATTATATAAATTCCAATAAATATGAAATCAGATAAAAACACTTCAGTTACCAAAAGCCAGATCAAAAGATAAGTTTTTAATGCAGTTTTAAAACTCTGGACGGTCAGGCACTATCGTACCGATGAGGTAGAGAGTTCCATAGGGACAGAGCAGCAAAGCTGAATGCCCTTGCTCCCGATGTCTGCAAACATACCCTGGGAACCTCTAGCAATCCCTCATCAGTGGATCGGAGAGGACAGGAGGGACAGTACAGGCAAAGGAGATCTTTCAGGTAACATTGGAGCCTCCTTTTGGTCACAAGGCACAGATATATGTGATGGGGTAAGAATTTTGTTCAAGGATTTTGACTTTCAGATTAAAAACTTGTGGATATCTGCCCTGGACAAGAACTTCAATTAGATATATGGTATACATCAAACTAATTTAGATTAATTAATGTTTATGCCTCTCAGGAATTGCTTTATGCACTGAATTTTTTCATAGCTACAACCCTACTTACACACCAACAGAAGTATTGTTTTGTGTGGGGGCGGATTTCAATCTGCGCCTTACTCTACATGATAAGGGTGGGACTAAAAAAAAATATTCTGGGACACAAATTGCTTGAACTCAGTTATTGCCACAGCAGGCTTAAAAGATTTAAAAACAAAATTCCACAGGATCCAAAATCTACGTAAGAGGCACTTTAGTTACCGCATTGATTATCCGTGCTTACTCAAAACATACAGGTCCATCAAGCCTTCACAATCCCCTGCAAACTTCAGACCATCAAGCAGTCTCTTTATCCTGCATGCTGGGCAATACAAAACAACCTTTAACAAACTCTAGGTGGAAACTAAACAATAATCTTTTGCTAGACCCGAACATAGAACTTCACTGCATAGAACTTAGTAAAGCATGTGTTTCAATAATGGAAGCTTATGACACACTAGCAGATTGGAGGCAAGATTCAAATCTCATTTTATAAGATTTTCAAAAGTTTGCCAAAAGTAAAAGCCAGACAACTTACTTTAAATATTTGAGGTTAAGGCAACAATTATCTTCTTATATTTCACAAACTCATGAAAATAAAATAGATTTAAAAGAAGAAATTGACCTCATAAAGCTGTAATGATGTCATACCAATATGACAGGGCTGAGTCTCTGAAAATGGAAACTCAATATGGCACGAAAGGCAAAAAGCCTTTCTTTGACATTTTAAAGGTTGCAAAGACAGAGTGCATAGTACTGATTAGAGGCAGTATTTGATCCTGTCCAGTAGACTATTCAGAAGAACCATCACAAAATGATGGAAATCACCCAGAATTATTTAGAAAACGTGTTTGGTACTCCTCTTCTGCTGTCTGGGATGCTACCTATTTACAGGATTTAGAAATCCCAGCTATTACAAAACATATGTAGGAGAAGCTGACCTCAGACATTATGCTTGCAGAAACTACCCAAGCTATTAAGAAATTAAAAATAAAATTGTCACCAGGTCAAGACGACCTGAGGCCGAAGTTCACCAAACATTTGTTCAGTGGCTTTCTCAGATTTAAGCTCTGTCCTCCCCAACTACTTTTCAACCCTATCCCTGCCTCCAACCACTCCACCTCAGATTGCCCCCTTTCTACCTGCATGCCATATCACCCCTTGAAGCCAGGCCTCATCTTCAAAAAGCATTAGCTAGCAACAACCCCAACTGTGATCTCCTGGACCCAGGATTCTCCAATTAGTCCTAGATACTGTACTAGACCTCTCACCAACCTTTTAAACTCAGTCACTATGTCTTGGTCAATTTCCCAGTGCCTGGAAAATTGCAGAAATCACCCCATCCATATGAGTGGAGATAGAACCCCCCTAATAATTTCAGGCCCATCTCCATTCTCCCGCTCTCTCCAAAGCACTAGAAAAAAATAGTGGCCATTCAGCTCTCTGAGGTATCTGGCCAAATACAACTTGCTGTGTCCAGAACAACATGGATTCCACCCTGGACACAGCACACCTACAGCCCTCCTGGAGTTCTCCCAGTACCTCCACTCTGCTCTCGACTCTGGTCATGTTGGGGTGCAGTGTTCATTGACCTCTCAAGGCCTTTGACACTGTCTGTCACCCCTCCTACTTGACTCCCTCCACCAACTTGGCTTCTCCTGGCCCACTGGCTTGGTTCACCAGTTACCTCTCTGCCAGATCACAGCCCGTGAAGGTAAACAGCGCCCTTCCAATACCCTGCCCATTTTCTCGATGGTCCCCAGGGTTCCAATCCTGGGCCCTGTTCTGTTGAGCCTATTTCTCAATATCCTCCCAGCTCCTGCTCAGGCAATATGGTACTCTATGCTGATGATGCGGTTCTGCTTGCCTCCCACCCTGACCCCGCATCTCTACAGGAATCCCTGCAGCACATTCAACCAAGCTGAAAAGTGGTTCCTTGACCACCAGCTGGTCATTAACCTCAAAAACCAAATGTATGCTTTTTGCATCACCAGAATAAGGCCAAAAATGCCCCTCTGCATTATCCCAGTAATGCTCACCCTCTCAAGCAGGTGTCATCCTACAAGTACCTGGGCATCACCTTATACTCGGCTCTTACTTTCCACACCCACATCAATACCCTGTCCTCAGCCATAAACTCTAGGATTGGCCTTCTCTATATACAGAGATTGCCTCCCAAAACCGCTCTCTGACTGGCCATCAACTCCTCTGTCCTGTCCCTAGTGGACTACAGCCTACCTATCTATGCTGCAGCTGACAACACCACCCTCACCAGAATCAGACCTCGATAAACAAGGCCTGCAGGCTCCTGACTGTTGCATCCCTCCACACCCATACTTGCCTGCTGTATTCCACTGCCAACCTGCTCACCTTGGAAGGCGCCTGTGCTACCAAACCTGCTTACTTGCCAAATAATCCATGCTAGGACTCTCCCCAGGGGTCACAGCGTCCCTGCGGCTTGCATCCCCATCCATTGCCACCGTAGCTCAGTTAAGGCCACCTTTCTGGTGCCCTGTACCAAGACCTTCCCTAACCAACGGTCCTTCCACTATCACGCCCCACATTGTTTAACTCCTCCCAATCTCTGTCACTAAGTCTACCAAAAATTGGTCCCTTTAAGTTGCTCTCCATAACCACCTCTTTGGCACCTGAAGCTGTGGTTGCCCTTAATCAATCTAATGTTGGGGTCCCTACCTGTTTCTTGCCCATAGCTTGACAATGTCCATTGAACTGCTTCCACCTTTTTCTCTCTTCTCCTCACCCTGTTCCCCCAACCCTTCCACTTAGGTATTTCCCCAGTTCAACCAGGGTTATGACCTCTACTATTGTTATACTTTATCGATTGCTATTTACTGCATGTAACTTTATCCCGTATACCACTGTTATATTGTGTTCTTTTATCTGTATTGCACCTGTATGTTACCACTGTTGTATCTCATGTTGTCACCATGTCTACCTCCCTGCGATAAGGTGCCTTTATAAATGAGTCCCTGACTCAAAGGTTGTAAATCCGACTTTCAAAATAAATAAATAAATAAATAAAATAAAAAGTATCTGGCTCCAGTAATGACTGTGTATTCAATGACTTATTACAGAACAATCACCTACCAGGTTAGATGGCACACTCCCTATTAATATTATTTTTAAGAAATGAGATAAAAATTATCTGAAAATGGGAGACCTATTAGTCACCTAAATGTGGTCTACAAGATTTTAGCTTCCATTCTACTGCAGAGATTGTCCTTAGTAGTAGATACAGTAATATCCTTGTACAATCCTATGCAGTCTCCTCTAGATCGATTTTTCATAACCTAATTTTTTTAAGGGATTGTTTAATTGATGGAACTCACACTGGATCTCCTGAACTTGTGCTTTCTTTAGACCAGAAGAAGACTTTGATTGTGTGGACCACAATTATTTATTTTAAGTCTTGCACTCTTTTCATATCTCCCAGAAATGTATCTCTTGGATACATTTATTATATAAAATACATAGATTCAACCCTACAGTATATAAATGGAGCCCCTGGTTCAGTATTTTTTTTTTACCTGGTATTTCTCTGTGGTGCTGGCGGCTCTCTACCTCTATTCACTGTCCCACCAGCACTGTCCCCCAGGGATCTGACCCCTCCCTTAAGTCCCCACAACTTAACCCTTCATGGCAGGGTGGAGGGAGCAACTCAATCCACCTGAACATGGATCCGACTAGGAGGTGTCTTCCCAAGGAAGCTCCTGTGAATGACAGTATCATTCATCATGGCCAGCACCTTTTCCATTTTCTTTCCCCTTGGAGGTGGGGCATGCAATGATGCTGGTGGAGAGCATGCACACATCTGGGCGCTCCTCAGGTGTCTGCCCCAACTCCACCCCTTCTGAGCTCTCCGTGCACTGCCCCCAGCCACCACCATGAGCCATTGGAGTTCCAAGAGCTGGTGACCCTCCTCCATGGAGAAGGAGAGCAGTCCATCGGATGCTCAATCCTTCTCCTCCCCTCAACCCAGTGGCCAATCCTTGCTCCCAAACATGGGTCACAGGCATAGCACGTAAGACATCCAGCACCTCACCCTTCAGCACCACTGGGCCAGCCAATGGTTCAGTAATTTTAGGAAAAAAGGGTCCTACAAGTTTCCCCTTAAGCCCTTTTATATACATTGTACAGATAGACCCATTACAAAGAAACATTCTGAATCATCCACTATAATCAGACTTAGACTCTCAGATGGGCAGTTGGCACCCACAATGGGTGCCTACACAGAATAACATTTGCATTGTACCTCAAACACTATTGCAGATTTGGTCCAAGTCTCCATTATTTCTGCCTTCAAACTTGATTCTTGATCAAAATTGAATTATCATAAAAGTAGTGGCATATGACTCAATCCTTTGAAAGATACAAACCAAGTGCTGCCAACATACCTCTCATCACAACACGTATAAAATTCCTTGGTTTATATTTTGGAAGCTCAGATAATGAAAATTTAAATTGGGACATAGCTGCTTCAAAAGCAACAGGTGTAGTAAACACAAGAAAATATAAATTAATTTCAAAAAGTAAAGAGTGTTTTATTAAAAACATTTAATACTACCTTTGTTTTTGCATTTAGCGTACTTACTTGGTATTACGTTACTTGATATGAAAGAACAGAAGAAGACCAGAGCCCATTGAGACTGTTCCCACACTTTGTGGGACATTATTTATCTATTATCCCTCAACCAAAGATCTAATTTGTTTTTAAAGACAGTGGCACTAGTGCCTCTACCAATTCTTGTGGCAAGGTGTTCCATACAATGGATGCTCTTATTGGAAAAAGTTTTCCCTTTTGCTGGTTTTATAAGTTTTACTTTAAGCTGTTTATTATGCAGTCTCGAACATGTCTCCTTTGGAGAGTGTTAGACCACATTTTCCATTAGATCTGGTGAATTTATTAAATTAAAAATCATAAGCATATCACCTTTTAATCTTCTAGTTTGAAGAGAGAATAGACCAGTAGCTTTTAATCTGTTTTAATAATCCAAGTTTGTTAATCTTGGAATCATTCTAGTTACTCTCTTTGAACCTGTTCAAAATTGCTATATCTTTTTTGGTTTGGATTCCAGAAGGGAGCCATAGTCGAATCTGGTCTAATGTATGCCCTATACAATGGAATAAGGCATTGTTCAGTGCGATTAACAAAGTGTGTTTTATTTGCCTCAAAGTCTGTTGGTCATGCAAGCAGTTCTAACACAGTGATCATTTGATGTAAGTTTATTACTAACATATATCCTAAATCTTTTCACAATTTGATGAGTGAAGTGGTAGTCCGTTTATATGATATATCGTCTTTGGATTATTTACACCGAAATGCACTACTAAACATTTGTCTTGATTAAACTGCATATGATTTTCATTTGCCCAAAGTGTTAATTTTTCCAAATCCTTCTTTAATGCAGAAATATTTTCTTGATTATTAACCTTGCCTCAATTTAGTATTGTCTGCAAATTTAACTATGAAGTTATTTGGCCCTGTTTGTAAATCACTGATAAAGAGGTTAAACAATGTTGGTCCCAAGACCAACCCCTGTGTACACCACTTGTCACACTACCCGAATCAGACAAGATATCATTAATTCTGACTCTCTGAGAATGATTTGTCAACCAGTTTAAAGTCCAGTTGACAATATCAGGTGACAAACCTAGACTGTGCATTTAGTAATGAGTTTTTCATGTGAGACTTTATCGAAAGCTCTACTAAAGTCCAAAAGAATTACATCAGTAGGGATACCCACATCTAGCAGAGTCCTTATATTATTGTAAAAGATATCAGATTGGTGGTGCAGGAATACTTGAGGTAAACCCATGCTGATTTTAATCATAAATTCCTAATTTTTACAATATTGATCTATTAGAGACTTCATTACTCATTCCATTAATTTAACTGCCACTGAGGTCAGGCTAATTGGACGATAATTTTGCATAGAACTCTATTGCCTTTTTCAAATATGGAAGTAAATATTGCTGAACCCCAATCATTTGGTACAATGCTTTCTTGTAAGGATTTATTGAAAATAATTGACAAAAGTATAGAAATATTTATAGAGGTTTAGATCAGAAACCATGGATGAATACCGTCTGGGCCGGACTAGTATTTTTTTTGTTTTTAATAGCCTGTACAACGTCAGTTGGATAGAACCTATGATAATCTACATGGTGAACTTTAAATGTACCAATAGATGATTTTGAGAGAAGACAGAACAAAAGTACTTATTAAAGAGATTGAGGTTTCTATATCAGATAGAGAAGAGCCATTGGTTATAATGGGACCAATGGTCCTTGTTACACCTTTTACTATTTATTTAGAAGAAAAGAATTTGTGACAGTACTTTGTGTGAGCTAGTTTAAATTCTAGCTTATTTTTGCCAATTTAATAGAATTTTTTAGTTTTCACAGATAGTCTGTATTTATGTAATAGAGTAGTTTTAAATGGAACAGAACTATTCTTAAGTTTCCTAAAGAGTTTAATTTTTATTTTAATCTGATTTTAATTGTCTTGTTGAACCAAGGGGAATTTTTCCTTTATTATTAAAGTTCCTCTTAGATGGAATAAAGGTATTTTCCAAATAATGTACAATGTTTTAAAAAATCCAAGCTGGTTGTGTGTACAATTAAGAAGATTAGATTCCAGTTTATATTTTGTAATTCATTCATTGATTTTAGAAAAATTTGCTTTGTTATCATTTTTGTATAGTATAACTTCCTTTGTGTAGTTTTAAACTGTTGAATTTCAAAAGAATAGATGAATGATCACTGGTCCCAAGTGGATCCCAAATTTGTAAATTGCTAATTTGTTGCTCTATGTTAGTAAATAATAGATCCAAATATTAGGGACCTCGAGTGGGTTCAGTAACAAGTTGCTGTAATCCTGTACCAACTACCACATCTATTAGTCCTTTCTTGGCATAGGACTGTCCTGAGAATGAGTCCCAGTTAATAGGAGGGAGGTTAAAGTCACCAAATATTACAGTATCTTGAGATTCTGAAAAATGTGTAATTTATTTAAACATATCAGTTGTGTAATCTGAATTTGCAGATGGAGGTCGATAGATGTTACCAATAGTTATATAGGACTGCTCCTTCAATAAGATTTTAACCATATACTTTTCAAAGGAAAGGGAGAACACACTTCAAAAGAAGGAATATAATTTCGTATGTACATACAAACTCCATCACCTTGCTTATCTAACCTGTTTTTATGATATAACTTATAACCTGGAATTTCTCTGGACCAAATTGAGGATGCATCCCACCAAGTTTCAATTACTTCAACCACACCTATATTTAAAGTTTTACATTTGGTTTCGAGTTCTGCTAATTTGAGTTGGTTTAAAGATCTTGCATTCAAGACAGGAATTTACATTTAGTTGTAATAATATTATGGTAAGTATTTAGAGACTTGGGAATAGACCCATTCCCCCCATTGTTTTAGTTTAAACAATGATTCATGATTTTAGTGATACTTTTCCCCATAAGTGTACTACCCCTACGACTGAGATGTAAACCCTCCCAGCAAAACAAGGAAGAACTATCTGAAAATGATTCCCAGTGGGTAATACAGGGTATATCCTGCTTAAAACACCATTTTCTCAGCCATTCCTTTAGAGCTTTGGTTTTCTGCATCATGGTAGATGTTGCTCTCAGGACAGGTAGAATATCAGAATATACATACACAGCATCCCTATCAAGTAACAGGTTACATAATGCCACATAGTCCTGTTGTAACTGATTAAATGGGTGTTGTTTATATCATTACCACCGGCATGTATGATAACCAATGGATTTTCCCACATTTTGTAATATTTTAGGCATCATGAGGTAATGTCAGATACCTTGGCCCCACGGAAGCTAGAACTAGTGCGGTTGCTCTTGTCACTATTGCATACCACCCTGTCAATGTGCTTAATGATTGAATCTCCCAGGACTAACACTTGTTTTGAGACAGTAGGGTACAAGAATCAGAAACAGGTGATTGTTTAATACACCTGGAGCGATTAACTTAATAGGTATTGATTTGGTAGCTTGAGACTTACTAGGACAAGTATTCATGGGCATTAACTCCTGATTGAAAAGTGTTTTGAACCATTATTATCAACAGAAGGTGATGCACAGGATAAATCATGTAGCACTTCATTATTTGATACAGTCAATTGCTCAAACCTATTACGAGTTTCAATAGGGGCACTATTGTGTATTTGACCACCCTCCTTTTTAAGAGGCTTTGTGACAATGGTCCAATCTTCATTGTCATGAGAAGAGGCAGATAATCATCCACCTTATAAGAGGGGCAGAGGCAACAGGTATACTAGTACTAGTCGTTACAATTGTCTTCTCATCAGGAGGCATACAAATGCTACCTAAATGTGAAGGAAATTGTTCATTAGAATGAAGTTGTTCATCCATAAGATCAATGAAACTTTCCAATTCCCTAATAGCAGTAGAAACTGGTTTAATATTAAGCAGAAACACTATCTCTGCTTCAAAAGTAGTAATCAGATGGCAATTAGCACATACATACTTGCTCCCATACTTTCCCTCACTATACGTCAAACATTGCATACACTTACTAAGTTCTTTTCCATTATTAAAGGTGTATGTTTACTAAGTAGAGGATATGCTAAAATTATCTTATCCAAGTTTGTCTAATGCCAGCAGTTTCAGCATGCCCAGCGGACACAGCAGACACGCATAAACGCATATGTAGCTTTTTAGTTAGCTGTTTTCTGATCTAAGTTGATACAGTACACTTCACAGCACAGAAAACACAATGACTTTCTTTCTTTTCTTTTTTTAACCCTAAATAAGACCCTTCTACTTCTAATAAAGTATCTGTCTTGCTTAATCTCAACAGACACTGACTCCTGATGAGATGTATTAAATTAATAAGAAAATTTAGCTTCTTTTAGTTAGCTGCTTTCTGCTCTACAAGCATGGCTAGCAACAGGAAGTTGTAATTTGAGTCACCTGCTTTTATAGTGTCTAAGCCACACCCCAATTAGCTCTCTCCTCCTACTGGTTTTAGCAAAGTAAGTTGATACAGTACCCTTCACAGCACAGAAAACACACTGACTTTCTTTTTCTTTCTTTTTTAACCCTAAATAAGACCCTTCTACTTCTAATAAAGTATCTGTCTTGCTTAATCTCAACAGACACTGACTCCTGCTGAGATATAAGTGTTAAATTAATAGAAAATATAGCTTCTTTTAGTTAGCTGCTTTCTGCTCTACAAACAAGCTAGCAACATATTTCCTATTGCCTTGGTTATGTAAAGTAAAGGGTACTAATATTTTCTTTCAGGGCTTTTGGGGTAGTAGACTTAACCCTATAAAAAGGATATACATGTATCATGATTATTGCTATGGCGGAATTAGAATGCTGTACTCTGTAGTTTTCTTCCATTGTCTATTCATCTACTGGAATATTTGTCCAATTTTGAAGGACAATTTCCCCTCGGTAAGCCCTTTTCCATAATTGGATCACAGTAATTCAAGACCTATGGAACAAGGATCTGTTTGTGGTTCCCACACACCTTAGAGCTCTTAATCTATCACATTGCTTTTCTCAGTCTTTACAAACTTAGACAATAGAAGCTTACAACTCAATTTATTGTTTTAAATACTGGGAAAAAGTTGTACACTACCATCCTGTGGGATCATTTTATGAAGATCCCCAGATTTTGGGAGGAACTGAAGAAGTTCTAAATGTTATATTTTGCACTTGACAGATAAACAGATCCCACTAACATTTTGGAATGTTACATAGTTGTCTTGCCATGGCAGACTTGGCATGAAGCACACATGCATAAAGCCATTGAGGAGCGAATGTGTCATGACTTACTTGTGTGGACACCTTGGAAATTATGGAACATTTTCTTTTTAATGTCCCTATTTACAGACATTCTGGGCATTATTTTTGAAGACATGGGTGATTGTCTGCCCCTATTGCATATGACATATTAATGCTGGGCCTATTCCACTATAATTATCAAAGTTCCACCCCAGTACTTTAAGGATTATCTTTGCAATTTTCGATTCTACACATGGCAGCTAGCTGTGCCTTTTAGTTGCAACAAAAAGATTAATGAAGTTCAGCGATTGATGCAGATTATCCACAGAATAACCTCGGTATATAATGCTGAAAATACAAGGTTATGGAATCTATCTTCAGATTGTACTGGAACAATTGCACTTGGTTTTGAATGTTTAACTTGTTATATTCCATTATTTGTTTCCTCCCAGATTGGTCATTTTTCTTTTAATGTACAAATTTATCTTTCCTGGCTTAAACTATTATAATTGAAGTTTGTTATTGATTTACTGTGATATTTTTCTTTCAATAAAAATTCCCTACCTCTTATCGATAAGTGCCATGGGACCTTTAATGTCCACCTGAACAACCACCAGAACAGGCAGACGGGATCTCAGTCTAATATCTCATCTGAAAAATGGCACATCAGAGTGCAGCAAACCCCTCATGGTGCATTACAGTGTCAGCATACCTCTCAACTGTACCACATTATGAGGAACATTCCTCATTTTACTTCACAAAAGCTCCTGTTCCACATTTTGAGGACTTGTCCCACATTCAGTGTTAACATTTTAAAGCCAAAATCTATAGTAAATGATGCAAAAATATATTATTCAATTAATAACAAATTTTCTGGACATGAATGCAAACATTTTAACAGTGTTCTGAGCTTCCTATGTAAAGATTTGATTAAGTGTTCACATTTGCTCATTTGTTCCACATTTTGAGGCAATGTTCCACATTTGGGGACTAAAGGTTGAGATGTATGAGTGTCAGTATTGGAATTTATCCCACATTCCCAGTGTGAGGCTAGAATCCATCACCTTCTGCTCTTCCAGACTCAAAGGCAAGTGTGCTACCTACTGAGCCACTGACACTGCAAGTTGTATGATATGCAACTTCTCCTCTTGATCATGAGTTACGGTGTTTATGATTATTTCTTTAAAAATACCTTACTACCTCTGTACTTGCTTGTTGTAGCAGGCAAAACGCTCTCTTTTATTGATAAGTCTCATGACTCAGCCCGTATGCCAGAAGGATTTCTTGCCTTTTTATTGTATTATCTTCTAGCCAGAATATGCATCTCTGATCCTTCTTGTTTTAGGAAGACAACCCAGATTCTGAGCATCTTGGGGAATCTACAGATAGAGCCAAATTGGATGTTGATTATGCTGGACGGGAGGCTCTGTGCACAAAGAAGGGAGGAGTAGCTCTCTATGTAAAGGAAGGGAGAAAAGCAACTGAATAAAAGAGTAAACAGGGAGGAGAGGAGGGTCTGTGGATCACCTTTGAGACTGGAAAGGGCACCACAATCCTCACAGGGTTATGTACAGACCCCATGTCAGGGGAGGAATGGACAAGGATATGATAGAAGGCATTCTTAGAATGGCAGAGAAGGGAGATACTGTTGATGGGAGACCTGAATATGCCAGATGTTAACTGGAGCACATTTGCTGCAGCCACATCCAAACAGGGCCATTCTTGATGCCCCTACAGGTGGCAGGCCTTGAACAGCTAGTTTGGAACCCACTCATGAGGAGCAATCTTAGACCTCATACTCTCAAACGGGGGCAGTGAGAGGATCTCAGATCTAGAAGTGGGTTGCCACCTGGGACAAGTGACCATCAAACAGTGTGGTTCACGTTAAACTCAGCTACAGAGTCAAGCCATACAAAGTGAGGGTACTGGACTTTAGGATGGCTGACTTTAGCAAGATGGGAGAGTGCCTCAGAAAAGCACTAGCAAGCAGGCTAGAAGGAGGTGTGGAGCAACAATGGGAATCATCAAAACTGCCATCACAGAGGCAACAAGCCTTTGTGTGAAGCAAATAAACAAATCAAAATGAAAGAAAAAGCCTATGGTTCTCAAAAGAGGTGGCTGTGAAAGTCAGGAAGAAAAAGATAGCATTCGGGTATAAGGAAACATAGAAGGAGCAGGACAGAGCTGTACCAGTTAAAGCAGAAGGAAGCAGGGAGGAAGTCAGAATAACAAGGTCCAAACTAAGGAAAAGATAGCCAACTCAGTTAAGAAGGGGATAAAACCTTTTAGAGGTACATCTGCAGTGTAGAAAGACAAAGGGAGGGATAGTGAGGCTGAATAGAATGAGCGGTGGGTGGGCAGTGGGGACAGTGAAAAAGCAGGGATACTGAATGAATATTTCTGCTCAGTATTCACAAAGAGGAGGGAAGTGCCTAATCCAATTAACAGAAGCACTCTTGATAGAGGTCGATCCCAGTCCTTTCACAGAAGAAAGGGTTCTGCAAGAACTCCTAAAACTGAAGGTAGACAAAGCAATGGGTCCTGATGGAATTCACCCCAGAATTCTAAAAGAATTAAGGAGGAACTAGTGAAACCACTGGCTACTCTTTTAATAAATTATGGGAGGATGGTGTGGTACCGAGGACTGGAGGAAGGCAGATGTGATTCCCCTTCACAAAAGTGGGACCAAGACAGAGGCAGAAAACTACAGACCTGTCAGTCTGACCTCTTTGGTAGGGAAAGTGATGGAGTCACTGCTGAAGAAAGAATAGTTGAGTACCTATAGGCCAGTGGAGCACAGGACCCAAGGCAGCATGGGTTCACAGCGGGAAGGTCATGTCAGACAAATCTAATAGATTTCTTTGACTGGGTGACCAAAGTAGTAGACCAGGGAGGGCTGTGGACATGGCCTACCTAGACTTTAGCAAGGCATTTGACACAATCCCACACAAAGATTAATAGTCAAATTAACCAGCCTGGGAGTGGGTCCCAGGGTGGTAGCCTGAGTAGAACATTGGCTGCACAACTGGACATAGAAGGTAATTGTAAATGGAGTCCACTCTGAAGAAGAGGGGTTACTAGTGGGTACCGCAGGAGTTCAGTATTGGTCCAGTCCTTTTTAATGTCTTCATCAGTGACATTGCAGAGGGACTGGAAGGAAAAGTATGCCTTTTTGCAGATGACACAAAGATCTGCAACAGGGTTGATACACAGGAGGCGTGGAAAGGATGAAAAGGACTTGGCAAGGTTGGAGGAATGGTCAAGTATGGCAGCTAGGATTCAATGCAAAGTGCAAAATAATGCACCTGGGAAAAAAGAACCCAGGGAAGAATACACAATGGGTGGGGAGGTTGTAACAACAACAAAGAAGAAGGGACCTGGGGTAATCACATCAGATGACCTTAAGGTTAGCAAGCAATGTGAGAAGGCAGTAGGGAGGGCTGAGGTATACTGGGATGTATAGGGAGAGGCATCAGCAGCAGAAAACAGGAAGTTGTTATCCCTCTGTACAGACAGTTGGTGAGACCCCATCTGGAGTACTGTGTCCAGTTCTGGAGACCCCATCTCCACAAGGACATAGACAGGATAGAGGTAGTCCAGAGGAGGGCAACTAAAATGGTGAAGGGTCTGCAAGAAGCCGTATGAGGAGAGACTAAAGGGCTTAATATGTATACCCTTGAGGAAAGCAGGGAGAGGGACATGATAGAAACTTTAAGTACCTCAGTGGAATCAACAAAGTCAAGAGGGTAGCATCTTTCAGAAAAAGAGACTTTCAAGAACAAGGGACACAATTTAAAGATAGAAGGGTTCAGGGGCAATGTGAGGAAGTATTATTTCACAGAGAGGGTAGTGGATGCATGGAACAACCTTCCTGAGGAGGTTGTGGGGTCTAAAACTGTGGGAGAATTCAAGAATGCATGGGACAGACATAGAGGCAATTCTTGTGGGGGGTAGGAAGAAATAGGCTGTGGGTTAACTAGGATCTGCGGCCTATCCTGTAGGTAGAGAAATGGGCAGACTAGATGGGCCAAGCGGTCCTTATCTGCCGTCAAAGTCTATGTTTCTATGTCCCCATGATGGTGGTGAAGTGGCACTACCCTATTAACTGGAAAAGGCCTCTACCTATGAACCTGAATTTATTGATTTTCTATGTACCCTCTCTGAGTTTGTTTAAACCAAAACACATTCCTTTTCCAGGACCTATACTTTTTGCAGATATGGGTAACAGCAATGGGGCAACATTCGCCCCACCTATGTAACTTATATCTTGGCTTATGGAAAAGGTATTCATTTATGACAGGGACAAAAATCCTTTTAGGACTCTTTGGAGTTCTAGCATGGGTTTATTGATAATGTGTTGATGGGTGGGGCTACTTGAACTGCATGAGTTTGTCACGTTTCTGGAGAGGTTCAATCCAAATTTGTGATTTACTATGCATTATAGTTTTGACCACAAACAGTTTCTTGATTTGAATATCTCCAGAAATGATGATGGCACAATTGTGACTGATTTGTATAGGCAGCCACTGACAGGAATAGTCTGTTACATTCCAGCAGTTGCCTCCCATGCCACAGCATGAACAATATTCCCAAGCCTCAGTTTATGTGTGTCAGGAGGAATTGCACTGAACTGTTAATCTATATGAGGAGAAGTGAAGAACTAACAGCATTTCCTCTCATGGGAATATAGTATCCCTCTTTTTAGCGAGATTAGTCAAACTGTTCCCAGAGGATTTATTGATGTATAGGCAGCAGGATAATAATGCTTTGGGGATACCACCTTTGTTACACAGTTTTGTGCAGGGAGTAGTATTATATGCAAATGCCTAGAGAAACAAGCATTTGTCAATGCCGAATGTTTGCTTACTGGCATTGGCAGTGGTAGTGTAAAAGTTACAGAGCTGCGTGTGGGAATGGCGGTGAGTATTGAACTGAAGCCAACCCACCACCACCCTGCAGAGAGTGACAGGCATTGGGGTGTGCATTTGGGTCGCCAGGCATAGCAGCCACGCCATTTCACCACACCACTCTGCAGAGACTGACAAGTGTGGCGTGCGTGTTCGCGGGTCTTTGGCCCTTGTCGCACCATTTCATTAGGAAATACAGTGAGATGGGTGCGATATAGGAGAATGGGGTGAAGTTTGGGGCGAGAGGTCCAAGGCATACCTCGATGCCTCTCAGTGACTGCAGGGTGGAATGGTATGAGCATCACAGGCAAGAATCCCAAGTCCCTGATTCCTGTCATTCTCTATAGGGTTAGGCGATTTGGTTGAAAAGCCTAATACCTCAGACATTCGTTGGTATTTTAACTCCAGATCTTCAACATGTTTGTTTTGTGACCCCACCTCATGAACAGGGGAATATCAGTTTGGTAACAGCTGCTTATGCACAGTGACTCACAGGTTTGCACCACAGGTGCAAAAATATTCCGAACAGGCTGTAAAAATGACAGCTGTACTCTTTCATGGGGAGGTGTAAAAATGACTATGTTGCAAATGTGTAGTAAAAATATTTAAAAAATGGTGAAGTCACGAGTACATAGAAACTGTGCAACACACACCCGTTATACAAGTAGGTTGGGGATATTTTATAGCAGATTGTCAACTCAGGCATTTTGGTGCCTCCGATCATGAACAGTGTCACTGTGATTTTCTTTATCTGTGCGAACAATGATTTCCCACAGCGACCACGCATCTCTGCACTGAAAGTGCTGAAAACACACTTGACCATGTTGTGAAAAATGGCAGCTGTACTGTTCATAAGGAAGTGTTGAAAATGCCACTAGTGAAAATCTGGACTGAAAATATTACAAAGTCATGAACTAACGAGGATGCGTGGAAACTGCACAATGCTCACTCGTAACACAGTCATTTTATGGACTTTTGTCACCAAATTTTCAACATAGCCATTTTAAGACCTCTGCTCATGAACAGTGTAACTGTGATTTTCTTAATCTGTCCTAAACATTGCTTTCACACACCAACAGCACCATTGTGCGCTACATGTGCGATAACACATTTTGGGTGACATATGAAAATGGTAGCTGTACTGTTCATAGGAAGTTTAATAAAATGGACATGTTGAAAATCTAGAGTGAAAATATTAAATTTGCAAACTTACGAGCATGCATAGGAACTGTGCAACGCACACTCGTAAAAGTCATTTTAGGCATTTTTCACCAAGTTTTCAACATGGCCATTTTAAGACCTCTGCTCATGAACAGTGTCACTGTGGTTTTGTTAATGTGTCCATACATTGAGTTTGCACACCGACTGCGCCATTGTGCGCTACATGAAAGTAAACACGTTTGGGCAGGATGTGAAAAATGACAGCTGTACTGCTCATAAGGAGGTGTGGAAAAATGGCAATGTTGGAAATCTGGAGTGAAATATTGAAAATTCGCAAACCTCTGGTGCTGTTAGAACTGTGCTTACACTAGTAAAACAGTCATTTTAGGAATTCTGTCACCAAATTTTCAACATTGCCATTTTAAGATCTCTGCTCATGAACAGTGACACTGTGATTTTCTTAATGTGTCCCATACACTGAGTTCGCTATTGACTGCGCCATTATGCGCTACATGAAGCGGAAACATGTTTTGGGTGAGATGTGAAAAATGACAGCTGTACTGCTCATAAGAGGTGTGGAAAAATGGCAATGTTGAAAATCTGGAGTGGAAATATTGAAAATTCACAAACCTATGAGCGTCGTGAGAACTGCAGCCATACCTAGTAAAACAGTCATTTTAGGAATTTTTTCACCAAATTTTCAACATAGCCATTTCAAGACCTCTGCTCATGAACAGTGTCACTGTGATTTTCTTAATTTGTCCTGTACATTGATTTTGCACACCGACTGCGCCATTCTGCGCTACAAGGGTGGAACACATTTTGGGTGAGATGTGAAAATGACAGCTGTACTACTCATAAGGCGGTGTGGTGAAATCATAGCATAGCAGCTTGTTAAACAGTCATTTTTGGAATTTTGCACCAAATTTTCAACATGGGGTTTGGGCCCCTGCTCATGAATGATGTCACTGTCATGGTGGTATTTGGTCCCAAAGGGTGATTTCTCAGTCACTGCGCGTCACTCGCGAAATCACCGCCGGGCAGAATACGCCATGACAGTAATCATTCATGAGTGGGGTCCCAAACCCCATGTTAAAATCTGGTAAAAATCCCAAAATTCACAGATATGCAATAAAGTTGAACCCCTCCTACCTAGCCCATTATACAGCTTACCGGCATTTCCTCAATTCGCGGTCGGCTTTGTAGAGTGCAGACGTGTTCCCGGTCCACTGAAGATCATCGCGAGTCGGAGGTAAGTATGGTGTGAGGGGTGTGGGAGGCTGGGTGCGCAGTGGGTGGGTGCGGGTTGTGGGAGGGGTTGGAGGCGCTAGCAGGACCGTTTTGTTTACAGGTTAAAACAAAAAAAAAGACATCGTGGGACCGCTTGCCACGCTGGGGTGGGCTCCCAGCGTGGCACAAGCTTTTGGGGGCGTTCAGCGGCGGAGATTGGGCACCCCGTCGTGCGCAAAAAAAAAAAAAAATGCAGGACCGTTTGCCAAGCTGGTGGGCTCCCCAGCGTGGCACAAGGACTTTAGGGAGGGGCACGCTCAGCCGATGGGGGATTGGGCACCCGTTGGCAACTATGATGGATTGCCATGCTGGGGTGGGCTCCCAGCGTGGCATCAACTATTAGGAGGGAGGGAGGACAGTCGCAGTTCAGCCCGGCCAGGGGTGCTCTGCGTCGCGAGGCGCCGCCTGTGGCTGGGGGAGCTGCGCGTGAGCAGCTTCCTATCACTGCTCACTCAAGCATAGCTCCTCTTTTTCAATCAGAGTGTTACTGCATTTTGAGCTGCCATAGACAGCTCCAAAATGCATTGGCTTACAGGGCCGAAGGGCCTCTGCCAGCACAGTGCCTGAATTGGAGGAGGAGGTGACACCCCGAAATCTCGATGAAGGCACTATGTTTCTTGCACATGCATGCAAGCAAACATAAAATGGAATATATTGGGCACAGAATCAGCACTGTCATACATTGAAATGAATGGAGTTATTTTTATTACTATTTTATACATTATGATGGTGAGTTGGAGAATAACGAAGGTCATTGTTCAACTATCAAGGCCCTTGTTAGTCGGCGGTGGCCTTCATTAATCTCCAGCTCTCTGTCAATAATGTATAACATAGTAATAAAAAAATACTCATTCATTTTAATGGTTCACGCCCTATATTCTCCCTTGCCCTATGTCATAATGAGCCTGAATGTGGGGATGTGGAGGTCAGCTTCACTGGAGGGCATTAGCCTGACTATAGTGGGGCTCCAATAGTCTGTGCATACCATACCACTCAACTGTCCCCGAATGGAAGGGCAGCCCTCACTTTACTCTTGAAAACTGCTTTGCTCCTCATCCATCCCTCATCAAAACATGCTGCTCACACTGAGGATGTCCTGTAAATGTACACTTTATGGCAAGGGTGCCATTTCAGATTGCAGCAGGGGGAGCCAACAACCAGTGGAGGCCAGGTACTAGTTAGCCCTGGGTGGCAAGCTTTAGATTGTTTGAATGTCACTAAAAAGTAAACTTACTTGCTGTGACTGAAAAGTGATATGCAAATCAGGAAAAATTCAGATGTATAAGATTCATCTGTCTATACCCTGAAGCAGTGCATCAGATTTGAGGCTTAAACCCACCCAGTTAATAACCAGTTTTTCCTGGCTGAAGTTCTGAACCCTCCCCAAAATAGTTGTCCCAATTTCTCTCCCAAACTCCATTCCATTCAATACCAATCCCATATGGGTCAGGAAACCAAGCAAAGGTGCAGAAACATGCAAAACACATCAATAAAAAATTACTTTTACTTACCTGGCCATCTAGCCAGAACCTGTGCTCGCCCAGTGTGCCACTAGCCCAGTTTTCAGTTTGCTCCTCCATCCTTCTGCCAGAAGCTGGATGCTAGAACTGACTATCCCAGGTCCCCAACGTGATCTGCAACAAGTCACCTCACCAACTGAACCCATCCAACCTACAGTATGTTGCTTGCTTCTTGCTTGGCTGCTGATGTGGCTGCTGCTTCACTGCACTGATCAAGGCCTATGAAGGCCACCCACACTGCTGTCACCACTGCTGCTAGGCCCAACTGGCTGCTGTTGGCAGCCTGTGCTGTTTTTTTTTTTGCGAGGTGAACCTAATAGAGTAAGTAGATAGCCTAGTCTTGAGTTAGCTTCTAGCTCACCCTCTTCCACTTCAGCCATCAGAGAGATGGAGACTCACTAAGAGTAGACCAACAAAATATATCGCCACAACACTGCTATTGACAGTTCAGTGCTCACCAACTCCTCCAAGCTGTAGTGTGCAGCCTGTCTATTCTGTGGTGGAAAGAAGTGTCCCACTCACATGACTTGTGCTCTTGCTTGACTGGAGCTCCTCCATATCACGTGTGATGGCACTGCTACTAATAGGTGGAGAAAGTGGACAATAAACTACAGACACAGTCAAGTCAGGAGTGCACCTGCAGCGTGAGTGCATACATGCCAGGGAGGCACTCATTGTGCAAAAGATTAAATCCAAATTTAATGCCATTATTGCCACACCATAAGAACAACCAAGGTACACATGTGGGTGGTGGCAACTACCCCCTCTGCCCTACTTAAATGGCACCCTGCTTTATGGCAGAAATTCATTCTCAGGTGCTAATATCAGTACAAGTAAATACAGTGGGTTCCACTGTGTTCTGAGCTACTGTATCTCCATGTTTCAGTATGCATCCTGATCATCGTGAGGGTTAGCGTCCCTCATTGTCCCTCATTTTGAGTGTCCATGTCCTCATTTCAGTGACAAAATGTGAGGTATGGTGCATGCTTCTAAGACCCTACTCAGCACAAAGAGTGCTGATCATGGCCATAGTGTACACTGTTTTCTCATGTACTTGAATTCTCCCTTTTGTTACTATGTACTGTGTCCTTGTTCCATTATTGTACTTGTATCCTTCTGTAACTAATTCGGGTCGCCCTGAAAAAGGAACCTTGGGCTCAGTGGACCTACTCGGTTACCAAAATTGAATAAATAAATAAATAAATAAATAAATAAATAAATAAATAAATAAATAAATAAAGGAAGCCTTCTGGATTTTTCATTGGGTGCAATGAAGTGCCTGAGTCTTAATAGCGTCTTCATACTGGAAGTCTTCTTGAAGCAGTAACACTGTTAGTGACTACAACCTACAAAATACAACTGACATTGCTAATTCTGTAGAAACATAGAAGTTGATGGCAGATAAGGACCACAAGGCCCATCCAGTCTCACCATTTCTTTTCTACCTTATGAATGTGCCATCAGTCTTTGCTCTGTCAATGGCCTATCTATTCATACTCATCTGTATTGCTCCCTATCCCTATCCCATGTCTGTTTGAAGCCCTGCACTGTATTCATATCCACCACTTCCTGAGGTAGGCTGTTCTGTGCATCCACCACCCTTTCTGTGAAAAAGAACTTCCTCACATTACCCTTAATTGGCCTCCTCTAATTTCATGCTGTGTCCTCTTGTCCTGCTATTTTTATGTTTGCTTGCATGCATGCTCAAGAAACATTATGTGACAGCTTAGGAGAGCGGGTTAGGGGGCGGCAATGTAACAGCCAAGGGAGGCACAACATTTGGGGCTGGGCCATGGTGCACCAATGGGCACAGTGTGCTGATGACACTGGCTTCAGAAGTTGCACCAAGTTGTAGCGTTTTCACCACAACAATCACAGGCTGCCTGGTCATTGTAGCATCAGCGATTTCTGCAATGAGGGTGACCCGTCATTGCTGGGCAGAACATTGCTACGTAATATTGTTTGTGAACATGGTGGTGCATTGCCACCCTGTTCACAAACAATATTAATGTGGGTCCCCAGTACTGAGGGGGGTGTCCAATCCTCTTTGGCAGCATGTGCCCTCCCCACACAGCCTGTTTTTGCTGACGGGTACCCCAATCCCCATCAGTATTATGTCCCCTCCGGTTTATGTGTCGATGGGGAGCCCACTCCCATTGGCATAAGTCCCCCAAAGAGTAGCAATAGTAAGTGCTGCTGAGGGGTGCCCAATCCCCTCGGCTGTTGTGCCTCCCCCACGCTTTTGTGCCAACAGGGTGCCCAATCCCTGTCAGCTAAAGTGCCCCCAACAGTTGGTTGGCATGCTGGAGACCACCCCAGAATGCCAAATTCTCCTATTAAAACAAAACTGTCCATCTATGTCTTTTGTTTTTTCACCTGTAAACAAAGAAATGGTCCCTCGTGGTCTCCATGCCCACAACCTGTACCCACCCACTGCACACCCTGCCTCCCTCACCCGCCCACCCCATACTTACCTCCAGAGTCCAGCGATGATCTTCGGTGGATCAGGAACATGTTTGCACTCTTCAAAGCTGACGGCAAACTGAGGAAATGCTGGTAAGCTGTATAATGGAATAAATAGGGTTTTTCAACTTTGATGCATATCTCAGGCATTTTTGGAATTTTGGCACCACATTTTAACATGGGATTTTGGGACCCTCCTCATGAATTCTGTCACTGTCATGGCATTAATCAGCCTCGAAAGGTGATTTTGCAGCCACTGTGCTGAATCATCTTTTGGGACTGATTAACGAAATGACAGTGCCAGTGTTCATGAGGTGGGCTCTCAAAAAGCCTATGTTGCAAATTCAGTGGAAAAAATCAAATGACTTCATTATAGCGTGTGTTGTGCAGGACCTAGAAGGCAGAATTTCACTGTTCGCTAATGACACAAAGCTCTGTAACAGATTAGACAAACCAGAGGGTGTAGACAGAATGAGAAGGGACCTGCAGAAACTTGAAGAATGGTCAGGGTTTGGCAGATGAAATTCAATGCAAAGAAGTGCAAGATAATGCATATGGGGCACAAAAACCCTGGTACAACATATCAGTTGGGGGTGAGGATATAGCATGCACCAAGCAGGAAAGGGATCTTGGGGTTATCATCTCTGATGACCTCAAGGTAGGGAAACAGTGTGACAAGGCAGCAGGTAAAGCCAATAGGATGCTGGGATGCATAGGCAGGGTCATCACCAGCAGGAAAAGGGAGGTCATAATTCCACTATACAAGACACTAGTGAGGCCCCACCTGGAGTACAGTGTACAGTTCTGGAGACCTTACCTCACGTAAGGACATAGACAGGGTAAGGAAGGTTCAGAGGAGGGCAACAAAGATGGTGCATGGATTGCATCACAAGTCCTATGAGGACAGGTTGAAGAAACTGAACATGTACTCCCTGGAGGAGAGGAGGGAGAGAGGGATATGATAGAGACATACAAGCATCTTACAGGGAGGAACAGGGTGCAGGAATACACTATTTTTAAGCGAAAAAGATGTTCCTGGACTAGAGGGCATGGGATGAAGTTGGAGGAAAGACGATTCAGAGAAACATGAGGAAGAATTTCTTCACAGAACGGGTGGTGGACAAGTGGAACACCCTGCCAGAGGAAGTGGTGGGGGCTGAAACAATCATGGGATTTAAGAATGCATGGGATAGACATAAAGGAATTCTGGAGGTCAGGGGTAAGGGCAACAAACTTCTAGGAAAACATAAACTGAACTTACAAGCTCAAATGGGCAGACTGGGTGGGCCATAGGCCCTTATCTGCCGACACTGTCTATGTATCTATGTAGTTGCTATGCATGCTCACAACTTCACGAATTTGCAATATTTTCATGCCAGATTTTCAACACTGGCATTTTTCACCACCTCCTGATGAACAGTACAGCTGTCATTTTCACACCCTGACGAAATGTGTTTCGCACTTCCGGCAGAATAGCATAGTCGCTATGGGAAATCCATGTTCAGGACACATTATGAAAATGGCAGTGACACTGTTCTTTAGCAGAGGTCATAAAATGCCAATGTTGAATATTTGGTGCCAAACGACCATAAAATGACTGTGTTAGGAGGGTGCTTTGCGCCGCTTCCACTACACGTCGTAACTTGGCACATTTGCAATATTTTCACCCAGATTTTCAACATTGACATTTTTGCACCTCCTTCTGAACAGAACAGCTGTCATTTTCACATCCTGGCCAAAATGTGGTTTCGTACTTCGGGGCAGAATAAGCGCGGTCGCTGTGGGAAATCCATGTTGGGACACATTACAAAACCAAAGTGACACTGTTCACTATCAGATGTCCTAAAATGCCTATGTTGAAAATTTGGTGAAAAGTCCATAAAATGGCTGTGTTACAAGCATGCATTGTGCAGTTTCCACCACGCTCGTTACTTTACCCGTTTGCAATATTTTCACTCCAGATTGTCAACATTGCTATTTTCTGCACCTCCTTATGAACAGTACAGTTGTCATTTTTCACATCCTGGCCAAAATGTATTTTCACACTCTGGCGAGAATAGAGCGGTCGCTTGTGGGAAATCCATGTTCGAGACACATTATGAAAATGACACTGACACTGTTTATTAGCAAAGGTGCTAAAATGCCTATGTTGAAAATTTAGTGACAGAAGTCCATAAAATGACTGTGTTACTGAGTGTGCATTAGCAGTTTCCACACACGCTTGTAACTTTGCACATTTGCTATATTTTCACTCCAGATTTGCAACATTGCCATTTTTATGAACCTCCTTATGAACAGTACAGCTGTCCTTTCTCACATCCTGGACGAAATGAGTTTTTGTACTTCCGCTGTAGATTAGCACAGTCACTGTGGGAAAGCCATGTTCAGGACACGTTATGAAAATGACAGTGACACTGTTCATTAGCAGATGGGCTAAAATGCCAATCTTGAAAATTTGGTCACAAAGTCCATAAAATGACTGTGTTATGAGCGCCTGTTACGCAGTTTCCACGCACACTCATAAATCTCGCACATTTGCAGTATTTTCACTCCACATTTTCAACATTGCCATTTTTCACACCTCCTTACAAACAGAACAGCTGTCATTTTCACATCCTGGCTGAAATATGTTTTTGTACTCAGCGCAGAATAGCGTCGCTGTGGGAAATCAAAGTTTGGGACACATTATGACAATCACAGTGACACTATTCATTAGCAGAGGTCCTAAAATGCCTAGTTTGAAAATTTGGTGATGGAACTCCAATAAATGACTGTGTTACAAGCGTGTGTTGCACAGTTTGCACGCATGCTCATAACTTCACACATTTGTAATATTTCACCCAGATTTTCAACATTGCCATTTTTCCACACCTACTTACTGAACAGTACAGCTGTCATTTATCACATACTGGCCAAAATGTGTTTCTGACTCTGGTGCAGAATACTGTGGTTGCTGAGGGAAATCAGTGTTCAGGACACATTAACACAATCACAGTGACACTCTTCATGAGCACAGGTCGTAAAATGCCTATGTTGAAAATCTGGTGATGAAGGTCCATAAATGACTGTGTTATGTGATGCATTGCGCACTTTCCACATATGCTCGGAAGTGCACACATTTTTAATATTCCCACTATAGATTTTCAGTATTGCCATCCCTTCACACCTCCCCATGGATGCTGTAGCTGCCATTCTGCACATTCTGCCCAATCTGTCTTTTCGTACATGTGGCACAGAATGGCACTGTCGCTGTTGGAAGTCAATGTTTGAGACACATTGACAAAATCACACTGCCACTCTTCATGAGAAGAGGTCTCAAATGCTTTCATGAGGTGAGGTCACAAAAAGGCCATATTGAACATTTGTACTGTAATAACAACAAACGCCCTGGGCTTAGGGTTTCTAACCATCTCGTCCTACCCTGTATAGATGGACAGGCATCAGGCTGTGCCTTTGGATTGCAGACTCTACTATGCATGCCATCCCACCCCCACCACCCAGCCACTGACAGCCATCAAGGTGTACCTTGGACTCTTCAGCCCCACACTTCACCTCATTCTCCTATGCTGCACCCATTTCAGCATATGTCTGTGTGGAATGGGGTCACTGTACAGCCAAACACCCTAAGGCACACCTCAGCACATGTCACTGTCTGCAGAACAAGGTGAGGTGACATGGCATGACCATCATGGGCGATGACCCACAAACTTACCCCTAATGCCTCTCCATCTCTACAAGATGGAGGTGGGGTTACGTGAACTTCCATACTTCACTGCCATTCCTATTCTGCATCAGTTTAACTCCTGCATTTCAAATGCTAATACCAGCAAGCAAACATTCGGCATTGATAAATGCTTGTTTTTATATTGAAACATGTTAGACACTTTCACTTTGTTAATGCCCTTAAGGTGTTTGAATGTTTCGATCATATCACCTCTCTCCTCCTTTGCTCTAAGGTATACATATTGATCTCCATTAATCTGTCCTCATATGTTTTCTGATGCAGTCCATGCACCATTTTGGATGCCCTTCTGGACTGCCTCGATTTGGTTAATGTCCTTGTGAAGGTGGGGTTTGCAGTACTGCATGCAGTAGTCCAGATGGGGCCTAACCAGTGTCTTGTAAAAGGATTGTTACCTCCCTCTTCTGACTTGTGATACCCTGTTAATACACTCAACAGCCTTCTAGCCTTACCTACTGCTTCAGTGGTCTGCTTGATGATTTCAGGTCATCGGTGATGATGACGCCCAAGTCTCTTTCTTCCCTTGTGACTGCCAGCAACTACCCTCCCAGCATATAGGTGGCTTCAGGGTTTCTCTTCCCCATGTGCATAATCTTGCACTTCTTTGCATTAAACCCCAGTTGCCACTCTTCTGACCGTTTTGCTAGTTTATCCAGATCTCTCTTCATTCTGCCCACCCCATCTGGATCATCTACTCTGTTGCAGATCTTGGTGTCTCTGCAAACAGACAAACCTTACCCTCCAGTCCATCTGCAATGTCACTGATGAAGATATTGAAGAGGACTGGCCCCAGGAACTGTTCCTGAGGTACCACACTTGTGACTTGCATCTTTTCTAACTGTATACCATTTACCACTACTCTCTGTTTTCTGCCCATCAACAGTTTGCCACCTAGTTGACCAACTTCTGACCCACCCGATCCTCCCCAGCTTATTATTCAATCTTCTATGTGGAACAGTATCAAAAGCTTTGCTGAAGTCAAAAGGTAGGTGACATCAACTGCTCCCCCTTGGTCCACTAGTGTGGTTAACCAGTCAAAGAAATCTATGAAATTAGTTTGACAGGACCTTCCTTTTGTAAACCCATGCTGTCTTGGATCCTGCTCCTATGCTTCCAGGTGTTGCACTATCCTTTCCTTAAGGAGTGCCTCCATAATCTTGCCCACTACTGATGTAAGACTGACTGGTCTGTAGTTTCCTGCCTCCTTCTGCTACCATTCTTGTGCAGCGGGATCACATGAGTCCTTCTCCAGTCTTATGAGACCTTTTGTGCTCAGAGACTCACTAAAAGTTCTGCTAATGGCTCTGCTAGTTCCACCCTTAGCTTCTTTAGTACCCTGGGATGTGTGCCATCAGGTCCCATTGCTTTGTCCACCCTGAGCTTATCGAGCTCTTGTAGGACACTTTCTTTTGTGAAGGGACTAGTGTACACCTCCTCCCCCCTGTCCATGGTGCTGAGCTGTGGGCCCTGCCCTACCTTCTCTCTCAGTAAATTGAGCAGAAGCATCTATTTAGGATAGATGCTTTTACATGGTCCTCCTCCTCACATGCCCCTTATCTCCCTTTGATCTTAGTAATACCCTCTGGACTTTCTCCTTTCACTAATGTACCTATAGAAAGTCTTGTCATCTTCTTTACTGTTTGTGCTAGTGTTTCCTCAGTTTGGACTTTGCCTGCCTTACTGCCTCCTGCTTCCCTTAGGGAAGTTTGGTATGCTCCTATCTTCATCCTGCTGCATTCCTTATATTTCCTGAAGACCAGTCTTTGGCTCTGACAATTTCTGCTACTGTTTTTGAGGACCAAACTGGTTTCCTTCTTCTTTGCACTTCCTTTTCTCTAACACAATGGGATGTTGCTTCAAGTATTGCATCTTTAATGCTTGCCCACTTTGCCTGTACCCCCTCACCTGTATTTCTTTTGCCAGGGCTAGCTTAACTCTGTTGGCCATCTTATCAAAGTCAGCTCTTTGAACTCCCCTTTTTGCCTTGGAATGGGATGATTTAGTTCTAGTGGCCAAATTGAACCATACCATGTTATGGTCACTGGCTCCAGGTGACCTTCTACCTGAGATCTGTGATCCTTTCCCTGTTAGTCAGTACTATATCTAGGATAGCCCTGTCTCTTGTGGGTTGTTGTACCAGTTGTTTGAGGCCCTCCCCTGCAGAAATCCACCATTTGTCTAGTTCTGGCAGATGTTCCTCTTGCTATTGACCAATCTGTATCTGGCATGTTAAAGTCTCCCATTATCAGAACCTCCCTTCAGCTGTCATGTTTCGTATATCTTCTAACAGTAATGTGTCTATGTCCTCCTCCTGGTCTGGAGGCCTGTACACAACCTCAGTTCATATGGCTGTGCCATTTCCTGTTTCAGGGTGACCCACAGTTCTTCTGTCTCTTTATGTGTATTCTGAATTTCTGTAGCTTTGATATTTTCATTGACATAAAGGGCCACTCCTCACCCCTTTTGCACCTGGTCTCTTCTGAACAGCACATAGCTAGGTACTGAAGTCTTCCAAGTGTGATTACTGGTAAACCATGTCTTGCTAATGGCTACTATGTCCAGTTTAACCTCAGTCATTATTGCCTGCTGGTCTGGGATCTTGTTTCTCAGACTACGAGCATTTGTGTACATGACTTTCCATTGGCCAGATTTTGATGTGTTTGTTGTTGGGCGAGGTCAGGTTTTCCCTGTGCATCATATGGAGAGCCAGACCTTTTCCTTATCTGGTGATGGAAATGAACTACAAACATGCTGCACTCCTGTTTGTCCACTAGCTGAGGGGAGGGTGTTCTTTCCTTTCGACGTATAGGGTGCTGCCCTCTCCCATTTGCTAGTTTAAATATTCTGCAAAGACATCTGTGTTTGTGATCAATCATTTATGATTGCTAAAGTGATGTTTATTGTTTTGCAACTTGCATTTTGCTGTCTTAAGATAGCTGCAGTATATTTTCATACATTAGACATGTCTAGATAAACATATTTTATTATATGCAGCACTACCAGATATTGCAATTTATATGGGGTTCTTGTGACTACTTAAGTATTTAATTTATTATTTGTTGCACAGCTTTATTCACTTTTCTACAATGATTTCAAATTGTTTCAGTATCTAAACTGGTGTATATAGCTTTAAATGTGGAATTTAAAATGAGTGATTTATGCTGTAGTAGTTACTCCCTTATGACACCGTAATGAAACTGGTCTGTGGGGTCCGACTGGTTTCTCCTTACTGGTAAAAGATTCTTGCACACTTGATGAATTAAACTCATAATTCTTTACTTCAAATTTGTGTTTGGTTTTGTTGTTCTGGTGGCGGGTGATGCTGAAATTTTTGATTGTATCAATTTATGCCATGTTGTTTCAAATTAATGTAAAATACCACAAATCGAGCACACACACCACTACGATAAAAAGCAGACACTCTGACTCAAAATACAGTCTATGGCAATATAATAATTATCATTTTTCCCATAGGAAACCTAGATTGCAAATGGCCATTATAAATGAGTATTTAGAACACCCCTGATGACTTGCTAGGCATGAAACTGGTCAGGGTGCACTCTGTTTTTGATCCTGGTGTCTATCTGTTCCTGGAATTTTTATATATTTCATTAAAGCCTTATTTCCAACCAGTGGAGAGTGCAATGTTTTGCTGTGGAGTGTTTATAACAGCAGACACTTGCTGGGATTCACTTATCCTGTGCATGCACCAGCCACTGCTCTTCCTTCCTCATGGCCGAATGTTCTGACTTACCACTGGAGACTACACTGCCGCCGGACTCAGTGGTAAGTCCATTAAAAAATCACTGGCAAAAATGATTAAACTGAGCTACTTTTTCTTTTTAATGGAAAATATAAACTGAAGGTTTCATTCAACAGCCGCATCTGACCATGGAAACCATATCGGATTGCATCTATTTTATATAGTTGCTGTGCTGAACAAAACAATACCCAGAAATCATATAAAAAAAACATGGGGTGGTGTGTAAAACTGAATTTACACATGCCCTCGATGTTGGATGCTTAGATAAGCCTCTAAGCTTCACTCTGTGGGTTTGTCTAAGTATCCAATAATTGTATGCATGAATATTCTCATTACACACACCACCTCATATATTATTCTCTATTTAATAAAATTAATATATGAAATGAATACTTGCTACTGTTTTATTTTATTGTTTTGCACAGGGCTTACTTTGAAAATAGAGATTTCAATCTCTGATGTTTGTACCTGTATAAAATAAATTTTTATCAATCAATCAATGTTTTTCACTGTATTTTGAGACAGAGTGGTCATTTTTATTGTGGTGATGTGTGCTCAATTTGTGGTATTTTGTATCAGTTTTGATTTTATCATGAGCACCACCTGTCATGGAAGACTTTCATGATTTGGGATGGGATAGTGCTGTCAAATGAATGTCCAAACTTTTCTAAATACATTTAATGTTTGTTCACTAATCACTGTTTCTGGTAAGCTATTCTATAGTAAAACAACTCTCTGCATGAAATAAAAATTGCCACATTTTGGTATTGGGATTTTACCTCTTAGCTGTTTTTATGACTTATTATACTCACTAGCTTATCTCAAAGGGTAAACTTTGATTTCTCATTTGTCCTTCCTGCTATTTCTTTTTTGCCAATACAGCAGTAGTGCTGAATTTGTCAAGCAATCTTGTGAGATTCCTATTTATCCTTCACAAAATTTAGGGGAAAAATCCTCTAAAATTATTTTTTTATACCTGAAGAAAGAGGCCAATTCCTATTACAGTACTTAAGTGCCATGTAATAGATTTTCAACCACACTATCAGATGAGACAACCCTCTCTGGGTAGCAGTGACACACTAACAAACAAAACAAAATCTCTAACTAAAGGTTTCACAATTCTCAATAGGATTGTTAAAAATCATAAAAATCCTTTGACTAATTTGGTGCTACTACTATATTTTTTTACCCAGTACAGTTTGGCAGGTGTACAATAAATATGTACAGTAATATGGCACTTATGTACCGACTAGTAGCAAGGCACAATGAATTGCACAATGGAATCAGCTAGCAGAGGTTAACACACATCAACATGTACTGAAGAGGTTTCTCCCATTGCACAGTGCAGGAGTTCCTAAAGCAGGAAGTCAAAATCTGAGAAATGCAGCTAGTGTTACAGCGTTCACTGTTTTTCCATAGAAGCCTCGCTTGGGAGGGGGGCAGAAGAGGAGGAGGAGAAGGCAGGAAGCTCACCCAGGGTCCCAACTATAAGACATCATCCAGTACCACAAACCATATTTGAGAGACCTAAAGGCTGAATGTAAATTAGGGGACTCAAACACTCTGTAGGTTGTACTAAGCTTGAAGTAGGGAAGATCATGGGGCACAGTTCCTGCCTTTCTATATCATATACATTACCCATCCTGTCTATCTGGTGTTGAACAAGTCAGTTTGGTTATCTTAGGGATATGTAATCTTTTCCAGTCTGTATAGTTTGTTAACTGTTGCCCTCCTGGTGCCAGTATATGGGGTTTGGGGAGGGGTGTGTGAGTCATAGTGTTGTAGTACTTTTACTAGCCAAAAGGAATTTCTCAAGGAGCTAGTGTGCATGTTTTCCCCAGAAACCAGGAGGATAAAGAAGGAGATTGTATACTTCTAGTGTGAGCTGTAATGGTACTGCAAACAATTCTAGGAGCTTGGCTTCAAGTTTTGAAAGTATGGGTAAACTAATGGAAGCCTCACATCACATGCATTTGAGTGGAGTGTGGTTCCCACAAAGTCAACACCACTAATCATCTTTATTTAAACACAAATAACCAGGTGCTCACCACCACATATGGCACTGATACCACCAACACCCTTCTGTCACAGGAACCTGTGCCTGCCCCAATAAAACCCGTCTCAAGTTCAGTGACCCATCTGCCAAAGTCATTGCTCATCGTTTGCACTTTTCACCCTGTCAGTGCTCCACTGGGCTGCTCCAACTTATACATTACACCTACCCTCTTAATCCCCCTGCTCCCCTCCTCAGCCTACTTCACCTCTCCCACCTAGCTGTCACTACCCCTGCACCTTCCCCCTCTTACCTTTACCTCTACCTCTTCATCTTCTCCCCACTGTCTACGCTTCTGGTTTTGTCACCTCTAGATGCAGGCATACATTGTACAATGCCCTAGTATAATCTATCCAAGTGCCTTATCCACACTGTTTTATCGTAATATGTTTGCTTATCTGCCACTGAACATTTCTGTTTATATGTATGTTTATGTATTCACACTGTACTTGTTACCTGACGTGGAACCAATTAACAAGCATCCGCTCACTGGTGTTATCCAAGATTTTAATAAATAAATAATTAAATAATGTATTAAAAGCTTTGTGCACATGTTGCTTGCAACATGTCAATAGAATTTTGAATATGATGATGTGTCAGTGCCATATGTGGTGGTGAGTGCCTGGTTATTTGTGTTTAAATATGTTTATTTTTCCAGTGACCACAGCCTTCTGTGAGCTCACTTGTCTTTTAATTACTAATCATCTTTAGTAGCCAAATGGTGCACAGAATTGACAAGGGTTCTGAAGTAGCATATAATTAGTTTCAACTGTATCCTCCATTGGCGAAATGCTATTAGCCTCTCGCAGTTTACGGCTGGTATCCCACTGACTCTTTGAGATGGGGAGCCCAGTTCCTAAATCCACTGCTGAGCAACTACTATTGTGCAGTCTCCCATCATCAGTTGTATTATGTGCCAGTGAAGAAATCAGGTGGGGTGTAATGCCCATGTGGAGGAATGTAAAAGTGCTGCACTCCTATGGGAGTTCCTGACAGCTTATGGTAAGGAAAATATGTAGTGCTGGGGTTTGAAGCACCAATAAAAGTTGATGTGGACTAGTCCAAATCTAATTTACTGTTCTTGAAATGATTGGGGCTGACCTCCTGAGAAAAGTTTGAATATGTACTGTAGGGGCTGTCACTCCCATTGATGATACAATTATCCCAACACGTTGGGGAGAATTTTCTTAACAAGAAAGAGGGCAGTGCCATGAAAAGGTGAGCAATAGAGATCTCCTCAGAGGTGCCAAGTTTTATACTGGTCTCATAACCATGGGCCAAGCCATAAGTGAGTGGCAGTACCTCCGCAACATAAAAAGAGAGAGAAGAAATGTGAATTGGAAAATTAGCTCTCTCCAGAGCAAGCCACAGGGGAGATATCCTGCCAGGTGTTGGAGATAAACAGATCATAAATGTGAGCCCCATTAATATATCATAAGGTCTGGGAGGGCAAGGCCGCCATTCCACAAGGTAGGCATAATGTTTTAAGGCAGACTTGTGGATGCTGACCTCACCAGAGAAAGTGCAAAATGTGTTTATTCCATGATCTCCAGAGAGAGAGTGGTATATGGAGAGGAACATTTTAGACTAGATAAAGGGCCCTCTGTGGGGTCATCATTCTAAGGGGTCTATCTTACATGTGAGGGTCGGCTGATCATCCTGCAGCCTGGGAGGTTTTTTCTCTCATTTTTTCCCTGCCCTTCCCATTGCTGGGGCATGACATATCAATGTGCATATGTGGAGCATATGCACATTATGGAGTCCTACAGCACCCTTCCTTCTTGGCATCCCTGACCCATCCTACCCTCAGGCCTCCACCTGGGGCAGTCATGCAGTGGTATTGCCAAACCACTGTCTCTGGCAGAGGGAGGAGAGACATCCTCTGGATGCTCAATCCTTTCCTCACCACCCGCCCCCCGCCAGTCCACAGCGACCCGCGCCCACATGCAAACATGGGTCACTGTGTGGTGGGAGGTGAGGTGAGATGCCTCATCCCTCTGTGCCACTGGACTGAAGGGTTGTTTCCTTTAAGGGTAAAGAGTTACTGACAGAATGCCATAAAGACATCAGCTACCTAGTGCAGAATGACACATCTGACTCCTGAACGGGGTGATGAACAGCTGCTATTGCCATTAATCACTTTTGGTGTCTCAGTTGATAAGCTATAAACCAGGATGCCCTCACCCTATCTCTTGGTACCTCTGTTGGAGGAACATGAGGGAGAGCTTGGTTTGCTGTAGGCAATAGCATCTCTCCTTATGGATCTTGTCCAATTGAGGAAGTACTGGCTGATCATCCTGCTGATGTGAGTTGCAGTAAATGAAAGCTGTGCTCTGGTTGATTGTGGTATAACAGTCACTTGTGTTTTAAGGCAGTTGTATACTGGATCATATGGCCCATAAAGACTGTTTTGGTCATGTTCTATAGCATAGCTACTGACACTCCTGAAACACAGTTGTCTTTATATATTTTTCCAGTTGTATCCTGCATGAAAGCCCCAAAGTCCTCTAAACAGAAGTGATTGCTGTCAAATGCTATCTAATATTTATTTATTTATTTGCTTTTGTTAACCGGGTAGGTGCTCTAGGCAAGAAACCTGCCTATTTTCAGAGCACGACCCAGGAGAATACAATTACAATAGTACAGTAAGACAACAAGGAGTACAAGTCACAACAATATAGCAAAGGCAGTGGAGAGTACATGAGGAAAAGCACCATGACACCACAATAACATCAACATGTATAGCTTCTTAGTGGTACCATAGGCAAGAACAATTATTAAACAGTACATACATAGATTGCAGGACAACATGGGTACCAGGTCCTGTGCCCAATGCAGTGGAGTCAAGAGATAGGTACTCACAATACACTATAGCACCGGTGTTGTTGACACAGATCCCAGAATGTAAGGGTGGGGCATGAAAAATAAAAGAATATCACCCTTCTTATCATCTAGGACATGGGAGTAAGATTCAATCTGAGTAAGACAATAGTCAGTTCTGGTATATGTTCCATGGACATGAGACTAATGCATATATGTCTTGCCCCATGCATTTTGAACTCCCTCACCATTTTGACCCCAGCACCTCCTGGGTAGGCTATATCATGGGTCAACCACCCTTTCTGTAAAGAAGAACATTCTGGTATTGCTCTTGAACCTTCCATCCTTAAGCATCACATCATGCTCTCTAGTTCTACTGCTATCCTTTGTCTGAAACAGCCCCTGATCCTAAACCTTATTTATACCCCTAACAGATTTAAAGGTCACACTCATGTCCCCCCTCCCTTTGCTCCAGAGAGTACATGTTGAGCTCTCTCATCTTATCCCCGTATGCTGTGTGGTGCAGCCCTGAATCACTTTTGTTGCTCTTCTCTGCACTGTCTCCAGTATGTCAAAGCCCAGTTTGAGGTGTGGCCTCCAGTACTGTCACGCAGTATTCCATGTGGGGGCAGACAAGTGACCAGTAGAGTGGCAGCACTACCTCCCTTCTGCGACTTGTGATATTCCTCTCTATGAAACCTAGAATGTCACTGGTCTTTACACTCCTTTTCACACTATTTCCCCAGCTTCAAGTCTTCTGCTATTATAATCCCCAGGTCCCTCCTGGATGTGGAAGTAGACTCCCAGGTAGTACTCCATCTTGGAGTTACCTCTTCCTATGTGTATGACTTTGCTCTTTTGGCATTGAATTTCAACTGCCATGCCTTAGACCACTCCTCAAATTTCTGTAGGTCAGAGTTCATACTTATTACACCTTCAGGAGTCCAATCTGTTGCATATTTTGGTGTCATCTGCAAACAGACACACCTTTCCCTCCAATCCGTTTGAGATATCAGATATGAAAATATTTAATAGTGGCCCTAGCACCAGCCCCTGTGGTATGCCACTAATTACCTCCCTTCTGTAGATACTTCACCATTTACCTGTACCCTCTGTGTTCTTCCACCCAGCCAGCTGCTCACCCTCCCAACCACCTCCTTTCCCACTACTGTGTGATCCAGCATTTTATCAGCCTTCTGTATGGAACAGAGTGAAGGCTTTACTAAAGTCCAGGTAAACCACATTCACTGCTGCTCCCTGATCTACTGCCTTTCTAACCCAATTGAAGAAGTCAATCAGGTTTTTGGCAAGATCTTCCCGCCATAGAAGCCATGCTCTTTTGGATCTTGCTGCCCAGTGGCTTTTAGATATGTTATTATCCTGGTTTTTAACAGTGTCTCCATTGAATTTGCCACCACTGCGTGAGGCTCACTGAGCAGTAGATTCCAGCCTCCTCTCTACTCCTGATTTGTGAAGTGGGACCACTGTTGCCCTTTTCCAGTCTTCTGGTACTGTCCCACACTTCAGTGACTTGGTGAAGAGTTCTGCTAGGGAGCTGCATGCCGCTCCCCAGGTCTCTGAGAACTCTAGGGTGAATTTCATCTGGCCCATGGCCTTGTTTAATTTTAGTTTATTTAGGCTTCCAAGACTTGCCCTTCAGTGAAGGGGCTTGTGTTGACCCCTGGTCCCTGAGTGCTACAGTTTAACAGATATGTCCATCCCCTGCATCCTCTTTATTGAACACCAACATAAGTATTTGTTTAAGACTTCAGCTTTTTCTCTGACCTTTTCTACAAAACTCCCTCCTGCCACTGTCTTATTATTTTCTCTTCATCTTCCTCATTTCTCTAATATACCTAAAAAGGTTTTGTCACCCCCCTTTACATCTTGTGCTATCCTCAATTCCGCCTGAGGCATTGGCCTTCCATGCCCTCCTGCTTCCCTCTGTATATCTTTATATGATTCCTTATCTTCATCTTTGTTGGATACCTTAAATTTTTAGTAAGTCTTCTTTTTCTCCGTTAGTATAATTGCTACCTCCTTAGAGAACCAGAGGGGTTTCCTTTTCTTCTTTGCCTTACTCACCTTTCTGTCAAATAGATCAGTTATCTGTGTAATACTCAAAATCCATCCACATTTCCTCCACCCCTTCCCCTTTTGTGTCTCAGACTCTCCGCTAGGCTAGCCCTCATTTTCTGGAAGTTTGCCTTCCTGAAGTATAGAACCTTAATCTTGGAGTGTTTGGTGTTCTCACTTGTGATCACTTGAAATATGACTGTATGGTGGCGCTGTTGCCCAGATGGCTCCTACCTCAACCCCCTGTGCTCTGTCACTGTTAGTTAAAACCAAGTACAGAACAGTTTCGCCTCTGGCTGTAATAACAACAAGCTGTCTAAGTCCTGTTCCTGTAATGTCATGACAATGTCCTGCTTCTTGTTTATGATGCTGTATAAGAACTCCAGTTTGTCATGTAAATTGAAATCTCCTGCAATTATTGCCTCACCTTTTGCAGTCATTTTGAAGAAAGTCTCTAATATTTCTTTGTCCCCCGTTTCCCCTTGTGACAGGGGCCTGTAGATAACACCTATCCTTATGGCATCCCTTTTCCCTGTCTCAGCTGTTACCACAGTGTTTCAGTCTTGCCTGGTCCCCAGGATCTCAGTGGCTTTAATTTCATCCTGAACATACAGAGCCACTCCACTCCCCTTTTCCCATTCTGTCCCATCTGCAAAAGTTGTACCCTGAGATAGCCATGTCCCATCCATGGTTCTCTGTGAATCATGTTTCTGTTATAGTCACTAAGTCTAGTTCACCCTCAGCCATGATGGTCATGAAGTCAGGATTTTGTTTGCCAGGCTCCTTGCATTTGTTACTATTGCCCTCCATGTGCTGCTATCATTCTTGGCACAGGTGGGTTTCTTCGTATTTTGCTTCCCTTTCTTAGTTTCTGAGATGGAGCTCTCTGGTTGTTGACCTAGATTTTGTCCTTTATTGTATATTAATAACCCTCTTTGGAAAGTTTCCATCTTGTTTGCTTTTTCATGGGGTAGTGACTTTCTTACTGTTAGCCTTGGTAAATGTCATCACCACCTCCCTGCCTCTAGTTTAAACAATCTTTAGAAATCAAATTTCTGACCAAGTGCCCTCACTCCTTCATTTGTCAAGTGGAGGCCATAATACCGAAAGAAGCTTCTCTTCCAGAAGTTCTCCCAGTTACTGATGAAATGGTGGCCATTCTCCTGGCACACAAATTATACTGCAATTATTCACTTTTATCTCATCTTTATTTATGCTCCTTCCCTGTAGTGCACGGATCCTCGCGATCTCCGGCGCCAACACCGCACCCCTGGGCCCGGTCTGGCACCCCACAGGGCTGGCCTCTAATCGCTCATGCATCCTGTATGCAGGATCCTCTCAGGTACCGGGGGATGCTGGGCATGGCAATCAGCTGCAGAGATCACTCTCTGCCATTTTTCCTCCAATTTTTGTGTTCCCGAGAGCTGGGCGTGCAATGTTGTCAAGGCACTAGAGTGCAGCGCCTGCCATGCTCTCACCCCTTATTTCTGCTGCCCGCTGCTGCGTTGCTGGCCTCCACCAGCTGTCGCTACAGTGTGCTGTAGTGCCCGACCCACCCCAGAGGGAGGAGAGCAGTCGAGGGATGTTCAATCCTTCCTCTCCCTGCCAACCCCAGTAGCCTGAGTCTGTTCCCGAACCCAGGTCGCCAGTGTGGTGCGAGGTGTAGCGTCCAGCACCTCAACCCTCAGCACCACCAGGCTGGCTAATTATTCACTTTTAAACAAAGTACACCATGTTCCTATCTGTGCAACCACATAATATACACCATTGTCTGAAATGTGTACAATCCCTTAATAGGTTTCAGAAATAACAATTGTCCCCAAAGTGCAGATCTCTGGTGAAAGGGGAAAAAAAAACAAAAGTTAAAGTCAGTAAGCCTTCTATGCAGTACAACATCCCTGAAAGGAATTGGTGTCAGAGATATTTTATGCCCAAAATATCACTTCTCGAAACACGGAATAGAAAGGTAAATTCAGCTAGGTTTCAGTTAGTAGTATAGATAAGATTTACTCTGAATATCAGTGTTCTTGGGTTGGAATAAAAGTTAAATTAAGCAAGCCTCTGCAGTAGACCTGAGACATCAGTCAGCAGCAGCAGCTGGTTAGACAAGAACCGACATGTTCTCAGTCAAGCTACTCTGGTGCTGCTTGAACCTCTTGTTTGCTTTGCCCAAACTCTTCTGTGCTGTTCCAGTCCTTCAGTCAGCTGACCGCACTACCTCTCTCTCTCGTTGCAGCTGTCTCCTGAGAGAAGCCCTGCAGTTCCACCTATTTAGAGATTTAAATTTGAGTGTGGCCTGCTTTTGGAGCTTTGCCCCACTGCATCACTAATCCTTTGCCTGAGATGAGGAAGGGTGGCTGGGCAGGAGTCACCTCCAGTCCTGATTCCTGATAAGAACAATCAGCCCAGGGCTAATTTAATGGATGAAATACAACCTCCACTCCTCGCTCAGAAGTGGACAGAATGAGAACATAAGCTGCTACAGTCCTTTCTCACCTGTCAAATTAGAAAGGCAAAAGCACAGACAGAGGAAAGATAGCAGAAGGGCAAAGGAGGAATCAAATAATTTTTAGATACATTAGGGAATGTAGGAAGGCAAAAGGGGGATAGTAAAGATTGCTACTGAAGAAGGAAATGCACCAAACATGACCCAGAAAGCCGAAATCCTCAACAAATACTTCTTTTGGTGTTTACCAAAGAGGACCCGGGATGGCCCAGCCCTGAAAAAATGCAACACCCCAGGACCAGGGGTAGACACTAGTCCCTTTACAGAAGCCAAAGTATGGGAGGCAGTATAAAACTAAAAGCAGACAAAGCCATGGGACAAGACAAGATGCACCCCAGAATCCTTAAGAACTGAGGGCAGAATTAGCAGCCCATCTGGCACTTCCATTCATGAAATCCTTGAAGAGCAGAGTGGTGCCTGAAGACTAGAAAAGGGCAATAGGGTTCCACTTCACAAATCAGGCAGCTAAGAGGATAGTAATTACAGACCGTGAGCTTCATGTCTATAGTAGGGAAACTAATGGAGACACTACTCAAACAGAGGATCACAACATTCCTTGAAACTAGCAGGCAACAAGACCATAAACAGCATGGTTTCACAGCAAGTAGGTCATGCCAGGAAATCTCCTCAAGTTTTTGACTGCGCTACAAAATAGTGGATGACGGTGGGACAGTAGATGTGGTCTACCTAGACTTTAGTAAGGCCTTTGACTAGGTTCCACACAGAAGGCTGATAAAGGAGCTTGACCACACAGGGATGGTCCAGAAGTAGTCCAATGTGTACAAAACTGGTTACAATGCAGAACCCAGATGGTACAGGTAAATGGGACGCAATCAACGGAAGGCAGGTTGACCAGCGGGGTGCCCCAGGACTCAGTGCTGAGGCCTCTGCTTTTCAATGTTTTATAGCAGACATCGCTGATGGACTGGAAGGGAAGGTGTGTCTGTTCACAGAAGATACCAAGATATGTAATAGTGTGGCCACCTCAGAAGGAGAGAGCAAGATGGAAGCTGATCTCAAGAAACTAGAAGAATGGCCTGGAGAGTGGCAGCTGAAATTTATGCCAAAAGGTGCAAGGTCATGCACATAGGAAAGAAAAATCGAAGAAAGGAGTATTACATAGGAGGCAAAGGCTGGCAGCCACAAACCAGGAACGAGATCTGGAATCATAATCTCAGATGACTTGAAGGTTAGTAAGCAGTGTGAGAAGGCAACATTGAAAGCCAACAGAATGCTGGGCTGCATTGGGAGGGGAATCATGAGCAGGAGGAGGGAGGTGATACTACCACTATATAGGTCACTGGTCAGACCTTACCTGGAATATGGAGTCCAGTTCTGGAGGCCTCACCCTTGAAGGACATTAACTGGGTGGAAACAGTACAGAAAGGTAACAAAAGTGATTCATGGTCTTCAGCATATGTCCTACTAGAAGAGACTTAGGGAACTGAATATGTACTCCTGGAGCAGAGAAGGGCGGGGCATGACTGAAACATTCAAGTAGATATAAGGCATTAACAAGTACAGACACAGGAACTTTTCATTTCAAGAAGGGCTCCAGGACCAGGGGACATGACTTCAGGCTGCAAGGAGGAAGGTTTTCTACCAACACCAGGAAGTTTTCTTCACAGAAAGAGTGGCAGACACCTGGAACAGCTTGCCCCAAGAGGTCGTGGGGTCAACACTGTGAGGGGATTCAGGAATGCATAGGATAGACACAAGGGAGACCTGATGACAAAGGGTAACTAGAGTGTCGAACTAGATCTAAAACAAATGGACAGACTAGATGGACCTAGCGTCTCCCTTCTGCGCCAACTTCTATGCTTCTATATCAGACCAACAGCGAGGTTAACTCAGTACACTTTGCATTTGCAAATATTCACTTTTAAACAAAGTACACCTTGTTCCTCTCTGTGCAACCACCTAATATACACCACTGTCTGAAATGTGTACAATCCTTAATAGGTTTCAGAATAACAATTGTCCCTGAAACGAGTTCTCTGGTGAATGGGAAAAATGAAAACAAAAAGTTAAAGCTAGCAAGCCTCCTATGCATAGAATCATAGACTTTGATGGCAGATAAGGCCCACCTGGCCCACCTAGTCTGCTCATTTCCTTACCTATTGGATAAGCTGCAGGTCCTAGTTAACCAAGAGCCTAATTCTTCCTACCCCCACCAGAATTGCCTTATGTCTGCCCCATACATTCTTGAATTCCCCACTGTTTCTGACCTCATGACCTCTCAGGTAGGCTGTTGTACATGTCCACCACCCACTCTGTGAAAAATACTTCCTCACATTGCCCTGAGCCATCTCCCTCTATCTTCAAATTGTGTCCCCTTGTTCTTGCACATCTCTTTTCTGAAAATGCTACCCTCTTGGACTTTGTTGATTCCTTGAGGTACTTAAAAGTTTCTATCATGTCCTCCCTCCTCATTTCCTCAAGGGTATATATATTAAGCTCCTTTAATCTCTCTTTGTATGGCTTCTGTTGCCAACTCTGCACCATTTTGTTGCCCTCCTCTGGACTTTCTCCATCCTGTTTATGTCCTTGTGGAGATGGGGTCTCCAGAACTGCATGCAGTACTCCAGATGGGGTCTCACCAACTGTCTGTACAAAGGGATAACAACTTCTTGTTTTCTACTGGTGATGCCTGTCCCTATACATCCCAGTATCCCCACAGTCATCCTTACTGCCTTCTCACATTGCTTGCTTACCTTTAGGTCATCTGATATGACTACCCCTAGGTTCCTTTCCATTTTTGTTGTTGTTAATATGCAGTACAACACCCTTAAAGGAATTGGTGTCAGAGCTATTTTATGACCAGAATATCGGTTGTCTGAAGCATGGAATAGAAAGGTAAATTCAGCTAGGTTTCAGTTAGTATTATAGATAAGATTTACCTGAATATCAGTGTTCTTCATACCAGAATAAAATGTTAAATTCAGCAAGCCCTCTACTCAGTTGATCCCCAGAATCATTAGTCAACCACAGCAGCTGCCCGTCTTAGCAAGAACCAACATGTTCTCAGTCTACCGACTCCAGTGCTGCTTAGACCTCTCTTTGCTTTGCAGGGACTCTCTGGTGCTGTTTCAGTCCCTTAGTGAGCTGACTGAGCTACTCCGCCCCTCTCCAATACTTGGTTGCATTAATTTCTCTCCTCTTCATGTGAATTTCAGCACAGTATCTTAATGTTTGGCAAATAAATTCACTCTCGATAAACTGGTTGTGGATGGTGTTTTCCTTTACCATTTACTTTTTGTATGCCTCTCATTGGATGAATCAGATCACCTGCCATGCCTACATAAACTCAAGTATTCATGGTGCTGCATTGTCTAAGCCAACATTTTTAGTACTATGCCATTTTATCAGTGCAATAATACAAAAGGGTTATATTTATTGGGAGATACAGGCACTCCTCTGGTGTGTTCTGAGGAGCATTCAGCTTGCATCCCCATGCCTCAACAAACGCTAGAGGGATACCAATAGTCCTGATGAAAGTGAACCCTGTCATGTGTTATTGGTCACATTATGTCACTTCAAATGGTCCTGTGGCATATGATTAGGGTGTTATGCAAAAGGCATGATCACATATCAGGCAACAACAGGGGAATAATTGCAATCATACACAACATCCCAGACATGCCCTTCCATTTATTTTATTTATTTTTTTCTAATTGTTTAACCAGGTGCATTCCCACTGTTTATTTAAGTATTGTTAACTAGCAAGGATGCAAGGAAATATTGTCCTATTTTCAGCCTCATTCCGTATGTGTGTATGTGTGGGGAGTATAGATGCAAAACAATTGAAACTGAACCAGATTAAGCTGTCTGTGGTATTTTTTAGTGCACAGGGTAAATCTGGCCAGCATACAAGGGGAAATTGCCCTTCTCTTTTCTTGAAGTACTATGGGATCTTTAATATCTACCTACAAATCACCAGAACAGGCACACAGGACCTATGTTTAAGGTCTCATCCAAAGGATGGCACACCCGACAGTATAGCAAACCCCTTAGTACTGCACTTGGGAGCCAGCATTTATGGTATGAGCCCAATCCCAGTACAAGACTAGAGCTGGCAACCTTCTGGCCAGGAGGTGGATGTGCAAACAAGTGAGCCATGCTGACACATTTTAGCTTTGAAACATAGAAACATAGAAGTTGATGGCTGATAAGGACACCGCAAGGCCCATCCAGTCTGACCTTTTTTTCTACCTTATAATGTGCCATCGGCTTTCTCTGTCAATGGCCTATCTATTCATACTCATCTGTATTGCTCCTTTATTTTTTTTTATTTTATTTGGTTGTTTAACCAGGTATAGCACACTAAGCTGAAAGCTTTTTACAGGAGCGACTCCGAGCACAAGGAGGTTAAGGGACTTGCTCAGGGCTCACAGTGTGCAAGTGGAAGCTGTGGGATTCAAACCCAGGTCTGGTCTGGTCTGCTGGATGTCACCAGATTTGCAGCTCAGAGCCTTAGACCACTGCGCTATACTGCCTCATAATATAGTATTGCAATATTATAACAAACACAGAATCAGTTATGCCAATCCCATGCCTGTTTGAAGCCCTGCACTGTATTCATATCCACCACTTCCTGAGGTAGGCTGCTCCATGCATCCACCATCCTTTCTGTGAAAAAGAACTTCCTCACATTACCCCTTAATCTGCCTCCTCTAATCTCATGCTGTGTCTTCTTGTCCTGCTATTTTTCTTATATTGAAACATGTTAACTCTTTCACCTTGTTAATGCCCTTAAGGTGTTTGGATGTTTCTATCATATAACCTCTCTCCTCCTTTGCATACCTCTCAACTGTACCACATTATGAGGAACGCTCTCATTTTACTTCACAAAAGCTCCTGTTCCACATTATGAGGACTTGTTCCACATTCAAAGTCAACATTTTAAAGCAAAATCCATAGTAAATGATGCAAAAATATATTATTCAATTAATAACCAACTTTCTGAACATAAATGCAACATTTTAACAGTGTTTTGAGCTTCTTAGGTAAAGATTTGATCGAGTGTACCACATTTTGCCCATTTGTTCCACATTTTGACAGGCAATGTTCCACATTTGGGGACAAAAGGTTGAGAGGTATGCTCCTTTGCTCTAGGGTATACATATTGAGCTCCATTAATCTGTCCTCATATGTTTTCTGATGCAGTCCCAGCACCATTTTGGTTGCCCTTATCTGGGCTGCCTCAATTTAGGTTAACATCCTTGTGAAGGAGTGGCCTCAGTACTGCCGCAGTACTCCAGATGGCCTAACCAGTGTCTTGTAAAGAGGGATCATTACCTCCCTCTTCTGACTTGTGATACCCCTACTAATACACCCTATCATCCCCTAGCCTTACCTACTGCTTTAGTGGTCTGCTTGGATGATTTCAGGTCATTGGTGATGATGATGCTCAAGTCTCTTTCTTCCCTTGTGACTGCCAGCAACTCCCTCCCAGCCTATAGGTGGTTTCAGGTTTCTCTTCCCTATGTGCATGATTTTGCACTTCTTTGCATTAAATCACCAGAATTTCTGTGTGCACAACTGCAATCTTACACTCTAAAGTGAAACATAGAATTTCAAGGCCCTTTCTTTAAACCTAGTGGAGTTGCAGGCCAAAAGAATACCCACCGTGAAAATTCATTTACAAAAAGGACAACATATCATACTCATATTCTTCTTCTCCTGGATTTAGTCAGAATAGACCTTTTCATTATTTATTTGAAATTTGGTAACTGGGAATAGCACACTAAGCCACGGTTCATTTCCAGTTGTGACATGGGGAAAGGGTAAGGGTGAGCAATATTATAACAAACACAGAATCAGTTATAAGGTACAAAGCAAAGTGCTTAATGGTGTACACTTAACAGGATAAAATGCAAAGACAAATGAAGAACCATATTGTAGCACACTGAGTAGAATTCATGTGTACATAATGTGAACAGTGCAGGTAGAAAAGTAACATTGCAATAGCTTTAGGAAGAGACTTTTACAGGCAGTGGTGGTATCATGTTGAGAGCCAAACACATAGTGGGACTGTCTTGCACAGGCAGTGCCATCCCTGTGTTCCTGCTGGGAAATATCATAACAGTTGTGTAATTTCACCAACTGATGTAAAAATAAAATTCCAACGACAACAGCAAAATCCTATTTGTCATAGTTTAACCAGTATAATGTTTTTATGATTTAGCAGACAGATTCACAGTTCACATGAAAACCTATTTATTTATTTATTTATTGATCATATCGCAATTACAAACCATAGAGCCAGAGACTCCTTTGCAAAGGCTCCGCATCAAAATACAAGTTAACCGTAAAATATAAATTAACAGAACAAGTGGATACATGAGGTACAGGGCAGGGTACAAAACATACAGAGGGTAGACAACTATACCCTGAGTCACGACAAGCATATAAGCAACAAACCGTATATTACATTAGAATAGTACAATAAGTAACATAGAGCAGTGATATATTTGAGAACACTTAGGAGCAGGTAGAAGCCTATCATTTTAGAGATGAGGGGAACACTCAGGAGGTGGATACAGACACAGCTATTTAGAGATGGGGAAGAAGGTATGGAGGAGGAAGGGAGGGGGTGGTGGGGATGCCATTGGAAAAGACTGTGAAAGCTAGTAGGGGAAAAAGTATGGATGTAAGCACAGCAGGGGAAGGGAGGAAGGTTATAAGCAATTGCAGACACAGGAGAGAGAGTAGCTCTCTAAGTTTGGATTTGAAGGGACCTAGTTTAAAATCTGAGGAGATATCTACAGGCCCTATTGTAGAATGCATGTTGCCCCAAGGACATCCTGCTCTGAGGGACTAGGAGCAGATCTTTGTAGAGCTTTTGGTGGATCTAGCTTGAGGGCATGCTGGATTAGATCACAGAGCCCCATAGGGAAGAGACCAGCTGAGATTTTCTTGGCTATAAAGCAGGTTTGATATTTTAGTCAAGCCTTAAAGTTTAGCCTGTTTGTTAGCTTGTAGAGGTCACAAGTGTGGATCCACCTAACGCATCCAGAGACTAGCCAGCAGGCTTTGTTAGTGCTATCTTGATATGACTAAGAACAGTGTTATTAGCTGCACCATAGAAAGTAATGCCATAGTCAAGACAACCAGGAAAAGGACAGAGGATGACACAGCCAGGCAGAGGGCTACAGGAGGCATGCAATGCTTGTGTCTGTGCAGCAGGCCAATTCTTGAGTTAATGGACTTGGTTAAAGATTGATATGATTGTGATAGGTAAGATGGGAGTCTAGGGTTATACCCAGATATTTAAAGGATTTTACCAGGTTGAGTTAGGCGGTTTCATAGTTAAGAATGCAAAGAGGAAAGTCTTTTGTTTGTTTTGGTGATGGGCGAAGATCATAGCCTTGATTTTTTTATAGTTAAGCTCGAGTTTGTGCTCAGTGAACCAGGCTTCTGCTTCAGAGAAGAAGCTCTGTGAGGTCAGTTTGAAGGGTGAGAGGGTTCGGGTGGCTACTGTAAATAACCATGTCATCCACATAAAGAAGAAGTTGACCTGTACAGGCTGAGAGAAGCGTTCACCACACAATTTTTTTTTTTTAATTTAGAAATTAAACTGTCACTTAGCAAAATTCAACAGAATTCATTGCAATGTTCTGCCAAGCTTTTCAGAAATAGAACTGCAGTTCCACCAGAATCTGCAGTAGAATTCTACATTCTGCTTTGCTCTGATGTCAGCCCATTTCATCCACCACTAGGACAACTGAACAAATAATACTTGTTAATTATACAGGAATAATACTGTACCAACAATCAACAAGCAGTACAATCACACATTCTTCTAAAAGTGTTTACATTTAGAATTTACTTTCAAGTGTTGAAAGATTTCCAGTAGAAAACATGGCATTCTTTGAGATAATCCCCTATATACAGTAGTGCTGTGTTTTACCTTTGAATCAGACCATTTAATAATTTAGTGTAACCCTCTTTTGCTGTATAACTTTTGGCTTGCTAGAATGTCACACCAATTGAGTTTATTGCTTTTGTCACAAACATTGTTGAAAACTCAATTGTCACTCAAATACAAGTGTGCCTTTGTTGTTAAATACCATTTACAAATATTGAAATTACATTTAAAGCATTACATTATTCTATGCATAATAATGTTCTTCAATGTCAGAACAATAGGGGAATGTGACATTTGGTTCCAAACTCCCAGAAATACTGTAATCATGTGACTTGGTTATCTTAAGGTTTAAACCATTGCACAATGGCATGGGTGTAACCCTGACTTTGGTATCATCCATGTATTCAGAACATTTATGTTTTTTTTCAAGATGAGGCACTCATATGCTCCAAACCAGTCTTGCTGTAAATGTACTGTTATGGTGTCCCTACAGAGTGTATCCAGTAGTTTAAAATCACTCTCACATTATGTACACTGCTAAAGTGTAGACTCTTCACTGCAAGTTCTTCTCTACTGAGGAAAACATATCTCACATTCAGCACATTGCTGTGACACAACAGAAACATAGAAATTGTTGGTAGAAATGGACTACTTGGCCCCACCCAGTCTGTCCAGACTTTCTCTGCCTAATCTGTCTCTGCAGCCCCAAACTGGTCTCCAGCAATCCTTCCTTCTTCCTGCCTGTTTTCTAATAAACTCCCATGTCAATCCCATGCATTCTGAAGCCCCCAATGTTTTTGCCTCCACCACCTCCTCTGGCAGCCTGTTTTAGGCATCTACCACTCTTTTAGTGAAGTAATATTTCTGTACATCTCTTTTAATCTCTCCTCCTCCAGCTTCATCACATGTCTGCATGCAACAACAAAATATTGAGCTGGACCTGTACATCATTTGTAATAGGTGTGGTTGTATTATGCTTATGTGATCTCAGTTGTCTCCCAGGTTGGGCTGAAAATGAGTTGTAAAACCTAACTCTTTCCTGGTAAAACAAATAAAATAAAATAAATAAATAAGCCACTGCAGTGCCAGTCCACTATTGTTATTACAGTATGTGTGCCCATCTGAATAAAACTACTTTAACATAATTTGCATTAAAATAGTACATCCTAATTGAGTCCGTAAAATAAATTAAAATCACTCTTATAATCAAGACATTTGCAGTGCTAGTCCACTAGCATAGCACAGACCCAACATGTACTTCAGTTCTGCTACATGGCAGAGAACAGCAGAAACAGTTAAGCTAGGAATCTCCACATCAGACGCTTCAACACTTGGTTGGAGGGCTGGTGCAGGAAAAAGGGTATAGCTTCATTGGAGACTGGGGACCCACCTGGAGCGATGTGGACCTCTACAAAGGAGATGGCCTACATCCCTCTAGGAAGGAGACAATGATCTTCAATGAGCAGTTTAGATGCTTCTCGGCAAGCATTTAAACTAGCAAAGGGGGCAATGGGAGCAGGGAGACTTAAGTAGCCAACCCCCACAGGTTAGAGCAGACAAAATGAGGAACAAGAGAGACAATTGTTGACAGGTACACCTGAACCAGTCATAAAGGGAATGGCAGAGGAAGGAGGCAACAAAAAAGGAATACAGGGTTGGAGGGAAGAAACGAAAAGACAAGAATGGGTATAGAATGAGGGTAGGCAACAAAATGTGAAAAACCATGTTTACAATGCACTCAGCCTGGGAAATTAAATCCCAGAGCTGGCGGCCTTGATGGCTGAGGCTGACATGGACATAGCAGTAACTCAAACGTGGTACACCACCACCGCACTAAGTCTGCTCCAGAGTAGTAGCTAAGAAATTTGCTTCAAAGCCTCTCTGTCCCTAGTACTACTCTATAGTCAGGTGAACTCTTTTCTTATTAGACTGACTAGGAACTGTACTTAAGGATTGCTGCTTCAGGCTCCACTACCTATAGTAGTATTCTGCAGGGATTAAGAAATTCTCCTCCATGGAGAATCCTTCTCTTGCCTGCACTTGTAGTGCCCATTGGGTGACAGTCTCATAATGAGGGCATATTATCTGCTTCTATGCTTGTCTCTGCTCATCTTACATGTATTGGACCCAACGTGAATCAAAAATAACTCCTAGAGTGGAGAAGGGCTCTCATTTTCATTGTCTGACCGGGACTTTTCTTATCAAGTAGAACAACTTGTATGTGCTCTAACTTCCTAGCGTGCTGCTGGTCCTTCACCTGCACCGGCATACAGGAACTCTCCTAGAGCCTGCCCACAGGGCTATACCCACCTTCTGCATACTCCTCCCTACTCCCATTGACTCTGTCGGTCAGGGTATTATTGTATGCAGCATCAGGAAAACTGGGAACTAGTCTCAGAACTCCCTATACTGCCGCAGACAAATCACGTAACCAAAAGAAGACCCAGCCACCCACACTTCTCCTAGGACTCTGCAGGAAACTCTTGTTCCTACTTTTACTATGCTCAGGAAATATTGAGCTTAATCCAGGCCCTCTGGCACCCATGGTATCCCAGCAGTGCTACAAAGCCTCAAGGGGCTTACATTATTGCATGTTAATGTATGTAGCCTATTAAAAAATAACTTCTGTTCAGGCCTGGGTATGTCATACCGCCCAGATGTTCTGGTGATTACAGAGTCCTGGCTCCGACCGCCACCAGTAACAACGAGTTAACATCCCCTCCCACTCTTTGTTCAGAGCCAACAGACAAACCAGAGGTGGTGGGGTAGCTATTTACATCAAGGATAAGTTCCCTGCCTCCATAATTCACTCAACCTCTGTCCCAAAAATTTGAAAGCTTGTCATTAAAGATTGAAATTGCCACTGGTGTCTCATTATGTATAATAGGATGCTACAGACCCCATCAGCTGAACTACAGTTGTTAAAACATCTCAAAAACATCCTGGGTTGTCATCTTCAGAGTGTATCATACTAGGGACTTCAACATAGACTGGCTGTCCAGTGCATCCACCCACTTAAAATGTTCTGTGATTCTCTTGGGTTGTCACAGCTAATAAACAAATCTACTAGTCCTAACAAGCTCAACCCTAATAACAGTACTCTCTTGGATATCATTTTGGTTAACAAACCCCATTTATTCTCCCATGCTGGCATCTTTTTCTCTGATATTAGCAACCATTGCTTCATGTCGTGTGTAAGATCACTCTTAAATCCACAACTGTACCAAATTCTCCTTTAAAGGTGCATATGCAACTTTGATCTCCATGGGTATGTATCAGACCTAAGAGACTCCATGCGATGGCAGGACTTCTATCTAGCCAAGTCCCTGACTACGGCTTATGATATTTTCTCATAAATTATGCTAGGGCTCTCAACAGGTATGCCCCCATAGTAAAAGTTTGTGCCAGAAACAAATCCTGTCAGTGGTTAACAGAAGACCTGAAAGATGCTTTATGGAATAGAGATGTACAATGGAGAACTGCTGGGAAAACTAATTTAATAAAGGACTGGAATTCTTTCCGGAGGGTGAGGAACCTCTGCACCAAAATGGTCAGAGAAGCCAAACTAATTTCTACCACTCTCAGCTGGAGAGCTCTCAAGAAATGACCTCCAAATTCTGGAGTACTATCAAAGACATTGAAGGTCACACCACTGTAAATTCCCTAACTACTAAATTATTGATCGACAATACTGTCATCTCCGACAGACCGCTATCCTCGATGCTCAATAATCTTTTGCCACTGCAGGGCTAGCCTTTGACCTCTCCCGTGAATATAATCCACCAACAACTTAGATTGGATGCACAAGAAAACCCATCCTCAGTCCATCCTTCTCTGCAGCCTACCTCCTCAAAGAAGTCGAAGATCTTCTCCTTCAGCTGGACACTAGCAAAAGTGCTGGGGCTGACCTCATTGACCCGTACTTTTTAAAGGTTGGCTACTGTGTCCTCACAGTCCCAATTACTCATCTTTTCAACTTATCCTTGTCCCAGAGTGACCTACGCCCATTTGGAAAAATGCACTTGTGATCCCTTTATTTAAGTCAGAAGATCCTACTGACCTCAATAACTACAGGCCAATCTCCTACTTCCAATCCTGTCAAAGATGCTGGAGAAAATAGTGAACTGCCAGCTTAGGAGTACCTGGAATCAGAAAATTGCTCAACCCTTACAATACGGTTTTAGAGCACAGCACCCTAAAATTTCTGCTCTAGCCAAGGTGACAAATGACTGGCAGCTTCAATTAGACAAAAAACTTTGTCTGCACAGTTTTCTTGGCCCCAAGCAAGGTGAGATCGATACTGCTGATCACAGACTGCTTCTGTCGTCCTCCGGAACATTGGTTTGGATTCCATATCCCTAAATGGTTCTCCAACTACCTCCCAGGACAACTTCAACAAGTAAAGGCAGAAGGGAAGTTCTCCACCAAAACTCCTATTGAGGGTGTACCGCAAGGTTCCATTCTTGGTCCCTTGCTCTTCACCATTTATATTAACAACGAGATGCCCTATCAAAGAAGTACAAATACACCTATTCGCGAAGATACAGGTACTCTGTGATAGTAGCCAGCACACCTGACATGGCCTGTAAAGCCCTTCAAAATGAATTTAATCTGCTGCAACATCAACTTATAAACCAGAAACTGCTCTTAAATGCAAAACAAACCAAAGCAATGTTCCTCTCGCCCTTCAAATGCAATAAATCCTGCAATTGATGGACACTCCTCAGATCACTACCATTCTAGGTGAGCAGTTGGACTATGTACCAAAGTTCAAGTACCTGGAGGTCTGGTTAGACCATAGACTTACTTTCACAGATCACTTAGAAGAACTGGCAAAGAAACTTAGACAAAGACTTGGTCTGTTCTTTAGGATTAATTATCTCCTCACAAGAGACGCTAAACTGAAACTCGTTCAAACTACCTTTCTTTCCCTATTGGATTCGCAGACTTTCTATATAGTCAGGTACCTGCAGGTACCCTAGCCAAACTCGATACACTTTATCACAGAGCCATAAGCTTTATCACGAGTCTTCCATACTTAACCCACCACTGTGCAATGTACACGGCAGTGAGATGGTCATCCCTTGCTTACAGACGGCAAAAAATGCTGCGGTTTGGACATACAAAGCTATCTCAAATAAACTGCCCCAGTATATCTCTGTCTGTTAACCTTGTGCACTCTGGAGAAGTATGCCTGAGAAGCACCTCATATATCTACCTTTATGTTTACAAAGCAAAATTTAGCATTGTCAGAGCAGCTATCAGCTTTGTGCTCCCTCGACTGTGGAACAAGATGCAAAAACTTTGAAATTAACTCACCCCATCAGCCTAGCAGCTTTTAAATCTCTATATCTGCATCATAATAAGGAGTCCTGTGCCTATCTAACCTAAATAGTGACTCCTATAAGTCCAAGTACACTCTAATTACTACTGTTAAAAGACTGATCACATGTATAATCGATTCTTCCCTCTCCTTTTTTTACCCCCATATCTGTCCCTTCCACATTCCTTTGACCCTGGTCCCAGCTCTAAATTCTCCATACCGTATCACTATATATCTTTTATATTAGGTTTTATTTGTGTTCAGTGCACCTGATATGTATATTTTTATTTTTATGAAAATTGTGTCTTACCCAAATCTAGCTGTATCTTCTGTTCCAAACATATACTATTGCCAATGCTACCTGCTGATACTTTGTATATACTGTATTATTGTATCTCACTTTATTTGTATTATTACTATTTTCTTATGTGTTGCATCCCATGTATATTGTCCCTTGTTCCTTAATAACAAACCCAGGTTCACCTCGAAAATGAGCTTGCTCAACGGTGATCGCCTGGTTAAATAAAGACTTTGACTGATTGATTGAAATCATGACTGGGATGTAAATGTACCAGATTATGCTCTGTTAAGGAAGGATAGGAAGGGTAAAAGGGGAGGGGCCTGTACATCAGAGAGGAATAAAAGTGATGGTGGTACAGGGTAGACAGGGAGTTGAGGCACTGTGGTCACGCTCAGCCAGGCAATGGCACAGCATTCCACACAGTGGGGAGCAACAGGCCTCCAGTGCAGGGGAAGGTGGTGATAGGGGTTAGTAGAGGAAATACATGAGATGACAACAAAATGGGAGGTACTGCTGCTGAGAGATTTCAATATGTCAGACGTGGATTTGATCATACAACAGCTGCTTCAACCTGGAGTTGAGACATCCTGAACTCCCACAGGGGCAGACCTAAAGTAGCTAGTGCTGGAACCCACCAGGGACACTATAATTCTGGACCTATTACTGATCAATGGAGACAAAATCACAGAAGTCCAGTTAGAAGGTCACCTGGGGTCCAGTAACCACCACGAATGAGGTTTAGCATGGGTACAGGGATGCAGACAAACCACAAAAGGTAAGGGTCTTAGATTTCAGGAGGACAGACTTTTCTAAGATGGGGAGGTGTATCAAAGATGCCCTGTGAGGAGGGAGGGGAGGTTGAGGAACAGTGGCACAGCTAAAAGGAGCATAGTGGAGATGACAAACCAGAGCATTAGGCTGAGAAACAAATGCAAGAGAAGGAGGAAACCACTATGGTTCTCAAAAGATGCTGCAGGAAAGCAAGGGCCATAAGTTTGGGTTTCAGAAAATATAAGGAGATACAGAATGAAGAGGATAGAGTGGTGTACCTAAATTGTCTGAAGGAAGAAGGGAAGGCTGTTAGGAGTACGAAGGCAAAAACAGAGGAAAGATTAGCACAGATGGTGAAGAAAGGGACAAGACATTTTATAGGTACATCAGTGAAGGAAGAAAGTCCAAGGGGGATTATAAGGCTCAAAGGGGATGAAGGGAGAATGTAAAGGAGACCTGGAAAAGGCAGAAATACTGAATAAATACTTCTGTTCAGTATTCACTGAAGAAGGAGGACAGTTACCACAGCTGGGCATCAGATACAAAGGAAAGGAGATGAGAGTCTGGGAGGAGCTCACAAAACTGAAGGTGGACAAGGCAATGGGCCAGATGGCATTCCTCCCAGGATATTAAAGGAACTACGACTATAGCTAGCAGTGCCACTGGCAGCCTTGTTCATTGAGTTGCTCAACACAGAAGTGATTCAAGAGGACTGGAGAAGGGCACATGTAGTACATCTTCACAAAATGGAAGCAGGCAGGAGGCAGGAAACTATAGGCCAGTCAGCCTCACCTCAGTAGTGGGTAAGATTATGGAGGCACTGCTTAAGGAAAGGATAGTGTGACACTTGGATCCAATGGAACTCAGGATCAGAGGCAGTATGGATTCACAGCAGGAAGGTCATGTCAAACAAATCTGATAGATTGTTTTGACTGGGTAACAACGGAGGTGAATATGGGGAGCAGTGGATGTCACCTACCTTGATTTCAGCAAGGCCTTTGTCACCTTCCCAAACAAAAAGGCTGGTTAACAAGATAGGTAGCCTGGGCATGGGCCCAAGGGACTGTGTTATAAACTGGTTAATGGACAGGAAGTAGAGGGTGGTGGTAAATGGGATCCAATTTGGGGAGAGGGGTTTGCCAGTGGGTACCTCTAGGATCAATCCTGGGGCCAGTCCTTTTAACGCCTTCATTAGTGATATTGTGGAAGGGCTGAGGAAAGTTTGACTGTTTACAGATGATGCCAAGGTCTGCAACAGAGTGGACACTCTAGATGGGATGGAGAAAATGAGGAAGGGCCTAGGAAAGCTGGAAAAATGGTCCTAGATGTGGTAACTGAGGTTCAATGCGAGAAGTGTAAAATCATGCACCTGGGATGCAGAAACCCCAGAGAGAGCTACAGGAAGGGGGAGTTTCTGACAGTCATCAGGGAAGAATGGGATCTCAGGCTTATCATTTCAGATGACCTAAAGGTGGCCAAGCAATGTACAAATGTTGTAGGGAGGGCAAGTGGCATTTTGGGGTGCATAGTAGGGGTATCACCAGCAGAAGTATTGAGGTGGTGATTCCACTATACAAAACACTGGTGAAGCCTCATCTGGAATACTGTGTGCAGTTCTGGAGGTCACATCTTCGGAAGGACATAGACAGGGGAGGTGGTTCAGAGAAGGGCAACTAAGATGGTGCAGGGCTTGCACCACAAAACATATGAGGAGAGATTAAAAGACCTCAACATGTATTCACTGAAGGAAAGGAGGGAGGCGAGAGACATGATAGAAACCTTCAGGTATCTTAAAGGCATAAACAAAGTGCAAGGGGTAATATCTTTCAATACAGGAAATGTACAAGAATGAGGGGCATGATATGAGACTGGAGGGGTAGGATAAGGAAATGAGGAAGTTTTATTTTTCACAGAAAAGGTGGTGGATGCATGGAACAGTCTGCCACAGGAGGTGGTGGGTAAAGCACATTGGGGGATTTAAACATGCATGGGGGCGGGCATAAGGAACCCTAGAGGTGGGAAGAAGATGTTAAAGCTATTGACCAAGTAGGGTCAGCAGCCGCTAATAAAGGTAGGGTTAGGCAGACTATATGGGCTCAGCAGTCCTTATCTGATGTCAATTTTATGTTTCTGTGTTTCTATGCACTGCGCATCATTTGCAAAATAACAGAAATCAGTATAGTGGCAGACATTTCTTTGCTTTCAAATTAATATACTTTATTGATGTTTCAATTTATGTGTTGTACAACATCTCCACAAAGGAAAAAGCAATCAACCATACAAGGAGGCAGTCCATAGATGTGTGCAACAATTCCATGTAAACAACAGTATAAAGAAGTCAGTAAACCCCATGCCCTTCAAATAGTCTGTCTTCTCAGCATAAGAAGGCCCCTGCAGTTGAAACAACATCACAGATTCAAGTAGAGGCCTATCCATATGACAAAATGAAACTTATCTAACTTATCTACCTATTGTCTAATTTACTCCCTAGTATTGGATCAAGTGAGTCCTTGATTCTTTGCCATAAAGGTGCCACCTTATCACAGTCCCAGAAGAGATGTTTAATTGTACCATCCACTTTCTGACAAGCTGTGCATAAGGGGAGTTCACTCTACCCATCTGGTGTAGTCGGGCAGGAGAGAGTATAGATTGTGCAGGATACAGGACTGCAAGAATCGAGTCTGTCCTGCTTGATGAATTTATACAGTTGCTGCCACAACTTCTTCCAGTCTCCCTTGTAGGGCAGAGATTGAGTTCCTGTTGCCAATAATAGCACACTTCCTGGGGAAAATGGGGCACCTGAGTTTGTAGGACTTTATAAAAGGAAGAAATTACATGGGGTTTGGATGCCAGGTCCAGCAGAGATCTTTTCAAGGAGTTTACTGGTGAATCCTAAGGGGTGGGCTCAGAAAGTCCACGAGCACCTTCTGCAACTGCAAGTGCTTGAAGGAGTGTAGCACTGAGATCGAGTATTCCGACTGGATATCTTGCACTGACCTAAGGTCGCCTGGAGTGTAGCAGTGAGGTGAGCAGTGTCCCCAGAGCTTAGGACAAAACCACTGGTATTGCACAGCCCACAATGTGGGCTGCCCAGAATTGGTTGGTCCAAGTCCTTAGTCAGATCAAGAAGAGGAGGAAGCTGATTTGGCATAGGGCTTTGACAGATCACCACAGAGGAGAGGCCTAAATACCCTCAGCAAAGCTGGCGGTTTAATGTATAAGAGGGATTTTAAATCTATTCCTTTGTCTGACAAAGCTGTTGCTCTAGTGATAACCATTGGGGAAAGTATTCCGTGGTACCACTCCTGAGCTGATCCGCACTTCTAACAGAAGATTTTGCTGCAATGGATTGAGCAATAATATAGAAAGAAGTTTGGAAGACCAAAATCACCCACAATTTCGGGAAGGTCAATTTAGCATATGTCCTTGATACCACTTTCTCTGCCAGAGAAAGTTGGACACTAGCGTTGCAACTTGCTGAACCATTTTTAAGGAGGTATGGGCAAATCATAATTGAGAGGGTATAAAAGGCGTGGGAGAATGTTAATTTTTATGACATTAATGTGTCCCCAAAGAGAGCGAGGTGTCATCATCTAAGTGAATCAGCCTTAATCTCATGAATGATTAGGAGAAGATTAAGTTTAGTAAGTTGTGTAAGACTGTGTGACAGCTTAATGCCCAGGTAGGTAAGGGCCCCTGGTTCCCATGTCAGACCAAGATCTGTAATCCACTGCTTCTGGACCAGGTGATTAAGGGCATAACAAAGTTTTTCCAAGTTTAGTTTGTATCCTGAGGCCACGAGAAGCAGTTAATAATGGTTATTGCTGATGGGATTGACGACAGAGAATTTTCTAGGTGCAGCAACAGGTCATCTGCATATGCCAATAAAGGAAACGCAGTTTGACCCACATGAATGCCTTGAGTTTGGGACTGGATTGCAACAGACAGATCAAGGCTCAAGATAAAGGTTAAAAAATGGAGAAAGGGGCAGCCTTGTCTAGTGCCACGAGAGGGGAAGGGGTAGAAAGGACTCTGTTACATCGGACCTGAGCCATAGGGTGGGTATAGTGCACTGAGCCAGTTGAGAATGCGGAAGAGAGAAGACAAATTTACCAAGCACTGCAAAGAGACACACTAGGAGACCCAGTCTTATTCTCTATAGTGCCGGATGACCCATTCTCTTCTCTAGATATAATGTAGAGGACTTGAAGGAGGGGCCTGTTTTCGAGGAAACGCTCATCTGATTTGTATTTTCTATTTTTACATATTATGCCTTCTTTTATGTATTAGACTAGTTTGCTTGAAAAATGACTTGGGAAATGGGTTTATTTACACAAATTATTAGTTATTCCTGAATTTTACATAAACCACCCTTTTCTTATTTTTATATAAAATCTACATTATATCTAGAGAAGAGAATGGGCCGTCCAGCACTATAGAGAATAAGGCAGAGGCTTGAGGGTTCTTGGAGAGAGGAAAAGTGCACCAGACTTGGACCTTACACACCTAACAAAGTCTCAGCAAGTAAAACCTGGAAAAAGAAGAGTAAACATGAGTGAAACAACCAAAATACAAAACTTTCTCATAATGCTTTCCTGCCAAACGGTATTTCATTCTTAACAACACTGAAGTCTTGTTTGTTTTGTTTTAGAGCAAGGAGTGGTACAGAGCTGCAGCACTGAACAACCCTGTAAAATGCTGCCTGCCACTTAATTACATATTTTAATGTCCTTTCTGTTTTAGGCTTTGTAGCACTGTGCAACCTACTGAAAAGACCTCAATTACACCAGTGTGAAACAGCGAGCCTTACTGTCTGCAAGCAAATTCTAAATGAGTAAGTGCTGTATCACTGGAACAATATTTTATTTATTTTCCCAGCCCTGTATCTACACTCTGCTACCCAGCTTAGGAGAGTGTAGCAAAGAACATATATACAAGTGACCCATTCTTTGTTATTTTGCACTGTAATGCAATGCAAACCAATGCTGCACATTACCATAAACTTTAGGATAAATTCCTGGTTTTGATCGACCTAAGTTTAGCATGGACTCGCCAGCACAAGGTTGCATGTTTCCGAGGGAACTGTGCACACCATCATGCAGGCGGGATGTGCTCACATTCGTGAAGGGGCTAATAGGCTGCAATTGTCAAAAACAGCCAGGAGAGCAGAAAACACAGCAATACAGTAAGGAAGAGTAAGTACAACATACAGGAGGCCTACCTGTAGATGGGGAAAAGTGAATGACAACATAGTAATGATGAAATAGTAAATATCAGGATAGGGTTTAATGGTGCTGTTGCAACAGACTTAAGAGCTTAGAAAATTATGGTTCTCTAGCTCCTTAGATCCCTTTCACAAGGAGTGCTTCATAAGTATCAGGGCATGATCTGACAGTACTGTGGGTAGGATGGTACATGACACCAACCGGGAATGCCTGCTGTGGAGGTCAAAAGTACTCTATTCTAGAGAAAGAGTTATGAGGAAGGGAGTGGAATGTGTATTGTTTGTCCATGGGGTGCAGGATACGCCAAGGGTCACCCAGGCTGAGCATGTCCATAAGTTCCTGAAGGCCTCTGGGCTGGCAAAAGCCCTTTTTATGTCCCCAGATTTGTTGATATCATTTTGATATACTAGGTTCCAGTCTTCTCCTAATATAATGAGAGGATTGGAGGTGTAGAAAGGTGGGTTATGAGACTGGAAAAACCCAGGTGAATCAAAATTTGGACCCTTATACCTCCCAACAATACTCGTAAGCCCAAGCCAGCCTCGTAACAAGATGAATTGGCCTTCTGGATCCCCATGTCCTCTATTAGCTGGAAGGGGTCTTTCTTCAATCAGAATGCACACTCCTCCCTCTTTACTGCTCGAACCAGCCCTCGAAAACTTGGGAAACCCATTCCCTATGGAAGAGCAAAATATCTTCCTGTTTTAGATGGGTTTCCTGTAGGAACACCACCTGAGGGTGGTATTTGGATAGGTGTCTAAGGATCATGTGACATTTGTGTTTGTTATTAGCCCCTTAATATTCCAGGATACAAAGTTAAATATCGAGCCTATGTCGGTTCATGGTGGGTAACATTGCCTCAAGGCTCCTATAGTGATGCATTACTTACCCATAAGTTCCAGAATTCAAATCTTCCTTCCTTCTTCTATTACACCCTGCTGCATGCATCCAAAGCCCCTACCAAATTGAAACAAACTGAAGAAGCCATATGAACCATCTTCCCTCTGAAAGCTTCCCCACCCCTGCACCCACCCCTCCCTGCCACATCCTCCCTTCCCCAGAACTATATACACAAAATCTGCCCCCAGCCCTAAAGGCCGCCCCTCCAAGATATCCTGGTCCATGATGATCTTTGCCTTAGAGCAAGCTCCCTCCCCAGCTCATAGTTTAACCACATTATTAATAAGTCCTTATGGCCATTACTAGCCCTAGGCCAAGAACCTGTGAAACATCCAAAAAGTCAGGCTATATTATATCTGAGACGCCAGTCCCAGGAAAACTGGAACCTTGTAGACAATCCTTTCATGTTCCTATTAGCAGCATATGGCTTCCTAGACTCTGTCTCATGAAAGCTGACACAACTGATAGGGCACCCCTCGAGTGATAGCTCAATAGTGTCCCCACATCTCAGGGTAAGGGTTCCTTCCAGGAACAGCTGGGTAGACAGGCCTATCCAGAGCCACCAGGTCCCCAACACACCGCTAAGTGAACCCCGCTATCTAATTGCCACCATCAAAGCCATGTCCAGCCACAGGCCATCAGTAACATCAGGGTCACCAAACACATGACTCCCCAGGCAGTCAATTTCATAAACTCAGGGCTGCCCAGGTCAAATGCAGGATTAAATCTTAGCTCTAAAGGCAAACTGCCCTCTGGAGTATATTAAAAGGTACCTATTTCTCAAAGGCACAGGGCCGTAGGGGAGGGGTGGGGAGACCCGCCACAACCTCCCATATTCTACCAAATCTCAATAGCACCAGGTTCATAGTCCAAGGGTGGCCATGCAGTAGCAACCACCATAGAGAGCTGGGCCTATCCCCCACTTCCAGTCATGCTTCTTAAGCAGCCGTGAGGCCAGACAGTGGGCTTGACTTTTATGAGGTTCGGACCTATCAGGCTCCTGGTCCTATCATTAGGCTAGCTGAGAAACAGCTTATATGGGAATGCTAATGTGGGTGTGTGTGGATAATTCCCTGGCTACCCAGGCCCTTGTGCCCCCAACAATTCCAGAGGACCCACTCACATCTGACAGAGGACTTCCATGCTTCCTCCCTCCTAAGCCAACACCAAATGAGGGCCCCAGAAGGCTGCTGCCATCCATTCAAAAGATACAGAGCCCTTGCATGTGTTCTCCTTCTTTAATTCTAGTGGCAGGAAAGTTCTGGTTATGGCTGGGGTGTGAATTCAAGGGAGACGCAGAGTCCCAAGATGGAGTAGATTCCCAGTACTGGGAGGAAGATAGTCCCAAGATTAAATTGAGCTAATTGAAACCAAATGAGAAGAAAACAGCAAAAGTGTTACTATTTCTATAGGTTAGAGTCCCAAGGATGTAATGAAAACATAACTATTAACTTCAGTCCAAAAGACATAACTAGTGTTTGCTTTTCATTTAATAATAGTTCACTTTGGGGCCTGGAACAGGTCACGGAACAACATAGGCAATTCTGATTTAGATTGGTTTTCTGAGTAGAATGATCTTGGAGAGCCTTGGTATAGAATCTGCAGTTTGGCGGATAAAGCATTTTGAATCTCAATCCAGCTGCCATCAGTTTAGGCACTATGTGATGGTATTCATCCATTTTCAGCCTTACTGACTTCGGAGGTCTTGTGAAATGCGTAGCTTGACTCCTTCCATAGAATTTCCTTTGTTTCCTTCAGTTTTGCCATGATGTGCATTTCATCTAAATAATTTAGAAGTTTAAATATCAGAAGGCGAGGTGGGAGTTGGAGGCAGGCATTGGTCCCAGCGCCGGTGGGCCCTTTCAATCACATAGCTGGGTCCATTAGGTGAGGGCCCAGCTAATTTCTCCCATAGCTTCTGGGTAAACAAAATGGGGTTTTGCCTTCTGCCCCGGGAGGCTCGATGATAAGGAGACTGTTCTTCCTGCAGCGCACTCAAGGTCTTTAATTTTCCTTCGAGCCTTGCAAGTTTGAAACAGACTGCAGTAGTGATGGATTCCTGCTCATGCTACCAGTCATCCAAAGATCTTACCTGCATTTCCACATCTGCCATCCGACAAGAGAGTCTCCAAAAGTTGCTGCAAGTCGGTGAGTTGCTTGCTGATGCCCAGCAAGGCATCTGTCAAGGGGGATAGCTCGGCAAGGAACTTTTCCTCCGTGAGGGGTACTGGTGGCAGTGTTTATAGGGGCAGCTGGCTGGGTTTTTGGCTTTTGGCCACCTTTGACTTTTCTGGCATGGTGGGTGGAGTGGAGGGCCTCTAGGCTGCATTTCAGTCTCCATTACAACGGGCAGCAATCTGTGAAGTTGTATTGCACCAAGGAGTTGGAAGACTTTCTGCTGGTGTCTAAGGGTCAAGGCACACTCCCCACTGACGAAGAGATGCTGGCTTTGAGCTAGATCAGCTATTTAAAGCAAGAAATTAGGAACATGAGAGTGGAGCCGAGGTTTCTGCTTCTTACCTGCTCCGATGCATCACGTGATTCCCTCCAGTGGTGGACATTTCTACAGTACCATGGATCATCAGAACATAACATACAGCAATCTGGAACTATATGTGTCCAGTTGAGTAAAACCACTTTTACATGTTGTATATTTACATAATCACTTACCATATGTGACTTTATAACTGATTAAATATATGCACATATCTTCACAGTTACAGTGTATGGTCTACATTCTATAACAGTTCTCTCATCTGAGTACAGTCAGTCTTGTTTTGGAACATTTACTGTATATAGTCTTTCACTGAGTCCAAAGTACTAAACTGGGTAAAACCTGTACTACGGCTTTATATGCCATACAGGATTTTCAGTGTGAGTCCATTACCCGTTGTGAGAGTCAAGCACAGTAAACTACCATCTCACAGTCTGTACATTTACACAATCCTTGTCTTCAAGATGATTGCACTAATAGAATAAGAGTATGGTATTCAGGCACTGCTCCTCAAACACATTTGTAAATTCCCTTACTGTTGATGCAATTGTTCACTGTGAAATGGTAAAACTGAGCAAGGTAAACTTTTCATTTTTCATTTTATGTTTTTTCCTGGTGCACTTATGCTGGTATGGTAGGAGACAGTACTATGTAAATGCAGCTCCTAACACAGCTTCATGGATGTCTCTATGGCAAGTTAATTAGTGAGCAGCATGTGCGCTGCAGAATAAAACTCAGACACATTGATACTGTATGTCTAGCTTTCTACTGAATCAACCATTTTCAATTGTATACCGTCACTTGTACAAGTTGGCACTTGTTACTTGTACATCATGACCTTTGAGAGGTCATAGATGTACTTTAGGTAATATATCCAGATAAGCTTAGAATCACTTAGTGGTGCAGATAAGTAAATCCCCATTCTCATGTGGTATATTTTTATGGGTTTTTCATACTGTTACTTTACTGGTGTGCTGTTCCTGTGCCCAGGACAGTAAAGCTTGAATCCACTTCACAGTAGTACAGTATGTTTATGTCAGTATAGTTGGCCCTTGTTCTGCATGGATTTCCATCTCAGCTAAAATGTCATTGTACCACAGTTCAAGTCAGGGAATGTTGTTTACCCTTCTGTGGTAGAACAACATTCCAGCTGATAGAAATCTTCAGGCCACCTGGTCTGAGACCTGCCATGTGTATGAACTAGTTTATAAAAACATGCTAAGGAGCTATGGGGGAGGGGGAGAAGGGGACAGCCAGACACAAACTTGAATATTAAATGGAACAGAACAACAAGAAATGGTGCAGGATAAGTTTACTCTTAACTTTTTTTAATTCATTTTTTTCACAACTTGTCCAGCAATTTTACTGCAGATCTACAGTACTTTCTATTCTCCCACTTCACACTGATAGGCACATAATCACAATAATGTATCTCCCAAAATCTTGAAAAAAAAAAGACAAAATGTTATACACTGTAAAAATGCTCATTGAGCAACTGAATACCAACCAGCCTGTGTTATCACCTATAGGCTTCTGACTGCATAAGATCTCTTGAACTTCTCTTGAGATCTGATGTAATCAGAATCCTTCTGTTGCAGCTACATGCTAGTTGCACATGGTTGCTCAACCAGTATTTTCTATATTATCCATTTTTATCACTGCAGTAAAGGCACTTTATTAGTTTCTATATGTTTATGGTTTCAGCTAGTTATGACTCTACTATTGTGTATTCAATGTTCTTGGATGGTGAACACTTGTGCCTCATTCTGTACAATAATACTGTTTATCAGGTATATGTCTTCAGATGTCTGAGATTATTTGTACTATGAAAACAAACATAACATTTGTTTACATAGTGTATTATCAGTTTACTTATGTTCTTCACAGACTTGTATCAGATTTCTAAAGGCTCTTTTGGGGTAATGTCCTCATATGCTTGGCTTTTTGCTGATGCTGTTATAGGAGTAGACATCATATTTAAGCTACCGCATGTAGTTCTTTAAATACAGTATCAAGTCTATATAGGACTCTCAGATTTTGGGATCTTCATAGAACTCACAATCCTCCTTGAACACCTTGCTTCAGCAGCCTGTTGGCTGGCACAGTTATAGTTAACATAACTAGATGTATCTCAAATGCTTAATTAACCCTGTTGCTTAGACGACAACTGCAGTATGACTATTGCCGTGTTGTTGCTAAATTTCCCTTGTCTCTGATTGCTTCCCTTTGTATTTAGTAAATGTTTGCATCTCCATGTGCAGAACATAATTGTTGATGTTGCCTAAAATTCAATAAGTAAGGTTATTATTGATTGCCTGGCTACCTTGTCATCTTCTGGAATCAGCTCATTTACCAGTTATTATTGTGGTGATCCAAACAGTTGCCCATACCTCATTGTTTGCAAGCATTGCAAGTTCTTGATGACAACCTACACTTATAAGAACTTATGAAATGCCAGCAGAAACAGGCCTCATGGTCTATCAAGTCTGCTCAATTGTGCAGCTAGCCCCTCAACTGGCAGCTGCCCTACCCCACCCTCCCTCCCTCCCCACTTCATCCTTACCCCCTCACTCTGTCCCAACCCCTGTTAAAACCACCCACCGTCCCTACTGGATGCCACCTCCTTGGCAGAGTATTCCACTTATTTACTACCCATTCCATGAAAAATGCCTCCTGATTTCCCTCCTGAATCTTCCCCTCCAATCTCAGCTGATGCCCTCTCATGCCCCTCCCTCTTCTAATCTGGAAAATCCCATCTGTATTGGTCTTGTTTATCCCTTTAAGTATTTAAAGGTTTTAATCATATCCCTATCCCTCCTCTCCTCCAGGGTAAACATGTTCAGCTCACTCAGCCTATCATCATAGGCCTTTCCTCCAATCTCTGGATCATCTTAATAGCCTACACAGTACCCCTCCAGCAATCTGATGCCTTCTTCTGGAATGGGCACTAGTACTGCACACAGTACTCCAGGTGCAGCCTGACCAGTGACCTGTACAGGAGAAGGATCACCTCCTATTTCTGGAGAAGATTCCCTTGTTATACACCCCAACATCTTGTTGTCTTTAGCTGCCACCTTCATGCACTGAGCTGAGTTGTTCATACTCCTGTTATAAGAAGCCCTAGATCCTTTTCTTTCTGTGTTTCCCAACTGTACCCCTCCCAGCAGATAGATCCTCCCTGGTTCCTAGCTCCAAAGAGCAGTACCTTACACTTCTTGGTGTTGAACTCCAATTGCCATGTTTCTGACCACTCCTGTAGTTTGGTCAGGTCATCTTGCAGCTCCTCCACCCTTCGATGTCATCTACCACAGCTCCCATCTTTGTACCGTCTGAGAACAGACTGATCTTGCTCTGGATCCCGTGTGAGATATCAGCTATGAATATCCCAAATAACACTGGTCCCAGTACCGATCCCTGTGGTACCCTGTTCATCACCTCCTCAGTGATGATAGTCCCCTACTACCACCCTTTGCTGCCTTCCCTTCAGCCAGTTGGTGATCAGGCTGACCATCTTTGTTCCCACCCCTATATATTCCAACTTCCCCCAGCTTCCCATGTGCACGGAATCAAAGGCCTTGCTAAAATCCAAATACAGGACATCCATCGTATGGCCCTTGTCCAGTTTCCTGGTCACCCAGTCATAGACTCAATTAGGCTTGTCTGGCAGGATCTACCAGAGACAAACCCATGGTGTTGACTGTTCTGGAGTCCATTGCCCTTCAAAAAGATCACCAGCCTGTCTATTAGGATTATCTCCATGAGCTTTCCCACAATTGATGTGAGGCTCACTGGCCTGTAGTTGCCTGGTTCATCCTTAGGGCACTTTTGTGAATGGGCCACATGGGCCATCCTTCAGTCTTGTGGTATGCATCTTGTGTCCAGGGAGGGTAATGAACAGGTCAGCCAGTGGTCCTGCCAGGATCTCCACTAGTTCCTTAAGTACACTAGGGCGAATGCCATCTGGTCCCGGTGCCTTGTCCACCCCTCAGTGCCCTTAATTCTTCCAGAACCCTGTGCTCTGTAATCCCAATATCAGTCACCCCTGCCCACTCCTGCCCTCCCCAGAGGTATCTGCCCCCCTTCTCCTTCCTGAACACAGAGCAGAAGTACTCATTTACTGCCTCACAATCTGGTCCTTGCTTGTCCTTCTCTCTCTGATGTATCTGAAGAGGTCCTTTCTCCATCCTTAATACCCTGTGCCAGTTTCAGCTCTCTAGATGTCTTGGCCACTCTGACTATCCTGGTCACCTGCCTGGACTTCTTCATATACTTGTCCTTGTCACCTCCCTCCAGATTTCTTTAGTCTCTTGAATGCTTTTCTCTTGGCCCTTTCCTTCCATGACTTCCGAGTCAACCAGCTGAGCTTTTGCTCTTCTCTTCTTACTTCATGTCCTAGTGCATGATTTAGTGGCCTCATAAGCCCTTTCTTAATAATATCCCATTTTCGATCACATCCATGTGTGGTTGAATTCCCTGAATGCCTTCCATAATTTCCCCCATCCTTTTAATGTCCACACCCTTAAAATCAATAGCCTTGGCGCCTACCTCTTCCTCCCCATATTGAGCGTAAACTGCACCAAGTGGTGGTTGCTCTCTGCCTGAGGGTCCTCCACCCCCAGATACCTTACGGCCTCCCCATTTGACAGTACGAGGTCAAGAGTCTTTTCCAACTTAGTTGGCTCATGGACCAACTGCACCAGGAAGCTGCTCTGAAACACCTTTTATGACCTGCTCCTTTGCACCTCGCAGTGGTTGGGGTGCTCCAGTCCACCCCAGGTAGGTTGACATCCCCGTCACCACTGTGTTCCCCTTCCCACAAACCCTTCTAATTTGCACAGCTAACGCTCTGTCCAGGTCATCCACTTGAGCTGGTGGCCTGTACACTACACCCATCCTCAGTATCCTACTTTTTAAGTCTTGTAACATCCTCCATAGGGCCTCTGTCCTTCCCTCCTCCCTGTCCTCCCTTGTACACCTTATCCCTCCAATACATAAATTGCTCCCCTTTCCCTTGGCCCTATCCTTCCTGAATATTCTATACCCTGGGATCATCATATCCCAATCCCTGGTACTGGTGGCCCACATTTCCATGATTTCTAAGAGTGCACCCTCTCAACTGACAAGACAGCCTGTAATTCAGCTGATTTGTTACCAAGGCTTCTTACATTCAATGAGACCACCCTCCAACCTGCTTCTCTCCCTACCCCTCCCTGATTTTCCCCTCTTAAGCTTCCCTCATGTCAATCCCTGATTCCCTCCCCACTAGCTTGGGGGCGAGCTTGTTTGGCTCCCTGTTTGGGATCTCTGCCTACTGGCTGTCCTCTTGCCACCCCCATCTAGTTTAAATCCACCTTTTGCTATGTACCCCTCTATCCCCTGCTTTAATATCCCTTCCCTCCTGCTCAATTGTAGCCTGTCCCCTGCATAGAGATCATTATTGTCCCAGGTTCTGCACCAGCCCCCCACTAGCCTGTACCCCTTGGCTCAGCACCATTCCTCCAGACAAGCATTGAACTCCCCAATTCTACCTTTCCTCATTCTACTCATGTAGGGCACTTAGAGTACCTCTAAAAGGCCACTGAATCTCACATCTCCCCACACAGTCTACCAAGTTCCTCGAACCTTTCCTCACTACCTCCACCATCTCCCATGCCAGGTCATTTGTACCCATGTACCACGAGGTGCAGTTTCTTCCCACCCCTCCTTGTGCACTTAATAATTGACTGCCCCACCCTGTCCACTGTTAACCCTGGTATGGACTCCACCCATATGCGAATATATCTTTCCCTTACTGACCAACCTGATCCCTTTTAGTATGGAACCCTAGCACTATTACACCCCTCCTCTTTTCTCATCCCTGCCCCCACCCTCTTACTCAGGTACCTATCTAGAATCTGCCACCTTTTAACTCTACCCTTCTCAGCTGCAGCTCCTCTCCACCCCTGTCCTGTCCCCTCCCCTCACTGCTCTCCCACTATCATCCCCATACCTCCCATCCACATTAGCCTCCCCTGCTACATCCTCCTTGCTCCCTACCAGTACTGCTCCTTTCCCCATACCCCTGCTCTAATCTTCCCTTCCAGCTGTGCCCCTCCTTGTTTTTCCCCTCTAAACTCTTCTGACAGACTGCTGTCTTTTGTGCATTCCCCGCTCTTTCCATCTCCTGCCACCTCCTGATGAGCCCACACCCCTCCTCCCCTCAGTATTGCCAGCACTGCAAATCTATTACCTGCCCCCACTGCATTGCTGTGCATTGCTTCCTTCCTCCTGACTTGAGTCTTCCTCTCCAATGCTAGGGTCCTTGTTCACTTTGCTCCCACACCCTTCCTATCCCTTTCCATGAACTCCTATTCCTCCCATGCTGTGTATTCATGTTGCTCCCTGGAATAGGCACTCCTGAACCATTTTCCCTTCCTTCACCCCATCCACTCCAGCACTCTACCAAGCCTCAGCACTTCTTCCTCCAGAATCCTTAGCCTGTGACAGATTGGACACCCCCAGCTTCCACAACATATTCATCCAGACCGCCACCCCCACATCCATTTGCAGCCCACTACTTCTATGCATGTTGGCCCTCCTAGCATTCTGCTATCCCTGAACCACCCACTGCTCCACAGTCCCTCCCAGCCCCATTAGTGCCCCTCCACCCTTAGTGTTTCCTTCCCTAGCACTCTCCATTTGCTTCCTCCACTCTCTCACTAACCCACTTTATACCCCAAATGGTTAACACTACCCTTGCCTTTCTTATTTCCTTAGTCTTCAAATGTACCCCTTCCACCTCTTCAGTGGGCCCCCCTTCCATTTTTTAATTCCATACTATAGTGATTCAATCCTAAGAACCCCTTCTTGAGTTGCCCCGTGCATCGTCCAACTCTCCCCACAGTTTTTGCAAGTTAGCCAGCAGACAATACAAATCACATCAGTTGCTTAAGCCTGCCCCACATATGCAGCCCATGCAATGCTAACAGTTACACTTAACAGGACTATACCAATCTGTCAAGGTACATCCAATAACATTACCTTTAAATGTTGTGGTTCCAGTTGCCATCGTATGTCCCAGCTATAGATTCAGCTTCACTCGTATGCCCACTTCCAGCTCCTCAAGTTACACTTGTTCTTGCTGACTTCTTCTCCTCCAAACCCTCCTTTACCCCTCTCTATTGGTTCAGCCCTACTGGGGAGGAGCCCAATGAGCCTTTATTAAGGAGGTGGTGTGTGGCTTTGTGGGTAGGAGAAAATATAGCGAATAACAGCTCCTCCTGGGACTTCTGACCTTGCAGCTGGGCTTGACTTTATAGCCTGGCCACAAGCTTTAAAAAGCCTGCCCTGTTTTGTTGGTGCCTCTATTGGCTCCACTCCTGGAGCCACTCGATAGGTTTAGACCCCTTTGGCTGGGCTGAAAGTGCCAGTTACCATCGCTGCTGATGCCTTTATGGCACTTTCCTGGCCACCTCTCTGGCCTTCAGTAGCTCCTCTCTCACTGCCGATGAAGCGATATGGCCCTCAGCTGACCCATTTCTGCTGCGGACATGGCACAAAAGCAAATTACAGCTCCTTCTTCAACCATGTGTGACAGAGTCAGGTCCCATGTCCCAAATATGCTTCTTTTGCCCCTTGTTCCTTATTTTCCTATCCTGTTCCAATTTCCAAAGCCTATACAGTAGCACCTTCTAGTTGTCTGGTAAATGATCACTTCAAAGACCGTGCATCACCTCTTATCTCATACATCACTAAATCCCATCCTTTCTTATCTGTTCTTTTTTCTTCCTCCTGTAAGTATCTTTTCTCATTTCATGCATCACTGACATGGCTTTAGGAGACCCCCTCCAAAAAAAGGTAAACAGATATATTTTGACTATCAGCTCCCTGTGGAACAGGAACTAGGTTTTGCCATGTACTGTACATTTCTCTGACCTCAGGGAAAAAGAAAAGTGTTCAGTGTAGCCACAGGAATCAGAATGCACTGTATGGCTGCAACACCTGCTCCATGGATTACTTCATGTTTGCCCCCACCACACTCAAACCATGAATGCCTTGAAAGAGAGCCTGCCAGCTGGGTGAGGTGGTAGCAATACAAAATTATATATGTTGTTAATCTGCTTTATCTTTAAAACAATGAAAATGTTGGTGCTTTCCTCACTCGAGACCCTGATACTGCTGTTGTGTGTTGGACAAAGGCAGGAATGGGATAGAAGGCTGAAATGTCTCTCTCCACAAGTTTGTTTGGTTATACTTCTGACCAGGTTGCTAGATCAGAAAGCAAGCAAACAGCTGGTGGGGAGAACTAGGAATGCCCCGGCATCCTGTGAGACTTTGGCAACATGAACTCTGCTAAAGTGCCCCAAGATGGCTGCAGGCAGGTGGTTAGCCCTCATCTGAAGCCTGTAGTGTTGAAATATATGGTATGTGTGGTCTCTCTTGGTGTCATTTTGTCTATCCCCAGTGTGACATCCTGTGAGTATGAAAGCTAATTTTACTTTTTGAAAGTCTCTATGGGTTTAAAAATACAATAAATATTATTTCATTTTCAATACATGGTTAATGTTTTGTATGCTGCTCAGCCTTTCTTAGTCCTAAGCAGTATAGTTCTCATAGGAGGTGCCTCATTACGTAAAACAAGACAATGTCCTCTTTATATTACAAGCTCCAAAAGAGAATCAAAATTATTTAATAGAAAAATATTCTCCCTCTCCAGTTTCCTGGGCTGCTAACACCAGGGAAAGAATGTGAGGCCAGTGAGAGAGAGAGAGAGAGAGAGAGAGACAGAGAGAGAGAGAGAGAGAGAATGTGGAAAACCTGCAATTTACTCTGCACACACAGATGCTGTGTGTGTATCCTAAGCCAGCATGCCTGCTGAGCCTTTGTATTCAGACTACATAAGCTGTCGTCTGGGAAAAAGGCTTTAGACTTTACTAAAGTCAGCCTTTCACTGACTTATGTTTATGTCTGGCATGTCCAGGGTGGGGCTGGGGTGTTAGGATGGAATCCCTAATGCAACATTTCCTTACTTTTGTTGCACCAACCCTAACTGATGCATTAACAAAGTTTTTGCAATTTAGTTCCTTACTTTTTGAGATAGTATAATCAGATCCTAATTTGTTTGTGGGAGTGCAGTGCCCTCTGGGCCTTGTGCCCCATTCCCCATAGATGAATATACTACATAGAAACATAGAATCTTTCAGCAGATAAGGACCATACAGCCCACCTAGTCTGCCCATTTCCTTACTTGGTTCAGCAATCCCTACTCTTATCTGGACTGCCTTCCCCACTCTGCTGTACATCAGGTGTCTTTATGCTTATCCATGCACTTTTGAATCCTGTACTGTTTTGCTTCCACCACCTTCACTAGTAGGCCATTCCACAGATCCACCACCCTCTCTGTGAAAAAAACTTCCAGCATTCCCCTAAGCCTCCCTCCTCCAGCCTCATGTTATGTCCCTTGTCCTTGCGCACATTCTCTCTGAAATATGCTCCCCTCCTGTACCCTGTTTATTCCTCTAAGGTATTTGAAAGTATCATATCCTCTCTCCTTCTCTTTTCTGGTGACTAGATGTTTAGTTCCTTGAGTCTTTCCTCATAAGGCTTGTGGTGCAGTCCATGTATCATTTTTGTTGCTGTTCACTGGACTGCTTCCATTCTGTCTATGTTCTTCCTGAGATGTGGTCTCCAGATTGGACACAGTATTCCAAATGAGGCCTCACCAGTGATCTGTACAGTGGCATCACCACTTCACTCCTTCTACTAATTATACCCCTTCCTATGCACCCCAGCATTCTGTTTGCCTTCCCACTGCTTTGTCACATTGTTTGGCTGACTTCAGGTCATCGGATATGATAACCCCAGTTCTCTCTCTCCTGACTTGTGGTGACTAGAACCTGACTCACCATTCTATATTTCTTCTGTTGGGTTTCTGTGTCCGAGGGTGCATTATCTTGCACTTCTTAGCACTGAAACCCAACTGCCAAACCCTTGACCAATCCTCAAGAGTTTTAGGTCATTTCTCATTTTATCTACCACCTCCTGTGTGTTGATTCTGATACAGATCTTGGTGTCATCTGTGAAAAGTATACTTTCCCCTCAGTCCCTCCGTAATGTAAACATAGAGACATTGAATAGAACTGGACGAGCACGATCCTGTGGAACTCACTGGTCACCTCCCCTCTTCTGATTTTATGCCATTTACTACCACCCTCTGGGTCCTGCCTTTTAGACAGTTACCAGCCCACCCCAGATTCCCCAATTTGTTAAGCAACCTTCTATGAGGAATGGTGTTGAAGGCCTTACTGAAATCCAGTAGGCCACATCCACTGCCCCTCCTGATCCACCACTCTGGTCACCCAGTCAAAGAAATTGATAAGATTAGTCTGACAGGACCTACCGTCAGTGAATCCAGGGTTGCCTTGGGTCTTTGCACTACTTGACTCAAGGAATTTCACTACCTCTCTTTAAGCAGGGACTCCATCAGCTTCCCCACCACTGAGGTCAAGTTTACAGGTCTGTAATTGCCTGCCTCCTCTCTACTTCTAGTCTTGTGCAGGGGCCACCTCTGCCCTCCTCCAGTCCCCAGGTAACTCCCCATCTCTAGTGATTGGTTGAAGAGGGTTGTGGTGTACCTGCTAGGACTTCCCTGAGTTCTTCAACACTCTAGAGTGAATCCCGTCTAGCCCATTGCCTTGTCTGTCTTTATTTTTCTAGTTCCTCCAAGACTCTATCTACAGTAAATGAGCTGGTGTCCATCTCTCCCCCCCGGTACATTTTCCTTGTGAGTCTTGGTCCATCCCTGCCTCTTCCTTGTTAAATACTGATCAAAAGTATTTGTTCAGTACCTCAGTTTTTCAAAGTCATCCTCCACCCACCCACCCCTCCTTCTTTAACCTAGTAATACCATTTCTGATCTTCTTCCTTTCACTAATATAAGGAAGGGCTTGTCCCCCTTCTTAATAGCCTATACTATTTCCTTACTGTGTTCTTGCCTTAGCCCTCTTAGCGCTTTCCCAGCTTCTCTGCTTCTCAGATATTTCAGTCTGTCTTATTCTTTCTGTGTCTCTTTGTATTTCCTGAATGCCTTACTTTTTCTCGCACTTTATTGGCTGCTGACTAAGAGAAACACAGTTGCTGCTTATTTATTTTGCTTTTGCTAAGCAATCTGACACATTGACTTGTCACTTCTGCTATGGATCCTCGAGCCTAAGCCACTGTTCTTCTACCCTCCCCATATCTTCTGCTGCCTGGGCAATTTTGAGCTGTTCCCCATCTCCATGAAGTTGGCCTTCTGAAATCTAGGATCTTAATCTTTTAATGGCTTTCTTCTGCCAACTTGTTGACTCTAGACCACACAGTTTTTGGTCACTGTTCCAATGGGACTGCCCACCTCAACAACCATGATTCTGTCCCTGTTTGTCAGCACTAAGTCCAGTAAAGTCCTCTCCCTGGTGGGCTCAACCACCAGCTGCCTTAGGTTTTCCCCATACATGGCAGACATGAAGTCCCTGCTCCTTAATGTACTGGCAGTCTGGGTATTCCAATCTGTATCCGGCATGTTGAAGTCACCCATTAGTAGTACTTCCCTTTGGCTGCCATATTATGGATGGCTTCTACAAATACTAGATCTATATCCCTCCTGCTTGGGAGGCCTGTAAACTACTCAAGCATGGATGGTTGTTTTGTTCCCTGACTCCAGAGTGACTCATTATGCCTCTGCTTCTTCCCTGGATCCCTGAGCCTACATAGCTTTAATCCCTTCCTTTACATACATAGCAACCTCCTCCCTCTTCCCTCTCTAGCCTTTCTAAAAGTGTATACTCTGGTATGGTTGCATCCCAGTCATGGTTCCCTGCATACCATGTCTTTATAATAACCACAATGTCCAGGTTTATATCAGCTATCAGTGCTGTTAGGTGTGGGATTTTGTTTCCCAGACTGCAGGAATTTTGCACATGACCTTCCACTCTGTGTACCCCTTAATGTTCCTTGTTTATTGGCCTTGCCTTGCACCACTTTAGTGATATCCTGTATGTACTTAGCTGTGGAAGTGCAGGGTCCTCCAGGCCATGCACTTCCATTTATAGCACAAGAGCAATGAAATTGTCAGCATAGCCATGCTATTACCCCATCTGATGTACCTAGTGTGAGAATACTCAAATCCCCACAGAAACATAATTCTGCACAACTGCAACACCATTTCCATGCCACAGTGTGAAAACAGATGTTGGCCAGATTTGAAAATGACAGTTGTGACATACATTTGGTGGTGTAATAACAAGTCTATATTCAAAATCTGGGGACAAAATATTTTAAATTTACAAAGTTACGAGGTTTCATAGTGAAATTGAAACAAATGCAACTAAAATGGTGCAGGGTCTGCGCAGGAAGAAGACATATGAAGAGACTTAAGGAGCTAATATGTATAGCCTCAAGGAAAAGGAGGAAGAGGGGGACATGATAAAACTTTTAAGTACCTCAAGGGAATCAACAAAGTCCAAGAGGTAGCATCTTTCAAAAAAGAGGTGTAGCAGAACAAGGGGCACAATTTGAAGATAGAAGGGGTGGCTCAGAGGTAATTTAAGGAAGTATTTTTCACAGAGAGGGTTGTGGATGCATGGAATGGCCTTCTGGAGGAGGTTGTGGAGTCAAAAACAGTGGTGGAATTCAAGCATGCATGGGACAGTCATAAGGCAATTCTGGGGGTGGGGGTAGGAAGAAGTAGGCTGCTGGTTAACTAGGATCTGCAGCTTATCCATTAGGTAGGAAATGGGCAGACTGGGTGGGCAAGCGGTCCTTATCTGCCATCAAAATCTATGTTTCTATGTTTCTATAATGCAGCCGTGTTTTGACATTCTGACCCCAAATTTTCAGCATGGCCTTTTGGGAACTCACCTCATGAAAAATGTGACTGTCATTATGCAAATCCCACCAAAATGTGAATTTAGCTAGTGACTGTAAATCACCTTTTAGGCAGGAATTGTGAAATGACAATTATATTATTCATGAGGTGGGGTCCCAAAGTCATGTTGAAAATTGGCTAAAACTCAAAACCATCTGAATAATGCATAAAGTTGAACCCCCAATGAAATACATTGAACTGCATTTACCTTAGTTTCTCATTTGCGGTCACTGGTTCCAGCAGCAGGACATATCTTTAATTGGGAGGCGGATCTCAAACCTGAGACCTCTTCAGGTGAGTGAGGGTGTGTGGGGATGTCAAGGGGTGTGGGGAGGTGGGTTCACAGTGGGTGGGTGGGTGGGGTGCAGGTGCTGGTGCATTCGAGATGGTTTTGTTTTTTACAGGTAAAAGAAGAAGGACATTGAGGGCGTTTTCTTCTTTTCAGCAAAAAGACATGGGAGGGTGGGGAAAGCCACTGAACACCAATATTCAACCCAAAATAGGTATTGGAGGGTGGAGTGTACCACTAGACAACATGGATAAATGGTGGCCAGCAAAGGAGGGGTGGGGGTAGATAAAAATAAAATAAAAATAAAATAAAAAATATATAGAAATAAAAGATATATATATATATATATATATAAAAAAATGGATATGGGCATTCAGGGTGGGGGTGCCACTAGGCACCAGGGATTTTCATGAGCAGTTCAAATGACACCCCATTAAAAAATCATTTTTGCTGGTGGAAAACCTTTTCCACTAATCCTTTGTTGTGGTGGTGGAAAAGGATTCTGTCTGGCGAAAAAGAATTGGGGACTTAGTTTCTGTACACATTCTTTTCTGCCAGGCCATTTACTTTTCACCATCCATTTTCATCATGGTGAAAAGAAATTGGCTCATGGAAAAGGATTGCCGACTTTAATTTTTCCAATCCCTTTCATGAACCAGCTCCTTTTTGCCATCATTTTTCATCATGGCTAAAAGGAATTCAGCTCTCGAAAAGGATTAGGGACTTTGATTTTTTCTCAATCCTTTTTGCAGTCCAACTCCTTTTTCATTATCCTTTTTGTCATGATGATAAAGGAATCAGCTCATGAAAAGGATTAAAAGTCCCTAACCCTTTTCATGAGCCTGATTCCTTTTCATCATGATGAAAAGGACTCATGAAACAGGAAATTAGTGAGTGGTGAAAGAGAATTAAGTGTTTAAACAAAAAGTTTGGAGGGCATACAAGATATTAAAAACACAAAGAACAGCTTATCAACTCCCAGTGAGTAAGATACATGCTTGGATGTCTGTAAAAGACATCCCTGGGCACAGTTACAACAGTTTGTTTTAGCCAGAAATGAAAAACAAGATGACAGCTTGTGGTAAAGGATTTTTTCTGATTAAAAAGGATTGACCCCTTAAGAAAAGGATCCTTTTCGTCAGAGCAAAGTCCATTGTCATTCAGGACTCTATCCAAAAGATTAAACTTAGCATGTTGAGGACCCGACATTTTAAAATTAAATAACTTTTGAACAGATTAATATTTTTCCATCAAGCTAACACAGATAAGCTCTGTGGGAAGGCACTCTATCCTGAAAATGTCAGATCAACATTCAAAACCATCTGGCCACAGTGTGATGACAAAAAACTGCAAAAAGGCAAATGTTAATGTTTTTTCACTATACACATTACAAAATCGCCTTGACTATTGCAAACCTTTACTTGGGCTTCCTGGGGTTGATATCCGCCACTTGCAGCTAGTGCAGAACGCTGCTGCAAGGTTAATGGGGTGACTAGAAGGTCGCATATTACCCTCGTGCTGCGCGATCTGCACTGGCTGCCTATACAGTGGTGGATCACCTTAAAGTAGGTCTTTTGACCTTCAAAGCCCTGCATGGACTCGGCCCTGACTACTTGAAAGAGCTTCTGATTCCTTACCGCCCCGTCGACAGCTCGTTCAGCTGATGAGGGGTTGCTAGAGGTTCGAGGGTTATATTGAAGTCTTCTGGGGCTAGGGCCTTTGGGTTGAGGCCCCAACCCTCTGGAACTCTCTGCCTCACCGGCTTAGAGAATGCATGACTGTGGAAGCCTTTAGCGGGATTTTAAGACTTTTGTGGAACAAGGCTTTTGTGGACTGATGCTGTTACTAATTGTTGATTTTATATGTATATTCTGATTTTATGATTCATTTATACAGCGCTTGGTATTTGAAAGGCTTTAAATAAATAAAGTTTTATTATTATTATTATTATTATTAAAATCCACTCTGACTGACACAAAACCTCGCACATCAGGAGATCTACCACACCAGACTATGTATGCAAAACTTTGTGCATATCTGTTGAACTGTTGCAAAGTTATTAAAGCAAAATTTGAGATTTATCATTAAAGTGCCTGCTCAGCCCAATATATATTAATGACAATAAACTCCATTTAATGCATCAGTTAGGGTTGTTGCACACTAACAAAAGTGATGAAATTCTGTGTTAGGTTGAAAACCTTAACTGTGCATTCCCCCACCCATACCACCACCACACACACACAATATTTGCAAGTAGGGGAGGACCAAGTCAACACAGCCAATCACACAAACCAGCAAGAGGTGTATACCTGTGTTACCATAGCAAGTAGGTAAGAAATCTAACTTCAGGTATCATACAGTATTTCCAAACTTGTTTCATGAGGTTGGTTTACCTAAAGGTAAACAAGGTGGCAGTAGCGAAAACTGTGTACCTTTATGTTTTCGACATATGGTGCGAAAGTCATCATGGGTGCCGAGTGTCAGTCTATGGAAATTGCTCAATTTTGCAACAGGGTAACTTTGTCATGCTTAAGAATTTTAGCACCAAAGCAGGAAAAGGCACATCTGTGGGACCAGGGCGCTGCCACCCTGCAAATTTCTGCCCAAAGGACCCAACCATTTGCTTGCAGGATAATGGCAAAATGTGCAGTCATCAGGAGCACACTTTCACAAAATACTGTCTCAAACATGAAAGTGTCATAAACTCAACACACAACAGTATCTCATTTGTGAAAAGCATGCAAAATAGTGTTGCAAAATAGTGTCGCAAACATGGAAAGTGTTGCAATGCATAGTATGACACTGTCGCATTTGCAAAAGTGATTTTGAAAGTATTTCAGAGAATGTGGAAAATCCTGTTTTGGGTCTTGTACACCCAGAATACCGTATGTGTAGTCTGTGTTATATGTTGGTAGCAGTGTGTGGCAAAGATAGCCAGTTGTCCATAGTGATATGTTTTGCAGTATGTGGAACGTCTGGGATCAGAGTTAGCAGTGATGACCCCATGCCACAGCCCAATGTATATAGGTATGTGGTTTTGTGTTTAGATAGTTGTATGTTATTTCTGTTACCTGCTGCTGGTTGTGTGTGATTGGTTGTGTTACCTTGGTCCTTCCTCTATTTGCATATGTGTGTGTGTGGTGGTGGGCGGGGTGGGTGGAATTACGTGGTAGGGTTTCAACCCTAACACGAATTTCCTCACTTTGTCACTATGGAAAACCCTAACTGATGCATTAAACTGAGTTTTTGCATGAATTTCCTTCTTTTTGAGAATGTGCAATATAAATAGTGAATGGAATGTGGTGGTGCGAAGCGAGCCCTTCGGATCCCAAGCTCCCCCATGCTGGCCAGTCATGCATAATAACCTCAACAATAACACTAACAGTAACAGTGACACAAATGCAAATGTTAATGGTAGCGGTAACACAAATGTGGCGCAGATGCAAATGCTAAAGCTTACAGAAATGGAAGCAGAAACAGAAACAGTAATGGTGATGCAAACATAAACACAAATAAGGCCTAAGCGAAATGCAAAAGGTAATGGTAACGTAAAGAAGCGGTAATGCTGATGGAAATGTAAATGCAAATGCAGCGTTAATGCAAGCACTGATGGTAATGGCAATGGAAACGCAAACATTGATGGGAACAATAACGCCATGAACATGAACAGAAACGCTAAAAGTTACGGTAACACAAACAAAAATACACATGGTAATGCAAACACAAATGCAAATGGCAGTGGTAATGTAAAAGCAAATGCTAACAGCAATCTAACAGTGATGCAAACAGAAATGGTAGCATAAGCGGAGCGAACTCAAGTGCAAATACAAACACAAATAGTAATGGTAATGTTTACAGTAATGGCAATGGAAACACAAATGTAACGCAACCTGAAGTGGTAGCAATAAAATGCAAATGGCAATGGTAATGGTATGTAAAACAAGAGCAAACATTAATGGTAATGCTAGCGGTGATGCAAGCGTTAATGTAAATGCAAACATAAACAGTAACAATATCAGAAGCACAAACTGAAACACAAACATTAACGCTAACGGTAGCGTAAACACAAATGGTAATGCAAGCATAAATGGTAATGGTAACATAAACACTGCTGTGATGGTAACGCAATGGAAGCACAAATGCAAACACAAATGGTAATGTAAATGCAAACGCTAATGGTAATAGTAACGATGACACAAACACTAACATAAATGCAAACAGTAAAGCAAACTCAATCATAAACGAGACTCGAACAGTAATGCTAACAGTAAGGGTAATGCAAATGCAAATGGTAATGGAAGCGAAAATGGTAATGGACAGGAAAACTGTAGCGGTAACAGTGAACCAAGCATAAATGGAAATGCATACCGTAATGCAAATGCAAACAGTAATGATGACAGTGATGCAAACAAAACTCTAATGCAAATGGTAATGGCAATGCAAATGTAAAGCAAATGCAAATGATAACGGAAACGTAAGTGCAAACGTGAACACAGACACTAACACTAACAGTAATGCTAATGCACATGCTTTGTGTTTGAAAGAGCTGCATTCAGAAACACAGTGAATACAAAGAATGTGAGCATAATAGTGGCCTCAGACAGGAAAATGAGCACTTGGAATACTAAAGTGCTTATATCTCAGGAACTGTATGACGCAGAAATTTTTTAATCTTATATTATTTATGACTTTCCAGGCTAGTTTAGCAGTTAGCCCCGGGACTAAATTTTTGTGACAAAAAGTCTGTATTTCTAACCGTTTTCGAGATATGGGACCCAAAAGGTGCGGCAGATACCGTAATGTTATCCTATGGAAACATTGTCAACTTCAGAGTGCCATAACTTTGTAGCCCTGTTATATTTTTGCACCAAACCACCAAAAGGCATGTCTGTGTGATGTTGGCTTTCTTCCCTGCAAATTTCAGCCCAAAAGACCAAACTGTTGTTTTGCAGCAGGGTGGTAAAATTTCTATGATTTGGGCATAGTGTAGCAAATTTCATAAATCACAACACTTTCACAAAATAAATCGAAAAGTGTCACATATCTGAAAAGCACTGCGACACAACTTTTACAAAAATTTAAAAAACACGTTTCTGGGGTGTTTTACCCTCAAAAAAGACATAGCTAGCATCCTCAAGGCCTGACTAGCTGAACACAACAAGAATGGTATCCTAGAGGGTCCCAAATTTAAATACCAAGCATTTTTCTGACCACCAACAATAAAAATGGCTGAATCACAAAAGTAAAAGGTCATTTGCGACACTAAAAACTGCATTTGCGACACTTTCACATAGTTTAACTTTCTCATAGACTATAATGGGATTCAGTGTTTTTGAATAACTTTGAACCGTTTAATATTTTTCATGAAATCTTCTAAAGGCACATGGGGACCCGACTGCATCTTCTGTGAAGTTATTGGACCAATCACCAAACCATGTGGGCTGTAGGCATGAGCAAAGAAATGTGCAAAACCCCATAATTTATGCATTCTTTGGTGCTCTGTAGCTCACTGTAATCCAACTGTAACAAAACTTGGAAGGTCCAGAGATTGTAGGCAGCAGACTGTGCATTCCACATTGCAGGCAATCCATAATACAGTGCTAAAGTTATTAAGGTGCAAAATTTCAAATTTAACCTTAAATGGGGTACTCAACACTAACTATAGTGGCACTACCTGCAACTATAATATATATATATATATATATATATATATATATATGCAGTATATATATATATATATATATGTGTGTGTGTACAGTATATATATATCTAGATATAAATATATATATATACTGTATATATATAAATATATATATATATATATATATATATATATATATACACACACAGGTTTATATATCTATATATATATATATATATATATATATTATAGTGGCAAGGTAGTGCCTCTATAGTTAGGTTGAGTATCCCATTTAAGGTTAAATCAGAAATTTTGCAGCTTAATAACTTTGCCACCATATGACAGATTTGCCTTAAATGTGGCCTGCATGGTCTGGTACCATAGGTCTCTGAACTTGCCAAGTTTCATTACAGTCGGATGTACAGTTGTAGAGCTACAGAGTACCCAAAACACACAAATTATACATTTTTAGGCATTCTTTGCTCACACCTAGAGCAAGGTTTGAGCAACTGGTCTGAAACATTCAGGAACATGCAGCCAGGGTCCCTCGCTGTTCCTTCAAAGATTTCATAAGAAATATTAAACAGTTCAAAAGTTATTCAAAACAAATTTCCTATTACAGTCAATGGGAAAAGTTAAAATATATGTGAAAGTGTCTCAAATGCACTTTTTATTTTCACAAATGACCCTTGTAGTTTCATAAATCGGCCATCTTGTTTTCAGTTGGTGGTCAGAAATGCTTGCCATTTAAATTTGGGACCCTAGGAACACAATTTTTGTTGTGTTCACCTAGTCAAGCCCTGAGGATGCTAGCTATGTCTTTTGGGGCTAAAACACCCCAGAGATATGTTTTAAAATTTTTGTAAAAGTAGTGTCGCAAAGTAGTGCTGCATATGCAACACTTTTTGTGATTTTATTTGTGAAAGTGTCGTGATTTGTGACACTACTTTGCTACACTATGGCCAAAACAATAGGGAATCTTGCCACCCTGCTGCAAAGAACGGTTTGGTATTTTGGGCTGAAATTTGGAGGAAGACAGCGAGATCACATAGATGTGCTTTTTGTGGTTTGGTGACAAAATATCAGAGTGCTTCAAAGTTACAGCACTCTGAATTTGATGATTTTTCCCATAGGCTAACATTACAGCATCTGCCAACAAGATTAGGGCCCATATCTCGAAAACGGTTTGAGATATGGACTTTTCACAGAACACTTAGCGGGGCTAAGTGCAAAACCTAGCCTGGAAAGTTATAAATAATATGAGATTTTACGTTTTTTCCTATGTCGCATCTGTTCCTGAGATACAAGAATGTAGCATTCCAGGTGCTGATTTTCTGCTCGAGGCCATTATTTTGTATTCACTGTACTTTTGAATGCACCTTTCAGGAAAAAGGTGTGCATTTGCGTTATTGTTACCGTTAGTGTTTCTGCTTGCATGTCCGTTACTGTTTGTTTTAAAGTTTCATTTACGTCACCATGTGTATTACCCCTTTGCATTTGCATTTTCACTTGCATTTGCATTTTCACTTGCATTTGCATTACTTTTACCATTTGTGTTTCTATTACCATTTTTGTTTATGTTTACTTTTGCATCACCATGTACGTTACTCTTTTGTGTTTGCATTTGCGTTTTGTGTTACTGTTGCCATTTGCATTTCCGTTAGCATGTCCATTTACATTACCATATCTTCCTTTGCATTTGTGTTTGCACTTGGATTAGTGTTACTGTTACCATTTGCATTTCTGTTACTTTGTTTTGTTTGTATTTACTTTTGTTTCACCGTGCATTACCATTTGCGTCTGTGTACACGCTTGTGTTTGTGTTTACATTTGTGTTTGTGTTTTCTTTGCCATCATCATTGGGGTTACCGTAAGCATTTGTGTTCCAATTGAATTACCGTGACTGTGTAAGGTTACCATTTGCATCAGCGTATTTGCTTGCATTTGTGTTTATGTTTGTGTTTCTTTGGCATCATCGCTGGTGTTACCATAACCGTTTGCATTTCCAGTTGCATTACCGTTACCATTTGTGTGTTCGTTACCATTTGCATTTGCATTTCCTTTGGCCTTAGTGTTTGTGTTTTCAGTTGTGTTTCTGTTGTTGAGTGCACTTTCTCAAAAGAAGGGAATTCATGGCAAAAACTCCATTTAATGCATCAGTTAGGGTTGTTACATAGCTACAAAGCAAGGAAATTCGATGTTAGGGTTGTCACCCTTGCACCCCATGCTCATTCCCCGTCCCCACCAACAGGCATCATCGCGTGCATTGAGTCATCGGTTCTAATTCTCACCCCATTTTCTATACTGCACCACCTCAGCTGGTTTACACATGGAATGGGGTGAGGTTAGGTAGATGACCCCAATGCTCATCCTGATGCCTGTTGGTGGGGGTGGTGTGCAAGGGTGGCAAACCCTAACACTGAATGTCCTTGCTTTTGTCACTGTGGAACAACCCCAATTGATGCATTAAGTTGTAGAGTTTTTGCCATGAATATATATATGTGTGTGTGTGTATATATATATATATATATATATATTTTACTAGTCACATTAAACTGTCCCTCCAATGAGTTGATTTAGCATTGTTTTTCACAGTTAGCAATGCATTGGCAACTCATTTTGAATTGTTTTCAGTGCTTAAGTTGCTCAAGAGCAATGTTTATAAAATGTTTTTGCAGCTCATTTGAAATGCATCTACAACCCGGTCCCAGTGCAATGCAAAACTGAATTTGAACTCTTAATGAACAGTTTGTACTGGATCCAGCAACACTTCTGCAGCTCAGTCAGAAATGCTAAAGAAACTCATTGGAGGAACAGTTTAATGTGACTTGTACTGTACATACAGTATATACTGTATTAGAGGCAAAAACTCTGTTTAATGCATTAGGGTTGTTCCACACCGACAAAAGCAAGGAAATTTGGTGTTAGGATTGAAAGACCCCTTTTGCCCCTCTGCCCACACCCCAAATGGCATCGGGTGTGCATTACGGATCTGATGAGGGATGAGATATTTGGCACACAGTCACAGGATGCGCACCTGCTGTTGCCTTTTCCCAAATCTCTTATCCCCTCAATAGAGAACCCTCATGGGCAAAAAATGTTGTAAATAATCAGGGTCAAATGGGCAAATAAAACCTGTTAAATAATCATGGTCAAATAACAAAAATTATGGACTTCAACTTGTTATATTACCTCAGTTGCATGCCACTAAAAGTATTTTCTTGAAACTAATATGCCACAGTGATTTCTGTCATTATGGTTTTTGTGTTTACTATCTCCACTCCTCACTGCTTCAAACACACCAGTCTTAGAAGGAAGAACAACTTCTGAGTTAAGATCAGGGACATTCCAGAAAATCAGGAACTGTTGAAACTGGAGGTATGCCTTCATGGGTGGCACGACTGGCAGAGGCTAAGAGGCTAGGTACCCGCATTCCCCAAGTCCTTGCTTTGCATTCCCAGTCACTCACCAACAGTGCTTGCAAATTTATGGAGAGGGTCTTATACCCTTGCTTACCCCTTGAACCTTGCCTAACTTTCCATAGATTACACTGTATTTGTTTTTTTATGTATAAATATTACCCCAAAACCCTACTCCTTAACAGTTTCTAAACTTAATCCTCATCATATCATCTAATCATCTTTGACCATTGTGGTGAAATGTTGGGAAGTTGTGTAAAACAAAGAAGATTTTCAAGAAAGAACTTAGTGTGGTGGCTTTTGCTTGCCGAGCGCCCTTTGTGAATGTAGCTACCAGTCTTGCACCAGGACTTTAGTGTAATTCCTCAGGACCCAGAGTCACTGGTCACGTGTCATACTTGAAATCATAGTTTGGAACTGGTGCCAGCTGAAAAATTTACAGCACCCTGTGTAATGTAATTCATCCTTTGTGCCCCTTAATTGAGTTAGTGCTTCATAGACCATGTGGAATCTCAGAGGGTGGTAGTGACTCACATTGCAGTGGCTCCCAGGGACATTGCTACAGGGTGGAGTGCTCACAGTATTTGCAACAGCCTAACCCCTCTTTCCTTCAGCTTCCAGGTCAGTGGTCTTATTTATTTATTTTTATATTTATTGAGATCTTGGATTAACACCTTTGAGCAGAAAGCTGTTTCATAGGTTCCACGTCAAGTATGACACAAACAAAAATACAGATATGTTCCACAGATACAGATACAGCAAGAAACAATTGAAAACTGTCTCCAGGCATAAATTCTAACAATAGTTACACAATCTTATCATGTACAGGGTGCAGAGTCAAAACAAAAGCTAACGTTTCACTAGGTAACGGTAACATAACATGAGGATACTTGTTTGAAAAGGAGAATTGTACAACTAACAACATAGGCAGATAATTGGATTGTGCCTGAATCAAAGAAAGAAGGAAGATCTTGTACCAGTAGAGGGACAGGAGACAGACGAGGAAAGTGCAGGGAGGGAGAAGGCAAGCAGAGGTGGGGTAGGATGAGGATAGATAGAGAAAGAGAAGAACAGCTATGTAGTCAAAGTGGAATAAAGGGGAGGAGGGTGGGGAAAGGAGAGGTGGAGAGTAGGGAGGAAGAGGTGGTATAGGTAGTGGGGTGATGATAAGGTGGTAGGGAGGAAAGAGGTATGGAATAATGTAGGGCAAAAAGGGAAGAGGAGGTGGAGGGAGGGAGGTAGGAGGAAACTAAATAATTTAGGCAGGGGTAGAAAACCCATGAAAGAGTTAACTTGACTGGGGCCAAAGAAATGAACATAAAGTTTAACATTTTAATAACCAATAGAGATCACAGAGATTGCAAATGGTAGGAGCAAGGTAAAGGCAAATTAATGTTAGCAGCCAGAAATTAGTGGTAGCAGTCTTAAATAAAACACTGTTGATTTGTTGAATTTCATTTCTGTGTGTATGCCCACTTTGTGTAACCTGATTGAAGTGTTTATTGGTGAATGTAACAACTGTCTTATTGGTCCACAGTGGTGGTCCATTCCACTGTAAAGAGGTTGGTAGGTACTGCATTATTAATATGTAGACTCTGGCCCTATTTTCAGAGCTGGCCGACTGCATGCACAAACAGGTGTGCTGCATGAAAAAGAAGACAGCAGCTCTGGAGCCATATTCAGAGAGATAGCAATCCAAACTGACTGTGCTATCTGTTTGAATACCAAACTCTGGTAGCACAGTGCACAGCAAGAAGTTGCCATATTTGGTGCAGCACAACAGAGGCGGGCTGAAGAAGACCACTCACAGGGGTAAAGTGTGGTAATAGCTGATTTGGCAGGGGCCCCAAGGGTGATATTCAGCCCAAGCATGCAAATGACCCCATTGGGCATGCATTGTACTAAGGGCATTTGCATGCCCATTATGGGCTAATCTGCATGTGAGCACCATCCAAGTGGTGCTGGGCCAGGCCTCCCTCAAGCTCTGATCCCTGGAAGTAAATCATTGGTAGTTCAGAGTCCTCCGTTGCTCCCAATCCCCAGTCTCATATATAAAATCAAAACATTGGTGGTGCAGCATACTCCTGCCCTGATCACCATTCCATATATATAATCAAAATCATTGGTGGTTCTACATCCCTCCCTAACCCGATCTCCATCACCATATATAAAATCAAGAACACCCATTGGTGCGGTGTTCCTCCCTTGCCCCGATCCCTGTCCCATATATATAATCAAAATCATTGGTAGTTCAGCATCTCTCCCATGCCCCAATCCCCCATTCACATAAAAGAGGTCAACCCTAGCCGGCCCTGTGGTGCCGAGAGTTGAGGCACTGGATGCTACACCTCACCTCGCCAGCGACCAGCGCTTGGATATGAGTCCAGTTGCTGGAGTTTGGTTGGGGGCGAGGCAACACCTCCACACACACAGGCAGCCATGTTCTGGGGCCTCTGGTAATAGGGAGAATAACCAGAGGAAAATTGGGGGCCATGGCTGGATGAAGCCCCAGGCCAGCTCCAGTGGTCTTCTGGGTCATGAGAGAGAGGGTACCTTGAATGACCACAAAGTCCAGTATGGTCAGGTGACATGGCACCACTGCCTGCCATGGAGGATGAACAATGAACAGAAAAAGTCAACCATGGTAGACAAGTGTCCCTCCCAGTGGACAACCAATGAGCGTGTACTGTTTATCAGCACACTCATTGACTGTTCAGTCAATGCTGGCCATGGCAGTGTGAGGAGGGCAGTGCCAATCACCAGCATAGGTCAGGTTGGGGAGGGTGGTGGGTCACTACTGCTGGTGGGAAGGTGGGTGGGCCACTAGACTAGCATGGTATTGTGGATGTCATTGGGACAGTGATTGAGGAAGGGGAGGGACCAGTAGACCAACAATGATAATATTTTACTATATGGAGACAATGATTGGGGCTGGGAGGAACTCTGGACCTCCAGGAATGATGGGGATTGAAACAGGAATGGAGATCAGGGCAAGAGAGAGAGAGAGACACTAGACTATCAGGGTCGACTTTTTATGTGAGCAGGGATAGGGCAGGGAAGGATGCTGAACAGCCAATGTTTTTGATTATGTATGTGAGCGGGTTGGGGCAGGAGGGACACTGAACCACCAATGTTTTGAATATATATATATATAAGACACACTGTATGTAGAAGACAAAAACTCTGTGCACAAGCACTGAGGCAATGGTTACCCCAAAGGGCATTTGGCTGAAGCCAAGTTTCAAAGAAATACAAAATCACACATGCCCCACAATGCAAGCATCATGGACTGCATATGCAAATCACCACAGAATATTATGCTGGTTCAACTTTAAGCAGAAATGCATGGTGCCGAAAGGCCTCTCACACAGTTTGCAAAGGGTACCAACAGAAGACATAGACACGTGTTTCATCCTGCCAGGACTCATCAGTATGCCTCGTCTGTTTGACACCCCAGTGGAATGAACCAGCTACCTTAAGATGGCCTACTTGGGTTATGTTGTGGTGAACCCAATTAAAACAAAAACAATTTAAAAGACAAAGAACCTCTGTGTGCAAGCACTGAGGCAATGGTTACCCAAAGGGCATTTGGCTGGGAAGCCAAGTTTCAAAGAAATACTAAATCACACATGCCCCCACAATGCAAAGCATCATGGGCTGCATATGCAAATTACCACAGAATATTATGCTGGTTCAACTTTAAGCAGAAATGCATAGTGCCAAAAGGCCTCTCACAGTTTGCAAAGGGTGCCAACAGAAGACATAGACACGTGTTTTGTCCTACCAGGACTCATCAGTATGCCTCGCTCTGTTTGACACCCCAGTGGAATGAACCAGTTATCCTAAGATGGTCTATCTGGGTTATGTTGTTGTGAACCCAATTAAAACAAAACCATTTAAAAGACAAAGAACTTCTATGTGCAAGCACTGAGGCAATGGTTACCCTTAAAGGGCATCTGGCTGTGAAGCCAAGTTTCAAAGAAATACAAAATCACACATGCCCCACAATGCTATGTATATATATAGAGAGAGGGAATGCGTAATGGGCAGTAGTATATGGATATTCTCACTCCTGCAGAGTGAGCTCTGGATATTCATGAGTGCCAAAGGCATAAGTGAGAGTATCCAGAAGTTCATGATGCAGGAGTGAAAATATTAGCGATAGCATACAATGTGCCCATTACATCTGCTTTTATACAATGGGGTGAGAGCTTCAGAAGTATAGTTATGTTTTCCTGCTAGCTGCTTTTTTTATTGTCTGATAAAAGGGTAAGTTTTTAGAAGTGACTTGGGTGCACTAGGCAGTTACTGTAAGTGACTTATTCATAATCACATGGTGCGGATGTGGTGAGAATGAAACCCATGTCTGGTGTGCTGGATGAACCAAGCTTGTTCAGCGTTAATTACTCTAACCTCTAGGCTATACTGAGATCAATGGTAGTTTGTGTTCTGAGTGTGTATAAGTGTTACTGAATGGGCTGAGTGTGTAACACACACTATGGAAACAGGTGAATGTGTTTGGCAGTGCTAATTGATAGTTTCAGCAAGCAATGAGAAACAGAAACTGAGGCACTATGATTTAGATTGCAGGTTTTCTTGAACTTAAAATAGCATAGTAATGGGCTGGGAGTTTTACAAACACTATGGGAAACAGCTAACTGTCCTTGCAATGTTAATTGAGTTACTTACAAGTAGCAGTGAGAAACAGAAACTGTGAGGCACTGTTGTTTAAGAATGCAGGCTTCTTGAAAATGTGAGTAGTATAGTGATGGGTTGGGAGTTTTACAACACTATGGGAAACAGCTGAATATACTTTGCAATGTTAATTGAGTTACTTGCAAGTAGCATGAGAAACAGATTTGTAAAAAGTGCAATTTAGATTGCAGGCTGGAGTGGTAGTAAGTGGTGACATCAGCAGTGTATGTATATTTGTCAGATATTTAATCTGCGGTGATGTCATTGTCAGATATCACACTCCAGTGGAAATAACCTAGTTTATACAATAGAGGTGAGCTGATAACCCATTACATAAAACAGGTATTCTCACTGCACTCAGTTATCACACTGTGATGACATCATCACAGTAGTGATAACTGGAGAAAACGCCAGTTATCACACCTGTACAAAATCAATGCAAACCATGCTAGCAGTGCAAACCTGTGCAAAGCCACACAAAAGCCATGTAAATGGTAATTTTTGCAACAATAGAGGCCTCTATTGTATAAAATGGATACATGATGTGCACCTGTAGGATATGGAATGGTTTCACTCTTTAGAGTGACCACTGAATACCCCTCATGGCTTCACCAACATGAATATCCAAAGGTCACTTTAAAGGAGTGATGATATTTTGCATAATATATATATATTTATACTGGCATGGTAGTGCCAGTATAGTTTGGGCTGTCTGCCGCTTCTATGTTAAACCCCAAAGTTTGCACTTTAATAACTTTGCCACTGTACAATGGATTTGCCTAAAAGTTAGCATGCATGGTCTGGTACAGTAGATCTCTGGATCTGGCAAGTTGAGTTATGGATGGATGAGCAATTGAGGAGCTGCAGAACGCCCAAAACATACAAAAAATGGGGGTTGTGCAGTCTTTGCTCATGGCTACAGCCCACATGATTGTTCTGTTTGGTCTGAAGTCTTCTGGGAAGATGCAGTCTGGGTCACTGATGTGCCTTTTGAAGATTTGGTGAAAACATATTAATCCATTCAAAAGTTATTCAAATTTGTATTTCCCATCATAATCAATGGGAAAAATATATGTGTCTCATGAAAGCTGCCACCAGTACATTTTACTGTTGCAAATGGCCCTTTACTGTCATGCTGCAGCCACCTTTTTCAGTTAGTGGTGAAGAAAACATCTGTAATTCAAATAATACTGCCTCAAGGTAAATACTGATAGGTGTGTTTACCTAAATGGGGCCTGAGAACACAACAGTGTTATCAGTTTTTGTCTAAGACCCCTAGAAACAGTTTTTTAAACGGGTCCCCATAGGGGGATATGGGTTAGTGAGGACTGGGGTGCAACCTGGGATGATAAGGGATTAAATGCCAGGGATAGGCTCCACCTCAACTTGGAGAGGAGAGGAGGAGATTCTTAAATTGAAACTAGATGGACTTATCTACAAAAGGTGGGGTTTAAACTTGTGAAGGGGAGGGATGGGAGAAAGGGGCACCTCTGGGAGTCACTTAAAGGGTTTGGACAAGGACCCACAAAGGGATGGTGGCAGCGTATAAGGCCAAGAAGCAGTATGCAGGGGAGGGGCAGGAGACTTACAGGGCCATGGAGGATGGGGAAGTGGGAGGGATGGGGTGGAGGATGGTCCTGATCAATGCCAGGAGTGTAGGGAATAAAATGTCTGAGCTCCAAGCAATGCTAGTTGAGGGGAGAGTGGATGTAGCAGCAATTACTGAGACATGGGCAACCCAGGTGCATGATTGGGACCTTAACCTGGAGGGCTACACAATGTTCAGGAAAGATAGAGGAGTGGGAGGGGAGGGGTAGTGCTGATAGTCAAGAATGACATTGGTATTGGTGGAGTTGAGGAGGCTGGGGAAGGTGGAGGTGATTGTGTAACTCTGCAAATGAAGGGGTAGGAGAATAAAAATAGGGGTTGGGTACAGACCTCCTGCGATGGTGGAAGGTCTGGAGGAGAACCTGGTGGAGAATATTAGGGCCACTGTGGATTGGGAAAAGGAAGGGTGGTGGTCATGGGGACCTAAACATGCCAGGGACAGACTGGGGACTATGGCGCCAGGAGCAGAGGCTGCTGGATGTCTTTCAGGATGCATTCCTAGTCCCACAGGTGGGGAGCCAACAAGGGAGGGCTGGATACTGGATGTGGTCCTAGCAGACATTGACCAGATTAGGGGCCTGGGAGGTGGGCAGTGACCATGCCACGGTCTGGTTTTTCCTATACCTAGGGAGGAAAAACCGCATGAAAGCAGTGGTAACAGATTTTAGGGGAGCAGACTTCAAGTCACAGGGAGGATTCTTAAGGGGTACTTGGATGAGATTAGGTCAGATATGGATGCTGGGAATAGGTGGAGATAAGTAGGAAGGTGCAGAAGGCTACCATGACCTGTGCAAGGGTGAGGAGCAAGCATTGTAGGGCCAGAAAGCCGTGTTGGTGGACACAGAAGGTTCAGGAGGTGGTGAGGAGAAAAGGCTTCCTATGCATGCTTAAAGTGCTCAAGGGGAGAAAAGGAGCAAGGAGAGTACGAACTGATGTCCAGGAGGGCCACCAGGGTGGTTAGATTGGCCAAGGTGAGGGTGAGAAAACCTGGCCAGAGATATCCCAGGGGAGGGGTTCTTTAGATACATAGGGGAGAAAAGGAAAGTGATTGCACAGATCAGCAGGATTAGGACTGGGGAGGGATGGGCTCAGGAGGCGGGTGAGCAAGCTGAGGTATTTAATGAGAACTTTGCCTAAGTCTTTACCGGTGGAAGGGAGGAGCCATACATTCTGACAGGAGGGATAGTGAGCCAATGAGAAAGGCAGGTCACCAGAGGCTTGTGGACTGGCAGTGGCTAGGGTGGGTGATGGGCTGGAACTAGAGGGAGGGAAACAGGACAGGCAGACAGTTGGTGGAGAGGTCTGTGAGGGGAAATCACAGTGGATAGGGTGAGGGTGGCCTCCAGTTGTTAAAGACTGAGAAGGCACCAGGGCTGGATGAGCTTCATCAGAGGGTGCTGAGGGAGCTGGCAGATGTGCTAGTGGCTCCACTAGTTGAACTCTTCAACATCTCTCTGCAGACAGGGTGGGTGTCTCATGACTGGAAGGTGGCCCATGTTGTGCCTATCCACAAGGGGAGTCTAGAGAGGAGATGGGGAACTACAGGCCTGTTAGCCTAACACTCATGGTAGGCAAGGTGATGGAAGATATTATCAAGGAGAGGCTTAGGCAGCAGCTACAATTGATGGGGTACCTGGACGACAAGCAGTATAGCTTTGTACAGGGAGATTGTGCCAGACCAATCTTGTGGAGCTCTACAATTGGGTGATGAGTGCCCTGGACTGAAATAGGCTGAGTGGACATCCTCTCTCTGGACTTCAGCACATGCTTGACTCAGTACCCCACAGTGGCCTGCTGGCAAAGCTGAGAGGGATGGGGTGGGGGAAGTTGCTCAGTTGGATAGAGAATTGGCTCTTGGGGTGAGTACAGAGACTAGTGGTTGGTGGATAGTCTCCTCCCTGGAGGGTCATTAGTGGGTCTCCCAGGGATCAGTCCTGGGACTCTTTTCAACACCCATGTTCCAGACATAGGGAGGGGTATTAGGAGTAAACTGAGTCTCTTTGCAGATTACTCCAAAGCTGAGAGAATTGGCAGATGGGGAGGAGGGGAAGAGTGGCCTCCAGAGGGACCTGGATGCCCTGGAAGGGTGGTCAAATATGGGACTGAGGATTAATATAGAGAAGTGCAGGGTGCTGCATCTAGGGTCAGAAACTTGGGACATGCATACACACTGGGGGAGATATATTGCAGGTATCTTCGAGTGAGAGGACCTGGAGGTGGTGGTGGACATCAAAATGAACAACTCTGAGACCTATAGAGCAGCAGCAAAGGCGAACAGGATGCTGGGCTGCATCGCCAGGGGATTACCCCAGGAAGAAGGAGGCTATCCTCCCTCTGTATAATGCCCTGGTCAGGCCGAGCACTCGAGTACTGCGTGCAGTTCTGGAGACCGCACTCTAAAGAGTGACATTGCACTGCTGGAGAGGGTCCAGAGGAGGTGACCAAGATGATCTGGGGCATGGGGGTAGACCCTACGAGGAGAGACTGGAGGAGCTCAACCTGTATACACTGGAGGAGAGGAGGATGGGGACATGATAGAGGTCTTGAAGTATGTAAAGGGGATCCACGGGGGAGCAGAGGAGGTGCTTAGGCTTAAGAAGAGGGTGACAACCAGGGGCATGAGGGAAGCTGGAGGGGAGATACAGGGGAGCAAAGGAGGTGCTACTTCACTGAAAGGGTGGTGGAACCATGGAATGCACTGCCCAGGAGCCTGGTGGAGGAGGGCACAGTGGAGGGTTTCAAGAGAGGGTGGGACAGGCACAGGGGTAACTGAGCCATATAGTCCCTCTCCAGGAGGTGCACTGGATGAATTTTAGTGAGCTCATGGGGGCGGAAATACGATCACCCAGTGGGTAAGGCTACTGAGCAGACATGGCAGACCATGAGGCCTATTCTGCTGGCTTTTAGTATGTTAGTAGTGGCCAAATCATGAGAGTACATTTAGACACTGTTGCAAATCACGACACTATTGCATCTGTATTGTCGCAATTTGCAACACTGCTGCACCAAAAATGCCATTTGTTTGCCACACCACTGCACCTAAACAGATAGGACATTTTGGCTCACATTTTCAGGGTGGCAAGCCCTGGCCCCACAGATGTGCCTTTTGGTAGTTTGGTAAAAATATAAAGCAGTTACAAAGCTACAGCACTCCAAAGTTGAGAAATTTCCATAGATAACACTGCGGTGGACCGTGTCACCATGATGTATCTCGAAAACTATTCGAGATATGGATTTTTGTTATTCACAACTTAGTCCCACCTATAGGTCGACTAAGTATATATGGAGGTTTGGAAGTCATAATTGCAACTGTAGTGGAATTTTTCATAGTTGCTACAATTACTGAGATATTGGCAAATATATGTTACGAGGGTTCCTTTTAAGTACTATGGGGCTGCTGTGGCTCCATACTTTTATGTAAGTGAGAACACAGGGCCCAGAGGCCCACACTCCCACATATATACCATTATGCAAAAACTGGGCAATGTGAAGGAGCACATGGCCCGGAGGACCCACGCTCCACTAACACATACCAGTTACCAGTTACATGACACTTTCTCCAAAAGAAGGAAATTCATTGCAAAAACTTTGTTAATGCATCACTTAGGGTTAACAGTACAGTGACAAAAGCATGGAAATGTGATGTTGGGTTACTCCTCTCACCTCCACATAACAACAGACATCGAGGTGCCATGGAGTTGTCAGGCCCAACTCTCACCCCATTCTTCCTATAATGTAGCATGTCAGCTTGCTTAAACATGGAATTGGTGAGAGTTGGGTCTGACGACTTACGACACACCCCAACATCTGTTGGTGTGGAGGGTGGGGCTGAAGTGGTGGTGGTGGGGGTTACCTAACATCACATTTCCATGCTTTTGTTGCTGTGCTATCAACCCTAACTGATGAATTAACAAAGTTTTTGTAATGAATATCTATATATCTATATATATAGATATAGATATATAGGATGGGGATCAGGGCGGGAGGGATGCTGAACCACCAATATTTTTGATTATATATATGGGGACGGGATTGGGGTAGGGAGAGACACTGAACCACCAATGTTTCTGATTATAAATATGGGGCCAGAGATCGGGTCAGGGAGTGACACTAGACTACCAGGGTTGACATTTGTTATGTGAACAGAGATTGGGGCAGGGAGGGATGCTGAACTACCAATGTTTTTGATTATGTATATGGGGACGAGGATTGGGGCAGGGCAGAGATGATGAACCACCAATGTTTTGAATATATATATATGGGGCAGGGGATTGGCGCAGGGAGGGATGCAGAACTAATAGTGATTTTGATTATATATAAGGGACAGGGATTGGGACAGAGGATGGACGCTGAACCACCAATGTTTTTGATTATATATATATATATATATATATATATATATATATGAGGCTGGGATCATGGCTGGGGCACACTAGACTACCACAGTTAAATTTTTTTATCTGAATGGGGATTGGGGCTGGCAGCCATTAACAAGGCATAGATGGGGTGTATGGCACCTCCCCATGCACTGTTATGTGCTGGGTTTACAAGCATTAAAATATGCTGACTGCTGGACCCATGGCACCAGGCGATGGGGATCACCTGACACACTGCTGACCCGGGTTTGCACCCGAACCCAGGACGGCAGGAGCAGAGTTCAGCAGTGAGGGCTCAAGAGCGTCCCTCTGATGCTTTTCCCAGGGGGGCCGGGCAGGCAACCCCTTTGGTGGTTCCTGGCGGCCGTGTTTCCGCATCATGCATTGTGACCACACCGCATGCACTATTAGGCCAGAATGCCGCAGCATGCCTACAAGTAGGAGGGGAAGCAAACAGAAAAAACAGCTGCCTAGCTATCCAGATGATGGCAGCTGCCCTTCTGTCCCACAATAGCCTCAGGTTTGCCTGTGCTGTGCCCTCACTGCCCCAGCAAGGATAGAAGAAGTATCCTTGGGGCATGGAACTTATTCCCACACATGGTTGTGACCACGGAGGGGGTCCCCAACCAAAGTATATGTTGGGTTGGTCCGGGGTGGTAGGATGAGGGGAGTGGATGGCAGATGGAAGGAGGTGGACGTGGGCCTGGCTGCCCAAAATAGTGGATGGCTAGACTGGTGAGAGGGAATAAAGATCATAATACAAAAACATGCGCTGTCACTGGCAGCCATTTAGCACTTCTGAAACCTCTCAATATCATGCTACAGTATGTCAGATATGCATGAGGATCCCCTATTAGCATAGGTGAAGCACAATATTGTGCAAGACGGTGCTGTTGGGGTGTGTGTAGTGCATGTGTGTCCTTTGAATATGGGAACACCTCAACAGCTGGCGCTATTCTAGTTAGTGAGGCACAACCCAGTTTGTGCATGCTAACCATTTGAAAATGGTGGCCAAGCCCTTTTTCAAAATGGAGTGCAGTAGCACTAGACAGAGTTGGATTTTGCATGGATGAGTAATTTGGAACTGATGGGGAGGTCTAAGTAGCTGGGGACTCGGTGAGTCAAACTAAGAATAGCTGGGTGATTGACTACAGGGGCCAAGGGCAGAGCTTGTTAAACCTGAGTCTTGGACTATAAATATTAAGAAGATGCCACCTGGACTGCTAGTCACTGATGCTGATTCCTACCTACAGCCACCTTATCCTATGGCATGCCAGTTTTGCCACAGATCCATCCCACCAGTTGTGCAATGCAGAAGGTAAGGGGACTAATGGGAGGGACATGTTATATGATGACTGTGAGTACATCATTTACGATTAAATAATGGTTTGGTTTCATTTGCCATTCATTTAACAATGCTTGACAAGCAACATGTCTTAAAGTCTTTGAAAGTGTATCAGCAGCATTGAAAAGAGGAAGAGCACATAGTTGTGGGATGAGGCAAACACAGCTATTGTAGACAAAACACCCAAGCCAAAATCTTTCTTTGGACATGCACCAGCAAGGACAGAGAGGGCAGAGAACTGCATCAGATCATGGGCAACTATCTATGCCTTCAGACACAGAGTGGCTTTCTTCTTTCAATTCTGACACACAGCAAACTCCTGCTGCCTCTGATATTATGCACGTGTCATCACAGACTGCCATGGAGGAGGCTTCTGTCTGTGGAGTTGCACGTGAAATGTTAAATACTTCATTTGATCCTGGTTTGTGGGGCAGTTTATCAAAGGACAACATTGAATACTGGATTTCAAAGGACTCTTCTGCTTGTCAAAACTGGCATGGACCCTTTGAACATTCCTAGCGAGACTACGTAAACCAAGTTTGATACTTCTCAAAGAGGCTTTTCTGCTGGTTGAAGATGAATCCTGAACAGTACTACTGTGAATGGCTGTTATACTCAACAATAACTGGCAACATATATTGCTTTTGCTGCAAATTACTGTCCACAAGCTTTTGCAGTTCACCACTGATGGATTCAGTGAATGGGGTAATGCAAGCGTTAGTCAAATGGCACAAGAACAGTGATGAGTACCAGGTAGTAATGCTGGCCTGGTGAACTAGAGTTTTAGCTAGGGGTTGCATAGATTCCGAACTGCAGAGACATCAGAAAAGTGAAAACTATTGGCAATCAGTGCTTCTTCGAGTTGTTGAGGTTATCAGATTTCCATCAGAGCGGACTGGCATTCAGAGGGGATGACGAGATTATACAGTTGCCCAAAATGGCAATTTTTGGCATACTCAAACTAGTAGTGAAGTTTGATCCATTTCTGCTGACCATTTTCATGGTATGGCAATCATGGGCAAGGGACTCAGGTATTTATCATCTAAAATATGTGATGAATTTATTCAACTAATGGGTGCAGACGTTCTGTCAGCCATGTGCAATGAGGTTCACACTGCTCAGTATTTCTCAATTTCCATTGATTTGTCCCCAGATGTGAGCCACATGGACCATCTAACATTTGTTGTATGATTTTTCAACACAAGTGGTGAACCTATACAGCAGTTTCTGAAATTTCTACCTACTCGTAGCCATCCCAATGAAGATGTATGATTACATGTTAAATACACGGCAAATGCTGTGGCCTCGATATTGAAGACTGTATAGGACAAAGCTATGATAATGTGGCCAACATGTCTGGGTGGTATGCAGGCCTGCAGGCACAACTAAATACAATCAACTCCCTGGCTGACTATGTGCTACATGCAACACATTCATTGAATCTCGTTGATACTGTAAGTGTCAGTTGTTGCCTAGAAGCAGCTAACTTCTTCAACATGGTGCAACAAATGTATGTTTTTGTGGCTGGGTCCATGAAACAGTGGAACTCACTGACAGAAAGTCTGACAGCCAATGAGAAGATTGAGTCCTAACACTAAAGACCCTGTCATCAACACAATGGCATTGTTACACAGAGTCTGTCAGGGCTCTATCTTTGAACTATGGCAACTTCTACAACATACTAATGAATCTGGCAGACAATGAAGATGAACCAGTAGAGACAAGGCTCACTGCCAGGATGTTAGCTAATGCACTACACTGCTTGGAAACACCTTTAATGTGCACACTGTGGTATATAATCCTGCAGAGATTCTAGAAGTGAATACCCTTCTCCAAAGTACATGAGTGAATCTGAGAACTGTTGTTGCTGTGTTTTGTCATTGAAGGATTTCATGGATCAGATGACAGATCAATTTGAAGATGTCAAAAGGGAACAAAGTACATAATGCCAGATGTGGCCAAGGTGTATTCAACTGAGGGTACCAGAACCAGATGACTGAAGTGCCACCATGAGAATTCATCAATGCCTCACATCATCCTTATAGGTTCAGATGTTTTTGGGTTGAGTCATTCCTTGTGATAGTCAACCAGGTGCATGTTTCACTACAGCAGTGTTGAGCAGCTTATCGACAATTATCTGATGATTTTGCATTTCTGCAGGCAATTGTTGATAATGATGCAACACAGCTCTGAATTGACATGGCACACATCATCAGTAAATAACCAAAGGATCTGGATGTGAACTGCATTGATGAGTTTCTGCATTTTCTTGACTTCCTATCACATCTCAATGTCAAGCCAAGTGCATAAGTGATGATGAGATACATGAGGCAAAATTGTCCTTTCCTAACATAGCAGTCATTCTCAGAATATTCCTAACTCTACCAGTGATGGTCAGTGAAGGTGGTGGCCTACAATAGAGTGACACCAAAATCCTGAAAGATGAAAATTACCATTACAGCAAAATCTCTTTAATGGTCTGTGGTCCCCTGACACGGCTTGTCCCAGTGTTGTGCCTCCTCCTCGAAATAACTCCAAACTGGAGTTGATTATATTTAAATGCGGGAGATGTGGGGGGCAGAGCCACCCTCATGGGGTGGGGGCTATGCCTCCAAATAAACAGCCCCCAAAATAAACACATTAGTTATTGATGGCACAATATTAAGTGTCGGCATTGTGCTGTTGCTATACTTGATGTTGGCAGATTTACTCTAGATGAAACATGATGCTTCCCAGTGAAGGATAGTGTTTCTTTTAAAATGGGCTTAATAAAGAACAGCCTGAGACTGACAATGATGTAGGACAAGCTGAATGTGCTTCCATACTTTCTAATGAAAGTGATGTAACAGGGTGCTTAGTTTCGAGACTATAATCGATACATTCACCACCCAGAAATTGCACAGGAAGCAATTCTAACTTCTACATTTCTGCCTTTGATCAAATCTATACATTTGTATTGTATTTCTGTATGCATTGTTTTGTATTCTACTGCCTGGGACTGTGCTATATATATTGTTTTGTATTTCTATGATGCATAAAGCATCATTTTGTGTTCTACATGCCTACAGAATTAATGTTTGAATATAAATTATAATTATCGTATTAATCCTGGAAAATGTAATTGTCCTTCTCTATCATGTGAGATTTAATTGTTCTTATCAATCACATGTGATTTCAGTCATGTGGCATAATACATAGTATTATAAACCACATACATTGAATATCCTGGTCAGTGCAGAAGAGTGGGTATGTTGGGGGCCCCTGAAGTATGGCTTGTCAGTAGGGGCCTCACATCCCTTAATCTGGCCCTGCACTTAGTACAGAGGTTGCTATAGATGCTAAGACATCCTGAGGGCTGTAACATCACTGGCATGTATTCTAGAATGTTTAGTGCAGGTGGATGTGCTATAGAAGCTAGGACATCTTGATGGCAGTGATAATGCTAGCATGTAATATTATTGGGTAGCTGTGTGACAGATAATTTTTTCTATAAAACAGCAGCTCCATTTAGAGTTCTATTTCAGTTGTCTATTTTTTTTAGACATGTGGGCAGTTTGTGGAGTAACAAGTGAGCATCATGGCCAGGTTTCAGCCACAAATGAACAGCGAGTGAGAGACCAGAAGTGCAGGTTCATGGTTCAGGATAGCTGGGAGGAAAAAAGAAAAGTATAGGGCACTTTTGCTCAATGATGGCACCAGCTCAGCTATACTGAGGTAAGGCTGCAAAGAGACAGTCCTGTTTATATTGTGAGGTTGGATGGAGTGGCTGTGTGAGGTAGCTGTATACTGTTAATATGAAAATTGAAACTGCAAACATTGGAGGCTGTAGTGCTCTTGGATGGGGTGGGTGGGAATGATGTGCAACTATTGAGATAATGTAGCTTTTAGATAAATGCCTTTATCTCACTGCTTACTGTTTTGCAGTGAAATAAATGATTTCAACTGATTAATATCCACCACATTGCATAAAATAAATAATATATCTATAGATATAGATATATAGATATATAATTTATTTATTTGAAAATTGGTTACTGGGAAAGGCACACTCAGCCAAGGCTTTTCTAGGTGCGACCTGGGGAGAGGGAATGGGAACTACAATAATAAAAGCACTCACAGCATTAAAGATTGCAAAAAGTGCAAAGAGAGTACAATTAAATGTATTGCAAGTGCACATAAAAAGTAAATGGAGATAAACAAAGGTACTATATTACAGGTGTGTGGTCATGCTCCAATAGTTAGGGTTGTACTTGGACTTCAAGGTTAAATTCAAATTGTTGTACATTAATAACTTTGCATCTTTTGATGAAATAGCCCAAACTTTGGCATGTGTGGTCTCTCTGCCTGTGTCTCAAGATGTGAAACATTCCATGAAGGTGTCTTGTTTGGTTTCTGAGATGTAAAATGGTAAAAATAGAAAAACACCTTTTTCCCATTGGTTAACATGGGATTGTTTGCATTCAGATGCAATAAAATTTTCACCTGAAATTTTAAAGGGTAATGGGTCTGTGCCAAAGGTGTACCTTTAGATAATGTGGTGAGAAGACATCTCACCATTTTTGAACTATAACGTTTTTTGTGATAGCTGCTAGACAGGCAGGTAAATGACAACAGTTCAAACTGTTAATTGTTGAGGATTTACTGTTCATGCTCAGAGAAATACTGTTAGTGCTTCTGCCATATTGTTTTTTTTCTTTAAATATTTATTTTTAGAGACATGTTACTTGTTAAGGAATGACCAAGACCTGTATTTAGGTCTCAGTCATATACTTACTTCAATTTTTGTCTTAGAGTTAGAAATTTATAGGACAAATATGTGATTTTCTGGCAAGAATCATCTCGCCTATCACTTGCTTATATAAGGATGATTCGATTGAAAATAACCATATCGACTTTTTAAAGTTCAAACTTTACTGTTCAATCAGAAATGACTGCAAAGAGTAAAGTTCAATAGCAGTTCAAATTAAACTATTTTTAATGAAAATGTATATGCCATTACCTTATTTGGCAGCACGGGCACAGTGCTACATTGCTATTTGAGAGGAGTCCTATCTTTGAACTACTGACTTTTTAGCATTTTGCTTGGCTTGAAGTCAAACTATGCTGACTCGAGTAATAAAAGTCGATATCCGTTTGAATTGAACAGTTAGTACTGAATGTGTTCAGTATAACACAAATCAAATTCTATCATGGAAAGTGGTTGTTATTCTTGTAGCATGTTAACATCACATATTGTAAGTCCTCAGCATTCAAATTAGACAAGAATCCAAGATATAAAAGTTGCAATAAACAAATAAAGCTGCAATAAACAAAGTCTCAGTAAATATGAATATAATTACAAAGACAAGGAAGTTGTGTGACAAGAAGAGCAGACAACAAAATAAACATTAACTCTGTTCACTTATAAATACAAAGCTAGCTCAATCTTGTCTTTAAGGCCCATGCATTTCATAGCATCTAATTTAAACATGCAATAGCCTTCCCACTTGGCAAGATGTTGTGCAAGATCCCTCCCTAGGACCTAATGTAACATGTTGGATCCCAATGAAGCACTACTTATGAAAATCAGGATTAGCAGAAGAATGTACTGCCAGTTGCATATTCCTCATTCCGATGCTGGAAAGCTCAGACATGGCCGCCCACTCTCTCAATTACTTTTCTCTAGTTCTTCCTATTTTAAATGCAGAACAAATACATAAAGCCATGTACACTACATAATTAGTGTCACAGTTAATAAATCTAGAAGTAACAAATTCTGCATTTATTACTGGATTTTTAAAAATCGAGCAGGAAAAGTTTTTAATACTCAACACATATTTTGGGACGTTGTTATGTGAACCGAGTAAATATTGTAAAGTGGCCACCCTTTATAGTTGTTTGCAAATGAAAATCAAAGTTTTTGGGTTATGGCAATTAAGGAGTTCATTTTAAAAGGAAGAAAGTACTATGCACTATAACTCTGAGCTTGAATCTTCTAGTACTAGATAAAATATAGTTTATCGCTATTAAATACAAATAATCATCTTGTTGACAACATATGCATGATGGTATCAGTAGCAGGGGTTTAGAAGAGTTGACAGATGACAACTGTAACACTCTTATAGCATCTCGTAATTCACAGTGATCACTATTGAATAAGAATTGCAATATGCATGTAAATGTATTTTTCACACATTGAAGCACGCACTAGTGAGGAACTTCAGCCAATGATAGGCTATGGCCCATCACAAAGATCAACAGTTTTAAGTTTTAAGCGTTCGCTCTGAAGTGTTTAAATGAGGTCTTGGTGACCTGTATCTGCTTTACAAATGAACAGTGATCATTGTTTTACATGCTATGAAGAGGACGTAAGGTCAACAATGGGTAGTGTTTGTGGACACTCTTTCATCTTCTTGCAATTTAGCAGTCACTATTAAATAAGAATACGATATGCATTCAAATATGTTTTCATGCATTGAAGCACACACTAGAGAGGAGCTGCAGCCAGTGATAGACTATAACCCACCACATAGAATTTCAAGTTTTCAGCAATTTCTCCAAAGTGTTTAAATTAGGTCTTGGTGACTTCTTAACAAAGCTGAAGGAAATAACAGCGATCAATTTTTTTACATGCTGAAAAGATGATGCAAAGTTATAAAGAGTGCGCAGTCAATAGGTGGTATTGTTTGTTTGCTACATTTAAGTGGCCATACATTATGAATCAGTCCAGTGGTCCCTCCTCCCTTCCCATTCTACAATCACTGTCCCCTGATGCCTGCTTATGTCCCTGGTGTCTAGTGGCACCCCTCAAACAGTGTCCATACCTGTACAGTAAGAAAATGGCCAATGTTTTTACCCTGAAAAAAATGATCCCTTATCACTCTGTCCACCCCACCTCCCACTCAGCACTCACCACCCCACAGTGTACCTCCCCACACACCTCACTAAACTGAACAGATCCCAGGTTTGAGATCCACTTCTGATCAAGACACCCTTGCTGCTGGAACTGGTGACTGCAATCTCGCAATCTGGTTACAACCTCTTCCAGTGGATGTCATCACTGGGTCTAGCACAAGTAATTACTTCTGTGACCCACCAACATGGTCACATGCTCAATCTGGTATTTCAGATGGGTCTTGAGCTGGAAGCCTCAAGACTGACCAGGTAATTTGGTCTCATCACTGCACAGTGAAATTCACACTTGGGGCCCCAAAAGTCCCTCCCCATCAAGATGGTCAGCTACCACCCTTTGAGGGTCTGTCTCCAGAAAGACTGCTGGTACTATCTGACTTATCTAGAGTGGATGCTGCATGTGCAATTAGTGCCAGTAGGGCAGTGGACACCTATAATAAGGTGATATCCGAATCACTGAATGTCAGCACTCCAGTACGTATATGATCCAGATCCTCTCACATGAGATCCCCCTGCTTTGATGGGGATCTCAAGAAGTTGAAGATCAAGGGTCAAAATCTACAGCACTGCTGGTGGAAGACCCAGTCAGAGGATAACAAAATAACCCTGTGTGCTCACTACAGTGAGTACTAGGAGGCATCCTCTAAGAAGGCAGAATTCCTGTCTAGGAAAATCACTGCAGGAAAACAGACCTTCTCAGTTTTTGGACTGTGGATAAACTACTTTATCCAGCCTGTCTATAGTCCAGAAAGACTTTTTCAACCACTTTATGTGACAAGTTTGCTCTGTTTTTCTTTGACAGAGTATCTCTTTACAGTCAGGGAGTCCATCAGTGAGGCAATTACTGCCTTGCAGTGGTCAGAACGGAGGAACAGAGTCACTCTTTCAATCTGGGAGGAGTTTAAACCTGTGGGGTGGAAAGGTTACTGAGGTGATCCCAGAGCTAAAGCAAAATACTGTGAACTGGACCCAGCCCCAATGCATTTCTTAATGATGTGCAAGGACTGTGAGCTGGTGTTCACCAGAATCGCCCAGTGCACACAATGTTGGAGGGGCTTCCCAGTAGCCTTGAAAGAGGCCCAAGTGAGACCCTCCTGAATAAACAATCTCTCGACCTGGACGCCCTGGTGAATTACTGTCCTATCTCCAACATGCCATTTTGAGCAAGGTTGTTAAGAAACTTCAGACACAACAGCTCAAAGATCACCTTGTGTCCTTTGACATCTATGAGCCATTCCAGTCAGGATTTAGGGCCAGATAAGGCACTGAAACAGCATTAGTTAGGTGCATAATGATCTGCTCAGGTCTAGAGATAGAGGAAACAAGTCAATTTGGTTCTCCTTGATCTCTCATCAGCTTTCAACACTGTGGATCACGTTGTGCTTCTTGATCAGCTCTGTGAGTACTGTGGAATCACCGGTGTTGTCATCAAATGGTTTGAGTCCTAGCTCTCTGTCAGGGTGCAACGGGTAGTGATGGGGAATTTCTCCTCCTCCTCCCAATGCACCTGTCATGTGGAGTACCCAGAACTCGATCTTGTCACCGATGTTATTCGCGAGTGTATATGCTGCCCTAGGTGAGCTCATTCAGCAGTTCAGGGTGGAATCTCACTGCTATGCAGATGACACCCAACTGTACTTGTCATTTGTTCCTGGAACAGCCAATGCTGTAGACTTGCTTAACACCTGCCTGGCAAAATCAATGACAGGATGTCCTCCAGCTGGTTGTGACTGAACCCAGATAAGACGAAGGTGCTGGTGATCGAGCCAGGTCATGGGCATGATAGTAGGACACTTGGAGCTGACACAGAACTTTACTGGGGTCTGCCCATTGGTGGCCTTCCTGAGGGTGTGGGATCTTGTGTGTTCCTAGACAGTGGAATGACACATGAGGATCAGATGTCTTCTGTTGTCAAAAGAGGTTTTACCACTTGAGGAACATTGCCAGGATCAAGCCCCTTATACCGCCCGAGACCTGCTGAAACTAGTGCATGCCTTTGTTGCCTCTAGGCTTGACTACTGCAACTCTCTGTACTTTGGGGTCACTGGTGGAACCTCCGCAGGTTGCAACTAGTGCATAACGAGTTTGGTTACTGATGGGCCTGCTAGGTCCAGTCATGTGACCCCAGTCCTGTGGGCTCTGCACTGGCTGCCTATAAAGTGGAGGGTCCTTTTCAAGGTAGGCTTGCTTACCTTTAAGACCATATATAGAGTGGGTCTGGGCCACCTCACTGAGCTCCTGACACCTGCAACCTCTGTCTGCTCCTTCTGCTCCTTGTCCAGGGGCCTCCTGGATGTTCCCAGGGTTTGGCTCAAGACATCTGGTGACTGTGCCTTTAGTGTCACCGGCTGACCCTGTGGAACTTGCTACCACCTGCAGTCCAGGAGGTCCCTTCTACTGAGGTGTTCAAGCAGCAGTCAAAAGTCCTTCTTTCTTCCTGGTCTACCCAGAGTAGACCTTTTCTGCCTGACTTTCAGAGTAAAATATCAGTGACTTATGATTTTATTATGAATTTTAGTGTTTTATACCTGTTTATTAATGTCCTCTGTTTTTATTATTTCTTTAATGATATTACTGCACTGTTTTATTGTTAGGTGCCCAGAGCCTCCGGGATTGGGAACCATAAAATAAAGTTTGCCTTGCCTTGCAATATGAGAAGCTAAGATACATGTAGTTCAACGTATCTAATGGTGGTTCAAACTTGTATGCATAACTCAGACATGTTTTGACATTTTGAATGCAAATTTTCAGCATGGCCTTTTGGGGACCTCACCTCACTAACAAAATGACTGTCTTTATACATTTCCTGCCTGAAAGGTGATTTCACAGTTGCTTGGAACATATCTTTTGGGCTGGATTTTAAAATTGTTCCTGCCCTTGTTCATGAGGTTGGGTCATAAGAAGGCTATATTGAAAATTTAGGTCAAAATATGTACAAATTGCAAAGTTATGACTATTTGTTGCTATTTCACTATGCATGCTTGTGACTTTAGAAATGTTAATAGTTTTGACCTCAGATTTTCAACATAGCTTTCATATTACCCCATATCATGTATGTCACAGCTGTAATTTTTCAGATACTGGCCAAAATGTGTTTTGCACCTGTGGCATGGAATGACATTGCAGTTGTGCAGAATTACATTTGGCAGAGATTTGAAAATGTTCTGTACCAGCTACATAAGGTGGGGTAATAATATGGCTATGCTGACAATTTGGTCACTGTTGTCCTATAAATGGAAGTGCAGCGCCCGGAGGGCTATGTGCTCCACAAAAATAAAGATACGATTATACGATCTCAAATAGGGTATGTGCCATGGTCCATGACACCATCACAGTGACCTACATTGCTGCTGACAAAATCAACAGTTCATCAACAGGTCACTGTGTTGGTGTGCCTGAAACAGTGGCACACTGTCACTCCAGTCCTGCACCCTTCTCCGAATCAACTCTGACTCAGAGTTGATTATAATAAGAACAGAGGGTGCAGTGGCAGAGCTTCCACACAGGGGGTTTAGGGCCAAAGCCCCCTATAGAAACATGAACTGGGAGACAATTGTTATTTATGTCAACCACAACTTGCAGTCGACATAACTATGTCGTGGATGCCGGTAAACAAAAGTGTTGTCGAACCGCATCATAGAGCTCTCAAAAGTAATGAAATACATTGAAAAAAACTTTGTTAATGCTCTAGTTAGGATTAAAGTGACAAATGTAGGGAATGTGGTATTAGGGTTTCCAACCCAACATCCCACCCCACCCTACACACACCAACAGGTGTTGGTGGGGTGCCTTGAGGTAGTCAGCCCTAATGCTCACCCCAGTCTCCTATACTGCACCCATTTCAGCTTATTTACTTATGGAATGGGGTAAGCACGATGATCCAAAGGAACACCCCATGCCTGTTGGTGTGCGCAGGGAGGGGTGTTAGGTTAGAAACCCTGACACCACATTTTCCTACTTTTATCACTTTAACCCTAACTAGAGCATTAATGAAGTGTTTCACAATTTATATATTATGTGGGCATGGTAGCACCCCTATAGTTAGGGCTGAGTAGGCTGCTTAATGTTAAACCCCAAGTTTTGCAATTTAATAACTTTTGGCATTGTCAAAATAGCACAATGTTTGGCATGCATGGCCAGACTGTCAGAGTCTCAAGATGTGAAAAGTTTTGCAGCAGCATCCTGTTCACTTTTCAAGCTTCAGAGTGCCAAAAATAGAAAATAAAATAAAAAAATTTTTTTTTTTGTACTTAACCTTTCATATTTTTTGCTCTCACTTATAGCCTAGATGGTGTGGAATTTTTCATGAAATTTTCAGGATTAAAGGGTCCCAGCCAAGGGTGTGCCTTTTGAATGTTTTGTTAAAAAATATTATATGGTCCTAGAGTTCTTTTCGGTAACCAACAAATGTGAATAGCAAACAAACAAAAAAAATAAAACACAGACATCATGAGTGCTTAATTTTCATAATTTACTTGACGTGGAAAAAAAAAAAACATTCGACAGACCTTTAAAACTCAAAAACATTGGAAATACATAAAATTAATACCTTTTTAAAAACAAATATCTGAACCTAGCTAAACAGGACCCATTCAGCTAGATTCTGGTGTTTATTTGTTTTTAAAACGTCTGAAGTACCTTTCTGACACCTCAAAATCCAGAATGCCCAACTTAGCAAGAGCAGCTGTTCCCCGCGTCTCTGTATGAAAACAAAGGGATTTTCTTGAATGCTAAGCACAGTGGAGTCATGCTGGCAGCTTCAGTTCAAGCATTCAGCAGGCCATCTCCTGTTGATTCTGACTCTGCCACAATCTGTCTGTCTCTGTCTCTCTCTTTGTCTGTCTGTCTGTCTGTCTGTCTGTCTCATCTATCTATCTATCTATCTATCTATCTATCTATCTATCTATCTATCACTTCCTCCTCCCTCCCTCCAGGTCACCCCTAAAACTTCTCAATTTTACTTATATTAAATATTCTTTGCAAAAACTTTGTTAATGCACCAGTTAGGGTTCAACTTAATGGCACACAAGTAGGGAAATGTGGCGTTAAGGTTTCTAACCATAACTCCCCATCACCACCCACTCCGAAAGCAGCAAAAGTAAAAATCATTAGGTTTTGGGTCTCCAGAGTCTTGGCAAATCAGTGGTTGGGTCTTTCTTGTGGTAAAACCTAACTATAAAGTAATGAATGGAACTTGTATTTTTTGATCCCCAGTGTTCAGTGAAATGTTTTAAAGCTTTCAGCTGTGAGTGGTTATAATCCATGTCTGCCTCTGATGAGCATGCTGGAGGGCTGTTGAATTTCAGCATCTTGACCCCTTTTTATTTGAAGTTATGGTCTGGAAAACAATAATTTTATATGCCAGCTTGTCCAGACCCCTGAAATAATTGAAGTAGAGCCTAAGCAGAACCTAATAAAGAATCTTTGAGGGGACTGGACTGTGAGACGGTCTCGACCTGAATGTCGGATTGCATGGAAACACAGAGGCACGTTTGTGCCGAGAATCGATTAACCTTATAAAAGGTATGCCAGCGTTGTCTAGGGCTGGGATTACACATGTTATTTGAGTATTCTAATTTTATTGTGCTTAGAGGGTGCTTTTTTTTATTATTTTGCAGGTGCTTTTTCTACTAGGAGTTAAAGAAGACCAAGGATGTGTGAAAAGAAATATTTGGCATAGTGAAAAGGAGTTTTGAATACTGTATGGACCCTCAGAGGAGAGTGTTGAATTATCCCTCATAGCAGTTGAACTTACTCCACCACTTGAAATAATATATGATGCTAACTGATAAACTTATCAGGAAACAACTCTGTAAGTAAAGCCTGATATTGTGACTGGCGACAGACGGAGTCTGGCTGAGGGGAGAAATCTCTATGAGGTGCTGTTTCTTTTACCCTGGTCTATTGGTTGATTTTATTTTTATTTTTCAAATAATTAACTCCAATAAGAACTTATGGACTCGTTTGTTATGACAAGGAAGTATGGAGTCTTGTTTGAAAATTCGGTATTTGTACTTCTTTTCAATCTTGCTGCATATGTTGCTAAAGCATGAATTGGAACTGGGACTCTTGTTAGAGGAATCAAAATAATAAGTGAGCCTATTTTTGCTGAATAAATTGGCTGCTAATCTGAAATGGAACTAACATTCCAAAACTTAAGTTCCTAATGATAGAGTGAACCATCTGGTTTCTTGCTTCCTGGGTTTTGAGTCGGATTGGATCCAAAGGACCTCTCGTGAACCTTATGAGATATTATTTGATTTATTTTTTTTTTTATGAGTAGTTTTATTTGTGTTTCATTTGTGTAAAACACAACTGATGTGTGTCATTAAGGAATTTGCTTATATAATGTATGTGTTATTTGCTTAATATGTGTAAACCACAACCACATGTGTATTTAATTGCTGTGTTTTAATTTGGACTTTACTAGAATTGTCCACTCTTATTAAATGGCTAAGCATATATCCATGAGAAAGCATAAATGTGTTAAAGCTGCCTGTAGAATAACAATTAATCACCTAAAGGAGGAATGACTGAGGCGTTATGTTTCGACCTTATGCCTAATATTGGGAAAGTGTGTTAGTTAGTGGAGGGAAAATGTTTTACTTGTTTGAGGGTAAAGGCTTCTCACAGTGACCTGAGATGAATACTTTTTGCAGGTATGTAAATCCTATCATACTTGGCATTAAGTAGAGGCAGGGAGCAATATTGGCGGTTTGATGTCTCCAAGTATTTATTAAGAAGGCTAGGTATAACTGGCAATAAGGTAATTCCTAATAGGACATCTGACCAAATGGTGTAATTATGTATGAATTGCAGTAGTATCTTTGTGAGTTGACATCTGGTCTGTTTAGAGGCCCCAAGTTAAGTGGGTGTATATTATATATGCCCTCAGTAGGGCCCATAAGAAGACATTGATGTCTGAAATGAAGTAAATGCTTGCATACAGGAAAGGACACAAGGTTTAAGAAGACCCAGATGTGGTTATTAATTGCTGCTGGTTTATAATTCCTGCTTTTTGGTGATAAATGGAGGTTCAGAACCAGCAAGTATTGCAGGCTGCTTCTGTAGCTTGTTAAGGGTGGGTATACTTGTAATCTAGGTTTTTGCAATTTGGGCTAGTGATTTGCTTAATATCATCAATTTCCATTCATGAATATCTCTGCAGACTGGCGATAAACCTGATTTGGGCTGGGAATGGATGATAAAATCAGCTCCTATTGAGGGGTTGTATGTGGAAAGTTGTTGCTATACAGTCGAAATATTATTTACTGATAACAGGCATGCTATTAGCCATAGTAACAATTGTAATAATTGTATATGCCATTTCTTATGGTAGTTATAACATGCTGGTGTTATTAATTATCAATGTAACACATTTCTTATTGTGAATATGAAATATGATATGGATGTGAAGACACAATGGCTATTTAATGGTGTTTCCACCTGCCATATGTTTTAAACAAATGTTGTATGAAATGCAAATTTACACATATTGTAATGTATGTATAGTTTATCTTAGAATATTGTAATGGCTTTTTAGCTGAACAATAATTTTGCTGCTACTACTACTACACTCTGACGAATGAAAATTTTAAACTTTGACATGTTGTATCTCGCATATGGTTTGGTCTTTTACTTGAAATTTGGAGGGTGTTGCCTGCATGTCCTGTAGATGTTAATTGCTATGTTTACATGTCGGACCTATATTTTTTGCAGAGATATTGTGTGGCACAGTTTATGTTTTGTGGACAGCGTTTTTATTGTTCTACTAGATTAACATTTGTTTGGTGGCTGTCTGTGCTGTTGTCAATGTACTTTATAGTCATTAGGTGTGTAATGTGCTCACTTATAAGTTGGTGGGCCCCGGACTCCACCAACTTGCACAACTTTCTACTTTCTATTCTTTCTTAAAAGTAAGGACATTCTATGCAAAAACTTTGTTAATGCATCAGTTAGGTTCTTCAACATCTGACAAAAGTGAGGAAATTCAATTTTAAGTTCCCACTCCTTACACCCCACCCCACTCTGCCCCCACCAACAGGCATCAGGGTGTGTGTTGGGCTGTCGGCCTTAACTCTCTCCCATTCTCCTACACTGCACCACCTCAGCTTGTTTACACATGGGATGGGGTGAGAGTTAAGACCAATCACCCCAACACACTCCCAATGCTTGTTGGTGGGGGCGGGTGGTGGGGTGCAAGGGTGGGAACCCTAAAATTGAATTTCTTGCTTTTGTTGCTATAGAAGAATCCTAATGATGCATTAACAAATTTTTTTGCATAGACTATATATATATATATATATCAATCTGTGTTAATTCAACAGTTAGGGTTCAGATTAAAGTGTCAAAAGTAGGGAAATGTGATGTTAGTGTTTCCAACCCCAACACCCTGCCCCACTCATGAAGTGAATGCGAGTGGAGTGTTCCTTTGGGTTATCCACCCTAACACTCACCCCACTTCAGTAACAAAGAAGTAAGATGATGGAGACAGGTGTGTATGTTTCATGAGTGCATAACATTGGATGAGTATTTGAGTTGACAACCCAAAGGAAGACTCCACCACTCATTCACTTCAGGGTTGGGTAGGGGTGTTAGGTTGGAAACCCAACATCACATTTCCTACTTTTGTTAGTTTAATCTGAACCCTACCTGTTGCAATAGTGCAGTTTTTTAAAAGAATTTCCTTACTTTCTGAGAAAGCATAATTGGGTACTCATTTGCCTATGGGATCGCATGGCCCATCTCTCCATAGATGCATGCATAGATGTTGCTGTGGAAGTGCAGGGACCTACATTTGTGACAAAACAGCAACCAAATTGTCAGCATAGTCTTCTTAGTACCCCACCTCAGCAACTTGGTACTAAAAGTTTTCTAATCCCTGAAACATCATATCATGGCATCAGAACATCATTCCATGCCACATGTAAAATCACATTTTGGCCAGGATTTGAGAATGACAGCTGTCATGATCATGAGGTGGTGTAAAAAATGGCTATATTGAAAATTCAGAGTAAAAAATATATAAAATTACCAAAGTGATAGCGACCATAGTAAAACATCAATGTATGTGCACAGCTGCCATTTTTACATATTTTGACCCGGAATTTTCAACATAACCTTCTTATGATCCCACCTCATGAACAAGGGCAGTGGAAATTTTGAAATCCTGCCTTAATGGTGTTTCTGCAAGCAATCATGAAATCACGTTTCAGACTTGATTTGTATACTTCCACCACCATTGGTCATGAGGTGGGGTCCAAGAAAAGCCATGTTCAAAATGTCGTGTCACAATATGCAAAATGACAAAATCATGCATCCAAGTTCAAAATCCCATTGAAATACATATAACCCCACTTACCATACTTTTTCATATTACAGTTGCCAGTTCTAACAGCAGGACATTTCTTTGATTGGAGAGTGGATCTTCACCCTCTAACCTGTTTAGGTGAGTGATGGTGGTGGTGTGTAAGGAGGGTGTGGGGTGGTGGGTGCTGAGTTGAAGGTGCAGGTTGAGGGTCAGATCAGCCAGGGACTGTTTTCTTTTTACAGGCTTTTAAGAAAAGAAACAAAAACATTGAGGATGTTTTTCTTTATTTTAGATGGGGACAGTGATCAGAGGGTGGTGGGTGCCATTACACACCAGGGAAAGAACAAGCTATTATGGGGACAGTGATGGGAGGGTTTGGTGCCACTAGACTTGAAGGAAAAAATATATTGTGGAGGTGGCGAGTGGAGGGTAGTGCCAGCAGACACCAGGTAAAGACATACAACATTATAAAGATGGTGATTGGAGGGTGCCACTAGACACCAGGGAATGAAAAAACAACATTATGGGGATGGTGATGGAGGGTGGAGGTGCCACTAGACACCAGGGAAAGAACAGGATATTACAAAGACAGTGATGGGAGTGTGGAGTGTGCAACTACGCACAGGGAAGGACAAAACATCATTACAAGGATGGCGATCAAAGAGTGGGGTGCCACTAGACACCAGGGATTGGAAAAGATATTCTGGTGATTGTGATCAGAGTAAGGTGCCATTAGACACCAGGGAAAGACATACAACATTAAGGGGATGGCAATCAGAGGTTGGAGAGTGCCTCTAGACACCAGAGAAAAGAAAGATATCATCGGGATGCCGATCAGAGGATGGAGGGGTTGCTACTAGACAGCAGGAAACAGAAACTTAAATTTCCCTATTACACTATGGGAAGTTACAATTTTTATTGTTTCTGTTTCTTTATTTAGCAGAAACATACCTTTGTTGGGGTAGGTATGCATTATTGTTGCAGTACTCATGATAACCTTTGATTTGGTATGTAGATTGTCCCTTAAATTGAAATATTGTGGAACTTGTGACTTGTTGAAGTTGAAATGTGAAAAAAAACTAAGTCCAAAATCCTTTTCATTTGTATGAGTCTTTTCCACATGAAACAAAAAAAAAAGCATAGGAAAAAGGATCCTTTCAAATGAAAAAGAATTAACAACAAAATAACTAAGTCCAAAATCTTTTTCGTATGAAGGATCCTTTTTGTGTGAATGAAAAAAATCACACAAAAGGATCCTTTCAAATGAAAAAAGAACCAGGAAGAAAACTTAGCCCAAACTCTTTTTCATTTGAGAGATCCTTTTTGTATGAGCAAAAAGCATATGGAAAGGATCACTTCAAATGAAAATAGAATCATAAAAACAAAGTCCAAAATCTTTTTGCATATGAAGGATTCTTTTCATATGGTCAAGTTCTTTTCATACAGCCATACAAAAAGCAGAAGCAAGTCACGAAAAATGATACAAAAATTAAAACAAACATTTGGGGGTAATTTTTACAACAGTTAAGTGTATAATCCATTTAATGGGATCCCAGTGAACAAGATATTGGTGTCTCTGCAGCATGTCACTTTTGTGAGTTTTGAAAAATATAAAAAAACAGAAACTAGATGGCAGCAAATGAAAAAGGACTTTTCATATGAAAAGGATTAGCCCCCATGAAACAGAATAATTTTTCATATTGGCAACTTTTTTCATTCCATGCATCTGTCCTGAAATGCCTACTGAGCATGCTCAGAACCAAAATTTTAAAATTTAATAACTCTGAAAGGATTAATATTTTTCACCAAACCAGTGAAAGTCACATCTGTGAGCCAAACCCTTTCTGCCAGGAAGTTTTCAGATCAAAATTCCAAACCATCTGGATGCAAGTTAGACAAAAAAAAAAAGCAAAAAATGTGATTTTAATATTTTTTGCTGTATGCATATCAGAATCTGCACATCTGACTACAAACAAACTTGGTATGTCAAGAGATCTACCCCACAAGACTCTGCATGCAAAATGTTGTGCAAATCCATTGAACAGTTGTGAAGATATTAAAATGCTAAATCTAAGGTTTAACATAGAAACCACTGATCAACTCTAACTATAGTGGCACAACCAAACCACTAGAAGATATATGTAGATATAGAAATAGATATATAGATATTTTTTTAATTTTGACCACAGATTTTCAAGATAGTCATTTTATGACTCACCTTATAAACATGACACGTAGCATTTATAGTGTATTGACCAAAATGTCATTTTGCACCAGAAGTGAGAAAACATGTCTACTCCAGTATTTAGAAAATGGCACCTGTCACATTTATGAGGTGGTAAAAATTACTATGTTGAAAGTCTGGAGTCATAATATTGAAAATTAATGAAGTTATTTGTGACTGTTTTAATACTGCAACATTCACTCATAACCTGGGCATTTTACCATATCTGTCTAACAAATTTTCAGCATAGCCTTCTTATTACCCAATCTCATGAAAATTTTCAAATCCTTGCTAAAACATCATTCTCCAAGACTACCTAAAATGTCATTCCGCAACAACAGGTGCAAAACACAGTTTGGCTATGATTTGAAAATGACAGCTGTCCTTTCATGAGGTAGTGTGAAAATATGGCAATGTTGAAAATTTGGGGTAAAATATTTTAATGTATATTTTAACTTTGTAATTTTTACAATTTTGACTCAGATTTTCAACATGGCCTCTTATGAGCTCACCTCATGAACAAGGGTAGTGAACATTTTCAAATCCTGCCCAAATGGAAATTTCACAAAGCAACTCTGAAGTCACATTTCAGACAAGATTTAAATAATTCCACTAATATTGGTCATGAGGTGGGGTCCCAGTAAGGCAATGTTGAAAATACGGGGTCAAAATATGTTAAAATGACAAATCTGTGAATCAAACTTGAAAGCCCTATTGAAATACATTAAAACAAACACTTGCATTATTTTCTCATATTGCAATCATTGGTTCCAGTGACAAGACAAGTGGCTATTTTCTTTTATAGCATTACAAAAAAGTAAATAAAAATTGGGGGACTGTTTCTTTATTTCATGGTATAGTCTGACACTGGGGATTGGGCACCCGTTGTTAATCTGCTGTTCAGCAGCACTGGGGTGGTCACCCCAGTGACACCACTTATTAGTGAGAATGGGGGGTGACCTGTAGGAGATGGGGCCAAGAAGAGAATTGATACCATGGGTGGGCACCCTGTCAGCTCATATAATACATTTAATATATGTAAAGATTGGGAAGGTTTGGCAGGCAACCTACAGAGGTGGTGGAGAGAGAAAAGCAGTACCAGGGTGGGTACCCCAGTCTGCTTAAGAAATAATTATATTGATAGATAGATAGATAGATAGATAGATAGATAGATAGATAGACAGATAGATCAACTGACAGACAAAGAGAGAGACAAAGAGTGATAGAGTGGACAGATGTGCCACCTGACCCCATGCCTCTAGGTTGTCCACAAATTAGCAGTAAGTGGTGGCACCAGGGTGCCCAGTATACCATTAAGATTTCATTGTGTTTGAAGCATGATTAAAGTGTACAGTGTAAAAATAGTGTGAGTGAAAACAGCTACATGGATATCACAGCGGGTAAGTAGTGCTGTGCATGTAGCTGTTCTCACTCATGCCCAGTAGTTTAAGTCTGCAAGTGTGTGCTGCTTATCAATGCTAGCAGTGCAGTTAAAGGCTAGAGTCACCGCCTGTGACTTGGCTTGCTACATGCAGCAGACTAGGGTTTGATTCTTTCTTAATTTTGGTAGGATGTTGTGCCTGCCATCGTGTCCCCAAGTTGCTCTCCTCTGAGGTTGTCATAGTATTTATTCTCCCACTTTTACCCCTCCCAGAGTTGTGTTCCCCTCGGAGTTGTAATACTAAATCTACCCCATCCCACTTTCTGCCCTCCCCAAGTCGTGTTTCCCCGGAGTTAGAATAAATAATCTGCCCCATCCTGACTCTCCCATCCCCTGAGCTGCATCCTTCTGGGTGGGAATACTAAATATTCCCCTCACAACTTCCTCTCCCCTTTGTGCTTCTGCTGTTTGTGGCATGGTTACATGCTGTGACTTCTCTTTCACTGTTTTATGTGCAGTTGTTGACCATGAGATGTTTTTCATTATGTTTTATGGGCAACCTTGAGTGCACAACCCAGTGCCATCAGTAGTAGCCTGACACTGGGGTGCCCAATCCCCAGTGTCAGAATATCTCCAAAATAATGAAAACTGTCCCTCTTGTTTTTTAACCCTGTAAAATAGAAAATGCTCCTCACCAATCTGACCCTCACACACACACCCTGCCACCCAACCTGACCTCCAACTCAGCACCCACCACCCATGCTTCACATACCCCAACACACCTCACTCACCTGAACATGTTCCATCATGTAGATCCACCCTCCTATCAAAGACACATCTAGCTGCTGGAACTAGCAACAGTGATTAGAGAAATCAGGTAAGTGCAGTTTAATGTATTTCAGTGGGGTTTTAAATTTTGATTCATAACTTTGTCATTTTTATATTTTGACCCCAAATATTCAACATGGTCTTCATATATGCCCACCTAATGAACAAGGGTGGTGAACATTTTCAAATCCTGCCCAAAAGGAGATTTCACAAAGCAACTGTGAAATCACATTTCAGGCAAGATTTACATAATTCTCTACCATTGGTCATGAGGTGGGGTCCCAAAAGGCCATGTTGAAAATGTGGGGTCAAATTATGTAAAATGACAAAGTTGTGAATCAAACTTGAAAGTACCATTGAAATACATTAAACTACACTTTGATTAGTTTCTCATATTTAATTGCAATCACTGGTTCCAAGAGCCAGACATGGGGCTATTTTCTTTTTCAGCATTTCATAAAAAAAAAAAAAATTGAGGGACTGTTTTCTTTATTTCAGGGGTATTCTAACACAGTGGATTGGGTACTCCAGTGTCAGGCTGCTGTTCAGTGGCACTGGGTGGTGGTCACCCTGGTGCCACCACTTATTTAGTGGGAATGGGGATGACCTGGAGGGATGGGGTCAAGTTGAGGATTGGTACAGGGTGGGCATCCCTGTCTGCTCATATAATGCATTTAATATATCTAAAGTTTGGGAAGGATGGGCAGACAACCTAAAGGGATGTAGGAGAAAAGAGCAGTACTGAGGTGGGCACCCCAGTATGCTTAAGAAATAATTAGATAGATAGATAGATAGATAGATAGATAGATAGATAGATAGATAGATAGATAGACAACAAAAGAGACAGAACAGAAGTGGGTGCCCAACCCGTACAAAAGTCTTCTTGACCACCCATGCCCTCCAGGTTGCCCCCCATTCCCAGTAAGTAAGTGGTGGCATCAGAGTATACAGTATATGATCAAGATTGCACTGTAGCTGAAGCATGGTTAAAGTGTGCAGGGTCAAAATAGTGTGAGTTAAAACAGCTACATGGATATCGCAGTGAGGATGTTATAGCACTGTGCATGTATCTGTTTTCACTCATGCCCAGTGGTTCAAGACCATGAGTGTGTGCTGCTACCAGTGCTGGCAGTGCAGTGTAAGGTTAGAGTCACCACCTGTGACTGGGCTTGCTACCTCCAGCAGACCTGGGTTCGATTCTGATTTTTTTATTTTTGGTAGGATTTTGTGCCAGCCATCATGGCCCCAAGTTGCCTCCCCTTCAGGGTTGTCATAGTATATCTCCCTCCCCACTTTCCCCCTTCCTGAGTTGTGTCTCCCCTGAGTTGTAATACTAAATCTCCCCACCCAACTTTCTCTCCTCTCCAAGTTCCATCCCTCCCCAGAGTTAGAATAATTAATTTGCACCCTCCCAACTCCCCATGTTGATCCTTCTGGAGTGGGAATTCAAAATCTTCCCCTCTTGACTCCCCATTTGCACTTCTACTGTTTCTCTTTCACTGTTTTCCATGTGTGGTTGTTGACCATGAGGTGTTTTAATCATGTTCTTATGGGTAACTTTGAGTGTCAACCCCAGTGCATAGAACAGTAGCCTGACACTGGGGTGCCCAACCTAGTGTCAGAATATCACCTAAAATAATGAAAACTGTCCCTCTATTTTGTTAACCCTGTAAAATAGAAAATGATCCCTGCCAATCTGACCCATCACACACACACACACACACACACCTTGCTAACCAACCCTGACATCCAACTTAGCACCCACCACCCACACTCCACATACCCCCAACACACCCTCACTCAGCCAATCATGTTCCATTATGTAGATCCAATCTCTTATCGAAGACACGTTTAGCTGCTATGGTGATTAGAGAAAATCAGGTAAGTGCAGTTTAATGTATTTCAGTGGGGTTTAAACTTTGATTCATAACTTTGTCATTTTTACATATTTTGACTCCAAATTTTCAACATGACCTTTTGGGATGCCACCTCATCTCCAATGGAGGTGGAATTATGCAAATCTGGGCTGAAAGGCAGTTTCATGGTCATGATGCAAAATCTCTTTGGGAAGGATTTGAAAATTTTACTTGGTGGGTGATAAGGTATATGTTGAAAATTTGGGGTCAAAATATATAAAATCACAAATTTATGATTGTAAGTTGAAAGTTTTCACTGTTCACTCATAACTTTGATAATTTTAAACATGTGGACCCCTAATTTTCAACATAGCCACTTTTACACCACTTCATGAACATGACAGGTGTCATTTTCAAATCCTGGCTGAAATATTTTTTCACACCTATGGCGTGGATCAATCAATCTATCAATCAATCAAAATCTTTATTTAATCAGGCGAACATCATTGAGCATAGCTCATTTACAAGATGGACCTGAGTGGTCAAGAAGTGCAAGTGTTATTACATTGACAAGGGTATCATAAACAGTAATACAATGACAGGGGTAACAAAAACAGTAATACAATGACATAAGTGCTAGTATATAACAATATACATATGTACAAGGCATTAACACTTTTAATCTGGATTGCCATTTCAGTGGCACAGAATGACATTTTGATGTGGATGTGAACATTTTCACCTACTGAGTTCATGACGTGGTGTAATAAAAGCTCATGCTGAAAATTTGGTGTACAAATACAATAAAACACCCAGGTTATGAGTGAACATTTCAGGTTTTAAACATTCACCATAATATCACTAATTTTCAGTATGTTTGACTCTAAACTTTCAACATAGCCATTTTTACACACCACCTCATAAACATGACAGGTCTTAGATTTTAAATCCTGAATAAGATGTGTTTTTGCACTTTTGGTGCAAAATGACATTTTGGCCAATATACAATAAATGCTATGGGCTGGATATTCAAACTGCGCTATTTTTTGTGGTGCAAGCCCTTAGCTGCACAAAATAGTTGTGCGGGGAGTGTGGGGTGATATTCAAAGGAGTTGCACTATTGAGCAACTCCTTTGAATATCACCCACTGCACAGCCACTGTGCATGGCGCAGTGGAACTTCGCCACCGCAAGTGGCCAGAGTGGAGCATTCAAGTTGCGGTGGTGCAAGTACCATTGCGCCATGTGCAAATTTCTGATTTTCAAAAGGTGACATGCAATGGGGCCATAATTCATATTAAGAAGTAGGGGCCATTTACCTATTTATGGCCCCATTTGCATTCCATTAGCATGCAGGTGCAATGATCCCCAAGGACTTGCACCTGGCGCCTGCCAGGCAAGCAAGCTATCGGGGACCGATGCCCTTCAGCCCGATCGTGGGCAAAAAGTATAAGAAATCCCCCACCCTGACTGGCCTGATCGTGGGCAAAAGCATAAAAATCCCTCCCCCAACTGGCCCGATTGCAGGCAAAAGCTTAAATCACCCCCACCAGCCCGATCACGGGCAGCAAAGCGCCCCAGAACATATCCCTGGTGGTCCAGTGGACTAAGCCCGATCGCGGGCTACAACGTTTAAACCCCACCCCAAAAACATATCCCTGGTGGTACAGTGGACCGCTAAGCCTGATCGCGGGCTGCATAATGTGGTGACACACCCCCAAGACCATATCCCTGGTGATCTAGTGGCCCCACCCACCCACCCACAAAGCCCCACCACCCCGCTCCCCGGCAGCCGGTGGGTGGCAGCATCCCACGCCTGCCGCCCGCTGCCCGCGACTGACTTATTCATTCATTCACATATCTGGACTGCCTTATAGGATATGGCTGCACGCCCATTGGCTCTTGCTCTGCACCAATGGGTGTGCAGCCCTACCAGGCAGTCAGTCGCAGTGCGCGGGTGGCAGGTGGGATGCTGCCACCCCGCCGCCGCCGGGGAGGAGCAGGGTGGTGGGGCTGTGGGTAGGTGGGGTGGGGACACCAGATCACCAGGGATATGGTCTTGGGGGTGTGTGTCACTACATTATACAGCCCACAATCGGGCTTAGCGGTCCACTGGACCACCAGGGACACTTTGCTGCCCGCGATCAGGCTGGTGGGGGGTTTATTTAAGCTTTGCCCACGATCGGGCCAGTCGGCGGGGTGGGGGGATTTTATGCTTTGCCCGCAATAGGGCCAGTTGGGGGGTGGGATTTTTACACTTTGCCCATGATTGGGCTGCAGGGGGGGCACAGAGGTAGGTTGAGGCCAGCCAGGTGGGCAGCTGCTGTGTTGCACCCTGCAATGCGGCAGTTCACCTGTGGGTGGCCCTCGACTTACTCCTTTTTGGCTCAGAGTTGTGCAGGCACAGGTTGGGGATTGCACCTGCACAACCCTGCACAGCCTGCTGAATATCGGGCTGTGCTGTTTATGCATGGTTCCTCCCTCCAGTTCAGCATGCATTCATTTGCATTGCTCTGTTGCTCAGCTTGCCTCAGGGGCGCAACTGCCTCCTGCTGAATATGGCAGAATGGTGCAATTTCAGGCTTCATGAGTGCAACCCTATTGCACATGGCGCAACCCTTTGAATATCCAGCCTCCATGTTATTTTTATAAAGTGAGTCATAAAATTATTATCTTGAAAAGTTGGGATCAAAACAGAAAAAATGTATATATATATATATATACTGTAATTGTTAAGAACTTTGTGTGTAGTGCCAGTCTTGATCCCAGTGGGTATGCTTTGTGATACCGTGCCAGAGAGCAGACTTTGGGGGTGAGCTCATTGACCCAGCTGGATGGGGTGAGGGTGGAGGATGGTGCTGTTAATCAACATCCCCAGACAGGAATGAAAGCTGCAAGGTTGTCTGCATGGATCCATGAGTACCATATAGTGAAGACAACTGTCTTCTTAGCATAGACCCTGCACCTCTTCACCTGTGTGTGGCACGGGCCCTGTGCATTGGCTAACAAATGGAGTCTTTGCCCTGTGCATCTGTATTTGCGACCACATGGAAGTGCAGGATCAGGAGACTCTGCACTTTCATAGCACACCAGACAGCCTGATGAATGTATGACATACTCATTGCACTTTTGTAGATGGACAGAGTCTACCTTGATGTACAGCTGAAAGGCACTACACATCTTTACCTGTTCACACAGGTCCTAAAGGACCTGCATGAATGAAGATATGATTCCACTATCTCAAAAGAAAGAAAAGTTTGCAAAACTTCATTAATGCACCAGGTAGGGTTCAAAGTAATACCATAGAAATAGGAAATGTGGCATAGGTTTCCAACCCTAACTGCCAACCTTCCCTACCACCAGCAGCAAAGAAAAAAATTGCATTTTGGGTCTCCAGAGTCTTAGTAAATTAGTGGTGGTGTCTTCCTCGGGCTATCCACCCTAATGACCACCTCATTCCCTGAGCAAATGTCAGACATGATCTCCTTTTTCATGCAGGACCCACAGGGCCCTGTTTGAGAAAGGTACAGCAGATCGTGGTGGCAACATATGGTGAGACATACTTTTCCACCTTTGAAAAGTGTATCAGTATGAGGCACTGGTTTGGAGCTGTACCTTGTGCCTTAGATAGGAGGGTACAGGCTGGAAAGGGGTGAGCGTTACAGTTAACAACCACAGAAGACCTCACTACTTATTCACCAAGACTCTGGAGAACCCAAACCCTAATGTTTTTCCTTTTGCTGGTTGGAGGGTGGGATTAGAGAGTTAGAGTTGGAACTCTAATGGCATATTTTCCTGCTTTTATGTCATTCAGTTGGCATTAGTTGAACTCTAACTAGAGCATTAATGAACACTTTGCAAAGAATATGTGTTGTAGATTCAGTAGTTGGTACTGAGTAGGGTGTTTAATGTTAAACCCCAACTTTGTACCTTAGTTGCTTCACCCTGTCCAACGGAACTGTGCAAAGTTTTGCAGGTGTGATTTTGGGGGCATGTTCTCTTGATATGGCAAGGTTAATGTTGGTCAGATATCCAGATTCCAAGACCCAGAAAAGTGGATTTTTGTTTTGTTTTCCGCTTTTTTTTTTTTTTTTTTTTTTTTGTTGTTGTTTGTTTTTGCTCTCACCACAGACCAGACAGTTTGAAATTTTGTTCTGAAATTTTCAGGTAGAAGAGACATGTCCTAGAATGGTGCCTTTTGTTGGCTTGAGAAAACATATTAATCCATTCCTGAGTGACAAAGATTTGACATTGCAGTTCTGAGCATGCTCAGAGGGTATTTCATTTGGGTGTTTGAGACAAAGAAGATTTCTGGCTCATGAAAGAGGAATCTTCTTTCATGAGCCAAAATTTTATTCGTGAGAAAAATAGCTAAATGGAAGTCAATTAGCTCATTTCTAGAGTTTGTTATTCAAAAATCAACCCCAAATATGGTTATGGGACATCCCAAAATGGTTTTATGTAATAAGGGGACTCAAAAGAGTTCCACCACAAGAATGACCACAATAGCACGGAAGGAACTTTTATGCAGGGCTGTGCTCCCTGTGTCCTCCTTTGTGGGGGCTTTGCCCCACGCCCCAAACTAATTATAATCAACTCTGGGGGTCGACACAGGGACAGGAGAAAACTCGAGAGGGAGGCTACTGGGGGTCAACCTGCAGGCAAGATGGAACTGGGAAATGGGACTTAGAAAAAATATTTAGTTTACTAGAAAACAAATTAACTCCCCACCCAGACCCAAACCAGAGTCCACCAGCTTCACAGGCCATGACCTAACCCATTACACCAGACAGTCGACTAAGAACTGCTTGGCCAATCACAGCTCTATAACATTATACAGCAAGTGTACCACACTGCTACACTCACTATATACTAATCCTTGCTGTCCTTTAACACTCGCTGTTCCTACTGGCATTCAAATTGAGTCACTCAAATTGAGTTGCTCAATTTGACTCTACATTATGTGATACCCCAGAAATACTTACCGAGACTTCATTCATTAGTTGAATTTCTTGTTTCATGAGTCTCATGAAAGAAGATTGCTGTCTTATTAAAGAAGACTCTTGGCTCACAAAGATGGCAGGACTTCATTTTCTTCATAGTTCTTTCATGAGCCATCCTCTTCTTTCATGACTGATGACAGAACTCATGAAGCAAGAATGTCTGCTCACGAAAGAAGATGGTGGAACTTAGATTTTTCATTCTTGTCTCATGAGCTGATCTTCTTTCATGAGTCATGAAAGAAATCATGAAAGAAGAAGGTCGGTGCATGAAAGAACAATGAAAAATAACCAAAGTCCCACCATCTTCTTTCGTGTGCTGAGATTCTTCTTTTGTGTTCTTTCCTGCCACATGAAAGAATATGGTTGGGTCATGAAAATTAGGGTGGGGTTAAGTTTTATTCTCAGTTCTTTTATGAGGTCATACGAAAGAACCATTGTTCTTTCATGTGATCTCATGAAATAAATGTCAGTAACTGGGACATACTTTCCATCTATCTATCTATCTATCTATCTATCTATCTATCTATCTATCTATCTATATATCTATCTATCTCATTTTATTCTCAGTTCTTTTATGAGGTCATATGAAAGAACCATTGTTCTCTCATGTGATCTCATGAAGGAAATGTCAGTAACTGGGACTTTCTTTTCTTCTTTCTTTCTTTCTTTCTTTCTTTCTTTCTTTCTTTCTTTCTTTCTTTCTTTCTTTCTTTCTTTCTTTCTTTCTTTTCTTCCTTCTGCCTTTTTTTGTTAGGTGGATTGGGGTACACCCTGTTACCACTTCTCCCTCCCTCAATCAGTATCACATCATTTGGGTGAAACCAATTGAGAGAATCAAATGTTTGCGACTCAGTTTGTGCACCTGAAGGAATTGTGAGTGTGGGAATATAGCGATGGGAGGGTATATTGACTGTGAAGCGATGCAATAGTGAGATCGAATAAAGGGGCACTTTGAGTTATGCTAGTCAAGTAGTGCAATGCAGCCTATTGCTGCGAGTTGTTCACCTGGCGTGGAGGATAAGGTCACCAATGAGAGTGGTGATGGTCCAGGGTTTGGGACTGCCAGTAGGCAAAATTTCTTTTCAGAGTTTTGTCTGTTAGAAATTTTTTGAGGGTCGACCGATGGTGCCTCAGCTGCAGTATCTCCCTGTAGACTGTTGCCCTCCCATTTATTCCCATTTCCCCACTGTCCACACCCACAGAGTTGACTATATTAGTTGAGGGGTGTGGGGTGAAGCTCCTCACATGAAATGTTTCTTTTAATGTCTGCCTGGTCACCGTATTGGCAGTCATCGAGGTGAGTTAGGGGATGATTTTTCATTCGGCGAAATGTACTGCTGTTGTGCTAGTCACGATAGAAATGTCTCCTTTATGAAATGGAATCCTCCAGCTTGCCCAACCCCTTTGTTTTATATATCTGGTGGCAACAGAGTGCCCACCACCAGTGCTTCTGAAGATCATCCCAACACTGGGGTGCCTAATCCCTAGTGTTTGCTTCTGCTCCTACAATAAAGAAAGCTGTCCCTCATTGATCTTTTTTAACCTAAAACAAAACAGAAAATGGTCCATAGATGATCTACCACCCACACCTTGCCCACCCTGACCCCCAACTCAGCACCAAGCACCCCTCACACAGACACACACACACACTCTCACTTGAACATGTCCCATGATGCGGTCACCTGTGTTCTCAATATGAGAGCAGCCAACTGGACAAGATGGCAGTCATGCTTTAGTACAGCTCTACATGGACTAAATATATTAAATAGCTGATATCGTGACTATTGGCAATTTCAGCACCTATAAGCATAGCTATGATGGCAGAACAACACCAGCACTTGGAACAGTAAATATAAGGCAGTCCAAGCTACAATTTCAACTGCAGAAAAATCAAAACTCTGAAGAACAGTCCCACAAAGTAGAACAGGGCCCATCTTCTGCGCCCTCACCATGAGGCACAATGTCTGAACTACAGGTACAGCTCATGAGGATGCCAGCCATGCTACACAATATGCAGAAGAAGATAAAACCCAGTTTTGCAAACATAACTGCACAAATTACTCACCTCCAGCCCATGGTCACTGGAATAATGGAATCATCTGCAACTCACCCTCGAGGTCTGATGAACTGGAAAAATGAGGATACTCTGTTGGACCTGGCACAAAACAGGAACAGTCTTAAACAACAACTAATGCTCTTAAACAGGCAAAGGATATGCACCTGTCATATCAGAAGCAGACATCCAGGAAGGGAACAGCAGCAAGTGAAGAGGTGACTGCTATCTCAGTGGAAGGGAAGTAACTGCAAATCTAGGAGCTTTCATTACTTCTTTGCATTGCTATTGCGCTGGGGAAAGGTGGAGTAGGAGTTTGAAGAAGGTTGTGCAATAGCTACTTAAAGTCTCTTTTCAGTGTGGATAGGAATATAAAAAGCAGTTGCTCAATCTCTAAATGTGTACAACAAAGGGGTAAGGGAAATTAAGAAAAGAATGTTTTACACTGATGGAGGGGGGGATATTTGGGGGAGTGTTTGGTATCCTGCATCTGGAAGGGTGGGGGTCACTGGTTGGCAACGACAGCAATGGGTAGGGTGGTAGGCTGTAACAACTATGTGCACCAATCTTTCTAAAATTGCCTGGAGTGTGGGAGGATGTTTAGTGTGCAACCATGTAGAGAAACTTAGAAAGGAGATTGAGGGTCTGCAGGAGGAACTAAAACAGGCAAGGCAGATTGGGGGGTGGGTTTAGCCCAATACTGGAGGGGAAGAGGAAGGGAGATGAGAGAGGCGATTTAAGCCAACAGTGGTGAGAGAGGTCAGAAGAAGGGAAGCAGAGACAAGGGGCCCAGGCCAGGGAGAACGATTGCCAGGGAAACCAGGTCAGAGACAAAAGACAAATGGAAGGAGGAGATAGGGACTTGTGAGAGGAGGTGAAGAAGCAAAAGTCATGGAGTGGAAAGGAGAGAACAGGTTACTGTGAAGAGAGAGGCGAGCATTTGTGAAGGGTTTTCAGAAAATAGTTTTGCACTGCAAGAGTGGAAGAAGGCGAGGAGGGAAATGATGAAATTAGAGGAGTAAGTGATAAATGCCTGGACCAAACCGGAGCGGGAGGAAGTTCTGCTGGGAGAATTGCAACAGGGGCAAAAGGGGGAAATAATGTGCAGGAGAAAGAAGAGGAGCTGGAAATGAGAGAGGGAGATGAATGGAAGCAAGCAGGAGTAAGAATGGTGGAATCTTAGTGCTGGGGACTCAATACTAAGAGGAGTCAGGTGGGGTAGCAAGGGAGAGGTATAGTGCATTTGGGTGGAGGCCATGCCAGGAGTGACAGCGAAAGGGTGGGACAATCTGTTCTGAAATATGCTAGAAGGGTAGGGACAAGCCTCATTTAATTATACATCTTGGGACGAACGATCTGGCTGACAAGACAATAGATATAGTCCAGAGGAGGTTTGAGGAACTAGGACAATTATGTGAGGGGGCAGGAAGATCAGTAACTTTTCAGAGATACTTCCAGTGCCCAAGGCATGCACAACAAGAAAGCTGAGAATAGAGGAATTTAACGGATGGCTAAGAACCTGGTGTTAAGCTAAGGGTATGGGCTGTTCTGGGGGTTTGGGAGGGACTTGGGAGGACAGTAGTCTCTATGCCAAGGACAGACTACACTTGAGTGAGGAGGCAAAGAAAGTGTTGAAACAAAGGATGGAGGAGTACATAGAGGAAGTTGGGTATTTAAACTAGGAGTGGAGGTGGCAATTGGGCAAGAGACACTAGAGACCACAGGTTGGGAAACCATATGAGCTACCCCCATAAGAGTTACAAGGGACAAATGGCAAGTACTATTGGTGATGCTAGTAAAGGAGGGAAGGATGGGGGAAAGGGTGCAAGGTGGTTACCCTTAATGCTAGGAGCCTTGGGAGGAAAACTGCAGAGTTACAGGTGCTCATGGCAGAGGGAGAGGTGGACGTTGCAGCCATCACACAAACATTGGCCACCCATACAATGATTGGGACCTGTCTGTACCAGGTACAGTTTATTTTGTAGGACAGGGTGATTGGGAAAGGAGGGGTGTGGCACTATATGTGAAGGAAGGACTGAAGTGTGTAAGGGATGGAGGAAGGAGGAGGATAGTACGGAGTCACTTTGGATGCAAAGCCAGGATTCCAAGAATAGGATTCTTAGAATGGGAGTGGTGTACAGGCCGTCATCTCAGACATAGGAGTTAGACAAAGAACTAGCGGGACAGATCAGGAGGACCTGTGAGAAGGGTAGTGTGGTGACTGTGGTTGACTTCAACATGCCAGGAGTGGACTGGAGTACCCCAACAACCAGGAACAGAAGGGAGCAGGTACTGTCGGATGCCTTCCAGGACAGTTTTCTGCTGCAAATGGTCAGTGAACCAACCAGTTAGGAATACCCTTGACCTTGTGCTGGCAAATGGGGACTTTGTGAGAGAACTTACAGTGGAGGAACCACTGCCAGGGAGTGACCACTACTCAGTATGGCTCACATTGGATATGGGCAAGGAAGGAGTGGAATTTGGCACAAGAGTGCTGGACTTCCAGAGGGCCAACTTTGGGAGGATGGGAGAAGTGGTAAAAGGTACCTGGCCAGAATTCAATCTAGTATGGACACTAAGCAGAGGTGGGAGCTCATAAAGCTGGGGATAGTGGAGGCAAACCAAAACCTGCTGCAAGGCCCAGAGCAAGAAGGCTAGGGCTAAGAAACTGAGCTGGTTGAGCAAGAAGGTCATGGAAAGGTAAGGAGGAAGAGAGCTGCCTTTAGGAAGTACAAGAAAACAGGGAGAGGGAGGACAGGGAGGAGTACTTGATGGAATCGAAGGAGGTGACAAGGGCATTAAGGGGAGCCAAGGCATCTACGGAACTCAGGCTGGCACAAGGTATTAAGAAGGGGAGAAGGACTTCTTTAGGTACATCAGGGAGAAAAGGAGCTTGAGGATCACATAGTAAGGATTAGGAAGGAGGGGGTTGGGTGGAAGCAGGTAATAAGGCAGAAGCACTAAATGAGTACTTCTGCTCAGTATTTACTAAAGAGAAGAGGGGTGACACCCAAGGTGGGAGAAATGGCAGAAACAGGGGGTAGGGTGACAGATGGGGAAATCATGGAGGGCAGAGTTCAGGGGTTTGAAGGCACTGAGGGTGGACAAGGCACCAGGCTCAGATGGCATCCACCCAGGGTACTGAAGGAGCTGGCAGAGGTCCTTGCATGACCTTTGGCAGACCTATTTAATGCCTCACTACATTCAGGGTGTGTACCTTAGGACTGGAGGATGGCTTATGTGGTGACCCTCCACAAGAGTGGCCCCATGGATGAACCGGGAAACTACAGACCAGTGAGCCTCACATCCATTGTGGGTAAGCTAATGGAGACTATCATGAAGAGAGGCTGGTGGCCCTCCTAGAGGCCAAAGGACTACAGGACAGCAGACAGCATGGTTTCATATGGGGCAGATCCTGCTAAACCAGCCTGATGGAGTTCTATGACTGGGTAACTAGGCAACTGGAGAGGGGCATGTTGTGGATCTCCTGTATCTGGACTTCAGTAAGGCATTCGACTTGGTGCCGCATGGAAGGCTGGGAAGTAAGTTAGTAGGCACAGGGGCAGGTGCAAAGCTGGTGAGATGGGTAGGAAACTGGCTTCAGGGAAGGCAACAGAGGGTGGTGGTGGTGGGGAGCTCTCACACCCAAGGGTAGTGACCAGCGCCTTCCACAGTGCTCGGTGTTGGGACCAGTGTTGTTTGGGATATTCATTGCTGACATATCATTGGACAGCAAGAGCAAGATCAGCCTGTTTGCTGATGATACCAAGGTAGGAGCAGTGGTGGATGACCTAGGGGGATGGCAGGGTTGCAGGATGATCTGGCTAAGCTTGAAACATGGTCAGACACCTGGCAACTGAGGTTTAATGCCAAAAAGTGCAAGGTGCTGCATTTTGGGATGAAGAACCCAAGGAGGAGTTACCAGCTGGGGGAGTGCAGCTAGCCCAGACAGAGGAGGAGGAGGAGGAGGAGGAGAAAGATCTGGTTGTGCTCATTACAGGGTCAATGAACAACTCGGCACAATGTAGGAAGGCAGCTGCAAAGGCCAACAAAATGATGGGTTGTACTGCAAGGGTATATCCTCAAGGAGGAGGAGGTGATTCTGCCACTGTATAGGTCATTAGTTAGACTGCACCTGGGTACTGCGTGCAGTACTGGTGCCCGTGATCTGAAGACAGACATTAAGTTACTGGAGGTGGTGCAGTGCAGGGTGACAAAGATGATCAAGGGGCTGGGGACTTATCATATGAGAAGAAGCTGAGGGAGTTGAACATGTACTCACTGGAGGAGAGGAGGGACAGGGGGACATGATTGAAAGCTTTAAGTGCATGAAAGGAATAAACAAGACAGGTACAGAGGGCTGTTCAAAGTAAGGGAAGCGAGGGAGGGACACCAGGGGCCATGATATGAGACTGGAGGGAGGAAGGTTCAGGAAGGAGATGAGGAGACACTTTTTTAGAGAGGGTGGTGGCTGGGTGGAAAGCTTTACCTGCAGAAGTGGTATCCAGTAGAACAGTGGACTGCTTCAAAGAGGATGGAACAGGACAAGAGGAGGGTGGAAGGAGGGACAGTTGCAGAATAAGGGTGTTAGCTGCACATTTGAGCAGACTTGTTAGACCTCTAGGCCTTTATCTGCTGGCAAATTTCATATGTTCATAACTAAACGAAATGCAGAAAAAAACCGACAACCTTGAAAATAGGTCCCAAAATTGAATATTAGAATTATTGGGCCCCTGAGGGCTTAGAAAAACAGGCTCTGGCAGTGAATATCCATAGATGGCTAGTCCAGCATCTGAAAAATGGGGATCCAGTGCTCAACTTCGAGGTCAAGACAACACACCAAACTGGTCCAAAACCAAAGGCTGGAGAATGACCTCAGCATTTCTGAATCAAGTATCTTCACTACACCAACAAGGAGGGGGTTCTGTGGGCAGCACAGTCTAACGGTCCAGTGACTCTGGAAGGAGGGGAAAGGTATACATCATACAAGATTACAGCAGGGAGCTACAGATCTGCAGACAGAAATTTAATGGTGTCAAATCCACACTTCATCTGAAGGGCTGGGATTTTGCTCGTCTCTATCCCTCTCATTTGAGGATATCACACCCAGGCAGAGCTCCACGTTTCTTGACTTACCACAAGAAGCTGAGCAGTTTATTCAAAAGGAGGAGGCTACCATGGTAGGCTGGTCACAGACCTACTCAACTGCTCCAGCATAACATTTTTAAATTTCTGCCTGTCAGGTCTGGCCAGAATTGGGGCCTCTTGTAAATTTCTCCAGGCTGCAACGCATGTCTGATGGCTGTGCGCATCTCTTTCAGACTGGAAGGCCCAATAACTGCAACTCTTGGATAAACAAGTGAGCGATTCAAGTTGACAGGTATGGTCTCTCTGCAATTGTATTTTGGGGCTAAATTTCTAAGCAATATGTAGGTGGACTGTTCATTGCACATGTGGCATTATCTGGCTTCAATGTGATCTGGGACTGGCTTCTCATTGGTTGGATGTGTCGGGTGCTGGGGAGGACAGGAGTGACACCTCTATATTATCGCTGCCATGCCAGTGTTGTCTCTACATGAGAGAACTAATAATTTGCTCTATGGCACTGATGAGCAAGATAGAGCTGCTTGAATGAATGGTTTGCCCACCTTCCCACGGAGCACATTCTACAAGAGGTCTCCTGTTTTTCCGGGTGCCTGAAACATTTAACTCTTACTATTCACCGTGTCTATTTACATGTTCCCTTTGGCAAGGACTTCTGGATCAGTATTCTGCTGAGCTTCTTGGTGCCCAGCATGTGAGTCTTCTCTCCTAAATTGTCACGGTCCATGCACGAGGTCACTGAACTTTCAGGTGGCTGCCTGATTGATATGCTTAGGTCAATATGATCAAGTCTACTTGTGTGTGTGGAGAGCTGGAGGAATCTGACTGAACTGTTCTCCTAACCCTGACTGTTTCATTGGGTACAGGTAACAAAAACCCACAAACGCTTGGAGTGTCGCTGTGGACGAGTCGGTGCATGCCGAAACAACACTTACAAGAAAAACACAAACCGGCAGCACCCTTTGGGCACAAATAAATTGATTTGGACAGCAGAAAGTTTGCTTAATTCAGGAGCATGTGGTTACAGAAACCCAGCGCTTCGAGTCCCTGGTATAACTCTTTGTCTGGGGTGAGGCCTGAGTGCTGCCTTTGTGCAATTTATTCAAAAGTTTCTTAAAGCAACAGTACAATTTAAATACAGAATATACACTCATGCACACTTTTTCAGTGCAGGCACAGTCTTCTTAAAAATATATCCAGTGAACCCAAGTGCTAAAAATATAATTTATATGTAGAAAGGAGGTGCAACTAACAATTCTTAATACAATATGCGTTTACATTTAGAAAGTTTTTTTCTTTTCTATATTAAATAGTTTCCATAAACTTTAACAATTACTGGTGATCCACTTTAACAAATGGACTAGACCCATATTTCAAACACCGTAATAACTTGTAGAACCAGTTATTACGGAGTTCCTAAACTTTTTCATTGCTTGGTGTCACTCATTTGTAGCGTCTCCAATGCATTGGCTGTCACTTATGTGTAAGAAGGGCCCAACACCAAAAAAAATTGGAAGTTCCATTTCTCTGCTTCCAGGACCACACAGATCCTCCAGCCTTATTAGTTTGCATCTCACCATCTTCACAGGCAAGTTATTAATTGTTTCTTACTATTTATCTGGTTGATCCTGACATTACAAAAAAATCTATCTGGTTGATTCTGCTGTTGTTAGGACTTTCTTCCAGCTTTGGGAGACAGTGTCTCTGATCATGAACTGACCGTGGTGACTGATTACTCTCACTGCGGTCCCAGGGAGCTTTACACTGTAACATAAAGAAGTAAATAGGAAAAAAGAAAATAATGTCTAGAATGGAGTGAGAAAGAGAGACTAACAGAAGACATAGATAGCTTGTGTGTGGTGTGTGTGGGTGTGTGTGTGTGTGTGTGTGTCGTGTCTCTCTCTCTCTCTCTCTCTCTCTGAGCACTGCTCCACTTTCTCAAGCTTTAATGGAAAAAAAACTCCCTGCACCAGCAATTATAAAAACAATGTCTATATGAAACTGTGATGTGAAGGAATTTGTTTACACCATAATGTGTGATGACCTCATAACCCACCCGAGCTTCAGCTCTCAAGGTTTATGGGTCATACACACCAAGGGTGTGTAAAAATCCATAACACACAGTTACATAGCCATTATTCTCTATATGAACATCAATTAATATGTTTACCATATAAATATTACTCTACAATGCAAATTAATAAGCAATAAAATGGGAGGCGTTGCCTGGCGTTGGCAGATGACAGCGTCATTTTGTTTCAGTGTCCCTAACTGGTTATTATCCATGGTCTTTTGGTGATCTCAGGGTGCAAAACTAATGTAACTACATATTCTACTGTGTGACACCCCTCTTGACTGTCTGGCTCAGTTATTTCCCATCTAGGAGCCCGGTAATTGCATTTTCTGCCTCAGTGTAAAGCGAGCCACTCCAAACGTATAGGCCAAGTGGACCATACTGCACCTTCTAGAACAGTGGGCCCTAGCAAGTCATTCTCTCCGGGAGCAAGGCCAAGCAACAATCCATTGAACTGTTCTCACTTTTGAGTTGGGCATGTCTCCCTCCAGCCCGGTCCTACCACTGGTGGCTCCTAACCGGGATGACCTCTCCTACCTCCACTCAGCTATCTCCCAATACAGCAGGGAAAGAGCTCCTGCCTCAGCATGCTACGGTGGATGACTTCCTCCAGCATATCACAAGATGCTCAGACCCTGTTGCACAGGATTGACGGAATCTCCAGCACTCACTGGGACAGTTGCTGATGTCCGAAAGTTAGAGGACCAAATGAATGTGTTCATCCAGTGTACATTACCGAGCACCTGGAAGCCCAGCAGGCTAAAATATGGCAGAGGTTGCAGGCGCATGAGACCAGACTCGATACTCTGTGGGAGCGTGCAGAGGACTAAGAAAATCGTGGTGCCAAAATAATACTAGGATTCTTGGCATCCTCGAAGGAGCCGTGAGGCAGAACATGGAAACATTTTGAATGAAACCTCCCTAGGATGCTCAGTGACAGGTGGCGAGGTCCAGTAGAAGTGGAGAGGGCCCACAGGCTCACAGCTAAATAGGAGCACCTGGCCTCTCGCCTAAGACCCATCATAGCCTATATCTTAGATATTCCACAAAGAGAAAGTGTTAAGAGCTCCACGGGACACTGGAGAAGTTAACTGGCAGGGCACAGAATCATCTTTTCTCATGACTTCTTTCAGGAAGCTCCGTATGGAGGAAGCTTTCATTCCTATTAAAAAGCCCTACAGGCCCACGGTTTCAAGTATAGTTTCCAGGGTCTTACCTCCCTATGAGTATCCAAAGATGGGAGGAAACTGGTGGCCTACCAACCAAGTGACATCGACGCATGGGTTTCCAGTTTCTGGCCTAGCATACGGCTTCAAACTACCTCTCCCAGACACCTCTGAGAGCCTGGCCAACCCTTCCAACATAAAGGAACCTATCCTGCAGAGGGCCTGTTTCGGAGGAACTTCCTGCTGACCAGACTACATCACCTCCTTCGAGTCCCCCAGGTGGCCTCAAACAGCAGCCTCCACATCAATCTCCTGAGCCTAAGCTGCTTGCTGCAACTAAAGATTCCCTCTGCCATCCCAGGGATCCAGCTCAGCTTATCTTTCCAGACAGCGCCGAGAAGCAGAACCAGATCTCCCCACTGCTGCTCTGCCCACCAAGTTATCCTGGATAACCTCCCCGAGGAAAATACACATGGGCCCTCTGCATTGCAGCAGGAGGAGATGGACATTTCTTGCTCAGACTGGTGTGAAACTCAAGTGGCAGAAGCCGATGTGTCCGAGTGGAAGAGCAATGGCTGCTGAAACCTGGTTCCTTGTCTTATGCAGCGGTGGCTGCCTCGACCCCTCTGCAACCCACAGGGCACTTTCCTGCCAGAGGCCCCTTGTCTCAAGAATCCACAGGATAAGTTGGACTGGGGGCATTATGCCCTATTTTTCCTTTATTGTCTCTCTGCTGGGGACTGCTTACTGTCTGTGCTAGGTGAGGGAATATGTCTGTGAAAGCATTTGGGGACAGCATTTGTTTTTCAGATATAAGTACCCTAAACAAGGGCTCTGTAGCCTCCCTCACTCTGCCCCCCCACTCTTAGCCTTCTGCCTCAGCCCTGCCTCAACAGGCTTTTGAAGGTCTTAAGGATAGCCCCTTTGCTAACCTTCTACATGCAGTTCATTCAGATCCCTCTCTTCTAGGGATGGCTGGGGCCATAGAACCCTGGCAATTCTCTTAGCGTTGGCTATTTCCCTGCTGGTCCCCTCCTGACTCTAGCTAATAAGAGATGTCTTCCCTACATGGCCCCCATATCTTCTGTTTGGGCATGATTGCCCCGAACCCTGCCTATGCTTGAGAACTCCAAACTCGCAATGGCCTAACTGTAAACTGTTCAAGTTCAAGGTTATTGCAGGAAAGCTCCACTGAGCAAGCTCATTCACAAGGAGGTCCTGGGTATATGGTTACAACAAATATACAATGCAGGCAATAACATAACAATACATAAATGGCAGACCAGGTCCTATAAGGTACATGGGTAAACAGTCCTGGGAGAAAAACAAAATCCAAAAAATATTTAGTACAAGTTGTTTAAGGAAGGTGTGTAGTGAGAACAAACTAAGGAAGTAAGGAGAAAGATAGGGAGGGAGTTTAGAAACAGTTACAGGTGGCTTTATTTTTGAAGCCATCAGTTTTTGAAGAAATTTACTGAGACTACACTGGATAGTTTCAGAGTGGATTGCAGCTGGTTCCAAAAAGTTGGTAGGGCACTTGAGAAGGATCGTCTGCCAAAGGAGGTGCATGAGTCCTAGGTGTGTAGAGTAGGATAAAATCTGATTTCCTAAGGAAATAAGAGCTGTGGGCAGTATGGATAAGTGCTACTAAATAGCTTGGTAATTTATTCAGAAGTTTTAGGGTCCAAATGCCAGCATGGAGGTGCATCTAATGTAACCCCCTATAAATGGGGGTTCCTAAAAGCCCCCTAGAGCTGCCTAAGTGTTCTCCTAGGAGGTTGGCTCATGCTAATAAGCTGTTTTAAATGGCAATCTGTAGTGCTGTTAGAGCCTCTGTGTACTGTCCCTTTAAGGGCTGCCTGCTTGTTGTGATAATTGGTCTGAATGGGGGGTTTGAGTGTCTCTATGCTTGAGTCCCACCTGGGAGGCTGGAAATAGCTCCATTCTGCCAAGGCTAAGTATACAGAGGAACTTTGCTGGAGAATATAATTGTTTGCTGGAAATAACTTAGAATAATAATGATAATGTAGTTGTTCTAACCTGCCTTCTTTGCAGCAAAGACTGTTCTGATTACCCTCCATTTTGGTCCCGAACTGCCAAATTGGACCAATCAGTACATCAGAACTCTAGATGGAGCCAGAGGACCAATAGAGGAGCTGCTTGTAATTTTGGGAAAGGCATTATGGGCTATGGACTTTTTCGCACCACTGAGGGCCAGGTAATTGACTGGCAGGTGACACCAGCCAATGGAATCGGGTGGCAGCCGAACTGTGAGTGATGCCCCAAGCTGCTAGGGGCAGATTCATTGTGACTGCGAAGGAGAAGGAGCTCTGAGCTTCTGTGCGTTGAGTGTTCACGCGTAGGTGCGTGAAAGGCCTGAGGAGGCCTGCTTGCTTTTGCCAGTGCTTGTCAGATTAAATCCACGGGCGTGCGTGTCAGAGGAGGCTGTGTGCCAGCACAGCTACCTACCAGCTCAACCTAAGAGGACTGGAGAATCTGCTGAATCACGCTCGGTCCATCAGGAAAGTTGAAGCTGCCGTGTAACGCCCGAATCTGCTGTGAGTTCGTGTGGGTCCTGGAAGAGCTGCCTGGTATGGTACCCTCTGTTGTTTTCCATATAAATGTGTGAGGAGGCTTTTGAAGCTTAGGCTCAGCCTGCAAGTGGTGAAGGAAGGTTATCTGCTGGAGTTGTGAGTACTGGATCAGGGTAGCTCCCTGTTAGTCTTTCAGACAAATGGCAAGAAAAACAAAATCATTTCGTTATACTGCTGCCTGTACTAATTGAGCTTTCTGCTCATTCTGATCTGCTCAGGAAAGTAACTGCTCATTTGTGTCAGGGCCCCAACCAGCTGCCACGAGGACTAGCCTTTAGGGCCTGGGTACCCATGGACAGTAACTAATAGGTTTAGGCCTGTGCACAGAGCGCTAGGTAATTAAGTATATTTTATAGTGATAAGCCAATCACCTTGATTTCCCCAGGTCCTTGTTATCCCCTTAAATAAATCAGATTGTTTGTTTTGCAACTGTACCTTGGCAGGACTGTGTTTTACTGAGGATATACTGTACAGTGAAAATGTGATAACTGTGCCTTACTTTCCAGGGGTCCCGGAGTGAACTGAGTGTTTCGAGCCGGGGGTAAGTGCTCAGGGGAAAGCATTGTAATTACTCCGGTTGAGCCACTAGTGGGAAGAAGGGGGTTGCAGCGACCCAGAGGGCTGTGACTGAGTCAACCTAGACTGTCCTAACCCCGACCTCTGGGTGGGTACCCGTCATGGATCTGGGCCTGCCCTGTCACGGCTGAGACAGGCAGGGGTGGTAGCCCATGGGATAAGCGCCCCTGGGGAGTTACACTAATGGTAAGTGAAGTCCAACCAACATCTACGTATAGTTCGCAATGGTGGGTTCGGTATGGGTAGTTTGTAATGAAGTGCAGGGCACGGTATTAGAGAATGTTCAAATTGTTTAGGTTAGTAATTGCTGCAGAAGTGTATAATATGTCCCCATAGTCAAGTAAAGGGAGGAAGGTGGTCTGAGCAAGCCTGAGTCTGGTTTCAGGAAAGAGGGACCTATTTCGGAAGAAGAAGCCTAGTCTAGCTTTTAGTCTTCTGGACAGGTCGTCAATGCTCATTGAATGGAACTTGTTGTCCAACCAAAAGCCGAGGTATTTAAATTTAGAGACAACTTCCAGTGGTTCACTTAGGGATGTAACGATGAAGTCTTTAGGTGGGACAGTGAGGGTGACGGAGGAAGATTAGGGGAAAATCATGGCCTTAGTTTGTTTATCGTTTAGGAGGAGTTTGGTATTGATGAGATTTGTTTCTAGCTGGGGGTCTCCCCTCTAACCCAGATTCCCCGCGCACTTCCCCCACCTTGGCCCTGTTGGGCAGTCACTAGTGGCATTGCCTCAATGCTGACCCCCATTTTTAAACCCCTTTTGCCCCTGGTATCACTGAATCCACATTGTGTTGTATTATAGTTGGGGACATAACTCCATTTATTGGACTGATATCCACAGTTCCCTCACTGGGTGTGAGAGTTAACATAGCTGAGAGCACCTCCGTAGGAGTTTCTTACACATTTCAACCTCTACCCATAGTGCCATCACTGTTAAATGTATTATTGTTTATGCTGTTTAGCCTACCACTATGACTCCACCAGTGCCCCATTCAAGGAGGACTAAAGTTAAAGGCAGCTCTTTCAGGTTCTGTTTTTACAGTTGTTGTTGATACTGACATTGTTTGTACTCATTTTCTTCATTTTAGATTGGTGTTCACTCTGTTGATACATTCCTAGTGCCAGTCTATAAGTTACAGTGGCAGCACTTCCCACTATCAAACAATAACTCTGGTGGGTACATGTACTAGCTTTTCCTACCCTGGTGCACTCCCTTCCACTATTCCATGTATGGGTGGGTGAGTATCCCTTTTTCTTTCTCTAGAATGTCTCTCCTTGCGCCTTCAACTCCCAACATGTGTAAGGCCCTGGGGAGCTCAAATTTATCTCCAGGAAGATCAAAGGTTTCAGTCACCCTGTCAAATGCAAGGTCCTTCAACACCTACAATCCCTGCAAGCTGACATTGTGTTCCTAGGAGATGCATCTCACTGCCAGGACTGCTCTGTGGTTGAAGAAATCCTGGGTCGGTAAGATCTTAGCCAGTTCTGCCACCACCAAATCTAAGAAGTGGCCATACACCTTTCCTGCCCTGGGATTAGGAAGAAGTCAAGGCAGACTCACAGGGTGGTGGGTGGCTGCTCGTTTGGATTCCCTGAGGCAGGGCTATACTTGTTAATGTGTATGCTCCCAAGCGCTGATGGCACTAACTTTTTCCTAAGATTAGCCAAGTAATAGCTTCTTTATCCTCCTGGTACTCCCACATTCCCATTTTTATTGATGGGGATTTTAACTTAGTTCCAGACATTTTCTTGACAAATCAGACCCACCCCTGGACTCATCCGAGCCTGGGCTTCCTTACAGAAGTTGATGGAAAAATGGGGTCTCACAGACCTATGGAGACAGCGACCACCTGAAGGGGAGGATTATTCCTTCATCTCCCAGTACACTCCAAGCATAGCTGCATTGACTTTTAGCTAGCCAATGGTCCAGCAGCCTTAAACATTTTGGACACTTGGATCCATAGCATCCTTGTCTCTGACCACACCATGGTCATGTGCTCCTATTCCCTACTTCATCGGGTGCTACTGGCACCAGCTGGCTGAGTAACCCATTGCTATTGCAGGATGAAAAGTTTTGGCAAACTGTCCTACAGGAAGCCAAGACCTATTTCTTCCTAAATGCCACAGGTGAGATATTTCTGGTACAGTATGGGAGGCCTTCAAAGCAGTCTTATGGGACTGAATCATATTCTTCACCACGATCATAAAACAGCACGGAAGGCAACCTTGATCCAGTTTCAATCCTCTCTTCTGTGCCAGAAGCCTGATTTCAGATGAGTAAAGGGACTAGGGGAATTCTCAGCATCAGTCCTTATTAAGGGAGATAGTGGGGATTAAATACCAAATCAATTTCCTAATGCAACAGAAAGCCGAATGGACACTCATTCATGCCAGGCACTCCTATGGGGAAGGTGGGGAGAAGGGGGCAGACTTCTTGCTTACCAGTTAAAAGCAACATGCAGCCTCATGTATCTATGCCCTTAGGACACCCTTAGGACACCCTCTGGCACTGTAGTCATAGATCCCAAGGGATCAACGATATTATAAGAGGCTTCTATCAGACCCTTTATCAATCCCATGCCCCATTAACTTTGGCCCAATTGTCCCAGGAGCTCCATCAGTTCTGTTCCTCCTTCAACATTCTCTGTTTGTCACTGGAACAAGTGGCCGCCTGGATCAGCCCTTCGCTGTGGAAGAGCTGAAATTGGCACTCTTTCAGATAGCCAAAGACAAAGCCCCAGGCCCTGATGGCATAACTGTTAAATTGTACCAGCTCTTAAGTCAGGAGATTGCTCCGCTAGTGCCCTCAGCACCCCCACAATGTGGGAAGCCTAATAACCCTCCTGCCAAAGAAATCCAATGACCCGCAGACTGTGCTAACTACCAGCCCATCTCTCTGTTTACAGTGGACATGAAGTTAGTCACCAAAATCCTGGCCAACAGAATGGTAGAGGTCCTGCCGACTATTATCCATGCCTATCAGGTAGGGTTCACCAAAGGCAGATCTGAGGCGGATAACACCCAGCTCCTGCTTAACCTGAAGTGGCTAGCGCTCAGTCTTCTACTCCTATGGCGGCCTTAGCCGTGGATTTTCTAAGGCATTCAACTCCGTGGATGGGGTTTCCTCCACGAAAGTCCTTCACTTATATAGCTTCAGACCCTACTTCCGTCAATGGGTGTCAACTCTTTATTGTTCCCCAGTTGCTAAAATAATGAATAATTTGAATATCTCTCCTTTGACCTACACGGGGCACCCGTCCAGGCTGTCCACTCTGTCCTCCTCTTCCTGGTGGCCCTTGATCCCCCATTAGAAGCTCACCTCCTCTGAGGCAATCTCTGGCATACCAGTGTTTGGATCTACACACCTAGCTGCTGCTTGTGTGGATGATCTCCTAATCATCCTGTCCCATCCATGAGACTCCTCCCATGTTCTGGAAATTCAACACGACTTTGCAGTACTTTCTGGGCTTCAAACCAATAGAAAGAAGACTATCCTGGCCCAGCTAAATTTGGCCTGCACCATGGACTGCCTACAAGGCACTGATTTGGCTTGGGCTCCACAGTCCTTCTCATACTTAGGTGTGGTAATACCCTTTAGGTGGAAAGACTTAGAGACAGCTAATTTTTCCTCCTGGTGTCCAGTCTCCTGATCGAAGTCGGGCGGTGGCGTAAACTCAACATCTCTCTAAGGGCAAAGTGGCTGCCATACAGATACTTCTCCTTCCTCATGTGACATTCATGTTTAATAACTTGCCCATTCATCTCTCACCTAAACTATATAGCTCCCTGGACATAGTAATATCCCAACTGCTATGGGAGGGTAAACCTCCACACTTGAGCCATGGGAAGCTGCAAGCCCACTGGTCCCGGGGCTTGGGCCTCCTGGCTCCAGGGCTATCACATGGCCCACTTAGCCACCCAAGCTACTTGATGGTTCATTCCTCCCGCTACCAACCCCTAAATGGGTGAATCTGAAGCAATGATCCTAGGTGACCAGCCCCTAGGCTCGTTACTATCCCGGGCTGCCCGCCCATAACTTATTTCTGATGATGCTCGAATCCAGATGGGCCTGGCATCATCTTATGTCTTCCTTCCATACCCTTCAGTCTGCCTAGGCTCCTCCTTTCAGGTATTCCATTTTCTGGAATAACTGGGTCATTTCCATAGACAAGCAACCCATATATTGGACTGAATGGGCAACTTGGGGCATCAGATATGTACAAGATTTGTTCCTGCCTGACTCTGTTACACTTGGTTATGCCCCTATCATCCCACGTACACCTCACATACACTCTCACACTGTATTCCTGGTCTATTGTACTGTGAACTGCTATTTTGCACTTATATATAGATATGAGTGCTAGGAATGTCTTTGCTGCCAAGATGTGCTAATATTGTCATGCATGATTCATTATACCTCACTATAATACATTTATCTAGATTATGTTTGTCTTTATAGATATTCTATATATAATCTACCTAATCACTGATAAGATGATTCAGAGGATCATCAGTGATTATTGTATACTTATGTTCTCATAATTATATGTAGGTGTGTTTTACACTCAGGCAGATATGCCTGTCAGCAGTTCTCTTTGTCTAAGCAAGCTGACAGAGACAGAAGGCCTTTATTATGTCTAATGTTTTATACTGGCATAAGTAAGAAATGCCACATCTAGTTTTGAACTGTCAGTATTTCTTTTCTCTAAGCTATAATGCTAATGGAAGCATATTCTGTCTCATATGATACTCATTAGTATTTGTCTCTAAGTCATTCTCCAATGGAGAATGACTTAGGACCAATACATATTGTTTCTCATATCTGTAACTATGTTGGAATCTCTATTGCTATGCTGTTATCTGTAGTATTTAGCTGTCCACAAACAATTGTAGCTCTCTTGAGACACTACTGTAACTTCTCAAGAAGGGCAGAGAGCTGGAGCTCGGGAGAGATAGAACAAGATCTTAGCGAACCTAAGATCTACAATTCTGGAGATTATGTACATTCTTCAGGAATGGTGAGAAACCCATCTCCCTTGTGATTTCTCTGTCACATGCTTGGCATAAGTAGCATAATAAACTTTATTAGTACTCCTTGCTTGTTTACGAATGTTTCTTGGCAGACTCTGAGACACAAGAATCTGTATTATTATTATTATTTACCCTATACACCAAGAGTGTTTAGACAACAACTCCTTGAGTTGATGTCCTTGAGCAACTTAAATCCTGCTTCAACCTCCCCTAGATATTTCTGGAGGTATTTACAGATTAGAAGTGCCATTTGTCCTCTTTTAACAGGTTCCATCCCAGACCCCAAATGGCAATGGTTATCATCCTTGCATCGACAAACACCCTCTGTGGTCTAGCTGGGTGCTTCTTCAATATGTGGCATGATGCTCAGGCAGATCACATGGAAGCATGTTGGTCCAAGTGGACAGACAAATCCAGAGCCCAATACCTCTGGATGCATGGTCCGACTGTCTCAAGTCAGCCCGCCTGTCTTACACAGAGGCCAGAAGTCAGCTTATACAGCTCAAAATACTTCTTTGATTGTACTGGGACCCCTATGCCCTGCACTCAAAAGTGGGATACTACTCACTGAATGTTGGCGGTGCCGCCAAAAGCCTCACATTATTGTCCAACATATGCCTGGCAATGCCCTCACCACATCCTTCTGGGCCTCTGTCTCAGTAGACTGTGGTAGGGTGTTGGGCCAACCAGTCTCTCTCGGACTCTATGCTGGTCCTGATGAACTCCGCCTCACTATCTGCTCTCTCTCTCTCTCTCAGGGCAACGGGAGTGGGTTATGCTGGTCCTCATGTAGGCTACATGGGTTTTCTGATGAAATGGCATCAACTGGCACCCCGGCCCTGTCTGCCTGACAATCTGCTCTAGCTAACCTTGCTATCAGGGAGTGACTCTCCTACTCGTAGGCGTGGCCAGTTAACAAAGTTTTCTCAGCAATGGGATCTGTATCTTCACTCACCCATCTGTAAAGTACCAAAACCCTGGGCAATCCTCCTTATAAGCTGGTGGCCCAGATGTCTCCAATTGCCCATCACATCCTAAACCCTTCCCCTACTGTTTTACGGATCCTTTGGGTACTTGGTACTAGCACAGCTTCTTTTTCCGCTGCTGAGACCTTCTGTTTTTTCTTTCTGGCTGCAGGTTACACACCGTGGAGCTAAACAGCTCCCCAACTTTAATTCTATCTTCGCCTGCCTGTTGGGAAGTGTAAACCATTTGGTATGTTTTACTTGGTTAACATAACCTCTGCTTCCAACTGTAAACTGAATTTATATTTTGCTATGACCCAGTCTGTTCAGGTCTCTTAAGTTTCTTGTTTGGTGACTAGTTGTTGTAATAGCTCAAGTGGGCTGCAGAAGCAGCTTTGAATGTATAATCTTATACCATATGTTATTGCTGTTGCTGTAACTGAATATATCTAAAACTCAATAAAATCATCTATGATAAATAAGCAGTAAAACAGTGCAAACGATATACCATATGAAAGATCAACTTTTAGTCCAGAGGATGGAGGGAGGAAGGAGTGAAGGAGAAAAGAAGAAAATAGTAAAGGTAACAGTGGGGGATTAGATGCATGGAGAATTTACTACAAAGGGGGCTCCAGCCCAAATCTGATCATCGGGTCATGGCGAGGTTGTCAGCTCCTATGATACATCCAAGGTGATGCATCTGCATAACTGGAAAACTGTTACCCCTTGAAAATGTTCTAGATCTACTGCTCAAACCATTATACCCACATTGTGACAGTACTTCTGTGTGCATAACTACAAGCCCCATAGGGGACTGACCTTCAGAAGCTACAAGTCATAGTCTATGTCTTACACCTGTGGCTGAGGCACAGGCCCTCAGGGGCCTGTACACCTGCATAGAAACATAGAAGTTGATGGCAGATAAGGGCCTCCAGGCCAACCCAGTCTTCCTATTACTCTAGCTATAGTGCCACAGTAGGGCCTAAACAGCCTACAGTCCTCCCCCACTTAACTTTCAAGATCCTTTCTGACTATCCTATGAATTCTTGAATCCTGTAATCATTTTTGCCCCACCACTTCCGCTGGCAGGCTGTTCCATTTGTCCACCACCATCTCTGTGAAAAAGTACCTCCTCACATTACCTCTGAATCTCCCCACCTCCCAGCTTAATATTGTGCCCTCTCATCCTTGAACATCTTTGGAAGATGATAGCCTCTTACCTTGTTTTCTCTGTGAGGTATTTTAATGTTGCAGTCATGTCCTCCCTTTCCTCCTGTCCTCCAGAGAGTACATATTTAACTCCTCAGCCTTTCCTCAAATGATTTATGATGCAGGACCTCACCGTTTTGTTGTCCTCCTCTGTACTGCCTCTGCCCTGTTTATGTCCTTTAGGATAGAGTCTCCAGAACTGGACACAGTACTAGACATGAGGCCTGACCAGTGAGTTATAAAGTGGGATTATTACTTCTCTCCTTCTGTTGGTGATTCCCTGCCTATGCATCTCAGCATCCTGCTAGACTTCCTTCTGCCTTGTCACATAGCTTTGACATCAGATCATCAGAGATGATTACCCCAAGTCCCTTTCCTGTTGTAAGCTTGCTACTCCTCCCTCCAAGGTGGTAAGTTGTCCCAGGTTTCTGTGCCCCATGTGCATTATTTTGCACTTTTAGCATTGAAACTCAGCTGCCAATCCCTTGACCAGTCCTCCAGCCTTTTAGGTCTCTCCTCATTCTATCCACCCCCAGAATGTCCACCCTGCTGCAGAGCATTGTGTCTTCTGTGAACAGGCATACTCTCCCTTCCAGACCCTCTGCATGTCACTGATAAAGACATTGAAGAGGACTGGGTCTCACACTGATCCCTGGGCACTTCCACTGGTCATTCTACCTATTTCTTACCATTTACCATTTCCACACCACCCACCGAATCCTATTTTTGCAAACCAATTCTCCACCCATTTTACTATGTAAGAGCCTACTCCTAGGTTCTTCAGCTTGTTTCATCGCCTTCACAGTATGTGGAATGGGGTCAGGCCTTGCTAAAATCTAGGTATGCCACATCCACTGCTTCCTCCTTCTCTGGTCACCTAGTCAAAGTACTATATGAGGTCTGCCTGACACAATCTCCCCCAACATGAAACCCTGCTGTCTCGGGTCTTGCAGACCACTGGTTTCCAAGTATTCCATTATCCTTTCCTTCAATAGTATTTCCATTACCTGCATACCACTGAGGTCAGGCTGACTGGCCTGTAGTTGCCTGCCTTCTCTTTGTTTACACTTTTGTTTAGTGGGAACACATCTGCCCTCCTCCAGTCCTCTGGTACCTCCCTTGTTTCCAATGACAGGTTAAACATGGCTGTCAGTGGTGCAGTCAACACCTCCTTTAGTTCCTTCAGTATCATGGGGTACTCTGTCTGGTTCCATCGCCTTTTCAGCTTTTATTGCTATCAGAAAAGGACTTTTGTTGATCTCCTCGCTTTATACCTTTGTCCCTTATTGCTGGTTCGTTACCTTCCTCCTCCTCTTCCATAAATACTAAACAAAAGTAATTGTTCAATATGCCTGCCTTTTGGTGGTCTTCCTCCACCCTTCTTTAGATTTCAGCCTAATTATCTTCCCTTGCCTTCCTTTTTCACTTATGTACCTAAACAAAGTTGTATCCCGCTTTTATCTAATTTGCACTGTTTTCCTCTGTTTGTGCCTTAGCTCTAACTTGCCTTTCATGTCTCCCTTTGTCTTTCTAGGTATATTTCTATCTCTCTTCCCCTGTGTCCATGTGTATTGACTAAATGCCATCTTCTTTGCTCTTACCATTTCTGTCATTTCCTTAGAGAGCCACAGAGGTCTCCTTTCCTCATTCCCTTACTGACTTGTCTGACACAGAGATGCGTTGCTACCTCTATTCCCTCTTTGAAAGTTTTCCACTGATCCTCCACTCTCCACATATTCTCTACCCTTCTAGGGCAATGCTCATGAAATGTTCTATTTTCCTGAAATCCACTCTTCTGAAGTCCAGGATTCTTGTCCTCATGTGGCAAGTTTCTGGCCCTGCTTTATGTCAGATCACACTCTATGGTGATTGCTGTTTCTAGGTGTTCCCCACCGACACCCCTGCCACACTATCCTTGTTTACAAGCAAAAGGTCTAGTACTGCCCCTCACAAGTTGGCTCTGTGACAAGCTGTCTGATGAATGCATCTTGCAGGGCATCTAAAATGTTTCTGCTCCTAGGTGATGCTGCTGTGGAAGGCTCCAATACACATCTAGAAGGCTGAAACCTACCAGCAATACCTCTCCCTTTGTGCCATCCTTGGATTGCTAGTATCATATCCTTATCTCCTCTTCTTCCTGAGTTGGAGGTCTGTAGACCACCCGTGTGGATAGCTGTCCCTTTCTCCTTTCCAACAATATCTCCTCCTTTTCTTTTCTCTGGGTTTCCATGGCCTTGATGCTGTCTCACATAAAGAGCAACTCCTCCCCTGCTCCTGCTTGCCTAGTCCCTCCTGAACAGATTGTACATTGGTATAACCACTTCCCAGTCTTGGTTGTCATTGCACCAGCCCTCTGCAATGGCCACTATTCCAGGACTGCTTCTGCTATGGTAGCCTCAAGATCACTAATCTTGTTGCTCAGACTATGAGCATTAGTACACATGGCCTCAAGGCTATGTTTCCTCCCTCTCCTTGTTCCCTTTGCCCTCCTTACTTATCCCACTATCCTTTCTAGTCGGAATATTCTATATGGCTGCATAACATCATATTTATTAGTGTATTTTGTTATTTTTCTCTTACTGGGCTCCCCTTGATGATTTTGTGATCTTCAGGTGGGGCGGAGTTCTACCTCCTTTCCACCCTGCACCTCTCCCATTGGCTAGTTTAAATTCTTGCTGATAAAGCATTTAAACTGTTCACTAAGGACTGCAGTCCCCCTTCCTAGATGGATGCAGACCATCCCTCTTGTACAGGCTCCCATCCCTCAGGTGAGGCCCTGTCCCCATGAAGTCAAACCCTCCTCCCTGCACCGTTCCTTCAGCCATGCATTGAATTCTTTGATGCAGATTGTCATAGCCTCCCATTTGCTGTGGATAGGCAGTACCTCCTAGAAGGACACAGAGCTAGCAACCTGCTTAATGCCCCTCCCCAAACTTCTAAACTCTTCCTGTACTCATCCTATCACCTCCTTATCCCATACTATGTTATTTGTCCCCAAGTGGATAATGACATCCAGCTCCCCTCTCCTTGCTGTCACCCTGTGATCCTCAGGATTCGCTCCCCATCCCTCAGAGCCATGCCTTCAGGTAAGCACTTCATCTCCTCTTCTCCTTGCTTTCTGTTCCAAACTCAATTCCTGATGATGGAGTCCCCACCAGGTATTGCTTCTCCTCCTCTGGCTACACTGCTGTTCACCTGGGGTCCAACCTGGATGACCCTCCCATCCCCTTGGCCACTCACCTCGGGTGCCTCTGAGGACCTTCCCACTCTCCAATGCTGTATAGAAGTTCTATACCGTACCAGATGTGGATTGTCTACAGGCAGAAATACTGTTGCAATTTAGGTATCATGGATTTTGTGGTTCTTGAGGTTCTGCAGCCATAGGTCAGTGTGTATGTCTTACACCTGTTACTGCAGATGCTCAGGCCCATCAAGTGTGTGTATGTCTTACAATGTGCATGAGTACCTGAGGCTACAGAAGCACTGCCTCAATAGGGTGACTGCACTTCTGCAGACAAAATAACTCTTTAATTTGTGTATTGCAGATTTTATTTGTTGCTGAGAGCAGTATGCTTCTGCACACAGAAGCAGTGTTATGATGTGAGAATCGTGAATTTGTATCTGCAGTGACACGTAAGTGCGTATATCATGTGGTCTGCATGCCATAGATAAAATCCACAAAGGTAGCATATCAGTGCTACTGCATTTGTGTCATCTGAAAACAGTTTATGTTGTTTGTCTTACCTGATGATGGCTGTCTGTGGTTGCTTGTGAGATTTGTCTTTTGCTGCTTTTGGGTGGGTAGTTAGTGTAGGGAACCTAATGCCGATTTCCTACTTTGTTGTGTTAGTTGAACCCTAACTGGTGCATTAATGCAGCTTTTTATAAAGAATATGTGCAGCATAATTTTAAGCACATAAACACAACCAACCCTCTTCCCTTCTATGAAATAAACATACCTAGTCATTTGTTGAAAATGTTTTTTTCTGCTTAATAAATGTTGTAGGTTACTACTGATGTGCCTCAGAGTAACAGAGAAAGGATTAATAAAGCAATATGGCCCATGATCTTTAAAGACATATCTAAGAGCAGGTGCCTTACTTTTGAGAGTGTTTTACTCCCAAACAGGCTGATTTTATAGCAATTCAAGACAGAAGGAAGGACCAGAGATGGAGCTAGAAAAGTATAACTTTCTTAATTAGAGGCATTTCTTTGTTATGTGGGTGTTTTACAAAATACCAAATGAATCACTGCACTACCTACCTGTTTAGAATGTTACGGTCCTCATTCGTAAAGGCCATTAAAGTACATGTGAAAGAGAGAAAATAAGAGTTAACTATATTTTGAACCATGTGACCATCTGAGGATGTGATGCTGAGAGGAATTTAAAAGTAGGGATTTAGTTGGGATGTCAGTGTGCCCTAATCTACATATAAGAAAGATCCAGTTCCAGATTATTAAAGGAGGGTAGCCTTGTGACCCAATACTGAATATTTTCTCCCAGACAGAGAAGAGGTAGTTTACATCCAAGGAGATCAGCTCTGATCAGAAGTAATAAGAGATTTTTCCATAGAGACTGTCACATGATGTTGTGGTCCTGGTCATCTCCATTTCACAATGCGAACCATCAGCCAAAAGACTGGTATTTCTGTTTCTGCAATAAACATATACTCTGCAAACAGCATTTTACCTGGACATAGTTTGTCTCTCTGATTCTCAGTCCCCACACCAGACTGTTCCTAGATTGTAAAAAAAGTAACAACTGTAATGCCCCAAAGTTAGGGCATCCCAGAAAATTAAATTAAATAAAAAGATGGGGGTTTGCAGGAGCCCAGGGTGCCTGCCTCGGTATGGACTACAGGTAAATAGATAAAGGGTCACTTAATGTGAATTTCCCTCCCTATAGTGTGGAAACACTCTACATGATGGAGAAAAGTGCTCTGTGCACTAAAATGCTGTAAAAAATAGAATTCATGTAGCTCCAGTAAGAATAGCCTGGATGGAATGCTGTGCTGAGCTGCTTATGCACAGCATTCCACTCCAGCCACTCTAGAACCCTGGGGGTTTAAGTTTAAAATATGTTTAACAGTTAGTCAGTTGTTCCTGGGCAGTGGTTGAGGAGACAGGACACAGAAGTCATAGGAACAGTTCAGGGCTTACCTTGGGTTGAAGCCATCCTCAGGGCTTGCTGTGGTCCTGCTCTGCCTCCCTGTCTTAAAATGCCTGCTCGCTCTGTAGTTGCGTCGTGGTGCCATCGGGCACCACAACATACAGGAACATCAGGTTCTGTCGTTTTGGGCTTAAGAACCCCGCTCGCTTATTTATTTTAACCCCTGTGTTTATTTTAGTTTAATTTCAGTTCCCCATCAGCGGCAGAGTAGCCCGCATCGCTAAGTTTCGGTCGGCTCCTCCAGGCCCCAGTCATCCCCCAGCTACCTGTAGCACTCCATCCCACCGCCAGCTTACCGCCCGCCTCCCAGACCACCTTCGCCCTATCAGCGATAGGAGCGGTGAGTCGGGCAGCACATGCTACATGCTGACCACCTGAGAGAAAAGACTTTTCTTTTAGTGCGCATAAGGCGTGAAGAAAGGTGGCCGAAAGGCCGAGGGGCAGCGGGTCGGTAGGACCCTGTATTTTAAATATTCAGGAGGGAGGCAGAGTAGTGATGCCTAGGGAGGGAAGGCACAGTGAGGCCAAGCAGGGGCCTCATAAATATTCAGGAAGGGGCGGTTTGAGGCGGCGATCTCGTCAAAGAATGGCAGCAGGATCAGAGAGCCACTCAAGTTTAAAGGGGAACTGCCACTTTGGCCTACTAAATATTTAAAGGGGTGATCCAGGCCCACAGTATAGAGGGCACCAGGCCCATTTCGAAGGGGCACCAGGCCCACAGTATAGAGGGCACCAGGCCTATTTCAAGGGCACCAGGCCCACTGAAATAAGAGCACTAGGCCCATTTGAAGGGTACCAGGCCCACTGAATTAAGGCACCAGGCCCACTGAATTAAGGGCACCAGTCCCAGTGTTAAAGGGCAATTAGGCCCACAGCTAAGTAGGGCGTTGGGCCTGAGGTTAATGTAGGGCATTAGGCCGAGGTAAAGCAGGGTCCCAGGGCAGCCCTGGCCTCAGTGGATTAGGTAAGCCAGTCTAGTGGTAGTAAGGGCAGCCCTGGCCTAGTGAATTAGGGCAAGCCAGCCTAGTGTTAGTAAGGGCAGCTCCGGGCTACTGGATTAGGGCGAGCCAGCCTGGTGGCAGTTGGTAGGATATAGGCCCCATAGCAAATAAGGCATTTAGGCTTTAGTATCCCATGCAGTTGGCATAGGGCAAGTGGTACCCTCGGTAGAGTGATTAGGCATCCATAGCAAAACGCTCAGGGTAGCCAGATCCTATTCGGAAGGCCTTGCAGTCAGGAAAAGGGTCCATCCAAGGGTGTTCAGCTCACAAATACTGCAAAGTAACTGTAACAACTGTACTGTTCATGGAACTGGTTATTGCTAAAGTATCTGAAAACTGTGAACTTGCTAAGAAGCACCAAAACTGCATTGCATGTGGATTGTGGTTATTTGCCCCATGTCATCTGAACTATTGCCCAAGCATCTGAACTATAGTCCCAAGCATCTGAACTATTGCCCTAAGTATCTAAACTATTGTCCTAAGCATCTGAACAATTGCCCAACCTGTAATAATCATTCCTAGATTTATAATTTGCCCTTCCCTGCCAAATTATCTGATCATTCCGCAGTTCCTTTGGCATTGCAGAAAGGTGCATCTTTTAGCTACATTGTTACCAACATATGGGGACAGTCTCAATCTTCTACCACACTACAGTCCCATAGTGTGGTCTGTAATACCACGTATTCAGAATCAGTCTCTCACCCAGAAGGGGCCATCTGTTCATCATTCTTCACCCAAGTGGATCGACCATCAGATCATCTCTCCATCTGTGTCGTCCGATGAAGTCACGCCTGTTGCCAGTAGTACCAGTCGCATTCGCTGTTTCTTGTTTTTCACAGCTCGGTTACGTCCACTGAAGTCATCACGACAGTCATGCCAGTGTCGCTTTGAATGGTTCCTGATCCAGATGTTCCAAAGTTGGTCACCTTCCACAGAAGAGTGTGCACATCCTGGAGAACCTGATCTGCGCCTGGTCGCTCGCTGAAAGTCGAGTCCGTCAAGCCCAGTTCGGGATGCGCCTGCCATTTCTTTATTTTGTTCTAGGTTCTGGTGACAAGATTGCAGAATCAACCATCCTCTCTACAGATTCTTCTGATTCCTGGTCCTATCGGAGATCCTTCAGAGTTTAGCTGGCCCTTGGAGTGTTGCAGCAACATTCAGTGGATTCATCGCCATGCAGCTCCTGTTTTCTCCTCATCCTTGGCGGGCCCTGGAAGTGGGTTTTGGCCAAGTAATCTCTTTGTCTTCAGTTTGGAATCTGACAGCCTGTAAGTGGGTTATTTCAGGAACCAGTTGCTCTGGTTCTTTCTTTCTGGCAGCTTGGAGAGAGTGGGCTTTGCAAGAATCATATGGTCTGTTTACCAAACATCTCACCACCCAGTGGCTTTTACAAGGTCCCTGCTGGGAATTGTGTTTAGTATCAACCATTCTGTTTGCTCCCTTTGTAGCTACCATCATAGAACGGCAGTGTACATGAAGATGTCAGACCGCTGGACTCCTGAGACATTTGGACTTCGTAGAATTGTGTGGTTATAGCTAAACCAAATATTGTTGTGGGTAGTACATATCATCTGATTTTCACCTAAGTTTAGTAATAGGAATAAGAACTGTTGACTAATTATAGAAGTATAGTGGTAGTAGGCCTAAATACCTAGGCTATTCCTGTTGGAAGTAATTTTAGCAGTCATCGATAAAAGTGTTCTGTCCTCTTTATTGTCATATTGTTTTGAGTGTTCTTCTTCTCTTGTGACTGTGTCTCCTACCCACTGGTACTAAATAAACTCTCAGGGCACTGAATTTCTAGGATGACTCCTGCCTCTCCTTGTCTGGGTAACAGTTATCTTATCCACAATAATTGGACCTTGGTGTCGCCTCATCTCTTTCCACCATCTTTAGAGCAGAGTACCAGAGCACCTCTAGACCATCACACAACTCAAATAAATATTGTGCTGAATCATTTCACACTATCTGATCAAATGTTTTTTCAGAACAATATCTGCACATGATACTGCAGTTTACAGGAAGTGTCCAAGTTCATAGCTTAAATATCATATCTCTGTACAGTATAAACCCTTCCCAATGAGGGCTACTATGCCTTTAAAGTTTCTTGCTTTGCACATCAAAGGCAATTACCACTGACAGGGATGTTGTTTCATTGGTCCTGACTGGACCGAACTTTTCCGATCATTGCCCTGACTGAATATATAGGTACACCTGTGTCAAACTGGTTTGGTGTTGGAGTTTATCATTTGCAAACTAGGACATGATGTAAATAAGGACTTTCTGAAATATTACCTTTGGACCACAAATTAGTAGCTATTTTGCCACCTCTGACCTAAGCTGACATGGGTATGGGATCAGAGGGTGCTAGGACAATCAATAAAGTTCAGATTGCTTATATAAACAGCCCAAGGATCCCTGCACTTGTGAAGGACTTAAGACAGGAGCCTTGCAGCAATCAGTCATACCATATGTCAAGTGACAGACCTCCTACAACTGCCAATGCTGATTAACAGCTCAAAGCATTACTTGGAACTGCAGATTCCCCAGTGAACAGCAGGAGCTCCTCCAGACCTAAGTCAGTCTGAGTCTGGCTGCTAAAGAGACTAGTGCCTGTGTGCTCTAGTGATAGGCAACTTTTTCTGGTGTACTGGAGACAGATTGCACATCTGCCACAGACAGATCAAAAGTGAGAAGCAGTACTCCGGTACAGAAAGGAGGTTATCATGTGCAAGCACTGCATGAGAGTGAAGTTAAAGGCTGCAGCAAGTGAGATTCACATTTACTGCGCTGCTTCAGAGACCATGACTAGAACCATCTGACCTGTAACACAGCTGGTACTGGTCATTGTCACACCCTCAAAGACTAGATAACAGGACATGCTGAGTGGATTGCAGTGATTCAGAGAGGCACAAGAGGAGTTGCCCTGTGAGATGTAGATTTACTTCTGCTGCTGAAGGCAGGAGAGACCTGATGTACACCAGAGGGAATCCAGATACTCCACTGCCATTGATTGCCATTACAGATGGAAGAGAGCAGCAGAGAGGAAGTGAAGCCAGCAGAGAGGGACTCACTACAAACTGGGCCATTACACCAGCACTGCAAGGGAGATCCAGTGGTCTAGAAATCTGTTAGCAAGCTCAGCGCTTGCCCTTCAACAGTAATCTGTATCATAGTTATGAAGAATTTAATGGACTAGGCCATCTGATCAGGATCCACAAATCCTCAATGAGGTTAAGAAAACATTTGGGTTTAGGATTTAGTTCTGTATTGCCAACATTTTGCTTAGTGCACTACTCCCAACCTAGCCAAACGGTACAGCATCAACAGGCCCACACCATTTCCTTGGCTGGGCATGCAGTAAGACACAGGGAACTCTGTAGTTAGGACTAATGTTTTGCACTGATACTTGTGGGAAGAGGATAGTGTCCCCATCCCCACTACAGGTGGGCAGATTAGCTGCTGCACTGTAAATGCATGGCTTGGTTGGAAGGCTGCAATTAAGAGTGTCTGAGTTTGGAAGGCCATGAAAGCACAGTCCAGGAGTATTATTATTTGACTGCGCCTAGTAGGGCACAGAACTATAGCCATGTACTACAGCAGCTGGGGCCTAGAAAGATAATTAAGAACCGGAGGGAATATTACACTGATTCATTGCTAACACCCTTTTCAGCTCACAAAGATCCTATTCGTTTGTTCTAATTCCTTCTCTGAGCACTATTTGTTTCTAAAATAAGTGCCTACTTTATGAGTACTGTCACTACATAGATTTGATTTATGGATGGAGGGACTGTGGGAGGTACTACATTTCAGGGACTGTGCCATACTTACACCAGGCCCACATTAACTTTTGTTTGGCTGGAGTAACTGTGTTATTTCCTATCTTTAGCTATGTGTATAAACCTGCCAATCAAAGATTAAAGGACCAAGGCCCCTCAACCTTGTTTAACTCACTAGGAAGGTGTAGCCACTGTAACACCTATAGTGACCTGGTGGCATTTTAAGGAGGGAATGTCTCAGAAACCTGAAATACCCTGGAGATAGGCTTTGTGCCTATTTCCTACATTTTACCTCTGGTCAGGCAAGCAACAAGTTATATTTACTGTGACATGTAGGCGATGGGTCTGGAAAGATCCCAAATGAAGTGATTCAAGATTAGTTATGAACCCTATGATGACTATAGATAAATATTTCTGAAAAAATTGTTCCTTTCATGATTACTTTAAGGTGCTGAAGATCTTGATTTAATTATGTGACAAAGCAGCATGATTCTTCTTTCCTTATGGTAGATTTTTCATGCTTAATTGAATTGTTGCAATCAGAAATGAGAACTGTGCTATAATATTTATTTTGCAGAGAGTTCACTTAAAGGGCATGAACCCTATTCATAAAATAATGCCTTTCACAGCCAGCCCAGTGATGCTGAGGGTTGAGGCACTGGACATCACACCACACTGCACTAGTGACCTGGGTTCAGGAACAGGAATGGGTCAGCAGGGGTTAGTAGGGGAGGGAGATCTGAGTTGAGCTGCTGTACAGCAGCTCTCCTCTCCTGGGAGGGTTGGTACTGATCCAATTAGCAGATGGTGTCAAGAGGGGAGGACACTGTTGGGTGCTTGGCAGAAGCCATGTCTCCACACGGCTTCCTGCCTGGACTTCTGTCCTTGTGTCGGTTCCCTCAAGGGATTGGTTTATGGATCACAGCAGTCACTAAGGCCCTGTTCACACTCACAAATTATGGGTGCTTAAAAATGGTTTAACCTGTTTAAACTGTGTTAACGTTATTATCACGCTTTGCAGCCACACATGTTGAATTTAAAACATTTTTTTAAACCGTATAGAACCAGCTGACAAGGTAGTCTTGAACCCTGTTTTAAAAACGCTTTCTGGTAAGCATGGTCTATTTGTAGGTATGGATGCAAAGCGTGTCATAGCCCAGTTGTGTGTGGTCCTCGATATCCTAGAAAACCACTGCAGTCATAACGCAGAAGTAAAAAGCCGCAATTTTGTGGAGCTGTCATCAAGTGCTGCAAGATGACTGATAGAGCAGCGAGCTGGTCAGAAGATGTGACCAGAATACTGATTGAATACTGGTTGATGGAGGCTGTTCAAGATGAATTGAACAGCTATCGACGGAATAGTAAAATATATGAGCAAATATCTGCTCATCTGGTGGCCAAGGGTCATGTCCGGATGGCTAAATAATGCTGTGAGAAAATTAAGCAGCTTAAAGTCAGATATCACAAAGTTAAAGACCAAAACTGGTGGTTGGGTGGTGGACGAGTTACATGCCTGTTTTTTGATGAGTTAGATCGCATTCTTGGTACTTCAGCTGACATCCGCCCCACCAGTCGTCATTCAGAGCAGTGAATGAAGAGGCAGATGATACTGATGCTGATGCAAATGAGGATGTCACATATGAGGTTTTATATAATGATGGTAACTGCAACACTAAACCTATACATAAGCAGCACAAACTTCAATGCTCCCCCACCAAGACAATCAGCATTGAAGCATTCTGCTACTGAGTCATTGTTTTCCACTGGCCACCAAATGCATGCTTCAGCCTTGCTGTGCATCAGCCTGCTATGTACCCCCTCCCTCCACCCTCAACATACCATAGCTACACTGCATTACATCGTGGTATCCATTCCACCGCTGGCAATGTAGTGATGGGGACAAGGCAATGAAGTGCAACCATGGAGACATATGTTGAATTCCACAGCTCCTTTCATGTTTTAACAATATTTCCTCATTACCCTCCTTACCCTGTTTCTCTGTGCCCTGTCTCTGTATGCATAGACTGCTTTCTGACATTCCACTGCACATACTGATTGATGTCTGTATTAAATAATGTTAATATTTTCATTTACCACACTGACAACATTATACAGCTGATTTTATAAGCAACTTACGTAGTTTGTAATTAAAATGAATGTAATGTGTTTGTCAATTCAATTCAGGTGCACATTTATTAGTAGTAGAGATCTGGTCAGACAATTGTAACACAGACAGTGTTAAGTGCTTCTGTAAGAATTGGTAGTGTGATGCATTTGCTCACTGTCATGTAACAGGCTAGTTGAGGCATAGAAGCATGGTCCCATAAACTCTGATCATACATACAACACTGCATGCAGTGAATGCAGACATTGGCAGCTTACATGGCTTTCTGAATAAAGAACAACGTGTACAGAATTTGTGTAAGCTGACACTCTTATGAATATTATTGCATGCGGTGTGGCATGTGAGTCGAGTTTCTGGTGTAAGGCTTTTATGCATTCAAGCAAACAGTTCCATGTCATAAATCCACTAATTCATTCACATCAGTAATAAATGCATCTGTAATGAATTGAAACTGTGATAATGCTGAAATGGAAAGTAGCTGGACTTTGCTGTTACAAGAGAATGACACCTCAAATACAAGTGCCAGTATTGACCAGCCATAGAATGATTCAACACATTACCAATAGATAACGTTGAGGTTGAGGAACCTGGCCTATCTACTTCACTGCCTTTGGGTACAGAGCAGCATAATACACAGAAGAGAACCACTACAGGGCCACTAACAAACCTTAGAAAGAAAAGAGTGGGTCGAGGATGCAAGAAATAATCAAATGTGCATTTGAGCCCACCAAAAAATAATTTTGAGCAGTATGAAAAGTTGTTGCAGCTAGACAGAGAGAGCAGCTGCTGATAGGAAAATGGAAGAAAGAGTGCCAAAGCACGAGGCAGAACAAAATGTTGCATTCTTCCAAACCCTGCTTCAAATTCTTGGTCCTCTATCCAATGTCCAGCATGCTGTATCCCCAATGCTGCATGAGATGCAGAGCCAGCAATGTTCCCATACAGTACTAACTCAACACCATAATCAGAAAATAGTTCATCAGCAGTCAACCCATCTTGGCATGCAGCAACCAATCATGAATCTACTGAATAGTAATTCAACACAATACAGTGGTTACGTGGTTTCAGGCCAATAGAAGCATGACTGAATAAATTCTGTCTGAAAATATGACTTGGACTGAGCTGTACAGAGCATGTCATTATTTTGTTGAAACATGGAAATGTACATGCACTTTCCAAAGTTCTGTGTTAACTAGTTATTAATGTTTTCAGAACTGTTTGTAGAATGTAACATGAAAATTCTTACCAGCATTTGCAATACACTTTAAAGTTAAATTTTCAGACCTGCAAAACTGTGCTGCAGACTAATGAGTAATGTGTTATGAACATATCTAAACAACATGAAATGTTTTTTGAGCTTTTTAAAGTTGTTATATGTTTTGAACATATAAATAATCGTAGACAAAGTTATGGTTAATGGATTAAAGTCCACAGATTTCTGTGATGAACATGTTTCTTGCTATTTATCAGACAACACACAATAATGCCATGCCTTATCAGTTTGGCAATCAATAAATGTTGCAATGCATTATGCGTGTCTCTTGGCTTGTTTTATGAAACATTCTTATAAGGATGCAGTGCAAGGTTAATGTATGAAGTATGATGGCAGTACTATACATGTATGTATGTATATATATATAATCTATGCAAAAACTTTGTTAATGCATGAGTTAGAGTTCTTCTACAGTGACAAAAGTGAGGAAATTCAACATTAGGTTTCCACCCCTTGCACGCCATCTCCACCCTGCCTGCACCAACAGGCATCAGGGTGTGTTGGGGTCGCTGGCCCTAACTCTCACCCAATCCCATATGTAAACAAGCTTAGGTGGTGAAGTGTAGGAGAATTTCTCACTTTTATTGCTGTAGAAGAACCTAACTGATGCATTAACAAAGTTTTTTGCACAGAATTTCCTTACATTTTAAGAAAGAATAGAAAAGTAGAAAGTTTGGGGCCCCGCACACCTACCAAGTGATTTTGTGTGACATAGTAAGTGCAATGCAAATGCAAGAGCCAATGGTTATGCACATAGTGATACAAACGTAAATTGTAACGCAAAACATTAATAGAAATGCAAACACAAAGTGAAGCAAAGGCAAACATTGACAGAAATGGAGACACAAACAGAGGAGTGTGAATACGGACATGACTGGTAATGTTCACATTCAGATACCACAACTGGAAACACAAATGCTAATGGTAACAGCAACAATAACACCAAAGGTGGCAGAAACAGAAACACAAACACAAGCAAGATACGGAAATGCAAACCGAACGCCATGACGGGCAACGGTATTGCAATTGTAAATGCAAATGGTGACAGTAACAGCAAGAATAATGCCAAAGTAAACAGAAATGCAAACGCATACAAAACACAAACCTTAACGTGCACAGTCATGGAACTGCAATTATAAATGCAAATGGTAATGGTAACAGCAACAATAATGCCAAAGGAAAGAAAATGCAATGCAAATGCAAGCGCTGTGACAGAAACGCAAAACCATTATGCGACGGTCATGATACTGCAATTGTAAATGCAAATGGTAATGGTAACAGCAGCAATAAAGGCAAAGGAATCAGAAACACAAACACAAACACAAGTTGCCAGACAGAAATGCAAACCGTAATGCGCACGGGCACGTATCGCAAAATGCAAATGGTAATGGTAACAGCAACAATAACACCAAATGAAACAGAAAAGCAAACGTAATGAAAATGCAAACCATAATGCACATGGTGGCGTGAGACAGGAACAATGACCCAAACGTAACAGAAGCTAACTGAAACACTAACTGGCATAGTAACAAAAGGGCACAACCCTTCCTTTCCACAAAACTGCATTGAAAACACAGTGAAAACAAAGAATATATGCATAATAATGGACCTCGGAGCAGAAAATTAGGACTTCAATACTAAATTGCTTATATCTCAGGAACCGTAGGATGTAGAAAAATATTTAAATTTTGTGTGAATTATGACTTTCCTGGTTAGTTTTGTACTTAGTCCCCTTTTCGGGGCTAAGTATTTTATCACTGAAAGTCTGAATCTCACACTGTTTCAGATACAGGCACTGAAAGGCGTGACGGATGCCATAATGTTATTCTATGGGAAGAAGCGTTAACTTCAGAGTGCCGTCACTTTGTCGCACTGTAATATTTTCTCACCAAACCACCCAAAGTCACATCTGTGCATTGATGGCTTTTCTCCATATTTCAGCCCAAAAGACCAAACCATTATTTTGCAGCAGGGCAGCAAAGAATTCCTGTAATGCGTCGGATGCTGTAATGTTATCCTATAGGAAAAAGTGTCAACTTTGTAGTGTCATAACTTTGCCACCCTGTAATATTTTTGATCAAGCCACCAAAAGGCACATATGTCAGATATTGCCTTCTTCCTCCAAATTTCAAATAAAAGACCAAACTGCTTCCAAGATATTCAATGTCAAAGATTAGTAAAATTTCCTATCAATTTTATTATAAAAAATCTGGCCATCTTGTCCCTATTTTGCTGATCAAAGATTGCGATCAAAGAATCTCATGATCAAAGAATTTGCAGGCTCACAATCAAAGAATTTGCAGACTCCTGAACAAAGAATTAAAACCTTATAAATCAAAAAATTGAAGGAATTGCCATAAATCACTACCATAGTTGGACAGAACGAAGCCCACTGAGTAAAACCTACCCTCATTTGACTTCCTAGGGCAGCCCTGGGCTGAGAAAATAGATTTTTAATCTGGCCATCTTGTCCTCGCTCACGATGCACGATTGCAATCAAAGAATCTCATGATCAAAGAATTTGCAGGCTCATGATCAAAGAATTAAAAATGGTGAAACGTGAATTTTCACTCAATTTGAACCGAACCAATGCCATGCTTCGACAGAACGGACCCTCTAGAGAAAAACCCATCCTCATTTGTGTCCCTAGCCCACCCTGAGCCGAGATATTTGTGTTTTTAGGTCGTGATGCAAGATCACTATCAAAGAATCTTACGATCAAAGAATTTGCAGGCTTACGATCAAAGATCATTAGCGAGCAGCAAATTAAGATTTTAAAAGCATATAACTCTATTTTTGACTGATTTAAATGAAACAAAAGGCATGGCTCAATAAATCGGAGCTCCCTGAGTAAAGCCTCCAAGTTTTACTTCAGAAGTGACCTCTGAGCCAAGATATTTGTGTTTTTTACTATCAGAAATTTAAAAACAAATGGCTGACCTCACGATCAAAGAATTTTGAAAATCCTCATGGACAAAGATTCTTGAACCACAAGGCTGCAAATTTTTGATCACCAGGAGGGACGATAGATGGCTAGACCCCCATTCTTTGTTCGCAAAACATGCATATACATTTTCCCATTGACTTATAATGGGAAATTAAAAGTGTATAACTTTGAATGCCTTAATATTTTTCACCAAACAAAAGCGGCACTGTCGACCACCAAAGCTCTTTCAAATAAGCCATCTTGCAGACTGACATACACGACGGATGTGCAGGGCCACATCCAAAATCCCAAAGCTGCCTCCAAAACTGGATAATTTTGCATTTTTCAGCACTTTTATATGGAAAGACTATAAGTCAGACCAAAATGCAATTTGGCAGATCAAGATATTTAGCATACCCACTCAGATACCAAATTTCAGGTAAATCTGTTGAATGGGTCCAAAGTTATTAGCGCACAAACTTTTGAGTTTGGTATGTAAGGACCATGAACTTAACTATAGTGGCTCGACTGATGCCATATAATATATATATATATATATATACACAAAAGCAAGCTCTGTTTGGTGCTATGACAGCTTGGAACTAAATATTTGTGAATGCTAATTAGGCAGCATGGTTAACAAATTTACAGCTGCTGCTAAGCCTCACATCACATGCAGACTTCATGATATGGCTAATTCCACGATGCAACATTTCCAAACACATATGTGATAACAACATCAGTTCTGTGATGAGAAATGTTGTGCAAGTGCATCTGGGATCAGTAAGCTTTCTGTTTTGTGCTGCAACAGTCACGCCATCAGTGAACAGTACTTGGTCTGCTTGATGGTTGTTGTCATATTTTGTCCAACTCCATCCATCTTTCATTAAATTGCTTACCCTTTCTCTCATGTATTGTGAAGAACACAACAGGCTGATATCACTAGTGGGACATTGTCAATTTGAAAGTAATTTCATTTTAGAAGGCAACGCCATCTCCACTTTAACCTTCCAAAGGCACACTCCACTACCATGCGAGCCTTATTAAGTTGGTAGTTAACTGACGCTGACACTGTCATCAAAATCAGGGTATGGTTTCATGATCCATGGTAACAGAGGGTATGCTGATCACCAAGTATTACAACCGAATGTAAACATTTTGAATAACTTTGTTATTTCAGGAAACAGGGCACCTTTTTGCCCCCTGTCAGACAATGTACTTTTTAAATATGTGTGCATCGTGACCTTTCCTGGTCATCCAACACTGATGTCCATAAATTGATATTTATGGTCCACCAATGCCTGCATGACAATCGAATAAAAACATTTTCTGTTGTAATATTCCATGGCATTGAGTGGTGGGCAGATTACAGGAAAATGCATACCGCCCACTGCGCCACAATTAGAAACCCCATTCTTAATCAAAGACAGAGATGACATCTTCAATATGTTGTATGGTTATTATTCTGAGCATTATAACTTTTACTATCACACAATTTGGCCCATGGTGAATCTGCCAACTCAAACAGATGGCTTAGAGTATGATATTCTATGTTTGTAGCTAGCCACCAGAATGCAATGGGCACCCTTTTTCTTCCTTGATTGCTTGCTAGAGCCTGTATTTTTGGCGCCAGTCATAGGGCCTATACCCTTACAGATGGAATGGAATGTTCCTTTGACATACGGAAATTTGTTAGCCATTGATCAGGGCTCCATGTAGTAAGAACAATTTCTTCCTATCACTTGTCATTTCTATCTATGACGCACACTAAATGAGTCACTAAACAAGCCATGTCAGCAGCTGCAATCAGATTCTGAATATAGCACAAGCTTTGCAAGGTTATTGTCAGCTGCGCAAGTGACCTTTGTCTCCTCAACCTGACTGTATGAATCATGTCAATTTTGTTTCAGACAATCCTTTGGCATACAATGAAATGAAACGCAGCAAGGATTAAGGCCAGCCTCACAGTGCTGCTCAACATTATTCCTGCTGCAACCCCTACGTAAATGTCCTCTGATATAAGCTGTGCTGCACTGTTTGTGCGCAGGATCATTCAGCTATGAAGCTTGTGTTGTATGTTCTTGATCTGTAACAAGAAATTTGTTGTTTTAAAAAGATGTACAACACACACTTAACAGTCAAACAGCATTCAATATTATTAAAATATTGGTAAGCTATGCAATGAGTACATAAAAGGCTGTCAGAGATTCTGCAATATTGTTTGCCATCATGCTACTATCAAGTTAGATTGGAAAATCCAGACAGATAGGCCCAGACATGTAGACAAAAAACAGAGAATGCTGATCCAATGACTTTGGTTTGTGGGAGGAGCGCATTGGGCTGAACGAGAACATGCCACCTAACTCCAGAGCGAGAGAAGAGGACCACAAACTGCATCTATCAAACTGTAATGGAAAACTTTTTCACAGCAAATTTAGGCAACAGGCTACAAGCCAGGCCACTGCGTGATCAATTTATAGCCATAGTGAAAAACAATGCAAAGGTGATCCATTTCCTGTAGACACTAGTGCACCCATACACTGTTGCAACAAGTGCTTAGTATCAGTTCCTTCTTTGTGCCATAAGCTTTTCTATAAATAGCCACCAACTCAGTTTTGACCATGCAGTGATTACAACAGGAGTTAGCATGGAAACAGCACACAGTGCCATGTACAAAGCATGCTGATCATAGTCACCAAGATTACTGACACCCCATCTTATAGTATAATTGCATGGAGGCAATAGAGGTGTTGTTACTATGCAAACATGTCATACAGAGTAACACAATATGTAGGACAGGACATGCCCATAAAAAATAAATAGCAAGCTCAATAGGCTTAACCAGCAAAGATCCTTGTACTTTTGTGCCACCACATGTCTGGATAAGCAGCTTCAGACTGATTACCTAATCGAACAAGCTACCTCAAGAATGTGTTTCACAAGTCAAAAACACTACTGTTAATGACACAGAGCTTGCAGGGCACTTGTAAACAAACAAGTGCATTATGGGGAACTATGAATTCTGGGAACTATGAATTCTGGATACAGATTTTCATCACGCATAACACGGGTCAGCAAAACACAGACTAACAATTACAAATGTGGCCAGGATACCATTGCAGAAACCATTTTGAAACACTGAACTACTAATGGACAAACAAGTGTGGACGAGTAGCAAGGTAGGCTTAAAAAACATTTTTGATAACATTTTAAACACATCAAGCAAGTGTGGACAGGGCCTAAAAATAACCACATAAAATCCCTACCCCACCACCAAGCAGCATGATCCCTGTAACAGGGGATGGGTACTGTGGACAGGCAGTAAACCACCACTAATCCCGGGCTGACAGCTGGGTGAAAAATATGATATAAAAAATAATGCCTTTCATTGAGCACTTAGTGTGAAACACATAATTTGTGAATAGTACTGTAAAAAGTGTGTCTGATGTATTTTGCACATACCCATGGTGCCTGAATAATTGTATCTCTTAGATTTCTGGTTAAAATGTGGAAGATGATAGAAAAGTCAGATTTTTATATAAGAAAACATTCCACTTTTATGAACCAGTCATGAATATAGTTATTGCCTGTTTGAGAATTGTTATCAGTTACTAACCTCTTATGTTAACCAGCCTGATATTCAGCATGATAAAGGTGAATTACAAGGGTCTGTAATCTTCCTAATCTCATTTATTTGATGAATGAAAATTTGGATGTTTTGTTTCTGCAAAAGAATTTAAATATATTATTAATGATCATCAGCACAAGATAAATAACTATATCATGCTTGCTTCCTCACCAGTGGAAACCGCAAAGATCTTTCAGGAGTCTTTTGTGCCACTGACTCAAACTAAATCAAATGGATAAGCCCACACAAGGTCAAGGCAGCTCCTGTTACTGAGATCTAACTTTGCATGTCTAAGATTCAGCACAGGGTCATAACACGCCAACAAAAACTACGCAGCCTCAAACACCACAAGCAACACAGAGCCAACAAAAAGAGGGTCAGAAACAACAGCTAAAATAAGGAAAAGAGCACAGCCCATTGAGAAAATGGGTCTTTCTTTTTTTATTGGGGGCTTCACCACCTGAGCCCTGATGTGGGGTGTTTTGCCACCCACGCCCCTGGACTTTAGATAACAACCCCGAGGGGTGTAGATTTGGGGATGGGGTGAAACTACAAGAGGGTGAAAATTTATATATAAAAAATTTAACGGAAAAGTTGCATCACCGGGAGATCTGGGGGAGCAGAACCAGAACACCAGGTCTCCCATCCTGCATTTGCAGGTGCCTAGACATCCACCAGGGTGCCTCGAAAATGCATCACAGCACATGGCCACTTGATGCTCTCAGTAAGAGCACAGAGCGACAGGAGTAGCAGTAATTCTCATGGCTGTAACACCCTTAGTCGCCTAAATCCCAGTGCTTTACACCATGGGTTAGTCCTGCATATTTTTGTTTTGACATCTTGATTTGGTACCCTAAGATTGTGCTGCTCAATTAAAAGTCTGGTCCGAGCAAATACAGCTGCAAAATTATGTTATTGATGATGGAAATTATTATTATTATTTTCATTACTGGTCCTCATTTTTATGTCTGGATAACCAGACTTTTAAATCATGTTACAGCCACCTGATTGATATTTTGCATTACAAGTGGGCAGTTGTAATCAGTGCCTGTCAATCACGCTTGCACCACAGAAAGCTTATTGGCTCTTAGTCTGTGTGTGGGTGGGCGAACATCTCAGCCAACATGGTGGCTCTGTTGCTCCATTATCAAGCACTTGCACTCATCATTTGCCTCACAATGTCATGACAAGTAACTTTTTAAACATTTTTAATATCTTTCTTGTTGATCCTGCCTTAACAATGTTAAAATCTATCTGGTTAATTCTGCCATTCTTACCCTTAGAATGGGGCTTTGACATACAGTGGCTGCCTCGCCAAAGGACCACGGCTAACTAACTAACTTAACTTATTGTGGTTCAGACTGTAAATAAAAAATAGTAAAGAAAATATAAATGAATGCCTGTACTGGAAAGGAGAGACAGGCAGTGTGTGTTGTGTGTGTGTGCGTGCGGCGTCCCGTGCGCATGTGTGTGTGTCTGTCTCTGACATAAAAGATGAGAACCACTAATTAAATAAAATAAACGTGGTGGTGTGTGTAACCAGAATTTCACACACACCCTAATTGTGGAATGCTTTTATAAACCCTTTGAGCTGCGCTCTCAAGGTCATTGTAGGATCACAACCTCGGGTGTGTGTAAAATTCTGATTACACACCCAGCCATGTATTATTCTATTTATTATTATGTAAATATTTGCTTTACAGTATCACTGCCATTTTGTAGGGTGATAAGTGAACAAGGGTATTGTTTTTATAGGTATCGTAAACCTCAAACTAAAGAAGTCTTGCATCTGGACTTCAATATCCTACAGAATGGCAAGCTGATAGGCACTGCAGAAAGGGAAGCATGATTAGCGACATCTACAGAATGCCAAACTAATAAGCACCAGAGAAATGTTGGATTTCCAGGAAATACATTTTCCTGTAAAAATATATCACTCTCCATAGATAGATCTGACGGTGTGAGATGCCATTTCTCTGGTGCTTATCACTTTGGCATTCTGTGAGATGTTGCTTAGATCATGCTTCCTATCTTCTGTGGTGCCTATGAGATTGGCATTCTCTGGGATCTTGGAAGGCCACATGCAAGACTTATTTAGTTTGAGGTGTATAGTATCTATAAAAACAATACTCTTGTTCAATTAACACTGTACACAGACTGCAGTGATACTGTAAAAGTAAATATTTCCATAATAATATGTAGTGGAGTGCATGAGATCAGTGCTGCAGAACAGTCTAGTGAATGATCTGAACTGTGATATCTTACTTTATTTTAACTATGAAAGTTGTTTTTATCTTTGAACTGTATTAGTGTGACTAGCCACTTGAAAGCCTAGAAACCCTGCCATGTAACTGTTTGGTGACAGGTAGTTACTAGGCAGCTCAGAAGGATTCTAGGAGGTGTAGTCCATCCAGGACTACATATAGCAGAGCAACTGGAAAATGCTCCTGAGGGATCAGTTTTCAATGTTAAAACCTTTACAATATTTGACGAACTAGATGGTCTGGGAGGCCAGAATGCCAGATAATCTGGTGAAATGAGTGTATTTGGCAGTTTTCCCTGCACTACTTTTGGGTGACCTGCAGCAGCACATCCAAGTTATGGCATATTTAACCCACTCGCCTGTGAGTGCCAAAAGTGTGTGAGTGCATGAGACTCAGCCACAAAGTAGTCTAGTGAAAGACCTGAACTGTGATATTTTACTTTATTTCAACTACAGATGCTGTTTTTTATCTTTGAACTATAGTAGTGTGACTAGCTCCTTGGAAGCCTAGCAACCCTGTTACGTAACTGTTTGTTGACAGGTATTTACTAGGCAGCTCAGATGGGTTCTGGGAGGTGTAGTCCAGCCAGGACTACATGTCACAAAGGGCAACTGGAAAACATTCTTAAGGGGATCAGTTTTCAATGTTAAAACATTTATTTGACCAACTAGATGGTCTGGGAGGCCAGAACACCAGATAATCTGGTGAAACAAGTGTATTTGGCAGTTTTCACAGCCCCACTTTCAGGTGACCCACAGCAGCACTTCCAGTTTGCAGGATATTTAACCCACCCACTCTGCAAGTGGGGTGAGTGTGTGTCTTCACGCGATGAAGACATGCGCTGAGACAAGCGCATCAGCATGTGTCAGCAGGTGTCCATTGGGAAAGCAGAGGATGGAGAGGCCAAACCAACTTTATTGGAAAGTAATATCCTAGGGCCTACAATGGTAATAAGACTCAGTGTATATAGGTAAAAGGGCTTCTGTGACTTAATAGTAGTTGTAGAAGAATTCAGTGTGGTGCAAGGATACAGTTGCATTTTAGTATTTTGTGACTGGGTGTAAGGAGGGGCTCCAGAGTTAGTACCATTGCTTTTACAGCAGTAGATAACTGTGAGTAGAGTTTAATTACATCACATGAACACACATGGTTAGGGAAAACCTTTTGTGTAATGCATTACTCTAGAAGTACTAACGGTTTATTTGGAATTTACACTTGAAAATACTGAAACATGGACCACACTATTATTACATTAAACAATGGAGAACTGGGAAGTAAATGTATTCTATGTGACAAATTTACCATAAAAACAAGCAGACTTTACCCCATGTACATGATTACAATGTCTGGAACTGAAAGAATTAAAAACAACAATATTTGGAGTAGAACTGGAAATCAGAAGTTTAAAGAATCAGCTTAATGAAGGAAACATAAATGCCAATAATGAAATATTAAACATGGAACAAAGAAACGAGATATCTAGCAAAAGGCGGAGAGAGAGAGAGAGAGTAATGAGGAAGATGATCTGCTAATGTGAATAATATGGGAAACACAAGAAAAATGAAAGGGAGGAGGGAAATGGAATTTAATCTAGAAGTAGAGAACCAGTTTACACCATTGTTGAATTTGAAGGAAAGCCTTGAGGTATAAACCTATGATTTATTAACCTAGTAAGAGATCAAGGGTCAAATAAAGAGGACAACCTTACACAAAACATAGAGTCAGACAATAAGAATATTGAGAAAGCAAAAGACAAATTTATATTCTAGGTGATGCTATCATAAGATATATCGATTGTTACATGACCAATGGCAACAAAGAAAACACTGCGAGGAGCAGCTTTTAGGTGCTACCATAGGTGATCTTGGGAAAATTATACCAAACATATTAAAGATTGCTGAAAAGAAACCCTCGGTAGTAGTGCATGCATGGACATATAATTTAAGAAGACAAAGTGATAATGAAACATTAAATGAATACAAACAACTATACAATCTCTTTAAGACAGGGATTGTGAGGTAATCCTGTCTAAATTTCTACCAGTTCCAAGGGCCAATTATAGATGGATTCCAAAATATCAAACACTTTAACAATAAATCGAGGCAGTGGTGTTTGACTGAAAATATCAATTGTATTAAAACATGGGAAGTATTTGATGGTTTATATGATCAGTTTGGCTACAATGGATTACACTTAGTAGGATGTGAGGCAGGCCGTCCGGTGGCATTGAGGGCTGAGGCATCATGCCTTATCTCCAGCCATGCCAGCGACCCATGTTTGCAGTGTGAACGGGTCACGGGGTTGACTGGGTTGTAGAGGAGCAAGCATCTGAGGACAGCTCTCCTCTCCTCTCCCAGGGAGGGAGGGACATTTTTTATTTATTTATGACTTTGGCAACTGGGAAGGTGCACTGATCCCAGGGACCATTTTCAGGATGACCCAGACCACAGACTGTGGCACAGGAACTAATGTAACAAACAACAAAGCATGGAACAGTTGACAAAAAACAAACAAAAAAACAAACAAGGTAAATGTTACAATACTGCATGGGAATAGCAAATAGAAAAGCAACAAAAATATAGGATTCCATAAACCATACATCAGTTAGGCATTACAATAAGTAAGGGTATGCATAAATGTATAGTTCTATTAGCAGTTACAATAGGACACAAACAAGGAGTCTAAGTAAGCAGAAGAGGGATAAGGCATAGCAAAGCACAGGGGCGGAGAGATGAAGGGGTGGGGTCAGAGGGGTGGGAGGCAGGGTTAACAAACATAGGTACTAAAGCTCAAGTGCACAAGCAGGGCAGCTTAACTGATTCCTGCTTGACCTAATATACATACACATTCCCTGTGGTGTGCAGTCAGGAAAGTGAGTGAATTACCCATTGAAGCAATGGTAGCAGGAAGTCATCAGGAGCCAGTCTTTGAGTCTGGATTTGAACTGGCAGTGGGTGTCAAGGAAGCAGAGCTCAGCAGGCCATTTAGTCCACAGTGTAGAGCTGTCACAGACAAGGCTCTGCTGCCCATGTTAGTAGATCACCCTGGGGATATTCAGGGCAGGGATGCTGTTTGAGCAGAGGCTATGGCAAAGTTCATACAGCAAGGAAGGGAGCAAGGGAGATAGCCAAATATTTACAGAGACAGCCATGCAGCCTTGAGTTCCTGGAGTGCTGTCTGGGCTGTACCTGCAAGCAAGGACCGGAGGCAGGTGGCAGGTTCTTTTCACTGTGGAGGCATGTAAATCCCCATCAGTGGTGACCACGGAGGTGGTGCTAGCCCAAAGGGCTATGAGAGAATGTCTGAGGAAGAAAGGGACAAGCAATGGTTAGAAATAGCTCAGGAAACAGTGGGAGGCTTCATGCTTACAAACTCACAAAAGAGCTGTGTCACAAATAATGGGAGTTAAATTGGGGCATGGGTCACAGACAGCAAGCTAGGCACCAGCAGGGTCTACAAAGGGAGAAACAAAAGAGGCTACAGTCAGGGTGGACAGGAGAAATTAACTAAAAATGGCTTTACAGAAAATCCCAATTAGGTAGCAGAGGCACAGAATTGTTCTAGTTCTAACACAGAATCAGGAATACAATCAGCCCTCTAAAATTCTCAGTTCAAACATACAGTTTAGGTACAAATAAAATTACACTTTAAACTGAAATAAATTTGGTAGTGGTGCTGAGAAAAATCGGTGGTTTAGGAGACAAGACCCCTGCAAAGGCCAAAATTCTGACACAGCAGTGAGTATAAAATAGCCCAAAAATCCGGAGCAATACAGGATTAGGAGAAAATAAGGTACATTTGGCTGATGGTAGTGGCATAGTCTGGTTGGGAGGAATTAAAATGCCAGGCAGGATGAGGAGCCAATCAGGGAGCTCATGGACCACAGGCAACCAATGAGAGCTGTCCCAAGAGAAGGCACCTGTCCTTTGAAAATTTACAGAGACAGCCATGCAGCCTTGAGTTCCTGGAGTGCTGTCCGGGCTGTACCTGCAAGCAATGGCTCAGGGGCGGGTGACAGCAGGTTCTTCTCACCATGGAGGCGTGTAGATCAATGTCGGAGATGGTGCTAGCCCAAAGCACTATGAGAGAATGCCTGCGAGCAAGGGCTCAGAGGCAGGTGGCAGCAGGTTCTTCTCACCATGGAGGCATGTCAATCCCTGTAGGAGGTAACTGTGGAGGCAGTGCTAGCCCAAAGGGCTATGAGAGAATGCTTGCTAGGAAGGGCTTGGGAGCAGGTGACAGCAGATTCTTCTTGCTGTGGAGGCATGTAGATCCCCATCGGAGGCAACTGCGAAAGTGGTGCTAGCCCAAAGTGCTATGAGAGGATGCCTGCAAGTAGGGCTCAGGGGGCGGCAGCAGGTTTTTCTCACTGTGAAGGTGTGTAGATCTCCATCAGACATGACTGAGATGTATGGAGGCCAGTGATCCTCTGACACCTAGTGGTTACTGGGTGTTGGAGTGCCTGCGTCCCATACATGTGGGATGGAGGAGGAGCAGTCAGTCAGCCAGCATGCTGTGGGCAGAAACACGATCAGCTCGACCACTGCTGACATCACATAGCTTCACCTCTGGGGGCAGAAGAAGACAGGAGAAGCAAAAAGACTGGGCAGTTGGATGACTGCCGACCCTCACAGGCACCTCCCTCATAACATTGCAGGCACCTCCAGAACTGGATCCATGTCAGATATTGAGGATCCCCACCACCCGCCATGGGGATAGACCATGGAGGAAGACAGGAGGTGGTGCTGTGAATAGGTGGATGGAGCAGGGGGTCAGCTTGATTGTGAGCTGCCCAGGACAAGGATAAAGCAAGTAAACAAAAATATAAGTAGAGAGGAAGCATAATACTAGGTAATATATTTTGTGATATTTTGTGATGCAATATCAAGTGCAAATCTAAACATACCAGAGTTGGGAAGGGATTTGGAAACAGAGCAACAACTTAGGGAATTAAAACATGTACATGACATAGATAAAAATAGTATGCCTAGGAAACAATTAAAGAATCATAATATACATGTGCAAAGCACAGCATATATTGAGGTCATATTAATTAATGCCAGAAGCTTAGTTAAAAAAGTAAAGAATTAAACCTACTGTTACAATGGGAAAATATACAAATCTGTGCAGTAACTGAAATGTGGTGGAGAGATGATGATTAGAGAAGGATATACCAGGCTATAATTTGTTTTGTGTCAATTGCTCAAACAAAAGATGGGGTGTGGCCTTTTATTAAGATACTATTACTGCTCACAAAATAGACTTGAAAATGGAAAATGGAGCAAACGTAAAACAGATATGGGTCAATATTTTACAACCAGGAAACAAAAAATTACTGTAGGTGTATGCTATACGGCACCTGGTTTAAAAATGTGGACAATATATGTTTTATGGAGGCAATTGAGAAGATGGATTTGAGTTGAAGAACCTTGACTTTAGGTGATTTTAATCTCCGGACATCGATTGGAAGGATCTGGTTGCCAATTGAAATTGAAAAAAGTTTTTAGAAATCCTTATTACTGGTAATTTACTAACAACTTTAAACAACATGTACATCAATACACTAGAGGCCAAAATTTGCTGGATCTTGTCCTTATAAGTATGGAGGATGACATTATGGCATGTGGTAGGAGAACCACTGGGAACCAGCGACTATAATATGGTTGAAATTAAAATATCATATAGCTGGAAAGCAGAGAGGGGAACCACAAGAATTAAATGCTTAAATATGTCAAACTATATGGACATGAGAGACTATTTAAAACACTGCGACTGGGAAACAGAATTAATGGGACTAAGTGTACATCAAATATGGGACAGAATAAAACATAAGACAGAACACTGTGTAGCAACTTCTATACCAGAAAAGACCAAGGATAATGACATTGCAAAGATCCCAATATGGTTCAACAGTGAAATGAAAAATGCATTTGAAGACAAAACAAAAGGCCTATAGTAAATACAAAATAAATCCAGTGCCTGAAAACTGGAAAACAATCAAAGAAAGAGCCAAGGAATGCAAAAAAGCTATTAAGACAGCTATAATGAATGGAAAGATGAGGTTAGCCACTAAAACAAAGGATAATAAAAAAGTATTTTTAATTATATAAACAATAAAAAAAAACAGGCATGCAAAAGGTTGGCCCAATCCAAATAGGGAAATGTTGACAACAAATCAGCAAATTATGGCAAACATCCTACATGAGCATTTCCTAAACATTTTCAGACCAAAGAAGTGCCCACCAGTCAGCTTGATACTATTGTAGATGATCATAAGGAAATCATCGTTTTTATGAAATAATATCATGGACAGATTAAAAAATTAAAGGCAGATAAATCACCAGTATCAGATGGTTTTCATCTACAAGTGTTATAAGAACTTGAAGCAGAATTAGAAAGGGCGAATAGCTGTATTGTTTAGACAATCACTACAGGATGGTGATGTTCTAGATAACTGGAAGTCAGCTAATGTGACTCCGATATTCAAGAAAGGATCAAAGGCAGACTACAAATAATATAGACCCATATCTTTGACCTGTATATTTAGGAAAATCATGGAGGAATTTACAAAGGAACAATTAGATCTACATTTACAAGATAACAGATATGTGGATATAACTCAACATGGTTTCAAGCCCAAGAGATCTTGTCAAACTAATCTTTCTAAATTTTTGAACCATTTAGTAAGGCACTAGAGGAGAGTTTACCTGTGGATGTGATCTACCTGGATTTCTGGAAGGCTTCTCATCTAGACCCTATAAGGAGCTTGTTATTAGATTAAATGAATTAAATGTTGACCCAATTATTGCAAAATGGATTATGCATGGTTTAGGGATAGAAAACAATGTGTGTGTATAAGGGATGCATGTCCAGCTGGGGAGATGTGACCAGTGGGGTCCCTCAGTGATCTTTCTGGGTCCAATCCTGTTCAATATATTTGTATCATCATTACAGACATCTAACAACTCACCTGTTATGTAAGTTTTTGATGATACTAAAATAACACCAGTAGTAAACAGTGAACACGCTATAAAAAATCCAACAAGATTTAAATCAAATAGAAATATGGGCAACAGAACATAGGATGACCTTTAATATTGATAAGTTCGGTGTTATGTATTTGGTAAGAATAATAGGCTAGAACAATGTATCCTGAATGGTGCAGAACTTAGAAGCATTGGCAGTGAAAGAGACTTGGGAGTTCTATCACAAATGACTTGACATTTAAACAACACGGCATGGAAGTGACTAAGAGAGCTAACACAAAGATGAACTGCATACTTAGGAATATCCACAGCAGGGAGAGTGCAGTCTTAATGCCACTTTATGGGTCATTGGTTAGACCCCAAATGGAGTACTGTACTCAGTTCTGGGCTCCAGAACATAGGGGAGATATTAAACGCTTGGAAGTGGTCTGGAGGAAGGCAACTAAGAAAATAATGAAGTTAAAACTTTTCCCATATGAGGACATATTGCAGGACCTGGGGTTATATACTTTACAAATCCATCATCTTAGAGGTGATGTGTGTCTTGTATATAGAACCTTTAAGAATAGAGACCTACAGTTGCAGCCACAGACATGGTCAGATATTTCCTGAAATTTCTGTGATATTTCTGGAGAAACTCCATACCTGCTTGCAGTACCACTATGGGCCACCAGAGAGAATCCTTTTAAATATATTGCAAAATATCTAGAAATATCTGAGCATGTCATGGCTGCAACTGTGTGGGAATGCCTTGGATTGGAAGCAAGGATATCAGATAGGCACAATAGAGCACATAGCTATCAACTAAGGTGAGACATCTATAAAACAAACAAAAGAGGGACCAGGATAAACCAGAGGGTGGTGTCTCATTGGAATGTTCTCCTGAAAAGATAGTATCTAGTGATACAATCAATACTTTAAAAAAATTGGATAGTTATGTTGGAAGAACTTTACCCCATTAAATAATGGTGAGTCTGATTGACAAAGCTATTGACTGGTACTTAACCTACGAATTCTATGAAAAATCTTATGAATTTCCATTATCAGTAACATCACTTTGCTGCCATTTTGGATCTGAACTTTTTTTCACTGTGTGTACCATGTCTTTGTAGCAACAGAAACAAAAGCAATTTGGGTTTATTCCTGCCTCCATGGTGTGTCTATGCAATATAGTTTTTAATGTTTTTTCTTCAGTGCTGGAAACTGTTTTAATTAGTGTTCTGAGCAAGGGATGTGGTCTTGCCTGTTTTATTACTGTAACATACAAACATACAAATTGGCTAACACAAATAGGCTTTGTGGTCTATCATCCAGGAAGGAAAACTCAGATGCTCAAAATTCAGAATTGCCAAGTGAGTTTATTCATGACACAATATGCTGAAAAAGCCCTGGCACTTGACTACATGGATCTTCCTCAGGAGCATGTCAATACAGAAGGACTGACAGACTCAGCTTATAAAGTGCTCAGTTAAAGACACAGACCCACTATAAAACATTTAATAAATAAGTGAAGCTATACAAAAATCAAATAACCATTTTACACCAGTAGTTCATACACTAAAATAACTGTATCAATCATGGGTACATAATATCTAGATATTAATCAGAAAATCCAGAGTACTGAGTTTTATCAAAATTCCCAGAGTGCAATCAGAGCATGAGGCAAATACAACATGAATTATTTCATCATTTACCAAAGGGATCACCCTTAGATAACTTACATAAAAATAAATATGTACATTATCAAAAGATTTAATTTTCTTTGAATATATACTGACACCCATAGTAACTCAAAAATCACTCCAGCCACAGACTAAGGGCACTATGCAAAGCAGTCAGGGTACTTGGAAAGTTGCATACCCTACCCATGCCCCTGCACCCCACGGACAGGTCAACCCATACTGGCATTCACCAATGCCAGCCACCTGTCTGTGGCTCCCCTTCCCTGGCACTCAGGACTCTGCATAGCAACTGGGGCAGAGTCATGGACCTGAGTGAGCATCCAATGGGATGCCCATTCTGGGTCCAAATGTGGATCCCTCACATTGCAATGTGTGGGTCTGGGGTTGTGCATGCTGCCTAGGCACCCAGACCTGTGCAGCAAGGCCCCATGGCTGGTCATGCAACTGGCCCAGCCTCGGTGAATGGTGCCCTCCCATTGCACTGCAGGATCCCAGCACTGGGACCACTTCTGGCCCACATGCATTCAGCTGTGCCCAACACCATTGTGGACCCTCATACCCCTGAACCCCATGGGGGCATGTGACACGGTCCATCTCCCCGCAACATCCCGGTGCCACTACAAAGCTGGTGTTACTGACACCACCCATCCCACTGCTCCTGCCCTCACCAGCTGCCTAGTGAGCAGGGGCAGCACAGAGAGCACTAGCCAGGTCCTCTGTCATCTGGAGGATGTGGTCCATGGGGGTGCACAGAGGTTATGGGAGGGTCTACCTTAGCATACCCTGCACAACCCTCTGCACCCATGGCCAGCACTACACAGTTTAGTGAATACTACATAGTGCTGGCATGCCCATGGAACACCCCAATGTAGTGTGTTCCATGGACATGGGGATCAGGTGTGGTGGGTCTGTCCTTTGTGCATGCTGCTTGTGGGGTGTAATGGGTGCAGAGTGGCTACATGCCCCAGATATGCATGCATAGCCACTTCACCCCATTCATGCATCATGCCCTAAAATAGTTTTCATAAATAGCATCCAAAATCTACTTCCTCATTTAGTCCTCTTGGGACTACTGTACCTAATGTAACTATCCATTTAGTTTCCTTCTGTGAAAACAATTCCTTGCAGTTTCCTCCTCATTGTAGTGGGGCACATGCTCAATACCCATAAACTGTAATTCATTAACATTTGAATTGTGGCAATGTTTAAATGGAACCTCAAGGATTTTCTTATCCTGATTCAGTATTCTCTTGTATGCTCCTGGATTCTTTCTTTCAAAGATCTAATTGTTTTCCCACATAATATTTTTACATGGGCACCAGGCTACATATATGACAAACTGGGTGCTGCATGTGATTAAGTCCCTAGTTTTTAAATTGTGATCTCCATTTGAAAATGTCCTTTCCTGTGCACATTTACAGATATTACAATTTTTTGCAAGCAAGTCTCCCATTGGGTGGATGGAGCAACCAATTTCTAGAAACCGTTGGGACTTGTTTTTAGTACCCACAAATTGACTAGATGTCAAAATATCCCCTAAGCTCCTGCCTTTTCTAAAACTGACATGAGGGCTGTTCTGAATATTAGCATTAAGAACTTTGTCAGCTTTAGAATCACTACAGCCTGTGTACCAGCGCACACATAGTAATGGATTGAATTCTGTGGAAAAGTAATGAGCCTTCTGGGATCATCTACAATGGTATGTTTGTTAGTATTTTTAGGTGTCAGTAATGTCACTCTATCAATACCACAAACTTTTCTAAAGCTCATTCTAAAACCCTTAAGTCATAACTGGATTTAAAAACCTTAGGGTTAGTTCCAGAACTTGTTCAGGCCTTTCCTCCTCTGTACAATTTCTGCAAATTCTTAGAAATTGTCCACATGGAATTGAATTTTTTAGCTTCTTAGGGTGATGACTATAATAGCACAACAATGAATTGGCTGCGTACATTTTCTGAAGCTGGTTGATGTTATCCTGTGGCCTGGGGAGGGGGACTGTAAAGTAACAGCCAGAAATGTATAGCATCAAACTACTTACATATGTGAATTTAAGATTCATGGTGTTTGTATTAATGAATTGCAAAAACCACAACTTCTCTTGCTCAGTCCTCCCAGACACACAGGATGTCATCAATAAAATGACCCCAAAAGATAATGTCACAAAATCCTTATTCTGAAAGATATACTTATCTTCCCAGAAACCCATGTAAAGGTTCATGAATGAGGGTACAACCGCAACCCGATCACAGGTCCAAGTTTTTGAAAATACATATCCCCATTAAACACAAAAAGTCCTGTTCAAAATAAAATATAGTGCAGACAAAACAAACTCAATATTTTCTATAGGCTGTCTCGTTTTTTTCAAAATGATACTTCACAGCATCTAAATCTTGCTGGCGAGGAATACAAGTATATAACTAATAGGTTAATTAGGATCTGCAGCTTATCCATTAGGTAGGGAAATGGGCAGACTAGGTGGGCCAAGCAGTCTTGCGTCAAATTTATATTTCCATGTAACATTGATTGTTAACTAAGAATAACTACTTTTCCAAACATAAGCCATCCAGTTTCTGTAGAACATGCATACTATCTCTTAAATGTGAGGATAAGGAGAGCACCAGTGGTTGTAATATAAAATCCACTAATTTGCGCAGATTATGTGATATTGAATTAATCCCAATATAATGGGTCTAATGGTGGGTTCCTTGGATCCTTGAGTTTTGTGGCAGTGCATAAAGTATGGCATGACAGGATAATCTACCTTAAAAATCTGCTCTCACTTTGTCAGCCACCCTCTGTGCAGTGCCGAATCCACAAAGTCAAATAACCTAATAGAACCATACTAGTAGGATCTCTTGGAACCTTTTCATATTCATTTATATTACTGAGCAATTCAAGCACTTTAGTTTTCTACCAATTTTCAGACATGAGCACCTGATTGCCTCCTTTGTTGGAGTGTTTAATGATGATCCTTGGTAATTGTTTTAATTCATCCAATGCCATTTCTCTTTCCAACTAAGATTAAAAATCTTCTTATGGTTTGTGCTTTCATAAATCTCTTCTATTCTGAAAGCAACAGTCTCTAAGGTTGTAATTGTTGCATTGTTGCTGATATTAGGAATATAATTTGGACCAAGGTCTGAAATTGGTAGCTGGTGAAGCAAAAGTACCTCTGCTAGAACCTTCATCCTTCATATTTAAATGCTGCAAAAGTCATCAAAATAAAATGGGCAGATTGGGTGGACCCAGCGGCCTTTATGTACCCTCAGTTTTTATGTAAAGTTATTCTGTATGACTCCTCAGTAGTGCCAACAAGCACTGGTTGAATAAAGGTAATACCTTAAGAATTATTTTACATTTCTTTTATCCCTGATGTTTTGCTAGTCACATCGGGTTTCAGTTAATAATAATAGCATGAGGTCTGCTTGTTGTCCCTAGTTTTACAGAGTGTGCACTGTGAACTCTTGCAGACTGCAGATATCTTAATCCAATAATAAAACACTGGAGGAGGAGGATACTGAGCATGACGGCTCTGTTGACATATTTAAGAGGCAAAACCCTATGCATTAGAACTATGGAAACCATGCAGACCTCAGGCCATTATTATTAGCTGTGCAACCCAGTGTAACTGGCAAAAATATCAAGGGTAAAAGAAATGTGAAATGATTTTAAATTAAATTGTGAAGCACTGCAGTTGCCAAAGCAAATGTTGTGGATATTGGGCCATAAAAATGTTTTTCTCAGTTGATACCACTCCAGTTGTTGTCACCTGTGAGCTGCAGATCTGTCTGAAACTGAGATTCATGCACTGCTGTGAGGATGCCTTCACCACAGAAATGAAGAAAAAACTGAAATTGTAAGCTGTTAGCAGTACCTCAGATGAATATGTTTATATGTCTGACTACTAGCTTGTACAGATACTGTTACAGATCATTTCAAAATATTGTTTTGATCATATTGTTGAAATGGTTGTACTAATCATTATATTGTTTGTTTATTTATTTATTTGTTTTTGGTAACCAGGCAGGTGCACTAGACATAGGAAATGCCTTTTACAATAGGTTAAATACAATACAAGCCAGAATAGTGATAAACAACAATACAAGACAAAACTGTGATTCACAAAACCATACTCAGGTGGTAGAATACAAAGCAATGAAGGCTAAGCAATCAGTACAAATTTTGTTAAGCTCATCCAAATACTGCTTATCCAAATCATTGTATTGCTTGTGTCTCATCAAATACAGCTCTGTAATGTACAGTGGCATGGAACATTTGTAAATGAAGAGTAATGTATGACATCTAACCTTTGTAATGCATAATGCGTCACCTTTGTAAATAAGCCCCAGCTCAAAGATGTATCTCTGAATTATTAATAAATAACACAAATAAATGAATAAATAAATAAATAAATAAATAGAATAAAAATTCTCACTGCCATGTGCTATAAACTGCCTACTTTGTTCGTTGGGGAGTGGGTGCACAGACAGAGCTTTTTACACCATTTTATTTTATAAACTGTTATCACACTTGAACTGTCAGAATTAAACAAGCTTTATTTTGGGGCATGAAATCAGTAATTTTTGCATTACACTGATCTTGAGAAAGCTGTTTCTACAGAAAAGACAAATGAGCTATAACAGGCAAGCTGTGCTGGTGCTGAACTGGAAGTGATCATAAGAGCAAGAAAATAGTGCGGTGGTGGAGGAGTGGGGAGAGACACAATGGAACAGCACCATGGTGAATGGTGAGGACCTTATGTACCTCAAGTTTCACTATGGAGATAGTCTAGGTACTCTATCCAGTCAATTACCTTCAGAGCCCTGGCTATGTGTAACAATAAGGTATCAGCATAGCTCTGCTATGCAGACGTAATGAAATATAGATGTTTCTTTCAGTTACTAAAGTGACACTGTCAACCCTCTTAGGCCTGAAAGTGTATCTAGTTTAAAAACACATTTATGATTGGTCACATTCTGTAGGGACTGCAGACATGGATGGTAGTTTGATTCTGCTTCTTTTCTCATTTTAAAAGTGGAAAACAGACTTCCCACTATACTGGTGTTACCACACAAAAACACATTTATTTAGTCACTGATCAACACTCAGTGCATCTTTCCTGGACTTGGGAACACCCCAACACAGTCAAGCCACTCATGCTGAGGGGATGATAGATTATTGGATCATGAGTGGCTATACTGTTTAGGGTGTTCCTAATGTACAAGAAATATGCAGTAAGAGTAGATCAAGGATATGAAACAAAACAAGGCTTGTTATAATTACACCATTAACATGAATTTCAGTTCTACTAAGAAAGAAAGCAGGAAAAACAACCAGCGACATAAAATAATATGGTGCAGAAAGGATTGACAGTGTCCTTTAACTGCTCAAACAAAGTGATAGTACAGTAGGTGCCAACAATTCTAAATGACTTTTGGAAGGTGATTAGGAAAAGAGGAGCAACGTAGGTTTAGCCAGTAAAGATGTGCATGTTAGGACCTGGACACTCTCCTGAGTTTTAATGAGCCGGTAACATCTCTAAGAGAACTTGAAAATCATAATGTTTAGATGCAGTTTGACTATCTCACAATAGTTGTGATTTCAAGTAGTAAATAAGCCACAGGAGCGGATGAACTTCAAATGATTAAGATCCAGTTTAAATGTAAGTTTCCACAGTTATGAATAATGGGAGGAGAAATGTATAACATTTATATAAAATACATGCTGAGTTGTACCTAAATATGTTTTTTTTAATGTTTTTTCCCTAAGTCATCAACAGCTCTTTAATATAGCCCTGACAAATTGTACAAAGATGATACGTGTGTGTGTATCAATTAAGGGTTCAACAAAATATTCAGATTAAAACAATCTAGACCCCTGTTAAGAGGTGTTTTCATTAGAGAATGGGTCAACATAACTCTGATTCAGCCATTATCTCTTAAAGGAATGCTAAATTATGAACATCCTTATATCTCACAAAATGGCAGGGCATTTTACACCTGAGAACATAATGACATTACCTGAGCATGTTGAACCAGTGCTTACCAGTTGTCAAATCATTTTAAGAGAATGATTGCAGGAAACCATTCTAATTTATACGAGCTCAATTTGTAGTCATACATCTTTCAAGAGTTGACAGTGGCATTTAGGAGGTTTGTTAGTATAGAAGGGTAAGAATTTCTAGCATACATGATTATTCAGTCTGCACACATGTGTAAACTTATTGTATATAATAATTTCCCTATTACACGGACTGGTTTAATTCAGTAAGTATGAACATTTTCATTGTTAAGGCTAGGGGTTGGCAAAAGTTAAGTATTTTGCTTTTGCATTACTTCCACAAAAGTTTGAAGTTTTGCAGAAATTATGGAACTTTTGCCATTGGTAAAACTGGGATTTTCCACAGATTTTATCTGGGTTCCATGGACTTTTTAGAACTGCAGAATAATGCATATAAACTACAGAATTTATTCTATCCACAATTTAATGAACTGTCAGTGAATGACGTGTGCTTTTACAACCATGCGGTGATTCACAGACAGTTCAATGGGCCACCAGTAGTGGATAACAGAGTAGGGCTGTGCCAGTGGCCCACTCAGAGGCAGTATGGGGGGCAGGGTAGTAGCGGACAAACTGTCTGGGTGAGGAGGTCCACTAGACACCAGGGAATTGAGATTACTTTTTAAGAGATTGGGGATGTGGGGGCCACTAGACACCAGAGAATATTGGAAATAGAGGGGATGAGTCAGTGGACTGCCATCTATTTTTTTTGTGGATTAAAGGAATCCAGGATAGGGAGCGGGTCTATTATTCACTAAGGAAATAATGTTTTTGGGGACCACTATTGGTGGGTGGGGACACTAGACACCAGGGAGGGATCAGAGTTGTTTTCTTCTTTACCTGGACCCACGGGCCATGATCTTTGGGCAGGGGTGGGGGTGGGATCCACTAGACACTGGGGATCAGGTTTGTTTTACTTGGGACCCATGGTCAGTTGGTGGGAGGCACTGACGCTAGGAGGGTCTGAGGGATGGATCAGAGTTTTAATTTATTTATTTATTTATTTATTTACTGGGACCCTGATCAGCGGGTAGGTGGATTAATGAATTAAACTGCAGTTAAGAAAAGCCTAAGAACTGACCACTGTCAGTGATCCAGTCTCAGACTATTTTACTGCAGTTTAATAAATTAACCCGCAGTCTGTATATTTATTCCACAGTTTTAAGGTGGAATTTCCATGAAAGTTCGAAAATTAGTTCCAAACCTTCACAGAAGTGAAGATCACATTTTCACTGAAATTCCACCAGTAAAATTTTTCGCACACACCTAGTTAAGGCTTATAAAGGCAAGTCAAAAATATTTGATAGAGAGGCATCTCAGCCTAAGTTGAAGTGCAGACATGTGGGCTATATAAGGTCACAATTTTAAGGTCAAGTTTGAAATCTGTAGTATGCCTGACATACAATATACTATAAAATGCATTTATTTATTTTTCTGCATGTCCGTGTTTCTCATTTGTTTTCTGCTACTGAATGGTAATGTCTACAATTATTTTACTAAAGTCTGTGTTCAAATATAATATCACCTTGAACCTTCTTTAGAAACAGACTGAATAAGTGCCATTGAATAATGTGTAAACAGGTGTGTCATATGTGTTATCAATTTTGGTCAATAAAGCTTTTTAGGCACAAGCCTCATCTTGTGGTTCTTGTTACAAAACCAATGTGAGTTAACATGTTAAAATATTACTTTTATATAATGTATTCATTTTCACATTGTGAAATATCTAAGCTGTTTTATTCTCACCAATATATGACTTTGAAATTTCTGATAATATTGCATAGGTATGGTGCTCTTGTTATATTGATATCATTAATGCCCAATTGAAAGGAAAACAACTAGGACAAATTTCAAACTCCATCTTGCCAACTCTGGCAACAAACAACGTATCAAACAGCATAGCTGGAATATAAGAAAAATTCTGCATGGCTGTTTTTCAGTGTAATGATTTGAGATGAAAAAGTTTGCACCATATCATATACTGTATAAAAATACAACCATTTATGGAGAGAGATTATGGTATTTTGAACATCCAATATCAACAAGACAGTATTTCTCAGCATCTGATATAATGCCTTCAACAAAAAATTTGTTTTCAACAAATGATGCCATATGAACATACAAACATGCCAGCAGAAGAAGGCCATCAGGTCCAGCGAGTCTGCCCATATTGCAAGGTTCCTAGCTTATGCCACTGGCCCTTCCTTCTGCCTGGTCCTCCCTTCCATCCCATCTGCCCATCCCCAGGTCCTATGGTTTCCCTTATGCCTATCTCAAGCCCTCTTAAAGCTGCCCACTGTTTTTCTGAGACCACTTCCTCCAGTAGAGCATTCCCATTGGCCACCACCCCTCTTGGCAAAGAAATGCTTTCTAACATCCCTCCTAACCTCCCCTGCCTCAGACTGTGACTCTTCATGGTTTGACTGTCCCTTAGCTTGAAAAGAATCTCCCTATTCACCCTATTTATCTCCTTCAAGTATTTGAAGGTCTCTATCATGTCCAGTCTCCCTCCTCTCCTCCAGGGAGTACATTTTCAGGGCTCCCAGCCTCTCCTCACAAGACACACCCTGTTCCATGATCATGTTGATATCCCTTCTCTGGACTTTCTCCAGTAGGCTGGTGTGCTTCTTGAGGATGGACACCAGTATCTTACTTTGTACTCTAGGTGCATCTAACCAGTGACCTGTAAAGGGCAGTATAACCTTCTTCCGCCTACTGCTGATTTCCTGGCAATACACCCCAACATCCTGTTGACATTTTCTGCTGCCTTTTACACTGCAAGGAGTGCTTAGGTCACTATTTATCATCACTCCCAGATATTTTTCCTCCTCTGCTGCTGCTACCCAGACCCTCCAGGTAGTACTCAGTCCTTAGGTTCCCAGCTCCAACATGCATCACTATGCATTTCTTGGCATTGAAGGTAGGTTTCTAGATCCCTGACCATCTCTTAAGTTTTCTGAGGTCTTCCAGCATGTCTTTTATTCCCTTCATTGTGTCCACCATCCCACAGAGCTTGGTATTGTCCACAAACAGGCACATATTGTCCTTAATGCCCTCCCCACTATTATTTATGAAGACATTGAACAACACCAGCCCCAGCAGTGAGCCCTGTGAGACCCTGCTACTGACTTGTGTTGGATAACATTCCACCTACCATCACCCTCTGGGTCCTGCCCTCAGCCAACTTTCTACCCAACTGGTCATTTCTCCCCAACCCAGAGATCAACCATTTTCCTGATCAGCCTCTTGTGGGGCACTGAGTCAAAGGCCTTGCTGAAGTCCAGGTACAGGATATCTACCACTTGGTCCTTGTCATCTACCCTGGTTACCAAATCAAAGAAGTCAATCAGGTTCAATTGGCATGATCTTCCTCCCACAAATCCATGCTGCTTCTCATCCTGGAGACCGTCTCTCCTCCATGTACCTTACTAACCTCTCCTTGTGTATGATCTCCATGAGCTTGCACACAATTGATGTCAGACTGACTGGTCTGTAGTTCCCTGGGTCATCCCTGTGACCACTGTTGTTGAACTGCATCACACACGCCATTATCCAGTCCTGTTGCATCATGCCTGACTCGAGGGAGCTGTTGAAGAGGCCTACCAGTGGCCCCAAAAGCTCCTTTGTCAGATCCCTTAGCACCCTTGGATGTATGCTGTCTGGTCCTGGGGACATGTCCCCTTTAGTGCTAGTAGCCCTCGCTCACTCTAGCCCCTTCTATCACCATGTCTGGTCCCTTCCCTCTCCTCCTTCTCCTCCTGATGGCACCAGTCCTTTTTTCCCTAGAAAGACCAAGCAGAAGTAATCATTTTATGCTTCCTCCTTGCACCCATCTTCCTCCACCAAGTCTGCCCCTTTCCTAAGCCTAACTATCCCATCCTTTCTGTCTGGTTTCTCACTTATGTAATGAAAAGCTTTCTCTCCACTCTTAATCCTTCAGCTATTTGGAGTTCTTTTTGTGATTTAGCCTGCTGCACTACTGTCCATGCCACTTTGGCCAACTTCAGGTAGTTCTCCTTATCCACCTCACTCACAGTCCTTTGTATCTCCTGAAGGCCAACCTCTTGTTCCTCACTGCCTGGGCAACCTGAGGGTTGAACCAGATAGGTGACCTTGCCCTGATTTCTTCCCGAACCTAACACACTGCTGTGGCAGCCAGTATTGCTTCCTTGATGATGGTCCATTTATGATCCACCCCAATGTCCGCCCTGATGCCCCCTAGGTGCTTCCTTTGCACATCTCCTATTTTCCTGAAGTCTATCCTCCAGACAGGATTGTGGTCTCATTGGGGATGTTTTCCTGCCATATTCAATTTGAGCCACACTGTGTTGTGGCCACTACCTCTCTGGGGTTCCTTGACTGCTATTTCTTGTACATGCTCCCATTAGTGAACACCAGGTCAATAATTTCCCATCAGTGATGGGCTCAGTGACACCCTGAGTCAGACACCAACTCTGTATTGCATCCATGATCACTTAACTCCTGGTACAAGATGTAGCCAGTATACCCCAATTCATCTTTCGCAGATTAAAGTCCCCACTACTATCACCTCCCTTCTTTGCAGCCTCTAGCAATTGTGAACCCAGATCCCTGTCTCTTTCCTCTTCCTTATTGGGTGGTCTGTAGATCACCCCAACTTCACCTTTCACCCTCTTGGTATGGAGCTGAATCCATTGGGTTGCCACACACACCCTTTTGTATCTCCTGCCTTGTGCATTTTATCCCTTCCTGATATAAGCTGTCACCCCCACCCCACTTTGTCTATCCCTCTGTCTTTTCTGTATAACTTGTAACCCAGGATGGAGAGGTCCCAGTCATGGTGTCATATGACTAAAGTCTTGGTAATTGCGGCTATGTCTACATGTTTGCCATCTTGTTACTGAGACTATAAGCAACTGAGTGACAAACCCTCCATCTTGACTCAGTGCTCCTTGCTTTTCTTCTGTGCTTTTCTTTACCTGCCCTCCGTACTTAGCCCTCAACCTCATACCTACATGCTTCCCATTCCCCCACACAGACCTCTCCTGATTACTACTGCTGTGTGTGTGTGGGAGGTTTATTGACCTCCCCATTCTGAGTCTCTAGACCTGCTGTACTATTCCCCCAGCAGTTTAACCTCAGTTTGTTGGCTACTTATTCCCCAGTTTGTCTCTCAGTACTTTGAGAGCTCTCTACTAACATGTAGTCCATCTGCTGAGTACAGCGTCTTGTCCTTCCACATACCCCCATCCCTGATAACTTTGAACTCTTCTTCTGTGCACCAGCCTCTCAGCCATTCATTAAATTCTCTTCCTCCTTTTCCTGATTATGCTGGCTCTGGGGACTGGTATCACTTCCAAAAGGTCAAAGAGCTTACTACCTCTTTGCAGATCCTTTATGGGGCTAAATGGGCAAATGGACACATAATAATGAGTGGCTTTAATGTAAGGATTATTAACTTAAGTAATAGGTGGGGGCAGGTGCAATCTGTTCATGGTAACCTCTCTGTTTTGCTCTCATGGAAGATGCAAAGGAAGGGACACTGGAACTCAAGAATGCAAGATCCAAACCAGGGGCATGGTAAATATACATAAAAAAAACTTGATGAAGTGAGTCTACCAGTGGGGGGTAGCTCAAGGAGATGGGATGGGATGGGGTGCTGCTTCTAAATTTTTTTCTCTATATACTATGGTGAGGTGTACGTAGCACTTTCTGTGTTAATCATTGTTACTGCAGTAGAAAAGGTTTGCTGGGCCAATACTCAACTTAAAAGATAATAAAACATATTTGTTTCCAAAGAAAATCTTTTCCTGTATTTTTAAGAATGTGAAATGGCAGTAAATATTAAGTGTATGACAATGTAAAAGGGCTACAGGATCAGACCAAAACTAAAAAGTATTTAACTATATAGATAAAAAACACATTAATTGTGTACTATTACAAGAGACAAATTTACTGGAGGAATAATTTAAATATTATTATAAGAAATGGGGATATGGAATTAATTCCCTTACAAAAAAATTTTAGAGGGGTGTCCATTATTAGGAAAAGGAGCTCAGGTATCCAAACAGGTAGATCTTATATTGATAAAATGGCAGATATATAATATAGGAAATTATAGTAGTACAAAACATTTTCATTACAACTGATTATGGGCCAATTGAAAATTAGTCACAATTTTTGATAAGCTTTTTCTTGAATTAGCTACCTTTCCATCTCCTTTTGTGTGTGGGTGGGGGGATTGTAATTTAGTCATCAATCCAATACTGGATAAATCCATGACTCTCAGGGAAAACAAACATCAGCCGTTGCTAAACTGAATCAGTGTATGTTAGATTTCAGTATTATAGATATTTGGAGACAGAACAATCTACTTTCTAAACAATTTTATTTTATTTTCATCCGTCGCACTAGAACTATTCACAAGATTTTGTTCTAATTTCCCACGCATTGCGTACAGTATTAAAAAGGTGGAATAAAAATATCATAATTTCTGATCATGCCCCAGTGTTTATCCATATTCAGGTAGACCCAAATGAACAAACACAGGGATTTCGTGTGATCCCATTGTATTAAAGGATAACAGATTTAAAGAATATGTCCAAGATCAAATACAGTCCTTCTTCCTAAAGAATAACCCGAATGATACCAACTGAGCTGTATCTGGATGCCTTTAAGGCTTTCACAAAGAGGCAATATCATAGCATATACACAAAAGAAAAAAAGATTAGAAAACAATGAATGAACTAGAACATGCAATAGCTCAGTCAGAACAACTACACATGAATACACTGGACCCTATTAATCTTCAAGCATTACTAAATTAACAGGCATTTGTCAATGCTGAATGTTGGCTTGCTGGCATTGGCATTGGTAGTGCAGCAGTTAGAGATGCATAATAGAATGGCAGTGAAGCACTGAACTAACGCCATCCCCACCCCCAATGCAGAGATTAAAGGCATTGGGAGTGTGCCTTTGGGTCGTCAGCCACAATGCATAAGCCATTCCACCTCACCCCACCCTACAGACAGCAACAGGTGTCACAGTGTGCCTTGGGTCTTCAGCCTACATGCTTACCCCAATCCATAAGGAAATAAGGTGAGATGGGTTCAGTATAGGAAAACGGGTGAATGTTGGGATGAAGACCTCAAGGCACACCTCGATGCCTGCCAATGGCTGCAGGGTGGGGTGGAATGCAATGAGCATTACGGCCTCACGAACCAAGTCATACCCTTGATGTCTGTCAGTCTCTATAGAGTGGGGCACTACAGTTGGAAACCCTAACACACCTGGTGTTTGTTGGTATTTTCACTCAGATTTTCAACATGGGATTTTTGGGACTCACATCTCATGAACAGTGGCACTGTCATTTTGTTGCTCCTTCAAAGGTGATTTCACACAGCGACTGCACAATTCGGCACCACAGGTGCGAAAACACATTTTGGGCAGGATGTGAAAATGACAGCTGTACTGTTCATGAGGAGAGTGTGAAAAATGGCAATGTTGAAAATCTGAAGTAAATAAAAAATTGACCAAGTTACAGTGTGTGTAGAAACTGCTAACACACACCGTAACGCAATCTATTGGTGGAATTTGTTCTCCAAATTTTCAACATGGGCATTTGGAACCTCCCTCATGAACAGAGGCACTGTGATTTTGTTAATCTGTCCCAAAAGTTGGTTTCCCAAGCAAATGCATCATTCTGCTAACAGGTGTGAAAGTTTTAGGCAGGATGTGAACAATGACATCTGTACTGTTCAGAAGCAGGTATGGAAAAATGGCAATGTTGAACATCTGGAGGAAAATATAAAAACTGGCAAAGTTATGAGCATGCATAGAAAATGCGCAACACATGTTCATAACACAGTCATTTTTTGAATTTTTCACTAAATATGCAACATGTGCTTTTTGGGACCCCACTTCATGAATAGTGGAACCATCATTTCATTAATCAGTCCTGAAAGGTGATTCCGCAGCTACCACAAAATCACCATTCGGACTGAGTAACAAAATGATAGTGATACATTCATGAGGTGGGGTCCCATGCACCCCATGTTGAAAATTTGGAGCCAAAATTCCTAAAATGGCTGAGATATCAACTTGTGAAATTCCTTGACAGCCATTATACTTGCTTACCTTTGATTCTTCAGTTTGGCGGTTGCCATTGAAGAGTGCAGACATGTCCGCTCTGCAGAAGATCACTGCCTCGACCTCTGGAGGTGAGTATGGGGTAATGGGGATGCGGGGAGGTGGGTGCTCAGTGGAGGGATGGTGATGGGGAGGGGCAGTGAGGAGACTACGAGGGACCGTTTCTTTTTGCAGATAAAAAAGACAGGGGACAGTTTTCTTAATTTACAGGTTCAGAAAAAAACAATACTTTTGGGCACACTGGGTGGGCTCTCAGTGTGCCATATGAATTGGGGAGCACATGATGCCAATGGGGATTGGGCATCCCCATAAGCAAAGAAAGTGAGCTTGGGGGAGAGGAAACATGATGCTGATGGGGATTTGTCACCACCGCCGGGCAAAGACAGTGAGCTTGTGGGGGTGGAGGGCATCCAACACTGGGAGTGAGTATACCATTGTCAGAAAAATAAATATATAAAAATTATCTGGGCACACTGGAGTGGGCTCCCAGTGCACCACAATGTGTGTTTGTGTGTGGGGGGAATACATGCCAACTTGGGGATTGGGCACCCTGATGTCGGCTTTCTGGGGAGTGTGTGGCAGGTAGCAGGAGCCACCAATGTGGAAAGGCTCACAGGGCTGATTTATTTATTGAAATGTTTCACCAGGAAAGGCACATTGAACAAACAAGTTGTTCTCATACAGCAAGGCCTGGAGACAGAGTGCTCCGGGCACAGCAGGAGCTGATGAGGTTGTGAGGGAGGGGAAAGTGCCGCTGCAATGATGAGATTATCCATGATTGCAACCCCAAATTCATTTCAACTCCTTGGCTCTATATGAAGCTGCTGTCATCACCAGCATGCCCACTGAATGGCGGCTGAGGGACTCACCCACTAAAGCGCCCCTACATTCACCAAAACACTGACACACCTCTGAAATGTACTACTACCACAAGATGTTGCTTGTGCATGCAAGCCAACATAAAAATGAATATAATTTGTTAGCTACCAAGGCAGAGGAAAGAATGCTATTACTCACCAGAAGTAAATATTATAATAAGGGGTCAAACCTGTCTGATTTTAATGTGGCAACTTAAAAAGGAAATGGAAGAAAACACAATCACATCCATCCAAAATCAAGAAGGAAATGTTACCTATAATACTCAGGAAATTAATAAAGCCTTTGAAACTTATTATCAAAACTTATATACCTCTGAGCATCTAGACTCAAATCAGGATATTATTTCATTTCTGAATAAAATACAGTTGTCTATCATGATCTTGCTTGATGATTTTGTATATATCTTCCCAAATCAACATCCACTCCCTTGATCCCCAATCCAGATTCAGAGTATTCTGTCAGTAATAAGCAATGCCAGTGGTTTGGTTGGGTCAAGGGACTGGTATAGCCAATATAACTGGGAAATAGCATGCTGAGAGGAGGCCACATCATCTTGGCCAAATGGTAGGAAAAAGAGTCCACCAATGGTGGGGAACAGAGATAGAGCGAGGCCGAACTGGTCAGTTGCAAATATTTAAAAGAAATATTTAGCATGTAATCCAAACCATGTCTGAAAGGTTGCAAAATCAGAAATCTGGCCCCATTTAGTAAAGCAGACACAGGCGTGGAGGGGTAGTAGATGAAAGAGTATGGAATTTGTTTCTGAGCCATCTTTAAGCTGGGATTGCTGAAAAGTAGCTGCACGGGCAGGACTTAACATCAAAACTAAGTTAACTACACAGTTGGACGTGGACACAAAAGACCAGTATATGGGTGTGGTTTTTAAGTAATGGGGAGAGTCTTAGGCAGAGCAAAAGAAGTACATAAGATAGTATGTTGGCTAGGCCATATAATTCTCTCTAGCATAAACCACTGCAGTACAAAGATTGACTGGGTATCATCAAAAGGCCTACCCCAACAAAAATATTTAGAACCATGAAGTGCCGAATAATATAAAAAAAATCAGGTAGTCAAACACCCCAGATAAGCAAGAGACATAAGCTTAAGGAAGCCCTTCTGTCAACTCTGTCTTTCCATAGTAATTTAGAAGTTTAAATTGAAGATGGGTAAACTATGTATGAAGAACATACAAACATATGAAAATGCCAGCAGAAACAGGCCTCACAGTCTATCGAATCTGCTTGAGTTCGCAGCTAGCACCTTATATTTCTGCTGCTCCTCCTTCCCCATCCTATTACCCCTTCCCTATCTCAACCCTCTTGAAGCTGTCTACCATCTTGCAGGCCACTACCTCCTTGGCAAGGAGTTTTACTTTGTCCACCATTCTGTCTCTGAAAAAATGTCTCCTCATCTCTCTCCTGAATTTACCCTCTAATATCAGTTTGTACCCTCTCATGTCCCTCCATTTTCTCCTCTGGAAAATCCTCTCTGTATTAGTCTTGTTTATTCCCTTCAGGTACTTAACGGTCACAATCATATCTCTTCTGTTCCTCCTCTCTTCCAGAGTACATATTCAACCCCTAGCCTTTCCTCATATGGCTTGCCCTCCAATCCTTGGATCATCTTGTAACTCTTGGCTCTACAACCTCCAACAAACTGATGTCCTTCTTCAGGAACAGGCACCAATATTTCACGCAGTACTCCAGGTGGGACCTGACCAGTGACCTATACAGGGCAAGATAACCACTCTACTTCTGGAGGAGATCCCTTTAGCTATACACCCCAGCATTTTATTGGCTTTTGCTGCCGCCCTTCTGCATTGAACAGAGTTGTTCAAGCTTCCTGTTATAATCACTCCAGGTCCTTCTCTTCTGTGGAGCAACCAACTGAATCTCCTTTAAGTGATAATCTGGTTCCAGGCACTGAAGTGCGGAAACTTGCACTTCTTGGCATTGAACCCCAGCTGCCATTAATCTGACCATTCCTGCAGTTTATTCAGGTCCTTCTGCAACCCCTCCCCCTCGGTGTCATCTACCACAGTTCCATCTTGATATTGTCTGCGAACAGACTGATTTTGCTCCAGATCCCATTTGAGATATCTGCAATGAAAATCCCGAACAGTACTGGTCACAGCACCGATCCCTGTGGTACCCATCTTCTAACCGCTCTCAGTGATAAGAGTTCCTCCCACCACCATCCTTTACTGTCTCCCCTGAGTCAGTTCCTGATCAAGGTCACAAGTTTTGGACCTTCCCCACATACTCAGCTTCCCCCAATCTCACATGTGGCACTGAATCAAAGGCCTTACTAAAGTCCAAGTACAGGACATCCACAGCATGGCCCTTGTCCAGTTCCCGTGTCACCTAGTCATAGAACTCTACCAGGTTTGTCTGGCATGATCTGCCCATGACAAACCTGTGCTACTGGTCATCCTGGATACCATTTGCCTCTAAGGAGCTCCAAGCCTCTCCTTTAGGATGATCTCCATTATTTTGCCCTGATCGAGGTGAGGCTCATTGGCCTGTAGTTCCCTGGTTCATCCTTTGGCCCACTTTTATGGATGAGCACCATGTGGCCCATCCTTCAGCCCTGTAGTACACATCCTGTGTCCAGAGAGGTATTGAACAGGTCTGCAAGTGGCCCTGCAAGGATCTCTGCCAGCTCCTCAGTACTCTAAGGTGAATGCCATCCAGCCCAGGTGCTTTGTCCAATCTTACTGCCCTCAACCCCTCCAGCACTCTGCCCTCTGTAATCCATCTGTTGTCCTCTCCCACTTATCCACCCCTACTTGACTGAGACATTTGCCCCCTTCTCCTGCGTGGACACAGAGCATAAATACTCTTTCAGTGCCTCTGCCTGCTCTTCCCCTTCTCCACCTATTCCCCATCTTTCTTGATCCTCACAAACTGATCTTTGCTTCTCCTTTTCCTGCCTATGTAATGGAAGAAGTCTTTTCTCCTCTTTTTGATCCCCAGCGCCAGTCTCAGCTCTCTAGATGCTTTGGTCCCCTGACCAGTCTTGTGACCTCTCTAGACTTTTCCCTATATACATCTTTATCTTCTCCTCCCCATTTTCCTATACTTTCAAGTCCTCCTGGCTCTCACCCTTCCCTGACCTCGGTGACAGCCAACTGGTTTTCTTTGCCCTGCCCTTCATGTTTTTTCCTAGTTCAGGTCTCTGTTGCCTCCACCAGCCCTCCTTATTATATTCCATTTCTTATCTGCATCTATGTGTTGTTGGATGTCTGCCAGGTGCTTGCTCAGAATTTCCCCATCATCCTATAGTCCACCACCTAAACTCAACCACTCTTGTACCTGTGCCCCTGTGTCCCTCCCCATGTTTAGCGTGAACCACACTGAGTAGTGGTCACTCCCAGCAAGTGGTTCCCCACTTCTAGGTTACTACAGCTTCTCCATTATCCAGTACAAGGCCCAAAGTCCTTTCCAGCTGTGTCAGCCCCTGTACCAGCTATGTCAAGAAGCTGTCCTGAAAAGCTTCCAACAGGACCCCCCTCTTGCACTCATGGTGGCAGGTGAGCTCCAATCCACCCTGGTAGGTTGAAATCCCCACCACCACTGTGCTTCCCTTCTTGCTTACCCTTTGAATTTGATCTGCCAGTTCTGGTCCAGGTCACAATCCTGTGAGGGTGGCCCTATGAAATACATTAAGCATCCCCATGAGGTATAAAAATGGGAAGCACATTCATTTTATTACATTAGCCCTGCCCCAAAAGATAGAGGGTGCACAGATCAACGCTGCACATTTTGATAAATAGTTTGCAATAAAGGGTCTAGGTTGGTATAAACAGGGTAGTAAGTGCGAGAAACAAAAATATCAAGGTATGAGAGAACCTTATTTTCCCATTGTAAGCCAAGAGACAAAACAAAGGCCTTATAACAAAAACACTTAAAGGAAAGACCTTGGTCTTACTAAGATTGAGTTTATAAGCTGCAATATGGCCAAAACTTTCAAAGTCATAGAGGACAGCAGGCAGGGGTAACAAGATGTGACAGATATAAAAGAAAGTCGTCAGCATGAGAAGAATATTTGTACTCTATGGTCTCAATAGATATACCTCAAATTTCAGGGTTTACTTTTATTCTTAGTAAGAGAGGTTCCAGATAGAGATTGAAGAGAAAAGGAGAGAGGGCAGCCTTAACGTGAAAAAGCAAATATTGAAAATGGAGACGAGAGAAAACCATTACATAGAAAAGTTGCCGAGGACTGACTACATAAGAGGTAGACCCACTTAATATAATCCTCATAAATATTGCAAGCTCTAAGTACAGAGAACAGATAAGACCATGATACTCTGTCAATGCCTTCTCTGCATCCAAGGAGACCAGGGCAGCAGGTACCCTGGACTTCTTGGAGGCAGAGAAATAAATGAAAGATCTTCCTAGTATGGTCACTAGAGTGTCTCCTTTTCATAAACCTGACTTGTTCAGGCCCAATGAGGCCCATCTAAACCCTTTCCAAATGACTGGCAAGAATCTTGGCCAGAATTTTAAAGTTGGTGTTAATAAGGAGATCAGGCAATAACTAGAAGGTAGATGCTCATCTTTCCTGGGTTTGGGCAATAGAATGATACATGTTCTGTTAAGTGATAAATCCGTAAGTCCAGTCTCAAACAAGCAATTAAAGGTAGAAACTAAAACTGTTGTGAGTTCAGAGTGAAAGTTTTATCAAATTTGATGGAAAACTGTCCGGCTCGAGGCCGATTTATAGAAAGAGATGAAACAGCCGCAGTGACTTCAGCTGCTGTAGTGTGTAACAAAATTGTTGACTCTGCTCATCTAACAAGTGAGGCAAAGTCACACTTTGAAGATATTGATCTATTGAATTAGGCTCATCCGACAAGTCTGAGAGACAGAGTGCAGATACTCTTCATATTGTCAGAAAATCCCAACAATATCACAGGATCGAGTCAGTAACCTATTAGCACCTGGTTGATATAGCCCACGGACCACCCTGGATTCAGCCTGTTGCCTTAACTGCAGTGCTAACAACTTGCTTGCACATTCTCCTTGTTTCAAATATCTATATTTGGTCGTTAGGTAGCCAACTCTTCTTTCTCATTCAAAAGAAAGCAGTTTTTATCTAAGAGAATTTAGTGACAGCCAGACAGATTCCTGTGTTGAGGAAGATAGTTTTGTCTCAAGGGTCCTGATTTGGGACAAGAGAACTTTTATTATTTACGGCATCCCTTACCCTCTTAGTGGCCAAACTAATACATTCCCTCTCAGAGCTGTCTTTGCCACTCCTGCAAAACATCAAGTGGAACCCCAGAAGTGGAATTAGTCTCAAAGAAAGTAATTAGAAACTGATGCAGTATAGTTACTACCTGAGGATCCTGAAATATCTGAATGTTAAGATGTCACACAAAATCTCTGTCATTGTCCCCTTGGAGTCCAACTGCTGACAAACTGGAGCCTGGTCTGAAATAACCATTTCTTTAAAGTCACACCACCCCACCCCAGGAAGTTGATCCTGAGAAAGCAAGAAGAAATTAATACTAGAGAAAGATTTATGGAGGGAAGAATAAAAGTAAATATACGGTCAGAGGGGTGTAAAATATGCCATGGGTCTATAAGGCCCAGGGACTCTATAAATTCCCTAAGGCCACATTGTGCTGTAGGCAATACAGACACCACACTCCTGCTTCGTGGCAGATTCAGTCACACTTTGTGGTCACTTGAACCCCTGTGTAATATATAGGGACACAGCTGCTCTATTGGCTAGCTGTAGTCACAAGGTCTGTTGGGACCCCCAATGGCACCATGCAATGGCCATTAATATCCCATCCTCAGCCTTACCTCTGGTGTTTCCCCATCTCCTAGCAGTTCCTTTACCCCATGCCTCTAGCCTCAGTAAACAAACACTTTTTTTAGTTTTACAAAACAATACAGGACTCAGCCTTTCCCAACAGAAACAAAATCCCTCAGCAGCATTTATCTGTGCTGTGGTCACCACTCCTCCACTCCTAGTGGCATCCTCTGGCCAGCTGTACTTCAGTGGGTCTGCTTCCTGAAGCTATGGCAACTACAGCCACCCTATTGGCTGGCTGTAGTCACAAGATTTGTTGGGACCCCAATGGCGCCTTGCAATAGCCACCAATCTCCCACCCTCAGCCCACCCTCTGGTGCTTCCCCCTCCTCCCAGCAGTCTCTTTACCCTGCTACCCTAGCCCTCAGTAAAGAACAACTTTAATTTTAGTTTTTCAATAACAATACAGGACTCAGCCCTTGCACACAGAAATAAAATCCCTCAATAGCACTTATCTGTGCCCGGTCACCGCTCCTCTGCTTCCATTGGTATCCTCTGGCAAACTGTACTCTGGCAGGCCCGCTTCCTGAGGCTTTGTCAATTACAACTGCCCTATTGGCTGGCTGTAGTCACAAGGACTGTTGGGACCCCCTATGGTGCCATGCAATGGCCACCGATCTCCCACCGTCAGCCCACCCTCTGGTGCTTCCCACCTCCCAGCAATCCCTTTACCCCATGCCCTTATCATCAAAGTGAGGCATAGTACCTTTTAACCTCTACAGTACACTAGGTACTCATCACTGCTGACTAACAGGGAAAGGATCACAGATCTCCAGGTAGAAGGTCACCTGGGAGCAAGTAACCATCATATGGTATGGTATAATTTGGCCACTACAACTAAATCATCCCATTCCAAGGCAAAATATGGGACTTCAGAGGAGTTAACTTTGATCAGATGGTCAACAGAGTTAAGCTAGCCCTGGCAAAAGAAATACAGGTGAGGGTATAGGCAAAGTGGGCAAGCAGTAAGGATGCAATACTTGAAAACATCCTTTGTTAGAGAGAAAGGAAGTGCAAAGAAGAAGGAAACCACTTGGTTCTCAAAACAGTAGCAGAAAAGGTCAGTGCCAAAATACTGTTTTTAGGAAATATAAGGGAACACAGTGGGATGAAGATAGGAGGCATACCAAACTTCCCTAAGGGAAGCAGGGAAGACAATGAGGCAGGCAAAGGCCCAAACCGAGGAAACACTAGCACAAACAGTAAAGAAGGTGACAAGACTTTCTATAGATACATTAGTGAAAGGAGAAAGTCTGAGGGGTATTGTTAAAATCAAAGGAGATAAGGGCGTGTGAGGAGGAGGACCATGTTAAGCATCTATCCTAAATAGATACTTCTGCTCAGTATTTACTGAAGAGAAGGTAGGCGGGACCCACAGCTCAGCATCATGGACACAGGGAGGGAGGGAGGGAGGTGAGTACTAGTCCCTTCACAAAGAAATGGTCCTACAAGAGCTCAATAAGCTCAGGGTAGACAAGGCAATGAGACCTGATGGCATACATCCCAGGGTGCTAAAGGAGCTAAGGGTGGAACTAGCAGAACCATTATCAGAACTGTTTAGTGAGTCTCTGAGCACAGAAGAGGTTCCAGAAGACTGAGAAGGGCTTATGTGATCCCGCTCCACAAGAGTGGTAGCAGGAGGAGGCAGAGAACTACAGACCAGTCAGTCTTATCTCAGTAGTGGGCAAGATTATGGAGGCACTCCTTAAGGAAAGGATAGTGCAACACCTGGAATCCATAGGAGCACAGGATCCAAGACAGCATGGGTTTACAAAGGAAGATCCTGTCAAACTAATCTCATAGATTTCTTTGACTGGGTACTCAGAGTGGTGGACCAGGGGAGCAGTTGATGTTGCCTACCTTCACTTCAGCAAAGCTTTCAATACTGTTCCATATAGAAGATCGATTAATAAGTTGGGTAGGCTCAGGGTGGGTCAGAAGTTGATCAACTGGGTGTCAAACTGGTTGTGGACAGAAAACAGAGAGTGGTGGTAAACGGTATACAGTCAGAAGAGATGCAAGTCACAAGTGGGGTACCTCAGGGATCAGTCCTGGGGCCAGTCCTCTTCAATATCTTCATCAGTGACATTGCAGATGGACTGGAGAGTAAGGGTTGTCTGTTTGCAGATGACACCAAGATGTGCAACAAGTAGATGATCCAGATGTGGTGGGCAGAATAAGAAGAGAGCTGGATAAACTAGCAAAATGTTCAGAAGAGTGGCACTGGGGTTTAATACAAAGAAGTGCAAGATCATGCATAGGGAAGAGAAACCCTGAAACCTCCTATAGGCTGGGAGGAGAGTTGCTGGCAGTCACAAGGGAAGAAAGAGACTTGTGCATCATCATCACCGATGACCTGAAATCATCAAGCAGACCACTAAAGCAGTAGGTAGGCTAGGGGATGTTAGGGTTTATTAGCAGGGTATCACAAGTCAGAAGAGGGAGGTAATAATGCCTCTTTACAAGACACTGGTTAGGCCCCATCTGGAGTACTGCGTGCAGTACTGGAGGCCACACCTTCACAAGGACATTAGCCAAATTGAGGCAGTCCAGAGAAGGGAAACCAAAATGGTGCAGGGTCTGCATCAGAAAACATATGAGGACAGATTAATGGAGCTCCGTGTGTCTACCCTAGAGCAAAGGAGAGAGAGAGGTGATATCATTGAAACATTCAAACACCTTAAGGGCATTAACAAGGTGAAAGAGCCTAACATGTTTCAATATAAGAAAATAGCAGGACAGCAGGACACAGCATGAGATTAGAGTGAGGCCAATTAAGGGGATAATGTGAGGAAATTCTTTTTCACAGAAAGGGTGATGGATGCATGGAATGGGAGCAATACAGATAAGTATGAATAGATATGTCATTGACAGAGCAAAGGCCGATGGCACATTAATAAGGTAAAAAGAAATGGGAAGACTGAATGGGCCCAGCGGTCCTTATCTGCCATCAACTTCTATGTTTCAATGTTTCTATCAACATCATCATCTCCCAGCATAGTGTGCTTTACCATCTCAACATGCTATAACATCATCTGCCAGCAGCAGGTCTGTCTGCAGCAACCTCAGAGCTACATGGGACCACAACAGATAAACAGCATACAGCATCCTGAGCAATCTACCATGCTTCACAATCATGATGTAACTACCAGCAGCTTTACACGTCTACAACAGGGTGGGCAATCAAAGGACAGAATACCAACAAGTTTCACCCAACCCCAATGGACCAGACTAAACGGATGTTTGAAGTGACTGCAAGCCCTTGGCAAGCAAAACTCTAATTAATATCTCATCTTTGTCAAGTGAATAAAGGACTGAGAGTGAGATTTTACCTAGCTGGCTGTGGGTTCATCAAGTGGCTAATGTGTACATATTTTGTTAAGAAGTATATAAACTGTCATCTGGACTTACTATGGAGACTTCCAGTGACGTCGCTGAGCCACATGGACTTCTAACTGAGGAGCTCCAACACAGCCATAGACAGGCCTTCATTTAGTTCATGACCAAAGTGAAGAATCAGAATCTTTCATTCATGACCTGGATATCTCTACAAATTCATCAACTATGCTACAACGCGCTATTCAGCCCGAAGACACGGCAGTAAGAGGAGCACTAGCGCATCCCCAGTTCGATCCTACTAATGTAGCCATACTGCAGGAGTTGAAGGAGTTTCTCATGAAAACATGTTCCATTTACATGGAGCTCAAGTAATCAATCTCTATTAGCATCTAAAGTCAGTGACTTAACTAAGTAAGCTACTGAAAGGAACACCTGAATGGACAGGCTAGAGCGAGTCTTTATTCGCGTTCACAGGATTGTCAGCTACTTTCCATTGATGTGAGAGTTTGAAAATTGCTCACGGAAATAATCTGCAAATATATGGTCTTCCGGAAGGTGCAGAGGCACAGGTGACTTGGCACTCTTTTGCGATCTTTTCTTCCTTCTATTAAGGATATTGCAGATTTATTCCCCTTGCCTATAGAGTAAGCTCATAGAGCACTATCACTGAACTCATCAAACACATCAGCATGTCCTCAAGTGATAATAGTTTGATTTGACAATTTTTCATCAAACACGAACTCCTTCACCATGCTTGGTGTAAAGGGAGCATATCATATCAAGACAGCAGGTTATATTTGCATGACTATTCCCCACTTTACTGGTGAAATGCTGAGCCTTTGGCCCAATACTTCATATTTTAACAACCCATAAAATTAAATTTTCTTCCCTTTTCGCCCGGCTGGCATACATTTCACCGATGGAACTAAGGTATTTGAAAATCCAGAATCGGCCTCTAAGAGCTTCAATCCAGACACTTGGACAAATCAGATGAACTGATGGGCTTGTCTGAAATTTGAGACAAGCGATACTGCAAAAGGATTCTTAGACCGAATGTCACCAAGATAGTGAAAAACACCACAAGGATGTGGCTTTCAAGAAATAAAAGCTATGCTGCAAGCTTTTCACTGAGAGGAATCTTCATGATGGATATGTCCAGCATACTGCTGTATTTCTATAGCTTGTGTTTTAGAACTACCTGTTTGTTTAGCATGCAACTTTAACACTTGTTTCTTTTGTGTGGCTGAGACTTTTTATGGGCTTCTCTGTTGGAAATTCTGCAGAGATGACACTTAACCAGTTAGACACTGCATATTGGACTTATATGTCTGCTATCCTTGATTTTCTTGTTGTGTCTGTAGATCTCTATTTGATTTCCCTTAGTGGATTGCCATTGCTCCTGCCTGTACTACTCTGTGTTCATTGAATATCCTCTGCTGGGTTTGTTTACTATATTTGTGACATGGTGTGTTTGAATGTGACTATTTCTCTTGGTTAGTTCTGATTTATTTCATTGTTGTCTCATCTGGACTTGCTATTTGTTAAGCTGAAATTAGGTCCTAATAGGGTGTCAGCTAAAAAGGACTGTTCAAAGAACATGCCTGTTCAGTAACCCCAGTGCCAGAAGGAAAAGATTATCACCAATGTACAGTATTGGGCTTCATATATTTTTCCTCTTTTTTCTGGCAGGTCCTCCATCAGGCTCTGCCCTGGTCATGGCCCCAGACTCTACCAACCATCAACTGCCTGTATACTCCTGGTCACCCCTGGCTTGCCCCCGAGTGGGGGTCACACTGGTTCCCAAATTCCAGTGCCGCAGAACCAGTAACTAATTGGGAGTGCTGGTGATGGTGGCTAATTGAATCCCGGGGAGGACTTCATGTGAGACGGAGGACCCACCCCCTTCTCAATTTTTCCTCTGGGAGGCGGGAACATGCAATGACATCCAACGTCCGCCCTGCCTCCAGTATGTGCTAGCACCACTAGCTGCATGGCTCTCAGCCTCTGCCAGGGTCTGTCTTGTGCGAACACTTCCCACCCTCCCCTGGAGAAGGAGAGCAGTCCATAGGATGCTGTATCCTTCTCTCCCAGCCACCCTCCAAAGACCCAGGTCTGTTCCTGAACCTGGGTCACCGACTTCAAACAGAAACATAACCACTGCCAACGGGCCTGCACTACAGTATTGGGCTGATAATGAGAGTCCTGGTACCAATGTATTTGAAAGGGACTGTTGCTTAATTACCTGCCAATTGTTTATACAGCATTTTATCTTTTCAAATATGCGTGGTTTAAATAAATCCATAGAATGGTACTGCATGTTGTTACTTGTTATCTTCTTGTCCTCTGAAACTCCCAACATTGTGGGATTTATGTGAGGTTCCGTAAACTGGGATTAAGATATTCTCTTTAGTTAGTAGAATATACATTAGGTTGCCTCCTGGATATTTGGCTTTCAAATTTGGGTTTGGGTAACATAAGTCAGGACATAATACTGTCAGAGTATAGTATTTTGATATTGTGTACTTTATTCACTGTAGAATCCAAGCTATGGACTTATAGTATCACTAAAAATTTGCATTTTATAACTTTTGAAGAAGAAATAGGGGACAGACATTCAAAGTTAGTGAGGTGCTAGTGAGGTTTGCACCCACACTATCCGGGTTTGCATCCATTTGGAGGGGCTATATTTAGAAGCCACTGTAGCATGCGCCAAACTCATTAGAACCTAGATGCTAACATAGTGCTGCACTAATGCAAATGAGGAGGTACCTCCTGCATACAGGCACAGGGGCATTTTTCAAAGGTTTGCAAGGTGGTAATGGTAATTCAGAATAAGGCAACTGCAATTGAGTGTCTACAAAACAGCAACTCAATTACAGTGCCTGTGTTCTGGGCTACCATGGGGAGTAACGGAATCTGGGGTGGGCAACATTCAGTGATGGGAAGTACAAGTGGGAGGAACAGCAGGGGAGGATGGTATGTGGGAGGGAATGTGGTGGGCAGCTGCCAAGCTGGTCTGCTAGCGTGTTAGGGGAGGATGGTCGGTTGGAGGTGCTTTGGGTCTGGCTGGGTGCATTTTTTTTTTGCCAGGAGGTGGCTTTTCATTGTATATGTTTTCATACATCCCGACATGCACCCCTGGAGTTGAGAATCCATTAGTAGGGGCTGCAGGGGCACAGCCCCACATTAAAAAACACAGGTCTCGGCCCCTTTGTTCTCGCCACTTAATGTGCAGTGCGAAATTCATTTTCAGCAATGTACACTCACCTAACGGATCGCTATTCCACGATCGCCATTATGACATTGAACCATGGTAAATGGCATGCAAAGTAGCACTATTTACTGCACCTAAAACCTCATCTCAACTGGACTCTGCCCATGCCTCCACTCCACTGATGGTAGGATGGCTGAGCTGCAGCCACCCACCCCCAATCGCTAGCACACCAGCAAGGGTTGGGCCCTGGTGTCCAGTGGTACCCCCACCCCTGACCACCCATGCTGTATATGGTACACCACTCCCTGGTATCTAGGGCACCCTCAGCCCCCAATCACCTATCTTGTGAAATGAACACATATGCCTGATGTCTAGTGGCACCTGCCAGTCATCTGTCCTATGTTAGACATACAACCCTGGTATCTAGTGACACCGCCACCTCCCCAATCATCTGTTCCATATATTATACACATATCCATTGTGTCTAATGACTCTCCCACCATGATACCTGTCCTGTGGAAAGAACAAATATCTCTGTTGTCTAGTAGCAACCTTGACCCTGATCAGCCATCCTGTATATTATGTACACATCCCTGGTGTTTAGTTCGCCCCCCAAATCACCCATCCTATATATTATACACATATCCCTGGTGTTTAGTGGCACCTCACCCCCAATACCTGTCATTATATTATACACATATCCCTCCTGGTGTCTAGTAGCACCCTTGCCCCAATCACCCATCCCATAAATTATACACATATCCTGGTGTCTAGTGGCACCCCCACTTCCTGATCACCATTCTGTATACTGTAGTGTACACATATCCCTGGCATTTACTGGCACCCCACTCCTTGATCACTCTTTCTGTATAGTGGAACACATATCCATTGTGTCTAGTGGCACCCCACCCCTGATCACCCAGCCCATGTACCCTATAAAATCCTTGGTGTCCAGTGGTACCCTCACCCATCCCTGAATGCTGGCTGATAAATGGACCAGTGAACAATGGCAGTCCAAGGGCCAACTCACCCACACATATGCAGCTAGAACACCACTCTAACCACCCCTTACCAGTGTGTCGGGATATACATTGTATCCTGATACTGTGACTAGTATAGCCCTCCTCTCACCTTTCATGGATGTCTATTGTATGATGAACATTGAGCATACAGTATGCTGTGTACTGTATGCATGCACACTGTTGGCCCATACGATGGCCAGTCACAGAGGGAGAGGAAGACTGTGCTGGTTGATGTATCAGAAGTCAGCACATCCCTATATCCCTAACAATTAACAAGGGTAAGAAAGGAGGTCAGACAACAATTGATCAGCAAACTGAGGAAGAGAGAAGAAATACACTTGAGGGGAGTAAAGACGGGGGATACAGAATGAAGGCACAAGGACTGGAGGGAAACGGTAAAAAGGAGATGGCAAAACTTGGAAAGCCATGTGCACAAATGCCCATCACCTGGGAAATAAAATCCCTAACCTGGCAATCTTAATGGCAGAGGTAGACCTTGACATTGTTGCTATTCCTGAAACATTGTGCAGAGATCCATGGGTGGGACATGGCCATACCAGGGTACACTCTATTCCAGAAAGATAGGACGGAAAAGGAGAGGAGGATGGCAATCTATGTTATGGAGGAATTCAAGCTACTGATGTGCAAGGGATGCAGGAAGGGGCAAAGGCACTGAGGGTCACCCTAGAGATGGGAAATAACTCCGTCATTCATACTAGAGTGATCTACAGACCTCCAGCATAAGGGGAGAGCAGGACAGAGTATTGGTGGAAGCCACCCACAAAATGCCAGCTAGGCGGGAAGTGCAGCTCATAGGGGACTTCAATTTGTCTGATGTCAAATGGAGCACCCATGCTTCAGCCACAGCAAGGAAAAGGAACATCCTAGACATCCTGAAAGGAGTGCCTCAGACCACAAGTGGTAGATCCCACCCAAAGGAGCAATATTGGACCTGGTGTTCACCAATTGGGACAGAGTTAGAGATGTAGTGGTGGGAAGCCACCTGGGGTCCAGTGATCACTGCGATGATGGTTTAATGTGTGAAAAGTGGAGGACTCAAACTACAAGAGCTAGGGTCCTGGATTTCAGATTGGGCAAATTTGCAAAGATGGGCGAATGTCTTACAGCAGCCCTAGCAGGAGTGTGGGGAAAGGGGGAGTAGAGGAATAGTGGGCACATATTAGAGGAGCCTTAGCAGAAGCAACAAGCATTTGCATCAGGCAAGTACATAAAGCAAAGAGAATGAAAAAGCATTGTTGTTCCCAAGGAAGTGGACGGAAAGATAAGAGAGAAAAGGGTGACATTCAGGAAGTACAAGGATACTTAGAAGGAGGAGACAGGAGAATGTATCTGGAAAAGCAAAGGAGGTGGGGATAGCAGTCAAAGGTGCAAAGGCACAAACAGAGGAGAGAATAGCCCAGGCAATAAAGAAAGGGATAATACCTCTTATAGGTATATAAATGAAAATAGAAAGTCCAGGGAGGATTGTGAGACTGAAAAGGGAAGAAGGAGGAGGTTGTGCAGAGGATGACCTGGAAAGGCAGAAATCCTAAACAAATACTTTTTCAATATTCACTGAAGAAGGGAAGGAAAGACCAAAATTAAGAAAAGAAGCACCAAGGAAAAGGATGTGGTCACCAGTCCATTTATGGAGGAGAGAGTCCTAAATAGGTCTATGTGATAACGGCAAATGCCTAAAGGTGATCACCGTTATCGCAGACAGTCAGATACCGAAAACATTTTCGCACTCTGACAACCCAGCGCCTGGACAATGGTGCCAGGACAGTTTTTAATGCTTTCTGTGGGGAGTCTGTGCCTCCATGCACACACACTCATGAGAGCCCGCCCCCACAACTCCTACTTAAGGATTCTCAACTCTGGGTATACAGAGGTAAAAGCATTTGGCAGTCTGGCTGGGTGCAATAAAATTGCACCAGCGCTCGATCCGAACCAGGTACCTCCCCACCCCAACCACTAGTCAATCCAGACACCATGACGCTCGGCCTTCCAACCAAGCACCACCACTACAGCCCCTCTGCCCCTCACAGACCATGCTTGCCATGCTCGCCCCCGTGCGCATACTCATAGCGACATCCTGTCGCCCAGTTTACCCACCACCTCATCCGTTGCCTACTCTCCCCATCACCGTGAGGGATTGGCCTGGAAGGAGTCGCCATTATGGACGGCGCCTTCATGCGTCACCCTCATGGGATACTGTCCAAATGAGCTAGCAAAGTTGAAAATAGACAGGGCAATGGGGCCAGTCAGGATACATCCCAGAATATTAAAGGATACATAGACAGTGTCGGCAGATAAGGGCCTATGGCCCACCTAGTCTGCCCATTTGAGCTTGTAAGTTCAGTTTGTTTTCCTAGAAGTCTATTTCACCCTGACCTCTAGAATTCCTTTATGTCTATCCCATGCGTTCTTAAATCCCATGATTGTTTCAGCCCCCCGCTTCCTCTGGCAGGGTGTTCCTTGTCCACCACCACGTTCTGTGAAGAAATTCTTTCTCATGTTTCCTCTGAATCGTCCTCCCTCCAACTTCATCCCATGCCCTCTAGTCCTGAAACATCTTTTCGCTTAAAATAGTGTTTTCCTGCACCCTGTTCCTCCCTGTAAGATACTTGTATGTCTCTATCATATCCCTCTCTCCTCCTCTCCTCCAGGGAGTACGCTTCAGTTCCTTCAACCTGTCTTCATAGGACTTGTGATGCAACCCATGCACCATCTTTGTTGCCTCCTCTGAACCTTCTCTACCCTGTCTATGTCCTTACATAGGTATGGTCTCCAGAACTGTACACTGTACTCCAGGTGGGGCCTCACTAGTGTCTTGTATAGCGGAATTATGACCTCCCTTTTCCTGCTGGTGATGCCCTGCCTATACATCCCAGCATCCTATTTGCTTTACCTGATGTCTTGTCACACTGTTTCCTTACCTTGAGGTCATCAGAGATGACAACCCAAGATCCCTTTCCTGCTTGGTGCATGCTATATCCTCACCCCCAATAGGAACACAGAAGGGAACTGTCCGCTCCACTGAAAGCCCTGTTCAACAAATCAATAGATACAGTAGTATTTCCAGAGAACTGGAGGATGGTGAATGTTGTCCCTCCCCATAAAAGTGGAAGCAGGGAGGATGCTGGCAACTACAGGCCAACCAGCCTGACCTCAGTTGTGGGTAAACTGATGGAAACATTGCTAAGAGATAGGACTGTGAAATATCTTGAATACAGTATGGATTCACAGTGGGAAGGTCTTGTCAAAGTAATCTGATAGATTTTTTGTCTTGGTGACCAAGAAAATAGATCAGAGAGGGGCAGTGGATGTGGCCTACCTAAATATCAGCAAAGCCCGTCAACACCATCCTACATAGGAGGCTTATAAACAGACTGGGCAACCTGGGAGTGGGTCCCAAGATAGTAAACTGGGCCAGAAACTAGTTGAGTGTCAGAACACAGAGGGTAATGATGAATGGAGCTCAATCAGAAGAGATGAGGGTGACCAGCAGGGTACCACGGGGATCGGAGTTATGGACAGTTCTCTCTAATGTCTTCATAAGTGACATTGCAGTAGGGCTGGGAGAAGCGGAAGGGAAGGTTGCCTCTTTGCAGATGACACTAAGATCTGCAACAGGGTTGACACTGGGGGGTGAAAAGGGACCTAAGCAAGCTTGAGGGTGGTCGAAGCATGGCAGCCAGGATTTAATGCTGTGAAATGCAAAATCATGCATTTGGGACACAGAAATCCAGGAGGAATTCATGATTGGGGGTAGGTTCTGACAGTCACAAAACAGGAAAAGAACCTGGTGGTGATTATATCCGTGACTTAAAGGTGACCAGACAATGCGAAAGGCTGTAGCGAGGACCAGTAGAATGCTGCAGCACATAGGAGAGGTATCACTAGCAGAAAAAAGTGGTGGTGATGCCACTGTACAGTCATCGGTGAGACCTCATCTGGAATACTGTGTCCAGTTCTGTAGGCCGTATCTCAGAAAAGACATAGAGTGTGAACAGTTGAGAAGGGCAAATAAAATGGTGCAAAGGTTGCATCAGAAGTCAGATGAGGAGATACTAATGGACCTCAATATGTACTCACTGGAGGAGAGAAAGAGAGGGTGGATATGACAGAAACTTTCAAATACCTCAAGGGTTTAAATAAGATATAGGAGGTAGCATTTTTGAAAAAGAAGTTTCAATAACAAGTGGCCATGATATGAGGTTGGAGGGAGTAGACTCAGGGGTAATGTGAGGTACTTCTTCACAGAAAGGGTTGTGGATATGTGGAACAGCCTCCTGTGGAGGCATGGGACAAAACTGTGGGGAATTCAATGTGCTAGACATAGGGAACCCTAGCAATAGAAAGTAACCCATAAACCAGTCAGAATTGACGATATATGCAGAGGTAGGAAAAGTGGGCAGACTGGATGGGCCAGGCGGTCTTTATCCACCATCAGATCCTATGTATCTATGTCCCTGGACACACTGGTATGAGGGGTGGGTTGGTTGGGTGGTGTTCTGGGTGCACATGGGGTGGGTGAAGGGCTACCAGACTGCCACTGTTCTACAGCCCATTTGTTGACTGGAATTGGGGTGGGGGCAGGGATACCACTGGACACCAAGGATATTATAGGGTACATGCGCCAAGTGATGGGGAGGGAGGTGCCACTAGACACCAGACATATGTGATAAATAGCGGACAGGGGATTCAGGGTGGGGTGCCACTAGACGCCAGGGATATGTGCACCATTACATTGAATGGGTGCTCAGAGGGTGTGTAGGTGTTACTAGACACCAGGGATGTGTATGTAATATACAGTATGGGTGATTGGGGGCAGGGCTACCACTAGACACCAGGGATATATGTTCATTCCACAGGATGGGTATCAGGGGTGCAACTAGACATTAGGGTTATTTGTATAATATAGGACAGGTTATTAGGAATGGGGGGTGCCACGAGACACCAGGGATATGCACATAATATATGGGATGGTTGATCGGTGTGAGGGTGCCCAGACACCACAGATGATGTGTCTCACACCCACAGGATGGGTGCTAATGGCCACTCATCACCATGCAAATGAGCCCATTATGAACATGCAAATGGACCCTTAGCACCTTGCATGCCAAATTAAGCTCATTTGTATGGTGCTGCTGAATATAGCCAACATGGCTCCCAGCACTATTGGATCCCAGGGCACTGTTCCTTGTAGACTGAATGCAGCCCAGGTCCATGCCAGGGCAGGCACCTGACCTTAGTGCTGCGCTGACACAGGCCGATATTTAATCGATAGCGCTGGTCTGCTATTCAACTGAATATTTATTTATTTATTTATTTATTGGAATCTCAGATAACACCTTTGAGCTAAAAGCTTGTTTATAAAGGTTCCACATCGTAAGGCAACAGACAAGGTACGTAAACATTACAAAACAGATAGGGGTGCATACAGCAGGCAAGTACATTATGGTACATACAGATACAGATTCAAGCAAGTATAGTTAAAATACAGCAGGTAAGAGAGGTCAACTTTATTGCAATAGTACAAGAGCATACCTAAGGTGGACAAGCAATTAATAGTGGTAGCTGAGCTTTAGAGCATGCAGGTAGAGTTATGTAGGGTCAGAAGTGGTGGTGACCAGAGGGGGGAGAACAGAATAGATGAGAACAGGGAGGGTGGGGACAGAGACAAAGGGTGACAGAATAAGTGAGTTGAGTATTCAGAGGGTGGGATTAGATAGGAATCTGCCCAGGGTTACCATATGTAGGTGATAGGGCAGGGCTGGGTGATGTGGGAGAGGAATAAGGGAGAGGTTTTAAAGTGGGGGTGAGGTGATGGGGAAACTGGAGGAAGGGGTGAAAATAGGGGGATTAATATTTGTGAAGAGAAAGCAGGAAGAGGGAGGATAAAGAAGGAACATGGGTGTAAGTGCTCAGTGGGGTCACACCAGGCAGGGAGGAAGTGGGTGGGGATGGGTGCTATGCAGGACAGATAAGCTACCAATAATGGTAGGATTATGCACAGGTGACATGATCGCAATTACTATAAGTGCCAGGTACTGCAGCATCTTGGCCTTAAATGGGCGTATTTCATTTCCTCAGTCAGCCCAGAGCTGAGGGAATTTAGCCAGCAGGGGCCCTGTATTCGAAGGACCGTTGCCCTAATGAGGTCCAGCGGAATGGGATAATGAAGGCAGCTCTACTCAACCCACTAGTTAGTCTGGAGGAAGTGGAGTTTCTTAGCAGTTGCCTCACTCCAGGAGGGAGCAAGACCTAGGGTGGATTTTTTCACTAATAGACAGACTTGGTACTGAATTCTGTTATTCAGGTTTAACCAACCAGTGCTTGAGTATAGTTCACAAGTGTGACTTAAATGGTCCACACCCAGGACTAGTCTGCAGGTTTGTTTTAGGACAATCTGATTCATCTATGTCAGACGGGTACCGTCTGTGAGACTACCAGTCCATAATCTATAATAGAGAGCACGGAACTGTTAACTGCAAGCTTGATGGCAGTTTTGGTGAGGCACTGCCTATGCTGGTAGAGCTGACCTAGTCTGGCACTAGCTGCCTTGGCAACATGGTCTATGTGCTGGATATAGGAGAGATAGGCTGTCAAGGTAGGCACCAAGATACTTAAAGGTAGTGACCATTTTGAGTGTATCAAACTTGTTATTGTAGATATTGAGGTGATGGGACTTATGACGGTTTTAATGGGAGACAAACAACATTGTTTTAGTCTTAGTATAGTTGAGCAATAGCTGAGACTGAAGGAACCATTTTCCACAGCAGTAAGTAGTCTTGCATGCCTTTTTCCAGCTCTTCCAGAGTAGAGTGACACGGTAGAGAACAGCATCATTTGCATATAGAAGGATCTTATTCTGGTAGACTTTGGGAGTTCAGTTAGAAACAGGCTGAACAGCAGGGGCCCAAAATGGAACCTTGGGGCACCCGTGTTGACATGCTGATGGTCGGATAGAATGTCAAGAATCTTGACCTGCTGGGTCCTGTTAGAGAGGTAACTCTGGAACCAGCCTAGAGAGACAGAGGATATACCAATGTTAGAGAGCTGTGTGAGAAGCAAGTCGTGGTTGACTGTGTTGAAGGCCTTGGTGAGGTCGATGAAAGTGGCCCCACCAAGAATCTTTGGTCAAGTGCTTCATGAATATGACCGCAAACTCAACTAATGCCGTTGAAGTACTATGCCCTCAGAAAGCCATGCTGTTCCTGGCATTGAAGGTTGTACTTATCAAGGTACGTACCTAAGGATCATATACTATCCTTTCTAGTGCCTGAGAGGGGGCAGAATTGAGATTGGCCTCTAATTGGCCAGGAGGGTTCTGCCCCAATTTTAAAGAATGGGTTGACCACTGCAGCTTTCCAGCATTGAGGGAAAATGCCAGTGGTTAGTGAGAGATTTAGATTCCAGGTTAGATGGAGAGTAACACATCCAGGGTAGAGCCACAATCTTTAGGTCAAGCGAGTCCCCACTGGATCTAGTGTTCCCGAGAACTTTCCAAGTATTTTTTGCCTCAGTTGTAGAGATTACCTTCAGGTAGAAGGGAGGTGCCATGTGTGTTAGAGGGATGTCGGTACAACTAACGGCGGAGCTAGGCACAAGTTGGAGATATCCTGGAGGAAGGACCCCACTAAGGTCTGTGAAAGCCTTGTTGAAGCCATCTGAGACAGTTTTGGGATCCTGTGTAATCACACCCTCAAAGTTTATTTGTGATGGTGGTGATTTACTTGCTCTGCCTGTTAGGGTTTTTATATTGTCCCAGAATCTCGGTTGTCGTGCCAAGAGTTGTCCAGCTCACTTTTAAAGTGAAATCTTTTGCAAGGCGGATGGTGTGAGTGCACTTATTACTTACTGCTTTGTATTTCTGTATGTCAGAGGGGACCCAGTGCTCTTAGCCCTATGCCACAGATTATCCTGACCCCATGAGCTCAAGGAGCTGTGGTGTGATCCATGATTTGCTGGGTCCTTTGATTTTCCTCATTTTTAGAGGGCAAAGATTTTGCAGGCCAAATATAGCAGCCTCTGAGTCAGCCAGTGCAGTGTAAATGTTGGCACTGCTCTTGAACACATTTTTGAATATCGGACCTTTTATTCTTCATGTTTAAGAACAGTTTAAACACAAGATTTGGTTTACATGCATTTCAGACTGTATTAAGGAGATCATCAATGTCATCCTTTCCACAAAGAAGTTTGGTTTAACATTTTGGTCAAAACTGGTCAACCTATGAGCAGTCCCTCACTATAATGAACGAAACTGGGTCCTTAAATAAGGTTGCCAGTAACAGGCAGCCAAGTTGTTGATGGTTCCCCTCCCCACATGGTAAGGTAAAGCTGAAGGAATAGGATAGGAGGGGAGGGGATGAGGGTAGCAAACCAGTGTCATCTGACACAGAATGATAGGAGAGGAGCTATTGGCTACAGGAGGGGCTGCTGCTTGAACCGCTGGGCCACATATGGCTTCTGTGGCTGTTAGGTGGGGTTTGAATGTTTGCATTGTAGGCTATTAGAGCTGTCTGCAGTAGAAGAATATTTAAAAAAAAGAAAAACTAAGAGACTGTATGTAGAGAGTAGTGGTAGAGGTCCTCCATGTGAGGTGATGGCTGGGGGCGAAGGGCCACTTGGGGTACAGCAGTCGAGCATGAGAGGGCTGAGTTTGTCCAGGTAGGGGGTTCTGGTTATCCTGGGTGAGCCCACTGGTGGCTGGAGTGGGGCGAGGAGCATGGCCTTCCATTGGGACTGGAGGCCCCGTGGCAGGTACTGCATTGTTTAAACGAGTGGTGGTTACTGTGGCAAGAGGCTTCCCTAGTGCAAGAGAGTGGTTTTCGGTGGCAGAGATGGTCGGGCCTCACCCTTTTGTTGTACAGTGTTGGGTGACTTAGCTGACTGAGGATGGGGGCCTACGGCCACGTGGTGCAGCCTGTCAGGTCAGAGCTATGTGGTGGAGGAGTGAGCCACTGTTTGTAAAGGAAGAAGGAGATTTGCTGGTCGGGCCCTTTAGGGGTGAGGTTGAAGGAGAGGGCAGAGCATTTTGAGGCATGTGGAGGCTTATGTGAAAGACTGGGCCTGTGGCTACCGTAAGTGGGCACGGGGTTAGCCTCCTCGGGGCCCGAGAAGTCATTTTTGGGGTTCTGTATTGTAAAGGCGCTTGTAGGAAGGCGACGCCGTAGGGTATACCCTACTGGTTGGTCAGTTTGTAGGAGTGATTTTTCAAGGAAGTCTGAACAGGCTGCCCCACTGCCCTCCAGGCCCAGGCATCATGCGGGCCAATGGGGGTGGTTGAATGGTCAACTTTATGTACTGCAGCTTTTTGACATCAGCAGATCCAAATTGTGCTACGAACATGGGACTGTGTCTCCAGAGTAGGTTGGGAAATATGCAGCCATAAGCATTCTCAAATGTTTTAAAGAAGAAAAAGAGACATAAAACACTTTTGGATATGACAACTGGATGTGGCCTACAGGTCATGGTGCAGCCTGGGTGGCCTACAGCCAAAGGGTGAAGGAAAGCAGAGGCCCAGAGCCACATGCTTTTGTCATTTGGGGATGCCATCTGGGAGGCCAAAACTGGATTAAAACAAAACAAAATATATATATATATATATATATATATATATATATATTATTAAATAATAATAATAAGGATGGGTGTCCTATAGCAACAGGGCATGCCTCAGTATCAGGGTGGGCTAGGACAGAGAACCATTTGTCTGGCCTGGGAGTGGGAAGCAGGGGCAAGGGGGCACACAGAGCCACAGTTCATGCATCAGCGGTGCGTGGAGGGAGGACGTAGGTGGTATGGTGGGATACAGGTCCTGAAGGGGGCCTAGATGCAAGAGAGAAATGTACAGAGAGGCAGCGGGCAACAGGCTTGTGGGGGTCCATACCTGGAGAGGGACCAACAGTTTCAGAACACAATGGGAAATGGTACGAGGCAGGCCCGGATGGAGGCCCAGGGCGTGAAATGGGTGCAAGGTAGCGGGCAGGTGACAGGCTCTCTGGGGACCAACAGGTGGGGAAAAGAGAATGCTGGGACAAATTTTTGGGGACAGATATGGCTATTTTGCATGCTAGGATGGGGAAGTGTTCATGTGACTGACTGACCATGCTGAATTGCTATGGAGTGGAGTGGAGCTTTTGAGCCTCAGGCTAGAGATAGGCAAGGCAGAGGGATGAGGACTGGGCCGGGAGAGGGCATGAAGGAAGGGATGCAGGCCTGGGAGGGAAGGGAGGGAGCAAGGGACACTTGGCTATCAGGGAACTGCCAGCTGGAGGCGGGCACAAAAGCAACCACAGGATCAAGTGGTGGAAGGTTTTCTTCAAGATGGGGCAGTTGGTTCCGGGGCATGAGAAGCTTCAAGACAGGAGGGGAGGCCTGAGGGATACATCGCGGCCACAGAGGTCTGGTTGAGCCAGGCCAGTTTGGTCCTGAAGAGGCATGTGCCACAAGTTGCACTCACTCAATTTGCCTCTTGATCGCTTCCCAGTAGATTCAGATAGCACCAAAGAAGGCACCAGTCTCCAATGCCAAGATGATGGAGGAGGCCTCAAACAGATGGAGAAGATGATGGAGTTGATGGAGGCAGCCAAGAAGAGAGAGGAAGAGGAGGAGGCATTGAGGAAGAGGAAGGAGAGGGACAGGAGGACAGGGAGGGGAGGAAGAGGCCATGAGGAGTAGGCCCTGCCCCTCACCCGTCCCACAACCCAAACCTGGGGCAGCACCATCTGGGCCAGGCACGAAAGGGTGGTAAGGGGATTTGGATTTGATGAATTAGGCACCCAAAGGAGTATTTGAGGGGCTGCTAGGGGATATGGGGAGGATGGGGTGGGGAAGATGGAGAAGGCACTGCAAGCTATAAAGGATGGGGGAAAGAGGGGCAGGAGGCACGGGGACACCACCAAGGAAGAAAAACTGTCGATGGGCCCCTGGGTTTCATGCTGGGTGACTATGTGCCTTCATTGAAAGAGAAAATCTGGAAAGGGAGTGCGAGACATTTTTGGGCTAGTGGATGAGGACACAGCCAAAAGATATGAACAGAAGGAATCGGTGGGGAAGTCGGAGATGGTGGTGGCACTGGCGCAGTGGGGCACAAAGAAGAAGTGGCAAAATACAAAGGGAAGACTACAGACATGTGGCAAGCTGGCTTTCTGATATACAGTGCCTTGGTCCTGGAAAACAGTCGGAGTTTGCAGTCCCCATTTTGACCTACACGGCAATCATCAGAGAAGCCTATAAAGCAAAGCTGGGTTACAGGTGGTCTGAAATATGATGAGGCCTTCAGGAAAAGGATGGCAGTGAAGGGAGACCTGAGGTGGGACTGCACACACTCAGAGCTGTGGGTGTGAATGTTATCGGGCTCTGCTGGGGCACCCAGGTTAGAGCACGTAAGAAGGCTGCACCCAATGGTGGCCAAGATGTGCTGGGGCTACAACCAAGCCTCATGGAAGTAGGCAAACTGTAAGTTCTGACATGTTTGTTCTCACTGTGCAGGACCACACCCAGTGGCACACTGTCGCAAGGGATGAGAGGAGTGCCCAGCTGGGGGGCACCAAGATCAGCCTTCATGGGGATGGGGAAAGGGGGTAGAGTCAGAGGGGACACAGCAGGGGGGATACAACTCCAACTATGGTTGGAATTGACAGGGAGGGGCAGAGGGGCACTGGGGTTTTTTTGGTGGGCACCCCTATCTCATGGAAGGTGGTGGAAGCCTGGACACAGGACTACCTGAGGAAGTTCTTGCAAAAAGATTTAAGGAAGTTTCTGGGTGGGGTTTGAGGGTAGGCACAGGACAATAAGGGCAAAACCTGGAGTCAGTAAAGGGAAGGAAGACATTGTCTGAGCTAAAATCCAGAAAGAGATGCTAGCTGGGATGGTAGAGGGCCCTTTGGAGAGCTTTTGCCTCATTTCAGGGTTTCACTGCTAGGTGTGGTTCCAAAGAAGAAGGAAGGGAATTTATACTCATACACCAGCTATCATACCTAGAGGGGTCCTCGGTAAGTGGGATCCGGACAAGTTAAGGGCTGTCTCATATGTGTCCCTTGACCAGGTGGTGGTGTTGATAAGTGCTGTAAGGGCCTGGTTAGCAAAGACAGATATCAAATCTGCCTTCAGGATCCTGCCAGTGAGGCCAGAGGACTGGGACATTCAGGGTTTCCAATTTGAGGAGGAGGGTTACTTTACAAGGTCATGCGATGCAATGCTCGGTGGTTTGTTCAACATTCAATGCCTTCAGCTCTTTGGTGCAATGGGCATTCGGTTGGAGATACGGGCACGGAGAGTGGTCCACTATTTGGATGATTTCCTGTTTATAGGGAGAGCGAAGTGGAGACAGCTAGGATACTATTGATTTCAAGGCTTGTGTAGACACATAGGCAACCCATTAGCAGAGGATAAGACAGAAGGACCGAGCCAGCAATTGGGATTCCTGACATTGAGGTAGATACAGCGGACAAAATGTTTCTGCCTGCGGGTGACAAAGTGGCCTGGCTCAAGGAGCTTTTGACAGGTATGTGGGAGGTGGAGGGTGTTACTGGTACTAGTGCAGCAACAACTGGGGCACCTTACCTTTGCTTGCAAGGCCATACCCAGGCAGGGCCTTCAAAAGGAGGCTGGCAAGGGCAACAGGGAAGGCAAAAAGACCCATCATTGGGTGAACATTACAAAGGGGTGCGGGAGGACTTGGGGTATGGGAAGAGTTTTGGATGTGTACAATGGGGTGACGTTCTGGCAGGACAAATAGGCATACAACATGGAGTTGGAGCTGTACACGGATACATCAGGGCATTGGGGATGGGGCCTACTTCCAAGGGATAGGATTTCAAATGCACTGCCAGAGTCCTGGAAGGAGGCGGGTATTCTGAAGGATATCACCTTTTGGAGATATTCCCCATCTCGATGCACTAGTATGGGGGACAGGATGAAAGGAAAAATCATCCTGTTTTGGGTGTAACAATCAAGGTGGTAGAAGTGATCAATAGGCAAGGCGGTGTCACTGAATCGGTGGGAGGGGTCATGCATAGTCTGGTTCTATTGGACCTGTGACAGAACTTGTCATTTAAGGCACAGCATATTGAGCATATCAGGAACAAGGTGGTTGACAGTCTTCCCATTTACAGTTGGACAGGTTCTGGGAGCTGGCGCCACAGGAAGCAGAGCACAGGACCAGGGTGCCGGACCATCTATGTGAACGTGGAGGGAGACAGCAAGATATTTGTATCAGAGCAACTGGGTGCCCAACATGTTGAGAGCTTACTAGGTGGTGTGGGTTGCATTTCAGGAGTTCTGGGTCCAAGAGGGTGGGACACAGAGGAGCAGGTGGCTGAAGATCAGTTAAACAGTACATAGTAAGTAAGTGGGAGAAAGGGACAGTCCATACCACAATGATGGTAAAGCTAGCTAGTATAGGATGGGGGTGTAAGAACCAGGACTGGCCTGATGTCACGGCAGAAAGGGCAGGAAGGTGAATGGTAGTAGGGTGGCAAAGGGGCATGAGTATAGAAAGGACAGGAGGAAGTATATCATGGGGCAGATGCTAAAAGGGTGATGGCAGCCCAAAAGCATGTAGATACCTTGGCAAAATAAGTCTTCCTGATTAGAGTGGTTTTTCATGTGCCATGGTTCAAGGTAGGCGAAATGGTGGTTCCCAATGAAAGTCCTGGGCAGATCAGGGCTTACAGGCTGAGAGGTAGAACTGGGTCAGGACAGGGTGGTTGTATACTTGTTCCGGTCCAAACTGGACCAAGGGGGCAAGGGGTGGAGGACCTTGGATAGACGTGGCCGGGTGAGGTATGTGCAGTCACAGAAATGGAGGAGTATAGGAGAACACGGGGACTGGGATGGGGTGGAATGTGGTTCCAGCATGGGATGAGCCCAGTAACTCGGTTCCAGGTCAGGGCAGTCCTAAGAAGGCGTTCATGTTCACTGGTGAGGACCCTACAGATTTGCCCCCATTCATCTCATCATGGGGCAGCTTCTGAGGCCGCAGCTAGTGGGTCGGAAGCAGAGGTGAAACAAGTGGGAAGATGGAGATCCAGTTACTATAAAAAATATGAGATAAGTTTGGTACAGATGGTTGTGCTCACCATTGGTGTTTCTCTATTCTCCCCACAGGTGAAAAGTGGCAGGTCTGGTTGGTGGGGCACTCCTTCATTTATTGGGCAGAGAGATCTGCAGCTTCCAGGAGCAGTGGACACAACTACATACAGATCTGGAGCCCACAAGGGTGCAATGGAAAGGCATTAGGGGCATGAGTGGGCCCAATTATTACCTCTGTTGGGGAGCTCCAGATCAGGTGGAGCAGGCTTATTTTACTCATTGTACATCTGGGGAAAATGACCTGGGGAAACACCATTGGGGTTTTAGTCAAAACATAATAGCTGACCTGGACTGGGTAAAGGGTTGGTGGCCAGGGGTGACCATTGGCTGGTCCAGATCACGTCCAATCGGGTGTGGAGGGGCCAAGGAAGTGCGAGCAATGGAACAGGGAAGGAAGCATCTAAACAGGAAGGTGGCATGGGCTATGATTGAGATGGGTGGGGCACACATTCAGAAGAGGGATATTTCTTTCAGAGAGCAGATGTGAACAGGTTGGATGGGGTCCGTCTGATTGAGTTTGGTATGTGCCTATTCCCAAGGTCATTGATAGATCTGGTGGGGGATCGATAGAAGGGCTGTGGTATTAGCCCCCAAGAGGAGGGCCCATCCTCCATTGCCAGAGGAGATGGGGCAGTGGAAAAGGGGGATCTAGAGAGGGTAATTGGAGGTAGGCAGAAGGGGAGAGGTAGGCCAACATGGGCTGTGGGCAAAGGCGCCCAGGCATGGAAGTAAAGGGGTGGGGAAGTTTAGAACCTAGGGGTCGGATCATAGTGTACAGACCTGGGAAGGGTGGAGGTCCTGGTAAGCCAGTACCTGGTACTGGTAATGATGTGGGGTCAGATCCGAGTGTCCAGACCCTGAAGGTGAAGCACGAGAACGAAGAAGACCAGAAGGAAGAAAGGAGGTTACAGAAGCAATATTGGACCCATATGTGGACTATTTGAATGTACTGTTTGAATCAAGATATTTGGAATGTAAATATGGAAATAGTGCCTAATATAAATGTGCCAAAGAGCATCCAAGCTAGCAGCTGTGGAGTTGTTTATTTTGGGGTGGGCCTCAGATGACAAATAAGGATGCTACTAATAGGCAGCCCAAGTTGTGGGATGCTCCACCCATCAGTGAAATAAAGCTGGAGGAATAGGATAGGAGAGAGGAGGATAGGTCAGCAAACCAGTGTCATCTGACACAGAATGATAGGAGATGAGCTATTGGCTATGAGGAGGGGCTTGCAGGTAGAGAGGAGGGGCCTGGAGGGTAGAAGAATCTGAGCAACCCCTCCAGTGGCCCTCTTTGCTGATGTTTCACCCACCCACCCTGGGCTGTACTTGATGCGATAGGGAACAGCCTGGACAGGCTGTCTTAGGTCAGTGGGACCTGAAGTGGGCCATGTTGCTGTAGAAGGGCAGTGGGTTTGTGTTTGGGGCTGTCAGAGCCGTTTGGTGGGGCAGCAGGTTCCAGGGCATGGGGAGATAAAAAGAAAAAAGGGAATCAAGGAAGGGAAAAGGGGAGGGGACAAGGGGAGCTAAAGAGGTGTAATTGGGGAGAGAAAGAAAGGGGAGGGTGTAGGCTGGAGACGGGCTGGGGTAAAGGGCACCCAGGCGTGGAAGTAAAGGGGGGTAAGTTTAGCTACTAGGGTCAGATTGTGTATAGACCTGGGGAAGAGGTGGAGGTCCTGGTAAGTCAGTATCTGGTGCTGGCGATGGTGTGGGGGTCAGATCCAAGTGTCAAGACCCTGAAGGCGAAGCACACAGGATGAAGAAGACCAGGAAGGAAGGAAGTTACAGAAGCAATATTGGACCTATATGTGGCCTATTTGAATGTACTGTTTGAATCAAGATATTTGGAATGTAAATATAGAAATAGTGCCTAAAATAAATATGCCAACAAGCATCCAAGCTAGCAATTGTGGAGTTGTTTATTTGGGATGGGCTCAGATGACAACTTCATCTTATTATATTACCAAATTTGTTATTGCAAGGAACACTATTAAAAATGCAAACTAGAATGCTGGTTTTGGTAAAAACTATATTTAATACTTAAGCTGTACAACTGTTAAAATGTTTTCAGAATAGCAATAAATTCATTTAGAAAATAATTAATTCTCATTTTTTAAGTTTGTTTCTTGACTCGGAAGAGGACAAGAAATCATTGATAGAGTCTTTGGACCCGTTTTATTTTTCACACAATCCTTTGCATAAGACAGAATCTGCCTGAGCTGTATTACCTTTTGATAGTCACAGTTCTCATGTTCTAGCTAGGCCAAGGCACTTCTCCAACGCTGATACTGCATCATGCTGGGACAGCTTTTCAGTGTTTGTGTTGTCTCAATATTCTTCCTCATCCTCTGACTCCATCTCCCCTGGGACACTGGTAACTGCAACCACTACATCCTCATCTGATGATTTTAGTGGTAAGCACTGTATCATCAGCAGTCAGACACATCTCTATTGCTTTTTCAGCCTCTGTGTTATTTTTGATGACATTAATTCTGCAGCTATCCCTGTGATCTCTTGTGTTTCAAGTTCTCTGACCCTCCAGTGGCTGCAAATTCTAGCTCGAAGGCAGGAAAAGTGTAGCTATCCAGCAATGATGGATTGTGTTGGCAGTGACATTTTCCCAGGACTTCCGCCAGGTGAATGATATCCTTCATCATAAACTTTTCAGCAATTCTGTCAGTGTAGAGCCATCATTGGTCCAATAGCAGCAGGGCTTTGGATGGCAATTTCTGTTGAGTAAATGTGCCCACACTGATGGATGAAAATTTTAGTGAACTGCGCCTATAAACATTTCTGCCATCATTCATGTGTTAGGGCTGTTGCTGTAAGTCACTTTTAGGGCATTTAAATGTATGTGGTGAAAACAGCATGGACTGGGAAATTTGCCTAAGGCTATTGTAAGTCACTGGTAGGGCATTTAGATTTATATGATGAAAACAGCATGGACTGAGAAATGTGCCTATGCATGAGGCTTGATTTATGTGTACCAGTTGTGTTAGTGGCAAAAATAAATGCTGCCATTCTTTGCTTATTCGAACCTCTTGCTGACATTACCTTCTCATTTGGCAATGAGTGTGATGTCTGGTAAGCAATGCCAAAAAAGCCAGTCTCATCAACATTATATACCTGTTCAGATGTATATGGAGATGATAGCATTAAGCTTTTAACTGTGGAAAACCTGGCAGCAGCAGCAGCATTGCAACAGTGTTGCCCACCAGTATTAACAAACACCCTTTGTATTCCATGGTGCATTTGAAAATGCCACAACCAAACTGCAGAGCTCTTAAATGAACTTGTGCCCCACACATCTGCCTTTGTGAACTGATTAGCTTCTTCTCTGAAAAGCTATCCAGATACCTGACCACGCTGGTCCCTCTGCTGAGTGAACCATACCAGGGGTGTAGCCAGACAATATAAAATGTACACAGGACTGTGTTTGTTGCCCCATTTGACACAATATGTATGACATTTGTACCCCTGACACTGGTTGCTGCCCCCCATGCATGGGTATATACAGATGTCATGTGTTGCTCCTTAAGACAAAAACATTGTTCCTTATAACACCACTACACCAGCCCAGATCCTGTAAGGCTGTATAGTTCTTGGGATGCAAAGACAGTATCACGGAACAATCCTTCTGGTTTTGACATATATAAATAAGCGTACAGAAAAGATTTGTGGTTCTGTTCTGTTTCCATGGACTAAGGAAGCAGTTCAGAACCCATTTTGCCCCGCTTCAATAAAGGGTGTACATCATGGGGTACATGGAGAATGCCTGCCACACCCATGAACCATACTTGTGTGTGGCCTCAATAGATCTTTACTTCATCTGT